>CM051619.1:10017871-11487851 GCA_028020825.1 Podargus strigoides | reverse complement strand
TTTCTTTATAGCCTTGGGTGGAAAGAAATTAAGTGTGCTTGAAGTGGGAATTATCCACATTTTTCAGCAAAAGCATAATCACACCGCGCATTCACAGGGCTCAGGCTTTGAAGCCTGTGAAGCATTCACTTAAGTAGGAAGCTTACGCAAACCAAGCAACCCCTGAAGAAAGAGAGGAGAATTTAAATACTTCTGTTTTTATTGCATCATGGAAAAACTGATCATTTATCTCATTAAGATGGAGAATTTTTACTGGAGAACCCCTGCTGGGTTTATAAGTTTGCCTGCTGAGTTCACTGCAGTAACTGAAAGAGCAGCGTTGTCCCTTTGCCTGGGGATAGATGTTGGCCTTTGTGGCAAGGTAAGGAAGGTAAATTGGTGACAGATTCAGAATATTTAAAGAAAAATATGTACATAAGTCTCCCTTAAATAGATGTGGCATATAAAATAAATACATGCAACTGCAATTTGGTTCACTTGCAGAAACCTCAGCTATAACAGCTGCATGCACACAGGCAGGACTGGCTTATAGCTAGGGCCTGGGACTGAGAATCAAAAGAAAGAAATTTTTAAAAAAGGAAATTATTTATTTCTTATACTCTTGGCTTATCCATGAGGAAAGTTTGTTACAGGGGCACTTTCAAAAGTACCATAGCCAAAGATGAATAAATTATGCTGAAGCAGGCAAAAAATGTTCCCCTTAAGGCACTTGAAGCCTGTTTCTCTCAGCTATTACATGGAGACTTTTTCTGCCCTCTGCCATGCCTGTGCGTTCTCCAGCTGCAAAAGCAGACAGTGTATGTCTACCTGGACATATCTTTAAGCAACTGAGCTCAACACTGAGCTCAAGCCCAACAGATCTGTCCCCCAGCCCAATATCTCATCACGTACCAAAACAGTTGGCAGGTGACTCTCATGAGAGTCAGCTCTCCTCTCCCCTCAGTCCCTCAGTAACATTTATGTTTATCACAGACCTCAGCACGATCTTAAACTCAGCTGTGGTTTCCTTGCATGTCTCTAATGTACTTGCTAGCGATGGGATCAGTGTCAGGCACCTGCTGATAAGAGCTGTAATTCCATGGGCTTTACATGCTACCCCTGATCACTGCCTCTGTCACCCCTTATTGTCAACAAGTTTAATTCTTCATGTGAAATAAATTTAATCTGAGGGTGTGGCATTCATATGGTGGTGATGGTGGCAGGAGGCATCTGGAATGTGTCCTGGTTTTGGCTGCACGCTCTTGATATAAATTGCTTATATAACAGTAACGTACAGAGCTTGCCATGTCTGTCCGGAGGGACTACAATACTGGGGTAAAGTGTGAAGGTGCTGATCTCTTGCAGCATCCTCTACAAGCTCCAAGAGGAGACATTCAGCAGACAAACCTCAAATCATAGAAGTATATCTGAACTTACTAAGATCATGGAGTAGAATAGAGTAGATACTTCCTTAGCCAAAAGGCTTGGTTCTAACCTAGACTGAGTCAGCATTACTGATGAAATAAGAGCTCTTTGATTTTGCACTTATATTTTGCAAGACCTGTTGACCTATGAGGTCTCCAGTTCCTAGATGCTACTAGAATAACAAGGCATCATATAAACACTAACAGCAGTCTCAAGAAAGTAATCAAAGCTTTCTGGTCCACAGAGGCTAAATTACATTCAACCTCGAAAGTGACAAATTTTATTATTTCAGATGCTGAAAAAAGCTTAACTTTTGGCAAGTTCCTAACAATGCATCCTTTCAAATTGTTTTCAGGCAATATTCATTCATTAATATTCCATTAAGGGTATTATCTGAATGACCACTGTCCTACTCTGGAACAAGGGCTATAATTTAGTTGTGATTGCAGGAATGTAATCCCTTTCAGACAATGGCTTTTCTTCCCACAATCTTTCAAAAGAAAATAAACCCAAGCACCTGGCAGATGTAGGAAGCATTACACATGACACGGCCACAGTACACAACTGGTGCTACTTGTTCTGCATCTCTTATTTGCATTACAAACCCACCTTTGCTGTTTTGAAGGCTTAGTGCACATCCCTGTCGGTCATTCAGTCTGAAAAATTATATATTCCTCTGTTCTTCAGTTTCAGCACAGTTCCTTACTACAGTATTTTCATGCTAGCCATCTCCACTCTCGGCCTTTGCATCCAAGGCTTTCTTTGCAAGCGGTACATACATGTTTCAGCAGTGAAACAATACAGTAGTGTTCCTTTGGTATTGCTACGGTAGTACTGAAATCACAAACCTGAGCTTGGCTCAGCTTCTCTGTGTCTCTTTACAGCAAAGTTCATGTTAATGGCCTTGTAATTCTTTAGCTAGCTGTTTAAAGGTGCTGTGTGCAGCTATTTACAAGTGTTTAGAATGAAAATGTGAAATGCAACACTGAAGATCAAAGCAGAACTTTTCTAAGCATGTTACACACCCCCCTCTGGCATTACTTAGATAACTTTGTTTAGCTCTCAGAGTATGCCTTGACAACACACCCATCTCTACACCTTGCCTTACAGTGAGCAATGCAAAGCTCAACACGTTACATGATCTTAAAACCCACTCCGTTTCATAGCTTAACTCATGATTTTCTGGAGTGCCATCTTCCACCCCGATGCAACTCACCCACCCAGAGCACATTCTTGCTGGTGAAGGGTAAGGCTAGATCAGGTCCACTGTGCAAAAGTTAAAATACGCTGAGGTTCTGAATAAACAACCAGAGAAAGAATCTCAAAAATTTGGTTGGTTGCTACCTGAAGCACAGAATATGTATTTCTAAGTAGGTAATAATGATATACTGCATACATTTATTGTTGATACTCCTTCCCCTGAGTAATATTTATTAAGACAGATCAGTCGATATCATCCTTCCATATTTATTCTCTATATCTTAACTGCTAAAACATTTTATTAATGTAGAATAAAACAAGAAGTCATAAATGTCAATAAGAACCCATAGGTTGTATGAATTAAAAAAGAATAAATCATCATAGCTTCACATAATACCCATGTATTTATTTGGATCCCATTTTATTTCTACCATCCCTTCACGACAGGCTCTCTAAACCAATACATGTTAATCCGCTTCGAAACAAGGCTACTGTGTCAAGACTGCTGGTTTCTGATCAATCTTCCACAGTGAAAGAACGAATGCTAACTCTTTTTTAAAAATATTTTTATTAAAGAACATTCAGTAAGCTGTATTAGACAGGCTTACCTAATCTCATTACTGAGTTAAAGTGCCATTAGTCAAGCCAAATATACACTGAAAAGCATATTCTCTTCAGTCTAATCTGGGTGAGATCTTGTGAACTTTGTATGCACACAATTCATGACATGCAAAGCCCTATCAAGACCATAACACATCTGTCAGCTGTTTTTAATGAAACCCAAAGTGTCTGCCTATCAAGAAATAGCAAGTTCAGCACATATGAAAATAAAATACAATCAAGGGTATATACTCACTGAATAGCAGCAACATCACTAAAAAATAAAGTTGGCTTTGTGCTTCACAGCTAAACTGTATACAGCTCAACAGTTTTGTTCACTGAACCATGGGGCTGACAACAAGTCTTTGAACAGCACCCAGAGGCCTAAACGATCACAGTGCAAAATACCAGTAAAAGTGTTTATTCCATTTTTCATTACGATGGCTCAAAAAAGACGACAATCCTATTATTATTAGGATCTATTATTAAAACCTTTTTACAGGAGAAGTGTTTCACCATCAGTACCCTGCATTGTCCAGCTCGACTACAAGTAGCAGAACATGAAAAATATGCACATATATTGCAAAACACAGTTTTGTTTCATTTTTATTTGTAAAACATGACTTTCCAAGCAGATTTAACCAGAAATTATATTCACACCCTCAAACTCTATTTCAGACTTCTTTTGAATGCCTGTGTCTATTAAATACAGATTGTCCTTTATTTCAAAACAGAGTTCCAGCATAAATCACTCCTCCAGTTAATACGTACTGAGCAAAGTAATCTTTATTCTCACAGTATTTAAAGTGAGAATTACACTGTCACAAATGCGGTGCATAGTAATCTGCATTCTTTTAGCAGATACCCCCGGCACTTATTTCAATAAGCCAACCATCACTTCACTGATATCCCACAACTTTCTCGCAACCAGGTCATCCATGGCTTTGGGCAGGAGTTCCTCCTCTTTGCAGTCCCCAAAGTATTTTCCCGACACGCCTTCGACATCAGGAGAAGAGGCCAAATAAATAGAAGTCTGGGCTCCTTCCAGAGGTGTTTTGAAGAAAGCCCATGACACCAAGTTGAACAGGGGTTTTGCCAGCAAAGGAATATTCACGTATCTGCCTAGATTTGTTCTGACAATCCCAGGATGAAGTGAATTGACTGTGACTCCTGTCCCTTCTAACCGACGGGCGAGCTCCCTCGCAAACAATATATTAGCCAGTTTACTCCGACTATAACAAAAGCTTTTATTGTAACTTAGTTCACTGTTCAAGTCTTCAAAGTTGATCTCTCCATATTTGTAAAGCTTTGAGGATACTACCACAATCCTGCTTGGAGCAGAATTTTTGAGGAGGCCCAGAAGAAGATTCGTAAGCAAGAAGTGACCCAAGTGGTTTACACCAAACTGCATCTCAAAACCATCCTCTGTCTTCATGTACGGACACTGGAATACCCCTGCATTATTTATCAGAACATCCAGCCTTGGCTCTTCCTTTAAACAGGAAAGAAAAAAATCATTCAGTTTGTAATTGTCATAGAACACATACTCTTATGATTAATATTTCTCACTGGCCATTGTTAGAAAGAAATAATTTCATTCCTAGTTTTCCAAATTGTAAATTCCTGATACTCTCCTAAAGCACTGCTGAAAATAACCCCGTAAGTTGAACTACCACTAAACTCAGTACTTGAATCCAGTAGGATGCAGGTACATAAGAGTAGGTCTGTATCTACTTTTAATGCAGGCAGAGAATACAACCATCTGCACCAATCCAATGATAATTCACCTTTGTGATGCATTTTGTTTTCCTCTAAAAAGTAACCTGTTTATTGCACTGCAAAACCAGATACATTAATCTATGGGAAACCTCAGCCATAGGCAGGGGGTCTACTGTGCACAAGATGTGCAAATATAGAACAAAGAGTGTTACCTCAAAGAACTAAACTCAGGACTGATGAGAAATTGTTCCATTTTAGACCCCTCATCTTACTGGGGTGACATCACAAAAATCTTTGCAAAACAATGGTCTCATGACTTCAAGCACTATCTTATTTGAAAATAACTATACGTCATTGTGCTGCTTGGTGAAAACTATGCAGCAGAACTCATCATAGAAAAGTAACATTCACAATCCTAACTGAAGAGGTTTCATGCAACAATTTGAATCTAATAGGTCTACTCAAGAACTAAGGTGTGTCTACAGGACTGAGGCTTGAAATACTTAAGACGTGTTCAGCACATACTATTTGATGGATCTGTATTCTGGTTCAGGTTGGTAGGAAACAAAGACTCAAGGAGGTATGTTACACTCTACAGAATCAGGAAACATAAATAACTAACAGAAAGCAGCATGGATAATTTAAATATATGCATAACACATCATGCACTTCATGCTCCAGCATCCACTCACAAAGTAAAAGCTCTCCAACTTATCCAAAACTGTAACTTTTTTAAAAAAACAGATTAAAGTAAGCTGCCTAAATAAGCTCTGAATTCAGTATCAATACTTTCACCCACATCTGACAAAAGACTGTGAAAGCATCACAGGAAAATTATGCTTGCATGAATCAGAAGGAAATGTATTCACTTTATAGAAAAAGTGGCATGAGTTTTCTTTGCTGCTAATTCTTTAAACCCAATGCAGGGACTGGAAGGCAAGCAAAGATTATCTTGGGTCATTCTGACAATAAAAATAGAGAACTACAAAATGCACTTTCTACCATTTGCCTTTTATTTGACTGCCATTAGCAGCAATGATACAAAGAGAGCAAAACCCAAATCTGCACTTGGCATTTAGTTAATGATGCTGGCATTCGATCACACAAAACATCAAGCACTTCAACTTTGGACTGATGTCCGCAGGACTTGCAGTTGCTCAGCATTTCATACAATTGGGTCCCTGAGGCATGATCCAAAGAGCATCAAACTCACTTCTCCTCTCCGCATAAACAGACATAATGGTTCCTATCACAAAGCATGGACAGGACTGGAAGTACTGACTGCAGATCTGCTCACTGAAGTGATATTTATTTCTTCCTCAGAGAAAACCGCCTGACTGGAGAACTTCTTTTGTATGACTTAACCATTGAAGAAGCAAGACCTCCACTTGTGCTATTTTCTGAGACTCCTACATCTAATAATCCAGGAGTAACGTGATCAGTGCCAAGCAGGCAGCTACTATGACCGAATGCAACAGACCACAAAATATCGTTTTGATGGGCAATGCCGTTCCTTCTAGCTTCTGAGCTCACTTCCATTTCCTCCATTTCCCCATGGAGCTCTCCAACATCTTAAAGTCTTTGACTTTTTGCAGTGAGGCTAAGGAGTGAAAGATGTAATCACTTGTAGTTCTGCAAAGGAAAGCTTCCACAAATTAAGTTAGGCTATGGGAATGCATTATTTTCCCATCATACCAATATTTAAGTCTTCTTCATCTCAAATGAAAAAAAAAAAAACAACCCATAAAACACCGCCAACTGACCACAATAACACCCCGAACAGCCAGCTCCTAAAAGGAGCCACAGCTCAGAGAAGATAAATAACATGAATTTGACTGGAAGTATTACTTGAATTCACTTTCATCGCCATTCTGAAAAGGACTAGAACAGTTTGGACCAGAACAGCTCAAGCTAGTAGGAACTCTGTGCTGCCAGCTGCTAATTGACGGCCAATTCACTGATAGGCTTCTTCCAAACTCTGCGGTGAACTCAGCCACACCCCGCACGCCCAGACACGAGGAACAAGCCCTACGAACACGGAGCCCTGAGGCCGCCGCCATCACTGCCCTGTCAGCACCCAGCTCCTCCACCCCGTGCTCTCTGCCTGGGAGCCCGGGGCCTCGGCGGCGGGCTAACGCTGCCCCGTATCTGCTGGTATCCCCTGCGGGGGACTGCAGGGCCCAGCAGGCCCGGCGGGCCCCGGCAGGCCTCAGCAGGCCCCGGCCCCTGCGCCCCGCAGCCGTCCCGGCCGTACCTGGAGGACGCGGTGGCAGAAGGCGCGGACGGAGCGGAGCGAGGCCAGGTCCAGCTCGCGGACCACCAGCTCGCCGCCACTCTCGGCCTCCGCCCGCTCGCCCACCTCGGCCCGGATCTCCCGGGCCGCCTGCTCGGCCCGCGCCCGGTCGCGGCAGCCCATGATGACGCGGGCCTGCATCCGCAGCAGCTCGGCCGCCGCCGCCCGGCCCAGCCCGCTGTTGGCCCCCGTGATGATCACCGTCTTGCCCCGCATGGAGGCCCCGGCCGCCGCCCGGGCGGCGCCCCTCAGCCAGCGCCAGGCGGCCAGCAGGAGCCCCCCGCCCAGCGCCAGCGCGGTCGCCGCCGCAGCCATCCCACTGGGCCGAGCGGCGCTCCGCCCGAAGTGACCGCCCCCGCCTCGCGGGCGGCCGGCGCCAGGGCGCGTTACCATTGGCCAGGCGCGCCGCGGGGCATCATGGGGATTGGAGTCCCCCGCCGCGCGGAGCGGGCGCGGTCGCAGCGCAGAGGCGCCCGGGAGGCCCCTCCGAAAGGTGCTGAATCACAGTCACAGAACAGCCTCGGCTGGAAGAGACCTCTCAGATCATCCAGTCCAACCATTAACCCAGCACTGCCCAGTCACCACTGCCCCATGTCCCTCAGCACCACATCTGCACAGCTCTGAAATCCCTCCAGGGATGGGGACTGCACCACTGCCCTGGGCAGCCTGTGCCAGTGCCTGACAACCCTTTCAGTGGAGAAATTTTTCCTGATATCCAATCCAAAATGAGTTCACTGTCTAATTGAAACATCCACCAGCAACTCGGTCCTGAGGGGAACCCAAAGCCAACTGTGGGTCATGGTCAGAGTTCCCTCTGCAAGGCTGCTGCTCCCTTCCCTTTCTCAGAACCAAATGGCAGCAGGATGTCCCAGGAGAAGGGATGTCCCTGTTTTGATGTCCACAGCAGTGAATTAAATGAATCAGGGCCGCTCTCTTGTGCTGAAGCAAACTGGCACGGAACACTGTCTTCAAACCCAAAATGTCCAAGCTGGTCCTTGTTTTTTTTGTCCCATGCTGACTGCTGAAACGTGGATGGGTATCGTCTGGGACAGAGCCAGCTGAGCTGGGCTGAAACCAAGACAGGGACTGTTCTAACCATTTTAGAAGACAATGATAGAGAGATTGTCCAGTTCTGGGGCCCAAGAGAATTTTATTTGCTAGCAGAGATTTTACCAAAATGTTGTATTATCACTTACCAGTCTCACAGAGGTGACTCTATCACAGGGAAAACAGACACTGAGGGTACCTATAAATATTTCATTACCAGCCTTTGAGCCTCATGGCAGATCAAATGCTTCTGCACAACCCACGTTCAATTCTGTTGGCCTTGGGTCTCAGCTTGCGACCCAGAGGCTGGAGCAGCAGATGAGGCGGTGCCAGGGAAGGCTCCCAGCACAGGAATGCAACATCTCTGCTGTTATACTGCAACAGCAGCCTGTGCCAGAGGTTTGGCCCAAGGCTGGGAGCTGGTTAGGGCTCTACCACAGCTCGTAACCTCCTGCTAGGCAGTTTGGACGTAGCCATCGTGTTTTGGAGTGTTAGCATGCACATGGAGTTTTCCATGCCAGCTGGCCTTTGTGCTGATCCAAGTCACCTTCAGCATCTTATTTCCATTATTTTTGTCCATGGGGAGTGTAGCAGTAGGAGACGTTCCCATTTGTCTTACCTGGACTCTTTCCTGCGATGTGGTGCATGAACCTGGAAGCTAAGTGGACAGGGACTGGCTTTGCCTCACCAGGCTCTGTTTCAGCACAGAATTCAATCTATGTTATCATTAATCCTCTTCCAGGTTTTCGCTGGGACAAGAGTTTCTTTTTCATGAGTCTGTCATCCAGTGTTATAAACAAGCTGATAGGCAGGAGGACAGTCCAGATCCATAGAAGTCTTCTATATTCCCCCTATTGAAAAATGTTGTCCATTGTTGTAACTGTGACTGGCTTAGGGTTATGAGGTGCTAGGGCATAAATTCACAGTATCCTCATAAGCATCAGAAACAAGGGAGTTTGTGTGATTTTTTGTTTGTGCGTTTGTTTTGTGGACTGGAATGCTGTTAAGAGACAATTCTGGTCTATGTCTACAAAAATAGAAAACCGTTTCCCTCAGTTCCCATCCCATTTCAGAGAATTTTCTTGAAAATTATTATTTTGGTCTCCTAGCCAATCTGTGCCTTGGAGCAGAAACCAATAATTATAACGTGTAGAGATTACTTGGCAAGCCTGAGTCTCCCCAGACATCCAGATTAGTCTGGAAGGGCACTTGCATGAGCGAACGAGGCCCTGCTCACACATAGTGCAGATGGGTATGTGGAGAAGCAGCCATCAAACCTGGGACATACGCCTCAAGCTTAAGAGGCAGTGTATAATCTGAACAAACATCTAAGTTTGCTCAACTGACTTAGGAGAAGTGATTGTGGACCTTAACGTCAACTTCTGGACTTGAATGTCGATTAGAATTCTACAGAAACTTACTATGTAAATTTAATATGTGAACTCCTTATTTCTCTTCACACATACTGTAGTGCTGCTGTCAGGAATGACACTGCAAGAGGTAGTCCTCTGTCACTGCATGTACACATCAAAACAGATGTAAGAACTGGAAGCTCCTAATTATATCCTGACCAGCAGGTTTCGTTTTTGCTGTAGGTGGATGACTGTTTGGAAATAAAGGTAAACATAATAGACCAGATGATTCAGTTTCCAATATATTTACTGTCAGGCATGAGACATTCACCTTTGGAGTCCCACAGGGATCAAAGATTCCATTAGCCCCTTTCAGTATCAAACCTGAACTGTTATGTTCAATAAGAGTCAAGTGCCAGCAATCTTTATCCTTCTGTTTTTCTCCACCCAGTATCTATAGCTCTAAGAGCGCATGGATGAAAAATGGCTGATCCATGTTCTGCTTCAACAGGGCAGGACCGGTGTTCCTGAAATTTGCAGCCGTGCTTTTGTGGTGAAGGTACACACACAATTTATATTCAACAGTTAAGGAACATTTTTTGGACTCCTTGCTGATTCTGAGCTCTCACATAAAAACATCTGCTAGAAACATTTTTTATAATCTCCTTTTGGCAAGGTAACTCTATCCCATCCTGGCAGACAATGACCAGGCCTCAGTTATTCATGTCTTCCTCACCTCCTGGCTGGCCTGGGAAATGTGATACATTTCGGGCAAAAAGCCTTTAGCACTTTGGAAATTCCAAGTACACCAGAACTCTGCAGTGCATCCCATCAACAACACATGCTGGTGTGAACACATAAAAACCTTCCTAATGGTCTCTGTTCGAGTTCCATGCAGGATCAAGGCTTTTGCCTTTGTTTTCAAAGAACTTTGTGGCTTGGACCCAGAACATTTAAAAGATTGCCTGTGTTTCTGGGAAGGAAACCACAATGAATGCAACGAAGCATTCTGCAATAACAGGACAGTTCATCCGGACAGAAGAGACCAAACTTTCTCAGAGGCTAACATGAGATGCTGGAGTGAATTCCCCCAGGAACCACAGATCATCACAAGCCTTCACCAACTTCTACTCCCACTGCAAAGCACATTCTTTTGGTTTTCTCTCTTCTGGTATAAATACACAATAAAAATAAAACAGAACACTTGTTCCACTATGGAGAGAGAGAGAACGAACATACACCACCTGACAGATGTTAGCTGTGTCATTTGGAAGGCACTCAGATACATGGATGACACTGAGATACAGGAACTTAACATAAAAGAGGTAGTGCAGCCCTATAGTGTAAATTTACATGAATTCATGTTGCAGCAAGAACCTGTCCCCTGGAAACTCATGTGAGGCTGCCAAACTGAGTTCATGAAATCACAGGACAGCTGTAAATCCTAAGTGAATCTAGTCAAGAAACAAGGAGTTCCATCAACTGCACTATTTAGGGTAGATCCTCTGTAGTTACAAAGCTTCAGTCTTTGTCCCAGTCAAGATACCCACGGCATCTATGACTTCTGCCCAGCTCTGTGAAATATGTTGGGACTTAAGTGTCTTTGAGACTTCTATCTCTCAAATTTGGCTGGAAGTGGTCACTTCTAGCTCTAAATATCCAAAAGAGGCAAGAGACAAAGACACATTGATTACATAAACTCTGCATAGGAAATTATGCTAAAAACTCTACATAGAAAAATGACAATGTTCTGTAAAGCCAGCTTTATTAGAATAGGAAAATGATATAGAAAAATAAAAGGTTTCTATAAACACCAGATCAAACAAACTAACATTTCACTGGAAGCTGAAACCTTGTGATTAAAAAAAACCTACTGAAGACATGCTTAACAAGCAAACCACCAGGTAAAAAAAACACCAGGTAAAAAAACAGGTAAACACTTACATGTAAACTGTTCTTTTGGTAATTTCAGAAATACCCGTCAAGGACTAGCATCGCAGAATGACTTTTGTTATAAATAACTTGTTAATAGTTTTTTACAGAAAATATAACTGTTCTCCCTGCCTCTCAAAATATGTCTCAAGCTTTAAAAACAGTACAAAACTTTTCCTAATATCAAAAACACAGTCTTAGATTCACACAGGTAAAAAACCTAAACTGCTTAAGAATGCTAATAAAATAACTGTATTAAAAACTTACCTATAGTACAAATACTTCCTTTAAAGGCTGTTCTAGCCAGAAATTAAAACTTTAAACATAGTGCTTACAACATACAAATGTAGAGGTTTTCAGACATAACTAATAGCATATTAGAGGCTGGCTGAGTTAAGAACCTTATCACTAACAGTGCCATCCAGTCACACAGATTTGTGGTATTTCTGAGCAACGCCATAGGGAACATGCGCAGCTATGGTGCCTAATTTCTGTGCGCCTTCGATGTGAAACATCTGGTCATCAAAGAAAATGTGGGGGCGGATCTTCACCAGGATCGGTCCTTTAGGAGCTCCTGCTAGGAAAAGTGCCTCATCAATCTCCAGACCCCAGCTACGAAGGGTCTTCAGCACTCTGGCTCCAGAGCTCGCCGCACTTCTGGCTGTGACCAGGAAGGTCCTTATAGGACAATTCAATCGTTCGTTTTTTGCATAGAATTTCTTCTGGAGTTTCCCTAAGTCTTCCAGAAAACCTTTCAAAGGACCCTAAGTATGAAATACCAGAAGCATATTTAGTATTTGTCCACAGCTCCCAAAATCATACTTTTGCTTTATTTCAGACTGCCAGTTACTTACAGGATTCCTTCCCTAATGCTATGCTACTCAGCACATTCTCTACGTAACATGCCCAGATCAGTCTGCACCCTCACTAGGAATTCACAAATTGGAAAAAAGTTAAAACCATAATCCTACATGGTATGACCAGTAGGAAACTGATTCTCACTAAAACTTACAAGATCTCTTATAAACTCATGAAGTTAGAACTACAGTCTTTAATAAAATGTTCTTTAAAACCGCTGAACTGTTTTTACTATCAACCACGAGATGCAATTTTTTTTCCTGTGGAAAAAACAGTAAATATATAAACATCATTGAACTCTTTCCATATTAATGACAGTATTAGAATTATACTCAACATTAAAACAAGTAAATGATAGTTTAGGTCAATTTGCAACATATTGCACTGTCCAGTACTTTCATAAATCAAGCTTTTATTCTGAATTTATACCATTTTTAACAATAGCAGAATTGGTCTTTCAGTTTAAGCTAATGTTAAAATATTTGTGTTTTTCAGACAAATGACCTAGTTCTGCTTGGGAATACACACAGATATTACCCTGTTTCAATAACCATAATAGCCCAGTGTTTGAAATTAACATTACCTACACAATCTGATTAAAAAAAAAAAATCAAGGAAATCAGTTGCAGCCTTTCCTTTTCCTAATGACACAATTAAAACACAACTGTAAGTTACTGTCTTATATATGCAGTTCTCTCAGTGAAGTGGGAGATCTGGTGAAAGGACTGCAATTGTGGCCTCTTTTATGTCAAACATGCAATTTAAATATTATCCTTGAAGAAAGTAAACAAATAGGGCAATCAGCTTTGGAAAAGAAAAATACATACACGCTGCAGAAACTGGAGAAGGAGAGAAACAATGAAAATCAACGGATGTTTTGAAAGATTCAAGAAGTACAAACCTGTGCAAGAGGCTTATTTTCATTCAGCTGTTCGTGTTCAAAAAACCTATCTAATCCTTGCTCTTTGACAATCTGTTCTGATTCATCAGAAAAGAGAACCGCATCCCCATCAAATGCCACCCTCAGCTGTGTATCTGAGTAAGCAACATCTTTGTTGGCAGTGAACATCGTAGCAGATGCGATGCCTGAAAATGCATCAGAGAACCTCAGTTAGCATGACCTGCAAAGTCATTCATTAAACTGTCAGCAGTTCGGTTCCAACAGCTTATTTGTGGTGACCTTTATATACGGCAAGCAGAAACAGTCACAAAAGCTAATTAGTAAGGGCTGTTCTTTAATACAAATGTATGGAAGCTCTCGCACTGACATAACCTCTTAGACATGCTTCCTTCCACTCCCATGTAAGAATATACTACACCAGTCCCCAAGGTGTGCTGCAAATGAGATAAAGCAGGAAATTCCAAGGAGACTATTGAGTCAAACTATTTGCTATTTAAAAAAACCACAAAACACAGAAATTGCTTGTTGGAAGTCGTATCAAAGAGATGTCGTTCAAACAGAAGTTGAATGGAGACGCATGGGTGCGTACAGGAGTTCATTTCTCATAGCACAGGGGAAGACAGACGGGTGTGGCAAAGGTAGAGGGTAATTAAGTTGTCATTATCAACAGGTTGAAGTGTCAGAGAGGAACAATACAGAGAAATGACCTGGTTTTATTTGATTAAGCAAAAATAAGTGATAAGTTTGCACCACAAAAAATTGTGACTTCCTGCATTTGATGAAGCAGCGCTGGTTTCTGTGGAAGACACACAATATATTCATTTTTTAACACGCTCAATGGAAAAATAACGAAAGTAAATTCAAACCTGCTTCTATAGCTTCTTGCACTTTTTCAGAGTCTGCTGAGAGGTACAGGTTCGTAAGGTACGCAGTCAGGTAACCAATAGGGCTTTTTCCTCCCGTCATACAGAAACGTTCAATTGTTAAGCCTAAAGCAAGAACAGCACAACAAGGTGTGACACTGCCTTGACACTACAAACCTGTAAAAGGAACCCATAAAAAGGTACACTAGCCCACAGCTAACAGTAAACTTAGAAAAATGTTCACTGTAATTTCAACAATTTAGACAACTTAAACTGACCACAACGTTTGAACACTCCTATCTCCTTGAGAATTTAACACAAAATCCCTCTAAGACAGCAGAATAATTGCTGTGAATGTGTATGTATAGGGGGCATAAATACCAAACAATGAAAAGTTTAAGGACTTTTTTTCAGAAATTAAGTTTCACACTTGACAAGTTAAATCTAGAACTTTGGACCAAATTCTGTTTAACGCTGTCTCACTTGTGCTCACATCCAAAACTAAATATCATCCTCTGAGGAATGGGTGTCAGTATCAAAGAAGCTTCTTTGACCAAGGTCAGAACAGGAAAAATAAAATTAATTCATTTTATTATTTAACAGCAGGCAGTTCTACAAAGTAGTATTTATTTTACTTACCGTAGTGATTGATGCTGTTTATGAGTCTCACTCCCACTTGGGCATGGTTATTAGTCATCAGAACAATATCAAATCGCTCTTCATCATCAGGGTACAGCTCAAGAAGCCGGGCATTGACATGCTCCAGCGCCTGCAGGTTGGATACATGGAAGTCAACAGACAAGTGGAATGTGGCTCAGTTATTAATCACTGTTGGGTTTAGTGATAGGAGAATGTGAAATACCTGATAGTTTAACTTGCTGAACTTGTTTTACTCTTTTCTGCTCTGCTGCTCCCAGCAACCATTTGACAGGGTTCATTTGAAGGGAAGCAAGTATGTTTCTTTTGATGAGTTACAGAATTTAACTTTTATCATGGAAATCCTTTTTGTTGGAACACCATGATCATCCAGAATAAATCAATGCATTGCTGAACGTTATCACAATCCCTATTAATCTTTTTTTTTTTTTTTTTGTCTACTTGAAACTTGGACTTTCTTGTCCACTTGAAAATTGTTCTTGTGAAATCAAGAAGGTGTAAAGGAATTTATACCTGCAACTGCTTGTTCTGCACGCACAAATGTGAATTTGGGCCACATACTTCTGCCAAGATTTACTGACACAGTTCGGGTGGTCAGGTGTCAAAGACTGTCCTTAAGTAATGAGTACAAAATCATATCCTGTCAAACATGATTACCGTGGTGATTTTTAATTGCAGTACTGAACAAGTCAGATTTTGATTTATTTGAGATCTCTTTAAAGATAATGGGTCACCATGTTATATCCACAGTTTGGCATTCTTATTTCCTTGACCTTTCATCTGCTCGTCTCTCTCTGTATGCATCTGTTCTCTCATGTAATTTAGAATCTTATTCCTTTGGAGTAAGACTTGCTTTTTGCTGTAGGCTTATACACAGACCTTTGCTTTGGGATCTTGGCCCTTGAATGGAATTCTTTGGGATTACAGCAATAAAGTCAACAATGAATCATCAAATGAATGCAAGATGGGTTGATTTCTATTAAGATGCTTTAAAAAATCAGGGCAGTTGTTGAGAATTAAAACACAGATTTCATAATTAAACTCTGGGAATCTCACTTTCAAAAGAATGGCTATGTCATGTGGGACTGTGCTTAGGAAAACTCTAAGTGAGAGCCTGGTATAAGACCTAGGGAAAAATCTTAGTATGTGGTCATAATCCCTTCGTACCCTTTTTCTTCTTATACTCTCTGCTACTACTCTGGTGCACTAGTAATTTCTTAAATTATTAGAGAACAAGGGAGAGTGGAGAAAGGGATGCCATGCTTTTGTCCAGTGCCTATACATTTTGCAGCCCAAGGAGATCCTGGCCTGTCATTAGGATTCTTAAGTGCTACCAGCATGATACTTTTAAGTTAGTGTCTTAAAGATTTCGATAAAGGAATCCAAATAAAAATACAGTATTACTTCTTGCCTTCCTTGTCTCCAAGCAGAAAGTATCGCCCAACAAACCCGCAGTTCTCTAGCCCAATGATTCCTGTGTCTACGTAATTTATGAATCTCTTAAAAAATACAAAGAATTCAAGCACAAATAGCATACAGGAAGAGAACAGAGGTCAAAGTGCATTTAGTTGGACATAGCTAACTGCTCTGATTTTCAAAGTGTGAGAAGTTAAACAGTCAAATCTTGCTTCTATTCAAAGTGAATTTGACACTGAACAAATCTCTTGAAAACTGACTGCACTAGCAAGGCTGCCATCTCTAGCTGCTATACATGGGAAAAGATGCAATAAATTTGCTAGCCAGTACAGCCTTACTGGTGTACAAAGTGAATTATTTTATGACAATACTTTTATGTTAAAAACACCTTTACAATGCTTGTGCTATTAATGCTATTAACAGCTATCTGATGTATTTAGAACCGCATGGGTATTGACATAACTAATTTTTCCACTATGTGTTTCCAAAAAGTGATCAGCAGTGCTGAAACTGTTTTCACTTCCTGAGACTAAAACTGAAGCAATGAAAATCAACTTTTAAAACCTGCAGGAAGCATTCTGCTACAAATCTACCATCAGGAAGTATGACTGCTAACTCTGATTTAATAAATTTTCGATAATTGCTCTGGTAAAGCTTATCAAACAATTCTCCATGGGCATAAAATGAAGCCTGTAGATGGCATTTTTTCAAGTCAGTCTCTCTAAAACCTATGTTCCTCAAAACTATATGTATTTTTATTTCTTTTTTTTTTTTTTTTTTTTTTTTTTTTTTTTTTTTTTTTTTGTAATTTCACTTGCATGCTGGAGGCTGTTTACCTCGGCCATTTCTCTTATCTTGTGCAATGAAAGCAAAATATTCGATTTCACCTCTGCTTATAACCTGACTCCCAACTAGGGGGTCTATTTCCTTTGCTGATCTTCAAGAACAATTTCCAGGGTGACAACAAAAGCAAGGAAAAATTAAAGTTGACCAAAAAAAAAAGAGAAAAAAAAAAAAAATGTAATGGCCTCAAGTTGTGTCAGAGGAGGTTTAGATTGGACATTAGGAAAAATGTCTTCACTGAAAGGGTGTCAGGCACTGGCACAGGCTGCCCAGGGCAGTGGTGCAGTCCCCATCCCTGGAGGGATTTCAGAGCTGTGTAGCTGTGGTGCTGAGGGACATGGGGCAGTGGTGACTGGGCAGTGCTGGGTTAATGGTTGGACTGGGTGATCTTGGAGGTCTTTTCCAACCAAGGCTGTTCTGTGATTCTGTGATTTCTGAATGAAGTAATTCAGGTAATATTGAATCAAACCCATCTTTAATCACTGTAGTCCTATTACGAGTGAGACATAAAAATGGAACGAGGAACTAATGAAATTTGGGTTTGTTTTTTCTGCACGGAAGAGGCTGCAAGAAACCTGAAGCAATTTGGGGTCCTTATCTTAACTGCAGATACTGTTAAAGGGAAAGGCGCTCAGCGCACCCATGTCCGGCAGAAGATGCAGGCTGCTCCGTGCCCCCAGCACCGGAGAGCCGGGGCACACACCGCGATGCCGGGGCGGCACTGCGGCCCCGCTGCGGGCAGCGGTACGTGACCTCCCGCAGGCGGCCGGCACCAGCGCCCGGGGAGATGCTGCCGGGCCCCGCAGCCGAGAAGAACTCACCCAAATAAATCCCCAGAACGTGTCCCCGGGCCAGGATTATCTCCGCCCAAGGAGGCTTCGGGCTCCTCCTCCTCCTCCCGAAATTGGGGCTGGCAGCACCCCCCGCGCCCCCCCAGCCCCAGCCCACCCCGGCGCGGGTACCTTGACGAAGTGGAAAGCCGGGCCGGGTTTGAGGGTGACGTTCTCGTTCTCCTGCTGGTACTCCACGTACTTCTCTACCCCTTGCTCTTCGTAGATCCGCCGCTCCTCCACCAGGTCGAAGAGGGCTCGGGAGGAGACGGCCACCGTGATGGCGTTCTGCGGCTTGGGCTGCGGAGCGAGCGGAGGGTAGCGCCGGCCGGCAGCCCGCAGCTCCCGGGCCCCCACCCCGGCCGGCCCGCCCGCCCCGCGCCCGCACTCACCGGCCGGGGCCTCTTGGACACCAGGTTGTCGTAGAAGGCCTTGGCCGCCGCCCAGTCCTGCTCGGCCTCCTGCTGCCGCACCTCCGCCGCATCGCTGGGCTGCTCGGACCCGCTCATGGTGCCTGGCGCGGCGGCGGAGGGCGCTGCGGGGCGGGCGGGGAGCGGGCGCGGGAGACCGGGAAGCAGTGGCGACGGCCGCTCCCCCGCCCCGCCCCGCTCGGGCATGGGGAAGTCACCCGGGCGCGGACTTTCCCTTAAGCCCCGGGCGGCCTGGCCCTGCCTGCGCACGGCGTGGCCTGGCCCTCCCCCGGCCCGGCCTCGGCCCCGGCCCCGTGGGGCAGCGGGGACGCAAGCTCCCTTCATCTCACACCCACAGGGCTGGGATAGGTCCCACCATTAACCCAGCACTGCCAATTGACCACTGCCCCATGTCCCTCAGCACCACATCTACACAGCTCTGAAATCCCTCCAGGGATGGGGACTGCACCACTGCCCTGGGCAGACTGTACCAGTGCCCGACAACCCTTTCAGTGGAGAAATTTTTCCTAATATCCAATATAAATCTCCCCTGGCACAACTTGAGGCCATTACCCCTCATCCTATCACTGTTACCTGGGAGAAGTGACCGACCCCCACCTCACTACCCCCTCCTTTCAGGGAGTTGTAGAGCAATGAGGTCTCCTCTCAGCCTCCTCCCTCTCTGAAACACTCCCAGTTGCCTCTGCAGACATGCTTAACTGAATCACAGCAGAGTTTCCCAAACTGATGAGCTGGAGGAGAGAATGGAAAGTGAGAAAGGAAGCAGCTTTCCTCCTGAGATGGGATGGACTCTGGTGCAGTGGACCCACAGCCTTTGTTGTTGGCAGCCAGTGACTCAGTGGTACCCGTACAGCATAGCACATGTAAGCACCAT
The DNA here is from genome assembly GCA_028020825.1 of Podargus strigoides. Classification (NCBI taxonomy): domain Eukaryota; kingdom Metazoa; phylum Chordata; class Aves; order Caprimulgiformes; family Podargidae; genus Podargus; species Podargus strigoides. The sequence goes on along the minus strand of CM051619.1, from coordinate 11,468,631 downwards.
CCAAAGGACTTAACATGTTGAAGAGAGACATTGCTTCTGCCCTGATCACTGCAGAGTGGGGACTTTTTACAAGGGCTTGTAGTGATAGGATGAGGGGTAATGGCTTCAAACTGGAAGAGGGTAGATTTAGATTAGATATTAGGAAGAAATTCTTTACCATGAGGGTGGTGAGACACTGGCACAGGTTGCCCAGGGAAGTTGTGGCTGCCCCCTCCCTGGCAGTGTTCCAGGCCAGGTTGGATGGGGCTTTGAGCAACCTGGGCTGGTGGGAGGTGTCCCTGCCCATGGCAGGGGGGGTTGGAATGAGGTCCCTTCCAACCCAAACTATTCTGTGATTCTATTATAATCTTTATCAAATTATCAAGACTTTCTGCCTCCATCCAGTCTCCAAAAAGTAGCATAATTGGTTTTGCTACTTTTGCCTATTTTGTTTTGGTTTAGTTTGTTTTTTTTTAATGTGGCTTCCCAGTGAAAGGAGGCTTATGTGATTATACCATCTGTCTGTCATTCCCCAGTGATGTCCCATTCCAAGCAAATTTGACAGAAGGATAAAGATCTCAAAGAGATTTAAATTCTTAAAACGTTTAATGAGAATCAACAGCAACATGCAATTTGTTGACCTGCTGGGGGAGGACTGTAGTGCAAATGCAGCATATTTATCTAGTTGTTCTTCTGCTATGCAATAGCAAACAAGTACTCCCTGGCTGATCTGTCATCTCCAAATCTGCCACATTGCCTATTGCTGAACTAACCAGGGAGGGATCTGGAAGCAGGGAAGTGGTGGAAACTGGGCAGTTAGAGTAAATGGGAAATAAGAGTTGACCATACTGGGGAAGGGGAACTGGAAATACAAGGTAAAAGGAGAGGTACTGAGAGTACTGTATTGGAAGAGAGGAGTTAGGTTCATTGTAGGTGGCTGCTGTCGTGGAAAAGTGTAAAAGGCATGACAAATCTGAAAAAAAAACCCACCTTATCTTAGTGGCTCTGCTACTGATAGATGTGCTTGTTTTCCTTGAATTTTGATCCTGAATATTTCACTCTAGTGTCTGTACTCAGAGCTGTGGTGTGGAAACATCAGCAGTCAGGTCAGGCACATCCCCAGTTTCCAACCGTCTTCTCCATGAGCAGCTGAAAGCCTGTCACCATGCTGAGCAGACAGGATGGGTAGAAACTGGAAAAAGGGTTCAAGCCACAGAAGAGCTGCTCCTGGTCCCAGTCACCACCACCACTGTCCTGCTCAGAGACTTCAGCACCAGTCTAAGAAAGTGATCTCTAAGAAGAGGCTACTCATAGATCTATTCCTGGTTAAATACCGCAGGTGGGTCCATTGCCCTTGGAGAAGAGGGGAAAAGAGCAGGAGAAATCAGGAACCAGTTCTCAGGTGGTTACAAAGCTGAACTGTCATCTCTCCATCTGCATGAGCCAGTGGCAATACATTTCCCAGATCTGTGCCCAGGTTGAATGCTTGTCATGCCGTGTTCTCCACCACCCTGCATGTACTCAGTAGCAAAATCAGAGCTCCTCAAACAAGTTCTTTGGTTTTATTTTTGTTCTCTCCCTCCCCATCCGCCCAGGAAAAGAGTCAATCACTCAAGCGATGAAGACTCCTTTTAACCTTTGCAAGACACCTGAAAACTCAAAAGATGGTGACTTGGTACTGGGCCTGAGCAGTGCTGTTGAAGTGCTGCTGCTGAAAGCAATGCTATGCTAACGTAAATATTTTGCTCTCCAGACCCACATGGTATCTCTACATAGCACTCAGCTGTGTGAACATATGCGCTGAGCTGAGATGTCTCTGTTCTGTGCTCGGTTGCTTGCTGCTGACATACCCTCCATTTCCTCTTTTGCTGGAGATTATGAACTGAGGGCCTAACATGAAAGCCTTCCAGCTTCAGCACCTTATAAATGAAATCTTGACTTTCCAAACGCAGAGTGTAGCAGCCTTATCTGCATCTAAAAAATGTAGTAATGCCCATGGGGTTCCAGGAAAGAGCTATGTCTTGCTTTTACTAAATCTCCTGGGGAGTCTGAGAAATAGGAATGGATCCAAGATGAAATGACTTTGTGGTTTCTGAGCTAAGCTAGAAAGGAAAGGAATTTTCTGCTGTCGCCCATTAATTTGTAGGGCATTTGCATTTAAACAAACAAAAAGGAATATGTGTTGCTATCTTTGTAGGTACTTTTTTTTATAGTAAGTGTGCAGCAAAAGTAAGTCATGCACGTATTCTGAAGTCTGTTGTGAGTAGTAGAATGAAAAGAAAGTTCCTCTGCCTGAGCTACCAATATTTTTCCTATGTTAGGAACAACCACTTCTCAAGGTTTGAGGCTGGGCCGGCCGCTAAACGGACAGCAGATGCTCTCTGTTAAACCCCTCTCCCTTCCCAGACAAGGGAAGGGAAAGAAGAAAAGGGAGAGAGACTGACAGGTTGAAAAAAAAAATAAAAAAGCTTTAATGAATCTATAACAATAACAAGAGAATATAATAATAATGAGAAGAAAAATAATGAAATGTATACAAATATATACAAAACTAGTAATGAGTTTCCCTCCCCAATCACGCACTCTCCCCAGTGATTCTCAAGTCATCATTGGTGCTGCAGAGCAGCTCTGGGAAGATCCCTGGCTTGGCTTCTGGACTCAGTAGCAGATGGGAACTGGATTTGGGAACACAAGGATCAGGACTGATGGCAGAAGAAATGGACAGAGTCCTCCCAGGATGCCAGCCATAGAAGACGACGTTTCCCCCATGATCCCTCAGCTTTATACTAAGCTTGATGTGTATAGGGTGGAATACTGTGTTGGTCAGTTTGGGTCACCTGTCTGCTCCTCCTCGCAGGTGTGACCCTTACACTAATGGGGCCCCAAGGCAGCACTGAGGGAATTCGTCAGTGACCTTGGTTTCTGTAAGATTAAGTATAAGCAAGAGCCTTTCTGCACACCATTGTACTGTGAGCTCAGTACTGACTATAAACATCAAGCGTTATCACTTCTAGGAGCAGACACTGCCTGAAACAACGGTGTTAACTTCAGAGAGTGCAGTCTTAGAAGAGACTGCCCTGATTTCCCAGGCACAGCCCCATGTGCCAGCCATGCAGGCAGGCCATGAGTAGCCTCGAGTCAGCTGGGAGATCCAGTCAAGGCAGCTGACCCAAGCTCACTCACAGGTGTATCCCATACCACTTCATCATGCTCATTATAAAAGGAGGGAGTTCACTAAGGGTAGAGTTTTTCATGGGGCTTTTATCTGTTGGCTTTCTGCTCCTGCTGTTGACATCAAGGATCAGGCTGAGTAGAACTTTGCATACTTTATGTCGGTGATTGTATTAGTTTTGTTATTTCATTAAATCTGTTTCTACTTCAACCCACGGAGGGTGTCCCTTTTTTCCCTGATTCCCCTTCTCAGCTGGCGAGGGGGCATTGGGTGGTAGAACAACTGCTGCAGTTCAGCCCGAGGTACAGCCTAAATGTAGAGACTTAACTAAAAAGTAAAATCACTGAAAGGAAAAAATTGGTTCTGTTTTAGTCAAACCAGGACACCACTAAGTAAGGTATATACGTTCTTGTTCAAGAAAGAGCTTGAAGTGTATTATCAATGAAAAAAAAAGTTTTAATTTCTTCTTTTAATAGCTACATCTATCTGGAAATATGTGAAATATTTACAGACATTTAAACCTGAGCTCAGAAGTAAGGCGAAGACTCAATGGAAGGCTTTTTTCTCCCTTTAGATGTGTAGATCCTAATATGTATTGTGCATGACTATATCACAAACAAGTAGACTCTAGGGCCTAACTTTCCCAGTCATGTCAGGGTCACTTCTGAGTGTGATTGCACTGACTTTTACTTCATAGATGCATTGTGATTTTTCATGCTGAGACCCCAAGACCCACAGCATAAGTATGGTGTTCCCAGAAGGAAAGAACCTGAGAAGGGCTTTGATCTAGGTCACCCTGCCATGGCAAAATATGCAGCAACACTGTCACATTACATCTGACCTGCCAGATAAGCGATTTGGAAAACTCTCCTGTTTGTAGGTAACAAATACTTTTAATGCAGTCCTAAAATAGACTTGATTCATTAAAGCAGTTAAAAACTTTTTTATATGTTTCAAACAAATCTTCAGTGTGGATCTCACACTATGTGCCTTTGCTTGCCTGCCTCCTGTTGATCAAACTTAGTCTAACATGGGCAAAAATGACAAAAAAAAAAGCGCTTGGCTTGTGCCAAAGATGTGCATGATGAAGCTGCATCATGCCTTGAAGGCATATTTATTCATGCTGAAGAAATCTTCCCATTGCATCAGTGTTCACTTCCCTTTTCGTCTCGTGTTGCTTTCTAGTTCTTCTGACGGTAGTTCAGGTTGTTTTGGTCTCTGTCTCTCTGTTCTTCCCTCTCCTTTGATCCCTCTGGGTTAATGCAGGGAAACAAGAATGCAAAAACTTGTGGCGTCACATTGTAATCTATGGCAACTGCCTCATGTCTTTCCCTGGCTTTGCTTTGCTGCTGGGCTTTCTTTAATGATAACTTCATTTGCAATAGCCACATAAATTACCTAGTGACGTAGATCTCGCGTTCTTCTAAGCTGATCTATTCCATCTCCATCACTTTGAGCATGGCCCATTCCAGTGTTCATGTGACAGGTTATGTGACAAGCGAGGCTGAATCCAGCACAAGTACAGAGGGCTGCAACAGAGGAAGCATGAGACTCACTCACTTGTGATCTCTTTTCCCTGAGCAATCCTGTTTAATTTTTGCAATGGAAGTTTCATTTCTCCTATTATTGAAGTTTTCTGTTTCTTAATCTGGTCAGGATGAAAGCAGCAGCCAAGTTGTCATTTGCTTTCTGGAGATTTCTTCTCTAGATGGCTTAATATATTTTTTTCCTAGAAAAATATAATCTGACACTAATCTTTATAGAACTGAGCTGTCTTCCTAACTCTTCTGAGCTGAGCAACAAATTATAATCTTATTTTACCCCAAGGAGGGCTCATTGCGTAATTGCAAAGTTTCAAAAAAAATCAAGTAGAATTCTAAAATTCAAAAACCCCACTATTTTTACCTAGTTAACTAAAAAGGTAGGAAAATAGTGTCTTAGCTCCAACACTAAATACGCTTGCCCCATCTAATTGTTGCCACATGAAGAATTAAGAAGCTTTCAGTGACTTATTTTACAATAGAGGAGTCCAGCTTCAAGCAATCCTGACTGTGTTGCCAAGAAGAAGGTAGAATATGACAAATAAGACAAGAATACAGTCTTGTTGAAAGTCTGTGGTCAGAAAAGGCTCAACAAAAGGTACATATGCTATCATAAAATAATTACATTGGTGTTTTTTGAGTTAGAAAAGAATCAGTAATGAAGTTGTAACTTCTGCATTAAAAAAACCCAGAACAAATAACCAAAACCAATAGCAATAATAAGTTTAGCTGGTCAGGATTTGACTTTGCAGTAGTGGAATTACTCTGTAGACACAGAACAGTTGTAAAGGCAACGCGGGGGGGAAAGATATGCTGCAGGAAGGTTTGTCCCTGTTCAAAGCTTAAACAGAAGAATATTTGTATCACAGAACAACCACGCATAAGATTAGAAGATGGATAAATTATACACACAAACTCTATGGAGTTCCTAGCTCCTACTGAATAAAAAGATCAATATAATAGAAAGTTTTAAATTCAGCTCTGTATAATACAGTTAAGTATTTTTTCATTATGCACCAGTTATCCCTTTAATAATAGAAATAAATGAAGGCTTCAGTCATGCAATCTGCTCTACATGGGGACATGTCTGTGCAAGACCAAAACCTAGATGTTGGAACCCTATTGATTCATTTTACCATAACAAAATAAATTAAACTGTTCTAAGATTCACTCTGGTAATTCCATGTTCTGTTCTGTATCAAATAAGCATGATTTAGCTATTAGGTTGTGCTGGCTTCTATGAGGGTTCAAGTTAAGTACTAAATTAGGTTGAAATCTTTAATGAGAAAATCATACAGGAAAAGATTCTTAGGTCTCATTTCTGTGTGTTTGTACAAAAATACCATAGATATATCACTTAATCCCTGTTGCACTGTGCTAGTTATGGTTTAACAGGAATGAGAGAACAAGCAAGACTGTTAGTGTGTTCGCCCACCCCCTGAGGCATATACAGAGAACCCACTCAAGCAAAGTGTGGTTTCCCACCCATTTCCTGCATGGAAAAAGGTATCAAACTATGTGGGTGCTCTAGTGCCAGTGATGGGGGCTACTGCACGGCCCTTGGTGTGATGGCAGCAGTCCCATGGGCTTTGGGCAGCAGGAGCAATGGCAAAGCAGAACCATTAGAGCAGAAAAGTCCACTGCTTGTGTTATGGCACTGACTCTTTCACACATATATTGGAAAAAACGGATCCACTGTTTTCCTAAAACAGAATATCTGCCTTTCTTCTTTACATATATAGCATGTCTCGTTCTAGCCTTACCATGTGGTCTAACTCACAAATAATGGGACCTACACAACAGACTGGGAGACAGGACTTTCTGTTTACAAAGCCAGCCCTCTGGCTACTGTCCTTGAGGGCAAAGCCTTTTTGTTTGTTTCTTATGAATGTGTGGAAAATAAAAACAACCAACCTACACTTCCTAAACACTCCTAGGCAATGAAGGATAGGGATATAGTCAGAAAATGTACAAATTGCTCCAAGCAAGGGGTGTAGAATGGTGTGATTACACCTATTAATTAAGGAGACAAACTTTAATTGCACTGTTGACTGTGCAGAGTTACCACCCAGTTCCAAGAAGAGAATTGTAAGTGATTAGTGCAGCACTCCTGAGGGGTAAAGGGGAGCCAGAAGTGTAAATACAAGATGAGATTTAGGGCTTCTCTAAGCTATGGCTTCAAACCTGTCAGCAACCTGCACACGACATCTCTGTTAAGTTACGATGCGATTCTCTTTTACAGGGAATGTGTATGCCTTTTATGGTTCAGGTCCCCCTCCCCTCCTTTTGGCAAGCTAAGCATTTGGGAGAAAATGAGTAAGGACTAAAAGGGATGAGAATGTATTATTGTTTGTGTTATGCTAGTTGCCAAGGGCCTCAAAAAGCATCAGGGAGCTGTTGTGCTTGATGTTGTAGGAACACACAGGAAGGAACTCCCCGTATGATATCCCTCCCCCCTCTCAAATCCTCTCAGTAGAAGGAAGATTATTTTTGCAGACCTCTCCAAGCTCAAGCATTAAGTGTGAGGCTCACACAGTTACCCTTCTCTGCATGCTTTCCCACAGCCGGGCTGCTGTCTTGTGCATTTGCTTCAATCCCTCTCCTGCACTTGGCTCCTACAGGGCCAAGAAAACTGGGCTGACCTAGTCAATGTGACCACTGACAGGAACTGCCTGGTGCAGAGGGTCATGAGACGAGGCTGTGGGACTCAGCTGCAGCCAAAGGCGAGACCTACACTCAAAAGCTCCTTGTGCTATGGCTTCTTCTTTCGTTGTGTAACTTAAACATTCCTCAGACGTGTTCATAAGTTTGCACTGTGCAAGCATTGGGGTAGGAAATACTCCATCAGTCTGCTTTTAGTTCTCTTGAAAGTGACTTTGAAGTTGTATTATTTACATCAAAACAGTATTTACATTTCTGTTTTCAATATTTTTCTGGAGGTCATGGAAAGATAACAATACAAGCAGCAATGACAAGAGTAACAGCAACAGTAATAACATAAAAGCAATGTTTCCAGTAGGAGACTTTTACAATGTATAGTTCTATAAATGTCTACATCACAAAATCCAACCCTCATTTTATGTGGTTCTATAAAATCACATAACAAAAAGATAAACTCAATGGGATTTCAGTAAGACATGGATCATATAACTGGGTGATCTGAGTTACATTATCAGCTTCAGCTCCTGACTTTGAACAATACACATGAACTGTCTTCAAAGTAGCTGAGTTTGGTACTGGTGTATCAGTGTGGCAGCAGTAAAGACCACACCACAACTAGCAAGTGTTTTTACAGCCAGGGCTGGCCCAGTGCTGCTGTGCCTGTTCCTATCAGTATTGGATAATTCAGGTTTGTCCTCGTGGGCTGAGATCACAACCTTGACAACCTCCTGCTGCATGAGCATACATCAATAAATAGTTTCTGTTCTTCTGAAATCATAGAATCACAGAACTGCCTTGGTTGGAAAAGACTTCTGAGATCACAAAGTCCAACCATTAACCCAGCACTGCCAAGTCACCACTACCCCATGTCCCTCGGCACCACATTGAATACCTCCAGGGGGAGACTCCACCACTGCCTTGGGCAACCTGCTCCAGTGCTTGATAACCCTTTTGGTGAAGAAATTTTTCCTAATATCCAATATAAACTTCCCCTGGCACAACTTGAGGCCATTTCTTCTCACATATGCTGTGGTTTTTGTTGGGCTGTGTATATATTACTCTGTGAAATTCAGTGGTCTGCGGCATGAAAGAGGTTATACAAGTTGATAAGAAGGGTTGTCCATGTGTTTAAACTCTGTGAATCACTGTGAGATGAAGTTGAGTGAAATACTTAGAGAGACTCGGACTGGGAGACTGTGAACGTGCAGGGAGCAGGGCTCTAACAGTTCCCAATGGCCTGTTCAGATTTGCTGTTTCTCTGGTGACAATACCTACCACTGTCCTGCCTTTTCTCTGCTTCCCAAACTGAAGCTATTGAATATGTCTGTCATACCAGAGCTTTTTGTGATGTAACTCTTGTCTCCATGGTGGTGTATCTTTACAGCCTTTGTTTTGGGGAGGTGTTTTCCCCACGGACTCCAGTTGTCCTTCTCTGCATCTGTTTCAATTCCAGTAAACCTTCCATGAACCAAGAAACCTAAAATAGATATTGCTTCTCTAATACCTTCACCATTTATAGTAATCAAGTAAAATTAACTTACGTCTTATCCAGCGAGAAGGTGTGTGATGAAATCTGTTTTTTATCAAATCCAAATGCAGTTAGCACTTATCATTACTGGCACCATTTGTTCTCCAGTCTGTATCCATTCATTCCTACTATAATGACACAGTTCCTGGTGATACTTATATCACGAATAATATCACAGATATTTGGGTATGGTATTTCTCACTGTCTTCTCTAATCAGTTGTATAGTTTGCCTCCTTATTCATGACCCTCTTCCACATGACATCGTTCAGTTAAGGTCTATGGTCAAAATTCTGTCTTTCCTTTCAGTAGTGAGATATTTTCATCAGAAGAAATTCACTTTTCCAGAAACTGGCTTTTCTGTCCTGGAAGAAGCTCAAATGTGACACAGCAGATCTCCAGGGACAAGGGTTGCGTACAGCCCCCATAGAAGTTAAATCTTTAACTCTTAATAGACCATCTCAGAAATGGAAAATGGCACAGGAATAACTGGGTTTGTTCTGTTGGCTGAAAATTGCTTTGAAAGGGAAAAGTTGCACTATATCCAGGCAATAGATTTCTTCTGGTCCTGTAAGAATTGTCTAAGTTAAAAACCCTGTGTAGAAGTCCTTCAGAACTCCTGTTCAGCTAAATTTCATAAAATTATTAATTCTCGCCAGTCATGAATGTCAAAAAAGTACCACTGAAAGCAGAGAAAAAAAATAATCCTGTATTTTGTTGTAGTTTCCCTCACCATAATAGCTTCAGAGAAGTACAAAAGTATTAATCAAAAAGCTCTTGATACTCTAGAATAGATTTTGCTTTTTTAGAATTATTTTTTCTATGACTTACAGCATGTTGGCAGGAGGTTTTGGGGCATCTGGGTGAGAATGGAATATGCTCAGCGCAGATTACATCTTCAGCAAATTCTTGCTAACTCAACTATATCTCTCCTGAGCGTGTGCAAACAGATTTTCCAGGGTCTCAGAACTTGGTAAATTCAAGTTGATTTTAAGAAGTATGGCAAAAGTTACTTTAAAATATTAATGAGAGCCAAACAATATATTCTTCCCAAACTGCATTCGAGGAGGCAGATGAACAAATTTTGCTAAAAATAACTTTTCTCAGTCCAGGTTGAATTTAATAGTAATAACAATAATAATAATAGCAAATAATTAAAATTTGGCTAAGTGAAAACATTAGTCATCTTAAACTATAGCTACTAATACATATTCTGCCAACAATATATTCATTCCAAAATGGAAGAACTCTTTTCAGCTGAATAAAAAGCTGTGAAATATCTGGTAGCCACATTCTTGGGTTTTATTTCATGCCAAGAAAAAGACTCTAAAGAGCAGAGTATTCACTGCATATGATTCTGATGAAATGCAAAAGAAGGTAAGTAGTCAATTAAATTATAGTACAAAAACATAGATAAAATGAATCTTTCAGAGGATTTCGTAATATGCCCAAATAAATGTAGGTGGTATTGCAAAAACATGTGAAAGCAGCAACCATGAAGTTTGTCATACTAATGATTCTGATATCTGACAAAAATAATAAGCTATAATAGGTACATGTTTTCCTGTAAGCCATTCTGAGGCATTTTTTCTGAGGTAATCTCATAGTGTGTTGCATCAGTAGAAAGTTCAAATTCTGTTACCATTTCAAAACACTTCTTCGTATTTCAGTCTGTATAATTGCATTGAGGTCATCGAAATTCCTCATAGATTCAGCTATTTAGGAGGAGAAAAAAAAAAAATCACTTCTTAGCCCAAACAGACTTTTTCCAGTTTGTCCTAAAAGTCCTTCTTTTTTTAAAAAAACCCCAAACAGACCAACAAAGAAATCAAACAAAAAAAGTCCCCAAACTAGTCCAGATGCACCTGAAATGACACAGCTACAGGTTTGACTCTTGATGTAGGGCTTCTGGGCAGCATCAAATGTTGTTTTCCCCAGCAAATAATCTGTCCCGTTCAGTTCATAATTCTGTTGAGGGTCTACAATGAAGTAGTTTATTCAATTAGCACAGAACAGTAATGATTTGCTTACATAGGATCCTCTCCATCTTCCAATAAAATCACAGACATGCTCCAAGTTTCTTTTTCTCCCTCTGCAGCTGCCGGGGGCACACTGACTCCAACGTGCCCATGTTGTGCTGGGATAGCAGCTCCTCATCCCATGATGCTACTGAGAGGAGCCTGGCATTAGAACCTCCAAGACACCTGATTCCAGCTTTTGTAACTGTTTACAATGCAGTGGCTGCTCTCAGTTTTCGAGGATGCATGTTGAGTGCTAGGTAATGTATATGTAATGAGTAAGAACACTAGAGAGTTTCCCATGCTCCAGCTCCTTTCCAGTATGGCCATCTCCTTTCCATTAGAGGTGAGGCTGAAATTCCTCCTCACTCTTGCCTTTGGATTTTAGAGTCTTATTGTATGACCTTATGGAGAACAAATGAAAAAGACATCTAAGACTTTTTAAAGTCTGTTTTTCTACACCCAGCCACCACTAAAATAACAATTATATAATGTTTTTAGTTTCAGATTTCCTGCCAGTGACTTTCCTACTATTCTAGGACTGATTTGGCCTTTTGCTTTGTGTTTATTTTGAAGGGTTGCAACATACCTAAGGAAAAGAAAATAAAAAGCAAAAATATTTATATACTCATAAATGTGTAAAATATGATGTGTGATATAAATCATGAAGATGACATGAATGATTATTGTTTCTCTAGAAAAAATGTAGAGTTAGAAAATACAAACAAATCTATTAAGGAAGGCATGTATGTTAAAATGGCTTGTGCACATTCAGAGGAAAAGAATGCACATGTTGGATCATTAATGTAAACTTCTGTCTTTGGGTGCTTTTTTCCCATTGGGTTTAAATGTAGACAGATGAAATAGCTGGAATATAACTGTGAAAGGAAGGTAAGCTGATGAAAGGAGTCCAAGCAGAGAGCTGGCTGCAAGTCTGCAAGGCCATGGTCATGTTAAATATATTGAGAGAATGATCTTGCAGCTGGTGCTAATGAGAAAAGAGAGGAAAGTAAAGCTTTCATAAACTTATCCATTAAGAAATTCTCTTGTAGCACATGACGTACCATACAAGCCATGCTATTTCTGCTTACGTTGACTGGGTGATAAAGTCCAAGCTGAACAGTTTGAAGGTGCTTCATTTTTTGATTTTTACATATTTTACAGCTGATGGCCTCAGGAATACTCATTTACTGCTATTTGCTAAAAAGCTTCCTTTGAATAGTCTACTCATGCCAGGATCAAGGCTTTGGGGCAGAAGATTTCTGCATTCAGGTTTCTGGAGAAACCTTTGCCTCAGTGGACTCAGTAGTTAACAACCTCAGGGTGGATATGGAGCAGGAGCAATGTGGAGCAATATTAATTTATTGTTAGTGATATCTCCATCATTTAGCAAAGGTAACCTCAGACTCTTTGACATATCTCTGCTTTCCCAACATGTCCAGTAACATCTATTCATTATTTACTCCTGGAAAAAATTATGGAGATAATAAGGTGATTTTATGTGACTTTTTGCTATATTTCTTCCTAATCTCCTGATAATGAAATATATCATCTGAGTTTTCCAATTCAACAGAAACATTTTTTTTTCTAACAGGGTGTTTTACTCCTCCATAATACTGAGATGATCAGAGTCCTGGCAGGGCAGTGGTCTGTCCAAGTGCCAGCAGAGAAGCTCCAGCCTGATAGCAGACTCAAAACTTCTGGTCTAATGGATGATGGTGGTGCCAGCACGTGTGTCTTCTGGGAGATAGGAATGTCGATCTCATGCTGCAGCAGGATTTCTTTCCCTTTAGCAGGGCTATGAGGAACAGCAGCAATGGCATTGATTCCAGCTGCTGCCTCCCAGCTGAACGCCAAGACAGATAAACTGTGGGATGTTCTTAGCAGCTCCTCCATGAGGTAGTAAGATAAACACAAGAAACATAAGGAGATATTAAAGAGTAGATGATAATCCATTTTCAGGAAACAGCATTTCTCCAGCAAAAAAGGCTGAACTTTATCAAAGGGAAAGCCTCCTGGAGGACTTGCCAAAGTAAATCTCTTTGATGCAAACGGTTCAAGCAAAGACATTCACCTTAATCTACTGTGTGGTGACCTGGTCTTCTGATACAGAGAATAATTATGGGTGTTTTCAGAATTGCTGTGGTCTGCAAATCCTCCAAACCTAAACTAATTATTTATAGTGTTCCCACTTCACCACTCTGATCATGAAGTAACCTACATTTCTCTTGAATTTAATAATACCTAATGCCTTTAGACTTTGCTACTTGAAATGGCTTCACTGCCTTGTGAAGGACAGATTAAAAAAACGCAAGTCCCCATTAACAAGTTTCTTTCAGCTTTACAGTTTTATTATTGTGCCTGTGCTAAAAGGTATAACATCTAATAAAATGAATGACCCACGAATAACTTGCCCAAAGGGTAGTACAAAATGGAGAGCAAAAGATGAGTGTTTAGCTGTTGAAATTAGTATTTTCATGCAGATTGATTTTTGTGCCAGTTTGACACCCCAGACATTTTCGGTTTAGTTTATTTGTGTTACAGTAGTAGTGACAATGTAGTTAAATATAGCCTCTGAAAACAGGATCTCTGCCTCTTTCATTTGTATTCTACTGTTCTTTCATTAAACATTTCTTCATCTTTGCAGAGCCAAATTCTTACAATAATAAATCAGAGACACCTAAGGTTCTTGCCAAGTCAAATATCTACAGTTTCTGGCAATTATGTAATTTCCAGATTTGCTACAATGGCTTTTGCTGATAAGTCAATTGTCATAAAAAGAAATGTTCCAGACCAATCTTTATTAGGGTGTCCTTCACTGATCTATGTAAAATAATCCCCCTCCTGCCCTACTCTCTTTTAGAAAAGAGAAACATAATTACAGCTTTTTCCCTTGCTTTGAATGACTCTTCATCATAACAATTTATATCTGGAAAATGTCATAAGAAAATGGGAAAAAGGTAAGTTTAAACCAAAGAAATCAAGCACTGCTGTTATTAATAGAACAGCTCAAAAATGTTTCCCATGATGTGTTATAATGGCTCTGTCTTATAATAAAATTTAACAGTGATGTATTTCCCTTGTTCTCAAGTTGATTTTGTATTAGAAGTCCAGACAAAAGTAATTTGTAGCAAAGGTCCCTGATCCAATGTCTGTATATGGAAAAGACTCAAAGGACTTCATGCCCATTTAAAAGTCCTTTAAAATGATTAATGGCTAAATGCATTACAAATTATCAAGTATTTCACACTGACAAAACAGAGGACTTGTTATGAGTTTTGGCCAAATTTTCCTTCCTTAGTACTTAGAGTATAATATTGCACAAACAGTAATTGTGAGCACCCATTCAGAGTGATGATGAGTAAGGGCAGATAAAAAAAAGCCCAGCATTTTTTGCTCGTTTTTGCTTTTTTAATGTAGGTGTTTTACATTTAAAAGGGCGCTTGCAATCCTCATTGTAAACTTTAATGCAAAGTATTCTCCAAGTCCTTCATCATTTTGAAGGCAAATGAGGAAGAACAAAATGAAATACCAGGGCTTAGCTGCAAGTTCCCAATTTCTTGTCATACCTGGAAGCGATTCTGGCACCAACTCTGAAAAAGAAGCTGGTCCCTTTCTGCACTTAAAATCTAATGATTTATTTTCCAACTCTTGTCACATTTTTTTCTTGAGTAAAACAGCAAAGCTGGGATATATAGAAATGGGGTCTGTGCTGGCTAGTGGAGTTGGCCAATCTCATTTCCCATGGTTCACCTTGAAATAAAGTCCTAAAATATTATTGTTGGTTTTGCATAAGCAGAATTGTGTAGTATTAACACAAAGCCAGGCAAACAGACAAACACAAACCCCATGGCTTTCATCACTAGTCAAAAAAGAAAACTCTTTATTACAGTTTTTTAAACTGAAAGAGGGTAGATTTAGATGAGGTATTAGGAAGAAATTCTTGACTGTGAGGGTGGTGAGACACTGGCACAGGTTGCCCAGGGAAGTTGTGGATGTCCCCTCCCTGGAAGTGTTCAAGGCCAGGTTGGATGGGGCTTGAAGCAGCCTGCTCTGGTGGGAAGTTTCCCTGTCTGTGGCAGGGGAGTTGGAACTGAATGATCTTTAAGGTCCCTTCCAACCCAAACCATTCTATGATTCTATGGATTTGCATTCCTTGTAACTACCATGTTTGCCTCTGATGGCATTTTGGACTTGTCAGTGCTGATGATGGCCACACAGCAAAGCAGGCATATCTTCCCATGTAGCAAGCCCAAACACAGCAGTTCAATCATTCGCACTGCTGGACTGGCATCCCCAGAAGTCACCCTCAGGGCATCACTCACTTCACCTCCAAAAAGCTCCCTCTTCTATCAGCAGCCAGCAATTGGAGACCTGGCAGTGCGCCTTCCAGGCATCTGCTGGCTGCCACCTCTGCTTGACCTGCCATGTAGGAACACCCAGAGCCCAGTCCAAAACCTGCTGACAGCTAAGAATATATCGAATTATAATAGCTATTACATATATTTAATGACAGTATGTTTACACAACTTTATTAGGTCATACGCTTACTTTATGTAGAGAGCTGCTAGCTGTTAACAAATGTGCGAAACTGCTGATCTTATAAGTAAGATCACGGGTATCTTTTTTGCAGTTGCAAGGGGTTTGAAACACACAAAGGAAAAGCAAATAGAAGTGAATTGTCTACTATCTCAGAAACATTATGGGGGTCATAACATGGAGTAGACTAATTAATCATGCACAAGACACAGCCAGCCTGTGAAATATCACAGAACAAAAAAATGAACCCCTCTATGTCTGTTTATCCATTAACATATTATTTTCCAGTTTCTGTCTCTTCCTACAAAACATTGTTTTTTTCCTCCATGCGTGTCATGCCTTGATACTGTGCATATAATTCAATAACTGTTCTGAAGTTTGGCAGGTTTCCAACTGCCCTCATCATTTTTATGAAATTTGAAAACATTAGGGTAGTACATATTATCTTTTGAAGTGATGATGTGATTCATTATCCTGCAGCTCTCATTAGCCACAAGGGGCTAAGAAATTTATATCATGTGCAAACTCAACTGTTTAGTGGTTTGTCCAGGGGCAATGCTAGGGTCAAAATTAAAAATGCTGAACTTCTCTCTTCCATCTTTCATGCTCCCTGCCCTCTCTTTATTAGCAAGTTCTCCAAAATAAATAAATGAATAAATAAATAAATAAATACGTTTTGCTCTTAGGTATTTATAGACTTAAGAAAAAGTCTCAGCCAATAGGAAAAAATCCCAGTATTCATTCAAGCAGGCTGAAATTCGTTACAGTGCTAATATTTTAGGAAGTATGTGAAATAATTCCATTCAAGTCTTCCATGATACCAGTGCCAACAAAATATCACACCACCATCAAGCTTTGCTGTATGTTGTAAATGAGGGCTTAGTGAGTTTTCAAGGGGGCTGGCAATAAGGGCAGAGGGTTTTTCTCCACTAATTAACCCCCCACCCTTCACTTGTTCAGGGGCTTGTCTCTGTGGCTTAACCTCCAGGCTGGCATTTGCTATACTCGTGTCATTAAGCCTTTCTCTGCTGGCTGGGGGTCCTGGAAGCTTTTTCCAGCAAAATTTTCTTTCTTCCCACTCTTGCTAGGATGCTGGGCTGGACAGATCATAGAATCATAGAATCACCATGGTTGGAAAGGACCTCCAGGATCATCAAGTCCAACCTTTATCCCATCATCTCCCTAACCACTAGACCATGGCCACAAGTGCTTCATCCACTTGTTTTTCAACACCTCCAGGGACGGCGACTGCACCACCTCCCTGGGCAGCCTGTTCCAGTGCCCAACCACCCTCTCATTAAAGAACTTCTTCCTAATATCCAATCTAAACTTCCCCTGACGTAACTTGAGGCCATTTCCTCTCATCCTATCGTTAGTAATTTGGGAGAAGAGACCAACACCAGCCTCACTACAACCTCCTTCTAGGTAGTTGTAGATGGCAATGACGTCTCCTCTCAGTCTCCTCCAGACTAAACAACCCCAGTTCCCTCAGCTGGTCTCCATAAGGCCTGTTTTCCAGACCTCTCACCAGCCTCGTTGCCCTTCTCTGGACTCGCTCCAGCACCTCAATGTCCTTCTTATCCTGTGGTGCCCAGAACTGGACACAGTACTCAAGGTGTGGTCTCACGAGTGCTGAGTACAGGGGCACGATCACCTCCCTACTCCTGCTGGTCACACCGTTTCTGATACAGGCCAGGATGCCATTGGCCTTCTTGGCCACCTGGGCACACTGCTGGCTCATGTTCAGTCGGCTGTCAGCCAACACCCCCAGGTCCTTTTCTGCCAGGCAGCTTTCCAGCCACTCTTCCCCAAGCCTGTAGCGCTGCATGGGGTTGTTGTTACCAAAGTGCATGACCCGGCACTTACCCTTGTTGAACCTCATACAATTGACCTCAGCCCGTCGCTCCAGCCTGTCCAAATCCCACTGCAGAGCCTCCCTACCCTCAGGCAGATCAACATTCCCACTTAATCTCATGTCATCTGCAAATTTACTGAGGGTACATTCTATCCCCTCATCCAGGTCATCAATAAAGACATTAAACAAGACTGGCCCCAAAACTGAGCCCTGAGGGTCACCACTTGTGACTGGTTTCCATCTGGATTTAACTCCATTCCCCACAACTCTCTGGGCTCGGCCATCCAGCCAGTTTTTAACCCAGCAAAGAGTCCACCTGTCTAGACCACGAGCTGCCAGCTCCTCCAGCAGAATGCTGTGGGAAACAGTGTCAAGTGCCTTACTGAAGTCCAGGTAGACAACATCCACCACTTTTCCCTCACCCACGAGGCGGGTCACCTGGTCATAGAAGGAGATCAGGTTGGTTAAACAGAACTTGCCCTTCATGAACCCATGCTGGGTGGCCATGATCCCCCTGTTGTCCTGCACTTGCCGCATGATCTCCCCCAGGATGAACCGTTCCGTAACCTTCCCTGGCACCGAGGTCAGGCTGACAGGCCTGTAGTTCCCTGGATCCTCCTTCCTGACCTTCTTATAGATGGGCGTCACATTGGCAAGCCTCCAGTCATCTGGGACCTCCCCCAGTAACCAGGACTGCTGACAGATGATGGAGAGCGGCTTGGCAAGTTCCTCTGCCAGCTCCCTCAGCACTCTCGGATGGATCTCATCCAGCCCCATAGACTTATGGGTGTCTAATTGACTCAGCAGGTCCTTCACTACTATTTCCTGGATTATGAGGGGTTTATTCTGATCTCCATCCCAATCTTCCAGCTCAGGGAACTGAATACCATGAGGATAACTGGTCTGACTGTTAAAGACTGAGGCAAAGAAGGCATTAAGTACCTCAGCCTTTTCCTCATCCTTGGTAACAATGTTCCCCCTCGCATCCAATAAAGAATGGAGATTTTCCCTGGTTCTTTTTTTATTGTTAATATATTTGTAAAAACTTTTCTTATTATCTCTTGCAGCAGTGGCCAGGCTGAGTTCCAGCTGAGAAAAAATATGGAATGCTTCATGAGTTTGCATGTCATCCTTGTGCAGGGGCCATGCTAATCTTTTCTGTATCATGCCAATTTTAGTATATGTGGGGCCGAAGCGAGCACAGATAGGTCTGCATTAGTAAATAATACCAGGCTGGGGAAGGATTCAGGCACCATCTCATGATTACCTGTAGTGCTTTGCTGTCAGCATGCTCCTCAGCATGATGGGGCCAAGCTCTGCCAGACAAGGCTCTTCCCAACCATGCCCAGGCCTGTTGTGCGAATTTTATGTGGCAGATGTGGCTTCCAGTAAATTACTTCAACACAGCCACCCTGCTTTTGGAGAGAAGAAATTTTACCCTTGCAGACATGAGTTGTGCCATGCCATCTGTCCTCAGAATACAAGAATAGCCCCCAAACTGTTTTTTGTTGTAGATATGCCATAAAATCCCACTGAAGGCTACTATCCTCTGCTGTAGCATTGTGTTTGGGAAAGAGAGGAGCACACCCAAATGGGGGAGAGGAGTACATGGTCCCTCTTCACCTCTTCCCACTTCCAAGTGCTGGAGCAGAGAAGGAATTACAGCAGTCATCTGTGCTCTGAGGCAGCAACCAGGGCAGGAACAAAGAGGTCACAAAGAGACGAGGAAGAGGACACAAAATTAGCAGAGTAAATACAGCAAGTCTATCTATATCTAATCATTCTGATATTGTTTTGAACAGGGGATATTTAAGACCATTTCCATGGTATTAGTGCATCTCCCATCACTTTTCAAGTATAAAAATATGGATTATAGTTAACATTAAAATTGCCCGCCTGGGACCTGAGAGACCTTTTGCACTTTGGTGAATTACAGGAATGCTTTCAGTGAAGTGGATTCATTGATGCAAATAGGAGAAAATCTACTCTTAAATTTATGGCTAACACCATAGTACAAGCTAGATCTGAGGGATTTTTGTGTGTGCGTCTGAAACTATATATCTACAGTTATCCTAGCAAGTAAAAACATTGGTTTTGCAGAGCAGTTATCTTTTGGGTCTGTGGAACTGACATAAAGTATCTCAGCAAAAGCAGTCTTACAGTTGCAGTAGAGCCAATATCTTACAGCTGTGACTGTGCTAGGAGAACTGCCATCAGTATGGCAGTAAAAAAGAAACAGGCAGGAAATAGGTTTCACATTCTGGCCAAATGTAACAGTATGGAAAAATGTTTATGTCCTGAATCAGGGCAAAGAAGTCAAAAAATCTAAAACCATCATGGGCTGTAAATCCAGAAGATATGGGTTTGGTTCAGATCAGCTGTAATGTATTGTTTTGGCAATTTGGAGACATTTTGATTGTTTTCAATATGTACTTTGTGATTTAAGTTGCTTATCTTTCTCTACGAAAAGTAATTTTGAGCCATGAAATGGTCATTTCTGGAGACAAAGTCTCAGTTACATCAAAAAACATTTGGAAATGTTTTTCAATCCATTTCCCAAAGCCAACATTTCCCCTTGAAAAAATGTTGTAAGAAGTAATCAATATGTTCTAATTTGAAAAGTAGAACAAAAATGTTCCTGACCAACTCACTGATGTGTCTGTAATGACAGCAATTTTCCTTGGTAAATGAGGCTTGGAACAATTCATGTAAATTAGACTCATGTATGTGGGTGCTGCAGGACTGGCAGTGATAGCTGTATGTGTTTTGATAGTTTTATAAGTTCAGTCTTCATTTGCTAGCTTGATTGTTTATTTTCTGACAGTATTGGGGATTCTTTCTGCTGCAGTCACAGATGTCAATGAGCAGAGCTATTCCCACTACTTAATAATGATATTGGATTTGCTTTAGGTTTGGACAGGACAATTACAGCATCCTAAATACTAGGAGAAGGAATTTAAGGAGTTAGGGTAGATCAGAAATAAAAACTGGAATAGGAACTGTAAATATTTTTGCAAAGTTGTATCCTTTTTTTGTGGCTTGCAATATTTAAGAAAAACACATTTGAGGAGGCATTTTGGCAGAACTTTCCAATATATATTCATTTTGCTCTGGAGGATGACATATTCTCTCATTAATACATATGCAGAACACCCACAAGTCTGCATGCAAGATATTCACTAATGTTCACGGGAGAATTAATATTAGCTGAACAAAGTGCCATGTAATTAATAGAGGGTAAATGATTAACAAATGTGATAACAAAGGCTAGCTCTGTGATAACAAGTGCTAACTCTGGACACAGCAAGCTGGTTTTCTTAGGCTTCTTCCTGGGTTGGCAGAGCATGGTGGATTCTTCTAGGAGATGATTCAAAGCAGAAACTTCCCATAGGGGCTCTTTGGCTGAGCCAAGACGATAGGACTGACAGGTCCTACAGCAAAACCTTGCAGGCTCTGTTCACGCAGCACAGTGGCCTCATTCCAGCTCTGTGAGGGGAGTAGATGGGGTTGTGTTTCATTCACTTGTGCATCAGGATTTCCTTCCAAAGGAAATGCAGATCTGCAGGTAGAGACAATATCACATATTGTTTCAGTTTATACCCCAAAGGGAAAAGTCATGAGGCAAACTGCAGAGCGTATCTTCTCTGCTGTACAGATGCACCTGGGGTGACCGTCCTGGGGCTGCAAGGGGCACCATGGAGTGCCCTTATGGTATTGCAGAGTAGCCTCTTGCTCTCCAGGACCTCTAACTCCCTCAGTCAGCTACAGATGAAGTGTAGGATGAATAAATCCTTAATTCTGAAGTTATGCTCTGGAATATCTCTCCCTCCAAGCTCTGAAAAACCTAAGCTGTGAACCAGTTAATGTTTCAATATCATCTGGAATGAAATCCAAGTACCATCGAGCAAAGTCTTGCCTCTTAACTTTGACAATGTATGTCCTTTAAAATATGTTATCTTCTGAAAATAAATTATGGAATTGTTTGTCAGTGCTTTTTTAAATACCAGCTTTAATGATGACTATGTCAAAATAAACCTTCTCTGGAGACTGCAAATATTTAAAACCATGACCAAATCAGGGCTGATCAAACTTTTTTGCTTGATCTGGAAATATAAGACCTCCCTCTTTGTAGCTATTTGTGAAATACTTGTTTTTATGCACACATTAGTAGAGTTTCTGGAGTATTAGTTAAATAGTGTTATTATTCAGGTTAGTTTACCCCTATCATAATTTTCACAGTATGGTCCTTTGCTGCTGTGCTGTAACAGCTAGAAGCAAATGACTTTGCAAAAATGAAGAGAGAGTCTTGAGGCCATTATGCTTTCTTATTCCAAATGTTATTTTATATACCTATAGAAATTATATGTTAGCTAAACCATCTGCTAAAGTCATGCACAAGCTGTAATTTAACAGGGTCTGCAAATGATCAGATACAGCCTCACAAGCAGGTCACTCAGTCGCAGCAAATTACAAATGCGTTTCAAATAGGATAATTTGACCAGCTGAAAGATATATAGAAATATTTTCTGAGGAGAAAAACACTAGAAACTGCTTGCCTGTTACTAGGTTTTAAATTTGAAAATATCTTTAGAAAGAGACTGGGGTCCAAACCACAAAATAGAGAGTTGGATTTTAAAATCCTTGAATTTAGGAGATCTGGTCTGAAGTTTTAGTTCTGCTCATTGTTGAGGAGGATCTCATTTGTGAAATTCAGAGCTGCATCTGGGTTTGGGTTGGAAATTAATGCAAAAATGGGGTTATTTGCTTCCAAGAATCTTGGTTCAGACCCCACTTATAATTATTGTCCCAACTGTGGAAGCACTGATCCCTAATGTACATCATTCAGGAACTCAGTACAAGTATACTTGCACATAAGTTTGACTTTACTCAATTGAAAGCAAATGTAGTGCTTGCAGCCAGGCCTGGTTTGGCCATGAGTAAAAACTTCTTACAGCTCCACAGAATGCAAAGCTGAATCTTTAAGGTTAGCAGATTATGGTTTCTACATGAAATCAAAAAGACATCACTTGTCTTGGACTCACTTTGACTATGAGAAAACAGTTTGCTATGAGTCCATTTTCCATGAGACATTGTTAAAAAATGAACCAAAACTCAGGAAGTTCTTTGAAAAGTTATTATTTGCCTTTTTAAAAAAAAAAAATAAATAATTTTTCTATTTGTTTCCAGTAGAAGCAAATGTTATGGGATGATGTGTTTGTGTCTCTGAAAGCTTTTGAAATTCTTGTCTAAGTTTGGGTTGACCTACTAAACATAGCAGGTTCCTACAGGTTTCAGGTAGGAGTTGTTTGAGAGTCCTCTGAGAGGAGAAGATTGCAATGTGATTGTCAAAGCATCTGCTTATGAGTAAAAACATGATGAATGAGAGTGTCAGTCATTGTTAATGGACTTGATAATCTTAGAGGTCTTTTCTAACCAGGGCTATTCTATGATTCTGAGATTTTGGAGAATCCATCCCTGAAATCACAAGCCATAGGAAATCAGATCGAATTAGTTTTACTGCTTTGAGGACTGCTTTTTTTTTGAGGAGGTTTTTGCAACTATTATGTTCTGGTTTGAATCATATTCTTTACACCTCTCAAGCTTCACATGACATTTTCACTATGAAAAAATATCTAAAGCTGTAAAGTGAGGTTTGATTCTTGAGCTGATTCACAACAGATTCCTAAGACTCTGAACTTGTTCCTGAGAATGATGCTGCCGCTTGATTTGTTTAGAGATATGTGTGTATAGAAAATAGAAGCTTTTTCAAGAACAACTATGTTAATTCATTCAGCTATTTGGGGAAGGAGAATTCACTCATGGGAATGGGCATTCGGCTTGTAGGGGGACCTCTTTGAGGTTTTTGAAGCAAATAGTACTATCTTACCTACTAGGAATACCACAGGAGAAAAAACATAGAGGCAGTATGTTTCAAGTAATTGTAAAAATAGTTTCTCTCTTCCTTCTCAGAGAAGATTTTTCGATTTGAAGACTCTGCTTAACATACTTTTGGAAGAAGGCCACATTGGGGCTAGGAACTGCCACACTGGAATAGATCCGTTGTCTATATAGTCCAGCAGCCGACACCCAACAGTGATGGATGACCAGAAGGAGATGCTTCAAGGGAAATCATGGTTTATTTCCTCTTTCCTCAAGATCTCCCAACACAGATCTGTTTTAACATAATAATTAGAGATGGGGTTGTGCCCAGAATAATAAGGTTTAATGATACAAATGTCAATGATACAAACTAATTCTGTGCAAAGGAAGTCAGGATGCAGGGATTTTTTAAAGGGCTTAATGCTGACCTGGTGATTATCCAGCCCGAATAAATGGGGTTTATTTTACCACTAGGCAATAGTAGAATCACAATAAGAATGACTGGATTTTTTTGAAGACTTCATCCCAGATGGTCCAACACTCAACATGCCTGCTCATTCCTCTCTACTGAGATTTCATTAAAGTTCTAGTGTTTGTTAGGAACACTGCAGAGTATACAACCTTAAATTAACTGGAATTGGGGGGGGGGGGGGTTAACGAAAGATGAAAAGTAAAGATGACCTGAACAGAATTTTGAATCCTACTACTCTGTACTTTATTTTATATAACTATGTTTAGCATAAAAATAGCAGATGGAAGGGGCCTATTCTCTGTTTCAGACATTCCTGAATCTCATGAAATCAGCCTCAGGATATTACTATTGATATATCTGAGCATTTGTCCAATTTGCCCTCAAGCCTAAGTTACAACCCTAACCTAGCTCTGGACACTATCAGCCCATTTGTAATGAAAAATGGACTTTCTTTATCACAATGCATAGTTTTATCAGTCATGGTCCTTTAAGGCCAAATGTCCTAACATAATATTAATTCTCTGGTCTTTTATGATCTCTCTTCTGTAATTATCTGAAAGCCCTTTACAGAAATAACTTGTGACACGTCTGTGAAATACGTAGTTTATGTCATGTTCTTTATGGACAGTTCAGTGCTCAAAGATATCTGGAACCCCAAACACAAAGCTTGTCTGTAGCATCTCGTGGGAAAAGAGCAAGAAGACATTGGCCTGTCAGCCATCGGCCTGTCACCCCTGCGCAGCCCCTGGGCCAGCAGCGAGGCTTTGATAGGAAGCAGGCCCTGGAAGTGAGATAAGAAACTGCTGAGTTGTGCCGACGTGGCAGGAAGCCGACCTGACCAGAAGAGTAGTGGGCAATAACAACCCGGAACTGTGGGAAGTTCTGCCACGTGAACAGCGCATGATCGGGAAGCTGATTGGTCGGCTCGGCACGTGTTCTAAAATAGTCTTATGCTGACAGGGGAAAAAGTAGACAACTGTTTAGTTGTCAATTTGCTAGCTATGAAGTAATCGTGCCACAGCATCTAAGAAAAAATCATGAAATCTAGCCACACAATTTCTGTGACCAAAAAAAGTTGTTTCATGATAGCGCATTTTTTTGCAGTTTTTCAGGGTCTTGTGATTTTCCTAATAGCCACTTGGAAAATGAAAGGCAATATGAAATTAAATTGATGATCTTCTCAGCATAGAATACACAGTGTAGAAAATCAAGCTATGTGATGATGGCACTAGATTCAAACACAGGACACAGAGATTCACCTCATCAGTTAGCCACAGCTTCCTGGGGTGACCTTGAAAGCCACAAACTTTTTGTGGGTAGGTGTCCCTTCTGGTTTAGAGGACTAATGGCATTTCTGATTTTTCATTTCATGTCAGTTTGATTTTAAAATCTTTGAGGACAAAGATGCTATTTTCATTAGAACTCAGAATATCACCCCTGATCATCAGGCTTTGGCCTCAGCTATTAATACTATTAAAATGCAAATTTGAAATCACATTGTAGGAATATTATATATCGCTCTTCTATAGTAATTTTCCTGCTGACAGATAAATTGACTAATAAGATGACTTATATGAGTTTTAAAGTCTTTCTTTTCATCTCATGGAAGTAAAAATATAGTCACTAAAGGGTAAAGTGATTTTGCATCCTGTGCTGTTTCTGTAAATGGACTTTTTCATAGCTTTAAGGAACAGCCCCAGTAAATCCTTTGGGCTCCATGCAGCTCTTGCTGTGTAACTTAGCACTGAATGGCCACGGGGTGGCTGCACTTCCCTTCGGCATCTCCCAGCCCCTTGCTCTGTTCTCTCATCCCAGTATTACATACTTATTAAGACGAACAATGGAAGGATACACCCAGAAATCTGGAAGTATTCAAAAACCAGGCTTCACCAGTCTCTTATTTGTACACTGTGGCCCATTGGCCTGTACACTGAAAAGTTACAGTGCTATTTGAAAACACCATCAAACAGCAATAATGTGCGGAGGAGAAAGGAAAACAGAGAGACGAGTTAACAATAAAGCAAGAATATTCTGCACATTTATCTTGTTGGTTTCCATGTCCTGGCCACTTCCCAATTTGAGCACTTCTGCTGGATATCTTACTGGTTCACAACTGTTTGGGATTTTGATTCCCTTTCCTATGCTGGCATTCAGCAAGAAGCCTCCTGCCATGTTCTGGGATGATCTCCTGGTTCCTGATATGGAGAAGAAAGGATTCTGGCCTCCACAACCTGATATCTCTTAGCCCTACCAAGAAGATGATCTGTTATATTACAGAGGCTACATGTGTGAAACCATCAGTGTAGCTTCACAGCCTTTCTGTTTTCAGGGATGAACCCTTCCAAACCAAACTCATAACTGAAGGCCTATTTAAGCTATCTCCAAAGAGCTTTTGACACTGGGTAATTGCTGGCAGTATAGCAAGACAAATAATATTAAATGATAAACAGCACCAGTGTCAGCAGCAGAGTAAGCAGCTCAGCTACAACATATCCCATGGTACTGTGAGCTGGAATAACGTGTTATTTTCTTAATAATGGTTGCTGTAGACTGCCATGAACAGTCCCATTGGAAACGGTAGCAGGGAAGCTTTGGGAAGAGAGAAAATGTTCTGATTACATCTATTCCTGTGATTATCCTGAAAAGCGGTGGTCATGACTGGTTCTGCCTGATGCTTACTAGTATTCAGTATATCTGAAGAGATACTTTAACTGAAACAAAATAGGGAAAAGGCATGAAATATTTTTTTTAGTGAGAAAAAATAAATGAAGTTTGCATTTCCACAGCTGGGGCACTGCTGTAAATAGAAAGTATAGTATCTTGGAACTGGCAGATGTTTAAAGTTTAAAAAGAAGAAAGGAAAAAAATCTGTCAGTAAATGTAAATGTATCAATAATGCTCCAGCATGAATGGACAGATGTGCCAATAAAATATCCACCCACCACACTCCCATTTCAACTAGAGAAAAAGCTTTTTATTGTGGCTGATAAATTCAGGACATTAGGAGGGAAGGAGGAAGCAAGCAGTATGTTAGTGGAGCGAATGAAGTCAAGGAGCTAATTCTAGGGTTTGTATGCAATACAATTTCCAGTCTCTCAGTGCAGCAGGAGTGAAAGAAGGCTTCTCAGTCTAAATATAACACTGACTGATTGCTATGTGCTGTGCAGTCATGCTGGAAGGTTTCTGTCCTGATGACCACGTGAGTGGGAAGCAAACTCACAGAATCATAGTATGGTAGGGATTGGAAGGGACCTCTGAAGATCATCTAGTCCAGCCCCCCTGCTGGAGCAGGATCCTACAGTAGATCACACAGGAACACGTCCAGATGGGTTTTAAATGTCTCCAGAGACAGAGACTCCACAACCTCTCTGGGCAGCCTGTGCCAGTGCTCTGTCACCCTCAAAGTAAGGAAGTGTTTTCTTATGTTAAGATTGGATCTTCTGTCTTCCAGTTTGTGCACATTGCTCCTTGTCCTGTCACTGGACACCACCGAGTAGAGTCTGGCCCAATCTTCCTGACACCTGCCCTTGAGATATTTGTAAGCGTTAATGAGATTCCCCCCTCAGCCTCCTCTTCTCCAAGCTAAAGAGACCCAGCTCCCTCAGCCTCTCCTCAGATGGGAGATTCTCCAATCCCTTCATCATCTTAGTGGCCCTGCACCAGACTTTCCAGTTGCTCCATGTCCCTCTTGAACTGGGGAGCCCAGAACTGGACACAGCACTCCAGATGAGGCCTCACCAGGACAGAGTAGAGGGGGAGAAGAACCTCCCTTGACCTGCTGGCCACACTCCTCTTAATGCACCCCAGGATGCCATTGGCCTTCTTGGCCACGAGGGCACATTGCTGGCTCATGGTCAGTCTGCTTCTGCCAGGACTCCCAGGTCCTTTTCCCCAGAGCTGCTCTCTAGGTGCTCACCCCCCAGCCTGTGCTGATCCATGGCGTTGTTCTTCCCCAGATGCAGGACTCTACACTTGCTCTTATTGAATTTCATTAAGTTTCTCCCTGCCCAGCTCTCCAGGCTGGGCAGGTCATGCTGGATGGCAGCACAGCCCTCTGGTGTGTCAGCCACTCCTCCCAGCTTTGTATCATCAGCAAACTTGCTGAGGATACGCTGTCCCTTCACCCAGGTTGTTAACGAATATATTGAATAGGACTGGACCCAGCAGTGACCCCTGGGGGACACCACTAGCCACAGGCCTCCAACTAGACTCTGCCCCACTGACCACTGCTCTCTGGTCTCTGTCCTTCAGCCAGTTCCCAATCCACCTCCCTGCCCAGTCATCCAGTCCACACTTGTTAAGTTTGGTTGTGAGGATGCAGTGGGAGACAGTGTCAAAAGCCTTGCTGAAGTCAAGGTAGACCACGTCGACTGCCCTCCCCTCATCAGTCCATCTGGTTATGTCCTCATAGAAGGCTATCAGGTTGGTCAAGCATGACTTCTCCTTGGTGAACTCATGTTGACTACTCCTGATAACCCTCTTTTCCTCAACATTCTTTGAGATGGTGCCAAGAACAAGCTGTTCCATCACCTTTCCAGGGATGGAGGTGAGGCTGACCAGCCTGTAGTTACCCGGGTCCTCCTTCTTGCCCTTTTTATAGATTGGAGTGCCGTTGGCCTTCCTCCAGTCCTCAGGCACCTCTCCTGTTCTCCAGGACTTTTCAAAGATGATGGAGAGTGGTTTAGCAATGACTTCTGCCAGCTCCCTCAGCACTCACGGGCGTGTCCCATCAGGGCCCATGGATCTGTGGGTGTCCAGTTTCCCTAACCCAATCCTCTTCAACCAGGGCACAGACTTCCTCTCTCCTACCTTCTTCTGCAACCAGGCGCTCCACTGTTCTGCATTGCTGTGTGATAGGATTTCCTGTTGTACTGAGTAATTTGTTCCAAGAGCTTGCAATAAGTAAAGTCTTTGTTTTAGTCTGCAGTCCTGGCAATCTCTGCTCATGGTCTTTAAAGGAAATAGTTTAGATGAACATTTGACTTTGTGATTTAAAACTTTCCTGCAGGCTAAAGGTTCAGCAGTGCTGCATTTATTCACCACTGCCCCAGTTCATGGGGCATTAGTCCACAGGGCCAGGTGCAGCTGCATTTGAATGGCAGAAGGACATCCTGGACAGTCCCATGGCCTTTCCCTCAGCACATAACATGAAATATGCTGCAGTGGGGAAATGTGAGAGAATGGACCTATTGGAGCTGATCCAGAGGAGGCCACAAAGATGATCAGAGGGCTGGAGCACCTCTCCTATGGGGACAGGCTGAGAGAGTTGGGGTTATTCAGCCTGGAGAAGAGAAGGCTGCAGGGAGACCTTATAGCACCTTCCAGTACCTGAAGGGGCCTACAAGCAAGATGGAGAGGGACTTTTTACAAGGCTTTGTAGTGATAGAATGAGGGGTAATGGTTTTAAACTGAAAGAGGGTAGATTTATATCAGACATTAAGAAGAAATTCTTGCCTGTGAGGGTGGTGAGACACTGACACAGGTTTCCCAGGGAATTGTGGATACCCCCTCCCTGGAAGTGTTCAAGGCCAGGTTGGATGGGGCTTTGAGCAACCTGGTCTGGTGGGAGGTGTCCCTGCCCATGGCAGTGGGGTTGGAACTAGATGATCTTTAAGGTCCCTTCCACCCCAAACCATTCTATGATTCTATGATCTTCTTTACTTCTGCCATGATTAAAAGTAGAGCTCCCTAAGAAGAGGTCAGAGATTTTATTGTGTTGTTTTAATTTTGAATTTCTGAGTCTCCCGGCTTTAAACTGTAAGTAATAGTAGTGCCTGTATGATACAGCTGTCTGCCATATGTGTTGGAGGGAGGAACATGTGATTGTGAAGAATATGATGACATCCAAACCGATAAAACATTCATCCCAAGGTGAATGGGTGTATCTGTTATATATTTGGGCCTTTTCTTTTACCAGCAGACTTAGAGCAATTTAAAAGCATGAAACCATAAAAGGAGGAAAGATCATAAGGGTTTGTGAGGAAGACTGACAGAAATGGAGAAGAGGCTTTATCATGAGCAACAGTGATGAAAACAGTGGGAGGTACATAGATGAAGTGGAACCAGTCTGAGATTCTCCTTCTTACACATACATTGTAGTAAGAATGGCTGGTTTCCAAAGACTTTTTCATCAGCAGGAATATCTGTTTTGCTATTGATTGCCTTTTACTCCCTTAAAAAAAAGTCTTTGTTCTCAATTTGTTTTTCTGTCCCTCATCTTGTGTCTCGCTGTTGGAATCCAAAGCACCTCTAAAATTGGCAGCAAGTTGACATGATACTGGCGTAGATCAGCACAGTGTATATCCTAACAGCCCAGCCTAAGATAATTCTCTGACTTTGACTTATCATAATAGATTATTGTTAGATAAACTTATATCTTTGCCATATATAAAGAAAGAGCTTAGCATAAAATAAATCTATGCCTTTGGTGCTTCTTCCCTCAGGGTGAAGCTTCTCCCTAGGTAGAAAGGAAGCAAGCTCTGTTTGGACCCTTCAAACAGCATCAGTGCATGTGAGCAATGTAGAAATGGCTTTCTGAGGCTCTTTAGAGCATGCACATTTGGCCTTTGGAAGGAAGCACAAATTTTTTCCATGAGAAGTGGTACTGATCAACTTCTTTTCCCCTTTTGAGCTTTTCTCCTCTGGCAACAGCATCTGCTACTACAGTAATGCTGAGTCTGTTCTGATCAGCCTTTGCTGTGCCCATCATGCCTAGCTGAATCAGTAGACAGGGTTTTTTGTCCACTTGAACTCCTAATCCTTTTGGGAATGTAATACATCTAGATATTTAAAATAGGAGAGATAATTTGAGATTCCAGTAGTATTTTTTTCACTTGGCAGTGCTATTCAAGCGTTATGAGCATCACATGACTGTAGATGTCTTTTGTTTTTTTTAAGCAAAGTAAAAATCAATTACCAAACCAACTACTACATGTTTTAGAGGACCAGGGAGGTCCTCTGGAGAAAATCCAGAAAAATAAGTAAGTGATTGACAAAATATCCAGTAATGAATAGTTAAGGCACAGGTTTTCAGACAAATATGGTCCTTTCAAATCATTAATTTAAATGGGAAGAAAAGTCACAGGTCTTTTTGCAGATCATTCTAAAACTAGCATATCCACTTATTTAAAAACAAAATACAGTGAGTGCCTAGAACCACTTCAGTACTTGTAACTGAACTGGAAACTACTATACCCAGAAATTTCAAACACAATCTGACTGGGTTAAATTGTTCAACATATAATGTGATGCTAATGTGTAATGTAAGGCATGATAGTATCTCTTTATTCAGCAGTAGCCCCTAGTGATTATTTCCCTAAGGAACCAGAGTTTGTGGTTGTGTCTGTTAATTGTAAAAAAGATTCTCAAGACTGGCCAGAAACATGTGTTTTCTTTGATCAACACATCTCCCATCTTCCTGAGAACCATCTCGGGTAGCCTGGTGAAATGCCTGATAGTAGCTTTCTAGCTATGCAATGAAGTATACAAATGGACTGGCCCCGACAGGTGGGATCTAAAGGGTGACCCACCACATGTGGCTGGGGCTGGACTGGAAGGTATTTAATGACCAGGAAGTCCAGACTTGAGAGGAGAGTCAATACACTGTATAATTCCTATATCAAAATAGAAATAGGTATTTGTATGCAACACCTAATACAAATCAGAGTTTTCTGGTGTTGTTTTCTTCAAGGCATCAGGTTTAATAGCTTCTTGATGCTTGCCATATGTACAGTCTGATGTAGACCATCAGCTGGAGCACTTCGTGCTTACAAGGCATAGTGGACCACATATATTTGCAGTGCCACATTAAAATTCAATTGGCGGCTGCTTACCCTCAGAACTTCATTATAAGCAAGACATAAGTTTTAAGAGAAAAATCCATAAGGATGTATTTATGCTCCAAAGCGGAGCTTTAGATCAACTTCTAGTGAGAGACTGAAGCAATTTCAGAGTAATTAATGGGCTTCCTGTGGTCATTGACGTGATCTCACCCGTAACTAATGATGGTGACTTACATGCACATGAGATAGATGTGGATCCGGTGTGGCAGTTATGGCATCTAGTTAAGATATGGAAAGAATGGCAAGTGAATCTGTATGGACAGAGGAGTACTTAAGTAAACATAATAACTTGACTGGATTAAAAAAAAAGGATACGGTATAAAGTTCACAGGTTTTGTATTTTTCTTTCTTGTTTTAAAATAATAATTATTAAAACATGATAGTTTAATGGCATTATATTTATAATTTACAATACCAATATAGATGTGAATTCATATGTATATCTCACAAGGCTTAATGCTAGATAGGATGATTGTGTCATTCAATCTAACTCTCTGTGTATTTCAGTGCATTAATTTTCATGCAGAAGACCCAGGTGGCTGAGGGAATCCTCTGTATCCTCACAGAGTGCTGCTCTGTCCTAAGGCTGCCACATCTCCAGCAGCAGCCAATGTGTAATGTTGCAGAGGGAGGAGAAATGCACCAAACCAAACAACCCAAAATAACAACCCGCTAGCTAAACAGAAAATGAGCAAATAAACAGAGGAGCTCTTGAAGTTGTTCACTGGGATGGAAAAAATATTTTTCTGATGTCTTCAGGCAACAAGTTGAAGCATGAGATTGAAACACAGCCGCTGTCTGAGCCCAGAGCAGTTGATACTCTTTCCCTGCTGTGGCAGCTCACACACCCCAAATTCTGTAAGAATGGAGATTTACTGAATCTGTGCCCAGAAGAGAACCATAGCCCCCTAATTTAATACCTATAACCTTAATCCCAGCAGCTGCCTGAAAAGACACTGTAAATGGTACTGAACTCTTCCAGCTGATGGATATGTGATCATCTCTCCTTTGTATCTGTACTGTTTAATTGTACTCATACTGAGAATGTTTCCTCTTATTACAGGGCTGATTTGTCTAATTTGATCTTCCAGCGTTTCACAGAAGGCTTATGTCAGCAGTTCTTCTTAGCTCTCACCCATCCACTTGTGTGCCATGGTAGCTCACCCAGCAGACAGAAGACCTTCATGAAGGCCCTGTTTAATAGCGAGAGAAACAAAATACAGAAAGAATGGAATCATTTGCTCATAGCTGTCTGTGAGCTGAGCAAGTGAAAAGCAGAAATTGGCTTTAATTGTGAGCTTTTTAACCATCAGAATGATGTGGTTAGGAGAATTGCTTAGACCTCTTCCTAAGTGAAATTCATTGGGTGTGAACAGATCCTGTGAATACATTGCTAAGCCCTGCCAGGACTCCACCAAGAAACAGTACATCTCCCTGGAGCATGGCAGACCTTTCAAAAGCAGTAAATTGCAGATTTTGGCCCTTAAAGGACTTTGTTAGTCAAAGCTTTACATCTGCAGATTTAAGCATTTATACAAGTTGAGCTTTTAGCTAATATTATTTAAATAGGGCTTGGAATGTTGTAGGCAGCCAAAATTAGTCTTTACTCTTAACATATGGTATGGTATGGTGTAACAGAACATTTAAGCCTTTAATCTTGCTAAGTAGGAGAGAGAGAGAGAAATCAAACATTTTTAAGTCAATAGGCAGCTGATAGCAATATTATATGCATGGAAAGTACAGCAGCTAGTGTTGGAGAAGCTGTTTTTCAACTGTAAGGGAGAACTGTTGTATTACGGATTGCTTAACAAATTCCAGGTATTTAAAAACCCCCTAGAATTAAAGCTAACTTATACATATAAGACCAATGACTGCTTTTGGTGCTCTGCAAAAAAGTACTTTTAAGTATGCCAAGCCATAAGTAAGTCACACAGATCCAATGTGTGACAAACCATTATACAGTAAACCCACAGACGTCAAAGCTTTTGTTCATAAAGTTAAGCATATTCACTTTGCAGAGCCAGAACCAAAATTTTGTTTTCTATAAGCTGTTTATTCTTCGTCTGAGACAGAAATTTCATGAAGCTGAATGAAACTCAAAGGTTTCATATTCAGCTTCAGGCCATTCTAAAGTATTCATTTCAATTCAAGATGAAAAAAATCTCTACAAAGTTTTCTCTAAGTTATCCGAAATTTTATTTTGGGCACAGTAGATTACATTCCTGATCTTACAAACAGTTAATGCATGTTCTTAATTTTGTGCAACCCTTTGATCTGTCTAACCATAAAAGTTTACTCTTGTGTGTTAACATTTGAAGGCCCAGGCACGTCAGAGTAGCAATATGTTTACTCTCTGAAATAAAAGGGACAATAATACCAGAAGCTGGAGTATTTCACAATCTAAAACCAGACAAATTCTCCTTTGGGCACATCTAGCAAATCTCAATTCCCACACTTTTCTCCAAAATAGTACTTGAATTTTAGCTACTGAAGTAACAAGGTAGCTTCTTTAAATGAGGATGTATATTTTGAATGACACAGATAAACCTCCATGTTTCTGCAGCAGAGGACTCCAGGACAGTTTTGTTTCTGCTTTACAGAGGCGGTAAGAGACATGGGACTGCCAAGAGGTGCCTGGCTGGGGCAAACCTACCAGTAAGGGGAAGGAAGGTGGGGGAGAAGAAGAAGGAAGAATTAAAAGGAACTAACTCCTCATTAATGCAGCACATACGATTTGCATCATGTGAGAAGGGACAACTCTGCAGTTGTATATCACTGCTGGGGCCACATCCAGCCTTGCTCTGACTACCAGAAGGGGGAGAGAGTGGCATTGTGTAAGCAGGTTTCTGCTGGTGCGATGCTGTATCAAGCCACTAATATGTAGGAGAGAATAAACAACCCAAAACAAAGCATGCCTTTCCCTTGCTACATCTGTGCAAGGCCTATAGACATCAGTCAAGGTGTGAATGGGCTCTAAACAAACCAAATGGATAGATATCATCCCTCTTGCACAGCTAAAATCCCATTTGTTTAAATACCTGCCATTTGTTATTAAAGCTGTGCCAAATAGAAGATTGTGTTTGGTAAAACATAGAAGTAATGCTTTTAATTAAAACAGATTCTTAGAATGTTTCTTTTGATAAAGAAGTCTCAAGATAACTTTGTTCCTTAGTGGGTCAGTCCTGTTGATTTTGTATTAATCCAGTGGATTTCTGTCACTTGGAAAAAAACTCCAACTATAATGTGTTTGATTACTCTTTTATCTTTATTCCATTTTCCTCTGGCTTCATTTTAAAAAATAATTTCCTTATCTGCTGTGCAGCCTCTGCTCAGTCCTTGTCAGAGACATGTTTCTTCTTTGACACTATCAGCATTAGTACATTTGCTGAAGTTAAACTATCTGTGTTGTCTAGAAAGCGGTTACTTTACTGGCTCTAGACTTAAAAGAAAAGGGGAAAAAAAAGTTGGCAAACTGCTTTTTAAACAATGCAGGGTATTTAATGAAGCATTCCCAACTATAAAGGATGTAACACCATGGGTGAATTACAAAACTAACATTAAATCTGAGTTGCTCTCAGAAGTCTATTTTTGCCTTCCTGACATAATGGTCCCATCCTGACACTGCTATCTCCTCTCTGCCAAGCAGTAGCAGACGACAAGCCTTTTGTGCTGATTTCTCAGTGGAAGATCAATCAGTGATGGTGAAACTGGATATAATCCAAGAGTAACTGTATTTCATTTACTGTCCTGGACCAGAGGTGGTCAATCAACAAGCAGAATAAAAATTTCTTTCTGAGTTTTCCAGAAAAAATTGACTCACAAGTGCTTTAAATCAGGGACCAAACCAGAAAGTAAAGCCTGCAGCTTTTCACATAGTACCCTGCAGCTTTTCACATAGTACCCTACCCTAATCTCTTGTTTCTATATAGAATTTGGCATAACCAAAAAACTATCTGTCCCGTGCTTCATCTTAGATATTTGCTGGCACGCAAAGACAAGTGCAGCCCTCCTGCACACACAGAGGAATTCAGGAGCCTGTGTTTAACTGACTCCCTTCGTAATACCTTCTCTAAAATGTATTTCTTTACAAAAGGTGTGATGCAGCTTCAGCCTCAGAATCCACAGATCCTGCCCTAAAAGATGGTTAATAGCCTGAAGAACAAAGCAAATTTTGGAAAATCAGCAGGATCTACATCAAAGCATATTTGTGTGATTTGTGTGATGAGGGAGGAATTTCAGCACTATAATGGTTTTTAAGTATGTATTTTAGAGGGGTCTCCCTTTATCCTCAATGAAGCACACTGATGCTTCAAACTGGGAAGCATGGAGGTGTAAAAATTCTTTTAGGCCTGGAGTACTTTCTTGTGGAGGACATGTTGTGCTGCTGTTTAAACCTTGCAGGACATGAAAATAATCATACAGCAATTTCTCCATCCTGTCTTGGGTTGTTATCAGATACTTCTCTCCTCTGTTTGTGCTTGTGGAGAGAGGGAGTGAAAGAAGAGAGGGGAACCACTTCTAGAATTAGATGAATTTTCCTCACTGTTTGGGAACAAAAAAAAAGACTGAACTGAGCTCTTTGAACCCCCTAACATATCATGGGTATCAAAAAATAAGATGATGCTGGGACAAGTAAGAACAAACTGCTTCTGTCAGAACAGGGGAAAGCAATGCAGCACAGGTTCAGAACAGCATCTGGGAGAAAGGCACGGGTAACTGGATATTAAATTGTTTTTAGTTTACATCTGCCAAATGAAATGAAGTTCACTCCCAGAAGGCCTGAAAATAATTCTTCTGAGAGGACAACATTATTGTGTAGATAATCAAAAGGATGTGAAAGATACTGAAAGAACAGTGCTTTTTATGTGTGGGTATGTCCACATAAATGGGTGCGTGCTGTACGCTGAATGGCCCAGACATGAACCATCTGCAATCTGGAAATTACAGACCTCTCCTAGCACCCAGTTCTAGTGTAAATATATGCTAAAACATACTAATGTGCTGTGTGGTGTCTGAAATGGAGATAGATTTTGTCTGTCTGCTCAAAGAACAGACAGAAAGAGGTCATCCCTTCCATGTAGGCATGTGCAGCATTATCATTAGCTCATAATGCACATTAGCCAACTAAAAGGAAACATTTCCAGGAAAGT
Source organism: Podargus strigoides (assembly GCA_028020825.1). Taxonomy (NCBI): domain Eukaryota; kingdom Metazoa; phylum Chordata; class Aves; order Caprimulgiformes; family Podargidae; genus Podargus; species Podargus strigoides. Next base: position 11,431,997 of record CM051619.1, on the reverse strand, counting down.
AATGGATCTGTTAGTTCCTCTAGTTCAGTAGCCAACTTTTCCTTTTGTTCCCATGATGATTAGTTCTCATAACATATGAGAAAAGTACGTTGCTTTCCCTAGGAGCATTAAATAACCATATCATTAGAAGATCAACACTTGGTAATTTGTAAACTAGATATTAATATTCTGAAACAAAACATCAATGACATTATAACCAAACTGCATGGCCAGTTTTGACTTTCAAGTACTGTGGAGCGAGAAAGACACTTTTTTTTTTTAATTGTAAATTATGTATTTTTCTGGCATAATTTTCAGAAAATTTTCCCCATTTTTTAATGACAGCCCTGGAATTATTTTCACTAGCTTTATGTAGAACTAAGATGCTTTTGCCTCCCAAAGAGACTGAAACCTTGGAGCCACAGGAAAATCAGTGTTTGGTGATGTGTTCATAAAGCCATCAAGGAACTTAGATGTCCATGAAGCCAGTTCATTATGCCTTTAATCAGAACCGTGCAAAAGTTTTTGATTTCCTTTTGCCAGAGTCTGGCCCCAAAAATAGTGACAACAGTGAGGCAAGAGAAAAAAGATGAGCTTAGAGCTCCCCTGCTGAGATGGAGTTACATGAACCTGACTCTGCATTAGGTAGTGGGGACAACAAGAGTATCTCATTTTCTGAGGAAGAAGGGAGAGCAGGCCAGCTGGCAGCTCCTGAGGACCACAGGGAGCAGGAAAAGAGACAACTGGAGCAAATAGGCTAAAGGGTTGGGAGGTGCTTGGAGAGAGACTGTGGGAATGGGCAGAGAGAAGGCTTCAGAAGTAGGTGGGAAGTGTATTCCAGAGCTTTGGTCAACATGAGTAGGGAGCTTGCTTCTGACATGATAAGACATGTCAGACGTCAGACATGCTGGTGAAGGGATCTGAGGGCAGAGAGGGACAGGAGGGAAAGGAGAATTTAAGCTATGACTTTAATGACTGGAAAAGCTAGAGATGAGAATATCATCTGGCCAGTCGAAAGAAGCAGCCAAGATCTGAAGCTGGCTTGTACTGGAGGGAACTGGTAGAATTTTGAATAGCAAAAAGGAATAATTGACTCAATTTAATGACAGAGTTCACATCAAAAATAGATATGTCAATTTTTATATGTAGGCATATATTTTGCTGTCTAGCTGCAACACCAATGCAGAGAGAAGTGGTAATCTCACAAGTCCTGTTTTAAATCATACTTCTTTAAGTTATTGAGATGTGAAACTTTTTAGGAGCAGCTTAGCTAATAAAGCGTGTTTAGTTAAAAATCAATTGCTTAAAAATTCAGTATATTATCATAAGTATAAAATGATTATAAGAAAAATTGTGAGCAGTGTGTTACACAACATATCAGGTGATCATAATGGTCTCTTCTGGTTTTAGCATGCAGGAAAATCATCGACAGAGATCTAAATTTGATACCCTGCCTGAAGGTTTTGCAGTTCTGTTCAGGATTGGCTTCTTATCTGGTTTGAGGAGATGCATGGCCAAAGCCAAAATAAAAAATAGATATGAGAAACTCATGTGGAGTGGCATTCTTTAGTATCATAGAAATGACTTACATAAAACTAGGTCAACTTTAATTTGGTAAATGAAGGTGGGTCTCAGCTGCCTGGGTAACCTGTACCTGCTCTAAAGAGAGTCCCATTTGCCATTCTACTGCACCTAAAATTAGGGAGCTTGAGTTCTCAACAGAGGCCTTCAAAGGCACTTAGTTTTCCTCACTGAATGCACAGGAAATTTAGAAACCTCCTTTAGAGTGACTGCCCCATTAGGAATACAGTATTGTAGACTAGATACCCACATTAGGTTCACTGGATACTTGGCTGAAAGGGCTGCCATGAAAGGGTTGCGAAACCATCCCATTAATGTCTTACCACTGAGACAACTTGAAGTAGCACTTTTCTCTTAGGTCTGATATTTGCAAAATATTTGTTAAATCACCCCAGATAAAATTAGAAGGGTGCCAAGGAAATTTAGGATGAATTCCAGTTCAATGAAAGTAGCCTTCCAAAAATCTGTACATTTTGGACACTCACAAGTATATCAATTCAGGAGTCTCATGAGACATTTACAGTGCCAGAAGATATTGTTCTTTGTGATTCAGGCTGAGAATATTTTCTCAGGAGCCCAGTATGTTTGAAATATTATTTTTGGTGAATAAGAGCAGAATCACATATCCTAGATGCTGAATGATTAATATTTGCAAAATGTATGGCATTATCTCATAACAAATCTGGTGTTTTCATTCCCTAGTCTATACTGAAAAGCTCCCCCTTTTTTTAAAAAAAAAAAATAAAATTTTGCACTGTGTTTACAAAGTCTGCTGATGACCTGAGCACAATTTGATTGCTATATTCTCCACTAATCACAGGCAGAATTTCTCTTCTTAATGAAACACGAAGTCAAAACAGAATAGAAATAGAGGGAGTAAAATGCAAGGTCACCCAAGCAATGTGCAACAGGACTAGGAACTGAAGACAGACAACCTTGTGCTTTCATTGCAAGGTCTTTCTCCTCCTCCAGCCCTTTTTAGCAAAAATACCTAACACCTTGATGCTTTGGGCAGGTTTCCATTCTCGGCACGTCTCTGGAGGTCAGAGAAGGGTGGGAAAATCTTGCTTTGTCAGTGCGTGGGAGGGCTTTGACAGCTGCAGGGCGGAGCTGGGGCCCATCTAACCAATTTGGCAGCCCTTACTCTGCTCTGGCCTCTGGAGATGGTGACCTGGAACACAAAGCCTCCTCCTATGTGTGGTCTTATGCCTATACATGCTGCATGAGCCTAATGCTAGTCCTGCTAGAAGAGATAAATTAAAGAAATTATTCAGTTTTGTAGAAACCTTAATCAAAACCCATGAGCTCAGCATAATCTCAGTGTTATTTCTGGGAGTAAAGTTGAAAAACAGGAGAAAGAACAATGAAATGAAGGAAAAAATTACCTTACTACAGCCAATTAGTGTGAAAAGAGTAAATATGTCTTTGTTGGAACTTTGAAAAAGGAAAGTTTTGGCCTAGCCTTTACTGTGGCATTATCTCAGACTAAGAAATAGGCTGATGAATTTGTTGGGATACTCGCTGGAGAAACTACTTGATTGCAATCTGGCCTGCTGCTTAAGGAAAATAAAATTGAGTTCTCATCAGGCAACAAGCCTGTATAAGTTAATAGGCTTTAATAATAGCACCTCATTACATTTTTATAAAACTGCCTGGGAAATGAATGCTGGAAATACAAAGGAAAACTCTATGGGATCACAGTTATAAAGCAAAGATAACATAGTCAATATTACAGCATTTCAAAATAATGCATACACTATACTGGATACCACACAGAATTCAGTGACTGGGATTAAGGCCAAGTAAGCTTTTTTGAATGGATGTCCAAAGCAGGTGGGAGACCTGATTCATGTTTTGGAGTAGAAGAGTGATTTCTGGGACTAAGTGTTTAGGAAGCTTGATAGCAGTCTGAAAATTCGGGAGTACTAGCCTCAGTGGATGCTGATGTCTAGTATCAATATTGTGGTCACTATTAAAAAAGTCACATTTGCCAGAAAATAATAATAATAATTTTACTTTTGTATCCAAGACACGCTACTTCTTTCCCATGGATTTTTAATACCTCTGTGCAGTAACTGTTGACAAACATTTACATTTTGAAAAATGATGAGCACTGTGTTTGTGAACTTGGAGGCATTTCTGTTCCCAACAATTGACCACTAGTAAATGCAATGATGAAGAAACTGTTTGACTCAGTGGAGGTAATAGCAACAGAGAACACTGCAAGGCTGCATGAGCAAACAGCACACACTACAGAAGATTGTGTTTGTATCAGGGAAGTCATCCACATTGTCTGTATCACACAATCACAGAATCACAGAATGTTAGGGATTGCAAGGGACCTCAAAAGATCATCTAGTCCAATCCGCCTGCCAGAGCAGAAACACCTAGGTCAGGTCACACAGGAACGCATCCTGGTGGGTTTTGAATGTCTCCAGAGAAGGAGACTCCACAGCCTCTCTGGGCAGCCTGTTCCAGTGTTCTGTCACCCTCACTGTGAAGAAGTTCTTCCTCACATTTATGCGGAACCTCCTATGTTCCAGCTTGCATCTGTTGCCCCTTGTCCTGTCACTGGATGTCACTGAGAAGAGCCTGGCTCCATCCTCATGACACTCACCCTTTACATATTTATAAACATTAATGAGGTCACCCCTCAGTCTCCTCTTCTCCAAGCTAAAGAGACCCAACTCCCTCAGCCTTTCCTCATAAGGGAGATGTTCCACTCCATCATCTTTGTGGCTCTGTGCTGGACTCTCTCAAGCAGTTCCCTGTCCTTCTTGAACTGAGGGGCCCAGAACTGGACACAATATTCCAGATGTGGCCTCACCAGGGCAGAGTAGAGGGGGAGGAGGACCTCTCTTGACCTACTAACCACCCCCTTTCTAATACACCCCAGGATGCCATTGGCCTTCTTGGCCACAAGGGCACATTGCTGGCTCATGGTCATCCTGCTGTCCACCAGGATCCCCAGGTCCCTTTCCCCTATGCTGCTCTCCAGCAGGTCAGTCCCCAACCTATACTGGTACATGGGGTTGTTCTTACATGTTCAAAGCCAGGTTGGATGGAGCCTTGAGCAACCTGATCTAGTGGGAGGTGTCCCTGACATGGCAGGGGATTTGGAACTAGATGATCTTTGAGGTCCCTTCCAGCCTAAATGATTCTATGATATGATATGTTGTAAGACTCTACACTTGCCCTTGTTATATTTCATTACATTTCTCCCCATCCAACTCTCCAGCCTGTCTAGGTCTAGGTACGGATCCGTACTTGTCTAGGTATGGATCTACTGTAGGTGTTCCATGTGGGAGCCAGGGCTCCCAAGGCTGACTGACAGAAGCATGTGCTTCTGGAGGATGGTGCAGAATATCTGCATTGGACTGTAGTTAGGCTATTAATTTAGATACCTTCTTCTTTCCACTTGGTGTCTGCAGAGCCTGGACAGGTACCTAAATCAAGGGATTAAAATTAGCCAAGGCAAATTCCATTCCCTTTGCTCCAGTGTTCAATGCAATGAAATGCTGAGGTCTGTGGGAGCTGTGTATGCTCCGTACTTCTTAGAGTTGTTTAGAGCATCAGGGGCACATCTCCTCTGATCTTGTTTTCCCAGTGGTAATGCTATATTTTAATTAGTAGATCAAATTTATCAGATTGTCACTGTCAGTTGCAGACTAGAGATGAGGTTTTCATGGGACACTCACTGACTTCTCTGGGACAGTGATATATCTTATCTTTATCTCATTTGAGGGATGTTCTAATGTGAGTTTTTAATGACAACTCCCAACATGTGTGGCTAATTCTCACCTGATGGAGAATGGCTATTTTGACTCAGAAGAAGGGTGTCGTAAGAGATGGACTCAAACCGGAATGTGACACATTCCTTGAACATGGAGCGATGCTTCTCTGCTCCCACTGAGGAGACCTGAGGGCAACACCAGAGCCTTGACACTGAAACTTTTCAGAAGGCAGGGTTCACATTCTGGCTTCAGCAAAGACCGAGTGCAAGTACTCATTAAATATGAAAATAATAGTACGGTTCAGATCTGAATCCAAACTTCTCATCTTGCACCATTCCAGCTAAACTGGTTATGAACGGGAACACTGCTCAGAAACCCCTTTGAACTTTGGAGGAATTTTGGTTCTGGATCTAAAACCTGAGTTCAGTAGTGTGTAACAAGGGCTTTCAGTCAAAAGGGAAGTATGAAAGGAAATCATTGAGGATTATTTTTGTAACATATTGGAGTAAACAGCAGAGAAAAAGAGGTCAAGTCATTTGTGACTTGTATTCTAATAGCCAAAATTTGTCTAAAAATACAAATTAGAAATATGAAACAGGCTTGTATGAGTACATTTGAACTACTATTTCACAAAAGTTTTAACTGCGGAAAAAAACTTTATAACACCACCTGCTGTTCTGCTGGTTTTGACCTGACCCCTTTCTCCTTTTCTTGTTATTATAAACAGTGAGCTCTTTAAGTGAGAGCTGTTTAAAGGATCGGGGGCTGTAAGTGTTCCTTCCTAGATCCCAGATGCAGTGGGAGACTGATGGGCTTTTTGATCTTTATTTTATGAGTGTCTGATAAATTGCCTCTGGCACCTGGCAACTGAAATTTCACTATCTGAAAACTAACCCTTATGTCAAACAATGTGGCCAGTCTCATGCTCTCAGTTAAAGAGCTGCATGCATTTAAGTACAGGATGTTTTCCAACATTTGGTACAGTATGTGGTGAAGCCCTGCTTCACATATTATTATTAGACAGATCCTCAGCTGATGTAAATTGGCATAGCCCCATGTGATTAAAGGAGCTGAACTGTTTTACATCAGCTGGCAACCTGGTCTAAAGTGCAACACACATACTCTTTTATTTAAAATAGTATTTTGTATGTGAGTCTTCAAAGGTTGGTATGGTTGCATTTTTTTAATATATTGCTCCATGGCCTCTGTTTTTTGTTTCTGAGGCAAGTTAAAAAAAAAAAAAAAAAAGTCTTAAGGCATCATGGGTAATGTTTTCTGATTTACTTGTTTGTTGGCTGCTTCCGATGGAAACTGAGCTATATAGTGTATTTGAAATCAAAGTCTCAAATGGTGCTCTGGCTAATGACTACCAAATTGTGTTACTACTTGTTCCCCAGGGGAAGACACCCTGGCCTCCACTTTGTTGTTCATGTGTTCTGGCAAATGATCGGAAAACTGATGCCTATTTGTGTCAGAACTGAAAATATCAGCAACAGATCTGCCTGAAACACTGGGATTTCTGTCTAGTAGGTAATCCCAACATTGCATATTTTTATCATCCTGTTTTGCAACAAGGATTTGTGAGGAAGAAATACACAAATGGAGGAGAGGGCTTACTGTGAGGAACAGTGTTGAAAACAGTGGGAAGAATACAGATGAAATGGAACCACTGCAAGGAAATAAGAGCAGAAGCAGCAACTCACATATTTAAATAAATCAGAGCATGGTGTAGTCTTAAGTACAGAGGTTATGGAACCAAGAATGCTTCATGCATGGGCAGCCAAGGGTGGCTCAGAGGCATCTGCTGGGCTTGGCAGCAGGAGGAAGGTTTTGAATGCTCCCTTGAGCAGAGGAATTTGGAAATGTCAGCTGGGTGAGAGAGTGCCTTAAATCTGAAATAAAGCAAGAAACACTAAGTCACTGAAGAGCCTGATCAGCATGGTAAACAATATATGTCATTAATAGTAAGTGCAGGGTTTCCTTGCTGCATCCTTGAAGGGATTTGAAATCTGAGGTAGCTCAATAGGAACATCAGGGTGAGAAATCAGATTAAGTTTATATTTGTTTCCTTATCCAAGATCATTTCCTGTGACAGGCACCCAAATGACACCAATGTGACTGAAGCTACAATGCAGCCATGTTCACAGTCATAATTATTTTGTGTTGACTAACACACGTGCAAACTTTACTTTTCTCCAGAGGGGAAAATGCTGTCACCTACCACATGTGCCTCTGCATTGCTTGCTACTGGCTTCCACCACCCCCATCTCCCCTGATGAAGGGGCTGGGGCACTGACTTTGGAAGGACGGCTGCATGCAGCACCTAATGTTTAAGTACAGGCTAGGTGGCTCCATGGGAGACATCCCATTGGAGGATGACATCCTACCCAGCGTGCTAATAAAATGATTCCTATTACAGGAAAGCTCATGCTAGCAAATTGTCTTTCAAAACAATGCTGTTCACTTAGACCAGAGCATTCTGTATTTTCTTGTAGGAAAGCAGTGTGGCTGGCAAGGCGCTGGGTGAGGACAATCCAAATTTTGGTGCTGGCTTTGCCTCGAGGCTTGTGTGGGGGTACCCGCAAGCATCCCTGGAATTACTGTGCATCTCTTCCTTCCCCCAGCTAAAATGAGATCGTGTAAAATCTAGCACAAATTGAGCCTGGAGCTTAGAGGAGGCCGTTAGTTGCTACTGAAGTACAAATAAAAATAATCCATAATTCTTCCATAGAACATTTAAAGCAAACAGTCTGGGAACAGAACTAGTCATATTTTACTTCTCTGAAAAATTACATAGGACAAAAGGAAATGCAGATGGTCTGACTGAACTGTCTTATGAGCTGTTGACTAGTTAATTAATCAAAGTTGTCTAGTGATTTATTGATTAACAGAGGTTCCGCAGTCATGAACATGTCAAATTTCACAATGGAAAATTTCACAATGGAAAAAGTCTGGTCTTCTAGTTCCTTCCTCAATAAAGACACAGAATGCTATGAGAGCTGAGGACATTTCATGTATTAAGCTTATGCCAAGGAATCTACGTATGTGATAGCATTGCTTAGGCAATTTTGATTGTTTATTTCCATGCAGCTTTTTTTCTAAGTGAGGTGATTTATTTTTCATATTTCACCAGTACTAGCAAAACCCCACATGAAAGAACTCCTATAGTGTCTTTATGTACATGCAGTCAAAAGTATGCAATATTCCCCATCATTGTAGTCACATTAGGTAGTCTAATAAAGGATAAATACTGAAGGAGGTGTCTTTCCTGTAGGTGGGAAATCACAGAAGTAAAATATATTTAAATTTTCTTGAAAGACTGAGAGCTACTTTAACTATCAGTTGTTGCCTTGACACCATATCCATCCCTTTATAAAGAGGATGTTATAAAGGTTTTGTTGCTGCTTTGTTTGTTTTGTTTTTTTTTCACAAACAACTGCCTATCTGTGAAGTTTTCTTTAAGTATTTAACTACCAACTGCAAAAGGCTAGTCAAATACATGGACTTGAATTGTTATTCAGAGGATGCTCATGTGTCCTAGAAGGTTAAGTTTCTCTGTCATAAGGCAACTATCAGGAGGCCTATCTTGCACGGTCATAAATCTCACCTTTGTACTTGATGAAAGTCAAATATGAAGATGTCTGTTTCTCCAGTGTGCAGATATGTTAAAAACCTCTCTAAGAACAACTGTGCAAATGACCATACTGGATGAGTGTTGAATCATGCAGGAATGTCCCCCAGCAAAGAAGGGGGGACAGAAAGCTCATCAGAAGAAGGCATGACGACCCTCTCAAAAGAGGTAGTCCTAATAGTCCCCTAATATCAGAAAATGCTAGAGAGTTCAGTGTCTGATTTCATAACTCTTCAACAATGACAGATTTTATTATTATTATATTGTGCTCTATTGTTTTTTATTGCATTGTATTATATTATATGATACTACATGTTATTATATTACATGATACTATTTATACAAGTAAATCTGATTCCAGAAGAGGAAAGATGATATAGATGTGGTTCTTCATTACCTCTTTCTGGCTGCTGGAGTAGCCCATTGGAACAGCCCCCAGCTTCAAAAGTTAGAGTGGCCTCAATGTTACTCTAGATGACACAAGTACTGAACTAATCTTTGGCTCAGTAGGCGCTAAGGGAATTCCATCAGATCCTTAAACACACCTGCACTGACAGCTCAGTGAACTTAATGGATGAGGTAATACATTTCAATGACAAGAAATCCTCAGATTCTTGTGCTGATAACTTGGTTCTGAGAATGCAGCTAATGTTTTCCCAGTGGGAAGAAGAAAAATAGTTTTTTCCATTAATTGCAATATCTGGATATTCAATCTGGATAATTTTTTTTTAATATAACTTTAAATTGCCTATGTTAAAAAAAATCTTAAGACCTATTTCTAGTAAAAAATGAAACTTGTATGAAAAATAATAGTGTCATTAAATATGAAAATTAGATTAGTCTACTGAAAATACAAGTGATCTGAAAGGACATGCTATTTTTAAAAGTACAGTAATATAGCCTTGTACAAGTATGTGGCCTATCTTCCAATGATAAAACCTCCACACAAATTAGTAGAAAAGAATTACTCAAATAACTATAGAAAATGTAGTTTAACTAAGGAATCTACTTTTCATGTTCCAACAATGAACATATTATAGTCTTCTTTTAAACATTTGGATTGTGATTTTTTAAACGGATGTTTTTCTTAAAGACTAGCTTGCTTTCTTTGAATCTGCACTTCATCTTTCTTTGCAGGCAAAATTTCTTCTGTCCAAAGAAGATCTAAGAGAAGTACAGGTGCAGAATGCACAATAATTGAGGATTATGAGGAGTCTATGGGGCTGGATGAGATCCACCTGAGAGTGCTGAGGGAGCTGGCAGAGGAACTTGCCGAGCCACTCTCCATCATCTATCAGCAGTCTTGGTTATTGGGTGAGGTCCCAGATGACTGGAAACTTGCCAGCATGATGCCCATCTACAAGAAGCGTAGGAAGGAGGATCTGGGGAACTACAGGCCTGTCAGCCTGACCTTGGTGCCAGGGAAGGTTATGGAATGGTTCATGTTGGGGGAGATCACACGGCAAGTGCAGGACAACAGTGGGATCAGGTCCACACAGCATGGGTTCACAAAGGGCAAGTCCTGTTTAACCAACCTAATCTCCTTCTATGATCAGGTGACCCGCCTAGTGGATGAGGGAAAAGTGGTGGATGTTGTCTGCCTGGACTTCAGGAAGGCATTTGACACTGTTTCTCACAGCATTCTGCTGCAGAAGCTGGCGGCTCATGGTCTAGACAGGTGGACTCTTCTCTGGGTTAAAAACTGGCTGGATGGCCGAGCCCAGAGAGTTGTGGGGAATGGAGTTAAATCCAGATGGAGACTGGTCACAAGTGGTGTCCCTCAGGGCTTGGTCTTGGCTCCAGTCTTGTTTAATGTCTTTATCAATGACCTGGATGACGGGATCGAATGCACCCTCAGTAAATTTGCAGATGACACGAAATTGAGTGGGAGTGTTGATCTGCCTGAGGGTAGGGAGGCTCTGCAGCGGGATTTGGACAGGCTGGAGTGATGGGCTGAGGTCAATTGTATGAGGTTTAACAAGGGTAAGTGCTGGGTCATTCACTTGGGTCACAACAACCCCATGCAGCGCTACAGGCTTGGGGAAGAGTGGCTGGAAAGCTGCCTGGCGGAAAAGGACCTGGGGGTGTTGGTTGACAGCCAACTGAACACGAGCCAGCAGTGTGCCCAGGTGGCCAAGAAGGCCAATGGCATCCTGGCCTGTATCAGAAACGGTGTGACCAGCAGGAGTAGGGAGGTGATCGTGCCCCTGTACTCGGCACTTGTGAGACCACACCTTGAGTGCTGTGTCCAGTTCTGGGCACCACAGGATAAGAAGGACATTGAGGTGCTGGAGCGAGTCCAGAGAAGGGCAACGAGGCTGGTGAGAGGTCTGGAACACAGGCCTTGTGGAGACCGGCTGAGGGAACTGGGGTTGTTTAGTCTGGAGAAGAGGAGACGGAGAGGAGACCTCATTGCCATCTACAACTGCCTAAAAGGAGGTTGTAGTGAGGCTGGTGTTGGTCTCTTCTCCCAAATTACTAATGTTAGGACGAGAGGAAGTGGCCTCAAGTTGCATCAGGGGAAGTTTAGATTGGATATTAGGAAGAAGTTCTTTACTGAGAGGGTGGTTAGGTATTGGAACAGGCTGCCCAGGGAGGTGGTGGAGTCGCCGTCCCTGGGAGTGTTCAAAAAACAGGTTGATGAGGCACTTGAGGCCATGGTGTAGTGGTCTAATGGTTAGGAATAGGATGGGATGAAGGTTGGACTTGATGATCCTGGAGGTCCCTTCCAACCATGGTGATTCTATGATTCTATGATTAATAACCTACAGTCAGCAGAAAACAGAAAGTACTTCCTTCCCAAAATCATAGGGGAGACTTCTAATTAAACATCAAATCTGAAATGTGTAAAGAAATCTCCTTTCTCTGTATCCAATTGCTTTCTGCCATGTGAAGCATCAGCGGTTGACAGGCACTTTCCTTGGGGGACCACCAAGACCACAATGCTCTCATTGATCTATTAACAACCAACAGGGAAAATATGTATTTGAATACTGAGACAATTCATGGTCTTCAAAATCATCTCCTCTTCTATTTCCTGTTTCCCAGAAGTCCCACTGAGTGGTCAGTTCTTGTCTCTCTATGCATTTTATTTGACTTACCATAGCCTCACCAATCACTGCCGTGACTAGTCACTAATCTTCCCCAGTTGTAGCCTGCCTAAAGCCAGCCCTTGACACAGGCACCTCAGTTAAATCTGCAAAGAGAGATTGGATGAGTCAGGGTCTTCCAATGTTACAATTGATAATAGTTTGGCTCTTGTCCTGTACAAACCTGATGGAGTATTTGTTACACCTGTGGATTGTAAGGGATCTACTCCAGCAGTAAATATTATACTCATGATTTGCAGGCTTTGGCTCTAGTGTCTCATACATTCTGTAATGCATGCTACAAAAGGGGTGGTTTTTTGGCTCAGAAATGGGAAATTTCTTCACAGAAATGGGAAACAAATGTCAAAGCCTGCCTTTGACACCAGGTTGCCGAACCCCATTTTGAGGCACACTGTATCGATGTTTTGTGTTGTTTAAGATGTGTGAAGAGGAATGATCTTGGGTTCAGCTAAGATCCTAGGTCAGGTTAGTCTTGCAGCCTGAGCCCCTGCTCCCAGTCCCAGCACCTGGTGGGGAATGGAGGAGAGGTCCAGCTGTGGCAATGTTTCCTGAGATACCTACCAGGGTACCTAACTGCTGCTGGGCAGAGCAGCATGCAAAGGCTGAGACTACCTGGTTGCACAAATGTCCTGGGGGAGTTTTTGGTTCCTTGATGACCTGTGTTTTCCTGGTTCTCTCAGCTTTCTTTTCTTTGGGTTTTCTTTCTCTTTTTTTCAGAGGAAGCCGAAAAAAATGCAATGAGACTGTGGAGTTCCCCAAGTGCTCCCCTTCCTCTCATCAGTTTTTACACTTGAAGAGGACACATCACCCTCTGGTGCTCAACTGACATTGACTTGAGCAAGTGGCTTTGTAAATCCAGGTCCGGCAAGAGCTCGAGGAAGTCAAACCTTTGATCAGTCACATGGCACCATAGGTGATGTGGCATCACAGAGTCAGTGACTGCACTTTTTAGTCAGGGGTTACCTTTAATCTCTAATTTGGCAAAATAAAACAAAACAAAGCAGAAATCCCCCTGAAGAGTTTCATTTTTGCCTTTCATGCCAGAGAGCTTAAGCATGGCAGTTTGGTGATGTGCTATGCAAATTAAAGCTGTGAAAAAACAAAGGTAGTTAAACACAAGTTTTTCTTTAGCAGGTAATTATTCTTAGCTGTTTCCACACGCCTCCTTACAGCCATGAAACCCTGGTACATAACGATGAAAGACTAATTTCAGAACTCACACATGCACTATTTTGTTAGCAGTGGAAGCACAAGCAGAACATCTGGGTGCCAAGTTCAAGCAAAGTGCAAGGGTTTTTTTCTGAATTCAATGTTGGTGTGTCACATCATGTAACTATGATATATGATAAAAGGAAAAATCACAGCCAAACTCAACCTTGTTCAAAGCAAGGTGCTAGTGAAAGGATGGGATGGAAAATAAGTACTAATGGATTAATGTTCCATGATAAATGTTTTATTATAAAAGCTAGTGAGTGATTAGATAATTCTTGCTTCCAAAAGCAGGATTTAAATATTTCTTCTTGGCTTGCAACCAAAGTAAATACATCACTTAACTATCTGGTTTATAGGAACATCTATATGAACAAAAAAGTAATAGAGACTTACTTTCTTTTGTACAGTAGGTGTAATAAATAGCCAGTTATAGCAAAATGCTGCTTACTGTTTGGAGCTGTTATGATACACAAAAAGAAGACATTACAAGTATTAAAGGTATAGCCAGAATTCTCCTCTCTGCAAGCTTCACTGTCACTAATTCAAAAAGTTTTGATTAAAAATCTTACATTTTAAGGAAAATGAAGCTACAAACATTGAAAAAATCTGAATATTCAGATTTGTAAAATCTATGCAAACACTTGAACCAGAACAATTTTAGTTTCTACCTGTTCAGAAGATCTTGAGCACAAGTGGACTTGCCGAAGGATATAAAGTTGTTAAATATAATCACTTATAAATCTTTGCTTCTATGGATATCTTTCCTTATTAATGGATCTGAGAGGACTTACAGGGGAAAATCATGTTATCCCTGCTTTGTTGATCAAGAAATCGAGGAATTCAGAAGTAAAACAGCTTATTCAGCACTATCCAACTAGGCAGACCCCAGATGTTCCAAGTCCTATTCAATACTGTGTTTACAGGATGGTGATAGCCCTGATTGCATTGGTTATACTTGGTACAAACGGTTGAATATACACTCGATGCTTTCTGTTTAGACAACTGTCTTTAGAGGGACAGTGTCCTCAAATCAGATTGCAATCTGCATTTTTCTCAGAATTACCAACATCACTTTAAATAGCACCTATAAGAATTCAAACAATCTGGGAGGCCAGGCTGGACCTTCAGGAGAGTCGTAGAAGAAAAGGCAGACCCTATCACATGCATGAAAATACTTCCCTCCTGCATACAATTGCAACATGGATAAGAAGGTCAGAACAAATGATGCAGTCTCTAAGTCACAGATTCAGTCACAGTCACAGTTCATTGACTTAACAGTGAGCAAACACAGGGATGTATGAGTTACGGAGGGGAGGGCACAAAAGTTATTTTACTAGAACAGCAAATTAAAAGAAAGCAGTACAATGCAGAGAAGCATGTTCATGCTCTTTCCTCCTGTCAGCTTGGCATCTAAATCTGCTCCCTCTGCCTCTTGTGGAACATCCTTGATTTTGCTTCACTCTGACTGCCTGGGTTAGTTGAGGGATATGCCAGGTGCCAAGGGAATAAAAAGGACATGCACAACAGTCAAAGCAACCATAAGTTGATCAGTAGATATGCACTCTGAGGTCACACATGTTTAAAGTATGACTTTATGATACTTTAACTTACAACACTCCCAAAGACTACACTTGAGGGCTCAGGCTGTTCTCGTTGCTAAAGGCAAACAGACCATTGCTTTAGTCTGGGCAGCCTAGGGATAAGTGTGTGTTTGTACATTTTTCTCCTAGCTGTCTAGGACATTATATATTTAATAAGTATATTTAGTATATGGTGTGTGCTGACACTGGGATGCTGAATGTGCTGATTGGTGATTGCTCTGGCTTCTGCAGTCTCATAATGTTGTGCTGTGCACAGGATCAGAGAACAAGAGCATGAGCTGACCTACGAAGTCTCTGAGTTTCCTGGACTTTGGGGAGATTGTCCTGGCCAGCAGTTTTGGGCTCAGGCAGGCCAGGAGAAAAAAAAAAAAAAAAGAAAAAGCCCTAAAACTAAGCAAATATGGAGGTACCCAATCTGTGCTGAAGCCTGTACTATCACAGCTGTGCTACAAACAATCCTCAGATATTCCTTAAAACGCTTGCTCAGGAATGTCTACTCACGCTACACTCAGTCCAGTGTAAACACACCCTTAAAGCAGATGTAGAACATGCCCCAGGGGGAGATAATGCAACACCCAGGGATGACTGGTAAATAAAGCAGTCTACCTACAGTCACTTTGCCCTGCATATTCGTACTAAGCTGAAGGTCAGACTTCATCTGGGTGAAAAGCTAGTGGAGCATGACAGCTGTATAAAATACGATACAATAAACATATGGGAGTGTTGCTTTCTTCTGCTGCTATCAGTCTCGTGGATGTCAGTGGAATGAAGATTTGGCCTGTGTTGTATTGCCCTACAGTAGTTTTACAAACAAGGTAGATTTATACAGCTTTGGAATTAAGCTACTGCTGCAAAAAAAGACCCATAGAAATGTTTGGTGTGAGATTATTTACATAGAGGCTACACTGGTTCCTTTCGCATTAATGCAGAGGCTCTCCTAAGGTTGTGCTGAGCATAATTCTTTTCCATTTCTGCTTAGGGAGGGGTTGAAAAGTTATACTTTTATGGAAAGATCCACAATCCTAATATCCCTGACTTAAACTAAGCCCCTTTATGAAAGGACTTGAATTAAGCTGTGCACTGAAAGCCAGTAGAGGAAACTTTATATTGAATCGTCTTAAGTATATAATGCAAGCTAATAGGAAATTCAGTTGGCAATGCTGTATAGCATATCCATGAATAAAGATATGTCACCACCATTGCAATTTAAGAAAATATTTCCTCTGAAGTTCAATGAACATCAGAATTTGAGTTTAATGGCTGCTGAAGTCTTTTTCCCAAAGTTACCTGGGCTCCTAACTCCCACATAATTGAAATAGAAGCTTTGATTGCTTTGAATATCTTTGATCAGATGGACCCAAATTTGGTATCTATCAAATGTCATCAGATTTTCCAAACATTTTTCTAATATTTCTAATATTGAAATGTTGTCAAACACCAAAGAAAGAACAGTTCACATGGACATTTAACAACAATTATTTCAGCATTTCCATTGAAGACTGAAAACAGTGTGCCCAAGGAAGATACAGGAAAAACCTTCTCACTATGTGGTGCAGAAGTGACTCGAGGGCTCCCGTATACCACTATTGCCCCTCATATTGCTGTACTTCTTAAAAAGCAAAATAGGACTGTCACATGTAAATGTGTGATGTGTGTGAAGGTGAGAAAGCTTCCTCCCTTCCCACTACTCTGTGTGAAGAAAGCAATGACATTTCCCTGAGTGCAAAGTTTGGGGTCAGGAGGGTTTTGTCAGAAGAGGGCCTGGGACAGGCTTGTAGGGACTCTTTTAAAAATGACCTTTCCACCAGAAAATACATACTTTCTAGTGCTTATAAAATTCGGGGCATTGGGGTGTATCCTGCAGTACTTTGAATAAAAACTGACAGACAATGGAGTGCTTGTTACCATCCCCATCTGTCTGAGGACCTGGTATGGGGTTGGTGCTGTTCCTGTGTCCTCAGCCACAGGGAGATTTGGGATTTTCCAGTCTCAGGGTTGCAGAGAGCAGCAGATGGGTGCGTTCATCTGGGCTAACTGTGGGCCCCTATCTCAGGTAGGAGTGAAGTTTATACACCACTGGGAAAGGTGAGTTTTCTTCAAAGCACAGATCATGCCAAGAGCTTAACTAGGATTTTCTAAATTACTTTTTGAGGTGCCTATCTCTCCTTAATGACTATAAAGAGAGTGTAGGGTGACTGGCCTCTGAAATTAGTTGCTTCCATTGGTATTGTGAGTATCTGCTGAGTACCACCTGGAAAGGATTTACTTCCTCCTGACCCTCTGAAGACTGACCCTGTTCACTCAGGCTATGCTCCTGGGAGAGCTTTTGCCCCTGCCTGAACTCGGATAGAGTGAAGGTTTGTTTATATCCAAACTGAAAGAAAATTTCCAAATAGTTTAGGGTATAGAGCTGTGTTAAAACTGCAGCTCTGACTCCAGGGAGTCTTGGCTTACAGTGAACCTCTTCAGCAAAGAAACATGATTTTTCTGTTTCCCCCCACTTCTCTGATTCCCCTACTATGAGCCAGAGGAATTCAGCCAGGGAGGGGGTGGCTCAGGCTCTGCTCTTGGGGCTTTTCACTGGAAAGAAGATGCTGACTCCTCACGATGCTGCTAGTGGGCTGAGTGTAAATCCACTTTCCCACCTCAAGGACTTGCCTCTGACCATGCACAGAAATTTATAGTTTGTTTTTTAAAAAAATATTGCTCTCCATCATCCATAAAAGAGAGAGGCTTGTTGAAGCTGCACACCTCCCAGGCATGGTGCTATTGGTTGCCCTGCCAGCTCCGTGATGTAAATTACCTTTGCACTTTGTAATAGAGTCAGCACCATGACAGGAACTCACACATCACTCACTTGGCTAAGGGTAATAAAGAGGAAAATCAAAAGGAGCATGAGTTCATGCTGGAGGTATGTGCAATCAAGGAGAGAGATTTATGACGAAAGCTGAGTTATAATATTAAAGGGTATAAACAGCTTCTTACTGTTATGCTTTCATACACCCTGTGTTCCTTCAGTAAGTACAGTGTTAAGTTTGGGGGAGACTTAGCTGAGAATCATTGCTTTCTTAGAAAGCGCTCTGGAAAAACAAACTTGCATATATGTGGCATAAAAATCATTGCTGAAGTTCAGCCTGCACCAATGTGGGCAAATATGAGGTAGCAGCCTCTGGCTAACAGGCACCAAAACCACATTTTGGAAAGTCCAGTCTGACAATCCTCATTTGTTGACAGCAGCTTAGCATTTACAAAACTCACTTGC
This sequence comes from Podargus strigoides, assembly GCA_028020825.1. Classification (NCBI taxonomy): domain Eukaryota; kingdom Metazoa; phylum Chordata; class Aves; order Caprimulgiformes; family Podargidae; genus Podargus; species Podargus strigoides. The sequence goes on along the minus strand of CM051619.1, from coordinate 11,413,887 downwards.
TCTACTCACCAAACTGCAGCAGCATCTATCAGTATTTACCAGAAAGAGAGCCAAGTGCCTGACACTGAGATGGACACAGTACAAACAGTACCCAATTCATTCTTCTGAGATTATCATGACTGTAATATTATCTGGGCATCCTCTGGTATAGAGTAGGAATGGCTGTACTGTCTTGGGCCAAAGCTTCACTCATCCCAATTTAAGCCTCTCATGCGAACCGTTGCAGATGCTGAAGAAGGCTTGTATGAGCAGGGCACAACACAGGGAGCTCCTTGGGCCACGCTGGTGGCTTCCCACCAAGCTGCTCCACGGCCACTAGAACTTTTGGGCACTGTCTACTGTCCTCAGAGAGGAGGGCCAGCAGCTCTGTATCTTCCTTCCCCTCCACACACACCAGCCCCTGCCTCCAGTGAGATAGAGTGAGCTGGCTACATGCTGAATAAAGAAAAACTGTATCTCAGAAATAGCTCAGGAAAAAAAAACTAATAGAAGAACAGAAATGCCACAGAACACTAAGTATAATGAATATTGATCCATTTCAATGTACATTTTTGTCTCTGTCTCTGGTGTAAAGAGCAGCTCTTTGCACTTAATAGCAGTATCTGATCTGAGTTGCCCTATGAAACTGCAAAAGGAAACTTTCTGATTTCTATGATTTTTCCAGCGGTCTTTGTGCCCCTTCTATTCTCAGCTGGGAAACCAACAACAAGCCCATACAATGAGATCTCCTGCCCACTGTTTGTTCACATCCGCTTCTCCTTGTCAAGTTGTAGCTAAGAGCTAGGTCAAAGTCCTACAGGACTGTGGTATATGGTATATGTGGGATGTGAACCCTGCCCCTAGGATGTCCATTTTTCACCCCATCTCACCACACAACTCCACTAGTTGGGTTGGGATAGAGGGGGAGCCAGGTTTGGCCCCCAAGAAATCATCTCATATTTTGACACAAGGGTAGAGGAAAAGCGTGGAAAACATCAGCCCACTTTTTATGTTACACCAAAAAGGATGAAACAGATGTTTTTAAGTAAACATGGGCTCTTGTTATGCATTTCTGAGAAGTCAAGAGAAGCTTTTTCAGAAGCAGGAGTAGCCCATGAATTTAAAGGGGTTTTAAATACTGTACTTTCCCATAAAGCTATAAAACTCTGGCAGAAATCTCAGCAGCCAATCAATGAGGAATGAACCTGAGCATGTTATAACTCAGATTACCAATAAAAATGTCAGGTTGAAATCAGAAGTGGGTAGTTTTATAATCCTGAACTGAAAGTATTTTTTTAATTGCTTTCAAATGGGGAACTTAACAATATAATTAAATATATGTATAAAAAGCCCCAAAGTGCTACAATCTGCTTTACTATCTGACTTTGTCAAGCTGATTATTATAACAATAGGGGAAATGGTGGATTTGAATGTCTTTTCCCTGGCACTGCAATTTCCCAGCTGTTTTATTGGGATTGTACTAAAACTAGACAAAATGGACTCTGCTGCTTCCATAAAAACCAGTTGAGCATTAAGAGTTAATACCAGCATTTTAAAATCATTAAAACCAGCCTATAGCTGTAGATTAGTGTGGGGTGAGATGTGTTATTTGAAGCAGGTGTGATCTGTCAGGAGCAGTGTTTTGGCATTTTACAACCAGTGGGGCTACGTGCACAGCTGTAGACTGAAGAAAAATGGACCAACGTGGGTACAATGGGCTGCTTTGTATATAAGCTGCTATTTTGCTAATGCACTTTTAGCACATATATAGATAAACAGTTCAAATATTGATTGGTATTTTCTGGTATTAATAGGCTCACTTTAATCTGGTTTAGTCTCTAAAGTGTATTACATTGATCAGTGACCACTGATATATTTTCTTAGTGAGACTAAATTATGCTCTTATCCAAAGGATATGTGTGTAAACAAAAGTGCCTGGAGGAATAGCTTGGATAGTGAAAAAGAGCTGAGTATGTGCCAGTCAGGTGTAAACTGCTGGAAATAACCTGTTACTGTTTATGGACCGAGTTGTGCAGAGCTCTTTAGAACAGAGTTGGTCAGGAGCCAGCAATCAAACACTTCTTTTGTTGGAAAATGCCAGTGCGGGGAAACAGAAGTATTTTGTAGGAATGTGTCAAGTCTGATGAAATTTTGATGAAATACAAATGGGGTCCTGCTGGAAGTCTACCATGTTCCTGCCAACCCTCTCACAGGTTGTTGTTGGAGCAGAAATTGCTTATTCTTCTAAGGTTCATGTTGGTAGGGCTGCCCCAACCTCTGCAGGTCCTGACCTTCCGTAGTGCTCGTGGGGCTGGATGGTGTGGAAACCTCAGCTGAGGAGCTTTGGAGAGTGAGCTTCCAAGAATTATTTAATTCTGAAAATTTCAAAACAATATCTCCATTATAACAAAACAACTTTTTAACAGGAATTTTCTTTTCCATGGGGCTTTTTAATATTTCTGGTTTTCTAAAAGGCAATGTTGCGGTTTATAATTATTTTAAGCAAAGGTATTTTCCCATGAAAGGAAAATCTGAACTTAATCTCATATAGTTGATGGCATAGAAATATTTTTGAGATGGTACACATGGATTTTCCAAAATGACACATAAGCTCCTCAGATTTTGACACTAACATGTTACTTGGGACAGGAACATGTAGTGGTATTCCATGGTTTGAAGTAGCAGAATACTTAATGCCATAGTAGAAAATTTACCTGATATTGCTGTTTACAAGAGTGTTATTTAATATCATATAGAACTAGTAGAAAATATCTTTTTTCATATGTGATGAAAAAAAAAAAATATAATTGAAACATGTAAACTCTGTAAGTTTATGGAAACACTGAGTTAAACACCATAAAGGCTGATAAGTAAAATGGATTTTAAGAACAAGTACAGTTTTGGTCTCTCTGACGGGTTATAGATAACATATAGATAGTGCTGTTCCATTTGCTGTAAGTATGAGGACCTTTTTTTCTTCCCACCTATACTGATTTTTTTTACTGCTGTAATTCCTTTTGCTGCAGTGGAGCTACTAGTGATTTATACTAGTGCAAATAAGAGTCAGAACTGCGAGCATTACTTTCAACCCAACAGTGTCCATTTAACTGTCACAGTAGGAAAAGACAAGAGCTCTCAAAGAAGGTTGTTTATCCTTATGGGAAGGGACAATAAAAACCACAGGGGATTTCCCTTCTGGCCTGGGTGGAATTTTAAGGGATGGAAAAGGGTAATTTTTATTCTCCACTTTAATTAGCCAGACCCTTTGATGTTAGTGGTAGATATCAGTATAAATCTCAAAGGCATGAAGTTAATGGAATTACATTAAGGGTGAATTTTCCTCAAGGAGCAATTCACACACTCTGCTTTTCGCCATAGGTCAACAAGGTTTTGCTAATTATTACAGATCATGTCAAACATGACTACCTAACCCACAGAAATATGCACATTTATGTCCAAAAAAGCGATATTATTCTGAATCTTTCCTGTTGAACAAAATACCAGAACTTTTTACTACTAGACTCCAGCCAGGAACACTGGTATGTTAACTGGAGGATTCTAAGTATAAAACAGGCTCTTAAGAGTTTAATCTCCATTTTTGCACTTAAATATTGGACTTTTTGCATTCTCTGTTACTGGGACATTCACACGATCCCTCGTGACTCCTGGGACACAAAATGTGTATCCTGTACAGCCAAAGGAGCAATGCCAGCAATGTCACATAATAAATAAAACTGTGGAAGATCAAATGTTATAACATCCTGAAGGGTGAAGTGAGGGAAGTCAAACTAAGGAGGAATGTATCCAGAAAGGCCTGTGTGGCAAGACCAAGGATTTTCAGTTCAGGTTATCACACCGTGGGGGTGTGAGGGCATTAGTTCCATCATCTCTGGTGGCAAAACAGAGGTGGGGAGGAACACAACACGGAGGTCAAGGAGAAGAGATACCACCACCACTTTCCATGTCTCCAGTGTATAACAGTGCTTATCATTAAAAAGCCAACAGTGGTCACATGAGGTTATATGATATTGTTATAGTCTCTCTTTTGGGAAGAGAAGCTATTCTGTGGCAAGACTTGGAAATTACTTTAGCTAGAGACGAGTCTCTGTGTTTGGAAACAGTCCATGTCTGTTGGAGAGGCCTGCAGCTTGCTGTTATTGATGGTGAAGTTAAGGTAGAAATGAGTTAGAGGGAAAATTGTTTTTTAAAAAAGCAGTGGCAAGAAGAAAAAAGTCTCTAAGTATACAGTGGCTCAGTCTGCAATAGCATTAGGTTAAAGACTTCCTATGCTTTACTATCATTAACACATTGTAAACACATGAAGCTAACTATTCATAAAATAGCATCCATTTTGTGGGCCAGATCACTCCCCTTGTGTGGGAAACCATGCAGGAAGAGGAAGGGGAGTCTCTGGGGAATGGGAAAATTTTCAAGATCATTTCTTATGGGGAGATAATATTTCTCTGGCCCATAAACAAACAGCTTGATTGAACCTGAGAACTGGCATACCTGCAAGACTGCTGTAGGATCCAAAATCCAAAAGAGCCCCATGATTCTGCATCAGAGCAGTATAGAAGAAGATATCTCTGGGGCTAAGATGAATCTTTTGCTTCTTATCAGTCAACAACCTGATGCTTTTGCAAGTCTCCCTCTGGGAGCAGAGAGTCATACATAAGACATGGTAGATAATTTAGTTGGAAGTGGTGAGGTCTCAGATAAAGTATTGTGATGAGGTCTGAGTTTCAAAGAGGACACAGGTGTGCTGGAGATAGAGAAAGTTAAACACAGTGAGAGAAGATTTTATAAGTGTGATTTCTGGAAAAATTGAAATAATTTATCTATCAGAAGAAAAATAATGCAGCGTATGATGCAGTCTTCCTGTCTGCGATACATGTTTTGGAAAGGAAAGCAGTGAATTGTTTTCTACACTCAATCAGAGCACAAGCAGCAGCCCTGCAACAATGATGAGCAACTCAGTACAACTGCCCATGATTTGTTTGGTAAAGATATTTAAGTGGAGGCTCTAGATACAGTGTAAACACATCTGTCTCTCCAATGTGACCTGGGTAATACTTGATCGTTTTTCCATGTTAGTGGATACAGTAGATCATGGGTCAGTGGCCAATGACAGATTTTGAGTAATGCCCAACAGTGTGGTGACAATGTCAAGCTGAAGACAGGTACCGTCTCACCTCTCTGCCAGCATCTTCAGCTGCTAAGCAATGACTGCCATATTTCTCATTCCACATTACACGGCATTTCTATAAACCTGTGACTAGTCGTGAGTGCAGCTCCTCCATCCTTTCTTGTTCTTATGGCCCTGATCTCTGCCAAATGTTTGCTGAAAGCATGAAATAAGTGACTTCTCTACTGATTTCTGGGGCAGGAGAGTGAGAGGGGAGAGGGATCACATCCTGGGTTCTTGCACTCACACGCCGCAAAGGCCATTGAGCCAGTCTGGAAGGCGCAAAGGCCGGTGTTGGTGTCAGCCTTTCACTTCCAATTATAGAGGTAATAAGTGTGTCTGTGTTCTAGAGGGACAGCCTGGTCCTCTATAATGAGATATAAGCTTACAGGAATACTAGACTAATTGTCCCAGCAAAGTGCTGAAAAAAATCATGTGGTAGCAAGCATAAATAAAAGATCTCACAGTCTCTTTCAATTAATATTACTTGTATTGCACATGAAATGTATACTGTGCCACATGAAGAAAAGCACATACAGCCCGTGCGAGCAACAACTTCCAGCTCTGTAAGAAGTAGGAAACACATTTTTTGCTAAAATGGAGTTTGACTTAAACTAAAGGCACTTTGGGCAGCTGCTAAATTGTATACTGAACTGGCATTTTCAGACATCCTATCACAACCAGGCTGAGGCAGAAATTGGACAAAGATGTGAATGTCCGTGGTCCATCTGAAAGCTATTCCTGTATTCACAGTAGAACTGTTGATATTTCAATTAGAGAAGCACCCTCTTTCTCCGATATGTTGTTTCATCACTGTACTGAACCCCTCTTTTGGGCTGCCTGTGCTCAGGCAGCAAGGACTGAGATGTGGGGGGACCCACTCATCTTTTGCCTTCTCCACCATAAAATTGACAATCTGGGAAAACCATCATCATGCTCAGTGCAGCAGGAAAGTAACCTATAAAACTTGATTAAATGATTATGTGATATATATATGTGTATACTTTAATATATGTGTAATTTTCTCTGATAGCAGAAGTTTTTGGAAAGGAGCAGGCAAAGTACACCTGGGCAGAAAAAACATCTCAGCCTTCCTTTAAATTTGGTCTCATAGAAGTTTTAACAAGCAAGAGAGCCCACTCCTCCACCGAGCAGTGGTGAGGCAGAAGCTCTAGGCTGTGCTTTTGCTTGTGACTCATGGACTCTGACTTGAAACCAGGCATCCAACTTCTGAGACCCAGTTTCTGTGCCAATAAAACAAACTAGGGAAAGATATCTCCCAAGGGCATAGTGAGGATTAATAAATAGTTGAAAGACTTTTGAGATACTCAGCTGAAAGGTACTTGATACTGTCAAATAATTGTTATATTTGTTATTCATTGATAAATAGCTATTTGGACATTCCTTGGGAAGATGTGGACATTTGAAAAGAGGCCAATAATATTCTTTACAGGAAAAGCAATGACCATAAATTTGAACATGTTTTATATAGGTTACATCTGAAGAATGAAAATATATCTGTAGATTAAATTACTACATTTGTAGAGTATAAAAATAGGATATAGTCATAATCCTTCTTTGAGTAAAGAAGGCAAAAGAAAAAAAGCCAACCCAAAACAGCTGCTATGCAAAGTTTCTCAATGCAGAGTTCAATAAAGCCTTGATGTATGTAGGATGTATAAGCAGAACTGAGCTTGGATATATTAATCTCCAAAACCCTTTATTTTGCAGCCAAAATATGCCTACATGGAGTAGATTAAAAATATTTATACAAGGCAAAATTCCAAGGCTAGTGAACATCCTGTTGCCAAAGACATTTTGTGGACAACAATATATCATTTTACCACATACAGTAGTTACTGCTTTCACAGTGAAAGAATATGATAACATAGATATATACACACGCAATTCAGAAATTATATTTGTGCCCACAATTCAACTGAAGTGTCTCGTATGGCCATGCAGGAGACCAAACCCTACAAGTGACTGCAGATGCCCTCTTTCCAGGCTGTGAACAACTGTTTGAACTCCAGGGAAAAGCTGTCTAAGTCAAAAAAATGTTATTTAGACATGATGAATGGCTTCAGTCACTGGCTGTAGACTTGGGTTGAGTTGCCCTGCTGCACTACAGATTTCTTGAATGAGACTAGGCAATGCTTTAAGACCTTCATACCACCTTTAGAAACATTATTGGCATGCCTGACCAGAGTTCAGGCTTCCTATGCCCTGCAGTGATGGCTCACCCATTCAGAAGAACACAACAAGCAACATAAGTGTGGGTCAGACCAAACATCCATACTGTCCAGAGTCCCATACCTGATAGCAGACTTTGAATTATTTTTATGCCATGAATGTGCCTGATGTCCTTGAACCCATTTCTGCATCCCAGGACAATGAATTCTGCCATTCAATTTCTCACTGTTCAGTACCCACCATATTTCTTTTGAATATGCCATGGGTTTATCTCATTTGGTGAACCTCACTCTTAAAAAAAATGAGACAGTGACCATGTTTCCAGTTTGGTTTCTTTGAGGGACATAATTGTACATACCTCTACAAGATCTTCTCCAGGCTGAAGACTCGAAGCCAAATTACTCGTTTCTTTGGTGAAAGTAGTTCCACATCAGTAATCATCTTTATCTTCCTTCTGTCTCTTTTGCTAGGTTGCTATAACCTTTTAAGGTAAGGGGATCAGAACACATGTTCAAGCTGCATGTGCACCAAAGATTTACATCACAACACAACGACACTTTCTGTGGGTTTTTTTTCTGTTTTTTTATTTTTTTATTTTCCCCCCCCCCTCCTCTATTTCTTTCTGAAAATGTCTTCTGTTTTACATGCTACTTTAGTATAGGCCTTCTGTGGGCTCAGCCTTCCTCTGGCTATACAGGGGACTCAGGGAAACTGTGATCCTAAAGCATACACATCTTAAACACCCTGAGTTAAATTTCTAAAGAGAGGAGGAATTAATCCAGGTTTCTGTTTCTCAGTTTGTTGCGCACAAAAAACCAAGAGAGACATGCAAACAGTATTGTAATGGGACTATGTCAAATATGATTACTTATATTAAGTGGACATACTTGTATTTAGCTAAATTTAAGAGAGTGTGATTGTCTCCAATTTTGGCACAATTATTCTATTTTTTCTACTATTTTGAGAAAAGTAGAGGTGAAGCACATGGAAAATACTAGCATTAGATGGAGATGTTAAACATGCCTTCAAAAACAGATATTTTGACTTGCCACTTAAAAATAAATCTGAATAAAAAAACAAACAAAAGACAATGAAATCTATCTTTTCTGAATAGTTTTAGGCAAAAAAACAAACTACTTTTACTGTGCATTAAGTGTAATAGTTTTCATCCCTGCACTAATGTCACTAATGACAAAGTTAACATCATTTGGGTATTTTCATGGCACATTTGTAAAATGATCTCTTGGTCTTGCATTTGATGTTTATGTTGAGTTTTGGGAAGCTATTAGAAGTTTATGAAAATAATGTAAGGAAATTCCACTACATGGAAATTTTTCCATCTGAAAAGAGAATCTCTCTTAGATTTTTTTTTAAAAAATCAATTAAAATCCTCTCATTTTTCATTTTGAACACTTTGGTTAGATAAAATTGAAAAATTATTCAGATCTTGAATTTTGAACTATTTGAAAAATAGTGTAAGAAGTTATTTCAATACAAAGAAATGCAAAATGTCAAAATTTTCATTTCAAAGTGCGTACTCTTCATATTGTTTAGAATTTTCAACACAAAATTGCAAAAACCAATTTGTTTTCCAAACATTTGCACTTTGTCAGGATTTATTTGTTGGCTTTTTTTGTTTTGTTTGTTTGTCTTGGGCAAGCAGCCATCATCTACTCTAATTATAATGCCCCATTCTATAATAATTACTCCCATTTTTTAGCTCTACCTACTCCGAACATGAACCGCATCTCAAGGAAACCAAAGCTACAAAACTGACTTTATAAAATAAATTACTATCAGGGACTGTGCTGTTTTGTCACACAGAATAATAAACAACTTCTGTCCATCAATAGAAACAAGTATCCTAAACTATTTAAGCTGTTCCATGGTACCCATCACTGTCAACTTTTTTAGATTATTACACATTCCAAAAACACTTAATTTACATTGAAAGAAGACTGAACTCTGCTTTCTATCTTCACCAAGCTTTCAAGCAGAAACAAATACACAGGCCTCCCAAAACCTAAACCAGAAGTAATAAAGTACCAAAGAAAAGATGAGAACTTCTCCATTCCAAAATAAAATCTTGCTGCTATTGGCAGCTACTTTCCAGGACATCCTGTTTTGATTTTTCATCTATTCTTCATCTCTTTTCCAGCCTGATCTGAAGCATCTTCATCTTTCCTTGACTTGCTTAATTCACCTCTCTCACCATTTTCTGTTTTATTTGAAGAGAAATTGTTCTGCCGCTGTTTTTCAAACACTTTCAATAAAGAATTTAACCCAGAAACAACGTGGAAGCATTTTTCCTTAATTTCTAAGAAAAAAAAAAAAAAGGACATTTTAGCCAGTGAAGAAGCTCTTAGGATGGTCAGAGCACTCTAAAACCAATGTCACAGAGGTATTTCCCTCACATAGGCATACAAGTACTACACTTATGTTAAAGTGATGTCCTGTTTAGGCATGTGCTTAAGGTATTCCACTGCTTCGGGACTCCAGACATAACGGAGTGACACTTAAACATTACCATTTGCTACACAGGCATTTACACATGCACTTTGATAGTTCTGATAGTCCTAGGTTACCCCAAAGATGTTCAAATGCATAGAGTCCAGAAGAATGGAAACATAACAGAATTAAACATGACATCTCTTTTCTTTTCCATCCAATTCTTTTTACCTGATCTACAAATTGTATCAAATAATTGCTTACCTCTTCATTTCCTGAGACATTTCCTTCTTCACCATTGTTTGGTAATGACACTTTTCTATAGTAATGGTACAAATATTTTGAATGCAGTATACATTAAGGCTGTTGATTGAGAACTAATTCAAAATACTTATGAATCGCTTTTGGTTTTGTTTTACCTCTCTTTGCACTCTACATTCTATAAGAAAAATGCTTGGCCTGCTTTTTTCCTTTTTTTTTTTTTTTTTTTTTTAAATAAAGAAAGCCCATTCTTTTCCAATCTGGCAAATAAAACTTAATAAAATTATATTCTTTGATCTCTACCTAACAAAGAACTGTATATTGTTAAATGAAGTGGAACTGCAGCTACACAGTTTGCTGTGGACACACACTCCTGGAATCAATTATTTGTAGATTTTAGAGGAGCACAAAATTTACAGACTTTTCAAATGGGAACTGATGGTGAGCTGAAGGAAAAACACAGATGTTTCATAGTGGTGCAATGACAAGAAAGAGATCAATAAAACACTATGAAGGAAAATTTTAAAGGAAATAATACTTCCAGATTTATATGTAATATATCATTGGGTGCCACTGGAGGAAATAATTTGATTATTTGCGGACATAAATCTGTACATCTTCTAAAATATTTTCTGTGGTGAGTTACTAAATAGTATGGAAATTTAATTGTAGTTTTAATATACCTAAGTATTAAGCAACTTTCATATATATCACTTATTGTTAATGAAGTGGTGATATAAAGTCCAGTCACCTCACAACAAGAGTAGTACACCATTCTGCTAGAAAATGTACAGTAACCACCAAAGGTGATGCAAACTGCCACTTTGCTATTGCAGCTGCAGCAAGAGCCATGCCATTTGGCTTTGCTGTACATTTAAAATTTACTAGTTATCAGGCTGAAGAAAATCCCTCTAAGTTATTCTAGTACACCATCAGCAGATAACCTCTCTGGGTGAATGGCTTATAAATGAAGATCCAGCTGTGTATTTATTTGATGACAGACATATTCATATCCACATTCAGGAAACTGTTTTCTGAATCTGGAAAACTGGACATAGGTTTGCACAGGCTTCCTATATAACTCAGTCAAGAAAGAAGGGATCTCCAAAGAGAGATTCATATTCAAACCGAGTTCAGGCTATCAATCTCTGCATTAGTTTGCAGGCAAATAATTCAGACAGCTGCATCTGGGTTAAGTTACTGTAAGATCCCTTTGCAGTTAATGAAGAAAAATAGGGATGCATAAGGCTTAACTAAGCAAAATAAGTCTGTTTTTTAAGGCAGCAACTTCAGGATTAGCCGAACTGCACCCAAGAAGCAGCTCTATGTCTCTACTGATTATAAAGACAGCCTAGATGACTTGCTCAGATGCTGACATTTATGCTGTAGATACCTACACTGGGTCAAACAAGTCTCACAGAGTGCCTCTGCCTGTGATTCAAGCCAGCTGAACAGTAGTCAGGTCCAAATCAGGAGTATTAGTTGTGGTTGCACACTGAATCTGGACCTGATTCACTTTGTGTTGGTATAGGTCTCAGTCAGAGCGAGTTCACAACTTAACCTCAAAGGCCTCCTAGGCACATCTCTGGGATATATGAGGAGAGCATTATAACTAAAACTTCGAGTTTTGATAAATACAACATATACAAATAACATGCTTTTTAAAAATGAGTAAAGATCTATTTGCTTTTCAGCCTACTCTCTAATTTGGTAATTGTGGATAAAGTGTCTTCAGAATTTTGACTTAAAGTAGTATTGCTCTTTGGTAAGGCAGCCAGAGTGATAGATGGAGACAAAAAGAGGGAAACTGGCAGTGAAGGCTTGTACAACTGGCCGAAAAGTGGAATCAGGAACTGATATGAAGAAGCAGCATTGCTGGTCATAGAGTTTAGTGTGGAGAAAAGTACAACAAATAAAAGATTTTTCAACAAAAGGTGAGCCAGGTGGATGATCCTAGCTGTCTCTTTGAAGGCTCTGCAGGGAAGTCAAGTGGTTTTGGGGTGTCAAAGAGAAATAGCTTGAAGTAGATGAAATGGAAAATTGTGAAGTCCTGGAAAAGATATTTTGGGAGCACATTATAATAGATTTTCAGCTGGGAAAAGATATGGTGCTATGGAAACAGCTAAGGTGCAGATGAACTTCCCGTAGCAGTGGTTTGCCTGAATAATGCCATAGCACTGCAGTCCTCTAACCCACAGGCAGCAGGCTGGTGAACCCTCAGACATATAGGAGGTTTTGCTGTCCTATCCTTCTGTTCTTTTCTGCAGCCCATTAATCTTTACATTTTGAGGTAGATCAGTGAAGGTGGAGACCATTTCTGTTGATAGATTTGCTGGTCACAGTGCTCTGAACTAAAAATGTAGCTGCTGTCTGCTACCTTCTGTCATATGCTCTCTTGATTTTATTCTAACATCTTTCTCTTTTCACGTAAATATTTCAGACTATTCTTACGCATGCAGTTACATTTGGCAAAACAGGAATACCACGGGGCAGGGACCTATTACAAATAGAAAATATGAAGTACTTCATTCTAGTTGAGAGAGCTTTCTTCTTATGATGCACATCTCTTGGAATTGGGAATGTCTAGTTCCAGCTGTCATGTTTTCTGTAACACCCTGAAACCCAAGAAACAGGATCCCTGTAGCTATTAACTTAAAGGTAGTGAAACTGCAGTACTGGCAAGTGTCCTGACCATGAGACCATCATACCATCCTAGGCAATCATCATATTCACTCCCTTGCTTGAGTGTGGGTCACTGCAAAAGTTACATGTTACTGTGGAGAACTTGAGGAAGAGCTTAGCTCTGTCTGTGCTTATCCACCAACAAAAACAACTTCTGTGTGTCCAAATTAAGTCCTAAAATTAAGGACTTACAATTCTTTCATCTGGTACAGATGAATTAATGAATTCATGTGCTTATAAAGCTAGGCAGCTCTAGGAACTAATTTGTTCTCTAGATTTGAATAGATTTGAGGACATGGCCTGGGCACCACCTCTGATGAAGTGGAAGTAGCAATTACCAGGAGTGAAAAAATCAGAATGATGTTTAATGCCATGACTCCTGCTTACAACACAAGCATGTGCCAAGCACAGCTGCACTCAACATTTATCAGCAAATAAGAGACCTCCAGCTGTCTTGTTGACAGGTACTAACCTTGCATTGCTCTGCCTAAGTAATAGATTGTACTTATAATCAAAATTAAAGTACCGTCTTATGTCCCTGTAGCCACCCACCTTTTCTGGCCTTTACTCATCAGTATTTACATACACATTAAGTAATTTAGTGCTCATGCAACCATACAACCCATAACACTAGATAGCACTGTTTCTTTTAAGATCTTCCTTACAGATCTCTGGTTGAAACTTAATCCTGACCTAACGTTGCCCTCCTCTTCTGGAAGTGGGATGGTATTTGAAAATATGATGCTACTATGAAAGCCTGTAGAGCTGAGAATGGGGACATTTAAGCTGATGTGTTTGATCTTTGCACCCAGAGTTAAGCATCATTTAGACAGCAAAGTGGCTTAATTTTCAGAAGGGCAAACTGACCACAAATGTGCTGGGTAATTAACATCCCAACAGTCCATTTAAGTAACTTAATAATGCTATCCCTGATTTACTGAGTAGGCCTCTGGCTCACAAATCAATGGCACAGCCAGAAGGAGATCCCAGAGCATGTAACTCCCCCTCCAGCGCCCTCATCATTAAGCAATGAGTCAAGTTTAAACATCTACAGATATTTTGTGGATAGAACTGGTAACCTCCAGCAGCAGGTGGGGTCAAAACACAGGCATACCCTCACCAGGGACCTCCTAAGTAATATCAGATCTGCCTGCACCTCCATTCCCTGTGCAGCTTCCCAGGTTTTGACTGTCTCACAGAGAGAGTCAAATCCAGCCTCAACCCAGTAGTGGCAGTAACATGAGCTCCCCCCAGGGCCAAAATTTCTGATCACACACTCAAAAATATCTATGTGAACAATCCCCCTTTTAATGTTATTTCTGTATAAATTATGCACTGCTCCTTTCCAGCCAACTTTTTATTTTTTTATCAGTAAAAGTTATTTGGTAACGTTTTTGTTGTCATACTGAGTTTTGATTAAAGAGGAGGAAAAAAAGAGCCTCATTTCATTTTCACAGTATCTCTCGGCAGAGCAAGCACTCCTGTTTCTACTGTGGGATTTTGTTTTTCTCTGCAGTATGTCTTGACAAATAGCCCTCTCTGATTACTGTGCTTGCACAAGATTTCATTATGGTTTTGATAACATGCCACAGTCTCTAAGTTTCTGTTTGATATAAAGAGTCTGTCCCTGAACAGCAATCACGAGAGAGTGGGGAATATTGAGTGTTAGAGTTTCCATATTTTATGAGCTGCCAAAATAAATGATTTAGGGCAGGGGAGTCTGTATTAGTAGCAGATCTCCAGCTTCAATAAGGCAAGAAACAGTGCTGATGAGTAGAGGGGTTTGTGGGAACTTATTTTTAGGGTTATCGTTATGATTTCAGTTTTTAGGTCCCAGATTCTCAGGTGGCATGAGCTGATCTAGTTGCATTGTCTTCTGTGCAATGGTGAGTTCTCTACTACCTGATGATTCTCTCCATAGCCCCCATCTTTTTAAGCATGATGAGACAAGCCTTTTCTGGACATCTCCAAAAATTTCATCTTACTGCTGCCCAACATGAGCGGCATTTTGATTATTTGCAGTGCTTCTCAGGGTCTTTCTGATCCCTCCTACGTTAATTCCGTATCTGACTGTAGAAGTTGTATCAGTCAAAGCGGAGGCAAGTTAGTTTTAAACTTTGGCTGGCTGCAAAAGAGGAGTAATACACCAGAGATCAAAGGGAAATATTTTCCAAGGATCTCATCCAAGGGAACTCCTCTTGGATGAAAATATTCCAAGGGCCACACAGACTGAAAAAAAGTCTGTGCAGAGGCCAGAACTGCCCATTTTCAGAATCTTTGTGTTAACAACTTCCAATTCCCTGTTTGAGCAAACTTCTCTGGTGGTTCCTCTTTTACTGTATTGTTTATTATCTGTCTACTTGGGAAATCATATGCAGCTAGTGTTTCCCACCACATTAATTTTATCTTACATGTATCTTAAAAGTAACACTGAATTATTCCCTGAGTCTGAGATGCAAGGTTGTGTGAAGTTTCTGGGAAGTTACTGATTTCTGGGTAAATGTCTTGGTTACGTTTGTCCAGTCAGTGGAGTTTTACTAGAAGTGAACTGAATGGAGATGATAGGATGTTATCTCAGCAGGATTGTAACAATAATTTTTCTTTTTTTCTTTTTTTTTTTTCCTCTTTTTTTTTTTTTTTTTTAACAGAGAATTTAAATGCATCTGTAATCAGAGAAAAGGCCTGTAGTCAAGCCCAAATTCTGTGTTAAATGGGATTGAGTTAGGTTATTGGCACTTAAATTCCTGATTTTGGCCAGACTCTGTACTCCACTACCTTCTCTCAGAAGCTGGAGAGTGCCTGAAGGACTTGCTGAATTCATTCCCAGTTAGTCGTGGTTGATTCCCATTCTTTGCATACTGGACTAATGAGTAAAGATCTTGACCAGGAAATAGCATCCCACAGGCAGTATCCTTTTCATTATTTTACTGAATCTATATCATATGGATGGGTGGGTGGATGGAGGGAAGGAAGGAAGGAAGGAAGGAAGGAAGGAAGGAAGGAAGGAAGGAAGGAAGGAAGGAAGGAAGGAAGGAAGGAAGGAGGGAAGGAAGGAAGGAAGGAGGGAAGGAAGGAAGGAAGGAAGGAAGGAAGGAAGGAAGGAAGGAAGGAAGGAAGGAAGGAAGGAAGGAAGGAAGGAAGGAAGGAAGGAAGGAAGGAAGGAAGGAAGGAAGGAAGGAAGGAAGGAAGGAAGGAAGGAAGGAAGGAAGGAAGGAAGGAAGGAAGGAAGGAAGGAAGGAAGGAAGGAAGGAAGGAAGGAAGGAAGGAAGGAAGGAAGGAAGGAAGGAAGGAAGGAAGGAAGGAAGGAAGGAAGGAAGGAAGGAAGGAAGGAAGGAAGGAAGGAAGGAAGGAAGGAAGGAAGGAAGGAAGGAAGGAAGGAAGGAAGGAAGGAAGGAAGGAAGGAAGGAAGGAAGGAAGGAAGGAAGGAAGGAAGGAAGGAAGGAAGGAAGGAAGGAAGGAAGGAAGGAAGGAAGGAAGGAAGGAAGGAAGGAAGGAAGGAAGGAAGGAAGGAAGGAAGGAAGGAAGGAAGGAAGGAAGGAAGGAAGGAAGGAAGGAAGGAAGGAAGGAAGGAAGGAAGGAAGGAAGGAAGGAAGGAAGGAAGGAAGGAAGGAAGGAAGGAAGGAAGGAAGGAAGGAAGGAAGGAAGGGAGAGAGGGAGGGATTTATGTTGCTCATTGTCATTGCTGTAAAGGTTGTAGGATATGATAAGCAAGTGAAATCCATTGTTGTGTTGTCTTAAGCAATAAAGGTTTTGCAATTCACATTATCTTGGTGATTAACTACACACTCCTGCGTAGTCCTGCTATTTTTAAATAACACTTTCAAAGATCCTTGCCTATTTTGAAGAGTATACTGAGGTCATTTTTAGATGGCTTCATGTTCTGAGAGGAATATTTCTGAACTTAAATTTGACCTTTCTAAGACACTGAAGGGAAGAAGAAAGGAGGGGATGAGAGGGGGAGGGGAAGGGAAAACAGTAGATCACAGAATCAAGGAAACTAGAAGGGATGTCTGAAGGTCATCTAGTACAACACCCTGGTTAGAGAAGGTCTGTAACAAGAGCAGATCAGACCATCTGAGGTTAAGTCTATCTGAATCTTGAAACCCTTCAAGGACAGATCTTCCACCTGAATGTGGATTCCAGTGTTGCACTGCTGTCCTATGGAAGAAGTTTCTCTAAATGTCCAATGTGAACCTCCCAAACTGCAACACTTTTTTCTTGTTCCTTGTTATCTCTTACTCCTGAAAATAGTTTGGCCCCATTGTCTTTCTAACTGCCCTTCAAATAGTTGTAGGCTGCTGCTAAATCGCCTTTTCCTCCATGTCACTGCTGAATGGAGAGGTAACTTCCTTCCCTCCTCTGGCCACATTCCTCCTAACATAACCCATTATACAGTTTCCTGTACTTGCCATAAGAGCACCTTGATGGCTGTTAGTCTAACTGGTGTTCCCTGGAAGCCCAAGGTCCTTTTCAACATGGCTGCTGTGACCTGTGTTTACTCTGCTCCAGGTAGAAACCTTTTCATTTCTCCTTGCTGAGCTCTGTAAGACTTCTCTTGGCCTAGTCCACAAGTTTCTTGAGTTCCCTTTGGCTTGAAACTGTACTGTTGTAGAGTGTATCACACTCTGCCTTCTCTGTTTAATTAAGTATTGTCCACGTGATTGACAGGGGTGGATTCTGTCTCAATACCCAGCTCATCAATAAAGATATTGAACAGTGACAGTCCTAGTATCAGCTCCTGGGCTGCTCTGCTTGTTGCCAGCTGACAATCTGACGCTGAGCCACTAATTAGAATGAGGTGCTTTGGCCAGTTTTCAACCCATCTTGCAGACAGTTTGTCCAGTTCAGATTTCATCAGCCTACACATGAAAATACTGTGGGGGATGGTGTCAACAGTTTTACAGAAGTCAGAGTGTATTACATGTTATCTGCACAGACACTCATTTCTTCATCAAAAGCATTTAGGCTGGTGAAGTGTGATCTGCTGATGTTGACTGCTCGTGATTACCTTCCTATCCTTCATGCTTGTGGAAGCAGTGGTAATGTGGTGGTGGTGGAGGGGATGGAAAGCTCCTCTGATGGAATAGGTTTCAGTCAAATGATACACCACAATGTTTTACCACTCACTGCAAATGCTTGAGCATGACTGCACATCAAACCAATGCTGGTTTTGGTGATTCCAAATAATTCAGCTGCTGAGACTGTACTGCTCCTTAGCAGAGCTTTATCACTGCTGAATCATAGAATCATAGAATCACAGAATCATTATGGTTGGAAGGGACCTCCAGGGTCATCAAGTCCAACCTTTATCCCATCATATTCCTAACCATTAGACCATTAGACCATGAAGGTTTGATTCTTCTTGACTTGGGAATTTAAGTGTGTAAGATTATATGAACATTTATAATTATGTAAGCACATAATATTTTTAGCAAATATAGTTTGTTCTTGGCACCAAAAGAAGCTGTCTTACAATACCTGTTCCTTCCTGTATCATACCCTTTTCTCCTATTCTTCTTTTTCTCATGTTCTTTGATAAACTGTTTTAAATATTAATGTTATTAAATATCACTCCTGGACACAAGTCAGGATGAATAGCTCATTTCACGTCTCCCACAGTTGTTGTTTTAGGGTTTCCATAAACTCAGCTAGACATCAATGTATCAGTTACATTTGGGCCATATGTTCAAGGCTTTCTTTAAAGCAGTATAACTAGCATCTCATATTTTATGCTGTTCAGTATAGTATAATATAATGTAAAAAATAAATATGAAAGTCAAAATTAAAAGGATTTTGGTTTTGGTCAAACTGAAACCTTTCAATTGACCCCCAATTAATTTCATCTTGCAATTTCCCTTCAGAGAATTTTTGAAATTTTCAAGTAGGGAACAAAGCCAAGGTTTTAAATCCTTTGTGAAAAAGATTTTCATTCCCTGCAGAGCTGTAAAATTCAAGTAACAAACATGTACATGTTTTATCCCCTCCTAAATCACATGTCAGCTTCCTGCAGGCGAATGCCAGCAGTTCCTGTCAAAGGTATAAGGTATAAAACTGTTCTGGTAGGAGCTGAGCTTCAGAGACTTCCTGGCTAACGTGGGGATTGTAAAAAAAATCTAAAATAGATTGGGAGGGAAGGCTGTGTTCATGTGAAACATGGAAGCATTTCTCCCTGATCAGAGGTGATTTTTAAAAGGTCAGGATTTTCTGGTTTGTTAGAATGGCCTTAGGCTTTTCTTTGGAGAGATATAGCTTGAAGAAGAGAGTGTTAAGGTAATAAAAATGACTCCAGTTACAGGATTCTTCAGCTGGAGCTTTCAGAAAACCTTGATAAGAAATATGTGTCCTCACTGGAGCTCACACAAGAACTGTGAGTGGATAATGGATAAGGTAAGAAATGAACACTTTTCAGGAAAAAAATCCAAACCATTTCAGAGAAGAAACTGAAGCCACACTGATAATAACTAACTAAGTATTATTTGGTAATTTGTGCCACGCTGTCTGAGAATGTCCCTGGTTTAGATGAGTATAAATCAGAAGATGTGCAGAATGAGGAAGGTTCACTTTAGAAGTAGTCCTTCAAAAAGACAGACAATCTTAAATTAAGTAAATGAAGTATCTGTTCAGTGTTTCACTCATAGTGACAGCAGATACAAATAATAGAAAAACACTATCTAGTGTATCTTCTGGCCTGTGCTGGATTTTTCTCCACAGATTAGCCTTTTATTAATTTGATTATTATGAAGTTAAAGTTTCTAAAGAAGTGTACAGAATGATGGATATTGGTTTGGAGAGTTCCATATATGTCTACAGAATCTTTGTATCAATGAGAGAGCTCTTTGAGTTAAAGCCTACCATCTTATTTACCCTACAATGAGCATCTGCAGTAAATATAAACAGATTTAATCTAATAATTTCAAATACTGCATAACTACTTCTTTTAGACCTGGATTTTCAGTCATTTCAGCTGGCATGTACAAACATCCAGCCTAGGTACCCAAGGTCAATTAAGTTACCTACATTAGCTGCGGAGCAAGGGCACTCATGGATGCAGTGGTTATCTTTCATAAATCCATACCCTGGCTCATCTCACTGTATCTTACACCAGTGTCTTGAGCCCACTTCTGTGAGAAATGAATGGAAGCCACTGAAAGCAAAGGAAGGAACCAAATGGGTTTTTATGTATACTTACACTCTTGCTTAATTTACAGACTTTAAAAACTGTTTTAATTGAACTCATATAACTTTGCTCCCAGCCATAGCTATTTTTTTCTTTTAATTGAATAAAAATATTTAATAATTAATATTTAATATCAATTAAATATTTGTCATTTTCTATGTAGTCCACTATACACATATTTACTCTGGACTGGTATTCCCTTTCTTCACCTACATTCTTGCAAAATCTTGATGACTTGCTTTGTGTCCTCAGCATAGGGGACTGTGAGCCTCATTAACCTCTAGCTCTTGCTAGTTTGTGGTTGCTTGTCAGTACAATCCTGACTAAAGTTTATTTGTTTTAAATCAGTTACATGCGGTTGAGCAGGCAGAGACAAGTAGTTCCTGGAATTGCATTAGTTAAGGAATCTTTTCCAGTATAACTGAATCATTAAGAGAAGCAAAAATGAACACTGCCTCCAAAGAGTTACAGAAGGATGGTTCTCACTACTAAATCAATAATAATAGTAATAGTTTAATGGGAATAAAATTGCAGATAAAATTAATCACTGATAAATGCACCCTCATACATCTATGGAACGCAACCTTGATAATACCTATAATATTATCTAATAATGCTTCTACATCTCATATTGCCTTGTGATACAAGTTTACATCCCTCTCTTATTCTCTTAAGGCCAGTAATATTCTTGTAATTTGGTAATTTTTAAATAAAGACAAGATTACATGCAATCTACTTTGAATAGGATCTCTGGCTTGTAGGTGGTCAGGGATATCAGGTGGTCAGGCTGTTTAGGAAAGTGTTTAGCAATTAGGAAATGTAAAAATTTTGAAAATTAATATCATCACAGCCAATCAAAATACACTGCTGTCACATTTAATTCCAAAATAATAATGAAAAAAGTGTCTTATCTTCCCAACTGAGGGGTTTTTTAACATATTGTAGACACTTACATTGGTTCCAATACATTTCAGACTCATGTTATATCTAATGTGCATTATCTTGCCCAGTTTTCTGTCAGAATTATTGAATTCTTGGTTAATTATCAGCATTTGTGTTATTTTCTTCCCTGTGTTATGTTGTGGTTTGTTTTTTTTTCCCCATTTTTCCTGTCTTTTATTCTATCAGTTCTCTCTAAGCATCCCCTGTCCTTAAAAAAAATTGCAAATTTTCCCAGTTAGCCTCTCGAGTGCATACTCATTGTAACAATGTGAGAAATGTTTAAGCAGTGCCTTATATGCTCAAAGCGGGCCACATACTTAAATACGGTGCTGAACTCGGGATTTAGTGCTAAGCTCTAGACAAATCTCTTCTTGGAGTCTGCTGTGCTGGTAAAAGACGTTTCTGCCATTAATTCTCCTGACCCTTCCTTGCCCAGCTCTGGCTTTGCTGGCAGAGCTGATGCTCCTGTCCCAACGTCGGGCAGCTCCTGCAGGGACAGTTCAGCCCAACACCACAAACAGCTGAAGCTGATGGTGGCAATCACCTCCACCAGCCCCACTGCCTTGAGAAGGGTCTGCCTACTATGGCTTGGCTCTGTTTCCTCAGGCACTAATGTAGAGGTGAAACTAGGAAAAGACCTAACACTTGCAGACCTCAATATAAAAGTGATTTAAGGTACAGCGTGCAGCATGCCAGGAAACACTTCATTATGATTGTAGGTGTTACCGAAAGAGCGCTCGAATGTTTAGCATTTTAGATTTTTTACCCTATAACACATGACACAAGGTTTATGCTGCACATGCTTATGTCAGAAAAGGTGTTATAAGTAGAAAAATGGGGAAGGAATTATAAAGAACAAACAGAGTGCTCAGTGCACTCTGTTTCATAAATAGCTTCTCCAAAGTAATATCTTTTCAAAAGATGAATCAGAAAAAGACTATTTACTCCTCCGTGAGCCAACAGAGCAAAAGTGATTTATTTGACGTGACTGAAACGATAGACATCTGTAGGATGGTCAGCAAACATCCTGCTCCTATATATTCAGTATCACACAGCCATTGGCAGAACCAGAATTGAAAAGTAAATTTTGTTTATTTTGGGGACAACTCATTGTATTTTTTCCAACAGTTCTGCCTACTATAGGCTAACCTTCATTCATTTCGGGTCAGGCACATCACTGTAAATTATGTCCCACAAAGCAAGAGATGGAACAAATTAATATGGAAAGGTTTTATTTTTAAAACAACAACAAATGGCCACAAGCAACAACAAAAATATCGTATTATAAACTGGAATGATGTATAAGTCACACACACACATAGGATTCCCTTCCAAGAAAGGAAGGTCAAATAGTTAAAAGGAGTTTTGAAACTGACTGCAATCTATGTGATTACTCAATATCTCTCTCATCAGTTGTTATAAACGTACATATAAGGATGAAAAGCTTATTTAAGGCAGGAAGGATAGCCTGCTGAAAATGGCACAGCACTTGAATTTAGGAATAGTGCTGTCTAAATAAACGATCTTTCCACGCTCTTCCTAAACTAAGAAAAAAATTGTTTCAGGTCAACCCAAAATGATTTTTTTGTTGTTTTTGCCAAAACTAAAATGAAAGAAAAGATATTTCAGTTCTGATCAAATTAAACACATTGTTTGACTTAAAATACTTCATTTAAAATACCTCATAGTTACTTTTTCTTCATTTCAATCATTTTTCTAAAAAGGGGTGAAAATACTTCTTATTTTAACCATAGGCTTTATTTGTGATTTGCATTAATTTTTAGCCTTATACCACAGTTTCCCTACATCAGGAAAGTCTTTTAAAATCTCTTGATGTCTTACGGACATACCAAAATTTAAATATAATGACCAAGGTAAATAACCTTATATTTGTAGGACAAAAAGAATCAGGCAGATATACATAAATGGCAGACCCCAAAATGCCTTTCAGTTAAGATTTTTTTAAACAACCTGTCAATGGTGGTTTAAAATGTGAATCCTCCAGTCACCAACCTTACAATGTCTGTACTGCAGCCAGTGGGAATAGACCACATTTGTAACTGTGGAGGTTGAATCCTCACATCTTTTTAGATCTGCCTCTTTTAAATTTGCTCCTTGAATACATGTGATTTCACCCCTGCCTTTCTGCGATTTTCATGATGAAAAGAATTAGCAAATACAAGGAAAGTGTCTGGCAAACAGGCAGACTTGCCCTGCCAACATGGTATTAATTTGTTTCCAATCCAGTGGCAAATTATTCTCTCCTAAAAGAGGGAGGAGGGAACACTTTCCTCAGAGAGAGAAAAAAAAAAAAAAAAAAAAAAAAGAATTAATAAATATTTTGCAGAAGGTGAACTTAGAGGTCCTGATGCAAATCCTGAACAAATTACATGGAAGCAGAACCAGCTGGTGGGAGAATATCTCTGCAGTAAGCACATCGCCTTGACCTGGCCTGCCAGCGCTCTTCAGTTCTCAGCTTTACTGTTTCTAAACACCTTGGCAGAAAAATAGGCAGAACGTGCTGCATTTTTTCAAGAAAAACAACAGGAGATCCAAATTCTTTTATAAGAGAACCTGAAGAGGACCCTGGGGTTTCTGTGCCAGGTCACTCTGTGTGCTCTGAAAAGCTCAGCAAAGGCAGTTTTCTAAAGGGAAGCTTAGGAGAGAGTGGGGAAGTCAGAGTGGTCTCGTAAGAAATGTTGGCTCTGATGCAAAGCTCATGAGTACAGGAACACCAGTGATATGGGCAGAGTTCAGACCTCTTATTATCTGCTACACCACTAGTGTACAGTGAATCTGTGCATGCTGTAATGTGGTATGGGGAGAATATGTCTTTGTTTCTTGTGATTTTAGCTTTGTTTTGTTTTTAATTCACTATCTCAAATTACCTGTAGGAGGCATCCTGGCCACGGTCTTCCTCTAAGAGAAGCTTCCTCTAAGCTTCCTTTTCCAGAATGTTCTCCAAAGACATACACCCTTGCAGGTGCAGCTCTACCGGGCTGTCTTACCATGACATGAGAGTGGCTAAGAGCTGCATGTATCTCATTACTCCTTTACTCCATTCTCTGCGGCCAGCCTCCAAGACATTAAGTTTGTTTTTTTATCCATCTGTTAGGTGTTGCCTATGTAATTTTTGGAATGATGTGTTAGCATTTGCTCATATAACATCAGCATGACTGATCCCTAGCTTGGATGGAGCTCAGATCCTACCAAAACCTAAATATTAAGTAAAGATTTTTACTTTATATAGAACATAGAATGTAAATGAAGTGAAAGAAAGAGTGAGAGAGAAGGGGGAAGGTTGCAACAGTGGAAGGATCTTTACTGTAACAGGCTATTCAATAACTGAAATCTGGAACCGCATGAATACTGTTTTTTACAAGTTTAAGTATTGAGTAATTAAGGATTCTTGAGAACTTCAGGTTCAAAATGGATGATTTTCTAGGAAAGATGCAGTAGTTCATCCAGAAACTGCTGGCTCACTACAGGACTCCTCTGGCAAGATGCTGTAATTTGTAATCTGTGGGAAGCCAGATTAAATCCTCAAAATGGTCCCTCATGTTCTTCAAACCTATGGGTCTGAATACTCCTGCTCCATTGACAAAGAGTTAATGGGTCGTTAGTAAATTTTTCACAGGGTGTCAATAAAAGGTTAATCAGTCTTTATAGTAACAGTACAATTCTATAACAGCTTCTGTTGATGCACTCTCTCTAATGCAGCTTGTAAATCCTTTGTTAAAGGAGTCTTAATACAAAGTGTTACAATGACAATAATGATCCGAATGTGCAACCAATTCTCCCTCCTGGGCTGCCAGCAATGCTGATAATGAGCTAACAGAAGCGCTGCTGATTACTGCAGCGAAGCCTGCAGGGAGCAAAACCCTAAAGGCTTTTATTAGCAACACCAAGACACACTGCTGTTTCATTCCAAACCAAAATGAATCACCTTTTCTATTTCTGGACTGGATCAACCACTGTTTGCATTGCAATACGTTGCACAGTATGCTACAAAAGCGCTACCCATGCTGCCACTCAGTTCTGGGTATTCTTAGTTTTATCCAAGCAGGTCACTTATTTATTTTTTTTACAAAATGGGAAATACTGGCTTGGGGACTTAAGATGGGGCAAGCCGACATACTGTTATCTTCTGGGCAGATAAAATGCATTGGAAGACTTGTATATTGACAGCACTGGAATATAAAATCCTGTGTGCCAGGTAAAGCAATGGTGTCGCAAAGGTCTCACTGGCAACCTGATCCCTACTTCAGAGTAAATATTTCATGAGAAAAGGAGAGTGTTATTCAGTGTTTGACCTATATGTTGAGACAGCATACAAGAAACTCAAGTAGGAGTAAGGTTGAGGAGTCTTAGATTTTCTTTTTGATATCTATTACTGATATAAAATACCAGTTTGGATACTTTACTCAGTTCATAAAGGCTGTAAATGCCACAGAAGTAATTCAAGTCCCTAATTGCTGTATATTTAGACTAAAAAACCACCACCATAGAGACGTGAGGTAAATATCATCGAAATAACTTCTTGTACAGCGTGCTTTCTTCAAAAAAACAGAAGCCACATCCAGCACAGTACTGCATGGTCACAGCTTCCTTTGGCTCGCATGGAAGTTGTTAACTGTCCAACACCTCTGAAAATCAGGTCTGAACTGTATCCAGGTGGGACCCAACAGATGAATAAATACATACAGTCCCAAGTGAAAACCTTGGCCTCTGAAAGTGAGAATCACACTAGTTTATCCCCGTGCCTCTGTCACACACCTTAAAACCAAACCATGTAAATTTTAAAAACAAGATGGGGGCAGGGGGAGCCCTTGCTGCTGGCATTTTAGGTGCTGGTGAAATAGAGCCAACAGAGCAGCACAGGGGATCTTCAAGAAGCCAAAGTGTTATTAATTACTATATATTTATGTGCTAATGCTGGTAATCTTAAGTAACTGTTTGTGAGAATGTTTCAGCCTGGCTGAATCCAGAAGTATTGTGTAGATGCAGTAACTGTCAAGAATATGAGCTGTGGAGCAACAGAAGCCACCTGCATTGCTCATGAAGGTCTGGAACCAAAGTACCGGAAAGACGGGGTTACATGCCAAGAAAAGAAAAATCCATTTTGTATGTTCTACATATGGAGCGAGGCATGAGGCCCATAAAGATGAAAAGCTGCCGCTAATTTTAGTGGGATGTTTCTATGACTAATGGGCCATGTCAGTTATAGGTACTCTGGATATGCCACAGTGCCTGCTTGGAACTGCAGAAGAAATGTTTGATTCCCAGATGGACACCCTGGAAAACTGACATTCCCATGAGCAATCGTGTACCTTTAAAACGATGCTGCAGCAATGGTGATGAAAATAAAATACAGTCAGATCCTGCACTTTCATGGCTGGAGGCAGTAATCAGTGAATCGACACATTGCCAGAGCTGACTTCATTTGCACTTTGGCAAATCTGTGGAGCAGATCTGAAATCCGGGTATTATTATTTTCAGTCAAAATTCCAGCAACTGACATCTCTTGCTACTTTTCAAGTAGCCCCTAGTGACTCGCCAACGCTAAAGGACTTTGCCATATTTGTGGGAGCACAGCCACTAAAAATAGTCAAGCATGTGCCTACAAGATGGCTTAGTCTGCACAGGGTTATAAAACACACACTGGACATGTGATTTGCTTTGCTGTCGTATTTTCTGAGTTGTGAGCAGCAGGCTGCCAAAATAGAACTCGTTTGGTGATTTCTTCAGAGCCATAAGCTTAAAACTGGTTTTTCTGTTCTTAATTTATGTCACGGAGTCTCAACAGCAATTTAATTTGAAGCCTCAGAGTGGGGGAAAGCCAGCTACTGATGTCTGCAGGCTGGTTGAATGTGTGCTGGCAGAGGACTGGAGTCAGAAGCTGCGCTGGTAACTGCTTCAAAGAAGTGGCTGCTCAATCCTCAGACAGTCTGATCGTTTTCTTTCAGCAGGTGACATAAGAACTGGAGCAGAAGTCTAGAAATGCAGATGGGAGCATCTGGATACTGTACCTGAGAGTTACATGGCTGACTTGGTATAAATAAACATAATATATTCTGCTGTGGTGGTTGAAAATGCAGCAAAAACATTTTCACCTCCAGAGAATTAGTTAATTTCTTTCCAGATTTATATTTGAAAATACAGAAAGGAGCTCAAGCACTTCAACCTTTAGAAAATGTAAAGGAAAACTTTAGTTTTAAAGAATTTCATTGTTAAAAAGGATTTAATAATTGTTTTTTTTCTTTCCACTGTACTCCTCATTCTGGTTAAGATGCTATGTAGCAGCGTTCTCTTCAACATACTGAACAATGACCAGAAGGACAAAATACCCAAAGATTTCCTAACAGAAGATGCTGTCACAAGATATGCAGTCTAGTGTCGCAGATTCACCCATAAGCTTCTAACATCTCAGATGTCACTCCAAACAGTGCTAAACTTTGTAATCTTCTGACTGTTCTCCAATCTTTAACCACTTAAAGAGAAGCCATTTTTTCCCCTATATATATGTATATATAGCTTGGAAATGGCTGATTCCAAATCCACAAAAGTTCATAAATCTATTGACGAGAGCGTGCTGTGATAATGTGGCCCGTCTGTTGAGAGGCAGCAGATTTCAGGCCTTAATACATCATTTTGTACATAGAAGAAATTAGCAAGGCACTTGAGGGTTTATTTTAAATGTTGTTTGTTGAATTTTACTGTATAAATCAGACTTGACAGGAGCTTGTCACAAATAGCACTGCCACAAATCTTGGCTGTCGAGAATTACAACCCAAACATCAATGTGGGACTCCTAGGACCAAAATAAAAAAGAACACAATCTCCCAAATCAAGAAACCCAAATCCTATATGCTAAATATGATTAATGTACTAAGACTGAAATCGATCTTCCTGCTACTTTCAAGAGCTCCTCATGAAAGACCATGTACATTATTCAGCAGCAGTTCTAACAGTGCCACCTGGTGATGGCTGCTGCTCATCTGCCACGGCTGGCATGGGGACATCACCCTGAGAAACAGCACAACTAGTGCTTAGCTGGAGCAAATCCTTGTGTTACTGTGGAAGTC
The DNA here is from genome assembly GCA_028020825.1 of Podargus strigoides. Taxonomy (NCBI): domain Eukaryota; kingdom Metazoa; phylum Chordata; class Aves; order Caprimulgiformes; family Podargidae; genus Podargus; species Podargus strigoides. Next base: position 11,385,935 of record CM051619.1, on the reverse strand, counting down.
GAGAACCTCTACCAATAAATGATAGCTGGTGATCTAACCTACACTGTTGAGCATAGAGGAGCATCTGAAAATTTCCTGGTTATGGTTATTTGTAAATCAGTTTACTTTTCCTCTATAATTTTATTCCAGTTCTTTTCTTCCCTTCCACTTCATGAAACTTCCTAACAGTCCAAAAATTCCTCAAAATGGCTTTTCCACATCAAAAAATAGAATCCTTATTCTCTTTGCAAACACATCAGCACACCACAGTGTATTCCATCTGCAATTTGTAATACCTGTGCTTTTGAAAAAATATAAGTAAGTAGAAAGAGGTATTACTGGGACTTCATAAAGAAACCCAAGCTCATTTCTTTGCATTTCCTAATTTGGGTGAAATTGATCTCTCCTAATTTTCTGTTTACAATGTAGGCACGTACATCTGAGCTAGTCATTCTGAGTCTCCTTTATAGCCAATGGAGATAAAATAGGTGCATTTACAATGGGAAAAATCCAACCCATTTATGTCTCCTTGTGAAATGAACCATGTGGTACCCTGGAAGTACCTACTTCCATCTGTTGAGTAGAAAGCATGAGCAGCTCTGCTGCAACCTTCAGACTGTAGGTGGCTGCCCAGAGCCTGACAAATGCCATTGCCTTGCATCCCCCTGAGCTATGTTGACGTGGGACTGAGAAGGCTCTTGGAATCTCTGCTGCTAGCAAGACTTTGCTCTTGCCACTGTTTCCTGTTCTGTGAATTTTTTTGCCCAATGTATCATGTGCACCAAGTGCAGACAATTCTTTACTTTGAACACAGATGCAGGGAAATCTAAGGAGCTACTTCCCAGATCCTAAAGGCTGTCCATAGATATCAATTCAGTTTTCATTTGCAGCATCTACATATGCGAGCAATCTACAGGGTACAGGTGATGCCAGTCACCTTTCCAGCGTGCTGTGAGAGGACAAGAATGACTAGTACTTTTTCCTATTCCTTAGTTATTCATGTGCCTGACCCATGGGCTCCCTTCCTCCCACTATACCCAATTTATGTGTATATGACGTATTCATGAAAACCCAAAGTGTACCATTTGCTGCCAGCCAGCCTACTTTGAAAAAACACAAAAAGGAGGCTATATTGCAGTATGGGAAGTGTGATATCAAAAATACGTGTGTATGTAAGGGCTCACCTCATAATTCATGTGTGAAGGAATGAATATGACATAGCTAAGTGTTTTCATTGTTAATTTTTTTCAAGTAGATTTTAATTGTTAACAGGCAGGAGCTGTGGCTATGTGTGGTCCCTCTCCCATCTTCCTCTTTTGGCAGTTGGAGGGTGTTGGTGAAGAATGCTGAGTTTGAGCGGACCTTGATGCTCTCCAATAACTCCCACAAACAATTACAGAGATGAAGCTGTTAAGCTAAAATTGCCAACTCCAGCTGCAACCACAGAACTGACATCTTTCAAGGCAGCATCCCTGCCTGAGACTTCTCAGAGTCAACAATTAATATCTGATCAGACCTGAGCCCACTCCTCTGATGCGTTGTGGCAAGTCTTGTGGCTTATTGGCTACAAACCTGGTCCCACTGCTGTCAGCCAGGGAGTTGCCCACGTTGTCTTTGATGAATAGGATTGGAATAGTTGTTGCTGATTAAAGAAGCCTGTTATGAATCTGTTTTAACCATCTTGTACAGTGAGTTTCCCAATTAAACTTGGGCATTGTAATGCACTATAGGCATTGTAATTATAGTTGCAGATGTTTCTGACTTTCAGAAAAGATTTCCTTATGTGTTGTAATGTTGCATACTCTATGTGAAAAACAAACCCTTTCTTTAGGTTTTGGGATTTTTATTTTGTGCATGGGGGGCAGAAACATCCTTCAGTTTCAGCTTAAGACTTCTGCGTGTGTGTGTTTTGTTTTGAGGTCAAAATATTTTAAGGGTTTTTTAATATTTTTTTTTAATAGGAAAAGAAAGAAGATATTTTTCCAGCCACTCTGACAAGGCATCATAAGCCAGTGGTGTTGGCTGGGAATTTTAACAGCGTTTTCCTGTAGATAAAGTTATACTGAGGTTTTCTCTTCAGTGGCTACCTCTGATTTTTGGAAAGTTCAATTAACTCTTACCTGACCAATAAGTGCATGAATAGCTTTGAGAAAGCTGGCATAGCAGTGGCTGTCACATTGAAGCACACTTTATGAACGCATTCCTGGTTCTTGTGGTTTTATGGTTTTCAGCAATCTGCCTGCTGAATTCTGCTCTATTTTTGTAAATTATGCTTAAAAAAAAATAGCAAAATACTTTTTTTTCTTAATGTTGAAAAGATATAATAATAAAAAAATAATCTGTGATGTGGCACTGTTAATCCAGTCTTGCAGAAAATTGGTTCTAGCAAGCAGTAGTTCTGGGAATGGTTTTCACCCAACCTTCCGTTCTCCAGCTCCTGTCAAAGCCTTCTGAAGATTTAAATGGAGAAATTATCATACACAGTGATTCTTTTCCCCTTCACTTCTGTACTCTAATCTTCTTTTCTTCCTTTAAATAAAATCAAATGCATCATTGACAAGAAAAACACAAGGTGAAGAAATGCAAGGTAGGATTTGGTGTCCTTGTGCAAATGATACAATATACCTGCATACGCAACAACTTTAAAGCTGTATTTAACAACTTTTGTGGGGGATTTTTTGTGTTTTTTTTTTTTTTTTTAACGAAATGGCTTATAAACAAAAAGAAACAGGATATTTCTGAGATTTGAATGAAAACTCAAAAAATCTTCCCCTTTTCAATTTTTTTGCTCATGTGAGCAGCAAATATATTAAAAATTCTTAGCAGTTGTATTCTGCCTGCAACCCACACACTTTCTTTTGCAATATGCGACTTTCCTGAATGAAAAGAAAGTAAGAAAAAAGTAGTAACAAGGAGTGGTGAACAAGTTGACTGCACACCTGGATAATTCTCACAGACAGCTTCTGAGAAATCCAGAAACAAGATGTAACAAAGGCTCTGCATGGACTGCAGTGACTTTGAGACAGCATTGTGGCAGGAGCATGATGTTCCTAGCATGAGAGATGGATTATAAAGATATCATTGTTGGGAATCAGGTAAATACATTTTTGATAAGAAAGCCTCCATTTAGATAATATTTGCCCATGGTCTGTGTTTTTTTAGGACCTAAAAGAACAGCCTGAGGGGGAACAACTGCCTCTTGAAAGGGTGCAGATGTGGTCATCAAAGATATAACTGCATTAAGCTGAGATTCTTCTTTTACTAAAGAGAGAAGGGCAAAGCTGAGTGAAGGGAGAGTTTATACATTCTTCCTTGAGTTAGTTGTGTTTATAAGAGTGCTTTACAGAGTGTGAGTCTTGGAGATATTCTGAAAAGAGTCATTTTATATGCTGATCCAAATGCCTGAAATTACCATATATGCTATGCATTTTGATTTCATCAGCATTCACAGACCAGCTAGATATCATCTGCAGGACTGAAAAACATAGCTGAGCAGAACCAGAAATGTTTCTTGACATAGTTCAGAGATGTTTTGAAAAGGCTAAAGTACTGTCATCTTCTTCAGGGCTGAAATGTCCAGGTGGTGCACTCTATATATTATGGGCAGAAAGCTCAAGGGGAGTACATTTAGATGAGAGCACTAAAATATGTCCTTTTCAATGTTACTGGAATAGATTTCCATATCCACTTGAATATATTGCCATGTATGTGAGAAATGATGTGAGGAAGTCTGGGTGAGCAATTTATGCCTTATGTTTCAAATCATCTATAGAAGTCCTAATTACATTTGCAATATTTCATGGAATCATAGAATGGGTTGGGTTGGAAGGGGCCTCAAAGATCATCTAGTTCTAGCCCCCTTGCAATGGGCAGAGACACCTCCCACAACACCGAGTCCCATCCAGCCTGGCCTTGAACACTCCCAGGGAGGGGGCATCCACAAATTCCCTGGGAAACCTGTTCCAGTGACTCGCCACCCTCACAGGAAAGAATTTCTTCCTAATGACTGATCTAAATCTACCCTCTTCCAGTTTAAAGCCATTACATCTCATCCTATCACTACATGTCCTTGTAAAAAGTCCCTCTCCATCTTGCTTGTAGGCCCCTTCAGGTACTGGAAGGTGCTGTAAGGTCTCCCCGGAGCCTTCTCCAGGCTGAACATCCCCAACTCCCTCAGCCTGTCCCCATAGCAGAGGTGCTCCAGCCCTCTGATCATCTTTGTGGCCTCCTCTGGACTCACTCCAATAGCTCCATGTCCTTCTTGTGTTGGGGGCCTCAGATCTGAACACAGTACTCCAGAGGTGGGGTCTCATGAGAGCAGAGTAGAGGGGCAGAATCACCTCCCTCAGCCTGCTGGCCACACTTCCTTTGATGTGGCCCAGGATACGATTGGCCTTCTGGGCTGCAAGTGCACATTGGTGGCTCATGTTGGGCTTCTCATCAACCAGCACTCCCACATCCTTCTCCTCTGGACTGCTCTCAAGCCATTCTCCACCCAGCTTGTGTTTATGCTTGGGGTTGCCCTGACCTATGTGCAGGACCTTGCACTTGGCCTTATTGAACTTCATGCAGTTTGCACAGGCCCGCCTCTCATGCCTTTATACTTACATTATATATTGCAATAACAAATACTATTACATATTATAATAATATATGACAAATATTAATAAAGCGATATTAAGTCTATATCAACAATATAGCACATTATATATTATATATTTCTTTTTATTATTTATATTTATACTTCATATAATGCTTACTGGGTGCATTAGACATTTACCTGGCAAAAAAATTTTGACAATGTGAAAATCAGAAATGTATACAGTTAACTATGGCAGACCCAGGTCTGGCAGCTTAATATTTTCTGTCCTATTTGGCCTGAGTTTTTGGTTAAGCCACATTGATACATAACGAAAAAAACCTGAGGCCATTGTAGTTATACATGAAGGCAGATTCTTTTACACAAATAAACAAGTAACTTGTATTTGGCATATATTCTAGGGAAGTCTGGCTACCCCACTGTCCTCTGAAAAGCTACTTGTTCTAAACTCATTTAGGTTATACAGTACTGAACCTGTGTGCAACAGGACCAGAACAAGCACGAACGGCACCAGGATTGCCTGCCTTTCCCTGGCAGCCAACACCTATGCAAAACTCTGTCTTGCCCCAATGTGAGGACTTCTCCATGCACCATAGCAGCAAATAGTGATGTGGTTCAAAACCTGTCACATGTTGGTCAAGGACAGTGACCTGGGTGGCTGGATGCTATGAAGTGTGCTTAGGGTTTTCCTTGGTTTGCTGGCAAGAGACAGAGGAAACTGGTAATTCAAGGGGAGGCAAGGGCCTTGCAAACAGTGTCTGCTGTGGCTTGGATCTGCAAATAGGGTTCAGCTCACCTTGCAGCTCAGCTGGACTTTGGACCTCTGCAATGTTCTCGAGCTACACAGTCGGGAAAATAGGCACTTGAGTGTGATTCCTCTGGTCTGTTAGGCTGCTGAAGGGTGAGCTGTGGTGGGTTCTGACAGTGCCTGTCTGTCCCCATCCATGGCCTGGAGGGAGCTCAGGTGGGTGTCTTAGGGGCCACACCTGGTGTGGGGCAGGGAGACCTTGGCCTGAGCTTGGACACCAAGCAAGGTGTGATCCCCTGCCCTGGAGCACCCTGGCCACCCTGCAGTACCAAGGCGAGGGGACACTGCCCGCCGAGGCATCTCAGGAGGTGCCCAGCAACCTCTGCAAGAGCTCAGCGCTGCGATGGGCAAACCCGCAGCGCAGTAACGGGGGAAAACTCAGCGCCAAAGCTTTCAAAGGCCGTTTTCCTTTGCTGGTAGGCAGGAGGCGCCATTTAACAGCTTGTGAATGTGAAGGAGCGGAGATGCGAGCGGAGGCGAGGGGCGCCCGCAGCAGCGGAGCTCCCGCCGGGACCTCCCTCCCTGCCGTGCCGGAGCAGCGCCGCGCTGAGCCGGAGCCCGTCCAGGGCTCACACGCCTCGGTCATCACCGCTAGCACGAAGGAGAGAACGTTTTCCAAAGCTGCCGCTTCAAGGCTGTGCCCACAAAGGAGCCTGAACCCTGCATTAGAACTCCCGCCTCTTCCCCATCCCCCGGGCTGCGGCGCCCCTCAGCCCCCAAAACCGCCCGCACTGGCGGGGGAACACAGCGTGGAGCATCTGGTCTTGTCCCCAGCAAGACAGGAGGTTACAAAAAAAATCAGCAACGTACTGACCATGAACATGGGAAACTCATCTGAAAGTGTAGCGTACACTCCCTAATGTGTGTTTTTAGTATTCGAGGTCCTTTAGCACAGGGGGTGATTTTGCAGAATAAATATCGAGGGGAGATGTTAAGATCGATCTCACCACCTGGCAAAATGCACACAAATATGCCACAGATGAACTGGGGTGGGATTCTGTCTGTGGCACTCTAGGGCTCGATCTGCTCTTCTGCCTCTTGAAAAACTTGTTTCTTTCTGTAGGTGAATGAATTACTTGAGAAACATTCCTTTTCCTTCTCACTAAAAAAAAAATAAAAAAAAAAGTGGAGTTTTTACTAAAAAGTCAAAACCTGTCAACTGGTTAGAAAATTTGGAGGGCTTTTTTCATTCATACGGTCCTCATGTATGTGTCAGGGAGGGGAAGGGAAGGAGAGAGGAAAGGAGAAGAAAAAGAAAAAAAAATGGAGGAAAATAGAAACAAAGAATAAAAGAAGAGAAAAGAGTCAAGAAAAGAGGAGAGGAGAGGAGAGGAGAGGAGAGGAGAGGAGAGGAGAGGAGAGGAGAGGAGAGGAGAGGAGAGGAGAGGAGAGGAGAGGAGAGGAGAGGAGAGGAGAGGCAGGTATTTTCTGCAAAACTTTTTTTTAAAAAGATGAGTCATTTTCAGCTGAAAATGCTTCAGCAGCAGCATAAAAAAGTAGCTATAGCAAGCAGTTAAATCACATGAATAAATCTACTCACCTGCATAGCATGATTTCCTTTTTTGCATAAAGTTTATGAACTGCTCATGTGTCAGTAGGATAGATTCCTGGTAAAGAACTGATTTATGTCAGTGGAGTAATCCTAGCACAAATTGAGTATAAGATCAGGATAGGTGTTTGGCTTCGGTGGTTCCTGATTTACATCATGAGCCAGCGGAACTGAACTCTGACATGTCTTCTTAAACATGCTTAGTATTAAATGAAACTGCCTTGCTGACCTAACGTTGCTTGCAGTTCCATGGAGATAATATTAAACCCTGCCCTGACACGTATGTACATTAACCCAGATGATCCTAAAGGAAAGCTGAACTTGTGTGTATATCAGAGGGCAGAATTTACCCCTGTACTTATAATAACCAGAAATTTCAATTACCTAACTGGCACATGAAGAACTTTAAATTGAAATGATTGCTGAATAAAAGCAAGCTTTATCACTCAGCTGAGCCAATTGGAAAGAACGTATAAATTTTACCTTTTACCTACTCCATCTGCCTGTGCCTCTAGAGTTGCCTTTCCATAAACCTTACTTGGGTATTTGTTGTCTACTCTACAGCTACACTGTGACTTTTATTTTCTTTTTAACCACAGCCACCATCAGTTCTAATAAGAACTGGCATTATGTTGAGATGTTGTAAGATAATACTGTTTTTAAGGCTTAAGTTTGGGGATGACTGTAAAAACCAGCAAAAGCCATGCTCTGAAGAAGCTCAGGAAGGCAAAATGTGCTAAACGACATCCTGCACCAAAGCTGTTCACCTGGACATGGAGACATCAGGGCGTGCACGATCTCATCACCCCTTAGGCTGCCTGGCAGCAAAGCTCTTTGGTGTGAAGGATTCAGGGGGGGAGCAGGGATTTTTTGCTTAGTGTTTTTTGCACAGTGAAGTTCTTCACTGGCTGTTGGATGCAGTTGAGAGCTCCTTGAAGGTTTTGGGGAGTCTGTGGGCTTCTCACTGCCCCCGGGGGGAGCTGTAGGCTGTCACAAGCCTCCCCCGTGCTGGGCTGCTGGACTCGGAGGGGCATGGATGGATGGGGACGGTGGGGAGAGGCGTCAGCTCCTAACCCAGTAAACCACCACTTGGACTAAACAGCCTACGATGGGAAAAGAGTAATCCACAAAATGATGAGGAGTTGGAGCTGTTTTTCCACCTACAGCTGAGAATGTGTTTGATAAGCAACACCTAAAACATGTTAGGAAGAAGACAGTTTGTTTGCCTGAGTGTGACTTTCTTGGCAGCAGGGTTTCTCCCTAATTTATAACCATTATGTAAACTTCTGACTTCCAGATTCACACTGTGAAAATATTCAAGATGAACTAATCAGGGTGGAAATCTGAAATTGTTTCTGCATGGTTTATATCCCCCATCTGGCAGCACAGAACAAACAATACGACCCTGATGGTGTTTACATGAGTTACCTTGTTGGAGGAAATGATTGTACTTAGAAAATTGTCCTTGCTCGAGAAATTTAACAACTTGTTGGCCTAAACAGGGCTTTATATCTTTCTAATCTCTCTTTTCTTTTTTTTTTTTTTTCTTGTCTATGTTTGAGGAGGGGGAAGTTATTAACTGAATTAGAGCTTTCACACCACATCTGTCTTTTAACTACGAGCAGAACTTAGGTTAAATGTTCAAAAATTACAGTTGGTCCCTCTGCTTACTTTCTATCGAGATCTGTACGGGTCACTGTCCTCAGAAATCCCTATTATTCTTATTATCTATTAAGACATTCAGTGTGGTTCTTTTCCCCCCTAAAAACCTTGTCTGTCAGCAGTTTCAAGTGGCTCTGCAAATGTAATGTGCACATTCAAGAAGCATAAACGTGCTCCCTGATTCTCATTTTGCTGCACTCAAAGTAGAGTTTCACTATAGCAGACTTTATTACAGCCAGTTTTCATGGTATTTGATTGGATTTGCAGTTCTGTCACTCACCAAGGTTTTCTTTTAGGAAGAGTTAGAAAATGGAAGGAATAGCTTGACAAATGCTAATAATGATAATAAGACAATTTGTCTTCGGGAACTCTGGAGTTTTCAGCAACTTTAGAAGAGAAGTTTTGTTTCAGTCATTGCCTTGCAGTGCAGAATATTTCACATGTTTGTTGCAGAGTCTGAATCTGCATCCAGAAGTGTTCCAGAAAAAATATAAACACATAATGTTATACCGTGAGAATTCATAACCCTGAAACATAATTGTTTTTATAAAATACAGGCATTTAAATTAGAGTTATTGCACAAAGTTAACAAGGAGAAGGCAATATGTCTTTTTTTTTTTTTTTTAAAACCTAAAATAAGTGAGGTCTTGCGTAGTGAACCGTTTAAATTTTTTGGCTCTGGCTTGTATTATTCTGTAGTTTTCAGTTGGCCTTCTAGGGATCACTGTGAATTAATGGGATATGACTGTGTCATGTGAGCTTTCCAAAAAAATGATGGAATTATATTAAATTTATTTTACTATGAATTCCATCTATGTTCTCCCAGAAAAATTCCTGGACACAAATAATTTTAAAAACAACAAAATTGGCTTGTCTTTCAGGCTGAAGATTAAAATTATTTTCCAAATACTTAAAATCATAATTAAAAAGTGGGGTTTCTTTCATCCTAATATAAGGAGCCAAGATAATGCATACTTTGCATTAAAATTTTGGCAGTTTTTATACAGTTATTTTTTAGTCAAAACCAAATTTATGTGCTAAATGATTTACATTAAAGTTGTTTTATGTTTCTTAGTTTGAATGTCTAAGATGATTTGAAGCAAAACAACATATCCAATATCCTAAAATGACTCTGCATTAGGACCTAGCTTGTAAATAAAGTATATATTTAATTTGGAATTTTTATTTTATTTTATTTTTTTTAATGAAAGAAGTGTTCTCTGTTGGAAGGAGCTGCAGCTACATAAAGCAGTAAAAGGAGCAGGTCCTACAGCAAAGCAAAAGTACTATTGACTCTTAAGGAAACAGGATTAGGGTCAAATTATACAAAGAAAAAAACGGGAGGTATTATACATATGAAAAAAAAAGTTTATATCCTGAATACAGCGTCGTGGTAGAGAGATCCTAAGGGTATTTGTACATGACAAAGCTTTAGGAACTGGGTCACATGCAAGAACGTTGTGAACATTTCAAAAAAACATCTCCAGTTAATTTAAAAGACTGAATTACGTATTACTCAGTAGAATGCAAGGAAATGAAAGGAAAAGATTTCTTTTGGTAAGTACTTTTGGCCTTTTTTTATAGGTCCTAACATGAAGAATGCAGATTTCTTCTTTTCAATCACAAAACTATTTTTTTTTCTAACAGCTGAACAGCAATTAATTGTGAAAGTTTCAAGGGCTATTTTAAAGTACATAGTTACTATGTAGATTTTAAATTTGTTGACATGAATGCTCTTATCATTACTTACAGGAAACATAAATTCTAGGGGAAAAGAAAACCTGGGGAGTGTTGAGTAATAACTAAAATAATATGGTAGGATGAGTGTTAATTTCAAATCCTTTACATGATAGAAAAAGAAAAGAAAAAAGTGAAGGTAAACTGCTGTTTAACAGCTTCCCACTGTTATATAAACTTTCAAACAACCATGAAATGTAGGTCTCTGGACATCACTTAAAAGAACCACAAATAAACAGAGGGTCGCACCACACTTCTGTTCCCTAATGTGTAACTAAAAGGTTTAGCTAAGAACAGAAAGTGTCTAAAACTCCTTTTTGTTTATCTACCGCCTTGTGTACCATAAACACAAATAAGCAAAGCAGGGCTGGAGCTGGGAGGTAGGATGCTGGCTGCCTGTGAGTAATGCACAGAGGAGGTAAAAAGCCTGTTAATGTCTCTGGAGGGTCATCTTACCTTTGTGCATGCGGCAGGCTGGGACATTTATGTAGCAAAGAATCACCTACTTAAAAAATAAGGATGCTGCACTTAACACTCCTGTGCCAGAACATCTCTGGGGACTTGTATATCTTTCATGGAAATTTGCTGAAGTGTAACAGTTTAGCAATTACTAGGGACTTAGTATAATGGTGTCCTTTTAACATAGTAAAACACAAGCGAGGCTGTTATACCTAATGCACCTTCAGGCTGCAGGACTGCATCCTCTTCAGACTTACTGTGATCATGACCTGAAATTTGCAGTGGTCCTAAATCACACAAAATTCCTCTGAATCTGAGACTCGCCCTGTATAAGCTTGAATTTCCTCCTGGGAGGAAGCATTCGTACCTGTGCTGATACCAGTGCTATGTGGGCCAAACTGGGGAAGAGGGTCCTCTCCTGGGGAGAAACCCAGCTCTTGGTGATGGCACAAACCTGCTGCCAGAAAAAAAATGATCGTCAGCTCTCAGTTACACTGGTGTAAACTAAGAGTCATGTAAGTTGTCCAGAAGTATACGTGGACAGAGGGATTTTTTTCTCCAAAGTTAATACTTGCAATGCTTTCATTCCCTTGACACCAAAAAGACTTTAAAAAAATTATAAATAAAACCTGTAAAGGTCATTTTCTTCGGATCTTACTGCAAAACTACCCTACTATTCCCACACCCCACCATAAAAAAAATAAAAAATAAAAAATAATCCTTTCTTTTGGGGTTTCATTCTTGCTTTTGATTTAGCAAATAAAGTGTTTAGGCACCGTGGTGACGAGCAGCAGCATAAATCCAATAACCCAGTGAATGTAGCATGTTTAGGAGGAAAGTGGGGCCTCTGGTTCAGACATAGTAATTAATATCTATCAGGGTATAGGCTTCCTTGAAGTATTCATTATGTGAAATCAGGTACTTATATGTGCAGCAATTAAGTTGATATATATGTGTGTATTAATTATTTATTTGCTTAATGTGTGTGTGATAAATTACCAGTATGTGGACATCTTTTAAAACCTGTTACTAATCTCAGAGTTGGTCATGTAACCTAAGAAGGAATGAAGATGTAAGCTGTAGTGACAGTGGTTATACAATACCACAACAAGAGCAGAACATAATACAAATGTCATTACAGCCCAGGGCTGCACGCGAGCATTTTGACTGCTTGCAGATTTCGTTCCGATGATAAAACAAGGTGTACGTGTGTAGCAAGGATTAATCAAAGGATCCATTTGCTCACTTTGTTCCTGTTTACAGGAACACTTCATGGCAGGAATTCACTGGTGGCATTTCTAGAGCGATGTGGTAGGCGAGGGACTATGAAAAGGGTTACAAGCTGTAGAATGAAGTCAATAGCATGCGAACTACCCAATAATAATGCAAATTGCAGAAGGAATATGTGCAGGAACAGAAAGGAAAAAATATATTCCCCATCTGGGCAGTTATTGAACATTTTGGACCATGGAACACGCAAAATGGGGTGGAGCGGAGATTTTCCTGGCTTGCCTTCCACATCAATCAGTTTGTTGGGAATTGTGCACAGCAAACACAGTTGTGCCACTCTGAATAAGACAATGGATCAGAGAAACAGCAACAACATTTTTCCAAAATGACTGGTGATTTTGGGGTCTCATTGGACATACTTTGAGGCTGTCACACTTTCAGGAAGCGTTGAAGCCCTATTCTCTGAAACTCAGGCCCGCTCAGTCAACTGAGGGCAAAACACATTGTGTTAGGAAGGCTCCGGGTGAGTGACATGAAAACCCTCATCCAAGATAATTGTGTTCGGGGGATTTCTGCCACTGGAGTAAACAACTCTGAGAATTCAAATTCACTGTTCTTATTCTCGGTGCAAGTGATTTTCAAACAAAATGAAGAAATAGCTTATTATTGTGAAACAGCAAAAATCTTAAAATATAGATGTCCTCTACAATGGAAAACATTTCAGGGAATATGCTGAGCCCACACCTTTGCTGTAAGAATTACTAACACATAAACTAACTTTTAAAGTCATGCACATATTTTTCATATAACATATACAGATTAGACAATATTGGGGTTTTATCACTGAAATGTCTGTGTATTGTATGTTGAATTGGATGTGAAAGGCTTAGGGCCCAAAATGGTGCTTTTCACTTCTCAAATGCCCTACAAAGGTTTTTGTATGTTCTTAAGAGTATAATGGACTTTCACTTTCTTGAAACTCAAGCTATTTTTCTAATTTTTTTAAAAATAAACCCATGTAAGAAAATTCACATGTCAGTTAGAAGAAAAGAGGAAAAACATACTAGTCCAGGGTTAGCACTGGAGGTTGTTGGGTTTTTTAGTTGAAGCTTTTTCAAGGACAAATCACTTCATCAAAGAAATTAAAAATATTAATAAAATAAAAAATATTTATAGATACCAAAGTCCATTTTCTAATGAAAACCTCATATTTCCTGCTTTTGTTTTTTCCTTTTTTTTTTTTTTTAAACTGAAAGCAGTCAAAATCCAGTTTTATGTTCAATTGAAAAACTAAGAAGAAGGGGGAAATGGTTTCTCTTTCAAAAATGCCATCAATACATTTAATTGTCACTGGAAGCTAAAGGCTTTGAGTACTGGAATATTTTTGTTTCTCTTTTCCTTTCTTTTTATACACTTTTTTTGGTTGTTTTTGTATCTGCTTTTACAAGGCTGTAAATTATGATTAATCTACCAACCTATCACCAAGATTGAATTACATTTTGTACTGTGATGCAAGACTAATTAATTTAATAGTCTTATATAAGCACAGCCTCTCTGTGGCATTTTGAGCCTCCTCACACATGGTGGTTTTGAGACTACGAACTGAATCCCAAACCTTTCAGGTTTGGGTTCTGGGAAAGGCTGACAAAGTGCCAGCTCTGGCTGCTGTGGACTGTGCATGCTTAGCTCTGCCAGACATTATTTGGATTAGTTGAGCACAAGATGGACAAGCACGCATGTTCTTTCCACACCCATCCTCTCAACCTCATGTGTGCAAGAATGCCACATTCCTCAGAAATTCCTTTGTCAAGTATCTTCCTGTATGACTACCCAAAATAGACTTTCCAGTTTACTATCTTCTCCTCGTGGTCCAGACACCTTCAGTTCTCCTTTGAGCTATGTGAATGACTGGACCAGAAGCAACATCAGCTCCTGTGGTCTATGATATCCTCGCAGTTGTTTGATGCCCCAGAAAGCAGAGGAGCTTATAATAGTAGATGAACTTGTGAAAAGTTCTTCCCCATCAACTCAGAGGAGCCATCAGAGAGACAGAGGTAGGAAGGAACTGAGCTCAGATTATACTTTTCTCTTCCTATTCCCATGCAAGCAATGAAAAAATCATTATATTGGAAGTAGAAGAATAAAGTTCTTTACTCAGGGAAGGAATGAAAGTCCTCTTTCCACGCACCACCATGTACATGCACATGCACATCTGACCTTACTTTTTGTAACACAGACATGGATTTTCTGCAAGTTCTGATATGCATTTCCACAACGACAGAGATGTTTTGGTACATATTGTTCTGTACTTTCTAACATTACTATTGGCTTCCTGCCCACGGCAAATGTATTTTTGAACTGCTGGTTTGGGCTGAGCCATTATTTTATTTTTTTTTTCTTCTTCTGATTTGCATAGTATAAGCTTTTACTTGGCTAGAAATCCTAGCCTTGGTTTTTCCACAGCCCTCAAACTCATGAAGCAAAGAGCAAGTTCATGAAGTAAAGACAAAAGTAGAGATTCCAAGCTGGGATGGTAGATTTCTTCACCCACTGTGCAGCATACTCTCTTCTTGAAGCTCAAGAGCTATCCAACACGAGTTGGATCATAAAGGTATCCTAATCCAACTTGGAAGGAATCCTAATTTTCCTTAAAGAGAAATTAGCTCCCTAGCAGTGTCATGGGGAGACCACCGTCACCTAAAGCAGTGGGATTTCATTGCCCGGGTTATCTGAGCTGCATCAGTCAACAGCTTTACAATTTTGACATTTGGGAGAAACAGTTGTGAGATTTTAATGAAAGCAGACACTTACCACCCCCAAGTAGCTAAATAGGCTAAAAATATCCCTTGTTTTGGTATTTCTAGGTTCCCTGAGGTTGGTGATATGTTTAATTTGCTGTCCGTTTGAATACAGGAACTCCCTTGACGGGTTTTTGACAGTGCAGAGTTTTGTTAACATGAAGGTTCAAGTCAAGTAACATACCCACTCAGTCCCTTGCTTTAGCTGTCCTCAACAGTATATTACTCCTATTTTGTTCTTAAAATAAGAGACAACAAAGATTTCAGAAATCAGACAAGTTTTCTATTGTTTTTCATTTTCAAAATAGAACCATTCCCCACCATAATTTTTTTTCTGATAATTTATTCTATCTCAAAAATAGATGAAAAAGAAAACATGCATTAAAGAACACTCTACAGTGCGTGCTGTTGTGAAGTTTTCTTTTTGAGATTCTCCACTTGAATTTTCTTGTGTTCCTTCCTTATGCCCTTTGCTTATTAAAATGTTCAGAAGCCCATAAGGAACTACAATGGACTGAGTGTGGTTGAGTTTATGACAGAGTACAGGCTTTTCTTGCTTGTTCCGTGTTAGGGGTTACAGTGGCAGTAGCCATCCTGCTGAAGACATAATCTGTCCTGAGAACAGCAGCTTCTGGGAGATAAGTGTAGGAGATCTGCATATCAACTTTGTTCTAAGTAGGTTACACATTGAGCTGTCCAGAGGAAAGGTTACACAGGGAAGGAACCTGCTCTTCAGATATTAAACTTGCTTCCCTTGCATGAGATGCATCTTATCTTCTATATGGAAAATGCATAGCCCAAAAGTTTTTTGCACATGCCTGCCTGAGGTGCTCCAAACCCACATTTGCTAGAAATGGTCCAGTGGAATAACTTTGCGGGTTAGTTAAAATATCCCCGTTTCCTTTGGAAAAACTCAAACGTACTTCTTCAGTGCAATAAGGTTCTAAGTGAGTGCCCTCAGCATTGGTCTACTGCTACAGTTTCTCTTGGGGGAGGCTGAACAACAGAGAATGTGAGTGGAGACCAGCCCTCAAAGACACACTCACCTGAGAGGAAATAGGGAGAACTGCTCTTACTGCTTGGGAAATGGGTAGAAGATGGACCACTTTTTAGTCCTTATTATGGTCTCAGGGATGCTCTAGGAATATCTGCTGCCCTTAGCATTGCTGGTGAGATAGGCAGAGTAGCCCAGCACAGGCATATGGGATGTGTATCTAGAAAAGAATTAGCACAGAGCATGGAAGACCAGGAAAGCAAAGGCATCAGTAGTCCCTGAACTGAAAGCAGGGTTTAACAGTCTGACAAATGCCATCACCATTTTGCCACTTGCTTTCCACAGCACTGCCCTGTGCTGTGTGTGTGCACCTCACAGGGGTTTCTGCACTCTGCTCCACTGCTCAGCCGATGTGTGATGTAGAGAGAGGGTCTGCAAGTGGTTTGGAAACTTGGAGGTATCTTGAGTTGAGCTGAAGTACCTAAAATAATTATATGATGCTGAAGTATATTTGAGAAGAAGCTATATGATGACTTCAGGTCAACTATTATCTGCAGTCAGGAATACATGCACAAGGCCTTAGTATTCCCAGTGTTATCATTATCCCCGAGTCAGCTGCAAAATATGAAGCTTAAATGGGGGGAAAAACCCTTCTGGACATTTCTGTTGCTCTTTTCTTTCATGGATTTCCTTTCACTTGATAGAGTCTCTGGGATGAGGCATCCAGAAATACGGTGTACTGAGGTGGCTTAGACACACAGAATGAGTTTATACTAACAAAGCAAACAGTGCCAGTGCCTGTTCTCTGGCCACGGGGCCAGCTGGCATTATCTTGATACTTACATATTATTCAGTTTTCTTTGTTTCCAAAATGGGGACTATTTCAAACTGCCTATTCCGAGTGGTCATTATCCCATATTAACTTCTGCACTGTGCCAGGGAATTGTTTGGGAAATGCTAGGTGATTTGAGCAAAACCATGCCAGGAGCCATACTTACAATTTAACCATGTAAGTGATCAAGTTGCAGTGCCCAGAATATTCTCTGGCACTGGTTAATTTATTAGCATAGGTATAGTCATAGAAAGGGACTATTGTGTCCATAACTGGCAATATGATGCCTTCTTGCTTGCAAGCCAGAACTTATTTTTGGCAGCCAAATTACTCCACAAACTCATGTCTGTTCTGTTCCTGTGTATTAGAATCACATTTGAGATAAAGATTAAAACAAGAGGGCAAATTAACAGGCTGTTTATCCATTTTCAGTCTTCACATATTCTGGGTAAAGAAATTAGAGGCTGCTTATTCCATTATTTGAGGTTTGATTTATGTTCTGAAGTTTAGTTGATCTGAACTACTTCATTTTTCATTTTAAAATAGACCCGAGGACCCTGACCCTCTTAAAAAGAAAGAGCATTAGCTTTGTGGTATTGCTGTACAAAAAGTAAACAGCCAGTTTTATGAGGAAAATGTCTTCGGGATGCATAACTCTCGCATGCCAAAGCCTGAATGTGGGATGCAGTGTGTGACAAAGACCCAAAATGAGGGACACACAAAAACTATTCATCCAATAAATTTAAAATGTGGTGGGACCCAGTCCTGTAGTATAAATAAGTCTTGCTGTAACCTCAAAATTATGATTCTTTATTTCTGATGTAAGTGGTTGTCAACAGTAAAAGTGTGGTACAGCCATGTCTGTGTGGAATGCAGGAATCTGAGTCTAAAACTGGGTGTTGGAGAGGATTGTCTAAATATATGTTCTATACCTATTTAGTTCTTGCTATTGTTTGTGAAAGTCTTAGTTTGGAAATGGCAACTGATTCTTTTACTTATTATATCACATATTTTGGGCTGACTCCTTATTAATATAAATTGGATATCAACCTGAAATCGACCTGCCAAAGTGCAAATGAGGGACATATGGGGCAGTTC
The DNA here is from genome assembly GCA_028020825.1 of Podargus strigoides. Classification (NCBI taxonomy): domain Eukaryota; kingdom Metazoa; phylum Chordata; class Aves; order Caprimulgiformes; family Podargidae; genus Podargus; species Podargus strigoides. The sequence continues at coordinate 11,368,189 of CM051619.1, read as the reverse complement.
GGATTTCCACCAGCTGAGAGTTTGGACTTTTTTCTTTCTTTTTTTTTTTTTTTATTTTCTGTTTTGCCTTTATTTTTTTTTCTTCTCTTTTTTTTTCTCAAGAAAGTAGTTTTAATTCTCAGCACCAAGATGTAAATAAAAACTGGTAAACAAAATATTACTTTCTGCAAAGCTTGATTAACAGTGTATATTCAATGTCATGAATACTATTATACTTAGTTGCTTGCCTAAAGCAAGCAAATCAACTAGAGTATTTATTTATGTGTCTGAAACCTTGCTGTAAATTGGGACTTGTAAGGAAGTGCTAATGCAGCCTCTGCTTTGAGATAAGAGTGAAAGTGTGGTTAGTCATGTAGCTAACAAGGAATTTCTGTTACTTTCTTTACTAAGTATATGGATTAAAATCCCTTAGACATGATAGGAATGACCTATTTCTAACGCAGACACATTTTTTAGTGGAGTAACACCTTTGACTTCAGTGAAATGATTCCTGGATTAACCTGATGCAAATGAGAACAGAATCAGACCCCAAATGCTGCAGTTCTAATGAAACCCTTCTCCCTGATCCTGTCTCTGACCTCCCATACTTTATCTTCCAAAGATCAGCTTTGTGGTGTTAATTATGGGGTAAGTAAGCAGTTACTTCCTAGAGCAAATCAGCAAAAGTCCAGGTTTGCTCTAGAGGTCCCAAAGATCAGAGCTCTGTGTTTCTTCAGGTTTCAACTTACCAGGCTCAAAACACTTAAAAGCACAAGGAGGAGAGGCTGGGGAGTGATCGGTTTACAAGTGACCTGGGAGTTCACAGTCTCCATCCCGTGAAATTACAGCCCATATAATAGGTCTTGTGCAGACAAAACCGCAACAAATTAACTCTAGCATCTTTGTTTGGAGGAGAAAAACACCTCTGCTTTATCAGCAATTCCCAGGTTGTCCTTCACTGTAGTGCCAAACTTTTTTTTTTTTCCCCAGGAGGAATGTTTTGGACATGACACATACTTTGCTATTCTGCCAAGAAGGAGTATGGCATTTAGAAGTAGTACAACTAGCTTGGAGTCAAAACTAGTACTCCAGCCCTTCAAAACACTAATGTGCACTGAGGACTTCTCTCACATGTGTAGTTACACTGAATCTCGTCACTCTCTGGATGTTACCACCCAGCTGAGTTCCTACCAAGTTTTCATGGTCACAAAATTCTTCTGTGACCAATAGGAATTTAGTGACATATAGAATTGTTTGAAAGATTTAGTATACAGTGAGCAGTGTGTCATCACGTGTCATCCAATGTACTTGATGCCATCTTATAGGTGAGTCTGGGAATATATATGTCTATAATCTGTTGATCTCCACCAAAACCAGGAGCATAATGGCTGACTGTATCTAGTGGAAATCAACAAACACAGATCAGAAGCATTGGCCTTTAACAAGAGGAATGTGCTTTAAAAAAGTATTATCTGCAAAAGTGGTGAAATTTTTGTTAAGATGTTTTGAGAAAATATTTTCTCAAGTCATGTTCATTCTTCCTACCCCTCTTTCAAAGATTTTATTTTTTTTTTTTCAGATGACAAGACTGAAAAAGGTTCACAGATTTTAATATGAAATCTGGCAATTTTGAAAAACCAGGCAATTTTAATTCCAAGGTTTGAAAACTTACTGTTAGTTCCAGCACTGAGTCACATCACTCCTTTTCAAAACACTTGTATTTGCAGCTAGGGTGTACTGCAGTGATCCTGAAGTTAGAAAGAAAGCCCAGATTCAAGGTGATTAAATTCATCTGTCCAAGAAGAATAAATTCAGTTGTGTATATAGTCTGCAGCAAAGAATTTAAACAAAGACCCTGGAGATGGAAGCACATTGCCTTCTCTGAGATTAACAGTTGTTTCTAGGCCCTCACCTACTTGTGCCATTTCCTTGGCAGAGTTCCAGTGGATAACTTCTCTCCATATAAAAATACCATATAAATAACATTAGGAATATGTTTCGGTGAGGCTCTGTGCTTAAGACAAAATGTTGCCTGATCCTTCTGTGTATTTGGGGAATAAAAAAAGAAACCAGCTTCTATTTAGAAAATCATTAGGGCCCAAAAGGACCCAGAGGGGAATAGGGGTTGCTGCATTTATGTTCTGCAGAGGTACACTGATCTGTAAAAGCAGGAAGGCAAGCAGAAGGCAGAGGTGCACAGAGGAGAAATAAACTGCCCTTTATATGCAAGCACTAAGAATCAGAAATATCTAAGAAATACTAACCACTACTGTGTAGGTGCAGCGCATGTGCTTAGCTCAAACTAATAATTTATTACAATTGTAGGAGATTTTGCACTCCAGGCATTTGAGCAGAGTAGTTGGACAGTCATTTATGCTGTACCTGTGTGTATGGAGACTGAAAAATATGCATGCTCAGAAAAGTCACAAAGCCACCAAAGAAGTGCTTAAGGTTGTACTTGGGCATGCACAACAGCCATCTGTAAAGCTGTGCAGGGGGCTTCTATAAAGGCAACCCTTGCCTGCCTATTGGAGATGATTAGAGAAACTTTGATAATGAAACCAGAACAGGATATCTCTGATATGACAGTCATGCAGTACCTGAGCTAATCAGGGATAGGGCATGGATGGCAGAGCTCAATTATGGACACAGAGGAAGAATGGAACAAGATTGCTTGGGAAATCGAACAGCAATTAGTCTAGCAGATGGCATGTATGCTATGTTGGAAACAAATGGAACAAAGTCAGAAAACTTCACATACGATAAGATTAGAGTAACTGTAGCCTCCATGGTGGAACAACATAAGGAGAAGATTATATTCTCACTCTGCAGTACTTGCAACATAGGCTTAATCCTATGAACTAGTTGCTACTGTGTGAGGTTTAGCGAGCAGGCAATAGTGAATAGCCCTCCGGCCAGTTGAGCATAGCATTGCAGAGCTCCCTCATGCTCCTCGGTGCCTCAAGAGGCCATTTATGCAAACAACTTACTGGTGCCCAGTTGCCAGGAGATGGTTAGGAGTAGTTTCTCAAACTGCCCTTACTCATTGCACCCTGAAAACCAGACCTGAGCATCATATGCTGTCTCACCTTGGACCTCAGCAGCCCCAAGGACTTGAAAACCTGCCATCGAGGGAATTGCAACCTTGTTTTAGGGCTGTAAATTTTTGCACTGTCGGTAAGTTAGAGTTCAGATCCAGAATGCTGACCTGAGCTTGACATGCAATATAAATGTATCCTATGATGGGTTTATTACATCCTGAAGTCTGTTGCTGTTTCGGATCCAGACTGCAGACTTTTTAGGTGCATCCTAACGTTTCGTTTTTACCAGCAAGTTAAACGGGGAGCAGGCACAAACACTAAAACCGCATTATCTGTAACGTTAAATGGTGCCTTGCCTGATTTTGACTCAAGATAACTAACACTCTCCCTGATGATTCCCAGGTGTGGTTTGGGGATAATGTATGGGATGAAGATATTCCCAATGTTGAGCCTGAATGTGGCCACCTTATTTTGGAGGTGAAGAGAGTTTAATACTATGGAAATAACCATATCACACTTCAGGGCCACAATATAATTTATTTTACTAGCACATATGCAGACTCTGAGGAGAACCTAGGAGGTACCATTCTTACCTGGCCAAGACCCCCACCTGATGGAGACAAAATAGAAAGCATGTCTGTGAAAAGGATGCAAGGAGTCTTTCTGTACATGCATGCCCTACGGCAAACACTATGCATAAAATGTACAGAATAGCAGCATGATGAGGATGTTTGGTGGAAAAGTCTAGACTGAGTTACTGCCTAGTAGCTGCTCAAGACATATTCTCTGAGGCAACCCTAAAGCTGATTGAAAGGGTGATTGTGGATTAAATGCTATTTCCTAATAAGTTTCACAGCACATGCTTTTGATGCAACACTCTTCCCTGTAATATCTTGAAAAGGTTGAGCTGTGGTCTGTGCTTCAGCAAGGAAGTACAGCAAGGAGTATGGAGAGGAAAAGAGTGAATGAAGATAAATAAGCACATCATAGTCCACTATAAAATATCTACTCGGCACTGGCGAGGCCACACCTCGAGTACTGTGTTCAGTTTTGGGCCCCTCACTACAAAAAGGACATTGAAATACTTGAGCATATCCAAAGAAGGGCAACAAAGCTGGTGAAGGGTCTGGAGCACAAGTCTGATGAGGAACGGCTGAGGGAACTGGGGGTGTTCAGTCTGGAGCAGAGGAGGCTGAGGGGAGACCTCATTGCTCTCTACAATTACCTGAAAGGAGGTTGTATGGAGGCAGGGGTGAGTCTCTTTAACCAAGTAACAAGTGATAGGACAAGGGGTAATGGCTTCAAGTTGCATCAAGGAAGGTTTAGACTGGATATTAGGAAGAATTTCTTCACAGAACGGGTTGTCAGATATTGGAATGGGCTGCCCAGGGCAGTGGTGGTGTCTCCATCCCTGGAGGTGTTTAAGAGTCAGGTTGACATAGTGCTCAGGGATATGGTGTAGTTGAGGACTGTCAGTGTTAGGTTGATGGTTGGACTCGATCTTCAAGGTCTTTTTCAACCTAGAAAATTCTGTGATCATATGGCCTGCAGTTATTGTCACAGCTTTGGATCCTCCAGCTGTTATTAATAGAAACTCACCTTTCTCAAATCATTACAATTGTTGTTGCCTAAACTATCCTTTTAGTATCTTACTCCAGTCACAGCAATACATAGAGCTGAAAGAGACATCCTGGATCATTGAATCTGGTCCTGGGAAACGGCATTGTAAAGTCCCTGTTACAAAACTGCGGTGCCCTTCTTAACAGTAGGCAGATTTCAGTCTTCATCCCTGACAGAATAGCACTGTTTCAAATCTGGTTTCTTCTGTTGGTTCCAAAATTCCCACTTTCAGGCTGCATTTATTCCCAGCAAGTTTCCACCCATCCATTCCATCATCCTTAACTCTTCTGTTTGCTACTAATCTCCCGAAATTTTTTGCAATCCACAGACAAATCCCTTCAAAACAGCATCATTTCCACATGCTTTTTAAAGTCTTTCAGCTGCCTCCTCTTGTTCTCTGTATCCAAAACAAAGTTCTGGTTCATACATTCAATACCCTTCCTCAGTTACCTCCTCTTTGCTTATCCACAGGATTTTGTTTCTTATGGTTTAACTAGTGCAATCAATGCATACCACTGTTCCTTCTCTCAAATGAGTGTTATATCTTTATGCACTACTGGCCCTAATAAGCAAAAACAGATACCTGAAGCCACAAGTTGGCTTGCCAGTTCAATAACCAAGATCTCTCAGAAGAGACATGCATCTCCATTGGTTAGAAAATTAATAATCTGTACCAGCCCAGGACAAAGAAGTCACCCAAGAGAATGCAGTGCAGCTTGTCCTTTCAAAGCTGTTCAGTGAAAGAACAAAAATAATCTTTGCCTTCTTCACAGAAATGAGTATAATCAGAAAACAAGAGAGAGAAAGTCTTTTGCTACTGGTGCAGTTCCTTCTCTAACACCTCTGATTCTGTGCAAGAACTTGACTCCTAACCAGGGTAGAAAATCTACTCAAATATAAATATGTACTTAGGCTGAGAAAAAGGAAATTAATGTATTGACACTTCAAAAGACAAGCTCACTTTTTCTCAAAATACTGTCATGGCTTAAATTTTCATCATTTTTAGCAGATCTCTGCTATAATTATTTATGCAATGAGTTTGGAGAATTTTCTAGTGGCTTTGCAGCTCTACTCGGCCTGTCCTTGTTTGCAGTGTAATCATGACATTTGTCATAAACATGCAGAAAATAAAGCTGAAGCATCCTTGGTAAAATATTTTTGCATCAATTTAGCAGTTTTAGTTTTTCTTTAAAATGTATGAACATTCTCATTTTGCTGCAGAAAAAATCTTAGATGTCTTTATTTTGATATGCAAATATTTGAAATAAAAATGTTTCACTGCAGCTGTCAGATACTTACTAAAAATATTAGTTCAGGTTACACATATTTAAAGCACTGAAAACATAGGCTATGAGAACTGAGTCAAGAAAGAATGTTTGAGTTGTAAACTAGTGGTATAGAAATTTTTAAACAATAGTAATGAGACCCAGGATATAGACATCTTGAATTCTGCAACCCCTATTAAACAAAGTACAGACAGACGCAACAGTTAAAAATACGTAACCACACAAGTTCCCCATTTGCCCTCTTTTCTTTGCTCTGTGTTTTCAATTTGTAATGACAATTTTGTATCAGAACAATAAACCAAGAGGATCATCTTTCTTTTACCAGCTGTGACCCAAATGACTAGATTTGACTGTCCCATGAATGGAAACTGACAAATGAGACTTCAAAAGGCTTCCCATTGCCAAGTTCAACAAAATTCTGCTATCTTTTAACCAAATATTTATGTATTACATGACTGTGTTTTATTATATTTATGTATTACATGGCTGTGTCCTATTAAATTTAAGTCTTCTCTGATCAGCGATACTCTCTTTCAGTGTCATTTGTAATATTTGGTTTCAATTAATATACATGGAACTGAAAGAAATGCACAAAACCTTGTTTATTTTCTAGCAGTCGATGGTAACAGATTAAATCATTGCACATGGCATGGTCTCCATCCCCTGTTTACTGTACAAAGCAGCTGGCAAGCTGCACCTGTCAGCCTAGGAGAGAATCTCATAAAGCTGCCAGTAAAACTGTGTAGCTGAATACACATCTGCTAATAAATTCTTTTCATCATATCCTAATCAAAAACCATATGTAGTTTATGGTCCTGCTAATAGAGAGTTTGAAATATCTGTTTGTGAACTTGATTTTATCAATGCCAACCTGCATGACCAGTTTTTATTTACTCCTCTGCTCAGTGGAAAGGTGTGTAATGAAACAACTGAAGGACAGGAAAAGGGGAATACAAATTGGTTGTTAACATAGACAAAAAGTAACCCCATTCTTTTATTTATCTTCCTTGTCAATTAATGGGACTACTTCACTGCTCTGCTTGCTCGTCATTCTGTTCTGACTCCAGGCACCATGTATAAATACTTTCCAAGTGGTTCAGATGGGGAATTTTCTAATAACATCTACTGTAACACAGAGTGTGATTCACAATTTGAGTTGCAAGGTGGTCATGTCCAGCTGTCTGATTGGATGACTGAAGCTTAAAATATTAGGCAAAGAGTGATGGAGGATACTTTTCAGCTAGGGTATAAGAACAAGGATGCTAGTATGGTACTGGCTTGAAGGCTTGATGTTGAAAAATACAATGTCTTCTCACAAAACTATCCACTGGTTATGATCAAGAGTGGCTATAACTAAACTAGTGATATTTCAAGTTGAAATGAGCATTTGTGAGACAAGTTTTGCCGTTATACATCTTGTCCAGGATGACTCTTCTTCTGACTGATCTTTCTTTCTGGATCAATGCTCCTTCCTCTACATAAGCCAGTGTCAGCATGGTTTGTCACCTAACATACTTTTCCTCCTTGATGTTTTGATGTGGTATATAGCACAAATTGTTTGCACAGGCAGAACAGCTCTCTGTGGAGTTGCTGACCCCACTGCATTAACTTTTGGAGTGCTGTAGTCCTCAATAGCTGGAAAAAAACTAGTGGTTCCTTATCCTTTACAGTCCCAAAGATCTCTAGCAAGTGTCCAGCAGTTTGTTCTTTGCTCTGGTGACTTGCGCTATCCTACATCTCAGCAAAGCGTTTCACCATAAGACAATATCTTTCATACTGATCTGGTAAAGTGTCACCTTTAACATAGCTCTGTGCCTTTTTAGGTTTTCTAAAGATGTATAGTACCATTTTGTAGCCAAGTCTTGCATTTCTGTATCGTTAACAATAGGCATGCATTAGTTTTAGCCTTGATCTTTACCTCTTGGGCTACTATTCCATTGCTTCATATGGGAACAATGCTATATTTCCATATTCAAATTAAAGTCCCTCTTCAGTATCTTCCTAATATTTCTCTCTCAAAGACCTCCTAAAAAGTGTTCTGAGTTTGGAAGTCAGGAGCTGGATGCAAATGCAACCTCTGAATTACTTTCTACAGCACTTCACTGCTTCAGGAGTCCCTGCCCACAGTTTCTTTCACTATAGCCCACTCACACCTGAGTGTGTAACTTCTTTGTTACCATTTCTTTGGCATCACAACATAACTATGTCAAGCAAGCTTGCTTACTTTTCCTGGTTACCTGTTTTACCAATCACTAGGCCTAGTACAAAGGATGCAGCCAGCATCCAGTACCAGTAACCAGATTCTATTGCACACAAAAGGGTACATGGGAGATCGCTGGGGGTACAAACAAGTCAAGCAGGTTACGCATAATAGACGTCAACCCCAATGACCCCACGAATGACACAGCACAACAAACAACCAGTGGAATAAACAAAGCAACAAAGTCTCCCATAGAAGAGATGGGAGACAGCCAAGCCAGGAGGCTGATAACACAGGACAGAGGCAAACTCATGCTGTTCCCACAGAGCCCACGTTCACAAGCACAAAACCTGACCAGGGCCCAGTTGCATGGAGAGTCAGGAGGTCCTTCCTCAACAGGGAAACTCTGCAAAGTGCATCCCCCTCACAGACACACACACTCCACCCTTCCTGCAAGTGGGCCCAGCTTTTATCCCCAAAGCAGGACACCTGGCACTCATTTACCCAATGTGGGACACCTGGGGCTCATTTACCCACGGGCTTTCCCTGCAAGGCCGGCTGTACCTTGGAGGAAAGCCAAAAGGCAAACTCATCCCCTCCTTTTTAAGGACTGTGGGAACCACCCATATGTCAACCTTAATTCAGGGCTTGGGGTTCAAACCCCAGCACTTCAGTACACAACACTGTCCTTCTAGCCCACACATCTCCCTTCACTTGTGTAGAGTTGGTATCCGTGTGAACTACAATAAGCGGAAATTCCTCGGTATTCTTCAGGATATCCTTTGCTCTTTTAGTCACACAAATCTTTTGAAAATTTTTATATATCAAAGATAATCACACAGATGATTCAACTATTTCTTTGTGTGTGTCATCTTCATTCAGCTTATTTTTTTTTCCTTTTTTTTTTTATTTTTCACTTTATGCTACATTGTCATCAGCAGGAAGTTTCACTCACCTTGTCTCATTGTTTTCATGTCTCTGGACTATAGATAAACCACAGGACTGTTTTCTTCAATGTATCTAGCTCCAAAGAGTCTAAAGAGGAAGGAAAGAAAAAAAAAGTCAAGATATTGACAATGTCACACCACTTCCTCTCTGAATTAGAAAATGCCATTTTCCTGCCTTTGGAAAAAACTTCGTGTGGAGAAAAAAATTGGGAAATTCAAAGTTCATAAATGTTATTGCAACTTCAAAGGAAAAGGCACCCCCAACACCTACATCTTGAGTGTCCATATTTTAAATAAAAATTTCCACATGAAAGATTTTGAAATATTTTAAAAATAAATTTATTTAATACCTTCAATGTCTGACCGTTCCTTCAAAACTTGGGGTACTTTACATGTCTGGGCTATTAACAGTCACCTTTGCCATTACATTAAGAATGACAGAGGATGTCAGTGGAGTGTTACTTAGTGTTTTCTGTAATATCAGCAAATTTGCCCAGAAAATCAACCTTTATCAAGAAGAATAATTCATTTCCTCATAATTGTGTTTCATAGATCCTAAGAAATATTTTTACTTTATCCATGTTGTTTATAACACTGGCAATTTTTATTTTCACATGTCTTTGAGCAAGGAGAACACTGTTTCCTCAGGTGACTGGCAGAACTACAGAAGGACACCTGGCTGAACCACCTGACAAAAGAGAGCTGCTGTGAATAGGAAGAGGATGGATTTTCGTGCAGAAGCAGCTGACTTAGCCAAATACACCTAGAAATATCCTCGAAGAAGTGTAACTGCCCCATAGCTATCTCTCTTCTCCATCAGGTTTCTCCTGATGCTGTTTTTTTTAGCTGTGGCAGATGTTTAACAGCTTACAGTTTATAACTTAAGGTGAAATCTAGGATGTTAGAGATGTCCCACATCCTGACTCCAAGAAGGAGAATTGTATCACAGTATCTCAGATGAGTGTCCTGTTCAGGCAGGTGTATATCCCATAATGGTCTCTCACCTTCAAAGCAAGCTGTCCCTTCACCTTTTGGTAGCCAATATTAGACATGCTTTGTACATACCTCAAGGATTAAGCTTGACTAGCTAGATAAAGTTTCCTATCAAAGCTTGAAAATAACTGTGAAGCCTTTGGCTGTAGCATGAACCCAACCTCTAAGTATTTCATGATGTGCATGCTCATGGCTGAGGAGAGCTTCAGCATACTGACTGGCAAAGACCTAGGTATTTATAGAGAAGGTGACATTTGAGAAACAATTCTGGGAATGATTCTATCCACATGGTTCAGTAGGTGCCTAAAGAGACAGACAGAAGCTTAACCAATCTTGAATGCATAGCTTCTCTGAAAGCCAGAAATAAAGCCTGTGAATTCAGGGATTGTGAAGCTGGCAGTTTCCAGCCAGCAGTCTAAGGATTTCCGCATAGGTTATAAGCAGTCAACAAAGATTTGAGGAAAATACTGAGTAGGGCTTTTTGGAGAAAAGGAAAAAGAATAAGATTTAATCTCTCTAAATGGGAAAAAGTTCCACTGCATAGCTATAGTTTATTTCTTTTATACACCCTTGTGGAATCATAAAGCAGATCCCAGGATGCCTAGCTGATACAGGAGAAATTCTCATTTTAGTGCTACATTTTGGTGCAGAGACCATTTCTGGTCAGCAAAACATTATAAAAAAATACTCAGTGGATATGGGATAGAAGCAGACCTTTTTAATTATTTAGGCTGTCACATAAAACGGCCAGTGGCCGCTATTTAGAATGTTTTTAAATTTCATGACCAGGGGCTGTATAATGCATTAATCTCAAAACTGGGAATATAATCCCTCCTGGGCCTGTATTTGGCTGTAATACTTTAAGCAGATATCTGTAATTTTGCAATCAAAGCCAAACCAAGATGAACTCTGACCAGAGGTATTCTGAGGTGGTTTCTATTTGCAACTTCTGAAAAGAGGCTTTCTGCCATAACACTTATTTTACTTTTCAGCTTGTGAAAGAATCAACAGATAAAAGGTAAAGACTGCCAAAGAAATGAGGTAAATATATTTACTGAATAAATATTGTATTATTAAATGAAATGTGTCATACTTAGTTTCAGCACATGAAGCAAAACTGGCAGAACTGGACAGAGATCGTTTGATTTAACTGTGGGGTTTTTTCACTTTTACAAGAATGTGGTTTTGTGTCTGTCAGAATTTTTAGATGGATATAACAAGCTATTCTTCACAGTAGTGGAAAACATGGAAAAATAATCCTTTTTTATCTTTAGCAATCTGGGACGAAAAATTATAATATTCTAGCAGGTGAGTGTGGGATGAACAGAAGAAGTGATCTTATCTCTCCATTTGGCCCAAGAAAAGATCAAGTAGACCAAAACCATTCCTGGCATGTTTGTCTAACCTGTTCTTACAACCTGTCAGCAAGAGAAACCGCACCAGTTGCCAAGCGAGCTATTCCAGAGCTCAACTCTCCTTACCGTCAGAAAGTTCTTTCCACTGTCTAACCTAATTCTCCTTTCCTGCAATTTAAACATTCTGTTTTCCTTCCTGTCCTCAGGGGATCTGGAGAACAGATTATTCTGTTCCTCTTTGCAGCTACCTTTTAATTGCTTCATGCCACGGTCCTGCTCCTGGGGCTGTCCACACTGCATATTGGGTCACCTCCAGGATCCATTTTGGAGCTGAGCAATTAGGTGTCTCCTCAAACAACCCGTGGTTCATTTATTAGATAGTCCAAGGACTGCATCAGGGAATCAGTCAAGAGCACGATGTCTCTTCCTGTCTACTAAACCCGGTTCTTCAACTCACCCCATCGGACTTTGCACCCTTGTTTGTCCTCACACCGTGTCCTTCTGCCCACAATCCATACCCATGTTGTCACTGTGTAGAAAAGTATAAGTGTGATGGATGGTAATGCAGACACTCTTCATATCTAAGGCAAACTGAAAAAATATTTCCTCTTAAGGAATACCAAAAGTTTCAGGGCTAAAGATAGGCCACATGGGGGCAGGAGGAGATCTAGTCCTTGCGGAAGGGTACCTCAGGCTGCTCTGGGCTGAGGTGAGAAAGGGAATGAGAGGAAAGAAAAGGACTGTGAGAATATGCTTAGGGACATGGCAGGGCAGCCATGGCTGGGAGTCTCGGGTGGGAAGAGTGTGATAGATAAACTTTGTGCACATCATGAGAGGACAACTGAATTTGTTTATGCAGAAGTTCATGGGGTAGGTACCAAGCCGGGCTTTACTCCAGGTGCTGCCGTGTGTGGACATAATCAGTTCACATTACAGGGAGTGAACAAAAACATAAGCAAATTATTAGAAATTAGGAATGGAATAGAGAAATTAACAAATAGAGCGTGATATGCTACTGTATACATTTTTTAAAAAATAGAAAAGTCGTGCTAAGCACTGCAGTCGCTGAAATACAACAGCAAGATATAAAAAGATTCAGACAAAGGGAGGGGTATGGAAGGGCTTCTTTGTGAAGAATGACTAAAGAAATGGGGACTCTCAGGTCTGGGAAAGCAGTGACTGGGGGGGGATATGGAAAAGGGCTGCACAGCCTAGCATAATGCTGAGGAAGCCATAAGGATTGATTGCTTAGCTGGAGCCAGAAGAAGGGAGACACAAAGCCAGGTAAAAAGCTCATTCACCTGGGTGCAGGTAAACAATGGAGTTCCTTGGCATCGGATGCTGTGTGCCAAAATTCAAGAGGAGAAACAGACAAATTCAAGAAAGAAATCCACTGAGCTCAGGAAGTCCCTTATTTATGAGTACGTGAAAGTAGGTACAGTTTTACTAGCTGCTTACCCTGTTCTTATGCTCTTATCTTGGCATTTACTTTTTGTATCTGTCTTTGAGGCTAGGTGGGCTTTATGCTGGATACAGCACAACCACTTCAGTGCAGGAACACTATGGACGTGAGCCGTTCTGGGCCAGCTGACCTTTCCAAGAAGGAGATCAGAAAGGCCACAGGGACACTGCCTCCAGGTTCTTGCTACAACCTTTGTCCCTTCCTACTACCCACCAAACCCTTCCATCCTGCTGCCCTCAATCTCACCAGCTGTGCCATCAGCAGTACACTCTGCTGCTACAAGTTGATGTGTCATGTTGCTGTTTCTTCTTGCTCAGCAAAAGCAGTATTCATCTGTAGATTACTCCATTCTTTTGACTGTCACTTTTTCTGGTCCCTTATCTTTATCAGAAATACTCTTAGGATTTCCCAGGCCTGAAAAGAGATGTTTTCCCACATCATCCTAAGAAGAGAGGTCAGGATTTCCATATCACTGAATAATTTTTTTTTATATATGCAAAGACTAAACCTATGCTATTAGCAGACTTGTGCAAGGTTTGCTTTCTGAACCTGAGGACAGATGGCACAGCATGACTCACATCCATACATTTAACCTCTTTCCCTCCAAAACAGGTTAGTCGCATCCAAAGTGCCTATTGAGAATTATTCCTGACCTCTATAGTCACCTTGAACTGTGCTCAGCTACTACCTGGGGGAATGCTAATTGGCATGGACCAAAGATGTGTTAACAACTTAACCATATGAACAATTGCATGCCAGAACTTGGGCCTTCTGTGTGGGACTATCACAGCAGTATTTTGAAGTTGGAACTAGGTTTTAGAAAATAAAAGTATTCTTAAGTCTGATAATGATTCATTACAGAGTGTCAGATACTTTTGAGAAACCTGTGGATATGTTCCATTACTGACAATTTAGAAACAGTCACTCCAGATGGGAATTTTCTTCTTGACCGTGGACAGTCAACAGTTCACATCTGTTCTATGCAGGATCTTAGGTCATGCTCAATCTTGTACTGTAAGGCCATCTTCTAGTAATGTAATGATTTAGCTAATACTTGGTCCATTCTCCATCTCATTCTTCTTTTAGAGGAAAAAAAAATGTGAAAAATTGTGTCTGCTCAGTAAGGCTTCAATTATTATTTACATTTCAGTGTAATTTTTTAATGATTTTGCGGATCTCTATTAATAATAGAAATGACAGCACAGAGAACTGTATTTTGAACTTCAAGAAGATGGTAAAGTGTAGGTTAGCTCATTATATAAAGAGTTAACCAATGAATTTCCAAGTCTCCGTGTGCATTATTTTACAATTGTACTCTGAGCAATCTTAAAAACGTGATCTAAAAAAAGATAAGATGAGATTATTTTCCAGTTATATTGTAGCAAGGAGTTCCACAAATTAAATGATTTTTAGGGAGAAATGTTTTCTATTATTATTTTAAGTGTATTAATCTTTTAATTATTTTCAGTAAGGATAAATAGATATTCCAAGTTACATATATCTTTAACATTAATTATTGCACACAGTTAATGTATAATGTCCAAGCTGAATCCTACCCTTTTTAGATGCTCCACAAGTGCCTGTTTTAAGTCCTTAATCATTTTCATTGCTTGTATAATGTTCTCATTTAAGTAGTCTATGTAGAAGAAGCATTATATTCTTTAGAATATATATAGGTGAAATGTGCTTTGATATTAAAAGGTTTCTTAAGAAAAATAAAAAATTCAGTAATAACTATTTAATGAGAAATTTTGATCCAAGCATTGCACATGTTAGCTGTCTTAAATCACTACAGAAATGGGTTTGGATTGCAGCTTTTCCTTTCAATTTAAGTTGGTGAGCAACCAAATTATAATCAACATCAATAAAGCATACAGGCTAGAACAGTAAAAAATAATGTTGAAACAAAATAGTTCATGTCAGTTGAAATAGGGAGATAGATTCCCAGGTGGCTCATAAAGAAAAGGAAAATAGCCATAATGAACAGTACATTGAATCCAACCCTCTAGTCCTTCCCGAGGCAAATCTTCCCTTGACTTCAAGCCATGTTGTTTGTGTAAAAAGTTGACCAGGGCTCTGGTGTGGGAGATCTTGCATGTTTCCAAACACAAACCCCCTCAGACTTCACAAGCCCTTTAACTCTGTGTGTGTTCATGTGCCTGCTCCCAGTGACTGAGGCTTGTTGTCCATTAAGAGCTGTGACTTATTTCATTCACAAGTTTTCTTCTGTTGTTGGGAATATTTATTCTGCCTTGTTTGAATGTGGTGTTCAAAGCAAACAGGAAAACATCCCAAAATTCAGAATCACAGCAAGATCTTATTTCACACTGGATATCATTTTGTTCTGTGTCCTCCCACTGGGCTGGATTACTGGGTGGCAATGAAAAGTTGGGCCATTAGTGAATAAAGACATTCAGCTCCTCATCTTTAATTCCCATTAGAAAATGTCTTTTTAAAATATAGGGAAAGCATAAATTTTTATTATTATTTTTTAGAATATGTTTGAGCCTGAAACAGATGGAAGACAAAATCTAAGTCAATATGTGCAAACAGTTGCACATTAGGCACAGAAGAAATGTCATAATCCTCTACCTCACTTAATCCTAGCAAAAATCCAGGTACTGCCTTTCCTGCTGAACTATATTTACTGCTCAGGTAGGATTCATCTGACAGAATGTGTGCAACTTCAGTAGAAATCTCTATGTCAGAGCTAGTTATTCAAATTCCTTTTATAACCTCTTTGTTCCCTTTATAGCATCTCCTTTATACTAGAGAGAAACAGGCACTTTTCAGGATTAATCTCACCCTAATGCAGGTTTCTAAAATGGGTGAGATGAATCTATCCCCCAAAGTGTCTGTTGACTCTAAAGCAATCTTAGACATGCTACCTGAGGTCAGATGTCTACACTGTAGACAAGTAAAGTTAAATGAGTTGCATCCTACATAAAGTGTGTAAATTCAGAAGGAATAATCGGGCAATTTAATATATTAAACTGAGCAAAAATCTCTGACTAAATCACAGCTTTTTTTTCTGACTAAAGCACATCTTTCTGAAACACAGCCAATATTAGTATGAAGAAAAGGAGAATTCACTACTTTCTTTTGTAGCTGCTTTTTCTGACTAATCTCCCTCACTGCTGAAAAATGTGACTTATTTCCAAACTAAACTTGTCTGGTTTTAGCTTGTACCCATTGATTTTCTTTAGGCCTTTTTTTTTTGTCTTAAAGGTCCTTTCAGTGTTCAGTGTTTTTCCTAATGAATGTACATGCACACATAATCAAGCCACTCTTAAATCTACTATAATCTAAACAGATTGAGCATTTCCAGTGCCCCACTGTAAGGCATTTTCTCCATCCTGAAATGATTTTTAAGGTCCTTTCTGCATCCTTTCCAATTTTTCAATTTTTTTTTTTTTCCTCCCAAATATGGACACCAGATGTGTATGCAATATTCTAGTATCAATCTCATCAATATTACAATAGAGAGGTAAAATCATCACCCTGCTTGTATTTGTTACTCAGTTTATACAATAAAAGGTTCATGTATATATATATATACACATGGGTTTTTTTTTTCAGAATTACATTAGGAACTTCTGCTCTGTTGCTTGACTCTTAAGATCCATTTTAGAACAGCTGCAGAAGTATGGCTGTATTAAACTGGTTAGTTTTCTTACCTGGCTAAGTAAGTCAGCTAGTTTTTCATGTCATGGTATGTTCTTCCACAAGTTTTTGTGTCATTTGCAGCTGTCTTCTGCCAATGTTTTTGAAATATTTTACCTTGGATGTGGTCACACTTCAGGCCATCCTTGAGAGCTGACACTAGAGGCAGAAGTGTGCTCTGTGGCTATTTACCTTTGGGAACTGTCACACAGTTCTTAATCCTATCACTTTGTTCCTTTATCAGTTTTCCCATTATTGTGGCTGGGACTGATGTCCAGTAACTTGCCTGATTTATCCTTTTTGGGTGTTGGCACAGCATTTGTACTCTTTCAGTCTTCTGGAATTTCTCCAATATTTCAAGATTTAATTCAAAAGCAACATTAGTGATTCAGCTGCCTCCTTGGGAAGCTGCTGAGGACTCTTGGATTCAAGCTATCTGGCCTACTGCTTTAAAAATATTTAACAGATTTTTTCTAAAATCCTTCTTGATAACTGAAGGAGTGGAAAGATCTCAATCATCCTCACGTGAAGTGACTAAACGAACCTGTTTTCCTCCTAGTATTAAAAGGCAATATTTACTGAACATTTATCCTTTTTTCTTCATAATTATTAACAGATTTAACTTCCTTATTTAATGACATAATTATATTGCTTCTAGGATATCTTTCTCTTTTTAATAAAAGTTTTAAAAGTTCTTTTTCTTATAGACAGCAATTATTTTCCCATGCCTTTAACTTCTCATATTTTCTTTTGTTCAGAATTTCTCATTCATACTGTTAACTAAATCTGCCATTTCTGTCTATTTTCATGTGTTATACATTGCTTTTATATTCCCAATTTCCAATTTCCACAAAATGATGTTGGGCTTTTAGCCAAAGTTTGTTCTTTCTTGATTGTGAAATCGTGGGGGTTTAGCCATCTAACAAACTCTTCTAAAAGAACGTCTAAGTTTCATTCAAAGTTCTCTGCTTACAGAGAATTTGCTTTCCAGGAATTTTGCTCATAACTTTCCTCACCTTTTGGAAATTATGCCTTTTCAAAGAACAAACTATGTGACTAATTGGGATTTTTCTTTGTTTATCTTCTTGGAAGAGGACAGGTCATAGTTGCTTGTTTCCAGGCTGCTGCCGTCCTTATGCCTAGAGAGACCATCTTTGATCTAGAGAGCTATTCACCTGTATCTAACATTAAAAGACTGTATTTAACACAGCAAAGAACCAAATTTTCATAAGCAACATCTTTAGATGAATGAATATGTATTTAAATTTTAAGATTCTGGTATTTTATTGCTGTTTGAACTTCTAAGCTGAAGCTTCCACATAGCAAGATACAGAATTTTTTTGGGGGGGATGTGTAAGATATTTTAGAAACAACAACTAAAATGATTAGGTTTTTTGTCACCCGTATTTTAACAGACACCATCCTGAATAGATAATTCATAAACCGAAAAGTTTTGTTCATTTAACCACATATATTTAGGCATACTAAGTTATATAAATCCTTTATGCCTGATAAAGTGATAAGCTCTCTTAAAACCACCTAGAGCAGCAGTGAACTTTGGAAAACAAACCCTCTAAACCTTGTAAGTTTTATTGCCATTTTGCAGGTGGGTTCATAAGGAAAAGGCAGGCCTTAAAACAATGGAAATAACCAAAGCACACTCAAGGGTAATTCAGATATTTGAATGCACAGCACCCAGTACAAATGTCATGCTATGGTAAAGATACAAGCCAGAACAACAGTCTTGCATCTCTTTGAAATATGAAATATTAACTTTCAGTAGGTGCATCTTGGAGGAAGCATGTAAAGCAGGGCAAGTGCCTAAGAGACAGAGGTAGAGAGAATGCTAAAGAGGAAGGAAAGTGAGTTATTATTCCAAATTCAGGCCAGACTGTGAATCTGCTATCAATTGCGAAAGACAAGTTGTGTTAATAAAAGGCACTTTTTCGATTTATATAATGAAGCAATGATTTTCCCTTCCTCCTCTCCATCTGAGAAGGAAGATAGTGGCTACGAGCACTTGAAAAGAGGTCATTACAGCAAGACATCCTCCCACTGCTGCTAGATGACTTGCTGGGTCCTGACTCATGTTTCCACCTCTTTCTGTGTATGAATTGCTGAGGATAACCAGAATCCAGCCAGAGCTTAAATCCGAAAACCCAAGTGCAGGTGTCCCACATAACAACTGAAGTGCAGGTGTACCTTACCTTTATCCACACCTGTATCCACAGGTAGTCCAGAACACAAACTGAAGAGTGTGCCATCTACTTTTTGCTGAACTGCTTGTGCAATCCTCATTTTCATATCATCTGATTGCTATCCCATCATTGATGTCAGGTGCTAATTTCCCATTAAAGATCTCAAAGTTGTGGGCAAAGACCCAAAGTATGGAGGGGTGGGGTAATTTATTCAGGGCTACATAGGAAATCTGTGATTGAACATAAATTGAGGCTCCTGAGTCCTGAATTCTTATATACAAGTGGTAATGCACAGGGCAAGTTTCAGCAGACATAGTGAGTTGTCCTGCCCTGCTCCAATTTTATTACTAAACATACAGTTAGATTCAATGCTTCCTGGCTGTGGCAGTTCCCATATGCAAAACATCCTAGGACATTTCTGAAGGACCGCACCTACTGTAGGTGCTTGGTAGTTCTGCAAATAGCCTTGCTCTCTGCTCAGGAGAGGAGCAAACTGGAAAGATGGTGATTTAGATTAGTTGAATGCTTCCAAAGTATGAGGGCCGCAAAGCACAGGGCCTGATACCATCACCATATTCATATATGTATACATTTCCTAAGGGACTCCCTTACAAAGCAAGAAGAGAGAGGGCTGAAAGATTCAATAAAAATATGCAAAAACCTCAGCAGAGAAGAATCAGTTTCTAACAAAAAATATTTGACATTTTTCCTGAAAAGTTTCAGTTTTCATGTAGCCTGTTTTATTATGAGATCTGGAAGAGACGGACCAGGAACAGAAGATAAACTGCAAAATCTGTTGTAGAGCGTGAGAGGGAGGAGCACAAGAAAGTCACTGCACTTTGATGTATTTTTATGGTTCCCTGTAAGAGATTTTTGTGTGTAAATAATGTAGCTGAGATCACCCAGAGTAAAGTAAACTTTTTCCTTCAGATGCTCTGATTTCCTTCAAGAGCTATTTGTGTATGCATGTGTGTGTGTGTTTCTGTAGAGCTGAGAATAGTCAGTGACTTTCAAACACATTGAAACAATACTTGAAAATTATTCCTGAGCCCCACAGAGTGTTTGGTGATTTACAAAATGGAGAAAATCCTAACTGCTGCTTCTAGAGCATTTTGTCATATTGTCTAAATTACAGAAATGGAGAAATCCAGCTGCTTTGGGGCCTGGAGTAAAGAGGTATAACTTTGTTATTGTCATTGGGATATTCCCCATCTATGTCAGATGAAGATCAAATACGAAGATGTCAGTTTTTAAATTGATGGTTTTACATTTGCTCCATTGTCTTACCCTAACTCAGTCAACTATAATGAAAGAGGAAAACCACAAATATGATATACAGTAGAGATGCTATTGGTATTCCACCAATCTGATTGGGCAAGGCTGTTTCAGCGTACAGCCTTAGTTATATCAATGAGTGCAAAATTCAGAAGGTATTTGCCATCTCTTAATGAGTGACAAAGAGACATTGCTTCTTTGTGATCACTTCAATCCACAACCCGGACTCTAATGAGCCAATACAAACTTTTATGAGCACTGACAGTTTTACGTAGTTCTTTCCTGACCTCTACAGAGTATTTCACACCGCTAAGGATTTGGCAATAAATAATCAAGGGGTGATTCTTATGAAAATGATATATTCCCCCAACCTAACTTATCTTTAATTTGAAGACTAAACTGCCATTTCCATTAATGTCAGTCACAAACATTGAAGGCAGACCTGCACCTTGTATTTCCATAACTGACTTTCCTGAGTCAGCTTCCAAACTGATGCAGTCTACACTTGTTTGCAATGGGGCTGAGGGCTTGCTTGGATTAGTGTTGATTAGGTCTGTTGATCTGAGGTTAGACCACAATTGTTTCACAAAAGGAAATATTCTTGGTCATCTTTCCCCACCCACAGAGGGCACTTGTTTGAAGAAGAATTTGCTGGGTGGGTAGAGAACCTGCCATTCACTACTCTCAGACATAACTGCCCCTGTTTGCCATCATCCCTTCTTTGAGTCAATGCTGCCAGTTACATTAGTTATTTCCCAAGCACTACTTTTATCCAATAAAGAAAAACAAATAAACAAATGAGAAGCATGTTAAGCAATCTCTCTCTGTTCCCTTCAGTAAGGCATAATGGAACAACTTTGTAAATAAAACTGTCATTTTTATAAACCTCAAGCCAACATAGCTCTCAAGTGCTCCAGATTCTGTGGGATGTGGTTCCACATTCTCGTGGCTGCAGCCTGTCCTATTGCATGATCAGCACAGTATGTGATTTCTTGACCAGAGAAGAAGAAACTCACCCACGGCCATTAGCACCTGCTCTGGGAACCAGACAGCATGAGTTTCTGGTCTTAGATGTGGTGTCTGCTGCTTGTACTTCCATGCACTTCAAAACCCTATTCTTGAGCAACGTCTTACATCGTACCTTAGAACAGTATTTTTCCATTTTTCAGTTAATTATAAATTTCACAAGCTCATTTGCAGTGGGCAGGGAACTTCCTCACCCAGCGGGAAGGCAAAATGTAGCCACTTAATATCTTTGCTATCAAGGATAAATATTGCATGGTTTTGGCTTTGGCTCATCATCTTTCTAAAGTGAATACTAAAGGGCTGTTTCCATTGTGTACTGCACATAGGATGGAAAAGTTCAAACTTGGTGCATAAGCAAACATTCATATGGAACAAGTAATGGATAAATTGTCATCTCTAATGACTGACTAGTCTAACACAAGGGTCTTTGAAATATAATGAAAGATACATGTATGGAGTATTTTTGGTTGCACATGTCAGAGCCTTTTGAAAATGTTTTTCTCCTCAGACTCAGACAGTATCCTTTGAATAAGTTTTATAAGTAAAAGCTACACTGACTTCATTGTGGAAACACTGATAGTCTGCAGCTGGATGGTTTTGATGAAAAAAGCACTAACTGCTTTGGCACGTATCAGCTGGATTGGGAGCTGTGAGATATGTTATCCAATCAACCACTTGCAACTGGTCAGCTGACTTCTTATCCAGCAGTGCTATAGGGGAGCTAATGAATGAAATATTATCTTTATACTTGTCATTCACTGCTATTAACAGTAATGAATTAATTAACCCCTGGTTTGTGATCACTTGGTGGTAGGCAATGAAGGTAAAAATCAGAACTTAAATGGTTACCATGTCATTTCATGCTTATTTTTGTATTATCATTTGGCAGAATGTTATGTACCAATTTAAAACAGCTGGTCCAAGTGAGTTAAACCAGTTTAATATCCGGGATATATCACCAAGGGGATTACTTATTAAATTATAGGAAGTGATCTTAGATTTCAATGGTGGTTTATTATTCAAAATTGTTTTGCCTTACAACAAATTGTAGTTTTTGACCTCAGAGTTTGTATCTTTCATTTTAATATTGTGGTAGTTTATTAGAATCATAAATATTAAGATATAAAAGTTTATTATCCCAAAATTTCAACAGGGACTCATTGGAAACTATTATTCCCAAATGCTTTTTTGATGACAGTAAAACGTACTGTAAGTTAAGTGAAAACTTTTATTCAACAGTTCAGCTACAATGCTATTTCTCTCTGTTACATAAAAAAGACCACACCATTTCATTAGAACCAAATTGCATCATTCTGTCATTCATGTAATGTAAGCTTTGCTGCTATTTTTAAAACAGCAGGCCCATATTCTCACTTCCTAGTAGGTTATCTCAATCAGTTTTAATGTAATTACTCCTCATTTACACTGGTTTGAGTGAGATCACTAACAAATTCCAATCTTGTTCAGTCACAAGGAGAAAATATGGTTTCTGGTTTCCTCACAAAACTTGCACAACTTTTTTTCTGAATATGTCTTTGAACAGCTAGAAAGGTAAGGTGTAATGCAAGACCTGAATGAGTAGATTCTGACAAGGTGAGCTAGATGGAAAGGTTTTGTCTAAGCTGTGATATGAATAATCCTATGTGGACCTTGTCATTCCTGTAGCCAGTCCCATATTTCAGTGTTCACACTTGGAGAGCAACTGCACTGTACTCATTTGCTTTGTGCTGAGTGGACCGCAGAACAATTTCTCAGTGGATTAGGGTAAAATACATAGAATAGATTTGGCTTAAGTATTGCCTGTTTGCTCTGTGACTTGTTAGTCTCCCTGCACAAGATTCATCTGAGTGGCTGGAGATATCTATTTTTTTTCCATTTCTCAAGTAGTCACCCTAAGCTCCTTTGTCATCAATGAGTAAAACAGGCATTTCTGGGATATGAGTCAGCTCACAGACATTTAAAATAGGCCAGATGAATTCTGTTCCAAAACTGTTGACTTATCATCATGGGTGATGAAGGTGATCTATGGTGACTAACTCACATATAGTAATCTACAACATTGACATTAAAATTATGTAAGAAGTATGCCACTGCAATACCGTAGTACACCCAGCTGGGTGAGAAAATTGAAAACTTACTCCTTTCTCAACTGTCAGGGTATGATCTCAAGACTGCAAGTGATCTAGCACTTTAGCACAGAACTTAATCAAATGTGATAAGCTTGGCCAAGTTATTATCTTCCCAGAATGCAGGACAGTCTCTCTATGGTGTTACTCTGTGCTCTGTAGATGCATGGGTTGCTCAGCAATAACATGTGACTCATGACATGGTGCACTCTGCTCAGTGGGCTCACACTGGTGGTATTTATCCAGCAGCAGTCCTAACACAAAAGTCAGTCTATAACATTTGGTGGTTGGAGATGCTATATTTCAGAAAATAAATAGCACAACTACCCTGACACTGTATATAGACAGGTTAGATTGTGACTTTCTCTACAATAAATAAACAGGCAATATTAAGATGTCGAGTTCCTGGAGACAATTCCAGTAGTGTGGGGTTAATGGTTGGACTTGATGATCTTAGAGGTCTTTTCCAACCAAGGCTAATCTATGATTCTATTCTTCCTGGTTTTGTTTTTTTTTTTAAACTGTAAAAAAATAGAATGATTAATAGTGTATGTTTTGGCACAAAGTGTGATGAGTGATGCAGCTGGACGCACAGTTACCATTTCTTCTCCAGCTTCCCTCTACCTCCTTGGTGAAGAGATGCAAAGAACTAAATGTGTCTTCATACTTACTCTTTTGAAATTTCCCCACCTTTGAGTAGGCATAGCAAAACTCAGTCTCATAACAAAGGCCCAGTCTGGCCTTTCCTATTCTGCTTTGAGCACAAACCAGTTCCACTGAGCACTGTTTTATGTATTCTGAAACTGTGATTTTGATTGCTTTCTGGTAAGGGCAGTCTGAAGGTTTGTCTTGCCTGTTTAGCCAAGTATCACAGCAATAACTGTAATACTAATAAGGGCAAGAAATTGGGAGTGACTGTGCTTTTTATCTGTGAAGCTGCACAGAGCAGAGCAAGTGGAACAACTCCTTTGCTTATATTTTTAAAAGGTCAGATTCCAGGCCTGTTATTCATGGTTTATACTACTGAATAGAATCATCTTCTGTATGAAATCTGAGCGATATTTGCATGTAACATTGCATGCTAACTGGGGCCCAAACCCCCTTCTGTCCATAGGCTTTTGCCTTTTAAATGATTCATGCTTTAGACTAGGGTAACTGGCTGGAACTATGGGGCTGATATGGGGATTTTTTTTCCATGTGGGAAAGAGCTAACTACTCAGTCCCAAAGAAAGTTAAGTAGAAACATAAAAAGGCTAGGTGTCTTCTAGTACCCACCCATAAGTCCCCAGACTGGCTTGGTACAGACAAATTCTCTAGCCATTCACCAGGAAAGTATCAGAGAGCAGCCCAGTTCACTGCAGAAAGGTGAATTATAGGAAGTATGACCTTAGGTGTCTGTGATAACATCTAAGGAACTACAGGACATGGGGAGGACACTGTCATTTTCCTTACAGCTTTATAGCTAGAGAAGGGTGACTTGTATACACCAATACTGGTGTCAGTCTTCTGTAATTCTGTCATGAAAATATATTCACTGTGTGAATTTAGTTAAGAATTTATTTTTTTTTTCTTCTGTCAAATAAGAAAATTCTGACTTTTTTACTTGCTTTGGTGAATTGTTTTAAGCATTGTTTCCTTTATTTTATCCTCATGGTAACCTTCATAAAGCATTTCTATTTCTGCCTGTCCATATCTTCCGATTCCTCAACCTGTGATTCATTGTCTGGAAGATCTGCTGGGAATACTGAGTCAGGTTTTCTTCTCCTTTAAGCCAGGATGACTTGCACTGCTACTGGATGTACTACTAGCACATATGGTAATAACACCTGCTCCAAATTCTGAAGTTCCCTGAAACAGCTCTGGCTTGCACTTTGAACTGCCTCTCAACTAATCCCTTCCTTTAAAGAGGTAGGGAAGAAGATGACAGTGATTCTTTGATGTTTTTAAACAGTACCACTGCTATTTATTTTTTTTCCTGGCAATTACAGAAGCAGAGTTTTATTGTAGTAGATCCATAGTTTTAAGTATTTTGAGCATGGCTTTGTAGTGAGTTTGAGCTCTGAATGTGTATTTCCATCATCAAACTATTAAATGTACTTGATCTTTATTGTTACATTTTTCTTTCCCCCCCCTATATTCATAATGTATAATTAAAAAAACCTGATGTGTATTATCACCAAAGTATGAGTAAAGATGAGGATATTTGAAGAAGCAGCAGAACAGAACATATAATGAATGTAAGGCAACGTGAAAACTTATCAGAATACGTTTTGCATTACTTAAATGGCAATTACACTTTTATGCATGAATGTGCATAGACGACAGTAAGAACTTCAAAATATGATATTTCTGACAGCCAGAACTGCAAACTCAAGCTGAAATATGAGAGACAAGCTTTGTTCTTTCTCCTCACCCTTTCATCATAAGAATTAATATAAAATTTCAGTAATCAGAATATAGCTGGCATCTTTGATAACACACGAAGCAGAATGGAATCCATCTTGTTCCCCCATAGATTCATTGCCTTTCTGCTGCTGACAACAGAAAACAGTTTATCTTCATGAAATAAGCAATTGTGATCTGAAAATATAGCTGAGGCAGGATATGTCACATATCAGATTTGCATTGCTATTTTTCTTATGGCAAATATACTTTGAAAAGTTAGATTTTTTCCCTAAACCCAAGGAATTAAATCACTAACATTTTTGGTATAGTCATTCATTTCAGAATGTGTTCAGGTCTGTATGTAAAGGAAGTTAAAGAAGATTTGCATATAATTTCTCAATCCTTGCTCACTTTCAAGAGCTATTATAATTGCAAAAAGCATCCATCTTTTCTTATGTGTTGTGTTTTTATATTTATAGCGTGAGAGTCTCATGCCATACATACAGTAAATGACTGAAAAAAAACTCCCAAAACTACAGAATCTAATAAGCAGAAGAAAACCATCCATCCAGGTATTTCCAGAACAGTCTCATTGTCTGTGGATGGCTTTCACAGGGAATAATACAGCAGAAACCTCTCCATCAAAAAAAAAAAAAAAAAAAGTATTTATATACACACATGGAATCTGGCAGTTGTTCCCAAGTAAGAAATTGTCAAAGCATCAGGCAGAAGGTTTGATCAAATCATCATGGAAACAGATGACGTAGGATATCTTCACTTAAAAAGTGAGAGTGATATCTGCTTCTCTTCTCTATATATATTTTGCAAAGAGAAATGAAATGAGAAGGGCACATCAGCTCCAGTCTGTGTGATAAATGCCATTTTATCCATCATCAGATTGTGAAGCAGGGCAAAAAGTAGGAGCTCTTGCTGTCTGAAGAGCCAGCTGAGATCTGAAACAGATTCATAGCCATTGAAGAGCAGCCACAGATGGAATCACATCTCACATGCTTACCAGTGAGAGCAGCCTGATAATTTTATGCAGGCTTTCCCATCCTCCCCACTACTTGGCTTGCAAGATGCAATGAACTCTTTCTCCTTGTCAAGTGTACAAAGGACATGAAATAAAGCATTGCTATGTTGTTTGAACTTCTTAAAGTAGTAAAAAGATAGCAAACTTCACAATAACTAAGGTTGGGCATTCTGGCCTTGGTTCAACAGTGCACTTAAATATGTGCTCAAGATCTTCTCCATTAAGCAAAGTACTTAAGCACATTCTTAATTTTTAACATATGTATAAGTGCTTTTCTGAGTAACGATAGATTTAAGCACATGCTTGTGTGTCATACTGGATCGGGGCTAAAATCAGCACATATTAGTTTTTTCCAACAAATCAAAGCATCTGTTTCAAAAATAACAATGGGTCCTTCATAGCAAACAGCTGTCCTCATCTAAAAAGTGTTTCAACCCAAGGCATGACTTGATGACTTGATGTGCATAATAACAGAAATACTATTTAAGATGGACTCAACTTTGCAGAAAAGGTATTGGTCCATTCTGAAGATGAAAGCTGAGACAAGGGGCCATTGCATCTTCTTTTGTTTCTGTAGTTCTTTCTTTGTAATAAAAATAGAAATATACCAATCTAAGTGCACACTTAGGGAGAAAAAGAGGAAAATTTCACAGTTTGGATTTCATGTCTCTTCAGTGCTGTATTTAGAACAGCTAGAATTTCAGTTTGCTAAAACATTTCCAAAGCTATGGCTAGTTTCATTTTCCATGGGCAAAGTTTTGCATACTTTTAGTGTTAATTCACTTTAATAAATAGGCACCCTTTAAAAAGCTGTACAATAAAGAGAATAATACTTGTAATGCAAATCATCTAGGGATTAAGGACTAATAATATAACACTACTCATCTCAAAGGATCCCTAAACACTGGAATGACTTTATAAAAAGATATCAGTCCTCAATCACTCACTCTTTCTCTTTTGGGGTAAGCTACAGTAATGATTTATCAAGGCAAAGCATTACATTTAAGAAGAGAAGGAGAGGATATTATCTTTGACTACAACAAAAGAGAGAATTTTACATACTGTAGACAGAATAATTACCCAAATTAGAATTGGCCAATGCAGGGGAAAAAAAATGGAGGAGGTGAACAGAAGGTCAAAATGAAGAGATGGGTGACTTCTAGAGAGCCATCTGTCACCTAAAGGGGAGAGGAGGAGGGGAGAGAGAAGCAGAGAAGAATTATGATTCTCTGTGGAAATCAAAGCAAAAGTATGCATTCCTGCCTTCAACATTGTTGTTTGGTAATATAAGGTTGTGGGGAGCTTGACAGAGAGCCAGAAATAAGTTTCTTTTACCCAGAGAGACAAGACAGATATATCTGGGAAAGAGGCTTGGGAGCCCTGTAACATGCTGAACTTGAGCCAAATATTATTGGAAAGGACCTGGGAGAAAAGAGAAACTCCAGGCACTGCACTGGCTTTCTTTGTTGGAAAGATCAGATCTTTTTGTATGCGATTTGAGATGTTATTATATATATATGAATGTGCAAGTGTGTGTGCGGAGGGGGCTGTATTTTGCTTTTACAGGAGCAGCACTTTAACAGAAGTGAGTTCATCTGGGTCTTTGGCTATTGTCAGTCTTTGGGGTCAGAACAAATTTTTCCATAAGCAATTCAAGCCACGTATTTGTTTGGCATCTCAGAGCACGATGGCGTCGTGATGCTGATTGAATGCTGCTACAGAATGATTATTTGCTATCCATACTCATGTATGTTTTTCAAATCTCTTGAATCCCACCTAACAGAGTATTGCAGAGCAAAGGCAATTCTGTTGAAATATAAAGGTCACAGCTATACTGTTAGAAGATGACGCAGAAGGTTTCCTCTGGACAGAGGTCTAAGGTCCATAGGTATGATTCAGAAAGCAAAAGGCTACAATTATTCTATGGAATCATTGTTACTGCACAAATCAAAAAGGGAGAAATGGAAAATCTGAATATCATACAAATCACATATCTTTCAGTCATGGCTATGTAGATCATCTATGAGTCCCTATTTAGTGGAGACAGACCATTTATCACTCCGAGTAGGAATTTGGAAATCTAAGTTTTGCAAATTCCTTCATTCCAAAATATGCTTTCATTTCAATCTGTTTGAAAGCAGCCATAACAAAAATGGTTTGAGTCAGTTGAAATGTTGTGTTTTGATAACAGAGAGATATTTTGCTTCAACTTTTTCATTACATTAGATAACATTCATTTAGAAATGAAAAATCATTTAAAATGAAACATTCCTTTCTTTTTGTATCCAAATTCTTCATAACCATTTTTTTTTTTCTCTAAACATAAATGAACCAGCTGGGTATGGGCAAATATATTTTAATGAAACTTCTAATTCTGACACAAATTGGGACTTTGGTACAACTTAAAGAACATCCCTTTTACTTAGCGTGAGGAAACCTTGTTTTCTTCATGTTCTTGGAAGGACAGAAGGAAAGTAAAGGCTGCTAGGACTCTGGGGTACCTCTACAAGTATGTGGACATGAGTACTGAAGAAGTTTGAAATTAAATTCTCTTCTCTTAGAAGAATTATCTTACTTCCTTAGCTGACAAGGTCATTTAAAAAAAAAAATCCACACACTTTTCTTGACAGCTTTAGCCTTAAGCATATGTATATGCAAACATATAGTACGTGCTCTGGTTATTGTCACCTGCTTCTAATTTTCATCGCAGGACTGTGTATCTGTGTATCTTTGGCTTTTTTGCTCCTTTGCCTCTTGTTTTCTGTACCATGTCTGCTTTATGCACAGCAACAATCAGTTCTTCTACTCTCTGGCCTTATGCATGCTATTAATCCAAAGTGAACCCCTTTTATTTCCAATATGGCCTCATATGTACTTACAATTTGGGTGATTATTGTTTCAGCTGTTTGACCCCATTGATATGCTTCTGAATAAAGGGATGTTCTTACACCTACCAGCTTTGATGACATTTCTCCCAAATTCCAGCATAGCTTCATAAATAGCTATAGCTATCTGTCTTACACTTAAAATGCAGGAAAAGAATATTGCATTAAAGAAACAAAGAGGCCACTGGGTTGGACAGGTTGGTTGTAAAAATGTTTTAAAATTATTTCAGTGAAGATACCTCCTTAATCTGATTATCTTCAAGCTAAAGAAATATCTTTTAAGATTATATCTACTTTGACTAAACTCTTTTTCAGGTCTCCTATAGACACACGTATTAAGAAGCCTGACGTGCTTATTCTGCATGATTGTGCATCATGGCATGATGTATTCTGGGCACTTATGTGAATTTCATTCCCAGCTTGTCTCTGGCATTCTTTTCTCTCTAGGAAAAGGAATGTAAATAAGCCAACCTCTATGGAATCAGGTTTTTTTCAGAGACTGGAAGGTATTTCTCTTGCCAAGTGGTTTCTTCGCCACTCCCGTTGTTGTTTGCAGGTGGCCCTATAAAGGAACACTTTGCTTATGGCAATCAAATGCACAGTGCCAAACTTCTCCTAGCAAAATGACAAATAAGAGCATGCATCCCATATGGTAATTCATACTTAGTTACTATCCTGACTTTTGGCAGGTTTATTCACTACACATTGTAGAAAAAAATTACATCAGCTGGAACTTAATTTTCACTGTGATAACATTAACCTGGAGGTTTAGAATCATGCCTGCATTGCACATCTAGCAATGATGTGGTGACAGGGAGAAAGCCAGACATATTGAATTTGTACCAAGACTAGTACAACTGGGCTTTGCAGTTCCCTGACATTGCATTAACTCTAACACAAATTCACTGCACTGTAGTTACATATTTGCTGGTTATGCCTGTACTGGTAATTTAACAGTGCTATGATTTGTTCCCTGTCATGGAGGCTGACTTGCACAGTCTAGCTAATCCATGCTGTAAAAATCTCTTATCATTCAAAACAAAATGGTTATACTAAAACTGACTGCTGTGAATGGTTTGATTCCCAAACTGTGCTGGGCAATTTTATTTTTTTTATTGGAAAATGATAGATAGACTGACAAAATGTGTGTCAAAATTTGCTCCAGCAATCAAGAAAATCTAGTTCTGTCGTCTGGTTCTGGGCCCTAGGAGTGTTTAATTTGCACTATAGATACAATGTCAGAGTCTTCCTGAGCCGTTTGCTCTTCAATTTACACTGACACATTAGAACAATTGCAGTCTGACAATTAGCATTCCCAAGTCAGCCAGGCATCTTTCTGCATCATGAATTTAGTGATACAACTGCTACTGTTTCAGCAGAGTTCTGCCTGTAATGTGTTAGTTGCTATACACATGTGACAATTAATAGCCTATTAACACAAAATTAAAAACAAGAAGTAGAGAAAAGATAAATGGAAGGATTAATAAGGCAAGAGAGAAAAACAGTACTGTAAGAAACATGCTGTATTTTAGCTGATATTTCTTATAGAATAATTTTCAAATAACCAATATTAACAAGATGCTACCTGCCTAGCTGCTGTCAGATGGCAATTTTCATCATGGCAATAATAAATAACTTCAGATTAGTGGGCTGTTTTTTCTATAAGGTTCTACGGAAACATTTCCTCATGCATGAGATGCATAAATCGGGTTTGGACATAAATATAAGGCAGTGTTGAAGGGAGCAATTGTTGACAAAGGCAAGCAGGAACTCACCTCCTCCTAAGGCAATGACAGGTAGGTTGCATAGGTTTACAGTGAGAAAGACTTCAATATAGTTCTGATAGAA
Organism: Podargus strigoides; assembly: GCA_028020825.1. Classification (NCBI taxonomy): domain Eukaryota; kingdom Metazoa; phylum Chordata; class Aves; order Caprimulgiformes; family Podargidae; genus Podargus; species Podargus strigoides. The sequence goes on along the minus strand of CM051619.1, from coordinate 11,336,867 downwards.
TATTAGAAAAAATAAGAAGAGGATATTCTACTTTACTGATAGCTACTGACCTCTTTACAGGCGTCTTTGAACATAATGATGGCTTTCTCACAAATCAGCAAAGACTGGATGCACAACTAATGCAAACTGGTACTCCATTGAATTAAGTTGAAGAATTGATCTGAAGCTGGTGCACAGAGTTAACACTTCCCCTGTGAGCTAGACTTCTAATATGTTTTAGGAACTTTACCAAGCTCATCACAGGCTCAGTACAGGAGTAGCTCTTACATATGTCCCTATACCTTTTAGCCCCAAAATTCTTGAGCATACTTTCTGAAACTAGGAAGAAAACCTTTCACGTAAGAGATCCCAGAACTTCTGTATGGGCAAAATGAGACTTACCAAGCTTCTTTCTTCTTTCCTCTCAACAGCAATGGGCACTCAGCAAGTTCTTAATGTACCTTTCTCAGTAAGATATCCTTGCTTTGTTGGATTTCTTTGTGCCTCTGGATCTTGCCTATGTTGTTCCATATGGCAGGTCAAATTTCCTTGGCTAACTGTTGGGCTTCCAATCAGTCTTAACCAAGGCATAAGCTTGTAAGAAGACACATTTCAAGCAAGAACTAGATCTACTGTAAATAGAGAAACTAGTGAACTACTCTTTAACAAGTCAAACAATTGACAGAAAGATTCACTGGAATTCTAGTGGGGTGCACAACAGACTTTCATAAGAGGCTGCGAACTCCTGACTTATTAAGACAAACCCTGAACGAGGCTGGGAAGTGGAATGCCCAGATATTTTCCTGGTAAATTCTTCAGCAGATGTACACATTGTATTTTGGCGCAATCTGAACCATAAACCTTGGAAGTAAACTTGGTACTGCTGTGTAAAAAATTGAATCCTTTTATGTTCACCTAAAATTTCACTGTGATATATGGATAATGAGTGAAAAATATTTTTACAAATTATTAATACAGTTCTGGAGACGTTTTTTATACCTGCATTTCTTTGGCATTGACATTGACTTCAAAGCAGAGGGAAGAAAACCAATAAGAAATTATATGAATGGTATGAGATCAGGATATCTAAAGAAATATTTGGAGAGACCTAGAAGGCCTGATTTTGGTCTAAAAGCTTGAGTTTTATTCGTTCATTTAATGATCCAGGTAACAGTTTTGGTTATTTACCCCATATGCTGCCATTCATTGCAGACAGGATTTATTCTCTAGACATTCAAAATGAGTCAGCTGTGTGTAAATCAGACTGTCCTGGTTCCCCAGGCACAGACCCATGAGACAGCCATGCAGGCAGGCTGAGTAGCCCCAAGTCAGCTGAGAGTTCCAATCAGGTCAGCTCACTCACAGGTGTATCCCACACCACCTAGCCATGCTCATTATAAAAGGAGGGACCTCAGTGAGGGTGGAGTTCCTCTTTTCCCTGAGGCTCCTTGCTGGTGGTCTCCTGTTTCTGCTGTAGGCATCGAGGACTGGGCTGAGTAGAACCCTTTATGCTTTATGTTGATTATTGCCTCAATTTTCTTATTCTATTAAATCTGTTCATGCTTCAGCTCACGGGCCTTTTCCTCTTTTTCCCCAATTCTCCTTCCCAGCTGGGGAAGGAGCCCTGAGTGATATACTAACTGTGGTTTAGCCCTGAGTACTGGCTAACCATAGACACAGACATACAGTTCATCTGACAAATCTTGGATATCTTTATTAGGAAAGACAAATTCCACCATTAAGTTTCTTTTTTACACAAACAACACAGTTATAACTGTATTTTATGAATATTGATATTATGTTATACTATTAATATAATTAAAACTATGAATATAGGTAGAATTTTAAAAGATTAAGATTTTTTTGAACTCTCATTGGTTGAAGCATCTCAACATGTTCATAAATATAAGATGAAGAAATTTTAGTGCAGTAGTCCTATTTTAATAAATAATTTAGGTACTTGAGAATTCTAAGTGGCAGCTGGACTTCCTTACCTGCATATATTGTGAAATCTGTAAAGACTACTTTAAAATCTCATTAATTTAGGAAATCTAAAGAATTTAAAAAATAATTTAAAAAAGAAAGCATAAGGAAGTTGTAGAAAAAGTCTTCCCACTTTGAAAAAACCCAGCTCAAAATGAAATAAATTATAGAAAGAACTTGGCATTTTCCCCCATGGGTAACAACAGCAGCATTTTTTAGCAGTCAATATCTTGAGGTTCTATTCCATAGTTCCTACAGATGCAGATTCTGAGGTATCTAAGATAGCTAAGTAATGTAAGTAACTGAGCTAGAGTAGAAGTTAAAAACCAGCAGCAAACAAATCTATTTGGCTTTGTTTCAGAAGGAATTATTTTTTCCTGCATGGCTCACTCCAGAAGCTGAAATATTTGAACTAAGCCATGTTAGCAATGGTTGTAGCTCTAGTGTCTTTTCTGCATTTTGTTATAAATTCTTTTTGGGAAAGCAAAAGTTTTGTGTATTTTTAAAAGTCAAAACATGGCTTTAAATATTCATATTTTCTGAAAGAAAGCATATTGCTTTTCTATGGAGTCATGCTATGGGAATAGAACCCAGACCATGCTGCTGGGATTCCTACAAGAACTTTCAGTTGCTTGTGCATATTGTATAATCTGAGAATCAAGGGACTCAGCTGCAGTTAATTTTCATTTGCTGTTTGTATATAAATGCTTTTAGTACTTAAACTAAATTCAGATCAATTAAACTAATGTTGTTTGACATAATATTCCTTGTTCCAAAATCAATATCCCTTCATTTGACAGACTTATTCTTGAATTCAGGATGTTTATTATTCTTAAAGCTTACCTATAGACCTGGTTTTTGTCTTTGATGATGTAAAACAGTTCTTCCCTATGTACCATGAGCCAGAGTATAATGGGGTTCAAATTTCTCTGGTAAATATATTTAATTGTAAGATCATGTCTTTTAACCTCTTACCATAGTGCTAACTTCCTATCCTTTCCTTTTGTCTTTGCTATTTTCTCTTTGAGACCATATTCTCCCAAATAAGATACCTTTCTGTTTTTATTGTACTCTGCTACTGAAGGCATCTCCTTATGAGATTGTGGTGTTTGATGATGAAAGGTCCTCCACCAGTCAACAGATTCTATAAAGTTCCATGGCCCAAAAAATCTTTCTTCAGACTGGATTTGATATTTATGCCACTGCCTAGAGAAGAAGGAGGAAGGGGAACTATAGGGAAGCACTAACTCTTTCAGTATTTATTGTCTATACATCAGGGGCTTGCACAATGCTGGTCCCCTGCCTTTCATGGTGATCCAGAGTTGAATTGAGTCATGGCAGTACTTGCTTTCTACTGCTTCTTTCACAAGCCCATTCATACCTAAGGAAGGCTGGCTGTTGGGGGAAAATACTGTACTGCCAAGGCTGGGACTTCTTGTCCTCCCTCAACAAAAAGCATGAATCACAATTTGACCCTCAGTTGTGTATTTCCTCAGATATAACCATACTAATGGCTGCAAGAGCTTGCCTGAATGACAGCTGGTTAAGTATTGAATGGAGTCCTTAGGATTTGGTCCACCAGATATGTTTTTCTTGAGCTTTTGTTCTGAGAAGACAGAGCAGGGCTCATGCCCTTCAGATCTTCTTTACCTTCCCACTGCAGTACTTATAAATCTTGTGATTTTATTTTGTCTGGCCCTTGTCCAAAAACAGACCTGTTGAATGAAAGGCAACTTTGGGATCATTTATCAATGTAACAGTGGGAATAGTGGGCTGAACAGTAGTTTTGTGCTGTTACCAAGTGAAACCACCATGAGAAGTTACCTAATTGGAATAATATGGCACATGTTCCCATAATTGCTCTCCTTTGATAACTTCACTTAGGTCATGTTTTCTCAGTTAATTATCATTAGAAAAATATCTAATGCAGGTAACAAGGACTAAGGGTTGCAAAAAAAAATGGGTATAGGCTGTAGTGTGACTTATTTTCAGACACAAATATTTTCTTTACATTAATGGTAATAGAAATGATATAACTTGGCATCAGCTGCAAATGTAATCAACAGCTATGGTTCCCAGGTATTTATTATGACTGAAGGTCAGAGTGGAAGAGGGGTTATTAATGAAACTTAATCCAAACCGTCTCAATTATGCTGCTGGAGGGCAGAGTCCTGACCTCGTCCTCCTCTGCAGCTGCCCAGACCTCCAGACACAGATGAGAAATGAAATCCTACAGCTTCAGGTAGATCTTCCCAGCTACTCAAGCCTTACACCCACTTGAGAAAAAAAAAATGAATGAAATGGTGTTACTCTATGCTTAGAACAAGAATGAAGGCAGCATGGCTGCTGATAAATTACATTATACTTCTGGGAGAGATGTGAAGGAATATTACAATTCTGGACAACTGCTTCAGGAAAAAAAGAATTTTCACCCTTCCACACTGTTCTGTTCTGTGGAGAATAGTATAGGTCTTCTTACAGGGAAACTTCTCAGTATTTGCACCATTTTCTTGAGTAAAAACTTATAATTTAAGCGGCGTGCTCTTTAAAACATATCTTAACCCAAGAGATATGCTGATAAACTTATTAGTATGTATTAGGCTGGTATCTGTCTCACCTTATCTCAGGTACCTAATAGAGGTCTAAGTCTGACCTGGTGACCTTAGACTCACTTTATAGTCAGAAGAGAAAATGGTCTTTCCCAGATTGCAATCCATCTTGTTTGAGCTAAGTACATGAGACAGGTCAGATGAATTGTGGCCTGGATTTGCTTCCACTGGGTATAACAGGAAGCCAGGGTAACTAGTAGAGGTTTAAATGTTGAACTTTCAGATGTCTACATTAAGGTAGATGAATTGCACCCTGAAGTTATGCACACTAATAAATTAAACAGTAGAAGGGAACATGTCCTGCCACGTTGCTGCCTACAGTGCAAACAAGTTTGGATGGTACCTGGCTGGTTTTGACCCAGGAGAGCTATTGCTGTCCAAACCAGTTCTGGAGTGTTGGGGCCAGAGAATGCTGTTAACAGGCAGTTTGGATGTGGCTGCTCATTGTCTGAGTACACAAGGATCATATAAAATGATGCATGCTTTTCTGTGCTGGTTAGCTGCAGTGCCAGAGAGCATCTGTGAGTGCACTTGATTTTCTAGTATAGACATCGTCTTAGCAGCTACTGGAAACAATTTATATCAAACTCATTTTAAAGCTACACAAGTCAAGTCACACTTTCCTTCAGATTTCAGTGGAAGCAGTTTCTAGACAGTTGTACAGATAGAAATCCCTTCCTCCAGCCTCTAAGGGCCTCCAGGAACCAACTCTCTTTTCAGAGAGTATGAAACACTAATCTTACTGATAGAAAATAACAAAGATGTGAGCAACTGTGCGACAACATCTAGCCAAAACATTGTGTTTTAAGACTATGATTCTGTTCCCACTGACTTCAAAGCTACAGGATTAGGCCTGAAAAGTTTGAGGTTTTTTTGTTGGGATGATAATGGCCAGAAGTGGAGTTATTTTTATTCTTTATGAGAAATAATGAATAAGAGACCATGCTTACTTCTCACTGGAAATTCTGAAACAACTAATTCACTTCAGGGTGGGGGGGGGGAGGGAAAGCCTTCTACACTGAATTATTTTTTTTCCACTGTGGTCATGAACACTTTCAAAGAAGCTTGACTCAGGACAGCCAATGCAGCGTAAAGCCAAGCTACTAAAACATCTTTCCTTTCCTTAGACATTTGGGGCCTGTATTCTCTTTGTATATTTTGTCACTGGGAAATAAACCATCTGTGTTCTTGAAATCCCTGTTTCTCTTTCTTGTTAGGTCAATTCACTTTTATGCATTGTGTTTGGCTCTTCTAATATCTGTGAGGGAACCTGTGCTTTGATTAATAGCATTTTGCCTTTTTTTTCTTTAAACTTGCTTATTGGCAGGGTGGTTTTCATTAACCAAGCCAGTAACAAGAAGAAATTACATTAACTAAATAGAACACAGTGTAAAACTGTGGAAAGATGAAGTTAACAATAGGAACTAAAGCCCATAACACAATTCTCCAGCAGAAATAACTAAAACCAACCTATGAACCATCACTTTTGCTTCATTAATTATATGAAAAGCCAATATACAGTTCTATGTTGCAACTCTAATGATAGAATCCTGGAATAATCTAGATGTGAAGGGACCTCTAGAGGCTTCTAGTACAACTTCCTGATAAAAGCAGGGTCATCTATGGGGTCAGACCAGGTCTTTAACCAGTCAGGTCTTGACAACTTCCAAGGACAGAGATTGCACTACCTCTCTTGGCAGCCTGATCCACTACTTCACTGTCTTCAATAATGAACGTATTTCATTACATCCAGTCTGAGCTGCTCTTGTTTCAATTTATCTTTGTTGCTCATCCTCCCACCACGTGAAGAGTCTAGCTCTGTCATTTCTCAATGCCCTCAATTCAGAGTATCAGCAAGTCCACCTAGTTTGTTGTCATCTGCACACTTAATGATACTGCACTCCAACACCTCCTCCAGGTCACAAGTAGAAATGTTAAACAAGACAGACACTGTGACAGATCCCTACACTACTCCACTAGTTACCAGCCACAGTATGACCCATTGACCACTAACATCTAAGCCCAACAATTAAATCAGATTTTACCCATCTAGTTGTTACCCAGTCCAGAGCTTAGCGTGCTGGCTTGAATACTAGGAAGACAGTGCTAAAAGCCCTGCTAAAATCTGGGTAAATGACATCCATTGCTCTCACCTCTAGTTACTTTTCACAGGAGACAATTGGGTTTCCAGGCATGAGCTATTCTTGACAAACCTGTGCTGATTATTCCCAATCACCTTCTCCTTTACATGCCCAGAAATGGCTACCAAGAGCACATGCTCGATGGTTTTCCTAGGGACCAAAATGAGGCTCACTAGATTGAGTTCCTTGGACCATCCTTTTAGGCTTTTCTTTAAAAATATGTACAGCATTTACTTTCCTCTAGTCTTTAGGATCCTCCCCTTGTCTCGATGACCTTTCAGAAATGCTAGACAGTGGTCTTGTTATGGCTCTAGCTGGCCCTCTCAGACACAGACTATATGATCCCAAGGACTCACATGAGATGAATTCTCTCACACAGTCCCTGATTTGATCCTCATCTACTGCTCGTTCCTTTCTGAGCTCTTTCTGTAATCACAGAAGCCTGGGAGATCCTCTCGGTAAAGACTGAGGCAGAGCGAGCATTGAGCACCTTAGCCTTATGCATTTCTGCTGTCACTAAGCCAGCTGCCCCACTCAGCAGCAGTTCTGTATTTTCTTCGTTCAGCCTTTTACTACTGAAATAAGATTAGAAGTTCACTGTGATTTTGATGTCCCTTGCGAGGCTCAACTCTAAGTGAGCTTTGGCTTACCTGACACCGTTGCCGCATTCCTGGGCAACACTTCAAAATTCTTGCTTTGTAGCACATCTGTGCTTCCATGTTGCCCATCCAGAAGACATCAGGCAATGTTTCCCATTAGAACTGAGGTTTGTGATCTAGGCACTTGATTTACTTAGAAATTATGGAATTTCACAAAACAAGCTCTGATGAAAAATTTTTGCCAACAAATTTCATTACTGAAGCCACAACCAAGATGGATATTTAACTATGGTACTAATAACTATGAAAATTACTTATTTATCCTGACTTTTTTTGATGGAGCTAAAATCACATCAGGTACAGGAATTTATCAAGATAATTATGAGTCATTTGTACTGTAGAGGACTCTGGGATGTTTTATATTTTATTGATGGTCCATAAACCAGTTCTTGAATGTTGACAGTTTTGGTTGGAACAAATTATAGGATTTTGTTTGGATTCATTGCTAAGGACCAGACTGCAGTACCCATTATCACAGCAAATTACCTTCTCAAATGGTCTTGTTTCATTTAAGTCCACATGATGCTTCAAAAAGTAGTATATAACTCATCATGAGTAAAGCTGTCAATATAGTTGAGAACAAGGCATCTATTTCACCTTCTTTCACTAGAAGGAAAAATATTATAACAGACATAAGTCGGACGTGTTTTGCAGAGAAATCTGGCTCAGCAGCATGATGGTCCTTTTCACCAGATACCAACACAAATGCTCTGCATTTAATCAACATTTGAATCCTGGCATACTTTGAAAGAGCTTTTCAAGAATATGAAAACAGTGTATCTTATCTGAGTCCAAACGCAGGTTATTGAAGGTCTATCTAAAAATTGGAAATTACTTGGAAAAAACTGTTAAGATTTCTAAAGCAATATTCTTTCCCTGCTTGCCAGAAACAGATAATAACCATAGAACAGTTTGGATTGGAAGGGACCTTAAACATCATCTCATTCCAACCCCCCTGCCATGGGCAGGGACACCTCCCACCAGACCAGGTTGCTCCAAGCCCCATCCAACCTGGCCTGGAATGCTTCCAGGGAGGGGACAACCACAGCTTCCCTGGGCAACTTGTGCCAGTGTCTCACCTCCCTCACAGGAAAGAATTTCTTCCTAATGTCTAATCTAAATCTAGCCTCTCACAGTTTAAAACCATTACCCCACATCCTATCACTCCATGCCCTTGTAAAAAGTCCCTCTTTAGCTTTCTTGCTGGCCTCCTGCAGGTACTGGAAAGTGCTATAAGGTCTTCCTGGAGCCTTCTCTTCTCCAGGCTGAACAACCCCAAATCCCTCAGCCTGTCCCAATAGCAGAGGTGCTTCAACCCTCTGGTCATCTTCGTGGTCATGACATTTTAAATTGCATCAAATGTACTTACGCTACATTTTTATTATTTTGTAAATAAAAGGGGAAATCCCACAACAGAAATATAGTTACAGCCTCTCCTCAAATTCAGGCTAGCATCATCGTGCTTGTTATAATTGGAACATATTTGGATGCTTTTACTATAATCAAAGTAGCAAGAGATTTATAACAAAATTCATTAAAGATTTAAAGTGCCACTTAAATGCTGCCTACCACCCAGAGTTATTCTGAGCTTCCAGCATTAAATTCACTGGTTATGTTGGTACTTATACATATGCTTGTAGGCATGCCCAAAAGAATTTAAGTCCTTATAAACATTAAGTTGATGCTTATGCTATTTGGAGATTTATAGTTCAAGTAGTCTTACTCAAAAGAAGATTTTTTTTTCCCTACTTTTTACCAGTTAGTCCTATGTTTCCCTGCAGAATTAAATCTGGGTTTGGTCTGGGTGCTTTCTAGCACTTTCTTTGATGTTGCCACAGTACTGTACAGCAATATTACTCAGTAGGCAGTATGGATCCAACCATTCTACTTCTGAAGTAAAAGAGATTAGTTGTGGGGACGTTTAGTCATGTTGTGTCGTGCCTCAAGGCCAAATCAGGGTTTCTGGCAGGACTTGCTCACTAGCATGGACATAGTTTCTTTCTTTAGGCAAGCAAATATTCATTTATTCCTTGATAGATGGAATGACCATAACTGCCACATCTCATAGTAATCTATAGGTAATAACGGCAATATTTTAGGAGACAAAAGACCTGAATATAGAATTTTTATACAAAAAGTGTCAAACATGAAAAGGAAAATTCCTTCCCCACATAGCCTCTAACCTAGTTGGTACAGTGCTGGATGATGCAAATATACATTCAGTCTTCCTAGGCAAAAATAAATGTGGACATCTTTCTTTGACAACTAGATGAAATCTAGGCGCCTCTACTCCCAGAACCATTTTGTGAGACAGAGCTTGCTAAACTGTCAGAGCCTAAGATATATTTCATGTCTGTGACTTCCAAATGTCAGTCATGTCCTTCTCTCCCACTTTCTGAGCTAAATGACCTCCTGGCCAGCAAGCTGAATTTTATGACTCCTGTTCTTACGTGTTTAAAACTCCCCTTTTGCCATGTACAGGAATCCTTGTGCCTAGCACAGGGTTGTGCTCTCAGTGAAGGATCATGGGTAGTATGACACATAGGTACTAGAAGGGAAGTATTCCCAAAGAATAATTTTAGTACCCGGGGGATGGTAGAAAAAGAGGAGTAATGTGAACAGTGAAGTTAGTAAGTGCTCTAGTAAGATACCACGCCTTTCTGTTTACTTCAATCTTTGTGAATCCCTCGTGCTTTTTTTGTGAATCACAGAATATTCAGAGTTGGAAGGGACCTCCAGAGATCTTCTAGTCCAACTCCCCTGCTTAAAAGCAGGATCCCCTAGAGCACATCACTCAGGACTGCATCCAGGTGAGTCTTGAAAATCTCCAGAGAAGGAGACTCCACAACCTCTCTGGACAGCCTGTGCCAGTGCTCTGGCACCCTCACCCAAAAGAAGTTCTTCCTCATATTTAAATGGCACCTCGTATGTTCCAGCTTGTGTCCATTACCCCTCGTCCTGTCACCAGGAACCACTGAAAAGAGTCTGGCTCCATCCTCCCTCAACCCACCCTTTAGGTATTTGTAAGCATTAATTAAATCACCCCTCAGCCTTCTCTTCTCCAGGCCAAAGAGTCCCAGCTCTCTCAGCCTTTCCTCACAGGGGAGATGCTCCAATCCCCCAGTCATCCTCGTTGCCCTCCGCTGGGCTCTCTCCAGTAGGTCCCCGTCTCTCTTCAACTGGGGAGCCCAGAACTGGACGCAGTATTCCAGTTGTGGCCTCACCAGGGCAGAGTAGAGGGGGAGAATGACCTCCCTCGACCTACTGGCCACACACTGCCCTGTGCAGCCCAGGGTGGCATTGGCCTTCTTGGCGGCAAGGACACATTGAATCTAGTCATTCAAACAGGAAAAACTAAACTTAGAACAAACTCACTAAACTTTCTAGAGATTGAGAGCTCTACTTGTCTCTTTTTGTACAGAACCTTTCAACTCACAACCCTTTCGTTAAGCTAGACTTGTCCACATTTTGGTAAACTCTCTCTCCAGTTCTTTTCTACTGTCCATAAAGAGAGAGTTCATGGCAGTACTATTTTCTGGCTCATCCACTCTGCTATTGAGACACAGGAGAGACAAAATTCCTGATTGTCTACAGTTTAGACAGTACTCTGGGCTAAGCCACAGCAGTTAGTATATCACGCAAGATTCCCTTCCCAAGTGAGAAGGAGAATCAGGGAAAAAAGGGAGAAGACCTGTGAGTTGAAGCAGAAACAGATTTAATAGAAAAACAAAACTGAAACAAGAGCCAACATAAAGTATAGAGGGTTCTACTCAGCCCGGTCCTCGATGCCTACAGCAGGAACAGGAGACCACCAGCAAGGAACCTCAGGGAAAAAAGGAACTCCACCCTCACTGAGCTCCCTCCTTTTATAATGAGCATGACTAGGTGATGTGGGATACACCTGTGAGTGAGCCGACCTGGTTGGAACTCTCAGCTGACTTGGGGCTACTCATGGCCTGCCTGCATGGCTGTCTCATGGGTCTGTGCCTGGGCAATCAGGACACTGATCCAAAGGGAGACAAAATTACATGTTTCAAAATAGTCATTCCCCACCAGTGTGTCAAAAAAAATCACTCTGGCATATAGTGTATAGAAAATACACTTAAGTACACTATGTCAGTCCCTCTCTGTTAAGGAAGCCAGTTAACAATACATTTAAATGATATCCTGATTTGTGATTATTTTCTAAAAAGAAACTCTTAGGTATTTTGTCTCTGGTGGGTTTTTAAAAATAATTTCACTCCTATCATAAAATACAGCTGCTATGTCAAGTGAACACATTTTCTACAAGGAACTGCATCCAAAGTGAACCCATATATATCTAATTTGAGCAAATATATAGCTATTTTTTTAAGTCAGCAATGACCTTGCTTGTTTTCATCCTTTCTAAATTTGCTTGTAAATATATTAAAATTGCACTCCTCATGTATCTGACTTGTTTGAGGTACTTAGCACTAACACCAAGGTGAAGGGCATACAAAAGAGTGACACCATAGTTCTAAATATGATGTCAAAATTGGTTATTGCATGTAATTTCCATGCACTAAGGGGACTCTGTCAGGTCGAATTAGGTCCCAGGTTTTGTTTTGATAATGGAAAGCCTTAAAAATGAAACATTTTCAAGATTATTTGTTCAACTTTCCAGTGGGAACTTTTTCCTTTTTTTCCTTTTTTTTTTTTTTTTATTTTTTTTTGTTAACAAGCATTGACCTACAGTATTCATAATGCAAACATTACACTGTTGGACTGATCACTGCTGGCCCATGAGAACCTAAAAGCTCTGAACGGAGTTTAAAGAGGTTGTAAAGCTTTACACAATAAGACTGATACTGCTGTCAGAGTTCAGAAAAAAGGGTAAATAAATAACATAAAAGATAAGGCAAGGATGTTCTCACATATAAGAAAGAAATGAAAAGAGATTTGCTAAAGCCTGTGTAGAGAAAAATGGATACGTTCTTTTTTTTTTTTGTAATGCCAAGTCATCTGTATTGAAGAATATTCAATCCAATTAAGAAAATGCAAACACTACATCTATAATCCAATAATAATCTGCTTAAATAAAGTATTTTTTAGCTGGAGATGAAAACTAAAGGAAATCATCTCAGGGTTATCATAGATTCCAAACTAAATGTAGAGTCAACATATTAAAGTTGCAAAATGTAAAATATCACACATGCAAACAGGTTGTGAAATCTTCATACATGGAGGTTTTTAGTAAATATTTAATAACATTTGTTCTGCTTTATTCTTGAAGATTTTTCAGAAATATGTTCTCTATAAATTGAAGGGGAAAAAAAGAGTTTTGAAGCTGCTATGCATCTGCCTGAAAGCCTGACTGGTCTCAGGAAAAAATTAGCCTTTGGGTCCATTTTTTTTGCATGGAAACTTGAAGAACAAAGAAAAGTATGCAGTTAAAACATCAAACTTATGAACTTAGATAAGAGTGGATTTGTTTTTACAATGACATAACTATCAGAATGTCTTTCGCGTTTTATTAATAACTTTCATAGAATTTTCACAGAACTTCTTAAAAGAATAATATTTTATTAATATCAGTAATAAAAGCAGTAGTAGTAATTCAAATATGTTAATAGGAATATGTACAGATTCAAAAGGTAGGTAATTCTTGAGGCAGCAATATATGGGACATTTCAAATGGTTGTAAGAATCCATAGTTATTGGACAGTTAGTGTCTGGAAGACTAGGGAAAATGTGTGCTTTCACTGAAAGGAAACGGGAGTCATGGTTACTGAGGACATGGAGAAAGCTGAGGTAGTCAATGACTTTTTTTGCCTCGGTCTTAACTGACAAGTGATCCAGCCACACTGCCCAAGTCACAGAAGGCAAAGGCAGGGACAGGAAGAATGAATAACCACCTACTGTAGGAGAAGATCAGGTTTGAGACCATCTAAAGAACCTGAAGGTGCACAAGTCTGTGGGACCGGATGAGATGCATTCACAGGTTCTGAGGGAACTGGCAGATGAAATTTTTAAGCCACTATCCATCATATTTGAGAAGTCATGGCAGTCTGGAGAAGTTCCCACTGACTTGAAAAGGGGAAACCCACATTTTAAAAGAAAGAAAAGAAAAAGGAAGACCCAGGGAACTACAGGCCAGTCAGTCTCACCTCTGTGCTCTGCAAGATCATGGAGTAAATCCTCCTGGAAACTATGCTAAGACACATGGAAAGTAAGAATGTGATCTGTGACTGCCAGCAAGGCTTTACTGAGGGAAAATCATGCCTGACAAATTTCGTGGCCGCCTATGATGGTGTTGGTGGATAAGAGATTAACTGATGTCATCTACCTGGTCTTGTGCAAAGCATTTGACACTTTCCCACATGACATCCTCATCTCTACATTGGAGACACATAGACTTGATGGATGGATACCTTGGTGGATAAGGAATTGGCAGGATGGTCACACTCAAGGAGTTACAGTAAACAGTTTGATGTCCAAGTGGAGATCAGTGATGAGTTGCGTTCCTTAAGGGTCAGTACTGGGACCAGTGCTGTTTAACATCTTTGCCAGTGATATGGGTAGTGAGATTGAGCTCACTGTCAGAAAATTTGCTGACAACACCAGGCTGTGTGGTGTGGCTGACACTCTGGAGGGAAGGGATGCCATCCAGAGGGACCTTGACAGGCTGGAGAGGTGGGCCTGTGAAAACTGCATGAAGTTCAACAAGGTCAAGTGCAAGGTTCTGCACCTGTGTCAGGGAAATCCCAAGCACAATCACAAGCTTCACAGAGAATGGATTGAGAGCAGCCCTGAGGAGAAGGACTTGGGGGTGTTGGTTGATGAAAAGCTCAACATGAGCCAGCAAAGTGCACTTGCAGCCCAGAAGGCCAACTGTATCCTGAGCTGCATCATAAGAAGCATGTGGATGCCCCCTCCCTGGAACTGCTCTAGGCTGGGTTGGATGAGGCTTTGAGTAACTTGGTCTAGTGGAAGGTGTCCCTGCCCATGTCCCCTACACTGGAAAAGCTTCCTCATCTGTAGCTCATAGAAGCAGGTTCTCTTTTGTTTGCTGTCTTCTAATCAGGTCATTTTTAGACTTGTGCCACCAAGAAAGCCAACTTAAATGAGAGGACTAATGGGTATTCCTGCCCTTCTGTCTATCCTATTCATATTGTCTATAGTTTGATGATCAGGGTAGGAGCATCCTTAGAGATGTCATAATTCCCCTTCAAAAAGAAAGGCACCTGGATCACAGTTACCATCCTTTGTCTTGCTATAGCAAACTAGAATAATGGGAAAAATATTTTATAAAACAAAATACGTTTTAATTTCAACAGTAGGAGGTATCTACCACTTTTCATTACACTAGTAGCTAAACAACTGGCAGCAAACCACAATGAAAAGGGCAGACTGTACCTCAGAAGTCTGAAGGAAAATGCATTGATATCTTGATTGCTTTTAATAAGAGACAAGGATGACCAAATTCTCTTCTATTAACTTTTTAACAGTGCTGTCTTTGAATTCTCAGATAGTGAGCTCCATGGGCTTGCATCTGCCTGACTTTAAGTCCCCAGCTTAAAAATGAAAAACAAACCCCGCTTAAACAGGTCTGGAACTTATCCAGGGATCAAGGAGCTGTTTATTTCTTTTGGATGACATAAAAATACATTTTTACTTATAGAAAATCTACTGGTTCCAATCAGTCCAAAAGGCTGGAGAGAAATGGAGGGAAATGATTGCCAAGAAGGCATTTACACTGAGTTCCACAAATTATGTAGTGAAAAGGTCATTCATGATCTTTAAGGTCCCTTCCAACCTAAACCATTCTATGATTCTATGATTCTATGATTTATATTTTTGCTCCTAACTCCATATAAAGGACAATGTATAGCTCCTTTTCTCCAGGAGCAGACTAGAAAACAGTAACTCTTTGCCTTTGTGTTCCCACCTCTCCAAAGAAGGAGCGATTTACCCCATATTAACCTCTCAGTTCTCCCATGTCCCACTGCATGAGTTACTCCCTAGGAGCCAGTCGTTTGGCCGTGGCACACATTCTTCAGGTTGCACGACCTAACCAAGTGTTGCCCTCAGGAGAGGAGTATCCGCAGACAAGTGCAATGGAATTGAGAACCAGGAATTTGAATGCCTAAATGTAACTTAGAGAGAGTTTCATCTTACCTTGAATTAGACACCTATACTTGATCAGGGCTGTACTATGGAGTGCTGTGCTGAACTAGACTGTTTTGACCACAGATTCTCACCAGGTGGTAGGAAGAGCTGAAGCTTCTGTTTTCCAGAGCCCTGTGCTTCATTTGCTACCAAGCTGATGGATGAAACACTGGCCAGCTAGCTCAATCTGATACACTACATCCCCTGAGGGCCTGGCCAACTGCATTTCATGCTTGGAAATGCACAAGTTACGGATGCCATGTGAAGGCTACACTTAACAAGTCCAACTTGGAACTTGTGACTACTTAAATACCAGTAAACAAAACAAAGCCAAGACATGGATATGAGTACTGGTACTTCATTACAGGCTCCTTCACATAGTCTTTGTCTACTACCATACTGATTTATTACAATAAAGACATAGACCTGTTGGAGTGGGTCAAGAGGGCCATGGAGATGATCAAGAGTCTGGAACACTTCACATATGAGGACAGGCTGAGAGAGTTGGGGTTGTTCAGCCTGGAGCAGAGCAGGCTTCAGGAAGACCTTATTGCAACCTTTCAATACTTAAAGGAGGCTCATAAGAAAGATGAGAACAGACTTTTTAGTAGGGCCTGTAGCAATAGGACAAGGGGTCACGGTTTTAAACTAAAGGAGGGTACATTCAAACTAGGCATAAGGAAGACATCTTTTATGATGAGAGTGATGAAACATTGGAACAGGTTTCCCAGAGAGGTGGCAGATGCCCCATCCCTGGAAACATTCAAGATCAGGTTGGATGGAGCTCTGAGCAACCTGATCTACTCAAAGATTTCCCTGCTCATTGTAGGGGTGTTGAAATAGATGACCTTTAAAGATCCCTTCTAACCCAAACCATTCTATGATTCTATGATTCTACAATCCCAGCAGCTTGTTCCCAATACAGCATCTAGGTTCAGATACCTGTATTAGGTAAAAAGAGAATTTAGGTAGGTGGACATAATCTATAGAGACTTTTGGTGTGTTCAGAGGATGGGCTTGACACATTGCCAGCGTATAGGTAACCTGTGAGATCTGCCAGCAGCTGTGATGTACACAGTCTAGCTTTGTTTCAGCCACGTTCCTAAGCAGCTTCATTAAACATGAATTCCTCTTTCTCATGCTGTCCATGGATGGTATCAGTAGCCCACGTGAAGCAATAAAAATATGCTATAACCCTCCCTACTACCCTTTGTACATACAGGTCAGGCTGCAATCTGGTTTTGATTAAGTTAAATGTAATCTAAGTCTTGAGAAGAAGGGAAAGAAACACCTTGACATTTTCCTCTTTTTTTTTCAGTACAAAGCAGACACCAATATTGGTTTAAAACCAGTGAGGATACAGAATTTTCATAAACCAGTAATATTTCAGGAACCTGTTCTAAAAAACAATCTTTTGTCCTGACCATGATGCAATCCTTGAGTTCCTATGTATAAACTATGTAATTTACTCACTGTTAAACTGCAAGGGACTTCTCACATACATCATGTTACTCAGGTAGAAGTTCAGACTTAAGCCAGCCTTATTTGCTACCCTTAAGTCATTAAATGCTCTTACTCTGTTCTTCCACTACCTATTTTTCCAGTGCTTTGGGGCAAATTTCTGGAAGAGCTCAATGTGATTTCTAGAAGACCAGAAGTTCTGAGCTTTGAGTCAGTGTTTTTTTCTGAGTTTTGAGGCAGTGGGTCTGATTTTTGTTTTTTCAGCCTCTCAAAATAATAGAATTCTGATACAGACTGAATCTGAAGTATGACAGGTGCATGTTCAAAGCCTTTTGGGATCACTTACACATAGCAGCAGCATTTTAGCCATGGTGGTGTATTTAAAGCAAGATTTATATGTAGGAGTAAAACTTTTAAAACTTGCTGGTTAATAAAAGTCCCTACCTCTAACAGGAACCTTGATGTTTGACAGATGCTTGGTGCTTTCACAAATGACAGGATCCCTTTTCATACAGTAATCTCCTTCTGCAGCCCTTGACTTGATTTTAGGGAGCCTTTGTATGTTTAGTAAAATCGGAACCTTAAAAGGTGAAATTATCTATTAACATAACCTGTCATGTATTTAATTTAGACCAATATATTTAACAACATTGCAGCAATCTCTGTTTAAAGAATGACATACAAGGACTTTAGTTTTGCATAGGTCAGAGCAGCCATGCTTCAGGGAATAATGAAAAAGTTTCTGACATTTGCAAAGCATTTTATATTTATTTGCTTGTTTAGACTGGTTGGTTAGCTGGAATATGGCACTTTTGCTGCTGTTCTCTGCCTCCGTGGCTTTCTGTTATCTGAAGGGCTTACATTTGCACAAAGCATTCTGTAAATGGCAATTTGTCATCAATTGAGGAGGATTAAAGAGGGATCAGTTACAAGACAGTCCACTGTTTATATTTACTCTGTCTACATCAACACTTCTTCCTACCTTAGTGAAATCACAGCCTTGTGCGTGAGTAGTTTGTGTATCTGTAACAAGTTTACCTGATATTAAGAGCTGATTGAATACAAACCACAAGCTGGAGCCTTTTGTCTCAATATTTGCCATTTTCTTGTTGTCATGAATCACCCATTGATTTCAAGAGCACAAATATTTCTCGATGGCGAGAGTTAATCTCTCTTTCATGCTTGTTTACTCATTCTGTTCAGTCCAAGAAGCCAGTTGCACTTTTCACCTTGGTCTACAAGTAGTTGTGCAAACAAATGTCCCAAACCTGAGCAACACCCTTTTGTGCACACCACTGTTTGTTTAGCTCGTGTTTCTGTTCACCGTTCCTAACTTGGTTATATTTTGATTTTAGAGCTAAGACTCTGAGATCAAAGGGTCTGAAGGTACACTGTGAAAACACTAGTGAGCAAAGGGCTGGACTGACCTTTGTGTAAATCCTTTTGTTTCAAAACCGTGTCTGCTGATACTCAAACCTTTTGTATACATTTATATATTTGTGTGTATACCTGTGTGCACATATATACACATACAGTAAATAATAAATTTAATACAGTATAGTAAATACAGAGACATTACACATCTCTATAGAGAAAAAGATGCAGAAACACTACTTACCGTGAAAAAAAATTAAGCACGTGTTTAATTATTCCAAGATTTCTTCAATGGAACTGGGGTTGTATGTTTCTTAAAATACTTAAGATAGCAAGGATAGCTGGGAAAAAATAGCCTTGTTTTGATCTATCTGTTAACAGTTTTTCACTCCTCAGGTATGTAAACCTTCATAGCAAGATTCCAAGGAAGAACATTACCAAGACTCAGTAACAATCAGCTGTCCAGATTGTATGCAAGACAGTAGACACATGAATCTGTCTCCTTAGAAAAAAGGGCATTTATCAAGGAGTCATTTAAGCCAGGCCATATGAGGAGACTGGAAAGGGTCTCTTAAGCAAACGTAGCTGGAGGGAAATAGGACTTAGGAGTGACATACTATGCAAGCAGCCAAAAAAGCAGATATGCCTGCATAACCTATTCTCTGTGTGGTAGTTCTCCATCACCACAGCAGGTGCTTGGAAGATTACTTCAAGGTATCCATAGCTTTTCAGTCTTTCTCAGAATTCCAAACCTAAAGATGCCAGTAAAAATGCAGACAGATACTGATGGGCTGAATCTTTGACAGTGGTGTGATGTGTGATTTCCTCCTAAGTTAAACTCTTTCCCAATAGACTAATTTCTACCTGTGTGCTTTTGTTCCCCTGCATAATGAATCCATTGTGTGTTCAGAAATAGCATGTCTGCCTGGGCTGGTCTTGGCAGCCCAGCATGTCTGAGCATACACTGGACATAGATACTTACAGGAGCTGGCAAGAGATTTGATGTTTTAGGTTACACACACGTATTTGGGGTTGGCATCAGATTGTATTGATGTTATCCTGAACTCTGGTGTGCCTTGCTGCTAGACAGATTTGGCTTTTCTGGCAAACTTGGTCTTGACACTCAGCCTCCACTACCAGAAAAGAGACCCTCAGCCAGGGTAGCATGAGGTTTGAAAAAGCCTGAGAAATGATGGGAAGAAAGGGAAAGGTGTGATTGTTTTCATGGGTCTTGTCCCACTTTTTAGTGAGGGAGTGACATCTTCTAAGGAGACAGATTTGATATTTAGTCCTCATTAGAGAGAGACTGATATGGGATTATGGGATTTCTCTGCTGTATGAAGAAACTTTCCTGTTAGAAGCATTTTCTTGCTAATGTAACAACATGGAGACATTGTGGTACCTCTGCCACACAGCTTTTGAAGAGCACTGGAACAGGCTCACAGCTGTGTTGCGTTTCTGGTTGCTCCATGTTGTGAGGCACTGGGGTGTAAGTTTTCATGGTGGCTTCAAAGGGTGTGCTGAAAGGCTTTGTGACACCTGGGGCTCGTTAGGGTTTTTCTTTGGGCATTCGAGATTGAGAACTTCAATGATATGTGCTCTGAGGCCAAGACTAGTGTGACTACAACAGCAATTTACATCAGGTCAGGAACATGTTTCTGAAGCTAATCATCCAGTTAACCTCTCCAACTACTTCTTGGATTGCATCATGGAGTGGTCTTGTATCACAGGAAATCAGTATTTTTGAGTCAACATAAACCAGAGGATGCTCTTTGGCGTTGCACCTAACATGCAGCAAGTGATAATGGGATGAAACTTACAGGGCAAAACCAGAGCTAGTTGAAAACCAAGCTCCTAAAAGGTGTATCATGGGGTTATTGCATCTTCAACACTAACAGTTTAATAGATAACCTCCTGTCGAGCCTCATTAATGTAAACGTAGCTTGTGTAGACAGTTGGGAAATTGAACTTGAGGGTGCTGCTGGAGGCATTTTGTAACGGCCAATATTTCAGAATGCAGTGCAAGAAATCATCATTTGAGCCTCCTAAGATACAGGGGAAGGTTTCCTCATACCCTCATTAAAAACAACTATTGTTGTGGTTATCACACATTGTTTTTGTGGTGGTTGTTACTAAGGCAGCATAGTACTTCAGTAGGAACCTGGTAATCCTGTTGTGCTAGGCAATGCACATGCACTGAATAACAAGATTTAATCCTTTTAACTTTTAGTCTGAGCTTAAAGTCTTTCTTGATCTGTGCCCTCAAGCATGAGAGTTTATTTTGTTTCCATACTTTATTTATACCAGTGACATTTGTGCTGTTTTATTACAATGTATTGTTCAGAAGCCTTTCAAGAGCACGTACTTGATGTTATGGCTTATTCATAAACCTCCTGCTTGAGTGATAACTTGCTTGAATGCTAACATGACTGAGCATGCTCTGTCAGTCTTGGGATCTTTATACCAGCTTTTGACGGCATGTCTAATTAAAAAAAAATAAAATACAAGTGAATACAATGCATGAATTCACATCCTCTATGTTATACCAAAGGCTGAAGGCCAAGAACCATCAATGCAAATAGGTGCAAATTTATATAACACAATCTTCATGCTGCAATGTCTTTTTAAGATGATAAATAATTATGAAATGTTCGTTTAAATGAAGAAAATATCTGTGTCACTCACAAGTTCCAAATCCAGTGAGTTTCGCATGATTATTATCACAGATCTTGGAATCTAGGCTAACTTTCCTGATCTTTCAATTATGAATAAGTGGGGAGTCTCATAAATTCTGAGCCTTTCTGAAATCTTGCTCTGTTCCAGCGATTGCTATCTGAATCCCACCTACTAAGTGATGATAGAACCAGGCTTCTAGTTCCTAGCAGCTACTTAGGTCCCTTGATTTCTATTACACATTTGTGTAGTTGACTCTGCCTTTTTACTCATTAATCTAGCTATAATTTAGGTGATCTCTCTGCATGATATCATCTAAAAAATTAGTGAAGGAGGAAGACCTAAGAGATACTGAGGTCATTTGCATGGAATAATCATGTGAGACCCAGAAGAATACTTCTAAAATATACTTAGTGACTTTAGACAAGTCCCTTGACCATATGACCTCCTTTACTTAATCTCTTTTTCTCTCATTCTCCCTTTTCCTTTTTTTCTTTCCATCCATTATTACTTTCCTCACTGTCAGCAGTGCTTAGAACTTGCTGTTGACTGATTTATAAACTTTATACCAAAGGAAGGTGATGCAGACTACAAACGGTATCTATACACATGTTTTAACCCTCAGTGGTTTTATTCTCAATGAAAATCTCAGGTGACTCATGCACCAGATTTTTACTTCCCCCACAACAGAACCAGACAAATTCCCCAAGCTTTTATGCAGGCCTGGATCTCTGCTTCAGTCTTTTTGACTAATTAGAATTATTTCAGAGTATTTTATTAGGTTTAAAGTGTAATTCGCTTCCCACTGGCAGCTATGACCTGTAGGTAATAATATAATGTCTATAAGGAATCAAAGCCTTTCAAGGGGAAAAAGGTGAGCCATAACAAGACTATCTACATACTTAGCTTATCAGGTATCTATTATTCCTTGTATCAGGTTTTCTGGTACATCTGATGTTTTAGTATTCTCTAAAAACTTCTGTAATTATCTCTTAAATAAATTCAGGAATCCTCTATCATAAGAATTTTATTTTCTTAATATTAAAATAAGAAAGGAAGTCAGCTGAAGATGCTCAGAACAGAAAAGGTTGCTTCTAGTTCATTTGAACAGGAATGTTATTCAGAAATGAGGGCAACCTAGAAATTACTATTTTTATGCCTGTGCCATTAGTTTCATGAAAACATATGTACTTTTTCCTTCTTGAACTTGTGACCAGTATTTGCTATTTTGTAGCCCTGGATTCTTGGACTTGGGGTACCTCTGCTTTTAGAACCTAGCTGAAGATCTTTCCCTTAGAGTTTGGGAAATAATGTGAATATACCAATAAATGTTTTGGTTTTTAAAAGAAAAAAAAAAAAGAAGAAAACTTTAAATGCAAAGTATGGTAAAGTTGTGCTGTAATGGGAATGCTCTTGTTGAATAAAGTAGCACTGAACCGAATGTGTTGTTATGGGTTACATTTTAGTCGGTGTGAGTTAAATCATTAGAACTAAGCCCAGAAAAAGCAAGAGGAGATTTTGATACATGTCCCAAATTACGTCATCTATTATTAAAAGTATAATTAGGAGATAGAAGAGAGATACAGTAGAAATGTCTTTTATTATTATTATGTTTTATTTATGTTATTTCATGTTAAATATTTTTCAGTGATATTGTTGCAGTTTGCTTTGGGAACTTTTAGACATGCCTGACCTATAATGAGCACACTATAAAATTAATTTAATGTTTTACTACATTTGCCTTTGAACATGGGTCCTCTTCATTTTTTATGGTTAAGTGAAATGTGGAATGTTAAATTCCAGAGTTGGCAGCCATGTGCTCTAGTAGTTATTCATTTCTACACGACAGATTTTGTTTCAAAGGCATCATTCCTCAGCTGGATTGTATCCATTTTTCTGGGTGTTGTTCTACAAACTACCCCCCAATCATGAACAGTCTTATTCTTGTTGGTTTCTTAAGAGTACCAGATTCTGTAACTTAAGACATGGAAAACTAATTTTGAGAATTTTATAAAGAAACTATATACAGATATCTATAAAATCTTCCATTCTTCTTCTGAATATATGGACTTCCAATATTTTTCCCTCCAAAAAAAAAAATCCAAAACTTTAGTTTATGCTACTCCTGTAAAATTGTCCTGGGTTTTTACTTGTCATCGAAGATAGAAAGAAGAAGGTTTTATTGACAGTAGAAAAAAGAAATTAAATCTAAAATTATTCTAAATTCTAAGAATATTCAAAATCTTCTGTAGCAGTACAGATTGTAGTAGAGATAGAAGTTGTAGTAACCTGTGAGTAAAGTCTACCCTTAAAATGTGAAAAACATTTTTGCAAGAAAACTAGTCAATAAGCCTCACATTGAGTCAGGTATCTGGTTCCTCTACAGTTAATAAGTGAAGTGTGGGTTCATCTTAAACAGTTTTCCCAGAGTGGAAACCCCAACTAAATTTCCTGAGAGAAACAAAACCAGTCAATAAAGAACATCTAAAATCATAATTATTTTCTGTGGTACAATGGAAAATTACATGGAGTTTGTAATTACTGACAGTAGAAGCTTTATTAGTGAAGATTTTAATTCCAGAGAATTAATTCTAACCTATCTTTTCCCAGTGATTTTACCTAGCCATAATTAACTACTTATTTCACAACTGGAGGAGAAATTGGATAAGCAGATAGAAGTTTTCAACATGCTAAGTAATGGACGCTGATGTCAAAGATTACTTCATGCAATACAATCTTTGTAAAAATTGTCTGGCATTATGCAAGTACATCATGGAATATAAGATGCCAAACACATTGAAATTAATTTTGAGTAACACCATTACACAAAACTTCATTTAGGTCTGTTCACCATAACCACCCCACCCCCTGACCCCAGTGTCTCTTGGAGACAACTAATTATGTCGAATGTTTAAGATAACAAATCATCTCATTTATCTCTAATTGAAACTAAACTGACTTCTGGTGAGTGGTTTTTCTTCTCTGAAGTTTGTTCTGCATAGAAACCAGAGTAAGGAGGGAGACAGGTGAGTACATAGGTCTCTTTTACAATGGAATCAGGGCACAGCTGAGACATGCATAGGCTTTTTTCTCAGGATAACCTAGTTTGGGCAGAAAGTTAGCTGTCTATCCAAGGTTGAAATGATTGTGCTCCTAGGAGTTATCTAATTCTTTCTTTTGTCTATGATAAGCAAAAGATGACTAGCTTGGATTTAGACAGAAAACTCAGATGTCTAAGTTAGGTAAAATGAGATCATCCTTATGGATTTGCCTCTAGGAAAAAAAGTCAGACTATAGCACAACTAAATTTCCTTCCCAAGGTGGGGAGAAGATTAAAGCAAGAAAGGACCACTGGGCTTTCAGTCTTGCCTTCTAAAATGCCACAGGATGGAGTGCAGTTTCAGTTTGACCTTGAAAAATGAGTGTATTTTAAAGAGTTCTTTTACTCCCACTAGGTTTTAAAGGAAGCCTGCTAATGCAACATTCTGCAGAGGGAAGTTAGCACTAGTCTTGTATGTTACAAAGACAAATAGCTTCTGTCTTGCAGTAAATATTTTGGTTTTTGAGAGGTGTTTATATGTTTCTGATGTTATTGTTGGTTTAGCTGGTAAATACTTCAATTGCTGGGGTTTTTTGGGTGGGGTTTTTTTTTTTGGCTTCTTGTTTCTAATTCCTGGAGAAATGGCTCTTTCTTATGTATTCTAAACCCTTCAGCTCTCACTGAAGGAATAACTCCTCTTCAGCTGGGGTCTATTTATTTAAACAGGAACTATTTTTAAAAATAAATTTAGCAGAGTAGCCTCTGACATTCTGCAAAAAGAGATATTTTATAGGTAGTCTCATTTACATTGAACTTTTGAAATAGCAGCTCTTTTCCTGTAGCAAATAAAATTGAAGTCCTCCGTTGTTCCAAGACAAATGCTGTCTTCTCTGTTTCCTTCTCCTGCCTGTGAACTTCCGTTCCTAGTAACAAATTTTTCAGAATGAAGAAAAGTGATTGCCATTTTAGAACCTGTGTTTATCCTTCTGTCTTTTCTCTGTAAAGCAACACTGTTTATCTTAGCTGTATTGTGTTTTCAGAAAAGAACAACAGCTAGACGTTTCAGAGATTGGTATCATGCTGATGAATTGCTACAGACTGAGAAAAAGCTGCAGTAGAGCCATCATTTCTGTTTCACTCAGCAAGAAGCCTGCATAGAAACTACTCTGGCACTAGGACAAAATTCATGGCAAACACTAAGAAAAGAAAACTTAACATTTCCACCTCATTCAAGAGCATTCTTTTGGCCTCCGTTCTGCTGTCATTTGCTCACAGCATAATACCAGTTTTCATGCACTTTAAATAAGAGCTGAGCGAAACAGCTGTCTGTTTTAAAAGTATCAGTGCTGGTACTCTGCCATCACACTACCTGCAAACATGTCAAGTTCTATTAGGCCGGAGTAAGAAGTAAATAGTTAATCCACATCATGTTGACATATCTTTTGTAGAAATGGTTAAACTTTTGAATGGGACAAGTTTTGCTCTGAATAGTCTGGTCCTGCCACACTGAATCTGTTTTGGGTGCTACTATTATTGAGAACCAGAGGATGTATCTTAGTATGCTAGTGCAAATTGCATTTTTTCCCATTTGCTTTACCTTGCTACTTAAGTATAACAGATCAGAATCTACTTCATGTTGCATATGTTATTCTTCTAGATTCAAAATTATCTCCACTTCTTTAGTAGACAGTGTGGTTTAATTAGAGACTGAAATATAAAAATGCCTAGCCTCTGCTGCCAGCTTAATAGATTGCCTATGAAAATAACTTACTGCATCTTTCATTTTTTCAGACTTTTGCCTTTCTTGTCTGTTTGGTTTGTAAATTTTTCTGAGCTGAACTGTCCCCTAGTATACCAATGAATGGAATTTAGCATAGCAGAAGACTAAACTCAGTTATCATGTCTATGAATTAGAAAAAATAAATACTAGAACAACTCCAACACTCCAGAGATCTGAAGAGCAACTCTTTAATTAAAGTAGCTTTAGCTACAAAGAGAGATTTGTTGCACATTTCAGGAAGCATCTATAAAGTTTCAAGCATAATCACAAAATATGTTATAAAAAGTTATCTATGTGCTTATCATTAATAAATCTTGTTCTTTCTCTCAGAGTTTTACCAATTCATCTCTGTAATGCTTAGTTTATTCACAATAATCTAAATCTACTTCACAATGAAAGCCCACCCTGAAACTCTCACATAGTCCAGGAACAGTTACAGTGATTAAAAGAAAATGAGTCAATGCCCTAGGAGAAATATCCTTTGGTGACCTTGTAACAAGTGTGTATGTGAAACAACGTTGGAATTATGGGTTTGACATAAATTTTACAAGCTATATATGCTTTTATCCCAAAAGGCATCCATAAGGCTAAGGACCTACATGTGCTAGTGCACATAAAGGACTGGCTTTTGCTGTAATTACACAGCAATATAAGCATCATGATCTGTCTGGATGGGAATGAGCTGAGTAGGAAGGATGAAGCCCATATAGGAGGCAGTCAGGAGACCTGGACTTCATTCTCAGCACTGTTTTTGTCTGACTGCGACACTTCATACCACCATTCTGATGCTCTTATTTCTCCACGAGCTAGCTGCTGCCTGCTTTGCCCTTGGTGATGGCCAGCTCTGTGCGATGGCATCCTCCCATTGGTTTAAGAACATTATAGGAACCTAGGAATTTAATGTAAAATCCAAAGAGAAAAGAAAAGTACAAATAGTCACATTGACACCTTAGGCAACAGAAATGCCTTTTCTGCAGTTGGTTTTCTTCTTATATCCACTGGAGTGAGAAGCCAAGGCTCCAGGGCACAAGTGTATAAATATTGCGCAGGAAACTGTGTCATCATTCCCTCTTCCACAATAACAATGTGTAAGTCCAGGGTCAGTTCTTTGCCAGGCATTTGTCTGGGGTTTTCCAGTAGCAGCAGCTAGGCCTAAGGCTTTTTCTTTGGCAGACTGTTCTGATGATCTTTGGCAGTACCCTGTTGCTGGTTTCGTTGACTTCTGTGCAATAGAAATAAGCTTAGAGTTAGGCAACTGCTGAGGATCTGCTTTGTCTTTATTTCCTTCTGACATTTTTTCTGGTTTGAACATAAAATGCAACACTAAATTGAGGTTGGATTCATAATATGGGCCTTGCACTGCAAAAAAAAAAGTTGTACAGTAAAAGAACACAGTTACTGTCCTTAATAAAACTATGGTTTTTATTATTGATTTAAGAAGGTTGGAGTCTTTACTGCAAATAAACACACAAAACACTGATTACCAGTGATTCAGTTTGAACTTGTAGGATTATAGGATCACAGAACAATTCACGATGGAAGGGACCTCAGGAGGCTCAGAGCAGGGTGTACTTTGAGGTCAGGCCAGGTTGCTCAGGCCTTTTTCCAGCTGAGTCTTGGAAACCTCCAAGGATAATGCCTGCATAACCTCTCCTCTAAGTACATCTAAGTCAAAGCCCTTTTGTTTCAACTCGTGCCTCTTGTCTTTCATCTTCTCACCAAGCACCACAATAAGCATCCACCTTCTCACTGCTCTCCTGAGTCTGCTGTTGGGTCCCTCGAAGCTGCCCCTTACCCAGACTGAACAGGGCCAGCTTCCACCTCCCCTCCTCACACGGCAAGTGCTCCAGGGATGATGCCTACCCTGGAGCTCCTGGTCTGCAGCCTGCTGGTGGCCCTGGCTGCTACCATGACACACTGTTGGCTCCGTGGCTCCCCTGCCTGAACTCACAGGGTATTTCTGCAGTGCTGCTCCCCAGCCACAGGCTTTGTGGTTTTACTTTTTACTCCATCTATCGAAAACCAGAGAAATTCAGATATGGAGCTTCATATTTCTGCTACCTCATATGATTAGGTCATGAATACAACCCTTTTGGTTCTGAAGAGCTTTAAGCATCTCAGATTTTCTTATGCTTGTATTTTTGCAATGTCACTCATGACTCACCTCTGGGATTTTTTCTATTTTCACTCCCACCTCCATTCCTGTGGTCTGAGGCAAGGCTCTGTGAACTGGCTTAGCCTTGTTCACAAAGGCAAATGATCTTTAAGTTTCACGTCTGATTTAGTCCAAGTTTCTTGTTCCTACTCTTTATTTTAACAACTCTTAGGTACTGTTACATGTTGTAGCCACACAGTTCTTCAGTGATAAACATTCTTATGATGTTACCCAGGAGCAAACTGAGGTAAAAATCAGAAGCAGCATCGCCGAGTGTTACCAACGTGACAAGAAGGGACATCCGGGGGACTAAGCCCTGTGAGTGCAGTGGTAAAACAAACTGCACAGGGAAACTCAGTCACCTGTCCTGTGTGATCCCTGGCTCAGGGCTGGCTGGAGTTGCAGACACTGATTCAGACTTTTCTGGGCACGGCCTGGGAGCTGGCATGGGGCAGGATCCATTGCCCGTGGATGGCTTGAAGGCATTGCTTTGCTTTGCAGGGTAGTAAGCTTGAGTAGGAGGGATGAGGTCAACATATGACATCATTGTCTCAGAGCTAGAGAAAGTTATTCAGGTTGCTAAAACAATCTGATCTGAGCCCATACTCAGACTGAGACTTTCTTTTCAGTTTTATTAAAGACACATGAAGTTACAAGTGGTGATGTTATTCTTTACCTGTCAGGCACGCTCAGTGGATGCATCCATCTAATCGTGGTTGTGGAGTCAGGGATCCTGTTATCCTCCTTCCTTTTAATAATCTTCCTCTATGTGATGAGGCTTTGTAAGGCAAATCCAAGGGATGTCATGGGCAAGTGCAAGGCTCGAAATGACCCCTGGGGGTTTACAGAGTTCCTGCTCCCACCTGGGGTCTTTCAACGTGGAGAGGGAAAAGCTTTAGTTGCTCAGTGCCTCAATTCAATCCTTGCCACTCACAGTTCACTCACAGATGTGGCATTCTACCAACACTTCTATCTGTTTTAATCTCCCTTCTTAGAGAAGAAGAAATTAAGCCACAGAAGAACAGCTTTGCCTATGGTAAAGCGGGAAGTCTATAAAACCACATGGAATTCCTGGCTGAATGCAGCTACACTGAAGAGAGAGAGATGAGGTTTGGTTTTGGTTTGGGTTTTTCTCCCTCTTCTTTTTAATGTTTATCCATAACAGCAAGAAAATCTTCTGAAACATGGTTTAAAACTGACAGACAAAACCAGTACTTGCTGCATAACAGCAGCAAGATTGCCTTTGTAAAATACATCTAATAAAACTGAGATCTACTACTGTTTAAAGATGAGCAGGTCAAAGAATTTGACCTAACCCTGACAAATTCTGCTTAGAGTGTCTGTAGTTCAACAGTCCTCAAGCCAGACTGCTTAACTATTAGTTTTTATGAGTAGATATCTGTATTTTCCATGCATGCACAGAAAAAATAAGTGTCTAGGCACATAGAAATAGATATGCATATACACAGTCATGCATGCACAAGCACATTAGAACTAGCAATAAAACACACTGTAGGCCTTTTTTTTCAGGAAAAAGCTAAAGGCTTTTATTAAAACATTCTCTTTCAAAGGGAAAAAAAATATTTCTTTGAATATGTAAGGGACAAATGCAAGACAGGAATTCTTCTGAAAAATTCATATTGAATTTTTGTTTTAGCATGGTAAATTTACCAAAGAGATCTCATTTAAAATCACATAATTCATCTGCCCACGATTGCAGGAGACTTGTGTCAGGATAATTTTCTTCAGTTGATAACCCTTTCACCTTTAAATTCTTTTTTTACTTCAGGCTGTCATGTCTTCTAGAAGTGAATGCATTTAACCTACTAATATAAGATCAATTTTAAACCCCCTGAGAAAAAAAGAAACAACCCACACTTTGCTGTATGCTATATGTAATTTTCCAGTTAGAAAGGTGCTTATAGGCCACATAATGAAAACTGAGGGCTCCTTTAGAAATGGTAATAATTTATAGTCATCTTGAAAAGAAGTATACATTTTTCTTGCTGTTCAAAACTGAATCCCTCTCAAGTCTCTCAGTCAACAGACACAAAACTTATTAGTTGTTAAAACAGCCAAAGGAAAGTCAGCTCTCCTGATCAAAATCCCTGCAGCCCTTTGGTATGAATTTATCAACACTGCATACCAGATTCAGGCAAATCAGTTCTCAAACCATTTTTCTTTTTGTGTCAGTATTGGATATGCATGTTCCAAAGACTTTGCATTTGGGACCATTTTTTAAGACCAAATAGCAAAAGCTGGTTTTCTCTTTACGCCTGAAATATGTTTACAGATGTAGTTTGTGGAGTATGACTGCTGACACTGAACTTGTGCATAAGGAGGTGATTTGGGACCAGACTGCTCAATATTCACTTCCTTTGTGATGTCTTCTACTTTAAGAAGCCTGTCTTCCACCAATTATAGCATACTTACATTGCTGTGGAATATGCAAGTATCTGCTCCAGATAATGATTATGTTTTCTTCCCCTCACTTCTGCCAAAGAAACTAGTGCACACTACAGTCAGTGCGCATTCTTGGAGCGCAGCTTTTATATTTATGCACCTGTAAAATGAGTTCATCTGATATTTAAACTACTTTCATGTTATAAATCAGGAAATAATATATAAGGGAAAGACATAAGGTCTGATTGTGCACTTGTTGGCCAGTTAGCAGGCATCCAGCATCCACCTGGATGGGAGCATCACTGCAATACAGGAGTACCACTTAAATCTCTGACCCTAGGAATATACATAAATGAATTCAATGTCTATTGGACTTAAAAATATAACAATATACATAAGTGTGTCCAGTAATATGAGATGCATTCCCCAGTGCTTTATAGCAGATGTTCTGAACCTCAGTATTTCCATTCCAGCAACCACTTCTCATTCACTAGTATAAAAAGGCTGAAGTATCCTCCTTTTTGGAGGCAGTGGCCTGCCCTTTTCAGAGCCAAATGCAGAAATAGAGTGAACAGCATCTTTTTTCTCCCACTACCCCAAACAACAAAAGACCTCAGTAGAAACATTTGGTCAGATTTAAGATCCTGCAATCAACAGACAAATCCTATCTGATTTTATCTGAAAGGTCAACATCAGATGCCCACTCTCTTTTTGAAGAAACTAAATTCTTTCAAACTTCATCAAACAATTAAAAAGAAAAATAGATTTTGGAAAATAATTAACTCTTTTCAGAAAAGCATGAATTGGAAAGGGGGAAAAAATAACAATAAAGGGCCAGCAAAGGCAAATCATATTCAACAGAAAAATCAAGGTATTAAATTTGCTTTTACACTTGTTTGTGATTTAATAAGAAATTTGGTATTAGATGCCCACTTTTATGACTTCCACTGAACACTTTTTCTCCCCAAAAGCTGTGAAATGCATGTGTCATGGAAACAGTGAGCCCCGGAGACTAGGCTAAATCTAGTCTGAAGAAGCATCCTCAGCCTTATGTAAGAGAGACTTGTGCATCAGCAGCTTTAGTATACTTATCTGCTCCTATTATACTGAATTAGCAGTAGTAGGATGATGATGATGGTAATAATAATAATAATGATTACTAATATGAATATAACCAGTTAGATTCAGGCAAACCCAGGATTTTTCCTCCAAGTTTTTTTGAATAATCATATCTGTCCAGACTGAAACTATTTCTTAATTCAAGACAATTTAGGAAAATGATTTTGGCTGGTGACACCTGCACTGTAGTTCGTGGCCCCTTGGTAATCCACAGAGAATTGTTAACAATTCACACAGAGCATGACTGTGTTTATATAGCTCTTCTTCCTTGTATCCAGGTGTCTCTACAAGGGTCAATAGCACATTTGAGTTTTTTCTACACTCTTTTTTTTTTTTTCATGTAGAAGTTAGAAATAAGGCTGCTACAGAATGTAGATTTCTATGTGAATTCTCTTCTAAGAAGTTGTCAGAAAAAAATGGACCGTTGAAAGGAAACTAAATGAAGAAATGGTGTCAGATGAGGAGCAGTGCTTGAAAAAAATAGTCCTAATTTAAAGTTGCAATGTAGACAACACAGTTGGAAATGAAAATGGAAGCAGTGCAGACCGGTACTGCAGGGCGAGAAGACAAGGAAATGAAGTGACGTGAGATTTTTGGCAGAAGCAAAGTTGTGAAGGGCTGTGAAGCTGAGTTCTTAGAGCCAACTTTTTCATGAATGGCTTTTAATTTCAGATATCTGAGCTGAAAAAAAACTCCAAACAACCAAAAGTCCAACTTGGAAGGAGGCCCAGTAATTCAGAAGGTGTTGAGAATCAGGGCCTGTTTAAGTTTGGAGATGGTTGTGTAATAACAGAAAAACCTCAAATTATCTTGTCCTCTAAGTATAACTGGATGAATACTGCCTCTTGAAGCAATTTCACTGTTTCTGAATTGACATAGAAAGATCTGGTAATTTTAGATCACTGAAAAATATTATCATTTAGGCCCTGGAATTTACTGTCTTCAAAACATACTCTTTCACTAGAGAAATAAGAAGTCTTTATAAGCCTAAAAGAGTGTAATATTTGTTTTCTGGTGCACATGTTTGACAGTGAGAGTCTTATCATTAGATAAGAGTTAGAGTAGCTACCATCCCGCAGTCTCCAAACATAGCCAGATGGTTTGAGGACTAAGTAGTGAAAAAGCACAGTCTTCAATCAAACAAAGCAGTTTGCATCTTTATTGTACCATTTGTTTAGTAGGCTGACATGGGATGCCTAACATCCTTAAATATCAGTATTTAGGCAGCTGCTTAATTAAATTCTCAAGACTGCATTTTGATGGGGGTGATTTATTTTAAACGAACAACAAAACATAAGGCCTTTCTTGCCCTCCCTTTCTCTTAGTAGATAATACTCTGTTATCAGTTGCTTCTGGCTGACCACAAATAACACTGACAGCTTGAAATGAGTCACTGGTCTCCACAACACCCCCAGCCCTACAAACCTGTCTCAAAATCTGACGGAAGTTAATGTGTTTCTTCTAAAGAAAAAGTACATTTCTGTCCCTTTGTATGACCCTTAAGTGGCAGAATCTGTTCAGGAGAATACTCTTGTTTAGCAGTGGTAAGAGTTTCATGGAACAAATTTTATCTGTTTATTTTTTACATAATGAAACTATTACTATAATTATACAAAAGCCTATTTGTTTTAAAAAATCAAAATAATATAAAATGAACAGTTTGTGTTCCTTTTACTTTCATGAAATTCATATTACTTCCTTTGTATATCTAAATGGCCACTCTCATTTTCTAAGGATGTCCCAACTAAAATTGTCAGTCAGAAAAAATCTGTGTGCTGTGTGTATTGTTTGCTGGTCACAGGACATACAGCAGCAAGCAGATGCTCTGGTCCAAACCTGGACTGTGATTCAGTTCAGAAAAGACTTATTCTCAGGCAGAGATGTTCTCATGCTTCTCATTCAGATATCCCTTGTTTCTCTAAATGCTCATTTCCCTAAATGATCTAAAATAAGGACCAATATGTCTATATTTACCTCCCAGCTTGACAGTTCTGGAGATGTCATTTTATCTCTTTTCCAGTGGGCAAAGAAGTGATAAGGGAGAGGAAACTCATATAACTTGCCATCTTATTTATTATTCATTATATACATACATACATCTGTTTAATATCCATGTTTACCAAATATAAGAGGTACTCTTAAGTCAAATATGACTCTAGCTTAAATAAGGCAGTTTAACTAACAAACTTCAGAGGAGTTGTCATAAGAAATAAATATGTCCTCTTTTTTATCATTTAAGATACTTAGAGTTGGGACTGCTTCTCATTTAAATTTCATACAGCTTAAAGCGCATTATCAAATAATGGTAAAAATGATGATGATGTTGATGAGATAGAATTGTTAACCATGAGAGTGATTACAAATCATTAAAGTTGATTTACATTTTCTAATAGAAGGTGGTCTACCTTGTGAAATATTCACCAAGATTATTCTTCATTTCCCATTGTGATACTTCCCATGGTCATACACCAGACAAAATTAGCTCCTACCAACTGCAGTGGCTTATCCGAGGAGCAACTAATCTTATCTGAATTTCACAAATACCTCAAATGGTAGCTTGTGACTTTGATTACTAGGAGAGTAGACCTAATCAGATTCCTTTCCTTAAAACACTGGTTCATTCAAATCCTTCACTCAGAGAGATCAAAGCTGTTCCTTCTCTCTATCTGCAGGGAAGCTCATTAGGAGGAGGTTGTCAGGGTTATAATCATGCAACAGTTTTACTTCTGGGTTATAACGCTTTTCCTTTCTTATCAGTCTGTGAGGTCCAAAGTGAGAGGAACAAAGTAGGTATCACTGACATACGATACTTTTAATACTTTCAGAAAGCACTGTGGTTTTCTATCTTTTTTATTCATTTCTTTATTCTGAAAGCATTTTGCTAATGTTTCTCAACTATACAGCTAGTTTGCAGGAGGTTTTATCTTAACATTTTAAAATCAGCAACTATGCTAACAAGTTACTTTTAATTTAAAACTTCATCAGTTTGACTGCATCATATATTTCATGTACTAGCTACTTGCACAAATTGATCCTAAGGACTATGTCATTTACTAGTGTCTTCATCATAGTTTCCGCATATATTTAAAAATAGAAAACCACGTTAAAATAAGTTCCTATTATAGACTGCAAAGGCAGTCTGTACCATGGTTAGATTGTATGTCTTGCAGCTAAGAACTTTTCAGCTTTAATTCTGATATTATCACTGAAATGTTTGGTAATTTCAAAACCATTTCATTTACCAGCAAATGCTATATCCTGATTCCAGTATCGTTTTCTGTCTCCCACAGCATTAAATGCTCAAGCTGTTTGACTACGCAGTTTTGATTAAGGGACCACATTTAATGATAATACATTAGCGATGATACCTGGAAAATTAATGATTGAACAGGATACTTGACTGGTAAAACAATATTTATGACTTCAAACCTGCAAATACATTCTTCACTACTGTATTAAGAGCCCCAGTAAATGCAGATGCAGTACTCATCCAGGTGGTCAAAATGTAAGATCAAAACTTAAGTTACAAATAATACAAACCATGGTGATATGAAATGCAAACATATTTTTTTGGCTCTTCTAATGAGCAACTGTTGAAAAATAATTACTTTCCTACAACTAGAAATGCCCTTTGGCCAAATTTCCCCTCTGAATCCAAAACATCAAAACTTAATAACGTGTCTTATAGCTGTAAGAAGTGCATTAAAAACAAATAAATAGGATCTGCCTACATTGAGTAATTGATTGCGAAATGATGGGACTGGAACAGTCACTGAATGAACTATTCATGGAGCTGAAAGCCGAATGATCACATCTGTATATGCAAGCCAAACAAATGGAGAGCAATGTCATCCCAACACAAGTTACACAATTCCAAGAACTGAGCCAGTGATCCAGTGCCTACACCACACTGTGCAACATGTCTATAGCCTTCCTGTGTATGGATCTGTCTTACAGTTCACTTAGAACCAGTTCAGTAGTGATATAATGTAGTGTCTTGTACAGCATTGTCATTACAGGTTGTTCCATGTTCAGGCATTGCATATTGCACTGGGTTTTCCACTTGTCATTGGGTAAGCTTCACTGTTTCCTCCTTCATCCCTTTCATTAATTGATCCGTGCGAAACACTATTACTGTCTCTCATGCCTTCCTCTGGGATCCTCCTGCCATTTCATCCTCTGCTATTGCCTACCAGCAGCAGCTCTTTCTCACCACCATTTCAGCTGCCTGACAGGGAGCAAGTTAGTGGGCTGCAGAGATCCATTCTGCATCACACTTCACTTCTAAGGGTGACATGTCTCACAGGCAACATGTGTTCTCATCTCATGATCTGTTTGCTCCACAGGCTGTTTCTAGCCTAAGATCTTTGCTCTCCTCTATGATTTCAGAGGGTGATCTGAATATCAGAGAAGCCAAACATTGCATAAAACCAGCTGGAATCAGTTAAAGCTGTGGGTGCTCAGAATCACTCAAGCATATGTGTTGTCCATCTTAATACCTTATTTTAGACTTGAGTATGAAGTTACTAAGCTTAGTGTAGTGGTGACTTGGCAGTGCTAGGTTAATGATTGGATTTGATGATCTTAGAGGTCTCTTCCAATGAAGGCTGTTATGTATTCTGTGATTCTATGATTCTATATTTACTGAGTCCTCCACTTCCCTATGCCATATTAGGCATCTCAAAAATATTTTGTATCTAACTTAAACAAAATTCATAAGAATTCATGTTAAAATATTCTAGGGACTGGAGGTTTCCTGAACTGAGCAAAGAATAGAGGAGAGGGCTCTTCTTCACTTAGCTGTGCCAAGGAGAAACTAAACAGGTTGTGTTTTCTGTATGCATCTTCTACATCTAATTTACCTGGTCTGCTCAGAGGATCAGAATGATGGAAGAAAATGATCCTGATGCCCTTTCCAAAAACAAAGTTTCCCAGAGAACAGAGAGGGCAATGATTTTATGAAATTGAAAATACAAGAAATACATACAAATAAATTGAAAAGGGAGTATTTCCTGAAAATTCACCTAAGTTTAAAGATGTGCACGCTAGGATCAAGAACCACCTTGATGTACAAATAGTGCTGTTTTAGCAAATTCCAGATGGTTAAGTTTATTGTACTGGTCAGTGATGTTTTCTAAGCTGAGTTTCTCAAAAGTGCCCAGCACTGAACACGTGTCTATATTCCTGTACAAAGCAATAGAGAACATTTGGCCAACTGGACTGTGTGATTGGCAGAACTTTCAGACGTTTCATTTTGGAAAAGAAATGTCACTTCGTGGAATGGAACTTCCAGCAGACTATTCCACTGCCACTGCTGAAGGGGAAAGATTCTCTAATTTTTCCTTTATTTAAAGTAGAATACAATATTATTAAAACATGGGCATGTGAATATAGGCTTCTGATTTTTAAAATGTTATTTTGTTGTCAGATTTTTGGAAAAAAGCTAATTAAATACTTTCTGTGGGTCTGTAGACTTCTCCAGCTTGTTCCAATGACATCATTATGGTATTTACAATAATTAATTTTATATCAACAGTTGCTGGTTAATGGTCTAAATATTCTATTGTTTTACCACCAGTAGATTGAGAAGTACATTTACAAAAGCTGCAAAGGAAAATTGCTTTCATTTTATATGAGCTGACTGAAGCACCACATTTAATTCATTTAGATGGCCGGTAATAAGAGATCGAATGAAGTTATGAGATAAAACAAAAGCAGGCTTTTCTATTTGTGTCAATAACACTAAGCGTAATGTTTCAAAGCAAACACTGTTATTAGGGTGAGATTGCAAAAGGAAGCAGTAATAGGTACCTCTTTCCTCCATTTTGTACTGGATGTTGCAAAAAATGATAGGAACAGAGAAAGAAAGAGCATACTGGAACTAACTTTCTTTTTAAAAGAGAGGAACCAGGAATGAGTAAATTGTCCAGAGCTAGTGGTCCTTTATGATTCTTTCTCATCTGTGTAAGACTGCTGTCAGGTTGCTTAGAGAATTTGTCTTGCTTGTTGAATACCCTTAATAAGCTGTTTGACTAAAGGAACCAGACACTGGGACAGACAGTCAGCAAAATGGAGGAGGGTTTCTCCAAGCAGACCAGTAGGCTTGAAATTTTTTCTATAATCACAATTTATAACCAAAATCCAGCGATTTTCCCAGGAAATTGTTAAGAGCTGACAAGATCATTTTTACGAAGTGACAACCTGGGACATTTTGGTCCAAAGTGTAAGATTTTACATTTTTCAGATTAAAGCAAATCAGAACAAAAACAAAACCAAAAAAGTTTACATCTTGGGAAAAGCAAAGACTTAGTTACCCTAATCCTGGTGTTCCCTTAGTGGAGCACAAGAAGGAGAGGAGAGAAAAACTGGAAGCGTGTATTTCTGTTCTGGAAAGAATACAATCCAGCTAGTGGATCTATCTACCTTAGATCTCAGCTGGATATTGTTTTCTCTCTCACAGTTCTGTCCTGAGTGAGGATTTCTCGAGCTATAGTCAGGAAGGAATGTATGAGCTGTTTTAGGGGCAGCTCTTGGACAAGCACCAGAATATCTCCTACTGAAGTCATCCAGGATGGGAATGCAACTGAAAAAACTTGCAAGAAAGCTCTTTTCAGCTTGTGTCTGCTGCAAGGTTAGAGAGATTTTGGACTTAAGCAAACAGACATGTTTCTTTAGTTGATTATTAAATCAGTTAAAAATAAAGCAGCATGTTACATCAGAGGGTTTTACTCATCAAAATCCTGACCATGTTAAACATAAGCCCTGGCTAATCATTTTTAGCCAAACTATTAATTTCCCTGAAGTCTTCCAAATTCTTAAATTAACTTGGATAAACAAGTGATGACCAACCTATGCATCTATTACCAAACCTATGCTCGGATGAAGTTCACCCTTTTCTTCACAGGATGTCTTGACAATTGCTGTGAGCTCCATTTTCTTCTAATGACGTAGCCATTCTGTAAGATAAGATAAGATGTTCTTCCCATTTCCCCATTAAAATTTCTCATCATTAGCTTTCTGGTATGAGCAAGCACAGATCTTAAAGAGTCCTTAATGCAGACCTACAGTTTCCTTGGTCTATTTAAGGTTCTTTACCACTGACCCATCAAAAACCCCTGTGGCTTTATTGAATGCATACCATCTGTACATGTCCTTCATGCAACAGCTTCTGGAATGGAATAAATATTTTTGTGATTCTCTATGGGTCTCCAGTCCAGATCTTTTTGCCCTCAACATTGCCTTAAGATCTGGTTTGTTCTTTTCTACTGACACTGCTTCATTCTCTTCAGATTTTCTCTCTCGTGCATGTACAGGCACTTGTGTTTATGAACTCAGTGAGGTGTTCCAAGGAAGCGTGACTTGACACATTAGCACATCTTGTTGTACATTCGAAGCCATAGCATGACGCACTGTCAGTGGCAAAAGAAAACGGCTCATCACTCAGCATGACACAATGTTCTTCACTCATGTGAAGTGAAAAACACTTCATTCTTTGCAAGCAGACTAACTATGTATGTTAATCTCTTTACCTTCAAAATGATGAAGCTTTCTGAACTGTGAGGAAGATATGGAAAGAAGGGAAAGTAAGCCTATGTCTCTATGTTATTTCAGCTATATCTCATTTTTTATTTCTTTTTATTGCACTGAAATACTTGATTCATTTACCTCCCAATGATACAGCTGGTATGAATATTGTTTATAACTTGTTTTCATCATTAAAAGTCTGAAAATATCCCATTAGAGATATCATATGACTAAAAGCTGAATTAAAGGATGACAGGAATCTGGCAGTAACAGAATATATACCATTGTTTTAATTTTAAAGTGTATAGAATTACCTTATTGTTCCAAATATTCACTCACTTTAACTAGCACTTATATTGTTTTAAGCAGCATAACAAATATGTAACATTCCACATACATCCATATAGGAACCTCCTGAGAAATTTGGACCCATATAAATACATATCCTTAATTTTCCTTTCCAAGTTAAAACCAAAATACGTTCAATTAAAAAAAAAAAAAAAGCCAATTTGAAGTACAATATACTTGGACATTTTTCACAAATTATTTTTTAACTGGAATTTTATAAAGCAGATTACTTATCGAAGGATTGCGGTATAATAATATTTAAGTTTTACAGAGATCAGAAAGATCAAATCAAATCAAATAAATATTATTTTATAGAGGGAAAAAGGGTGCAAAGAAAAGAAGTGATTTGCCAACATCCCTTTGCAAACTAGACAGAAAGCTAGAAATAGAACCTAGTATTTTTAAGCTTATGGTCCAACATTCTATTTATTAAACTACAGTACTCATAATAAAAAATAAATAGTTAACTCATTGAAGATCTTTAATATTTTTTTTTCAGTTGATTTCAATGGTCAGTATGCACAACATTTAGTTATTGACTTCTGCTAATGGCAGATAGTGAAACACTGAGCAATCTTCTAAGATGGAAGTTTGAGGACAAAGAAGTTCCATTTCTATGATTTGTGGATGGAGAACACATTCTGTTTCACAAAGAATAGCACAGACACAGGCATAACAATATCTGCTGCTTTCCTGGAAGATTATTAGATGTGTTCAGGACTCTGCCAGTAGTGGACAGATGAGACCTACTAAGTGGAAGAAAAATGAGTCAGGGTAGACAGTTACATATTATCATCAATTTAGGCTTGAAGACATTCCCCTAGAAGGGATAACAGCTTTAATATACTGTGGCCAGAGGAGGACAACAAAGCTGGTGACAGGGCTGGAAGGAATGTCCTACGAGGAGCGGCTAAGAACTCTGAATTTATCTAGTTTGGAGAAAAGGAGACCGAGGGGAAACCTTACTGCTTACTACAGCTTCCTGAGGAGGGGATGTGGAGAGGGAAGTGCTGATCTCTTTGGCCTAGTATCCAGTGGTAGGATGAGGGGGAATGGTTCAAAACTGCATTAGGGAAGACTCAGACTAGACATTAGGAAGCATTTCTTTACCGAGAGGGTGGTTAAACCCTGGAACAGGTTTCCTACAGAGGTAGTCAATGCCCCCAACCTGTCAGTGTTTAAGAGGCATTTGGACAATGCCCTTAATAATGTGCTCTAATTTTTAGTTAGCCCTGAAGTGGTCAGGCAGTTGGACTCGAGATGACCATTGTAGCTCCCTTCCAACTGACATTTCTGTTCTATTCTGTTGCCATTTTTTTCTATGAAGAATTTTTCAGTGATAAAGTATGGGAATGAAGGGTGTCCTTGGTAATTGTGCTGTTGACAACTGATTTGGCATAGCCATAGAGTGGCCGTGTCACGCTTCCATGTCTGCAGGAGTAGTTCACATTTTCCTCAGGTAGCGCTTTCTGGTCACAGCTCATGTTGTTGGCCTTTCCCTAAGAATTCCCCTGGCAAAGGAGACAAAGGCATGTAAGGACCTCTGGAAACAGAAAAAATGCTTGTGATTAAGATGGGGACAATATTGGGCTGGGCGACAAAATACTTTCTGTCTACAGATGTGTTTGCACTCTGAGCCTGCTGCGGAAAAAGCTTTTCTTTTGTTACACCAAAGGGAGGTGTTTTTGTTGTTACTGCGATATCTCTGAAAGAGTTGAGACCATAATGCATAAGCATTTGCCAACCCCATTCTTACTGTTACGGTCATAGACTATAGGTTTCTATTCACCAGTACTGGACTGATATCTTGCAAGGGATCATTTTTGTGTCATATGCATGTGTAGCAGCAAGCTTCAACTAAAGTACAGTCTCTAGTGGCAGCATTTTTGATTTTGCTTGTTTTCTTCAGGCTAAGAGTTTGTGACATGATAGTAGGTTACTCATACCAGACACTCAAAGTTTTAGGGTGACATATCAGAGTTACTGAGCAATCTCCAGAGATCTATCTCAAAATCAATAGACTATGTGTGATCTGTGCTGATTTTGCAGAAGTTTAGTGTCATGTCCTCATTCAACCACCCCTTACATTTGAACAGAGAGGCAAGGTACCTGATCAATATTCTTCATGTGTCTTTCCTTGAAGACTCTCTCTTAATCTATGAAATTACCTCAGGGACAGAGCTGGAGCTTGTATGCTGTCTGTATGTGTCAAAGGTGGGAGAAGTATTCAAGCAAAGATTTTGGGGCCAAGTATCTGAACTTGCTACCTGGTTTTAACTACCACAGCTGGAGAGGACAGAATCATGTACTTTTTTCTCACTTCTTTTATGGGTCTGTCATCTATTGTTGTTGAAAACACATAAAGAATTTTGTATTATGATGTAATTTATGTAACTTGTCCAAAACAATATTAGATTTATTCCATTTGCTATATGAAAGATATCGTTAGAATGCAGCCCATTTGGCAAAACTTGCCTCATAGTTCCAGGCAAGGATTCAATCACCTGTTGCTAAGATACTTAAAAAATATTGTCTGTTTTTAAATGTTCCTTTTTAATTGAATAAACTGTTAGTTTGAAATATTGCTGCCGAGGTTAAAAAGGTTTAGAAAATCTTAAAACTTTTTTATTTTTTTACTGGAAAGCAAGTTTTAGAATGGCTTAAGTGTAACAGCTGCAGCTTTTATTTATTCTATTCTTTGGTTAGACATTAAAACTTGAATTGAAATAATGACTGCTTGAATATTTGAGAACTGAGTTATTAGAACATTGTCACATACCAGCTTAATATTTTGATTACCAATACATTTGATCTGTTCTACCCACAACAGCTCTATAACAATAATTTTGAGGAAACATAACTGCTCTTAGGGGTTCTGAAAATGCACAGGAATGTTACACTGACACTAGTACGTTACCTTGGTGTAATGGGGCTGAAAGCACAGAGGCATATAAGTTCTGTCACTATACATTTAGAATTATGTAACATAGCTTTTAAAGACTTTTTTTTTTATAAAAAATCAATCTATCTAATATCCTACTCTTTTGTCAGAGAGATTCCCAGGAACTGGAATTACACTGACCTAATATTTGATTGCTAAAGTATGAATCTGTTGTACATGAAAATCACACAACACAGAACAGTAGAGTTCACCTACTGACCAGATTAATTTTTATCTCATTGCAGTAGAATTTACAGGCAAAAGGAGTGTTCTGCTTGCCTAATAAAATTGCACTTAGTATATCAACACTTCTCAGCCCTGACACTCATAGGTAAATACTGAACAGGATTTTGGAGTCTGAAAGGAATTAAAGATCTGTTCTTTGAATTTGTCTTTTGTAGTCTGTAAAGAGGAGGGAGTGTTTTACACCACCACTCTGACTGCTCAGCTGGAGAACTGAGTGATACTCAATGATTTAAGTATCTAATTTTCATATTTCGCTGAAAAATTTTACCACAGAACAGTTTTGATGCAAGCAGGAGATGATAAATCCATGCTCTTGGATAAGAGGAGAGAGGTCAAATTGTATTTCCAACACTTGACACGTCTGAGACCAAAAATTAAATATTGTGTACATTCAGACTAGTTTTTCTATTGAGATTTGATTTATCCCTCTATAGATAAAAGATCTGATGTGAAATTTGGATCTGAATCTATGGTAAGATATCTTTCAAAGGTAAAGTTTTAAAAACATAATTTCAAAAAAACCCAAGTAGATGCAATGCTTTTGATTCCCCCCCCCCCCTTCTTTTATCTAATATTTAGAGTAAGTCTAGTAAAGAAACAAACCAAAC
Source organism: Podargus strigoides (assembly GCA_028020825.1). Lineage (NCBI taxonomy): Eukaryota > Metazoa > Chordata > Aves > Caprimulgiformes > Podargidae > Podargus > Podargus strigoides. The sequence goes on along the minus strand of CM051619.1, from coordinate 11,293,694 downwards.
ATTTTAAGTGCTGATTTTATTTTATTTTTTTTCCCCAGTAGGCTTCCCCTTTGACTTTTTATTATCCCCATGAATAATGGGCTCATTTAGCCTGGAAGATACTGCTGGTAGGTCATGAAGTCCATCTCCTTGCATCACGGTAGGATTGATTGCTTTACTCCTGAGCCATTCCCAAATAGATGGGTGGCCCAGTCATGAATACTCAAGTGATGGTGATTCCATGACCCCTGTTGGCAGTGTGAACCACTTCCCTCAGAGTTAATGTACTTTTTCCTAACATTTAACCTAGATTTTCTCAACTGCATTTCGGTTCCATCACATTGTGTTCTCTCCTTGCGGATGAATGCGAGCAATTTGTCATCTGCTTTTATCAAACATTTCTGCACAAAATACTTCATCGTGGACTTAGGAATTCAGGTCCTGGTGGCTGAAAAGTTTACTAAGGTCTGCAGGACTTATAGACATTGGCAGTGCATATGACTGTAGGAGTGCTTAGTTTTACAATCAAAATGTTAAAAGAGGTATTTTGTTCACTGAAAACTTACAGTTTACAAATTATTGAATTACCAAAAGGATGGTTTAACAATTGAAGTTTGTTACAGGTGCTAAATTCCAAAATTTTGCAGGCACATGAAAAATACATAGTGCAGAAAATTTTTTGCAAAACAATAGAAAGACTATACTAGTGAAAAAATAAATATAGGTACTTAAAAATCTGAGAAGCCTCTTCTGAAAACCTCATCTGGACAAAGCAACCTACACAATGAGTCTGCTCCCTAACTATCATCTGCCTGAGGTGTCCAGAGAAAGAGGTTATTGTGACTAAATCTTGATGTTTTTTTCTGAGCTGCTTGCCTACATCTCCTTGACAATGAATGAAGAACATGGTCTCCTCTCCACTGTGATTCATGTCATCTTAACATAGCTTTCTAATATGGATCACATGAATCATGCCTCAAAAGTGCTTATTCTCCCTTCCTTCACTGTTAAGCAGACTGGAGCAATCGTCTTAACTGTGGACAGCTGCAGCTATAAACTACTTGGGTTAGATGAGATGAATATCTTCTTGCTGTCACTTTAACTAGCAAGTACCTGCAAATACTTTTTTTTTTTTTTTTTTTTTTTAGCTTAAGGCATGCCTAATACACAATCTGATGAAGCTAATTTATTTGTCTTATCATTGTGCAGAAGTGTGTTTCAGACTTCAGCTGGAAGTTGTCATAAAAATTGATGCCTATACTTGTTGAGAAATTTACTGTGTTTTAAATTGAAATTCTCTTTTTCTGTTCTTAATTGAAGACTGTAAATTTGCTCTTATCAGCTAAGGAGATGAGGCCACTCGAACAGCCAGGAAGTTATTTCCAAGCACTATCCCTAATCCATGAAGCAGTTAAGTTTCTCTTGATTCCTGGGGATGAGGAGGCTTCAAACGTATTAGTTAAGTTTATTCAGAGGAATTGGCTCTGACAAATTTGTGGAATGAAGGCTGTACAGGCTGTAGATGGATATAAATGTGTTCTCCACCTGCACACATGCACAACAGCATTGTCCAACTCTGATGTATTTCAAATTGATTGAAACTATAAATAGTGCTGCTGGCAAAACTGCAAACAGTAACTTTTGGACTCAACTTCAGCCTTTGCACAGCAAAGTCAGTCAGATCAGTGAACAGTACAGTTTGTTGGGTTTAAGGTATGTCGTTGAGTCCTCTACTTCTCATAACACTGTCAGACTTACTTCTGTTTAATCTCATGCAGTAACGAGCTAACAGAGTTTAAATAAAAAATTCCCAGTATTAAAAACAAAAGTGATTATCCTGCAATCCCCAAGGGCCCGGCTATTGCCAACAGTTAACCATTGATGTGTGAGAATGACCTGGAGGTCAACTGAGATGCCTTTTGCTAACAAGCTTGGTTTGTGCATGGGTCAGAGCTGTGACTCAATACTTTCTAACTTTGGCAGATGCAGGGATGTGACACTGGCAAAGTTTTAAGATTAAAGAGGAGAAGAAAGAAAGACAACAATTTTTTTTTGCTGCACAGCTTTTGCCACGCACCTAAAATCAGCTCTGTAGGACTTGTCTGCATTATGGTTATAAGAAAATCACAGAAACTAGTCCTCACAAGTTAGGTCCCTGAGTTTAACAGCTACAGCTTAAATTTTCATCCCAAATACGATTTTTCAATTAGAAAAACATGACTAAGGCTCATGTTTTCCAACCAGCTGTCCCAAAATTTCTAATCTTACATCAGCCACTGCCCTGCTGTGTGACTGCAGGCAATTTCTCAACTCATTTATTTTCATTTATGATTATTTGTATTGCTGTATATCTAGGAGCCAGAGCCCTTTGTGCCAGGTGCTGTAAAAGAGAACAGAGGACAATTCCTGCTGGAGAAAGCTGGGAATCTACAACTAGGGAACTGGGATGGACACAGACTGACAGCTGAGGACAATAAGAAATGAGTGACATCGTATCTCTGAGCATGATAAGCAATGGCCTTAACTTGCCAGCAGCATGTCAGTGTTTTCTGTATCCATCATACTAGAAAAGTATCTTAAAGAGGGGACAAAAACCCCTAGTGATTTGATGCCTACAGGGATGTCCTTCAAAAGGTGGGAGGCAGGATGTGGAAGAACAGACGTGCTTAGGAAGCCCACAGGAGGAGGACACATCTGGACCAGTTGGGAACTGCCTTGCTGGTGAAGGTTCATCCATGACTGTCCTGTGATATGAGGGAGGAGGGGGAGGGCTGTAACAAGACAGCAGCATGGATAGGGTGATGGCCTATAGAAACAAGTTGCTTGGCAGGACTGCATTTGTCAAGGTCGTGGAAGAAGGATAAAGCAGTATTCAGTGTACAATGATGTAGTGAGAGCTTCCTTGAGTGTTGGTGGGAAAGGTAATATTTTAGAAACATTATGATGAAAGGAGACATTTGAGCCTGGATAGGAATACTCACAGAGATATGGCTCAGTGATTACACATAAACTGTGAACCCAAAAGACAGGAATGACGGCAATGTGGTGACACTCCTATTCTTTGACTTGTCAGTATTGTAATCACTTTAGGGAAGGCTCTGTTTTTTCTACACCATTTAGCAGGATGAGTCCCCTCTTGCATCGTGGCAAATAGCTAATAGAAAATACAGTATGTAAATAGGTCCCTCAGCTCTGTTTAAATTCGTTTTATGGATCTAGGTGTTGAAAAGCTCAATTTGAAGACTTAATTAAGAAAATAACAAACAAGGAAAAGGACCAAACAAATCTATGACACCTGCATATACTCTGAATTAATTTTTCTTGGCAAAATGCAAAAATACTCATCTTCACTTTTAAACTAACACAACTGTTAAGCTGGCCACCACATTTCATGTGATTAAATTTTATCACTGCCACGTCCATAGTTCTCCAGGATTTAATTCAAAATGTGAATCTTTCCTAAATAACAGCACTTAAACTTCTAATCTTGTTTGTTTGTTTTGATTAAACAAAGATGTTCTGCTTTTTTTGTAGAAGTGATGTCACCTAATTGACTACATGTTGGTTTAGCCTCTAAAGCCATAAAATGTGATTCTATTCTTCGTAGCTTTTAAGCTTGATTAAAGCAAGCTCCTCAAGTTGTTCTCTAATAGCAGGCTCCCCAGAAATGGAGAGAGATTCTCAAATGGTTTAATGTTTAGAAAATGAAGAAACATCTCCACCCCCTCATGTAACCACAGGAAACAAAGTATTAAAGTTGGGGAGGGGGAAGGAAGGAGGAAAAAGAGAAGTTCGTTCTCTGTCTTCCCCCCAAAATGTGAACCACAAAGGATTGTTTTCCTTTCATGTGAAGAGATTTTCAGCATTTCATTTCCTTAGTTTTCTATATGGTACGAGCAAAACTCTTAAATCACTAGTTAGCGGTTTCTATCTAAATCTCATCATCTAATTATTTTTACAACGCATTCTTGGAAGGGTAGGAATGGTTCTGCCAGGAGATGTTTCACAATAATTAGAAGCCCCAATGGGTCTCTTAAGAATGTTTAAAGGGTTCCATATGCAGGCTGCTACAGGGAACCTTATGCTGTACACAGCTCTTCGTTTGAAGCAATAAGTCTTGACAGCCCTTGTTGTATTTTATTATAGCAAACAAAATCCATGCCAACCAATCAGGATCTTGGATGTCTTGCCATTCTTTACTGGGAAAAATAACAGCGGAGACTGGTTAGCTACAAAGACTGTGTCATATTCATGCAAATATGGACTGCTTGAAAGGCGTTTGTCTTGAAGACAGTTCTTTGTGGCACAGAAACAGCATTAAGAGGTGATTTTTGGCAAATAAAAGTGCCTTGAAACCAGTGCATAAAGTTTTTCATCTCCCCATTCATGCAATGAATACGCAGTACTGGCCTTTGAAGTTAAAATGTTTACACTGAAATGTTACTTGCTAACACACATAAATGGCTAATCTGAAAAGATTAACCCTCCTCCTATTGTGTGTGTTAGCCAATGAATAACTGCTGTACATTTTTTAGCTGAGTATATCTTGCTTATACAGTCTTTTTGCATGTAGTAAGAGATGCCTCTAGATGATGCATATATAAGAGATGCATATAGTAAGAAGAAAGTGGCCCAGACAAGGAGACTTACACCATATGCTTTATGAATTTCTTTGTATATGATATATACATGTTAAGCAATGAATACTTACTTGACTAACAACAAGGAGACAGAAAGCTAGAGTTCTTAAACAGTGAAGGATTGATAAGACAGTGTTCGTAACAAACACACAAGCAAAAACAGGTAATGGAAGCAGAGAAAGAAATAGAATTCTCTCCATTCAAACAATCATTATTACTACAAGTGTCTGGCAAGAGAACACAACTTCCCAAGAGCATCCTCTTCCTTTTGAGTCTCACATATTGCTCTGACTTCTCAACTAGCTGTTGGTGAAACTTAACGGATGTTAAGGCTTGGTCCCTGAGGGTAACAGAGCATTTTTCTAGATAACTAGTGATGTACGTTTTCAGAAATGTTATTTGCCTGCATATGTGAAATATTTGTGGCCATACTAGACATGCTTAAACGTATACATGCAATTGCACATGCCTACATTTTCAAATCTAGTCCATAATGTCTTGGTGTTAGGATACAGACACATCTCTGTGTCAACTGTAAAGTCATTGGCTTAATCTCTGCTTTTATATTAAGATAATGCTTTGGCAAGGGCTCAGTTTGAGACATCATAGTATTGTACAGATAACTGTACATAATTTTATACTGAGTACTCTATGTGGGGTTGCCCAGTATTTAAATATCACAAGAAGAGAATTTCTTCACTAACATACTTCATTAAGAAGGTTAAATTAAAAAATGCATACATATATTTTCAAAATATTTATGTTTCTTTTGAGAATGTTTTGCACTTTTATAGCCACCATTTTAAACTTAATTAAGTTGTTTTGATAATTTCAGTCAAAATTTAGAATTTGTATGAGTTCTTTGATTCACTGTTTCTCCTACAGTTTTTAAATGAGTGACTTGAATATCCCATGTCTTTGTGAGAAGAATATCGTTGCTGACCATTCAGTAAGAGTTGTCATCGCCATTCCCCCACCACATGTAGGACAGATAAATTAAAATCTGAAAAAGACCATATGGATCTTGGTGTTCAGCCCCTTACAAGTGCAAGGCATCATGCAGCAGGTATAGTAGCTCTGATTTCTCCATGTACACTTTTCATAGATGAAACCTTAAGTGTTACATGAAAACTCTTGGTTTCCTACTTTTGTGTCTTGTGTTTCTGTGTTTTTCATAGTTCAAGGAGAGAAACAGGCTTACTCAGAAGGAAAACATTACAGATTCTCAAGTATGGAAACTCCCCCTGGAAATATCCATCTCATTCAGGTGCCTGTAGGAGAAGTCTAGAGCAAATACCTCAAAGGTAGATAGCTCATGAAGGTGTCTATGATTAGGCTTGAGGAGTGAAATATTAGAGCAGAATGTGACCAAATGATTCTGAAGAATGAACTGTGTCCTGTACCACAGAAGACTGCAGGCAGTCCTCACTGACCTTGGCCAGTGTGACTTGGGAGGAGGTTGCTTTCTGACTCCAAAACTGGCAACTGCAAGGCCAAGCTGCACTAGGCATACACGTGACAGATTTTGCAGTACTTCTGGATACACCAGTACATTCTTTCCAATGTTGCAGATCCATTTTAAGACTATCTCCAATGGGCTGGTGGAAGGAAAACATTATTCCACTTCCTAATGCTGTCAAGTTATGACTCAAGGAGTGAAAAAAAATAAATATTTCTTCCTAGCCTCAGCAGGGATCAGAAGAAACTTCAAAGCATAGATTTAACATAAAACAAATACAGTGGAAAACCAAGTCTCAGCACGCTGTGACCAAGATTCCTTTAGTGGGTTCTTTAGGGATATAAAAGAAAAGGGGTATTTTTTTTTTTAATTTAAAAAAAAGGGATTCTTATTGCATCACTTTTGATTTCTAGTTATAGCATCACACTAGGCAGTTATGCAATCCTTTCTTTATCCAAGGTTTCAGGTTTCATCTTGGTACAATTTACGTTCCTTAAACCTATCTACATTCTTTAGAAGACTGTCCTTGAAAATCACAATGTGGTTGTTTAGAAATCTTCAAATTTTTCTCAAAGTTCTTTCATAAGCATTTTATGTTCATTTGTTCCTATACCAATATCAACTTTTAAATGAAATAACAGTTCTTTGTCTTTCACATTTATGATCCAGATGTCTTCATTACAGAGTCCCATACCCTAGCTGTTTTATGACTCAAAACAAACTAAGATATATTTGTAACCATTTTCATAAAGTAAGCACTTCATTATATTAATCACCTGGAAAACCTTACCTGTGTCTATTAACATTTAAATTTTTATATGAGTAATCATAATCATCTTACTTAAATGTGACCTTACCATTCTTTAGTGATTGTAATTCTTCCCATCCCTGTAACTCTTCCTATTAATCTCCCCTCTTACCTGGAAAGCAATTTCAGATAAAGCTCTTTATAATATTCAAATCCTTAATCTCCTCAGTGTAGTAATCTCTGTTGACTTGATTTCTTAGTTTCTTAGTTTGTCTCTTAAAAATCCAAAACATTACTTTGATTCTGTTTTGTAGTTCTAAAATCAGTTTAACCAGCTCATATTTGCATAATCCAAGAATAGTTTCTAAATCCACCTCTTCTATGAAAACCTTGTTCCTTCCATCTTATTCCCATCTTTCATTCTAGGTTCCTTGGCTCAGGGATCCTCTGGGAGAGGACTAGTCATCCCAGGCCCAAAGAGTTCCTGCTGGGGCTGGTACAATCACTCAAGTAATTGTATATCATCTGACTTTCATTATTAGTGCATGCAGTCATTTTTTCTCTTAGCAAATCAAAACCCTCTTTCTCCCCCCACACCCCCTCCTTGCCATTCTATATCGTCACTTAATTATTTTCAATTTCATTCTATATTTATACCTTGCTTATTCCAGGTGCTCCTTAGTCAGTGTCTCTACTTTGATAAAGTCTAATTCATAAAAGCTTTTTTGAAGTCAAACATCCTAAAATTCCATGAGAACTGCCATCCTCAAGCTATCTGTTGACCTTCATTATTTTGCCATGCATTAACTCTTTTTGTCTAATGACTTGGAGGGTCTTGCTCTTTCCACTGTGTTCCATAAGTTATCATAGTCATTTTTGATATCATCTAAAGACTAGTCAAGACACTAATTTAAAAATAAACAACTAGCTCCCAACTCCCACCCAGATCCTCTCAAAACCCAGAACTATATAAAATACTGGAAGAATTTTGTATTCTTTCTCAGTCCTCATGCTAGCAGACGTGTCAGGTAATGAATCACAGCTATGTAGAACGGTTTTCTATTAGCAGTGATGAAACCTCTTGTCATAACTTTTCCATTCTTTCAGGTCTCAGGTAAGACTTTACAAGTAAGTAAATTTTGTTGGGTATACTCTCCATAATCTTCCACAGCTCCCTACATTCGCCCAGCTTCATGACAGAATGATCAATGAGTTGTGTACAAACTGTAACCTTGAAGCTGAAACATGAAGCAACGAACTATAATTCCTTAAAGTGTACCTCTCTGGAAATAAAAAAACACATCTCTTGAACTGCAGTAATGTTGAATAATTTAGATTGGAAAGAACCTTGGGAGTCTGAACCTCTGCTAAAGGAGAGCTAGAGTTCAAATTAGGTCAGATTGCTTTAAGTACAGGTTCTTGTCTTCTCAAGTTTTGAGTAGCTCCAAGTATGGAGCTTCCACCGCAATTTTATGAAATCTGTTCCTATATTTATTTTCCATATTTATGTGGGTTTTTTTCTTTTATATCAAGCCAGAATGTCCATTTTTGATATTTAGTGTCCATTGCCCATTTTTCTTTCAATGTGAACCTACCAAAAGTGCCTAGATCCATCTCCTCTACATCTGCCTGATATTTGGAGAGAACAATTAGATTCCTCTTTAGCCTTCCCTTCTCCAGGTTAAACAAACCCAGCTCCTTCAGCCTTTCCTCATGTGTCATGTGCTGTGGACCCCTACCCATCCTGGAGGTTCTCCACTGAACTTTCTCCTGTATGCCAATGCTTCTTTTTTGGGGGGGACCTAAACTGGACACAGCATTCCAGCTGTAGCCTCATGAATGCAGAATCAAAGGAAAGAATCATTTCCTTTGATCTACTAGCCATGTTCTTGCTGGTGTAGACCAGTATGTGGCCAGCTTTTATTGCTGGAAGGGTGCAGAGTTCAGTCCTCTGCAGCTGAGAAGGTGAAGAGATTTTCCTGTAACAGAGCAGGAGTTTTACAGCTCACTGACCACTGCCATGATGTTTTGCACTTGGGAGGTCTCTCAAGCAGCTGACTTGCACAACTAACCAAGGGGTCACACAGAGATCTTGTGAAGCTGTCATTTGTGGAGTGGATTCTTTTCCCTACAGCTAAGGGTGTTGATTTGTTTGGTGGCTATTTGAAAAACAGTATTGAAAAAACAGAGGCATGAGAAGAAGTAAAATTCAGACCAAACAGAATGTTTCAAAATGTGCGGTGTTGTTCTGAAGAGATTTTTATTAGTATTTTAATGACCCCAAAGTATTTTAAAATTAAGCATAATTTTGAATTGAAATATTGAATACTTTATTTTAGGCTGTTTTTTTCTTTACTAAAATGGTTGCCAAAATTGGTGCTGGTATACATATTATTCAGCTCTTCCTATTCTGTGTGGGAAAAAAAAGCTTGAAGTTGAGATCTTTCAGTCATCCCACAATAGCTTTCTGCCTGTTCACTGTGTTGATTGGGAATGGCATGGCTGTGATAATGTGGGACATACCTGGGCTCCTACAGCCTTTCAAGTCATCTGGCTCTGCAGTTGACTATACCTGGGTGGAACATGGCTTTGTGGCAAAGTTTGCTTGTTCTTTCAGGGCAAAGTCAACAGACCCATTGCCCCATTATGTTGGAAATCAGTCTGGAAACTGTAATTGCTTTCTTTCACTATGTTTGGTTCAGTACTGAGCTCTCAAAGACCAGTTTAGGACTTCTGTGATCACTTACTTAGAAAGTTATAGGCTGTAGTATGATAAAACTTTGTGTACTGGGTTCAAAGTCTGATTTAATCTCTCACAGAGCACTTCTTTGTTGATTGATCACTCATATTTGCATTAAAAACCCCCGCAAATAAAGACCTCAAGTCTCACCACAGAGAACATAAGTATTAATTTTGATTGAATTGCTAGCACTTGGTAATACTGATCAGAAGAAACAAGAATTTGTTTTCTTTAATTCTTTAATAAACAGTTTTGTTACTCAAGAACACAATCCTTGCTCTTCATGTAGAGATTTTTCATTGCAGTACTCAGCAACTGTCCTGCAGTCTTCTGTGGAAAAATTAATCTCATTTTTAGGGGCAGCAGAGAAGGATTAGTGTATTAAAGGTAAAAAAAAATATATGAGAATCACACACAATAGTGAAAACATATAAAAGCAGGGACTGAGAGGTCCATTTCCATGATTTTTGTCTGGGAGATAATCTAAGATATATATATGGGCTGGTGGATGAATGGACTAAAACAGAGTAGTCAAGGTGGTATTATCCATCACACTAGTGTAAAAACACAATAGCTTCATTGCAACACAGATTACTTCCTAATTTAGTCATAATTAACTCTGCAACCTTGATGTTAAATGGAATCTTGTTTTCACTGCTGTGTAATCTTTCCAGTAAAGGTACTGAAAGAAAAATGCTCCTTGATATAAATAAAATAGCAGAGTATGGCCCTAGCTGAAAGAATATACTCCAGACCGCTGTAACTGGAAATAGTCTGGGCTGCTTAAAAATCCCAGTACAGTGACAGTAGGGTTTAGGTAACTTTTTAACTCACTGCCACCTAAGTAGGAATTCATGGCCTGAAACTGCTGACCCCAGTTGTTGCCGTATACCTGCACATACCATGTCTATTTTCAGCTTTCAGTAAATGTAAAAGCATTATTCGATGAAGGTTACCTGTATTTATTTAACACAATGTAGACCTCCATGATTAGTAAAATGATACTTGAAGCAGCTTTTGTAACCAAGTACTTGGCATCCTGCCCAAAACTATTGGGTAACTATTTGCAGATTAGAAGAGGGGACTGAAGACAAATGGTGTCTTGAAAGTAAAAACGTGACCTTTCCCAAACAACATGATGCTGAAATGCTAAGCGGGAGATAGCCCTGCAGAGTAACTTAAAAGAAAACCACAAGTTGTGTTTGCTTTTCAGCATCCACAAGCTATTATTCTATAATAACAGAGGGAAAAGTTTTCTCCAGGCAACCCTTCCAGTGGTTACAAACTGGAAATAACTTCCAACCACTAAATGATGTTTCATTTTTTTCTGTCTTTTTTTTTTTTTTTTTTTTCCCTTTCTTCTATTTCATGCATATCCATGTTTGCACAGCAGAGCAAATGCACTTCTAAGGATGTGTCACTCTGAATGCAAAGCAAGCTACCCTGATGAACAGAAATATGCCATGAGTTGCACACACACTCCAAAGGAAGCAATCTCTAATAGCAGCTCCTGTTAGACCAGAGGCAAGTCAGAGACTTCACATGATTTTCTGATACTTGCTGTGTTACCATGGGCAGGTCACTTGTAACATCTCTGTACCTCAGTGCTTTAAAATGTAATCCAGCAAGGATGGTGAAAAGTGATGCACCGATTAGGCTTTGAGTTATGTTTTACTTTTCACTTTCCCCCAGTATTGGAACTTATTGCTGCATGTACACCACTGGGACAGCATGAAGAAATGCAAAATTGGTGCAATATTAAAATATTTTTAACAGAACATTTCAATGTCAATGTTTGTATTTTTATTTTATGAACACACTCCTATATTTTTATCTATTTTTTTTCTTGATACTAATGTTTATCAAGAGTTGGCTATTTTGCTTATTTGTTACTTACACTTTCCTTCTGCTATATTATGGAAAAAGAGGTAAGTAAGAATAAAACTTACAATTTATTTTAGGTATAATTATTTGCAGGGGCAATGCAAAATCATCCTTGAATAAAGAGGGATAATTTAATTCAGGTTAAGTTGGCTGTCCACTCCAAATCCCACTATAGTAACAGCTGCTATCAGCCTGAGAATAACCCAGAAAGAGAAATTTTAAATATCAATATTATTTGATCAGGGTTCAGACAGATTAACTGTACTTCTGTCAACAATCTCAGTAGATGGAAGATTTGGGAATAGGTAAGGAAATTACTGCTACTTAATTCTCACAGAAACAGTTTCCTCCATATCTTGTCCCTGGCAACATAATCCTTACAAGTGGAATTCCGTCCTAGGAGGTTCCTTTATTTTTCTTTCTGTGCAGAAGCTGAAGTCTCAGTTGAAGTGTATTTCCCATTCCACCCACGTGTTTCTTAGCCACTGATTTTATTCATGTGTGTTAAAAACTTTTCTGTTGTCCTGTGCTGAAGCTGTTTCCATGGCTGTAACTTGGAGTACATGTAAAGTCCAACTGCAAGTAGTATCATGTTACTTAGTTCATTTTATGCTGCACAATGAAGGTGTAGAACAGTCTAAAATACTTAGGATTATTGGCATCACCCAAACTAAGATGTAACTGCATTTGGAAATAATTTGAAAACACAGTTCCAAGTTTATTTATAACCCAGTCCCCTGTAGGAAGCCTTCAAAGAGTTAAATTTATTTCTTTTATTAATGTATTTCTCTGCAAATTGCATTGGCCAGAATGCACAGACAATCCTTACAGGAATAGCAAAGAATGTTACCAACACCATTTTCAGGTGGGATGTTCCTTTTGTATTTCACCTGCCAAAATGGCCTTCTAAAAGTGACATTCAATTGAGTTTTAATGGAAATCACATGCCTTTGAGCTATCTTTAAATATGCCAACTGAAATGTGTGTATTCCCTCCTCTCTTCTCTGTTTTCTTTCTCATGTATGTCTTTTGGGCCACAGCCCCATAATGAACTGCATATGCAGAGATCAGTGTATATGAAGGAGTCCATTGGCTGCTGTAGAGCTCCATATGGAGATGAGGGTCCATCCAACAGAGTAATGTTCAAGTTGGAGATGTTGGACAGTAAACCATTGGCAGGGAGACCATCTTCATTTGTGTCCTGTTTAATACCGGGCATGTTATGGGTTGCTTTGTCTTTTTCTCTCGTTATACAACCAGATTATATATAGAAACCACATGGGCACAGTGGGGTTCCAAACAAGCTTCTTTACTAAATATAGAGAGCATAGGAGAACAAGTTACTTATACATGGTATTGCTCAGAGAAGTTTCTAAAACACTGAATGCCACAGCACAGAAAAGTGCTCACAGACTACATAGCGAAACGATACTCTGTCCACTACTCATTCCAACAGACTACATCATTGCTTAAAAATAAAAAAAGGAGTTGTCAGAAAATAAAAATGGGAATTGCTTCTGACTAAATATAATTAAAAGAAATTGTCACGAAATGGGTAAGTGAAGATTGTTATAGTCTGAAATCACATAGTTTTTCAATAATGTCAAACCACCAGCTTTAAATAGAACCTGATTTTCATTAATAATTCTTCTTTCCAGTTTTTTATGATTTTTTCAGCAGACCTTACGGATCATATGTAACAATAATAGGAGACATGCCACAAAAGGTCCATTTTTAGATGAGATTCCAGAATTTTGCTTAGTTTTATGAGCACTGGATCCAAACTCCAGTGGGACTTGCCAAAATTCTAACCATTCATTAACTCAAGCTATCAACAAACTTGAATAAAACAGCAATTTTTATAGTTATTTATATACATATTCATACATACACAAGAACACACATCTGTAGGCATTTGTATACATATATGTTTCTGTCACATGTACACATGTGCTTGTGTTGGTGTATGGACATATATATGTATGAATATATATAATTACACCTCTGGAATAAAATGATATAAAAATCAGCAGCGTGCATATTGATGTGACCCTCTGACAGCGATAAAGGTCTCTTGGAAGTCCCAAGAATGAAAGACAAATTGTCTGTGGATCATTTAACTTTCTAAAAATGTAAAGATTCACACTACCACAACCACAACCTCTGTTTCTAACTATATGGCCTGTTTGAGACATTCAGAGACATAATACAATTTAACTAAGCTAGCTACTTTGAGTTATGTTTTGGAATCTTGATTAATTTCTTCCTAGACTTATGGCCAATTTGAGACAACTTGGAGGCTGTTGAGTTTGGGAAATAATAAGCCTCCCTATCCCCTGAACAATAGATCCACTGAATTTTAAGCCAACATCTTTGGAAAGCTAAGAGTTATGGATAAAACCCAGGCGGTCTAAGTCAGACATACTTCCTTCATGTATCTGAATCAGTCATTCCAAAAGTGTTTAAGTCATCTAGATTTGTCCTAAATAAAGGAAAGCAGGTAACAGTGAAAGCATGAAGACATTGCAAGTGCCTAAAGTCAGGCTAAGAACTCCTCCTTTATTGCTTCAGACACCTCCCTTCTTCCGTTCGCTTTATAGGAAATTCAGGCATTAACTTGAGGTAAAATGTTTCAGGATGCATTCATCTATAAGTTGATTGCTGAAGTTAGATTGAGTTCCTCCACCAATTTCACTACCTGAAATCTGAATACCCCCTACATAGCACTACCAGAAGTTCATCACTTGCCTATCATAAAAAACCACAGAAGCTGTTTATGTTGGTTTGTCCTTCAGTTTCTGACATGTAATAGGATAGGATGGTGATACCGAGTTTTTGGAACTTAAATCAGTTTTTGTCCTTTTTTCTTTTTTTTTCCTCCCCATTGTGGAAGTAGTAGGCGAACATCTCACCAACAAGGAGGGTCTTGTTGAAGCAGTGATGGTCAATGGCAGCCTTGGCTGCAGTGATCATGAGATGGTGGAGTTCAGGATCCTGTGTGGGAGGAATAGAGTACCCAGCAAGACCAGAACCCTGGACTTCTGCAGGGCCAACTTTAGCCTCCTCAATCAAATGTTAAGGGAAGTCCCATGGGACAGGGTGCTAGATGGTAAAGGGGCTCAAGATAGTTGGTCAACATTCAAGGACCACTTCTTGCAAGCTCAGGATCAGAGCGTCCCCACGGGTATGAAATCAAGTAAGGGAGCTAGGAGACCAGCATGGTTAAACAAGGAACTGCTGGGCAAACTCAGGTGGAAAAAAAGAATTTATGGATCATGGAAAGAGGGGCTAGTCACTTGGGAGGAATATAGGACAGTTGTCAGAGGATGTAGAGAGGCAATTAGGAAAGCTAAGGCCTCCTTGGAACTTAACCTTGCATGTCAAGTCAAGGATAATAGGAAGGGCTTTTTCAAATAATTAGCTAATAAAATTAACACTAGAGGCAATATAGGCCCACTGATGAATGAGGTGGGTGCCCTAGGGACAGAGGATATAAAGAAGGCAGAGGTGCTGAATGCCTTCTTTGCCTCTGTCTTTACTCCTGCAGGCTTTCCCCAGGAGCCCCTGATCCCTGTAGCCCCAGAAGAAGTCAGGATAAAGGAGGAGTTTGCCTTGGTAGATGAGGATTGGGTTAGGGATCAGTTGAGCAATCTGGATATCCATAAATCAATGGGACCAGATGGAATGCACCCAAGGGTGCTGAGGGAGCTGGCAGAGGTCATTGCTAGGCCACTCTCCATCATCTTTGGTAAGTCATGGAGAACAGGAGAGGTGCCTGAGGACTGGAGGATAGCAAATGTCACTCCAATCTATAAGAAGGGCAAGAAGGAGGACCCGGGTAACTATAGACCGGTCAGCCTCACCTCCATCCCTGGAAAGGTGATGGAACAGCTTGTTCTTGGCACTATCTCGAGGCACATCAAGGATGAGGGGGTCATTAAGAGCAGTCAACATGGTTTTACCAAGGGTAAGTCATTTTTGACCAACCTTATTGTCTTCTATGAGGAAATAACTAGGTGGATAGATGATGGTAGAGAAGTAGATGTGGTTTATCTTGATTTCAGTAAAGCATTTGACACTGTCTCCCACAGCATCCTCGTAGATAAGCTGATAAAGTATGGGTTTGGTGATCAGGTAGTGAGGTGGATTGTGAACTGGCTGAAGGGAAGAAGCCAGAGAGTTGTGGTCAATGGGACAGAGTCTAGTTGGAGGCCTGTGACTAGTGGAGTCCCTCAGGGGTCGGTACTGGGACCGGTGTTGTTTAATATCTTCATCAACGACCTCGATGAGGGTACAGAATGTATCCTCAGCAAGTTTGCTGATGACACCAAACTAGGAGGAGTGTCTGACACACCAGAGGGTTGTGCTGCCATTCAACGAGACCTTGATAGGCTGGAGAGTTGGGCGGGGAGAAACTTAATGAAATTCAACAAGGGCAAATGTAGAGTTTTGCATCTGGGGAAGAACAACCCCATGTACCAGTACAGGTTGGGGGCTGACCTGCTGGAGAGCAGTGTAGGGGAAAGGGACCTGGGGGTCCTGGTGGACAGCAGGATGACCATGAGCCAGCAATGTGCCCTTGTGGCCAAGAAGGCCAATGGCATCCTGGGGTGTATTAGAAGGGGGGTGTATTAGTAGGTCGAGAGAGGTTCTCCTTCCCCTCTACTCTGCCCTGGTGAGGCCACATCTGGAATATTGTGTCCAGTTCTGGGCCCCCCAGTTCAAGAAGGACAGGGAACTGCTTGAGAGAGTCCAGCGCAGAGCCACAAAGATGATGAAGGGAGTGGAACATCTCCCTTATGAGGAAAGGCTGAGGGAGCTGGGTCTCTTTAGCTTGGAGGAGACTGAGGGGTGACCTTATTAATGTTTATAAATATGTCAAGGGTGAGTGTCATGAGGATGGAGCCAGGCTCTTCTCAGTGACATCCAATGATAGGACAAGGGGCAATGGGTGTAAGCTGGAACATAGGAGGTTCCACATAAATGTGAGGAAGAATTTCTTCACAGTGAGGGTGACAGAGCACTGGCACAGGCTGCCTGGAGAGGTTGTGGAGTCTCCTTCTCTGGAGACATTCAAAACCCGCCTGGACATGTTCCTGTGTGACCTGACCTAGGTGTTCCTGCTCTGGCAGGGGGATTGGACTAGATGATCTTTTGAGGTCCCTTGCAATCCCTAACATTCTGTGATTCTGTGATCTAATTCAAGACCTTACAGTAATGTACATATGCATGCAGGCTGAATTTATGTTGCCTGAGGAAAACTAGACTTTCACAATTTTCTATATTTTGTATACCTGACTTCAAACCTTCCCTTATCTTTTAACACTGTTCTTGGATTTGATTCATTTTACTGTGTCCAGTTCTGGGCTCCCTCGTACAAGAGAGTAACACTGGAGAGAGTCCAACAAAGGGCCATAAACATGATTAAGAGACTGGAGCACCTCTCATATGAGGAAAGGCTGGGACTGTTCAACCTAGAGAAGAGAAGGCTCAGGGGGTGCATCTTATCAATGTATATAAATAGCTGAAGCGAAGGTGTAAAGAAGAGGGAGCCAGGCTCTTAAGTGGCACAAACTGAAACACAGGAGGTTGTTCCTGAGCGTCAGGTAATACTTTTTCACTGTGAGAGCTGCACTGGTTGTCCAGAGAGCTTGTAGATTCTGCCTTCTTGGAGTATTCAAAAGCTGTCTGGACATGCTTGAGCAGCGGGGTTAGACTAGATAACCTGCAGAGGTCCCTTCCAGCCTCAGCCATTCTGTGATTCTGTGATTCTGTGATTGATTCTGTGATTCTGTGATATTGTGATTCTATGTCTAAGTGCAGGCATATTCCATTTTATATATTTTTTTAAATGGAAGACATCATGAGACTGTTCTGGTCCTGTTGGCTGTTACGATGCTAAATAGTAGCTCACAGTATTGTATATCTGATTTCTTTTTTGCACTGGTTATCTCAGTTATTCAGATCTCTACTGCAGACATCATGGACTGAAGAGGACCCAAGTTCCATACACGGTCCACACTGGTTTCACTTAAAAATAGCCAAAACACTTAAATAATTTGAATTCCAGTATTGATCTTGATCAGCCTATGACTTAGGTACACTAGTAGCATAGATTCTTTATAAGGAGCTGGAAAGAGCAGGGGAGTGTTACAAATATTCCCTAGCTCCTATGAGAATGTCCTGCCTGTGAGACTGTAGCTAGTTGACAAGAGTCAGGCTGGAGACAGCCTGAATAATCATCTTCAGTGTAACCAGCAGGCGCAAGAGAGCTCTGGTCTTGGGACTATCTGGTTATATTGGTACTCATAAAATACAGTGCAAGGATCCATTGTCTGGTCTTGAGGCCAGCTGGAATGATCTGGCCATATCCATACGCTGGACTCACCAGAATAGGATGGACATGTAGTAAATTCTGAACTGTGTTTGGGAACCATCTTGGAAGATGTTAACTGAGCCCAAGCCAAAATTGTGTTAACATCCATGTTATCAGTTTAGCAGCTTAGATGATCGAATTTCAGTGTTCTTAACCAATCCCCAAATTCACTTTAATTTATTAAAGTAGCCATAGTGTTTGAATTTTAGAATACAGAATGCAAACATTCACGGCCATGGGAAACAAACACTGTGTTTCCTTTAGCCCATGGGCTGCACATTGTCATAGCTCCTACTGGAAGAGGGAAGCTTGTACTTCTCAGGTTGACCTGTAAATCTCACAGTTTTAGGGAACTAAGGAAGCAGAAGATTCTCGTTCAAAGTTTTTTCTAAAATTGCATTATCTGTGTTACATTAAATATGTAGAGTTCCAGTTGTATTTTAGATCTTGGATGAATGGATTTGTGCTATATACAAATGTTTCCTTGGAAAGGGAGACCTTGGACAAATGATGTGCCCAACCTCTCCTACTGGCTAAATTTAGCCTCCTTGCTCTATGTGAACTGTTGTTCATGTTTAACTCAAAAAGTTGTCTTTGGAGACAATTAACACTCTCCCTTATTAGCTTCTGGAGCATAGGTGCCTATTCTGGTCATTTAGGTTAAGTAATAATGATCTTGCCCTGTACATTCATTCACTAATTATCTTTGTTACTGAAGTTACTTGCTCTAACCTAAAATGGTCTCCTAGATGTGTTTTAAATTTCAGCATTCTCAAAGCAGAAATCTGAGACCAAATTCTGCTTTCTATTCCACTAGTAAAAATCTGGAGCATTTCCACTGATGGATTTTATGGCTTTGTTCATGGGATGTATTCTGAACAATCTGTTTATTCCCTCAGTGCAGTGTAGTTGCAAGCATGACAGATCTTCTTTACATCCACTGTAGCATCAAGAGAATCAAACAGCCTCTGTAAAGAATTTGTATTTTGACAAATCGGCAAATTTCCATAAGATATTTTTCCTTGGAATTTTTATGACCAGCTTACCCATCGTCTTTTTCACTCACGCATGAAAAATGTCAAAAAGCTATATAAATATTTAGTTTGATTTATGATTGTTTTCTGGGCTTGAGAAAGACTGTGAAACAGCAAAGAGCAAAGAAATCACAGTCCAGAGAGCATGTGGCAAGGCATCAATTGCTGTTCCTTATTAATCCCTAAAGTACATCCCAGTGAAATTAAATAAATTAGTTAAGCCTGTTCACCAGGCCTTACTATTGTCCCAAAAAGGAATAACTCCTACTGCCTATGAATCAACTGAAATGCAGATCACCACGTTACTGAAACTGGAAAGATATGATTAACCTCTGCAGTTGTTCCATGTTCTTTCATTTCGAAGGAGATCTATACTAATTCCACACAAAAGGTATGAAAATCTGAAAGAAAGCCTTTTCTTATAGAATTTCCATTTCATTTTTACAGTCCAAAGTATTAGAATTCTTTGAACAAAGTTCAGAAAAGCATCCAAACTTTCTGATGTTCCTCCCTAAATTACATGGGATGCTGGGGACATATTAAAGGATTTAAGAGGGTAGGAAATGTACTGTATCATTTTTTGAGTCCATAAGTGATTTTCTGTTCTTGCCAACTATACTCATGAGACTCAAGGGCACAAACAGACAGCCAAAGAGCATTTTTAATGGATTTTTTTGCATAAAAATTTCATCTAGTTCTGCTACCCTTGATTATGCTTGGTTGTGGTTTTTTCCCCAAAAAAACATGCTATAGTAATCACTTCTTAAGGAAAAGAAAGAAAATATTTAAGCACCAAAATGTGAGTTTATTTTTAATAATCCCTCATGTTCACTGTGTTATGTATCCAATGGCCTTTTAAAAGATTGGCAGGCAGCCTGCAAGTATAACGCTAATACTGTGGGCTTTTTGTGTTACTGGTAAAATTTTATTTTCAGGAATTTGAAAAAATATTAGTGACACAAGCCATTTCAACAATAAGCAGGTAGCTAACATGCAACAGGAAACAGTGAGTTTTCTATTTATTTTCTCAATCAGCAGTGCATTATAGAGTGAATTTTCAGCCTTGTGTGGAGGAAATTAGGTATCCCTTTCTATTATTTTTTAGAATTTAATTTCAAATATAACAAGTTTCACAACAACTTTATCTCAGTGCAAAACTGAGCAGTCTGACCTTTTTTTTAGGAGCAGTGTCTCTATTGGTTTCAGAGGACTCATCTCTTCAGGTTCGTGTAAAGATTTTTTTGCAAACGTGTAAAAATTTAATGACAAATATTTCAAGTTCTAACTTTTTTTAACAATTCACAAAATAACAGAAGTGGCAAAGTCAGAACATTTTCAGTAACACTAAATGTATTTCAAATGTTTCACATGAAAATAGTGACGTACCATTTTTAGTCCATATAGTAAAACATCAAATACATTAATGTCACAAAGTTTTGCTGTTACAGGCAAGTCTACATATCTGCCTCCATCTACCTGATTAACCTAACTGTGGTTAAGTCATGGTTTGGTGGGGAAATAATGTGGGAGAGACTGACATAGCTAAGCCATTTTAGACAGTTGTGGGTCTCCCACCTCACAAGTGTCTTCTAGCTGAATCAGTTGTGAAAAACATTTAGTGGGAATCTGGATGCTTTGACATGCTTTGACCAGATACTATCACTAAAAATATTTAAACATCTCTTATGACCATTTTCTATACAGAATAAACCAACATAATCAGGATAAATTATAAGAATGAAGAAAATTCTAAACAAAAAACAGTTAAGTATTTTAAAATGGGGTAATAATCTAAGGCATTGTCTTATCTATATTCTCAAGTGATTTTTATGGTGTATTTTCTCCAGAAAGGAACATGGTTTTAAAAATACACAACATATTCTCCTCATTAATATAACTCATGCTCATAATGCAATTTGCTAAAAAGAAGGATTGTATGGTACAAACCAGAAGGCTGGAGAGAACTGAGTGTGAGAGGTCTGTCTGCAGAGGAAGGGACAGATGATAGACCAAAGTTCAGTTCAACTGCTCTTTGCCTGTCACCTGTATGCAGAGGAGCTCATGTGTGACCACAAATGGACCTACTTTGTGGCTTTCTTCTATCAAGGATCCCTTTATCCAAGACAACATGTAAAATTAAGACATTAATGGGCCAGTGACGAAATGTGTAGTTATGTTTGTGAGACGAAACACAGCACTGACACAGTTAAGTGCTGTTAACTACCAGAATTAATGGGCATAGTTGCCTGGCATAGCTGTCTAGTTTCACACAAACTACTGAATGCATACCAAGTGATAGTTTCTGTCAGTGTAGTTCCTTATTTGATTTAAAATCATGGCCATGAGGTATGAAGTCTTGAGTCTTAATACTAGTCCTCTGAGTTAGACAGAATCCTGCAGAATTCCAATTCAAAGGATTTCTTTTAAAAAAATTATTTATTTTTAAAACTCTTATATTGCATTTAAATAGCTCAAGACTTGCTGAACCTAAAGAAAACCAGATCCTGCCATTTTATGGCCTCTTTTCTTGTTTGTTTTTAGGGAAGCTGGGAGAAGCTGTGCAAGCTCAGCATTTCAAAAGGCAGCCCTTTACTGCATTGTGTTAGTAATTGCAGTGAACCCTACCAGAAGGGTTGAACAAGTCACTGCATGGCACCTGTATCTCCTGCTTCAGCTGTTATCTTCAGTGGGCTGTTTCTTGATTCATGACACCATCTAAGATTCCTCTATTTCTCATAGTTTAAAAACCTAAATCACATTGTTGGGAAGATGCTTCTCCCCATCAGGAGGCTGGCTGCTTCCTATGGCCACGTAGGTATTATTTTTTCTAAGAGCAGTAAGAGAAGGTGAAGTTGGTGAAGGTGTTCCACCCAGAAAAAGGCAAATTGATAGGAATTTGGAGAGTAAGGTTTGAATCTCTCTTCTTGGACTGAAGGAGAACAAATTACCATTGAGTTATACAGTAGTTTTCTTATTTCCTGTTGAACCCAAGCTCATCCTATTTGTGCAACAAAAGAGACTGGAAGGGATTTACAAGGAAACACCTGACTCCCTAGTCTTAGGTTTTACTTTTGGTCTTTTTACCATGTGTGCTAAATGCATAAATAACCTGGGGGCATCATTTGCTCCTTGCTTGAGCCAGGAACATTGCTATCTTTATGGTACAAAAGCAATGGAGTAGTGTGCAGGATTATATTTTATAATACATTATTATGTGATGAATAGAAAAACCTGTAGGGCATGAGCAGCTGGGGGTTAAGTTCTCCTCAAGGCATGGAAGGAATTGCAGTCAGGTTTAAATACCTCACAGGTAAATCCACTATTAAGCTGACTACTTTGCAAAAGCCAGTGAGCACCACCTTCTTTTCCAGAAAGCTGTTTTAAAAGATAACAGAAATGATTACAGTTTGTGAGAGGCCTGGTCCTACTAGAACTGGGCTTTAGGCATGTTTATGGGATTAAGCCCTTTAGGGAACTTTGGCACCATGCAGCTGGGTTTCTGGATCCCATTAAGGCCTGGGCAGATCTGGGCATGCACACAGTGCAGAACTGCAGGTGCCCAGAGAACATCCAGGTCCAAATGTGGTGTGCCTGATGAGTTCAGATGCTTTCAGAGTTACTCAGATGCTGGGTGAGAATTGAAATGGGAGGGGGGAAGAGAATGAGTTGCAGTTTAGGGATTAGATATCTAAAGAATATATAAAATTCTATTTCAGATGAATGTGCTTCTCTTTTTTTTTTTTTTTTTTCCCTTGCCATCAGGCCATTAAGCCTTTCAAATGCAAATATAAGAGTAGACAAGATGGCCCAAACTCTACTTAGATGGATGGAAAAAATTTTGATTTATGCTGATGCAAATAATAGAAGAAGTTAGTCCAATAGCATGAAAAAAAGAGTGATTCAACACTTTCCCAAGAAATAAATTATTCCGCCCCCCCAATGGAAGGGTTAAGAATAAGCTGAGTAGATACCAAGTTTGGGGACTAAAATTCTTTGTTTGAGAAAGCAAATAAATCAATGAACATCAGAGAGTAATGAGAACCAGATTTCCCTAAGTTAATTTCTGGGATATATCATGGCTTTGGCTAAAGTCTGGTATAAAATATTCATGATGCAAAAATTCTATCACCCATGGTAAAATGCATTTTGTGAACAAAGAAAAGGAAAAATCCTATACTGTACATGGGGCCAATTTCTTTTTCTTTGTTTTTTTTCTGCTAAAGTGTTGTCAATCTGGAATATTTCACTTCCTTTCATATATATATACTCGTATATATATACACTTATATATACACACACACACAATCATGAACAATTTTGTTATTACTGTGATGCTGTACTGTTTCCCAGAAGGCAGTAAATCAATGTGTTGTAATTATAGCAAGTATTTACTTTCCTATCTATCTGCCTAGATTCCCAAATTAAGCCAAAACCTATAGGAAGCCTTTTTACCACCAGTGAATTTGTCCTTTTCTTATATAGTAAACCAGGTACAGCGTGAGAACTGTGGAGAGGCGTGGAGTCACTTTAACTGAACACGCTCTGATTGTTTTCTTGCATCGTAATTTAGACTAGACCTTTAATAGAGCGGTAAGAGCCTGCTGCCCATAGTCCTTGGAGCTAGCTGAGTTGTGAAACTAAGAAGAGCTGGACACTTAACTTAAAATCTTTGCCAATCTTTGGAAAATAGGATATGAATATGAATTTTTAGGTCCTTAAATGTTACTAGTGGAAATCTGGCTCCAGGCAGCTGAGGGTACCCAGGCTAATTGCCCATGTGCTGAGCTAGTTCCAGGCTGGATTACACAGGACTGCTTCAGCACAACCCTGTGCCTATGCTGTTCTGCCTGTATTATCTCATTGGCCTGCAGCACAGCTGGAAGAATCACAGGTTTGCCCCTGTGTGATGTCACAGTGCAGTATGCAATTCCTTATGTTATGACCTGTCATACTCCTTTTTTATTGCTTTAGTAATTTCATCACTGTCAGATCAGTCCTTTGAAATATTGCCATTACTCCAGTCTGCTGTAGATAAAAAATCAAGTGTTTTCTCTGCAGGTTACCAAAGACAGGTCCTACCATCTCTTTCATATTCTGTCCCACTTAGGCTCTAGGGCTGCTCTCACAAACATGAAAGCACAACGGCACAACGACTTAGGGGAAAGGGATCTGGGGGTCCTGGTGGACAGCAGGATGACCATGAGCCAGCAATGTGCCCTTGTGGCCAAGAAGGCCAATGGCATCCTGGGGTGTATTGGAAGGGGTGTCGTTAGTAGGTCAAGAGAGGTTCTCCTCCCCCTCTACTCTGCCTTGGTGAGGCCACATCTGGAGTATTGTGTCCAGTTCTGGGCCCCCCAGTTCAAGAAGGACAGGGAACTGCTTGAGAGAGTCCAGCGCAGAGCCACAAGAATGATGAAGGGAGTGGAACATCTCCCTTATGAGGAAAGGCTGAGGGAGCTGGGTCTCTTTAGCTTGGGGAAGAGGAGACTGAGGGGTGACCTCATTAATGTTTATAAATATGTAAAGGGTGAGTGTCATGAGGATGGAGCCAGGCTCTTCTCAGTGACATCCAATGATAGGACAGGGGCAACAGGTGCAAGCTGAAACATAGGAGGTTCTGCATAAATATGAAGAAGAACTTCTTCACAGTGAGGGTAACAGAACACTGGCACAGGCTGCCCAGAGAGGTTGTGGAGTCTCCTTCTCTGGAGACATTCAAAACCCGCCTGGACATGTTCCTATGTGACCTGATCTAGGTGTTCCTGCTCTGGCAGGGGGATTGGACTAGATGATCTTTTGAGGTCCCTTCCAATCCCTAACATTCTGTGATTCTGTAATTCTGTGACTTCTCATCCATAGAGCACACAAATCTCCATAAAAGAGACACATGCCAGGTTACAGCATGACAAACTGAGGCATACAGAGTGAGAAGTGAATCACCCTAAGTTACACAGCTCGACTAAGAAGAGAAGCAATTCTTCTTGAGGCCAATGCTTTATCCTGTGGATGCTGCCGCTTCCTAAATGCTTGTATATACTTTGTGATTAATGAATGATTCACTGACTGAAAAGGTGGGAAAAAAGCTTTTACACAACTCTCCATGGAGTTTATAACTCAAGCAAACAGCTTAAGCTCTTTCAGTAAAATACTGCTCATAAATAATTAATGATTAGCTTCCTAAAGACAATATTTTGCAGTAATTTCGAACAAGACTGCTAGATAGGGTGGGAGAAAAAATGTATCAGGTCATAGTCTATCTGACCTAGAGCTACACAAAACTGGGTAACATTCAATTATGCTTAATGTCATGATTTTTGTTTCTTTTAGCTAATTTGCCTTGTGGGAAAAAATGTTTTCTAATGCATTCCACAGTCTTTGCAGTGTTGAAGCTCATTTTACCGATCTCAGAATAAAGCTTTCAATAAACAACCACCTGAGCCTCCTTCTAAACCTCCTTGAAGATCTCACTGTCAGATGCTACCTACATGGAACAGCACATGGTCTTACTAAGGTCTTGGATAGGCAGATATGTTTCCAAGGTCTGTGTGACATGAAAGCCTAGTTTACCCATATATCTTCAGGCTGAGTAGTGACTCGGTTAATGAATAATCAAACTGCAATCAGTGTGACTCCACATGAGTATGAAACAGAGTCATATCATCAGGTGGGAAACACACCTAGGGCTCCAGAGAGAATTTTCTGAATTGAAAGACAGAAAGTTTTGAGAAAATCGGTAGTCTGTGAGCATTTTCATTTTGTTTGCAAACATGCTGAAGAGAGGATATCGTTTGGCTTTACTGGGTTCTTCCTAAGAATCAGCCTCCTGCACAGATGCATTTTTTAAAGCACAAATGGCATTTTGAGGTGGAAAGTGCTTTTTATGTGTAAGATACACTGTCAAACAAGCTCCAAACCACAAATGTCAGATCTTGAACCAGATATGCATCTCTAATTCCCCAACGGATTTATTAGTGGGGGAGGGATTGGACAGCACTGGGTCAGGAGTTCTGACTTGGCCCAGCATGCAAATAAATTCAAGCCATAAAGTTTGGAGCCAAATTTCCCCTGAAGTTAATTGGGGTTTGGATCAAATGTTCCATCTCTAATTATGACTCATATTAATAACATTGGGGAGTGTAATTTTTTTTCCAAAGTGCTCAGTGTTGCTCTTACTCTGATCCCATTGAAACTTAGGGTAAAATTCTTATTTTTAATGCGGGGAAAAAAGTCTGCATTAAGCACTCATGAAAATCTCTTCTCCTTCCTGCTTTCCCTCCTTGTGTCCCTGCACCGCCTCTCCCCCTGCCCAAGTCAATGTGTTTAGCTCATTCTCTGTAAAAATTTCAAAGCAGTGAAAATACCATCTGTTAAAAATTCCAGTTCTGTGTTTTTGATAAAAGGGAAAGTTGTTTGTGAAGTGCGCTGTTTCAGTGATGGTATGCTAGCTGAAGGAGGTAACGTTTGCAGCAACGCTATTGGAATACAAATTCACTTAATGAGGAAGAGTCTTACTTATATAACAGGTAAGATCAGATGCCCTGACGTATTCAAGTTTTTTCTCCAGTCAAGCTCTTGATATTACAATGGGATCAGTTAAAACATTTTCCTTCAAATTGCTTTTGACTGAAAACTGGAGGGAGGGAGGGAGTTACTGACACATTTTTAAAATAGAAAATGATCTGCAGAAAAAGCAATTATTTTTTTTTGTTGAGAAGGAAACTGGAATGATTAGGCAAAGTTTTTGCATTTTTTGTTTTTTCAGTGGAAAATTTGAGGTGGGGGCTGGTGCATGTGTGTTCTTGTTGCTGTTATGCTTGAGGAAGCTTGTTGTGTTTTTTCTATGGGAAATATCCAATATTTCCAATCAGCTTAAGTTACAAGTGCTGCCAGGAAACTTTATAGACTCCAAATCCATTAGAAATTCCTTAGTTTCTTTCTACATCTACTTGAGTATGGCAATGCCTGCACACCACCACCAAAAAAAACCCAAAAAACAAAAAAATCAGGATGATTTAGCCTGGTGGTTGTGACTTTGAAAAGAAATAATGCTTCTAAAGGCCTCATCTAAGTGCCACAGACACCTTGGCAGTGAATTTGAAGACAGGTATATTTATCTTCAGCTGTTCCCAGGAGAACTCAGCTGATGTGCTCGATCTCTTATAGGGTGGTGGTGGGAAAAGGAACCAGCAGAACATGTTAGAAAATGGAGTTTCTACAGTCTCCCTGTGCTTTTTTCCTATGATGCAGCATGCGTATGTGGCTATCCGTGCATTTACCTGTCTGCATGCATGTGCATGGGCACAAGGCAGGGGTAGCTGTCTAAAAGAGGGGTATAAGGAGGGATGTCTGTACCCTCCATCTCTACTTATCTGAACACTTTTCTAGCTTCATTAGCTGGGAGGAAATGTAAATGAGTTTTAATGCAACCCACTTTTACTCTTTATCCTCCAGCTTATCAAGGGGAAAGCTGCACATGAGCTGAGGTGAGCCGTTCAAGGCAAAATTTACGATGACATTTAAAGTCAGCAAAGCTTGCTGTAGCCCTGGAAGTTGAAGCATACATGCACACTTCATATAATCTGATCCCAAGCACCCACCAAATTGGAGGTTAAAAGTATTGTATACATTGCTACCAGTTACTGCATCAACATTTCAGATATGTGCATGTGATTTAAGTGCAAATGACCTGGAGCTTGCTGATGCCATAACTTAAAAAGCAATTGGGCTGTGTGCTGGCTAGAACAACAATGTGGGCATTATAACAATCTGACTTGAGCAGCCATTAAGACATCTCCAGCACACTGTTGTACTACTAAAAGGTAATTCCCAGTAGACAATAATCCTAGACCCCTCGACTGTGAATCATGGGCAGTAAATGGCTGACGGGCAGGTTAACAATGGGCTCTGTGGGCAGCCTGACATTGTACAGGTGCGCATCATCACAGCAAAGTAATTAACAGGTACTTAAAGGAATGTACATTTAAGCTCAAAAAACCTGTTAAGAGACTTCCTAAGTGGACTGCTATTTTTTTGTAAACCCCACTTATATTTTATGACCAGGTAAAAGGACTGCAGAGACCAAATCCAATCTAAAAGTAGATCTGCAATCAATAGGTCTCCTATCAGTGCTAGGCTGCTCCATCAACAGTACCATTTTATAACTCTGTGACATGTTCCTGACTCAGGATTTAAAGTGATTCAACAATGCAGTCTGACCCCTATAAAG
Organism: Podargus strigoides; assembly: GCA_028020825.1. Classification (NCBI taxonomy): domain Eukaryota; kingdom Metazoa; phylum Chordata; class Aves; order Caprimulgiformes; family Podargidae; genus Podargus; species Podargus strigoides. The sequence goes on along the minus strand of CM051619.1, from coordinate 11,265,608 downwards.
AGAGTAAGAAAGAAAAGACACTAACTTAGCATTTTACCCATGAAAAGGCTGAGGAAAAAAAAAATAATTAAGAAACACAAATAATTTATGAGGAAAAAAATGTATATGTGCCTACATACATGTGTGTGCATATATACCCCCACACATACGCAAGCCAGGAACTCCACTTGATATATATCTACACACTTTTTTGGATAGTATTGGAGTTATTTGGGCAGTGAACAAAGGCCCAATATGAGAGGAGAGGCAATGAATTGGGGATTGCAGCAGAGATTGCAAATTTATGTGCTGAACTAACGAGCAGTAATGGGAGCGGCTAGAGTTCCCTCAGCATTTCCTCTTCTATTTCTTCTCTCTCCCCTCTAGTGAATCCAGGTCTGGCATATATAGCAGATAAAGAGTTTTAAATGTACAATTTTATCCAAGGTTCTTTATGAGAGTAACAAGATCATCTAGTTAATAAACACTTGATTCAATCCTCTGCCTGCAAAACTCTATCTGAATAACTTCTGGACATTAAAGGATTATCCCCAAAGGGTTGGTGTTCTGCCTGCCTGGGTTGGCCAGTGAAGGTTTACCAGCATTTTGCCTGGTGGACAGATTTGGACCTGGTGTGAAAGTTTGAATGGTCAAACTGGTAGCAATTCAAGAAGCAAGTGTATTTATTAAAAATATGTTTCTCCATAAAATGGCATTTGCATAACTGTTTTAAAATATGAAGAAACAAAACCACCTTCAGTGACGTCATCACCATGTGGCTGGCTATAGGTCTTCCAGTTTCTGAGAAGCAAGACCTTGCCTTGTTCCTTGTACTGAGGGCAATGCCTTTTGATTCAACACAGTGAGAGTGCACTGATGTTACTGCAAAGGCATGGGTCTTTTCACTACTTATCCTCTCTCTTGCTCACTTCTCACAGATAAGAAGGTTTTCATGGTCTCTGACTCTGTAACACTGATAATTCCCTTCTGCAAACCAAAATCACCCCAGTTCTCTTGCATCTGATACCCAGGAAGAAGGACACATGGACTCTTCCCCCTTAGGGACACAGAAATGTTCTTGCAATGCGTATGTTGCAAAGGCTTCTGCATTGCCACAACTGCACCTCGCTCCTGCTTTGATTCTTGGCATGGTAAAAAGGCTTCTATGGAAAGTGTTTCAGACACTCTGGACTACTTCTTTCACTGTTGTGGGAGTTAAACCCTCAGGAAATCTGGCACGTTTGTTTGGACATTTTTGCATTAATACATTTACTGCAAAACAGTATTAGCATGAGCATATGTTTGTTTTATAAAGTCTTAATATCATCCAAAAGAAAATGCTTTGGAACCATTACACAGATACATGTCACTAGTGTACTTTCCAAGCTCTCCATGCACATTTCATGCTAAGCCTATGTATTCTATATTAGACCTTATTTTTGCCATCCATCTTAGTACTATCTCATCTTTCCCTTAGTAAGACTTTGATTTCATTTTTTTAATCTCCTCTAACTCAAGAAATTTTTCACTGAAGCCAGAGTAGTCCCCCTGTATAGAACAAATACATATAAAAAACCCTAAACACAATTCACCCTATTACATTCTCCTTAAGTAACCAAAAAACATTATTTGAAACCATTAAAATGTATTGTTATTTTTATTCAAAGTAGATATGGTAATTTATATTAAAAGTCCAGATCTCCACCTGGAGTCGATTTCACTTTACCTGCCTAAAGCTACCTAGAAGTTATATATCTATAGTAACCCAGACCCTAGACTCCCTTCAGAGTCAAAGGAAAGATATAGGCTCTTCCAGTGTTTAGGATTTCATCTGAGTCTAATTATCAGACAGATGTGTGTATCATCCTGTAGAGGAATCTAGTTCCCCATAATATAATAGAATAAGTAAATAATAAATAAGTTGTTGATAATAATTGTCTGTATTACACCAGACATCTAAAAACATGTGAAATGAATTTCACCTCTCATGTAAAGAGCTCCACAGAGGGGATTAATGTGAGGCTGCTCCATATCAGCTAAGGATATGGTTCTAAAAAGAGTATTTTTTCTTCTTTTTTAATATGTATGTGTGAATAAACAGTTTTACTGATTGATGACTGATCTTAGGAAACACACTGAAACACAGTATATGCTGTAATGTGTGATTAATATATAGTTTTAATATCCCTTGTGTTATTTTTCCATCATAAGAATAATATAAGAAGGGAATAAAAATATTTCCAAATTGTCAGCATACCTAACTGGTCCAAATGGAGCCTTAAAGTTTGATGAGTGCAGTCCTTAGAGCCTTAAATTTTTTGCTAATCAGGTAATTGATACCATTTGCAATGTTCTTCGGACAGAAAAAGAAAAAGAAAAGTAAGGCTAAGGAGGATACTAGTTACCACTAGCTTATTCGGAAGCAAAAAGGCTCAAAAAGATGAAATCTGATCAAAATAAATAAATACTTGCAAACTTTCAGGTTATCACTTTCAGACAAAAATGTCTCTAATGTTAATAAGGGACGTAGGCCAAAGGCTTTAGAAGTTGCTATTCTTAAAAAAACATGATTTATTTGATTTTTTTTCCAACTTGAATGTCATGAACCAGACATACATAATTATATTATTTGTCTTGTGCAAGCGAACAAGAATAAATTAAAACTGGACATGTTGCAACAGGGCTGTTGACATTATATACAAAGTCTGCTTATTGTCATAAGATACTCTTAACCTTTAAGCCAAAATCTTTCAAAACTATTAGTGTTAAATCTAGCAGCTGTTGTCAAATTTTTCCTTTTCTCTGCTTTATGCATTGTGCTTTATTTGAAATGTTTGTTATATTTGTGTATATAAGTTTCTGCAAGCTGTCCCTTGAAAGCTCCAGGGATTAAATGAGTAGGTTGAGCTGGTTCAAAGGAACAAAAGTTAACAAATTAAAAGAAAACTTTCTAAAATGAATGTGTAAACCATTAAAATATTTAGCTGTATTTGCATTGGATAGTTTCCTCTATATAAAACAATATGGATTGTTTAAATAAATGGGGTTAAGGGAAACTGATTTCTACTGTAAAGTTTATTAAAGCTTTAGGAATGATGGCCTCAATCCTTCAAACGCTTATGTGTTTAACTTAAGGCATGGAATAATCTCATCCTGGCAGCACTAACCAGCCCTCACAGTTCTGTCTTCCAGCAAGACAAAGACACAGAGGGCATCCAAAGACTGGAAAAGGAGGTAAGGGTTTGCCCTGTGCTTCTATCTAGCCCTTGCTTGAATGTTTAAGCCAGAGCCTAGAAACTGTGTTTTCTGGCTATTTGTGAATAGTGAGTGAGTCTCTGTAGGTGTTATTACAAAAATAAGCTTAAGTGGCAAAAACCTCAGAGTTCACACAAGAAGCAGAAGGACAAGTTGGCGGGTTTTCATTTATTGCAGTATTTGCTTTTAAAAGAGTTAGTCTGCAGGAAGATGCCACGTGTCTTGCAGCGTATGGTGTATCCTATGCTATTTTACAGCATGTCATGAAGTGGGCTTAGAATATCCTTTATCTGCCACAGACCAAAACACAAGGACAAGATTTTCTCCAGCCAGTGCTGTGCCTGAAGAATTAAGCCTGATCATGAACTGAGGCCCAGTTTTCATCTGATGCACTTAGGCTTTTCTGAGGACTCAGGTTCTCTATCTATTTCAGTGCTGCGCCACATTGGTGTATTGGCCATGCAGGGATGTCTCAGGCAGACTTCCAGGAGCTTGTCTGTACTCAGGGTAGATATGTCACATGGAGTAATCTTATTTCTGACTGAATTTCACACAGACACTTGCATGAGCAGAGTGAAGGATGACTTGTGGTAAGGTGAAGCACAAAGCAAGGGACTGGGAGCATCCCTTCTCACTATGATAAATTGGTTTAAATCTCACTGGGGTGTGTAACAGCTGCTTTTCATTCACACTGAGTTTGTAGAGCAATCAGAGCCCCTTTTTGGAAGGGGTCACTGAGGCAATAGGTGCCTCCAGGCAGAGGAAACCATGTGCAAGGCTGCAATAGGAACTGGCTGTATCACCCAAATGGGGTATGATTTTCTAAACTAAGAGTTGGGATTTAATTTCATTGACACAGATTCATATTTTTTTGTGAGAAGAATTCAAGGAGGAAAAAGCCAAAAAATATTCAGAAGGGAATGATAAGTTGAGGGAGTCCCAGAGACAATAGGATTGTGTGCATGAAAGGAAGATCTCTTTCTAGTCAGAGAGCTAGCTGAAGGGTTCCCAGAAGCAGAAGGAAAAAATGAAATTAAATCAAATCCCAGCTTCTTATTGAGTATTCCTGAGCTCACAAGGTAGAGTGTTACACTTTATTTGCAATAAGGCAGGGCCGCATCAAAGAAATATCTATCTCAATCTGGTTTAAGAATTAAAAGGTGTTCCAAGGTGCCAAATTTTGCTCGCCAAATTCCAGTTCCAGGTTAGAAAGGATGGAACTTTCCAAGAACTTCACAGAGTTACTCAGTAAAACCAGAGGGAACTTTGTACCTATTGTTTTTCCGTGTCACTTTGATATTTCCAGCCAAATTGAATAACATTCTCCCTGAAATTTGTTTCTTTATAGGTAGAATTATAACATGAGGTCCAAATGGCCTTTCAAATCTAGATTAGGGCTGGTAGTGCATATATCAAACCAGTCTTTAGTATCCTAGAAGCAAATTTTAAAAATACATTTCCAGACTTGAGTCAATGCCTTTTTTCCTCTCCCAGGGAACAAAAAAAAAAAAAAAAGAGAGAGAGAGAGAGAAAAAGAATGTATGAAAGGTTTTACTTTCCTATGCAATTCTTACAAATATTGTCACTAGATGTAATCAGTCTAAACTGCTGAGTACATGACATTTAATACAGGGTTGGTTTACAACTCTTTTTCTTCATTATTCTTGCACTATCTAGCCCATTATTTCTCATATAACTGTTAAAGAATTAAAACCTCTTACCTGGCATCCAGAGCCAAAACCAAAGAATGTTGATTTTACTCATGATTAGTCAGTCAGGTTTCTCAGTTTTTCTTGCAGTCTTAACCACTGACATATAATTACCAGGAAAGCCAAGCAGATTATTCTTCAGTATATTCAGAAACCTGAATTCAGATTAAAATTGTCTGATCCATGCCAAAACACTACACTTGTGAAAAATGTAAATGAACATTAAAGTGTTCAAACTTAAAGTATCACCTCAGTGCTGTGTAGTTATAATTACTGGGAAAATTATATGGAAAGAAAAAGTAAGACTAGTATCTCCTAGATCTCTCAGGTTGGCACTTGGCACAGAGGGTGGATTCCTTTAGCTATCTGAAAGCCAAGCGTAAAGCCCAAGCTGGTTCTCTATACTCCACCTATAATCAAAGGTGAAAATTAAACACCTCCAGAATTTATTTTTTTCTTTCTTAAAATATTCTCTTCAGTTGCCCCTGTTCCTTATTCTTCAGGCCAGATGGACAAAATGCTTAACTTTATTTGCCTCCTATGAATCCCACCTTCATTTTACACCTCACTGGGCAAGCCTGTGCACCAGAGCCAATGTTAGTGAGATGGTGCAGTCTGCCACCTGGGAAGCACATGCCGTTTCTCAGCAAATTGCTACTGCATGCATTTCAGTGGTGCAGTGACAGCATTTGGGGCACTAGGCCTGGTTGTGTATTTCTATCCATCGCTGCACTCTAGCAAAAAAACATGTCACACAGGGGAGTCGACAGGAGAAGCTGCCCTGACTAGCTAGCAAAAGAAATAGATGAGCAAAATAGGTGCTGAAAAGGACACACAGAACAGAGGAAGCAAAACTTATGACGAGCTAGGCACAAGATTTTGTGAATTTTTTGATTTTGCCTGGGAACCTGACTAAATGTCAACATGAAGTCAGCAGGAATGATCACAGAGGGAGGCGTGGGAAGGTGGGTTTCAGAGGCCAGGTGAGACCAATGCAGAAAATGTGCCATGGCTGCAATGGAAGACCCATCCCATCCAACCCTCCAGCACAGAGGTGAGAATCTGTACAACCCAAAACATGCACAGCACCCTGACAGTGCTCAGAGCCCTGCACAGTGCTAGCTGCAGCTGTGAAAGCTTCCTGGCAAACATCACCTTCAGGCTTCACCCATGCGTTGCCTCTTCTTGCCACCCCTGCTGACAGTGACACATCATTGTAACAGCCCGTGTGCACCAAAGGGTGGCTGCCATTCAGAAACCATCTTACAGAGGAAAACAAGGAAAATATATCCAGGACAATTTTTAGTGATTGACCCACCAGCTGGGCTATGTTCTTGTATACTAAAGATCCACATGCGGAGAAGACCAGAGGAAACTAGTGGCTTGTATTTTATTATAATGATGTCTGCAGCTTTTGGATGGCCTCCTCCTTAGAGAATGTGATATACACAGAGCTCCTTCTGCTTGCCAGTGGAGGATGGGGAGGAGGAGGATGGGGAGCCCAACCAGTAGAATTTTGTAACATTTATTTGTTCGGATAATTTACTAAGAGTTTACTAGAATAATCCCACGGAAAGACTCACTGTTCTTTGTCATAACATGGACTGGAAGCTTAAGTTTGTTTGTAAAGCTCTAAAGTGACCATAGGCTGATGGAAGATATGTTATTTAACAAGCTCGCTGGTTAAAACGAAAAGCTTGTTTAGCAGCAACGAGCACTATCACTTTGTATTAACTGAAGTTCAAGTTCAGCTGTCTGTACTCAGGCAAGATGCCTGCTCTCTGGTGTTCATGAGGCAAATCTAAGGGATGAAATGCAGATCTGAACAGGAGATATAAGGAAATTGTTTACCTGGGTCAGAAAACAAAAAAGATATATTACAGAAAACATATGGTTGCTATTTAATTTATGCTTTATCATTTTTCATTCTGACATTAGCATAGTTATGAGTGGGGTGAGAGCACTGTACATTGTACAATGTAATATAAAATGAGGGTTACCACTCCTTGCCAGAGGAAACGTGATTCAGAAACAATTTGGGGGCAATTGCAAGGTGATGTGGCACAGAGAACCAGAAGCTATTGAAACTTTAAACATCATTTCTGGACAATATAAGACTTGCTGCAAAACGACTTGTAAAAACATGAAAACGTTACTTTCCTGACCCCAGAGAATTAGAAATCTTTAAATATCAGTTCAAACAATGCCTCTTAAAGGGCACTACACTTTTTCATTGCCAGCTACCATTATTTTTAACGGTTTGTTAAACATACTGCAATAAAGAAAGATTAATGGCCAAGATATAACCCAAAAATGCAGAGGGCCACGTCGAGATCTGTTACATGCAAGCAGCTCAGTGGTGAGGCATAAAGGGGGTATTTAAGTGGAAAATTTAGCCTCGAAACATTCATGAAAACCAAAGTAGGTGATTAAAATGGAAATTAAGTGTTTGGGGAGAACAGACAAAAAGACATGAAAAAAAATGGAAAGATAAAGCATAAACAACATTTTATTAAGGAGAATGAAAAGACAGTAATGATAAAATGTTACTGAAGGAACATTTTAGGGAATAGTGAAAATATGCAAGTATTAAGATAATGAAAAAATGACAAAAATATACTTACAAGTGTATTAATTTTGTATTTAATCAGTAAAGGAAACAAAATCACCTGTAAGTCATCTCTTAATGATTTCTCTAGATCCATACCTAATTCAAAAATTCAGAATAAAAGTAATTTAAATAATGGGATTCATCTCACACAATTGTTGCTACCTAAAATTTCATTGCTTATTTCAAGATATTTGTCTACTGAAAATGGAGAATGAATAGGAGCTTCTCCAAAAGGGAAATTAATCTATTTTTGGAGGATAAAAAGTATCTAGAGGATGAATACCTGAAGGTAGACACATAATTTAAAATTACTAGCCTTCAATGAGATTAGAAATTGAGTGACTTTCTCTGTTTTAAGAGCTTTGGCTCAGTCCTGCTTTATCAATGGGAAAGAAGGCAGGAAGGGTTAATTTTTGTGTTGTAAAGATCAGCCCTTGCCCCAAGCTGTGTCCAGAGCAAAGCCATGAACAGAACACCAGTATTCTGTACTCTGTCCAACATACTTATGGGATTTATGGGACCAATGGTTTTTAAGAATATCAGTCTTGTCACCTGTGGGTGCAGGATGAGAAAGCCCACTCAGATAAACTCAGACACATAGTTGCATGGGGCTGGAAGTCAAAAGTGCTCAAAGTGATACTAGCCTCATGTGTGATTGAAAGTCATGCCCCTTGATATGCTCAGGTTGGGCAAAATGTTGACCAGCTGGTTTTGGTATTTTTAAAAATATTAATTTTTAATGCTCACATTTATTTTATATTGGTCTCTACAGTGTCACCTTCTGTGATTTCCAATGTTTACATTTTCAATATTAGTTGGAAGTCAGTGTTGGGAAGAAAAATATTTTTTGAAATTCTAAAAAAAAAAAATAAATTTAGTTTTCAAGATTTTCTAGTCTGCACAGGTGTAAAACCAAGATAGTAGGTTTGTTTTCACTAAGAATGAGAATTCTTTGCCAAAATACATAGTGATCTAATGGTATTAGATCTCCTGTATCCTACAACAGTATCTTCCATGTCAAATTGTAAAGTATTTTGATGTCTCACTTTGGTTTTGGCCAGAACACTCTGAAAAAAAATTTGTTTCAAAACCTGTTCATCTTGTGAAAAGTCCGGATATGTTGTAGCAGCATTTTCTGGTGGAAAAGCCATGCAAATAAATCTCAGAAGGAATTTCAGGACACATTTCTGAGGTCTCCTTTGTATCTCTGAGATCTAAACCATACTTTCATTATGCATGTTAAGTTCCCAACAAAATAAGATGACACAAAGAACTGGAACTTCAAGAAAAACAAAGTAAATATCATTGAGTTCATAGTAAGATCATGAAAGTATTAAAATGTAAATAAGGGTCCTGATCATATATGTCAATAATCAAACAAAACTGTGTTTAAGACAGTTGACAGTTGATTTTCCTTAATAAGAGCATTAGCTTTGAAGGGTAAAAAACATTCTGGTTTTACAGAGTTTTGATAGTCTATTTTTTCATTTGTGACATGAAGATATGAGAAATTATCTGAATGATAAATAGTGTGTGTCTATATGCATATAGATACATGATCTGTATATGTAGTAAACATACAGACACATGAAATTACAAACCAATCCAGGCAGCAATTCTACTACCTTTTCTCACTTTTTCTGCTATCCAGGCTTTCAGAGTTGTTTGCTTTCAGAACTTCTGTTCACTATGAAAATACTGCAAGCAGAAGGACAGAGATGTACCTCAGCACACTTGAAGCTCTTTGGACATTTATGGACTGTTAGCCTGATGGTCACATTCATCAGGACCAGTTAGATCAACTGTGCACATCCTGGTGGGAACAAAGTTTGTATAGGAAATGCAAAATCAGCTACTTTTTTAAACTTGCCAACCAAGTTAGCAATGTGAGTCCCTGTCTGACTCAGATTTTTAGCTTAAGAGAAATAGCTTAAATACAATCAATACTGAAATTCTGCACTACTTGATTTCAGCATCTTTGAATATGATTACCATTATTGTTATTATTTTTATTTTCATATGGACATTATAACTTCAGCCGTGACTAAAAAATATCTTAAAAGTTTGTACATATGTTAACGAAATGATCTCAGGAAACCTAATGGCAGAAAAACTAGAGCATTGGTTTATTAAACCTGATATAGTCATCATCCTTAATGTTATGGAATATCTATAAATAATGTCTGAAGAATTGATACTTGAGTAATAAACCTTTTAGTAAATGGTAAATCATTTCTTAGAGGTTATTATAGAATGGACAGATCAATAGCACCTACTAATGTGCTTGTAACCATCCATAACATATACTACTAAAATATGTAATATGCTTCTAATATCTAGTATTCAATTACTAACCTGTGTACAGACCATTTATATTGAAGCCTTAATATAATGTTTTATTACTATATTAAAGTAGTGATTTACTTTGTCATACTTATACGGTTAATTTACTATATAAATCTTGTGTCTGATCCTACAGCCTACACTACACAGGAATCCTCTGAGAAGTCGTAAAAGAGAAGTTAGCCAGAGAAGTAATTGTTGGGTTGGGTCTCCTATTTTCTTACCTAAAATGTTTCATCTGCAATTTCTATCTTTGTCACTAGGCTGACACTTTAAAGAGGTCTAATAGGAAACTATCCTGAAAGATATGAATTGCCCATCAGAAACAGATGAACGAAAGCAGAGTTGTCTTTTTATGGTCCTTGAACACTGGAGAAGCCAGAGTCCTGGTTTTGTTTCACTGCCAGTGTGAACTGCCATCAAGTCAATAATACGCAACTGTCTAGTAGGTATTTTTGAGGAGAAAGTGACCTCTTCAGATTTGAGAAGATTTAGAAGACTGTGGACACAGAAACTTTCAAAATCAAGGGGCTCTGGAAAGGGGCTGCATAAGAAACTTTGCCCATGACCGTGAAGTCAAAATGTGCTTGTAGAGGCATATTCAGCACCCATCCTGCTTCACATCTTTAACTCTTCCTTTTACTTAAGCATTAGAGCTTGGTGTCTCTCAGATGTTTCACAGTGCAACAAATCAGTCCATGCTGGCAAAACAATTCACAAGTGGATCACTTATTCCCTGCTTCTCTTTCCCCCTTTTCCATAGTAAAACTGAAGGTTACAGAGTTATCTGGGATACAGACTACACTAATTCAGATTTCCTCTGAACTGTTTTGGAGCAGATCCATAATATTTTGTATGAACAGAAGCAGGGGCTGCAACTTCAGCCTCCTCATGCGGCCCTGTAACCTCAGAGCATTGAGTTGTTTTAGCCTTTTCTCTGTGACCCAGAGACTGATTAAAATCTTTGCATAGCAGTGAAGTGCCACTTCAGAAGAGTTTGTAACCCCTTGACTTGAGGTACCTCCACAGGAGATGAAGAAAAATGCAGTTCAAGTCCTGCTAGAACTCAAGAAAATGTCTGATTTTGGCTCAAATCCAAATATTCTAAGTAATTCCCTCAAGGGATAGGGAGAAGCTGGGTAGAGAAATGAATGAAAGGGAAAGTTGCAATTTATAATTTTAAAATTAGGAGTCTAAAGGGGTAGTTATGAAACATTTTTATGATTTAAAAAATCTTGCTGCTTAGAAATTCGGGAAATGTTGTCTACTATCTCATTTGTTTGATTTCTGCAATTGATTAAATACCATCAGGAGAAGATGACAACCAGAAGTACGGTAGCAAATAATAATAATATGATAAATTACACAATTTTTAGAAACTTCAAAAATGAAACAAAACAAAGCTTGTTTTCAATGTTGTGTAACTCTGATTTACCAAATTGTCAGTTTCCACATATCTTTCTTCCTGAAGACCAATAAAAGCCCAACTGATTTAAACTAGGCTATTAAACATTTGTATGTTTTTGGATTTGAATACATTAACATAATAGAATAATGGATTGTAAGTAGTTCATCAGTAAATAATCCACAATTATGGAGTTTGCAGACTGATTGAAAATAAATAGCAGTATATTGTATAATTAAGCCATAATCAAACGTCTCTCTATATACAAATGATAAAGTGTCCCCTTGGGCCAAGGCCATGTGCTGAGGGTTTTATTTAGTTCAACAGCAAAAGCCTTCCTGTGCCAAGTTTACACAAAAGAAAAGTTAGTGAATTGCTAGGAATAAAGTTGACTGATCTCTCCATACAGTGTAATAATTAGAGCCAGCATTACTCCGTGCACATTTTGGATGCAGACTTTTGCAACAGCTAGTAAGATTAACCCTCACTGGTATTCAGCAGTAGTATTCCCTAGCCAAAGAAATAGTATATTTTGGTTTGTATACAAAGCCAGTAACATTTTAGCTTATGTTCCATTATTAATACAATTCAGCTTCATTTCCCAGCAAAGAAAGTTGAATTTGCTGTATTTTAAGGTTATCTCAAAAACGATGGGTTTGAGATTCTGAACAGAACTCAGCTTAGGTCCTGAGTTCTGTCTGAGACTCTCAAGTTATGAGTTTTGGACAAGCAAGTAGATACAGGAGTTCATCATTTCTGTTTACAAGGCTAAATGCTGGGCAAGAATATTTGAAAGCAAGAAAGGTTGCTTTTCCAGTGTAACCTTTCAGTTAGAAAATCATGTGGTGGAAGGAAAGAGTTGATTATCTTTCTTCTAAAAGCAAATGATTTACTTTCAAGAGGGGGAACATTTAGTAGAATGCTTCAAAAGGTTAGAAAGTCTTGAAATAGGGAAATATTAGCATGCAGAATATGCACCTGAAAATAGCTTCTTTCAAAAGGGGGCTAGATCTAAGTAGGTGAATGTCACTTAATGAAAGGGCTGTCCTTCTCTGCAGCCTCTCAGACAGTGCTACTAAAAATTTTGCTATACCTGACATTTAACTTGAAGAGGGACAAACAAGGATAAAGTTGTTATTTCTGTTGTTGCAGGCAGCATCACTGCCTGGTATTGGATCTGCAGATACCAGCAACAGCCCTCAGAATTCAATGTTGCTTTCTAACTATCTGAATTGGAAACAGCCTATAGCCCTAGAAAAATTAGTTCTGGGAATTATGCAGCTGCAGGTGGTTTTGGAGGATCTGACCTACTGTGTAATTTATAACCTTCGAGTGGTTCTCTGGGATTAAGAACTCATACGGTGGATTGAGTTTGATAAAGCCTCGAACAGCATTGGGGGTCACAGTCCCTCTGGGGTTGTTAGCTTAGTGCTGAAAGCCAGTATCTTAAGGAAAACAAGCTCAAGACAAACTCCTAAGGCCTTCAGTTGCACTCTTAATACAGCACTGCATAACACTGCTTTACAGTCACTTCTCTGCTTTGATGCTACTTTCACTAATCACAGCACAGTTCTGGAGTCTGACCCAGTAAGGGAGAACTTGTTCACCCAAACTGACTCCTTTGTAACAAAAACATGGACACTCCTGTCTTTTGATTCAACTCTGCTGCTTTGTCCTGTGAACCTCCTTGACTATGAAGCTTCTGGCCTGTTTAACACATACCGTTGAACCTTATGTTCCTTATTGACTTCTCAAAGTTTATCTGTTTTCTCACCTTTAAATAGCTTAAATCTCATTGCTGGGATTTCTGCTGGAGTTTTGGACCAGAGAGAGAGCACCTTTTCAGTTCTTACCATTTTCATGGGGTTCTCCAGGGAAAACTCTGTGCCATATAAAGTTTATTTCACTGAAACAATTCATTTACTGGAGCGAACCAGGCCTGCATATAAATGGTTATAAAAAATTAAACAAGGTGAATACTTCCGTTGCAGTCAAAACTTTGAAACAGGTAGCATCTAATCTTGTGTGCTACCTTACTTGTTCAGCAATGTTCATGGCCACATGAATAACTTACTTGGAGGGAAGCCAGATCAGAGCTAGAAAATTAGGCATAAGCTACTCTGAGGTAAGTGAATATGTGGATTTTTTTTTTGCTGCAGTTAATGTGATCTCACTTGTCCCCTAATAAAAGTTCATGAGAGGTTTGAATATAAATATTACAGAACAGCTGCTGTGAGTTTAATCCACGATCCATTAATGAAGATATTTTGCTCCCAGTGCTGGATCAGAAACTGACACATTGTTTTCTTGCATTTCATACTGTACACCTGCAAGGTTTTTTGTTAAAAATACATGATATGCTTTAGATAAACTCTTTTCTAAAACTCTTTTTGGAATATTTATACATTTGTGAAATAAGGGTAAATGTAGAAAAACAAACTACTGGATTGAGCTCTAACTGTATGCAGGAGGGGAAAGGCTTTGCAAGCAGAATATAAATATACTACCATGCCTAAAAGAAACAAAGCATAACACACAGTACTATATGAGAGACAGGAAGGCACACAGTCCAAGAAGCAACAACTTAGTCAAGACCTTCTTTCATGTCCTTTAAATGCTGCAAATGCATATCATTCCAACCCAACTATTTATTTCCTAAGGTTCTGAGCAAGACTTAGTATTATTTGAATCAGCTCTTGTACCACCACCACCAAAATCTTTCTCTTAATGCAAATCTGAAAAATAAAATAAAATAAAAATCCCCAATCCTTCTGGTACTGGGGAATCCAGAGAGGGTGAAATTATTATCTCAGTTTAATTTGCAGAATAAGCCAAAAATAAAAAAAAATTAAAAAAAATAGAAAGGTCCTTGATAAATGAGAAATAGTCCCATTATGTTATTATTCTGTTACCTAAGAAACTATCTTCAAAACAGAAGCCCTCATAAATACTCTGGAGATGCATCAGACACTTTTCCCTGCTGTATGACATTGTGTATATGGTTTGGCAGGAGTTCATTGTGTAGAAGATAAACTAGCACATAGTGCCAGGATTCTATTACTCTTGACCCTGACCTTTGGCTGCATGCTGTTTCCAGTTGCACTCCATCTTTAAAAAAAAGACAGCACCCATTTTTTTACCCTTTCTTTTTTAACTTCTGTTTTTAAACTTCTCCATAATCTACCCTTTGTCTGATATACATTTGAAAAACAAGTTTTCTGATCTCTTTCTTCTCGCATTTTTTTTAACTTCTGTTTTTCATTCCTTAAAACCAGCAATAGTGCTCCTGCCAAAGTTGGCTTTCCCATTCAGATTTCTCCTCCTTTTTTTGTCTCCAAGCACTAACTAGCTCAATAATGTGGAATAGTATAACGTATTCTAACCACAGAGAAAATACATTCTTGGAAATGGTTTGTTTTCCTATGCTATATTTACTATTCTCTGAACCCAAGATATCCATTTATTGTTACCAACTGAAGTTGTTAGTAGTAAAGTCATGGGAAAGGAGATTACATTTTCATTGATATAGAATCAATGTTCAGAGCTGTCAACTCCACACAGAGGGCTATAGAACCACCTAGGGCATGTGAAATTTTTAAATATGTTTTGTTCCTGAAACATTATGATCTCTACCAAAAGTTCAAAAGTACTGCATAAGGATGTGATAATTTGCAAAGCACTTTGATACAGAGCTACGATATAAGTACTTGGTAAACTACAGAGATTAGATTAGGCCACAGGAAAGCAGAGGGATATTCTTGAAAGTTTATAAGGCCTTCTTCTGTGGTCCTAGTTCAGGCAAAACTCCCAGTGAAGTCACTGAGAATTCTGCTATATTAAGCAGGACGAAATTAGGTCTGTTTTCCCAGTAGGGATCAGGCTAACTGCCATGCATGAAAATGTTTTCAAACAGAAAACAAAATAAACTTTTTTTAACTACCTCTGGCTGTCTGTAATGGACTTTAAAAAAATTAAATCCTGGTATATCCAATAGATTTTCATCTTGTTCCAGTAATCTGAGTATACTCGTTTTTTTTGTGCAACATTTGAATAACAAAACAGAAAAAATACAACAAAACTCCCAGACCTGATATTTTTAAAGGAGAAGTGAGAGAGAACCAATGGAACTTCACAGAAATGCTATACTTGCAAGAAGGGAAAAATTTAGAAACCCAGTGTGTCATAGTCAGACAAAAATCTCTGGTGCACTACAGACAACAAAGATGTGTTGCAATACAGCTTTCCTAAATGTTTAGCTTACTTTAGAAACAGCAAATGTTAACACAGTAATTATAAATTGTTAGTACTGGTTTGTATTTGGGAGCCAGGACTGAAAATGATATAAACAAACTGTTATTACAGAAATTTCTTCTTTAACTAACTCTTTCATTCTACCTGCAGTTAACAGAAAGTGTGGTATGATAAAAAGGAAGAAGTTGAAAGCATGAAGAGAATAAAGCCCCAAACCTCCAAGATTCACTCCCAGTCCTCAATATCTTTAATTGGCTATTACTTAATCTGTACGATTTATAAATATTATACTTTGTGACTCCAGGACCAATCTTTGCCTGAGAGAGTTCTCCTTCTCTACAAGGCAGTCTATAGAAATTATCATGAAGCTTGTGATAAACAGTAACTGAAATACAGAAATAATGCAGAAGACAGCAAACATGAAAGGAAAAGAGGTCCACATAAGCAGTGCTTTGTGAAATTTGAGTGAATAACTTTATAGACAGGCAACATTGGCTGATTAAAGAGCTGTCCCACAGTAGCATTACCTGCCTTACATACTTTATGGTAGACTGTGTTGCAATCCAAATTAAAATTTGTGTTTAATAGAAGGTTAACAGAAGGTTTAATAATCTGTCTTAACAGTGAATTTCCACTGAAAACCAAGAAGCCATTACTGGATAAATGTTGCCATTATTTTATTTAACACTGTCAAAAAAATTAGTTAGCAGAAATATTTGTATTTAAACTTCATCATTATGAAGCTTATTCCATGGGATTTCTTTTTAGGAATTCTAAAAATTATGTCAGATACTGAAACATTAGAGGCAAGAATTTAGGAAGTAATGTGACCCCCTCAAACTGTTGCCCCTAGGGTACATGAACAGAGGGCAGCAAGGAATACATATCTAGACCCACTTGTTGGCCTGGAAGCCAGTTGACACGGTCTGGCTGCAACCACATTAATAAATTCTTTTACATTACGGAACGGGGTGGCTGCAACCAAACTAGGCCCTGGGAATGGTCCTTGGCATGTGCTAGTTCCCAGACAGATAGTGTTATTTGACATGACCCAAAAGGGCACCAGGGAATAGATTAACTATTTAACCATATATATAACTGTTCTTGGGCCACTGCCCTGACCCTGTCCACTTTGCTAATACAATTATAGTCAAAGATTCTGGGTCCAAGACACTTTACATACCTATTTTTAAAATGAGAAACCTCAGAATCGCTACCTGAAATTGTGTAGGCATGTACAAGACAGTATTAGACGAATAAACACTCCTATATTTTATTATGCAGTTAGAGATGATACCCAAAATAAATTAATTTTAGAGTAACTTAAAATTTTATGATGAATCTACTCTCACAGAAAACAGTCTTGATAAAATCTGGTCTCCAATCCAAAAAGACAAGGAATTTGAATGACGGCTTTAGGGAGGTATCCTAAAACATATCCAGTTCACAAGGAAGTAGGCTGAAGGAATATCTAATGTGTGAGTCTGGACAGTCTTCCAGTGCTGAGCTCTTCAGGACTGTGGGGATTATCTAGATGACTCCATTTCTATCAGTGTTTGGAATAACTCTGTGACAGGACAGTAGAGTGCCAAGAAAAGCTGACAAAAGAAGTAAGTTTTCATCTAAAAGAAGGCACTTCTACCAATTCATACTAATTATTATGTTGTCACATAGAAAGAAGTATGTAAAAACCCAGTCTTTATTTTTCTTTTTAATCCAAAGTTACTTTTCCCTGTTGCCGCTGATCACCTGCGTTCCTCCTTTAATTTTCATGGTTGGTTAAGTAAATTTTAGTCTAGGCTGTTATAAAAGGCTTTACTGCTCTTTTTTACCTTTTCCCCAATTATGTGGTCATGTCTTCTTCCTTGTTCTTGGCAGTATGTGGTCACTTGGCTTAGGGAGCTCATTCAACAGTCTGTGTAGTCCCATGAGTAACAGCACATGCAGCTGATCATAAAGCTAGAAAACATGACTATTTCTGACAGCACCAGACATGCATAACCCAGAAAAGAGAAGACTTGAGGAGGACGCATATGAACTGTGTTCAAACCTAATACAGGCTGTTGCAGAGAAGAAAGGAATCTTTCCTTTGTGCCAGAAGGGGACAGGACAAAAAATAATGGGCTTACACTGCTGCAAAGGTGATTAAAGTTAAACACTAGGAAAAACATTCCAGTGGTACAAATAGTGAAGGACTGGAACACATTGCTTAAGGAGAGTGTGGAATTACCAACATTACAAGTCTTTAAAACAGCTGTTTTTCTAACAGCTGTCCACAATGTCCTTAGCAGAGCTGGTTCTGCCTTGGGGCAATGCAATGTACCATACGACCTCTCAAAATCCTTTTTCACTTCCATTTTCTGCATCGCATGATTGGATTCAACAAGTTGTTAATCCATGCCCTGTCATATTTTGTGATAAGTAGAAGTTAAAGGGAAACAGTGACCATCCAAAAGAAATATTATCTTGTTTTCTATGTAACCTAAATCTGAATTTATCCGATTTCATCATCATAGTGCTTGAGTGGGAGAAGAGAGACTGAGTCATAGGATGCAGGAGTGAGTTGTGCCCCTGCAAGGAACAGTGCCTTTCTGAGAGCTACAGATTCTTTTTATGCTTCATTTTCTTTCTTTCTAATGTGTATAATTATGTCACAGTAATAATGATTGTGATTCTCCATATGGAAGCCATTGAAGTACTATGCTCGTGCTGTTCTCTCCTATTGACCGAATTCTGCCCTGAAGCAGTCAGTGAAGATGGTATCTAAACCCAAATACTTAAGTTAGGCAAATGGTCTCTTCCTTTAGAGGCTTTTTAAGGTACTTATCAAAGAACTGTTTTCTCTGGCAAGGTAGGGAACTTGTTATTTCAGGAGCACTGCTTCTCTAATCTCTAACTGTAGTAGTAAATTAAATATGCCAAGGACTGCGCTCTGGTCTCAAAGTCAAGTGCCAAGACCTGGCTCCGTCCACAATATTAAATTACTTTACCTTCCAAAACACCAATTGGAGGAGTTCATGCTAAGTTCCGAGTTGTGACAGAAATTGTTCTGAAATTTCTTGATTGATCTTGTTGAACAATCAAATCAGAGAATTTGATGGTGTGGCTGCTGAAATTTGAGTGAATGTGAGTATTCCCTGTTTCCATTTAATTTACTAGTGCGGAGGGCATATGATAGCTAAAAATTTGGTGAAAGTTGTATAGCTAAACTTAGATTGAATCTCACCATGAAGTGTGCTACGTATATAATCACAGCATATTTTTTAATATGAAAAATATATTTTCCTTCACTGCTATTCTTATTGGCACAAGGACTGTAGCTTTGTATGTTTGGGCAAGGTTCACTGTTCTGGTGAAGATATGTCTTGTAGCTTTCAAGGAGCGAGTCATAAGCCTGCAGCTGAAGAGTACACCTCAGTGAAAAGTGACGTGTCTTTGCAGGAGGCAACTGAGAACATAGGGAGGAAGGTTGTAAGGAGGCTGATAAATTCCTGCAGATGCAACTGTAAAGATAATCTTGGTCCAGTTAATAAAAAGTATAAAAATTGCACAAGCACCTGCAACGTTCCTTTTCTTATGATAGTTTATCTCCACCATGGTGCATTCCTGGGGCATAATCCCTGAGTTTATCTGAGAAACATACTTCAAAAACCTTCTTCAACATGTCACCAAAGCATACGACTAAAGGAATTCACATAAAAAGAGGGAGATACCTGCTCCTCAGGTAAACACTGAAAAGAGACTCACAGTCTCTAGATGAGTAAAAAGAAAAACATCTAGGAAACTCTGATGCAGCAAGACTTATTAAATGTAAAACTATTCCAAGAACTCAAATAACTATTTAGGGGTATTATTTAGTAAATTTAACGTACTAGAAAAGTACTTACTTATGAAATATTTTTGTTGAAGAAACAAAGAGGAGGATATGTGAGGGTTCTATTATGGTGGAAAGAGAATCTAAGGACAATTGGAAAAAAGCAAAGCAAACGGGATTATTTATATTTAGATACAAAAGCAGCTAAGGCAACAAGATAGAAAGACAGCAAGAGATACCAGGTTGAGAACTTGCTGTTATGATCTTGTAGGCAGTGTTCCCGGGACAGTCATGAGGGAAAGGAGAAGGCCCCAGGAAGAGCAATTATGGGGAATCTATCAATTTATAGAGACTGTTTTATTTCAGAGAGGACTGTATGGTAATAATGACTGATATTCATTTTATTTATTTACAAGTGCCATGGTTACCCAGACAAGTTTTGGTCTCAGTGTGCTGGGCGCTAAGTACATATGAGGCTGTCCACAGCCCAAGCAGAAAACAGGCCATCTAAATTGGGCAGCACGTTTTCATTCAGCTGGAAAAGAGAGCTAAAACGTGACAGGAAGCATCCCAAAATGGCACAGGTTCAGCAACCTGAGCTTGTCCTAGCCTCATGACAGCACAATGCCTCAAATGCATACATATCCTTTCCTTCTTAGCCTTAGGAACACAAGATGCTGGAAGAATTTTGGTCTTTAAAACAAGAATATGGCCACCACACATGGCTGGTAATTCATTACTGATGTGCTAGGTACTACCTCTTACATGGGTGTGCCATGAGGATCCCAAGAAAACGAATTAGAAAGTTTCAAAGAAAGGTTCTCTATGTCCACGGATCAATGGACCTATGAAGTGTCTCCCCAAAGGATAGTGTAGATGCAAAAACTTACATGGGATCAAGGGAAGACTGGACAAGAACATGGAAAAGAAATCCACTGAGGATTACTGACTCAATAAATCATGTTAAATTCAGGAAATCCCCTAAAAATAGTTAGAACCTGAGAAAGTATTTGGGGTTGCTTCTGCTACTCTTCAGGTGTTTCTTACAGCCGG
The DNA here is from genome assembly GCA_028020825.1 of Podargus strigoides. Classification (NCBI taxonomy): domain Eukaryota; kingdom Metazoa; phylum Chordata; class Aves; order Caprimulgiformes; family Podargidae; genus Podargus; species Podargus strigoides. Next base: position 11,245,188 of record CM051619.1, on the reverse strand, counting down.
TGTGTTACAGCCAGAGACAGTATGTCTCTTCCTATGACCTTATGTACTAGAGAAGCAGCTGAATAGCATCCTGATTCATACATGGATGATGTCCAAGGTGCACATATCATGGTCTTGTGTAACAGGGTCCACATGGCACCATGTAGATCAAGAGTATAGCATGTCAGTCTCCTCCTTTCTCTTTTCTTTCATTCTTTCTCCTTAGCAAAACTGTGGGAGCAGCTGGGTTTTTTACTTCTCCTTGGGCCAAAGAATAAATGTCATCTGCATTAATTTTAAGGAATCCTTCTTTGAAGAAATTCCTCTTTGAACTGCTTTTTCAGTTCCTACATAAAGGTCATTCATCCTTGCATGAAAAGCACAAGAACTGAGGTTTATGGACATATTTCAGAGCATTAGCATTAGAGTTTGCCATTCACTATGTATTTTGTGTATCAAGAAACAAGGCTGGGCTCTGGAAACTAATTTCATAGGTATTGGCAAAATGGAAAAGTAAAGGAGTCGTATTGAACAAATTCAGAATATACACTATCTTGCTACTATTTCCTAAAATTTTCAAGTGTAGCCCTACACTGAGAAGAAGGAAAAAGCCTCATACTGCCATGATAAAATTTACACTGATGCTTAAAGAATAGTTACTGATAAGAAGATCATTCAGTAGAAGCAAACAGCAACACATAGAACTGCCACTTTGGAGAAACACCAGCTGTTCTACTTAAGCTTTAGCCAAGCGCCAAGGAGAACCTTTCCTTCTATTGTCCATTAAGATTTTTCTTTTAATAAAATCTAAAATATAATCATTTTTGCTGATTTTTCATGGGCATATATATGCATACATACATACATATTCATATTTATATTTATATATTTATATTCCAATGCACACACACATATATATTTTTACAAGTATTTATCTATCTAGGAATAACTACTGTGTATTTTAAGCTTACTGAGGTATGTGTTAAGTAGTTATAAATTAATCATTTTTATAATGCACTAAAGCCCAGAATGTGAGTAGGCAAAAATACAGTGTAGTGCCAGATAAGGTTTGAAAAAGATGCGGGTTAAACAAAAAAATACAACAGACAAACCCAAGCCCACCAGAAGCTAGCTAATTTATCAAGTTTCCATTAAGATTAGAAGAGATTCTGTAGCACCAAATTTTAATTTGCTTTTGTTTCATGTTTTTGTTTTCCTTCAGAGCATAACTGGTGTTTCTTCAGAATATCACTAGCCTATTTAGCAGGACTGCCCTTGCATATATAAATATTGTTTTGGGTACTTATTATTGACATAATTTGGGGCATTATTAAAGTTTCAAATCTAGCAAGGCATTTTAAGTCTTGGTTTCCCTTTGTCTGTGTGTGTGTTTATGTGTCCTCTTATAAGTATACATTATATTCACATACAGTCTCAAATTTGTGCATGCTAGGTGTTTGGATAACACTGCATGTTCTTAAAAGACATAATCAAATCACATGGAAGTGTCTTTTTTTTTCTTTTAAGGATGCTACTCTTAATGGAAATACAGAAAGAAATATATATTCTTACAGTCCTCTAAATACAGTCAGGCTAACGTGTTCAATATAATTCATGTTCTGCTTCCAATTCGACTTGAATACAGCTATAATCAGTAGATCGCAAAGGGTTTATATATTTATGCATGTGTATGTACGTGTAAAATGCACAAGTCATTTTAAACACAGAACATATTTTTAAAATTAAGTCTTAATTTCCAGCTCCATATTTTCTAAAATAAATAAAGTCTACAGTGAGAATATGTAAGTACAGCCTGAAATCATGGAAATAAGTTTGACTTAAATGAGAGCTCAAGTTCGCATATTTTCCAGCTTATACCTGGAAAATATCAGCTTTTATTGCAACTTATCTGTAAGGGCTGGTTTATAAGAATTAATGCAAATAATAAGAGTGAAAGTGAGATTAAAACACCAAGATTTCTCTCCACATGAAAATGTTCAGATTTTTCAGACCCGTGTACTATTATTGTCCATGAGCCTGGAAACAAACTCTGATATAAACACAGAATCCAAACCACAGAACATGACTTGTTTAAAAAGTTAAATTCTGTGAAGTAAGGCAGGAAACGAGATTTATCCTTCTGGGAATTTTCTGGCATGAGCAAGGAACTAGGCATGCTCAGTGCATGTCATATCCTTCATCTATCACTGCTCTCTGAAGTAAATCAAATTTTTTTTTTTTTTCAAACTCAAATCAAGGGAAGGCAACACAGTCACCATCTGAAACGTGTAGAAATCCTTCTGTTTGACATGGCATTAAACAGAAGAAGGCAAATTATAGTGTGTTGCCTTAAGGATTATTGTTGCACATTTTGTGCCTTCTGGCTGTGGCAGTGTTTGTTCCTCCAAGTGAAATCAGCTGGGCCCAAGCCATTTTGCAACACTGTAAAAATAAATTGCTGTACTTGATAAGTGAATGTTAAACTTGTCACTCTAAGCTAACTGCAAATTGCTTTTAGTGTCTTCGGGGTAAGTTGGCAATCTCCAATAAGAACTACACGGAAGGTCAGCTTTCTCCCTTTGAAGCCAAGTTTAAGTTATAGCCAGGGAACCAGAGTAAACACTCCTGCTCATGAGCGGGAGAAGGAACATTTCCAACGCAGTCCAAATTTTTGAGATTAGACTATATTGAGTTAAATTACATCATGTTACACTTGTAGGACAATGCTGTTTAAACATCAAGAAGATCTGAAGTGCTTACTTAGGATACTGAAAAGAAGTCCTACAAGAAGGAGGTATGAAAGAAAAGGATCTTTGATTGGCCAATTTTCTCGTGTGGTCCAGAGCGCTTGCTCTTGTAAGCACCCTTGGTGTCACCCTCTCAGGACTTCTCAACTCAAATTGAATGCTATATCTTCCCTCAGACACCTGCAGGCTGATATCAAGAAGGAAATGATGATGTAAACCCAATTTTATTAGGGTGAAATTTGGTAATTCAGTCCCTTATATATCACAGCCTGTTTGGCATGCATCAGAGCTGAAACGCGGTGGCCTTTTTCTCATTCAGCCTTGTAAATCTGGGAGTCAGTCAGTCAGTCAACTTTTCTGCTGAAAAGTCCCACTTCATAAAATCACTATGTCCCTTGTGGAACATGACATTTTGTTAAAATAACAAGTGATTTATTTTTACATGGAAAAACTGAAACAGTATCTTCCTTATTACCCACCTCAAGATGCCTGCACAGAGACAGTTCAGCTGATCGGCAAGCCTAGGTGGGCCACTGGAAGGAAGGTTCAGGGCTGGAGAAGTCAGCTGCAGCATCCTCTATGTTGTGCCTCCATCCAGGACCTCCCACAGGACCTGGCTCTGTCCAGTACGGGAGCAAGTGGCTGTTCACATGTTTGTGGAAGACCCTTGACAGATTCCCACATGTACCTGGCAATCTTTCCCCAGGTCTAGCACGTGGGGGGAAAAAAATTGCTCCAGTTCCACTTTTAAGGAAATCTACCTGGAAATCTTCTGAGGAAAAAACCCAAATATTTCTGTCTATTTTATTATTAAAGAATCAATAAAACAATATCAAATGGTAGTTTTGAGAGTGAGTCAAGAAAAGAGAGGCAAAAGAAGGTAGTGCTCGGGGTGTCTCTCTTCAGCTTGAATTTTGCAGACGGGTTCTTGTTTTCTCAGTAGGTCAGTTTTCTAGTGGGAGCAGTGAGAAATTTGTACCTTCTGTAGAAAGCACAGAGAAAAGGAAAGATTTCCAACACATGCTTATTACAGGGTGATGCAGCCTTATGACTAGTCTCAAGTGGCCTGAGTGGGTGAGACAGTAGTTTAGAAACTCAGCCTGTGCAGTCCCTGGTCCCTCTCTTCCAAGACTGCAGCTACAGATGCTTGCTCCAGCAGTGGCTTTTGTGATAATGGACACCTCCTTTGGGACCTGGATTAAGCCCAAGATTAAGTTACTATAGCAACAAGTTTCATGGAGTCATTGCCAGTAAATATTATGACGATTGGTTACTGAAATCTAGGTTAAGTCATTATTCATGGCCTCGGTATCAAATACAATGGAGAAGCATATTTAATAGTGGAAGCATATTTATTAGTGGCTTTTCTAGACCAGTCCTCACAACTTGCTTCAGGCAATTCACAACATTTTAAAGTACATAATCAAATACAAACAACAGAGGTCTGTCATACAATGGAAACTTACAATGTGAATAAAAGTTACAATGGCCCTTCAAGATATTTTTGGAGATTAATGTGGAAGCCTTCCAAAGAAAAAGCAGGATGAGAGGTCCTGAAGGTTTAAAATCTATATATCTAAGATGATAGAAATAATAATTAAATAAATCAGTTGTGGAAGTGTGATGAATTTGTCCACTGAAGCATCACTATACTGTGTATAAAACATATTACCTTACTCCCTGCCTTACTATGTTTTGTTAAGAACTCACACAATGAAGGCTCAAGTAGACAAACTGCAACTGTTGAGGCAGTTTAATAAATCATCTCATCCTTCCCTCCAATCCCTTCCTTTTCCTTTTTCTCCTTCCTTTTCCTCCCTTCCTCTCATCAGACACTGAAAGATACCAGTGGAAGATTACTTCCATTTTGAGTCACTAGAAGATGGTGTTTAATTTGCTGCAGTTTCAAGAGAACAGTCTTCATTTGTGATAGAAATGAAGCAACTTTTAAAAGCATTCTGATGCAACTGGAATTGCTATTCTCACTAAATGTCCAATTAACCCCACTTTCAATCGCGTAAATAATTTATTCATGTCAGAAGTGATTTCTGAAATATTTTGCTGCATTCACTGAGTGTTTAGCAGCAAAATGTGGAGCAGAAGTTGCATTTGACTGGTATTCTTTGCAAGTGAAGTACCTTATTGCACTTTATAGTAATAAAAGCTTAATAATGGAAGGAGTTATTTGCTTCACTGCCACGATGATAAAGAACTGAAACCAATATTGCCAAACCTACAGATCAGGATAACATGAGGAAGCCCCACAGAATCTGTGAGATGTAGAAAAAGTAAAATATAGGTAAACATAAATCTGGGTTCTTTTGCTTTGTCTCCTAGTTTCTGAGCCATCACAGTTCATGCAAGTTACCCAATCAAAACTTTCTGTGCCATCAGAATGTCTAGAAAGTTAATTTATTTTAAGAGTAAATGGGATTCTCACATCATCACTCATTTCCAAGGACACACACTTTATGAAAAGCAAAAGATACCAAGAGAATTTCTGGTAAAATCAGGGATTCTGGGCACAATGGGAAATGTAATACCTTTCATTCTGTATTAAAAATAAATAAATAAATAAATAAATATATTTAAAAAATGTAAGAATCAACCTTGATTAAAGCCTGAAAGGAAAATTAATTCATTGTTCATTAATTCACTGTGGAAAGTCCTGTAGTTCAACCGGGCAGATGAAGCCCCCTTTGTTTCTCTTCCTACTCAGCAACAACAGCTTTGCAGGGTATGGGCAACAAGACTTGGTTTTCTGTTGCAAAGTTTGAGAGGTAGAAATAAATGCTGAGGTGTTTTCACATGGCCAGCTCTGCTTGTTTCCCATTGATGCTTCCCCTGCAGTGCTAACACAAATCTGCCAAGGGTGGAAATCAAAAACTACATTATCCTGTACTGGGCAAAGGGAGTTGCTGCTGACTCTGGTCTTCTGCTTCAGAACCAAGCTACAAGAATCTTGTCAAGTGAAGAACTGAATAATCTGCCTCACAGGAAACCTTCTTATTTTCTTCTAGTAGCTGAGGTCATCTTCATCTCTGCAGGATGAATATAGATGAGAGGGGGTGTGCATGCTGTGAAAAAAAATTGTGCCTGGACAGGAACAGAGCTGTAGGTCAGAGAACGGAAAAGAAAGTCAGAAAATAAGTATTAACCTCTTTTTTTTTTTTTTTTCCCCATTTTTTTTTCTGTGACTAAAATAAATTCTTTATTCTTTCTCATTTATGATTGCCACTTTAGAAAAGAAATCATGTCTGTATAAAGGGAAAATGTTTCTTTTCTGGATTAAAACTGTTGGACAGTGAATATACATTGGCATAAATTATTTTAAAACAACTTTTTTTTTGCCAAAAAACTGTGGTTTGTGGTGATGTAATCCCAGTTCAAGTCATATTTGGGGTGGCTATTTTTGTGGGATTTATTAATCTGGTCTTGTTTCCAGCAAGAAGATAGATTCTGACTAGCATTCAGTTGTTGGGTTCTTTTATTCTTTTATTTCACAGAATCACAGAATCACAGAATGGTAGGGGTTGGAAGGGACCTCTGAAGAGCATCCAGTCCAACACCCCTGCTAGAGCAGGATCCTAGAGTAGATCTACCTAGTCACTACAGCTGTCCTATTTAATGCAGCATTTTGAGAACAAGCCTTAATTTAACATCTGCATTCCACATTATCACTTATCGTCGAATGGTTTGAGTTGGAAGTGACCTTAAAGCTCACCTCGTTCCAACCCCCCTGCCATGGGCAGGGACACCTCCCACCAGCCCAGGTTGCTCCAAGCTCCATCCAACCTGGCCTTGAACACTGCCAGGGAGGGGGCAGCCACAACTTCTCTGGGCAACCTGTGCCAGTGTCTCACCACCCTCACAGGAAAGGATTTCTTCCTAATGTCTGATCTAAATCTACCCTCTTCCAGTTTAAAGCCATTACCCCTCATCCTATCACTACACACTCTTGTAAAAAGTCCCTCCCCAGCTTTCTTGCTGGCCCCTTCAGGCACTGGAAGGTGCTATAAGGTCTCCCTGGAGCCTTCTCCAGGCTGAACACCCCCAACTCTCTCAGCCTGTCCCCATAGCAGAGGTGCTCCAGCCCTCTGATCATCCTCATGGCCCCCTCGGGACCCGCCCCAACAGCTCCATGTCCTCTGTCTGCCAGGCTACAAACCTCGCCCTCTGGGCACGCCCAGCCGAAGCCAGTGCAGCCATAGGAGTCCCTGGCCCCTCACCGCACTCCCCAGGCGGCCGCGGCACACCTCGCTCCCCCGCCCCGGGCCGGCTGAGGCACCGGGACCGCCCGCGGTGCTTCAGAGGCCGCCTGGCAGCTCGCAACTTCTCCTTTCCCCAGGACACCTTCGGTTTCGGCGTCGTGTCTTTCGGTCCGCCATACAGCGCTCCCTCGCCCCGGTGCCGTTCGCCATAGCACCGCGAGCCAGGCCTGCCCGCCCGGCCGCCGGGGGGAACTCCCTCCCTGCTCGGCAGCCCTCATGGTTGAGGCCGGCGGGTGACATTCGCAGCCAGATCACCCCTCACCCGCCTGCGACGGCTTTCCTGAGGGAAGGCGGCGGCATGCCCGGGCGGGGCGGCCTGCGGGGGACAGCCGCCTGCGGGGGGATGCACACAGGGCCAGGCGCCCCGGGGGTCTCCCTCAGTGAATGTTGAATGAATTAATACTTCAGCTTCAACCTAAATGTCTCTTCCCCTTTTTTATTTTCCTTTTGATTTATAGCACTAAAACTTGAACCCACGTACTGGTTTAGGTATAAAAACTAGGATATCTCTTACGCAGTTTGATAGCACATTTAAGACCCCTTTCTACTGTCTGTGTGTCAAAATCTATCCTTGTCTAAAGACTCTGGCATGAGAACTTGGCCTGCAGAGCTTGCTCAAACACAGCATCCCTTGCTAGACTTAGAGGCACAGGACAGAGCTGGAAAGGGCAGAATTTTAGAGCACTCAGAAGTCCAAGCTAAAGTATTGCCAGTGCAGGATAATAGTCCTTACTCCCAGTTATCCAGAGGATAGGCTCTAAAGACAAAAACCTGGACAGCACCTGCACTACATTTTGAGGCAGCATGGCATAGTCTAAAAAACAGATCATTTTAACCTGCTTCTTGTCTTGGTGGAACCACATCAACTCTTTGTGGGTATTACAAAGCCAGTATATGGACAGGGAGCAGAGGCAGAAGAGAAGCCAGTGGAGAACAGAGAGGTCAGGCAGGGCTGCAACAGCAAGAAGCTGCAGGGAAAAGCCATTATCCTGCAGTCAGGGTGGACCTGCGTTCTGCTGCCTGTAGCCCTGCACCATGGACGTGGTGAAGGTATGAACTACTGGGGCTGAGGCTGTGGTTACAGCTTATACCACAGCTCAGTTGATGCATGATACTAGTTAAGTAGCAGCAACTCGATCGCGTGTCTAAGCTGTAATTGGTGTGGCTTTGTCTACTGTGGTGCTATCTGATCTGGTAAGGGAGATGACAAATATATGGATTTATTTAATTTCTTCATTTACATTTACGATAATTTAAAAAGACGCCTTTCCAAGGCATCTAGCCTCCCCCCCAGCATCGTTAATAATTCTATAAAATAAAAGCACCATTAAAGTAATCATTTCCACATGCACTGAGCCAGACAGCTGCCTTCTGAAACTCCTTCGCACCCCTTTATCATTGCGGGAAGCCTACAATCAGCCCTCTCCAAAAACTATCAAACAAATGTCTGGACAGAGTGATGCTGCATGGTGAGGCTGTACAATGTCTCGGTGGAAGACACAAAGCTTTTTCAGAGTAAAAATAGATAGCATGAATTTATGACATTTCCAACCTGTAATCTATAGCTCTCTTTGAGCTGGGTGTGAAAACAAGTTCCCATTACTACCACTGTTTCTCTTCCTCACTTAATAGTTGTTTCTACCAGCATTTTAACTACAGACAAGAGTGGATCAGTTATTTCCTTAAGTTCCCTCATTCGCACTGCCAATAGACAGTTTGCACTGAGGACTGGGCAACTCACCACCGGCATGATATAACAAAACACTTTGCTAAAGATCTCAGAGCAGAGACCTGTGGATTCCACCAGCTTTTTGTTGCAGTGTCTCCAGTACTTTTCTGCAAAGGACTCGTACGAGCCTTGTCTTGTGTGAATTTGGCTCAAACTATACCAAAGATACTACAATAGAGTTGATAAATACAAAGTGAGCAGCTCTCAGTTTCTACCTCTGCTTACAGTTCTGTAGAAGTGCCATCCCTGAAATGAAATTGTACTGGGGTACCAGAGGAATGGTAGAGCCCATTCTAACAGAAAGCATCAAATATTACTCAAGCAGCTGGATGAATTGAAGGTTGAAAACAGAAATTATATCTGCCTATAAACATTTATAAATGGAAAAACTTACCATAAACAATAATACTTGGATTTAAAAAAAAAAAAAAAAAATTGTGAAAGGATTTAGGCTGATCACTTCCTGAACATCAGAAGAGTTAGCGGATAGCCTCTCAGGAGCCACTGTAGGAGAAAAAACCCACTTAACTTTTAGCTAAAGAGCTTGGAAAAATTGGTGCAATAGGAGAGACCTGGCTATGATCCCCCAAACCAGACCTTACTATAGCCTTACTGCAGAGACAAAATACTAAAATATGTTGAGTTAAAGCATGTTTATGTCCTGAATCCATCCCATGTTAACACTTAGCTCTATTCCCTGCAATATCATATTGTACAATGGTTCTAAATGCATTAATAACTTGTCATACATACCACAAGGTTTTCGTACCCTGAAGAGTTTGTAATTGAAGCTCCTCAGTCTGCCCTTGTCTTGGCAGATGCCCTGAGGCTCATGGGTATTCTTCAGAGGTTCCTCCATCCAGCTGCAAGTCAGTCTCTGAATAGTAACAAAAGGTGTGCAGAGATTGCATGTGTTTACTGAATGTGCAATGTAGATGTAGAGATGCAGAGATGTACGAGAGCGGTAATTAATCAAAAGATCCACAGACGGTTTAATATGTTCCCTAAGAGGCTGTTGAAGTGGAGGGGATCCTGCTTTGGGTCAGAGAGGAAGAGCAGGTGACCTACAGAGATTTCTTCCCAGCTTGGTTATTCTTCTGCAGCCCTGTGAGCATTGAAATGTCTTTCAGTAAGCCATGATCTCACTCAAGTTGCAACAGTCCTGCTGTGTCTGGGGACTAGCAGAGTATCAAGACTTAGAGAAATGTGTTGCCAAAAAGAAATAATTTACTAAATAGGAAATTATCTTTCCTCCTGAAAACCACACTGCTAAAAAAGGGAAATGTTTCCTTTTGTACTAGCTTTGTGATTATGATGAATGAAGGTAGTAAAATCCCAACATACAGAGCAAAATTTTTCTCTTTTAGAAAGGGGCAAACTGCTGTAACCCAAAGTAATTCAAGAAACACAAGCATTTCCTTCAATTTTTCTCCTCAGCAGGGAAGATAGTTCCTAGGGGGGCTAATGAGGCTCAGCTGAGCTTTGGAGAAGGTCTATAGCAAACTGTCCCTACACTGCACATTTCGCAAGCTCTCGTACCACTAGACTGAAGACTAATTCTACTGTGTAGACATCCAGGCTGAAGCGACAAGCATGAAAAAGAACCACTTCTAAGTGATCTCTCCTGTCTGGTTCCTCAAATATGGCTCGCACCTGTGCCAAGCAAGAATAAAATCCAACATTTTTTGATTTTAAAAAAAGGACACCTGCTGAGGGACAGTAGGGAATCAGGTCTATATTTATTAGGTTTTTTTCTATTTCATACAAGAAAAAAATTTAATAATGGAGAGAAACAAGTGATATTTCTCCCACCTCCCCGGTTTTTCTTTGGCTCTAGGTACTTCATAGTTCAGCCAGGGAATGCATTTCCCCTGCTATCTCCTTCCTGCAAACCGGATCCTGTAGGATTAATTGCTGTGTTTTTCCATGCTCTGTATTACCTTTGCTAACTGTTATATACTAGCTTATCTCAAACTGAAGTTTCATGACCAACATATGCTGTTTCTTCTCTCATCTCCATAAGATCCGCACCCACAAATGAATAATACACATGGTAAAGTTTTCTCACAACAATAATACTTCTATCTATTCTTACGAAACATTCGCTCCACTTCCAGTCACAGCCTACTTTTATGATTATGCGTGTGAGAAAGTCACAAAGAACTAATGTCACTGAAGACATTAGCTTCTCAGTCTGCTCCCTCATCTCCCATTAACACTTCATTACATAAGTTTTCTCCCAGAGTCTCTTTTAAAGTAAAACAGTTAGTTCCTCTGGAGACAAAAATGATGTGCACATCTAGGATAGGTTTGGTTTTTTGGTGTGGTTTTTTTTTTTTCCCTGCATGGGTAAGACACAAATAATAAGTGTCTCAGGAATAAACAAAGCACAAGATGATGTTCCCTCTAGCAGGAGCATTGCCAGTCCATGCTAGAGTGTTAGCTCTGACCATTGTGGACACCAGCCACTGCACCTTTTGTCTTTAGAGTAATAGCCATTCCTTAAAGCAGAACACTTTCCTTTGGTGAGATAACCAAACTGACCAGATGACCCACAATTCATACTTTATGGACCAAGAGCTATTGTAAGGGGCATGGAAAAGGGAAGCGCATCCACGCACAGGAAAGCAGGATGAGCAGGGCTCTTTTAAGAAGGCATCAGCTCACCAGCTCCAGAGAATATTTGCTGCTGGACTGTAGATGACCAGTGTAGAACAGCTGCCAAGTGGGGACTTCACAAAGACCACCGTTTTCTTTACACTGTAGGATGGAGTGACAGAAACTCATCCCATAACCAGGGTGTATTTGGAGGCACCATAGTAGATATTTGCCACAAAGATATGTATCTCAGGCGATTCTTTTTCCTTTCTTGCTTGACTTTTGGTTTGTTTTCCCTGTCTTGAATTCATCTCAATACTGAACTGAACCTGTAAATCACCAGGTCCAGATGTTGTATTTTGACAGGAGTCTAATTCAAAATATTAATCTGTTCCCCAAATTAAGTGACATTTTCTTTCTCTCTCTCTCTTCCCACCAAGGGGGGATCTTCAATGCCTAATTTAGATAAGGCATTCAGCTTTTAGACTAAAGTCTTGGGAGATGAATCCCATACTAATGAAGCAGCTCCAAGTTTGTTGGGCTGCACACAGATGGTCAACACAAGTGCCAAATGCATTGTTGAAGGCTACATTGTGCAGTCAGTTTACTGTCAACACTTTAGATATTACATTTGGCACTGATAGGGTCTTTCAGAAGTCAATATGTTGTTACTAAGTTTTTATGCCCTAAATATTTTGGTGTTTATTTGAGGAACTCTGTAGTTTCCTTATTCTTCTCTATGTGTTCAAGATAGAGGTTACCAGTTAAAGGGACAGAGGCAGCCTTTAAAAGTGACACAAAGAAGACTCTGGGCATTGGGGAAAATATTATTCACAGGAGGAGTTAAGGGCTGGAACACTTTGCCCACAGAGGGAATGGAATCTCCATCCCTGGAGATGGCATGCTAACTTCAACAAAGGTCACTTCAAACCTGATTTTTTCTATGATTCTTCTATGATTTTTCTATGATTTCTTCAATTAAGAAGAAAAGGAGGGTAATTGTGGTGGGCGACTCCCTTCTGAGGGGAACAGAAGGGCTCGTCTGTCGACCGGACCCATCCCACAGGGAAGTCTGCTGCCTCCCTGGGGCTCAGATTAGAGACATTAAAAGGAAACTCCCTAATCTTGTAAAACCCTCCGATTACTACCCACTGCTGGTTTTTCAGGTTGGCAGGGACGAAATTACTACAAGAAGTGTAAGGGCTATGAAGAGTGACTTCAGGGCCCTGGGACGGCTGGTTAAGGGGTCTGGAGTGCAAGTAGTGTTTGCCTCCATACCTCCTGCAAGAATGGGTGAAGAGATAAGCAGGAAGAGTTCACAGATAAATGCATGGATGCGTAACTGGTGTCAAAGGCAGGGCTTTGGGTTCTTTGATCATGGGCTGCTCTGTGAGACACCTGGCCTGGTGACAGGTGGAATGCATTTGTCCCAGAGGGGGAGAAGGCTTTTGGGGCAGGAGTTAGCAGGGCTCATTGAGAGGGCTTTAAACTAGATGTGAAGGGGGAAGGGGGGACAACTGAGTCTGTTAGAGACAAGCCCAAGAGCAATATGCTAGGGCCTGAAGGAAGGTGGCCTACGGAGGATTTTCGATCATTGAAGAGAAGGGATAGATGTTTAGGCCCTGACCACGAGGCCTCCTGCCTCCCAGGGGTCCCACCAGTGCGCTCTGCTTGCTACCTGAAATGCCTGTACACCAATGCACGCAGTATGGGGAATAAACAGGAGGAGTTAGAGGTCTGTGTGCGGTCTAAAGGTTATGACCTGGTGGCAATTACAGAGACATGGTGGGACAGCTCACATGACTGGAATGTGGTCATGGATGGCTATGTCGTTTTTAGGAAAGATCGGTCAGTGAAGCGAGGTGGTGGAGTTGCTCTTTATGTGAGGGAGCAACTTGAATGTATTGAGTTTTCTCCAGGGGCTGATGAGGGGCAAGTTGAAAGTCTGTGGGTAAGAATTAAGGGGCAGGCAGGCATGGGCGATACAGTTGTGGGGGTCTATTACAGACCTCCTGATCAGGACGAGGGAGTTGATGAGGCTTTCTACAGGCAGCTGAAAGCAGCCTCACAACTACAGGCCTTGGTCCTCATGGGGGATTTTAACTACCCCGATATCTGCTGGAAGACTTACACAGCCAGCCATTCACAGTCTAGGAGGTTCCTCCAGTGCATTGATAACTACTTAATGCAAATGGTGGATAAGCCGACTAGGAGAGGAGCGCTGCTGGATCTTGTACTTACCAACAAGGAGGGTCTTGTTGAAGCAGTGATGGTCGATGGCAGCCTTGGCTGCAGTGATCATGAGATGGTGGAGTTCAGGATCTTGTGTGGGAGGAATAGAGTACCAAGCAAGACCAGAACCCTGGACTTCCGCAGGGCCAACTTTAGCCTCCTTAATCAATTGTTAAGGGAAGTCCCATGGGACAGGGTGCTAGATGGTAAAGGGGCTCAAGATAGTTGGTCAACATTCAAGGACCACTTCTTGCAAGCTCAGGATCAGAGTGTCCCAATGGGTATGAAATCAAGTAAGGGAGCTAGGAGACCAGCGTGGTTAAACAAGGAACTGCTGGGCAAACTTAGGTGGAAAAAAAGAATTTATGGATCATGGAAAGAGGGGCTAGTCACTTGGGAGGAATATAGGACAGTTGTCAGAGGATGTAGAAAGGCAATTAGGAAAGCTAAGGCCTCCTTAGAACTTAACCTTGCAAGCCAGGTCAAGGACAATAGAAAGGGCTTTTTCAAATACATAGCTAATAAAACAAACACTAGAGGCAATATAGGCCCACTGATGAATGAGGGGGGTGCCCTAGAGACAGAGGATATAAAGAAGGCAGAGGTGCTGAATGCCTTCTTTGCCTCTGTCTTTACTCCTGCAGGCTTTCCCCAGGAGCCCCTGATCCCTGTAGCCCCGGAAGAAGTCAGGATAAAGGAGGAGTTTGCCTTGGTAGATGAGGATTGGGTTAGGGATCAGTTGAGCAATCTGGATATCCATAAATCAATGGGACCAGATGGAATGCACCCAAGGGTGCTGAGGGAGCTGGCAGAGGTCATTGCTAGGCCACTCTCCATCATCTTTGGTAAGTCATGGAGAACAGGAGAGGTGCCTGAGGACTGGAGGATAGCAAATGTCACTCCAATCTATAAGAAGGGCAAGAAGGAGGACCCGGGTAACTATAGACCGGTCAGCCTCACCTCCATCCCTGGAAAGGTGATGGAACAGCTTGTTCTTGGCACGATCTCGAGGCACATCAAGGATGAGGGGGTCATTAAGAGCAGTCAACATGGTTTTACCAAGGGTAAGTCATGTTTGACCAACCTTATTGCCTTCTATGAGGAAATAACTAGGTGGATAGATGATGGTAGAGCGGTAGATGTGGTATATCTTGATTTCAGTAAAGCATTTGACACTGTCTCCCACAGCATCCTTGTAGATAAGCTGATAAAGTATGGGTTTAGTGATCAGGTAGTGAGGTGGATTATGAACTGGCTGAAGGGAAGAAGCCAGAGAGTTGTGGTTAATGGGACGGAGTCTAGTTGGAGGCCTGTGACTAGTGGAGTCCCTCAGGGGTCGGTACTGGGACCGGTGTTGTTTAATATCTTCATCAACGACTTGGATGAGGGTACAGAATGTATCCTCAGCAAGTTTGCTGATGACACCAAACTAGGAGGAATGGCTGACACACCAGAGGGTTGTGCTGCCATTCAACGAGACCTTGATAGGCTGGAGAGTTGGGCGGGGAGAAACTTAATGAATTTCAACAAGGGCAAGTGTAGAGTTTTGCATCTGGGGAAGAACAACCCCATGTACCAGTACAGGTTGGGAGCTGACCTGTTGGAGAGCAGCGTAGGGGAAAGGGACCTGGGGGTCCTGGTGGACAGCAGGATGACCATGAGCCAGCAATGTGCCCTTGCGGCCAAGAAGGCCAATGGCATCCTGGGGTGTATTAGAAAGGGAGTGTTTAGTAGGTCGAGAGAGGTTCTCCTTCCCCTCTATTCTGCCTTGGTGAGGCCACACCTGGAGTATTGTGTCCAGTTCTGGGCCCCCCAGTTCAAGAAGGACAGGGAACTGCTCGAGAGAGTCCAGCGTAGAGCCACAAAGATGATTAAGGGAGTGGAACATCTCCCTTATGAGGAAAGGCTGAGGGAGCTGGGTCTCTTTAGCTTGGAGAAGAGGAGACTGAGGGGGGACCTCATTAATGTTTATAAATATGTCAAGGGTGAGTGTCATGAGGATGGAGCCAGGCTCTTCTCAGTGACATCCAATGATAGGACAAGGGGCAATGGGTGTAAGCTGGAACATAGGAGGTTCCACATAAATGTGAGGAAGAATTTCTTCACAGTGAGGGTAACAGAACACTGGAACAGGCTGCCCAGGGAGGTTGTGGAGTCTCCTTCTCTGGAGACATTCAAAACCCGCCTAGACATGTTCCTGTGTGACCTGATCTAGGTATTCCTGCTCTGGCAGGGGAATTAGACTAGATGATCTTTTGAGGTCCCTTCCAATCCCTAACATTCTGTGATTCTGTGATTCTGTGATTCTATGATGGAGCTTCTTCATGCCATTTAGCTGCTGAAAACATGTTTTTGGGAGGAAGACAGGAGTTTTCTTTCTTGTCCTCTCAGAGTATGGCTTTACTAACATTCCAGGTATGCTGCAATGACCATTTATTCTCAAATACTTTTAATGACTGCAGGGATTTGTCGACATAGGTGCTGTGGTTGAAAGAAGGATTTTGATGAAGTTTTATGGCGTAGTCAGGTAGTACTTCTAAGAGAGGATATTCAAAACCACTCACTATTGACCTAAGTAGTTCCACTGACATCATGGGGTATTTTACCATGGGTGTGAATGGTGGCAGTGTTAGGTCAAAGCTGAGTGCTTTAGAAAATCCTGTCAATCATCATTTGGGAAAGTCTATGGTTTGGAAAAACCATAATTAGAAACTTAATGAATCAAAGTATCGTAATGAACATTGTGAATTTCCTAACTAGGCATGTTAAATTTTAGGAGGTGCCTCTAACTTCCGACAGCCACCAGAGAAATAAAAATAATAAATAATTCTCCGAAGTGCCCTTTCCAAAAACCATGGCAACAAGAAGATGAAAGAGGTACAAACATGTGCTGCAATATCAGATCTACAAAGAAAAAAAATAAGAGTCTGCAAAGAGAATTCAATACTACTAATAAAATACAGACTAATTTGAATAATTTTTCAAAATGACAGCTGTTTTACTAATGAATCACTAAAATATTTTTCATTCAGTCAAACAACATTTTAGAAATTGTGGTACATAGTAAGGATATCTCTTGCTGTGCAGGGAAACATAATATGTGCTCCATGGAGTAGGAAACTTTAATGATATATGCAGTTTTGTTATTAAAAGTGAGTTATATATTTTGCTGTACAGTGGAAAATTGTGACCCAGTATAACATATCTTCACATTGTTTATAACTTGAGGAAAATCAACATTCTGGGTTCTCAGTTCGCACAGTAGGAACTACATTTATTTTGGCCAAATGCAATTTATATAACTGCAAGGAACAATAAAACATGAACTTCATAGTGTTTTCTTACCTAAAAATAATATAGAGCTTGTAAAAGTGAAGAGATTATTATTGTAAAGAAAAAGACAGTAACTTAAAAGCCAAAGCTCATTTTACAGCTTTGTAAAACTTATCCCAGCTCAAGTATTAAGGCACCTGTGTCCGCATTTTCATTTGAGCACAGCAATCTCTGATAGTAAACTGTTTTCTCAGTAGCAGCAATTCACTGCTGCAGGAAAAAAACTTGTTTTATACACCATGCACCTTTTCTTAATTATCACTAAGTTGAATTCTCTGAAGTCTTGAAGAACTTTGCAGAAATTTATGCCCTCCAGCAATATGAGTATGAGTAACAATGGGTGGTCCACAAGGCTCCTATCCTACCCTACTGTCTATGGTTAGCCAGTACTCAGGGCTATACTGTAACAGTTAGTATATCACACGAGACTCCCTCCCCAGCTGGGAAGGAGAATTGGGGAAAAAAGGGAAAAGGCCCATAAGCATAGACAGATTTAATAGAATGACAAAATAGAAAACAATAATCAACACAAAGCATAAAGGGATCTACTCAGCCTGGTTCAATGCTGACAGCAGGACCAGAGTACCACAAACAAGGAACCTCAGGGAGAGCAGGGGGAACCCCATCCTCACTGAGCTCCCTCCTTTTATCATGAACATGGCTAGGTGGTGTGGGATACACCTGTGAGTGAGCTGACCTGACTGGAACTCTCAGCTGACTTGGGGCTACTCATGGCCTGCCTGCATGGCTGGCCCATGGGTCTGTGCCTGGGGAACCAGGACACCTATCCTATCCTATCCTATCCTATCCTATCCTATCCTATCCTATCCTATCCTATCCTATCCTATCCTATCCTATCCTATCCTATCCCATCCTATCCTATTCCATCCCATCCCATCCCATTCCATCCTTTCTTAATGGCTTCATCAATACTAATACATTAAATGGCATCAAAGCACAAGTGCAGTCAGTGGAGCTGGATCTTGATCATCTCTACTTTTGTGCAGTTTGAACAGCCCAACTCTCTTCTGAATGACTCTTGGGGAGTTTATAGTCTATCTTGTACCAGGGATTATTCCAAATAAATAGTAGTATGCAGCCACCTTGTTATGGAGGCTAAAATAATTTAAGAGTTGTGGGCCGAATTCACCAGTTGGTCCCTGGGACAGTGACTGAACTTTGACACAATTTAGTTTATGAATATAATGTAACATTACACTAAAATATATCAGGTTCATCAGAATGCACTCCAGTGACACAGACAGTAAGAGCAATAAAATCTGTCATAAGTGATTCATTCATTTCCTTATCCTTTCTGTAATGCGAGAAAATACATAGGAAAAAGTACTGCTTTGGTTTTATAGACAGGCAAAATAAGCTCCAGAGATAAGGAAGTGAATCTTCTAAAATCTCACAAAGGACTCTGCCAGAGCTGGGAAAAAATGAATTGGTCTCTTGTTTTCCAGTCCTTTGCTTTTTCACAAGTTCATTTAAATTCTTTTCTTACTGAAAAGGAATACTGCACCATAATTAAAGAGAATGCTCTATTGAAAGCACGAAAATACAACAATTAAAAAAAAAAGAAAAAAAAAGACAATGCCACAAATGACAGCATAAACTGTAATCTTACAAAACCATATGTACTACAACTAAGTCATGCATGTTCTTTCAGTGAATTTTCCATCTTCATGAAGCTGTATCATACTGTTTGTAAGTCTAGAGATGGTTGAGTTGCACCTCTCTGAAAAGACTTCAAATGGGAGCTGAGTAGTCCACAGACTTCCCATTTCCTGATAGGCTGATCACCTCTGTTCCAGTGTATCCTGTGCTCATCAGATCTGTTGCTTGTACACATTTGATCCATGCATATGCAGAAACTACATAGCTAGTGGTCCAAAGGCCTTGCTCTTAGTTGCCACTCTAATGCAAAGAATGCACTAATCATTAAAAATCAAACAGATCACATATGGAACATCCTGGAGTACTAGCAGAATGGTTGGTTAAACTTGTTTGCTTAGTTTTGGAAGCTGGGTTCCTGGTGTAATACTCATGGATATTTTGCATGCTTGGCTTTAGGCACTTGCAGGAGACAAATTAGACACTTTAATTAAATAGAAAGAGATGGGGATCTACAAAAGCTGAATCAGATCACCTAATCAGATCACCTTGTCTTCTAGACAAGTATAGCCGTTGCCATTAGACACAAAATAAGCCTTGGTTCTTACTTAAATGGCACAACTGCGTACCTGAAGTGGGATCAATCTAGTATGTACGCCTTATTTAAAGCTGCCAAAATAAGTGCTCTGTTTTGTTCAAACTAGTAACACCAAGAGCAAGCAAAGGGTTTGAAATGTCATTGCTGATTTTCACAGATTCCAAAATGAATTTCCAAGGATATCCCTTAAAGTCTAGTCCTCTAGTCATGTGCATTTTTCTCAACTAATTCCTTATTGAGAAAAGCTGTTCATTTCCTATTAATAGGTAGCAACTATGAAGCAGGATGGCTGGAAAATGGGTTTGAGTCCTTAAAATTGAAACCAATATACACATTTAAATAAATAAATTTAAAAAATCTATTATTTTAATAGAAAACTTTACTTTTTCAATGAAATAACAGCTTTTCTTGGAAATAAGTGTCATGGAAATACTATGGAAAATGTGTCAAAAGTACAAGAAGCTGCTTCTTTTTCCTCACATTTTCAGACAATGTGGGCTATCTAAATCTTCCACAGGGCAGTTCTCTCCATGTTTGTTGAAGGCAGGGTATATTGCTGGCCCACCTGGACATGAGGCTTTCTGGAAGATTTCAGCCAAATACCATTAAAAAATAGGGGCAACAACAGACACCCAGGACTTCCATTTGTAAGAGGCACAACAGTTCCTTTCAAAACAGTATTTTATTTTTCAAAAGAATACCTTTGGAATTTTGTATACCTTCTTTTTTTTCAAAAATGAAACTTTCTTTAAAAACAAATTGTGCCTTAGAAAAAAACATTCATTTTTTTTCACAGAAAAATGTAGAAATTTTTCTAACAGAAAGCACTTCCCCCTGCAAAGCTGAGTAACTGTGTGATGTCTGTTTTCTTCCTTCCTTTCTTTTTCTGTTGTTGGTCATGCACAGTAATTTTATCACATCTGAAGAACATCATTATTCCAAAAGCATGGGTTGTCAGTAATAGACCTAATGCCTTGATCAGGACCACTAAGCACTCTTTTGGATAAAATATTTTTAAAATAGATTTTCCTTTTTGTCATTGTTCTGTCATTTTTGTGTTTCATTTTTTTTAATTGTCACTAATGACTGGAAAACCCATCACAAATTACTGAACTGCAAAGCAGTAATAAAGTGGATAAATGCAATAAAAATGAGGTAATGGATCACAAAGTGTACTTTGAGTATTTATTTGGACCACTGTAGTTTAGTTTAAATTTTTAATGATGCTCTATTGTATCTAGTAAATGGTTCTAAGATCTTTTTTTTTTTTGATAGGCAATAAAACTTTGGTAGTACCAGTTCTCAGGACATTCCTTACTAAGAGAAGGAGACAGATGCATTGCAGTTTTTGTCATGGCTGTTCTGTTTTATTTTATGTAGTGGAACAAACATGGCTCTTTGAAGGACAATACAAAAACAAGGGGATGATTTTCACTTACACTGAGGTCCACTTGTATTATTCCAGCAGTGTAAAGGTGTCTTAGAAACTAAATGTAAAGAGGCCTTAACATAATTGAGAGTCAGATGCAATGTAATTATGAAGTGCCTATGAATGAACTCAAAATACTGGGAAAACTGCAAGCGTAAAATACAGATAAAGTGGAATTGCCTTTGGGGTCATGGGGAACAGGGGGAACCAGCTAGTACATGACACGTAAAATGGCAGGGACAGGGGAAAGAAAATTCTTATGAGTGCCGGGGAGAAGTCTTGTTTTGAAGTCAGTTCCTACTGTCTTTAATTCCTGAGGCAAAGCAGACTGCTGTTAAGGAGTGCAGTGCTGGATCCCTTTTGAAGAGCACCATGAAATCTTTCATGTTCACACAATGCAGCAGAAAAAAGGTCTGAAAAAGGGGCCAGAAAACTCAACAGCTTCTTTGAGGTCATCCTGTTCAAGGTGTGGGGTTTCCTGCCAGTGCTGTGGGCAGGCTATGAGCCTCCACATCCATCAGAGAAATCCCCAGAAGAAAGAATTTCATGGATCTGAGAGTATCCATAGGGGGCCTCAGTCTTTTAATCTAAACTGTTTTTCTTTTAGTATTTTCCTGTTTTTTCCTGACAACTGGGGTATTATGGAAAGGGCAGTAAACATGTAGGAATGTGAAGTTATGCTTCCCATATGAATGTAATAAAAACATTAAAATTTCTTACTAAAATCTTGTGACATCCTTTGAATGCTGCACGTCAAATACACAGCCCTGGAAAAATGTGATTAAAATGTACTTACTGCAGGGTTCTGATAAGATAACACATAACTTAGTGTTCATCTCAATGTGGTGTGCATAATTTTATTACTCAGGCTACTATGTTCTGCTTAATATCAATACACAGCTATATATAGTTGTATATACACACACACATTTACACACAAATATATGCATAGATATGCATTGAATTAGAAGCGTGCACTTTGGAATTATGGAAAACTCTGCCAAGAGATCAGTCCCCTGCTTCATTCCCCAAACGCGTGTACATCCGTGCAGCTTTATGAACAGAAGTTATCTTGGTGACTTATTCTATGTAAAGCCATGCATAAATGCAATCATAGTGAAGAACTGAGAGAGCCTGAGAGGAATGTGAAACTGTTTTCTTTTAGTTTATCACATTCATGATATAATGGGAGCATATTTAGAAAGATTTTGAGGTTTACGATCAAAAATTAGAGTTAAAATATTTATTTTTTTTTCAATAAAAGAGGAATAATCAGAATACTGGTATTTTGGAAAGAAACATTTGCTGTTAATGAGGCACATTAAGTCTCTGTTCAATAAGAGGTCTAAACTTTATGCTAAATTGTGTCCTTCCTCGGGGAACAGAAAGAGAAGGTTTTTCTGCTTTCTGGTTCATATTTGCACTGAACAATGCCTACTCCTTTTTTTTAACTGATAATGGCCTTATTGTGCAGGATAGGACAGATGAGAGAAGCAGAGATTTGCAATCCCAGCAGCATTACTACCAAAATAGGCTGGGAAGCACAACAAGGTGAATGATTTCCAGTGAAGCACACGAACCACTTGCAGGTTATGGCAGGTTTTCTAAATTAAGAAATTATTGAGAGAGAAAATGATTACTCAGAAGCCCACTTACCTTCCTGGGCTGAATCTGGGAGACCACAGCTACATCCTGTTTCATGCTCTGGGCTGAGAATAGTTTTATCACAGCAGCTGGCGTGAAACTACTTTGCTCACCTTTAATCTATGTGGAACACCTAATGTCCAGACAGAAGGACATGAACATGATTACTCTCTGATAAATTATTCCTTTTTGCTCAAATAGCCAAACCTCTGGTACACATCAAGGAGAAAATGCAACCCTCAAAAAAGTGAAGCCAAATGAAAAATACCCTTCTGTACTAAGAAAGATTGAAAACACAGGGAATGGATATCTGATGGAAACATCCGAATGCCTTAGAAATGTATTACAATACCTCATTTTCTTTGCTGGATGGAATAGCCACATCAACTGGGTCACACGACATGAAAACATACTATGATGAAAAATGGGCTCACAAGGGTAGTGTAAAACAATTAGTCATGTTTAAGAAAAGAGCAACATTACAATTCAAAGGAATTTATATGAAAATAAACATGGTCTGAAGGAGAGTGGGATTAGACATTTATGAGACTGGATGATGAAAGCTATTGCACCATCTTGGATTAGTCTCTTTTTTTATCTTTACTGCCATATTTTTGAAACATGCTTGAAGTAGTAAATTCCCTTGTAAATGCTCCTTTTGATTTCATGTTGGTGAGTAAACTCCCACACAAAATTTTTGCATTTTAAAAAAGAAGTAGTCATGTCCTGATTGATATAAATCTGTGATACTTTAACCTACTTCTAACATGTGCTGTTTTCTAACTGTGCCTCTGACAGAGGGGTCAGACCTGGGAGTTTACTGACAGTAACAAGACAGGAAGAATCTCACTATTGTCCCAAAACCATTAACATGTTTGAACAGTTTATTCAGTGGGGAGCAGGGTTTGGAAACAGCCAATGACCCAAGGAGAAAGTGGAGGGCATGGTTGAATTACCCCCCCTGAGTCTGGAGGATTTCATAGTAACAAATATCCACTAGCAAACTGATTTTGAAAAATTAGACTCAGTCTGAGTGAGGAATAACTGCTGGCAGGAAGAATGGAGCAGAGAAAAGACAAGTATCTGAGACCGCAATTGAATCCTGTGGGACTGGCAAGGGAGGAAAGCTTCCACTCTTAACAAAACACCCTGGGCAAAATCTGTGCTTCTTCACTGGGAAACAGGAATGTTTAGAGCTGCAGAGCTTGAAACACCCTCCCACTCCCTCCAAGTCACCACATTTCAGTGCACCAGAGGGAGAGCTGCGCTGGTGGGGTTCTTTCCTGGCTACAGCACGTGAGGTTCGGTGGGTGTGTCTGCAGTGCCTGTTCAGTGAGGATTTCAGCCCTTTTTCAGGACCTATGCACTAAAAAGCTGTTAACTCTCAAGCCTGCACCATGAGCACCAGCTGTGCCAGGATACAAGTTTCAGCTGGGCAATCAAGGACACAGTACCTGAGGATGGCTCCCCAGCCTGATGTGTCAGCTTACCCTTGTTTAAGCAGTGTGAACACTTTCAGCTCAGACTGAAGCTGAGGAAATGGCCAAAGGAGTGGACAGATAGCATACAAATTACCTGGCTCAGATTACTCAGACCTACTTTCAAGACTATTCCTCACCTTTCTGTGTCTCAACTTGGCTCTTATCTCTTAGGGACCAGCCTGCAAAAGTACAAATGCCTTCTATTATCTTACAGATGTCAGTATAAAAGGAGGATCATAGATATGTTTGAAGTTATATTAAAGTACCCAGACCATTATTAGGTGATGCATTATTCCCTTTTTACTCCCCTTTTCTTAAATCCACTCTTGTTATTTGTGTTTATGATACAAGTACTACTATAGAGAGTCCAGTGGATGGCCATGAAGATGATGAGGGGACTGGAGCATCTCTCTGATGAGGAAAGGCTGAGAGACCTGGGTCTGTTTTAGTCTGGAGAAGACAAGACTGAGAGGGGATCTCATCAATGCTTATAAAGGTCTGAAGGGTTAGTGTTAAAAGGATGAGGCCAGACTCTTTTCAGTGGAGCCAGTGACAGGACAAGGGGAAATGTACACAAACTGGAACACAGGAAATTCCACCTGAACATGAGGAAAAACTTCCTACTTTGAGGGTGACAGAGCGCTTGCACAGGCTGCCCAAAGATGTGGTGGAGTCTCCTCTGGAGATATTCAAAGTCCACCTGGATGTGATCCTATGGGACCTGCTCCAGGCGAACCTGTTCTGGCAGGAGGTTTGGACTAGATGAACTCCAGAGGTCCCTTCCAACCCAGACCATTCAGGGATTCTATGATTCTGTGAAGTAAATATCACATACAATAAAAGCCTCCAAGTAATGCTTTTAAAAGGCAATAGATTGGGAGAGATTCACACAGCCTAACTATCCTAAACTAGGAAGCCAGTTTCTCTAAACTAATTGAAAATAGACCCCAAAGAGACCTCTGCAGGAGTCTAGCTGTCTCAGTTGTCCATAAGAAGCCTGAACTGGATGCCTGAAGTCAGGCAGTGTGAATAACCTCCTCCTCTGTATCTCCCTCCCTCCTCCCTCTCATTCTTTCTTAGGTGCCTCTGTCTGTTCTTTTACCATAGGGAAGCTTCTCAAAGTGCTTTTTCTTTTTGCAGTTTAGTTCTCTGTGTACTCCTTTGAATAAGGAGTTCATCTTCCCCTTCAAGATGAACACTGTGTTCTCTCTGAAAGAAAGGGGAGAGGGTCTAGTTCATAAGTGATCAGCATGCAGCGTTCTCCTGCAAAACGTGATGTTTTGTTTAAGTATCACTGCTGGACCTCGCACAGCTTGCAAATATTTCCTGCTGCCTCTGTAGATCAGATTTCATTGTTGTCTTCAGGATCGCTCTTCACGCTAAACCTGATGGAAGCATTTAGACTAGTAAGGGAAAGCAAGCATATGCACTAAGTATCAACAGATACACAGTAATGGATACTCTTCCTTTGACTTCTCAGGTAGGAAAAGTTTCATCTGTATTCAACATGTGAAGAACCTATCTTGAGATGTGTATACGAGACTCTCCTGGCACCCTGGGATAGATATGGTTGACTTGATTATCTGTGGCTGTTTTTTTTCTCTAACCTGTAGATTAATCTTGCTATACATGCAAACCTTGAAACTGGATTGGCATCTGCAATGCTGTGGGAACCTTGATCTCCTTATCTCACAAATAGCTCTGTTTGGGAAGTGTTTTGGTCAAACAGGAATCTTAAAATATAGATATACGTTGTCAATTTATATTCACAAAGCGTAGAGGTGTCAGGCAAAATGAGTTCCATGAATATCTTCACATAGAATCATAGAATAGCCTTGGTTGTAAGAGACCTCTAAGCTCATCAAGTCCAACATGGTCGTAGCAAAACCATAGGAGGAGCAAATTTAAGAGGCATCTAAGTGGATTCACATGAATCAAATTGTTATCTGTTCTGGCTTTCTCAGGCCTAACTGATCAGACCAAGTGTCAAAAGTTAGGCGATATGCATACGTAAGGATTGCAAGATTCTCTGGTGACTTGAAAATAGACATTATCAAAGTATTATGGCATTGGCATGGATCATTTAGTAAACTTGAATTTTAAATAAAATTTTTTATTACATATAAAAATTTGAACCAAAACTAGAGACAAAGTATTAGAAGCTGTGAATATACACAGAGGAAGACTCACTCTAGAGAATTTATGAGAACAGATAAATGATGAGAAAATGGGAGAAAAAGTAACATAGCAAAAGTGCCTTGCCAGACACTTCAGGGGAAACCATTTGTAGGGGGAAGCCATTCGCAGAGCTGGGAACCTTCACTTCAGTGTTGTGTACACAGAGGTAAAGGCCGTGTGCAGCTATGGCTTTTGACAGTAAATATATGTGCAAAATCCTGGCCCTGATAAAGATAAGAAGGATTTAACCACTGACATCCATGACATCAGATTCCCTCTGACCCATGGGATTCTGATGTGTCAAGGAGGTGCCCAAGTTTTATGTTGGTGGCCACCACTGTCTACTGACAGGCTATTCATATGCCCTTAAAGGCTACCAGTGCCCTGAGGTATTAAAGACCCGATGGCCTAGCTCCTTCAATTCTCCTGGCCTTTTCTGAGGATATGAAAAAAAAAAATAGAGCCAACTCACATATTTTCCTTTTTTTTTAAAACTTTATTTTGATATGTGAGAGAATGGGAGGCTGTGAATCTGTGATTCTGTGATTTATAAGAAGCACAGTTCAGTCACAGAGACAGTGCGCATCAGGTTGTTCAAGGAAAACAGAAACATCCATGACTTTTGCTCTTGGTAGTTACTACATAACACTGCGCTTCTTGATCATGCACAATGATCTCAGCATTTGGCTAGGTTGTGAGAGATGCCATTTCAGCTCTTTCTTTCGTCTTTTGGACATCTGAACTCATGGCTTTTGTCTCCCACCAGAAGATCCAAGGTAGGGAGGCTGAAAAAGGACGGAAATAGAGCTGTGGGGTCCAGGGTCTCATCTTCTCCTTCTCAAATTCTTCTTCGTACAAAGGGTCATTAGGCCAAAAAGACTTTATAGATTGACATATAATCACATAATTTAGTGGTTTGAGGACCCACTTCATTTCCTGCATTCATACCAAGGATGTGTCTGTATTTTATCCAATCTTTTAAAGCAAGGACTGACTTTAAGATCTCCCCTTACCATCTGAGATCCCTAATCACTAAATTCAGATGCTTATGCTTTGTCATCCTCACTGAACCCTGAATTATCTCAGAATATCAGAAATACTTTAAACCAGGGAGGGTGGAGAATAATGATTAAGGAACTTCTGGAATCCCTCAAACATGCCATTTCTCAAAAGAAAAAGACTGGTAAGGAGCTTTAGAAGTTGTTTGGAGAAAGCAACTCATGTCAACACAGAGCTCATGATTCGCTTTTTAAGTTTATTCAGAACTACTAAACTTTTATCTGGTGAAGTCAATGGCTCACAGTATGTGCAAAGCATGCCTCTAGCCTTCAAAGCTGTGGTCAGTTGGCAAGTTAATCTGAGCACTGCAGGATAGCCTCATTCTTGCATCAAAGGAGGAATTTTATTTTTTTTTTTTAGTACTTTCCTAACTCTTCTACAGGAATCTGTCTTGCCTAAACATAGGAAGGACTTGCCCCTTAAACAAATATGTGTATTATATACAGAATTAGAAGGCAGTTACTGATAACAGATTCAAATAGCTGATCGATATTTTCAGATTTGCATGACCATTTGCCTAAAAAGATCACATGTGACAATTTGAACATGACTATGCAGGCAGGTCAAGACTTTTATATACACAGTGATAAACAAATGCTTCTGTTCCATTTGTCATAAGTTCTCAGTTTTTACATGTTCACTACAAAATAAATGCTTCTCTTGCTTCCTGAGTTTGAAAATCTGAATTATTCTTCTTAATTGTACTATAGAGTAAGTTTTAGAAGTTACTCATTTATCGACTACTTTTAAAATATGCAAGCCATACTAGCTATTGTTGGTGACAAGATGTTGTCTGCAAGAATAGCTCATACGTGAATCCTATACTACGGAATAAAAAGGACAGTTTATTAGTAAATCCACATACTTTCTTAAGGGCTAAGTTTGGACCCACACAAATAACAAGTACTGGAGTAACATAAGGGGAAAAAATATTTTGGTTCTACTACTAATTATTGAAAATTGAGCCGGACTTGAAAGAAGCAGTTCTGGTGTTAGAAGATTTGTGTTAGGAGTTGTTGAGATCTAGCTCTGATTTATCTGAACTCACCAGCCACTGACTTAATTTTGAAACATTTTGTTTGAAAACAGTAGTTGTATAAAAACAGATACACCTACATGCACAAAAACTCCTGTTTTTAAAGTCTCTTATGCTTACCATGCACAGAGATGACATCTGTATTTAGACAGCCAGATAATTGCTGATGGCAGCTTTGTTCAGTGTTTTACATGGACTGACAGAGAACAAGATATGTGTAAAAGTCAATATTGAAATTCTAGACAATGGTACAATAGAAAAGAAATGGAATCATCAGATCTTACAGAGACTGAATCTGTAAAATAAAGCTATGAATCCTATGTATCAGGGAGAGAGCAAAAATCAAAAGAAAATATCAAGGCTTTAAATCTAAATGAGAAAAGATTATCTAGTCAATAGTGAGAGGAAAAAGCTGGATGTACAGAGACTGGAAGAAAAGCATAGAAGCCAAGACCCCAAACAAACTCTCTGACTTGACAAAAAACCCAAAACAT
Organism: Podargus strigoides; assembly: GCA_028020825.1. Taxonomy (NCBI): domain Eukaryota; kingdom Metazoa; phylum Chordata; class Aves; order Caprimulgiformes; family Podargidae; genus Podargus; species Podargus strigoides. The sequence continues at coordinate 11,216,763 of CM051619.1, read as the reverse complement.
TTATTTTAGAAAACACAAGTGACCACATTCTTATTGCTCTGAAAGACGATATCATCCTTAATTTCCTAACACCATGTTGAAATACTGGTTCAATACTTATTTGAGGAAAGCAATGTCACTTTTTGAATTGTTAGGCTTACTTTTGAAGTGCACAAGTTCCCTTATATAGATGCTATGTTCATGCCAATCTGATTCAGCTCTGTTTAGCTGTGGAGCTCAAAATGGTTTCATTCCATGAAACCAAAGTTTCCTTCTTTGTCTCCCAGGAAGACAGCTTTGCTAGCAGCAAGAAATGCAAGGACAAGAAGAAAAAAAGTCATTCAAAGGAGGTAAAAACTGAACCTATATTTAGTCTTAACACTTCCCTGGAACTTACAATATTGTAAAATCTGAAAGCTTAACATTTATTGTTGCAAATGCCCAAGTGGATCAAATTGGAAACAATCACTGGTTATTGAACTCCAAGTAAGTACAGCTTGACTGCCAAATCTAATGACCTTACACCAACTTGCAGCTACCATCATAAAGTTTTATTTTATCCAGTATTTTGGTCACAAACAGTCTTCATTAGCAAAGGCATGGAAATAAAAATGTGGCTGTAAAACCTTGGAATGAAACATGAAATTTAATTCTAAAAACAAAAATAAATTCAGTAAATGCTGCTGTAAATGATGCCAATTTTCCTGATTACCTAATCCTGTGTAGTATATTATTAATTAATAGCCAAACAATTAGAGATGAGAGCCGTGGAAGAAGAAAAGCACAGACTTAGCAGAGAAATATAAATATCCTGTCGCATATCAGGCAGAAAAGGGGTAAATATGTGCAGCTGCATGTACTTCAAAGGCATGTCAGCTGCCTGCTTATTCAGGGGACAAGAGTCTCACAAAGCAGCATTTCCATAGTTTTATAGAGACACAATCCATCTCAACCACCTTGCAGTTCCTGATCCCTGGTCCCTGTCAGAGCAGTTATGTGTGGAGCAAGCCTGTGCCTGGCTCTGAGTTCAATCTGCATGTGAGTGCTCCCTTCCATTTCCTCTCTCATCTGTGAGCAGAGGATGGGTAGGTGCGTACCTTTAACATGTTTAATCATCACTATGTGAGTTTTATACCTGCATAGCAGCACTTTCCTGTTTGAGATGACACCTGTTATCAAACCAATTAGACCAGTGCCCTTCAGAGTCTTGTTATCTCATCCTTAACCATGGTGCTACAAATAAAAGTGTGGGAGGAAGCCTGGGCTCCCTCTCATTCCCCTACCACAGGACCAGTGGGTAGGATTCAGCTCACCTGCCTTTAGACATTGGCAGTTCAGATACGTACTTCTGGACCAGTCATCCAGCTCCCTTTGTAGCCAGCAGAGAATAGTGGCCACCACTGCCAGTCTGCGCTATTTTGAAAGCCAGCTTTGGGATGAGGTGAACTGCTCTATAGCAATGCCTGTCTTTCCCTTTCCCTCTTCTCCAAACCCTCTCTTCCTTCAAAAAATCTACAAACAGAAAAAGGAACAAAACACAAGAAAGGAATATTATGCATAAACTTTTATGTGAAATTTTATTTCAATGTTACCCAGCTTTAATAAAGCAATATACAGCAATGTGAGTGCCTGAAACAAATTGATGAAAACCTTTCATGCATTGTGTAAGGAACATTACATCATTTTTAAAAGAAGTGAAGTATTTCCAAGTCAAATATTTTAAAACTTCTCATTTTCAGAAAGCTTTTTGGTAGCAAAAATGACAAATATTCTCATTCTCAAAAGGCCCCTTCCTAATGCAATTTCAGTATGTTACATTTCAAAAAAAGAAAAAGGTAGGGAAAAACCCATTCCAACAGTTGTGTCACATATTTCTTTGGGAAAGGCTTGGAAAGAAAAACAACCAAAAAAAAATGGTTATAATATATTTTCCAATCAATTTTGCTTATGCCATTTCGAGGAATCAAATTTGTACCCAAATTTTTAACCTGGTTCAGCTCATTCATAGACGTGATCATCCTTGTCCTCCTTATCTGTGTATACTCTAGACCTTCGCTGTCCTTTCTGAGATAACTGATCAGAACAGCATACTATTATCAGTGTGTGGAAATATAATGATTTTAGACAATTTTTTTTTTGTATTTTAGTCTCAGATAATTTTCAAATAATTTTTCTCTGTACACTGCATTTTTAACCTCTGCTGAGGTAAAAGCAGGTATCTACAGAAGTAATTTCAAGATCTCTTTCTTCAGACAAGCCAGTACTAGCTTGTCTAGAGCATGATGTAAGTAAAATTAGAGTTGTACAGTTAGGTGTTAATTATTATCTTCAAGACTTAAAAATTTTTACTAGTTTATTTATTTTTAACCAACTCCATCATTCTTTTAGCTCTCCTTCTTGAAAAGAAACGCTACTTTAGTAGGCTTTTGGGTCTTTTTTTTTTTTTTTTGGTTGCAAAGGAGCTAAATAAAAGTTCTAACAAATATAGTAATTATTATGACAGCGAACCACAGTCAATCTCAGACCTAGATCATCTTGTGCTAGTGCTCATCTCTCTGTATTTATTACAAAGATAGTTTAGGAAAGCTAAAATCCTGATGCAGGTATATCAGATAAGAGACTACAGTTATGGTGAATGGATCCAAGACATTATTTCTCCCCCCGCTCAAAGAGAGAGACCAGCAAAAGGAGAGAGGCCATCATTTTGCAAAACCAGCAACCAAACCTGAGCATCATCCATCAAATGTGTCTCTGAATTCAGCAGCAGCACGTGTTTAAAAATTAGTCTCATGATCTTTAGAATTAATCTTTTCATAAAGAATATTTGTGATGGATGTTTTCAACTAAAAAAAATAATTAAAACATTGCAAACTTTTTTTTCCTAGATTTTAATGTTTGAATTACCTACCATTCCTAAAGGAAGCACAAGAACATCAATAAAGAATTAATAAAAGTGAAGGAGGGGAAAGAAAATTCACTCTTGGTAGTTTATTTTTCCTTTTCAGAATTAGATTTTTTTTTCCTGTGCCCATTTTTCCTTTATTTGGTCAACAAACCTACAAAACCATGAATGCACATCTATACTTTTTCCTCTGAAAATGTGAAGAATTTTCTAGACTTAATACCTTAAGAAATAAGCTTTCTTGCACACTTTGTCAAAACAAAATGAAAGAAACGGAGGAGGTGGTGGATTTTTTACTATTTTCTGTTGTTCTTAATTTCTTTCTTGAGTTACTCCACTAGGAGAAAAATAGAAAGGTAGGGAGCTATGCAGGTACATAGGTAGGCAGGCAGGCAAGAAGAAATGTAGGAAAGCAGGAAGCCAGGAAGAAAGGAAAAGGTCTGATTTTTTAAGTTGAGAAATTTTTTAATGTCAATATTTCAGTCGTTCTATAAAAGATAAAACATCCTTCTGACCATCACAATTGCATGCACCTATACAGACTTTTCTTATTGGTTTCTCTGGGGATAAGCATCTGGCCTAGATGCATATTCTTTCTCACTCCTTATAGAAGCTTCTGTACATCCATAAATGTGTGTGTACGTGTGCGCATGTAAAACCAACTGTAGAATACTAGTGGATTTACAGTACTTTTGTAATTAAATCCATGCTCCTGCATGCTAAGAAATCACCCTATTAAGTCTTGCCATACAAGCAGTAGGTGGGCTTAGAGTTTATCTTTTCTTCCTTAGTTAAAATGTATATATTAATATTTGAAAATTCGCAACAAAATTCTGCCAACAAAACTGAATATGTAAAACAGGTTCAGTTAATTCAACATCAAAGTTTTCTATTGCTTCATAAAAGAAATCTACAACAATAGCAGGAAGTTGTAATAAATATGTAATGGGGGAGGTGATAGCTTGTAAACCTAATCTCATTCCTGTTTAAATTAATATATATTGTAATAGTCCATGGACACTTGTGTACAATTACAGTCATATGTTTCAGAACAGAGCAGCTTTAGTCCTAAAAACAGAAGAAAGGGAAAGTAGCAGGGCCACCCATGGGGGAGCAAGAGAGGCAGCTTGCCCCAGTTGCTTCCTCGGGTAGAAGGAGAGGTCACTGTGCAACATGGGTATTTCCCAGATGACAGCATCTTTTGGCATATATGAGCTAAGTCCAGTGATTCCCAAAAGCATTAGATTTATTGTAAAAATGTATTAAGTCTGAGGCTGTTTGGAAAACCATGGATGTCCCATCACTGAGTTTCAGGGTGCAAATGGCCTGAGATTTGCAGGCATGTATTGATCCTTGATGAAAAGTCCTACAATACTGTTCCCACTCATGACATGTAAATACTTGTACAGTAGTACCAGAACCTTCATTAATAAAAGGTATGTTACACATCTGGAAATCTTGGGCAACCCAAGCGGTTTTTCAAAATCCACCCACATGATTTGTAGGCTGCACAAAAAAAGTGACACAAAATTTGCTAAAACAGGAATAAACTAGACTTAAGGGAGCTCTGCTTATGGTCAGCACAGAGAAAGATGCAGGAATGAAACCTTGAGGAAGTGTTGACCTGCCCTTGGTTCAGATTGGTGCTGGGTATTACTGCCTGAATCTGTCATGATGCCAATGCCTAAGAAGCTACCACTACACTTCATGGTGTGAGCATTACTATTAAACTTTTTGGATGAGGTATTTTGAGTGAAAAGAACCTCTGAAACAGACTTCTCTCTACCATTTTCACTTGCGGGATGGGAACTTCATGTTGACACTCTCCCTCTCTCTCAACTTGCAGACTTACAGGTTAGGTCTACACTAATAAACTAAATATTGCCTGGGATTATTCACAGGCACTGGCACATAATCATCTATACTGTTAAAGTGTGAAATGTCCCTGGCACGTTTCAGGCACTTGCCAACTGGTATTCTCCCAAACAATGCCCAAACATGGTTTAGAAGTTAGCATGATCCAGGGACCGTTCCCAGTAGGGAATGAGCACATAAGCAGTGCTGGCTCATGTTCAACCTGCTGTCCACCAGGACCCCCCAGGTCCTTTTCTGCAAAGCTGCTTTCTATCCAACTGGCCTTCAGCCTGAACGGTTGCATGGGGTTAACTCATCCCAGATGCAGGATTTTTCATTTGCCTTTTTTGAACTTCTTATGGGTCTAGTTAGAGCATTCTTCAACCTGTTGAGGTCCTTCTGACTAGCAGCTCTGCCTACCAGTGTATTGGTTGCTCCTCCCATTTTGATATAGACTGCAAATTGCTTGAAAGTATACACCATCCTAGTGTTCAGCTCAATAATGAAGGCATTAAACATTTCTGGGCCCAATATTGATCCCTGCAGGACATCACTAGTAACCACCACCAGCTCGACTTCGTTCCACAGATAACAACCCCTTGAGCACGGTGGTTCAACCAATCTTTCACCTACATGACCATCCATTTGTACAGTCCATATTTCACCAATTTGGTTATTGGGATGCTCTGGAAGTCTGTGTTAAAGCTTTTCCTGGATTTAAGCTAAACAACATCCATTTTCCTGTCCTTGTCCACCAAGCCACTGAAGGCAATCAGGGTGGTCAGACATAAATTCACCCTTCATAAATTCACACTATTGCTCTTCTTTTGTGCTGTTGGAACCAAAATGGCATCAGGTAGCATTATCCTAGCTCTAGAGAGACGAAGAGAAAGGAAGAAGGAGAGTGGTAGAGCCACAATGCGTCCAGGCAGCAAAGAGAGGGGAGGACTGGTCCAGGAAGAGCGCAGGAGTGCAAAAATGTAGTATCAAGAGAAATACAAGTGATCCAGCAACAAGTAGAATCATAGAATCATAGTCATTTAGGTTGGAAAATACCCTTAAAACTGTTGAGTCCAGCCATAGGCCTAGCACTGTCAAGTCCACTACTAAACCATGTCCCTAAGCACCACACCTACACATCTTTTAAATACCTCCAGGGATGGGGACTCAACCACTTCCCTGGGCAGCCTGGTCCGGTGCCTGACAACCCTTTCAGTGAAGAAATTTTTCCTAATACCCAATCTAAACCTTCCCTGGCACAACTTGAGGCCATTTCCTCTCGTCCTATCACTAGTTACTTGGGAGAAGAGATTGACATTACACTCTCAGGTAGTTGTAGAGAGAAACGAGGTCTCCCTCAGCCTCCTTTTCTCCAGACTGAGCCCCCCGAGTTCCCTCAGCCGCTCCTCGAAAGACTTGTTCTGTAGATGCAAGTAGCCGTATTATTGTTTGATATGATACAAAATTAGAGCCATAGCGCTACAGTGGTTTGACTATATCATCCATCATTTATTCAGAAACACAGAACATGATGGTATCTCTGACATTCAATGTAAACTCTGTAGCTGAAGCAGCTGTCCTTGTCACTCACTCAGAGCTCCAGATCTTGCACAGAGAATCCTATGAATACAAGAAATGCCAATAACTGAATTTCACTGGCTTTTGATGGAGACAAGAGACTATGTGCACATCATTTCGTGCAGTATTAGGACATAAGAGTCCTTGAGGTATGCAAGGAGAGACAAGCAAAAGGGAACTACTGAGATATGAAATGCTTTATAATGAAATTTAAGTATTACAGTAAGTATGAAAATATCACATATACCAGCATGACTTTGAAGCACAAATCTGATATATATGTGTAATTTAGGCACATCGGAGTCCAAATCTTACTGGACTTAATGCATCAGTTAACATGGTAGATTGCTGTATTTGTGGGGCCAGGGAGATAAATCTTTGTCTAAACTGCAGAAGTTCCTCTTTCCAAACAGGTGCCAAATGGGAAAAAGTACAGGAAGAAGAGAAGATTTTTAAGGAATTCAGAAAACAAACATTCATTCTGCACCTTCATACAGCCAACTGAGAGAAGGAAAACAATCTAATAGCATACTAAAAAGGGGCTCATCTTTCCAAAAAGAAGCTGCTTTTTGTAATACGACCTTTGAGTGACCCATAATATCCCAGTCTGTGGTCTCTATAATAAAATAAAAAGATAGGGAATTCTACATAAAGCTGTGACATATCCCTGCTGGCTCAGAGACGCTACATTGTGCTGATTATGTTGATGCTTCCTTCATATTGCTGTGCTTGGCGCAGGATCACAATGAGAGGCTGAAGCACTATTTTTTGCTGGCGTGGAGCCACAGCAATAGTAAGGAATAGGACAGAGAAGTGCTCTGAGATATCTGTATTTTTTTCAAAGAATAAAAGAATAGAACAATGCCTAAATGTTGCAAATTCCCCACTTTCAGCCCAAGAGAATTAACCTCATGAAGACTGCAAGGTAACTAGGGCAAGTATTCTGCATTAAGCACCAGCATCACCAGCAAAATGAGAGTGTGATGTGTAACTGTCTTCCCTCAACACCATTGGAGCAGTATGTCCTAGCTCCTACAAGCCTTTGCTTGCAGGGCAAAGGGATTTTGTTCCCTGCATATGCATACAGCACTGTATGTTTCAAGCACTGTCTCTTGCAAGCAAGGTTTTAGACCACAGTTCTAAAACTCTGCTCCTTCTTGGGTTGGGAACTCATGTTATTTTCTTGTTTGCTTCATACTATGCTGCAATACTGGGACAGAAGAGGTGTTGCAGCTGGCAGATTTGGAGTTAGATGCCCCTCATTGAAGGTTTTGCTTTTTCTCAGTCTCAAGACTGTGAGGCCTGAGGTGAGGTAGCTCAAAGTGAGCTTTTGCAAAGCCTCCAGAGGTTGAGAGCTGCTGTTTCACAGCTGGGGTTTCCTATGAAGTCGTTGAGATGGCATTTTATTTGTGTGGATTTTTTTTTTTTAAGAAGCAGAGCTGAACTTTCTCCAAAAAGCAAGTGTCTTCTCCCCTAGGTCCTCTCAGAGCAGCTACCAGTACATTACATAGGGAAAGGTTTATATATTTAGGTTCCCTGTGACACTCAGATGATGACCAAGAGGTCCCTTGCAGTCTGATGTCCTTATATATTAGGATCTACTTTTGAATCACATCTTCTGCAATGCAAAAAAGATTTCCACCAGTTAAAATCCACCAATAAGAATAGCTGTTTATACTATTATACCACCCACCATGTTCTCCTAGCTGTAGCCCAAATGAGGTTAGTTAAGGCACTAGGGCCTTTGTGAAACTTGAAGAGTATACTGGAGAGTATATTCAGTACAATGAATTTGGTGTATTGATTGCATGTTACTCAGCAACTTGTTCATTGAAAATACTTTCTCCAGTTTTCTTAAAGCCAAGCTGAGCCCACCAGGACAGGACTCTCATGTTTGCCTTGGTCTGTACAGGGCATAGTGTGAGCAGGTCATGACCTGTAACTATCACATCTTTGGGGAACAAGAGTGTTATAAATAAACATCAGTAATAAGGAGGAAATATAAGCAAGCACCTTCTCTCAATGTTAACACTTACCACGTACAAAAAACCTGCACAATAGTGAATATCAGCTAATCAGGTTACATTTGTAAAATGGTTAGAAGGTTCACAGTTTTTAGAAAACTTATGCCTGAGTATGGGGAACAAATATCTGAACTGTGTAAACATTGGGAGGGATTGCGTTAAAAGTCATTGGTGCCCTGAGTGATTTAGTTCCTATTCAGAAGAGGGTGAACTTGCATCAAACTCACAGTGGGAATATTCAGCTTCCCACATCCCTTGCAGTCCTTGTATCTTTTCTTTGAAAGAAAATGAAGCTATGTTATAAACTGTGGATACTGTGGCATAATGCTGTTATGCATCACGTAGAATCAGCTCCCTTTTCAGAGGTAATATCAGTGGTAAATTTCCTTCTTTATATTTCTTTTATAGGAATCAGATCATGCAGATCATCTCTTAGAATTTGGAAGCAAGAGAGTCATAAGGGGATCGTTAGCTATGTCTGTTTACATATCTGTCTGTTATTGGTGGTAAATTCTCCAAATCTGTTCTTTTTCCCTTTTCAATATTTTGGGTGATTAAGAACCTCAGTTATCAATGAGTGGTAACATCTTACAGAGGTCTTGTTAATAAAAGATCTGCTTATGTATCATCTGCAGAGCAAGGTCTTGTCTTTGGATATTCAATTTTATAGTTTGTGTTGACTTTGGTTAGAATTGTTCCAGAGTTGGAGAGGGGCTGGACTGGGCTGTTGCTCGCAGCTTCCAATTTAGTGAGAAATCTTGTTTATAAATTCTGGCAAAAAGGGGAGAAATTACCAACTTGACAAAAAAGCTTTGGGTAGAGCATATGTTTGTAGCAAAATGAAAGCAAGACATCATCCCATCTCCCTGCATGGGTTGGCAGTTCATGAAACAACCAAAAGGAAGCTGCGTGTGGCCTGAGCCAGGCCATGCTAAAGAAAGCTCTATAAGCAGGCAGTTATGATGGGTTTCAACACAAGGAGTCAAATGGCTATTCCTGGTATTAGGCCTCCCATTCCTTTCTTAATAAACAAAAAACCAAATGAAAATGTCCCAGTTATTAACATTGGAAGAGTTGGCTACTGTGTGCATACAGTATATTTCCATTACATTTTAAAATCGATTCATAAAGCTGCAGGCCAACATTCCATAGACATACTGCTGGCCATGAATGACGTCCTTATTGTGAAATGGGATGGAAAATGCGCTCCTAAATGCACAGTGGGCACATTTTGCTAAATGCTAACAACTGGGACATTTTCATTTGTTTTTGCTTATTACAAAAATAAACAAAGTAAACAAAAGGCATGAGTGCAAAGCAAGGGAGTTATTAAAAAGAGCCTTTCACTTAAGTCCTTCTGACTTAGCCATCTTCTGTACAATTTAATTTCTAGTGGGTATTCTCTCAGCTGGTTCCATTTAGTTTTGACTACCAGATGTGAGCATGGGTCCATTCCTTGGCTTAAAGAGACAGCAATGTAGGCAATTAGAGCACTCTCAAATCTTTAAAGCATTGTTTTGCCATTGTGAGAAATCTCTTTTCTTTTTTTTTTTTCCTTTTTTTTTTTTTTTTTTTTTAAGTTAAAGCAGTTTTGGGAAAATGTTGCCTGGTGAAGAGCAGGATTCATGGCTGAAGTAGTCATCTCTTATAGGTGTGAGATAGTCATTTCCCAGTTTAAAGGCAGTAGCCTGCAGGGTTTAGTGGTGCAAGAGCTTCTAGCTCTATGGGGACAGAACTATCTAGGGGTTGGAAGGGGGAGGAAATCTGTAACGTATGGTCCGTCCTATAGGGAATATAGGAGGGAGGAGCAGCTTCCTCCCATCATTTGTAATTATACATGGCAGTCTGGCTGTCAGATCGAACAAGGTCTGAACTTTTCAGACGTTTAAAGTACAAAGGTATTCATTTACAAGGAGATCCAGGTCTCTTGTGCAGCTGTATGGAAGACAGGAATTTAGAATTGCAAAGCATTTTCAGATTTCACAATTTGTCCTCATTCACATTTGGAAAGAAACCTACTTATTTCAAAGAACTCCGTGAAAGACAATGAGAATGGTTTGAGGTCAGTCAAAGCATTGTATTACAGTTTTGAGTTTTGCATTATATAATATACTATATATTAAAAACAAATCAAGCAAAGAGTCAGCCTAAAATCAAAACAGCTTGTTCTGGAAAGCTGGAGTGGGAGGCTTTGGCTGTGTCCACATGAGCAAGTCTTGCAGCCCAGGAGTGGGTCTGCAGTGAGAAGCTGTTGGTGCTGAGGACCTGACATCTGTACTATACACGTTTTCAGGGTTTTTGCTTCACACTAGCTTCAGTCTGTTCCCATGGTTTAAACATTTGTAACTATTTGGAGTACATTAGCTGTGCTTCTGGAGCACATCTTCCAGTTGAATTTAATCTGAATGGAATCCAGTTCTCTCGCTCGGAGACCGCTCCGTGATGTGAACTGGAGTGTGGTAAGTGGGAACAAACGGGGGATTCATTGCAGAAGTGCACTTGAGAGCCGAACAAGCTGAAGCAGACTTTCCCATTTTCTACCTTTTTAAGGCCAAATTTCAGAGGACTTTTTTTCCTTCAGCTTTTCAACTCTAACAGATACACACTTTCTGACAGAAAGCTGTTGGGAGTTCTTTTTGCCAGCTTTATTTAATATTTCTCCTTTCAGCGGGGAATCAAACAAGAAGCAGGCACCCATTTCAATACCCTACCCCACCCCAACCCTATCGAGTGCAGGAAGGCTTCTTCAGGCCTTGAATTGCTCTACAGAAGTGTCACCAGATCCTGCTGTATCTGGCAAATGCCCAGGGGAAACATATGGGAAGCATGTGCCGTGACTTGGGGCGGGGGTTATTATTTTCTTAATCACTGCCACAACTGTGCTTTACGCTTTTTTTTTCCTGAAATGCCACTGGATTCAATTTGAACACAAGTGTTACTCCTCCTTGTCCCTCTGCTTCTCGCCTTGGAAACTCTTCCACACAAAGGCTCTGCCTCACTCAAGTGACATAAAAAGAAGATGAACTCGCTGAGAGATTGCACCGTGTAGGAAGCTAAACTGTTTTGCACTATCTGTTCCTCATTTGTCTTTTTCCTTTAAAAAAACACCCAAACAACCCCCTTTCCCCTCCCCAGTAATCTTTTAGAGCTTGTATATCAGCTAATTACAAATTCACTCCCATTGTTTTTCCTTATATTTTTCAGGTACAGCAAACCACCAAGCATACGGCCTATATCACAGTGGTGGGAAGGGAATTTTCCAGCATCAAGAAGTTTATTTAAGTGGATTTTAGTTTCAGACCCATTCCTTTACATTCCCAGCTAAAATAAATGCTTTTGGTGGAAGTGGCAGATAGATTATGGTTAATTTTTTATTATACAAATAAAGATTTTTCTGGAGTACTTCTGGGACCAAAACACTAAAAGGATCCTAACAGGAATTTCAGAAACATTCTTGCTTGCTTTTGGGAAGTTTAAACTGGAGTTAGTGTTTAGCTAATTAGTGGAACTTAGTGCTTACTGAAATCCCCACTAGAATTTTAGCTGGTTTTAAAACAATCTAAAAATTTTATCGCATATGTCCATTTAAGCAATAGGAACTATTGGGTTAGAATACAGACAGAGGATTCTGCTGCCAGCCCCATATCTTGATACAGACTGTGACAGAAGTACAATGGTTATATGGAAACCTGCCTATATATATTTATGAATGTCCTTTTTTCCCTGATTTCCATTTCTGACTGTCTTTCATAGTGGATTAAGTCTCCAGTTTGCACTGTCTGTACAAGGTAATTTTTAAGTACTTATATTTTTGCCCCAAATGTCTGCAAGTATTCAGACCTGGAGAAAGGGCAGTGAAGTTCCAGGTCCAGCCTGGGGCAAGGGCTCCTGAAAACCAGGACAGCTAGAATGCAAACTTCCGTGTTTCAAGAAGGAGTAATGGAGAGCCTGAACACAAGGAGCATATCTGGAACTGGCACACACATCGTTCTGGAAGGTTAGAGGAAAGTAGTGCTGGGACCAGAAGCATGGTGTTCAGCTGCAAAGCAATGCAGCCAAGAATACAGCAATTATTATTAAATATTATTGTGTTTTTTGGTCTTTATTTTTTTTTCCTAAATGACCTTACTGTTTAAACAAGGGCATTCACTGGGCTAGGGTCTTGACCTCAGATAATCCTTTTGGCTGTGGATATTATGCTAGAAATAACCATAGCAACCATAGAGAATTTCATAAAACATTTGTTTGCTTCTGTTTAGCTAGAAAAGTCCAAATAAAAAATGTCATATATATCTGGTGTGTGTTATACATTGTGCCATAAATGTCATTTGTTAGTTGTTTCTCTTTTTGTGGTTTGGGAGGAAATTCCAAATGTAGCTGAGGGAATCTGGCTTTAAACATACAGAGAGCCCTCATTCACTATTGAAATGCATTATGGGAGGACTGCAAGATGTTTTTTGCTAGGAAAATTTGTCTGTACATGATAAGAAATATTTTAGGAAAGCATAGTAGAATCTAAATAACTGAGAAAACATAAAGACTGAGTTTCTTAAAGGAGTGTGCTTATTACAATCACACATCAAAAAAAAAAAAGAAAAAAGAAAAAAAGAAGTAGTTTCATTGATATATTCATAATTGGAAAAATTCCTGATATCTCAGAAAGACAGAGGTAGCAAAGTTTTTTTTCTCAAGAATGAAGTCTTTAAAAGCTTCATGCCCAGCCAGGCTTTGTTGAAAGAGAGATTCCCCAGAGGACTTCCCAAGAGACCTGTTGATGGTATCATGTTCCAAACACTGTTTAAGGCTACATTTTATCTTGTTTGATTTGTGACACAAAACATAAAACGAGCATATCAGTGCAGAATAATCCTAGTCTGAGACTATTTTAATTTACCCCATACCCAACAGGAATGTAACTGTCCAAACTGGAATTCTCTTCAAGCGGTGACAAGGCTGAGTTAATGACCATAGCTGGTAAAAATCTGATTTTGTATCTCATCTGGAAAACAGTATTTACAGTAGCATACTGTGGCATTGTAATGCAGTGCTGAGTCAGTGGAAGAAAGAGAGAACCCTTTGGTGAATAATCCTGAGGTTTTGAAATACTCTGGTTTTCTTACAATCTTTCTTCTAAGTTTGGGAGTTTGGTCCGTCCTACAGGATTTGTCCAGAAGGGAAGATATTCAAAACTGTAGTGAACTGCAGGTCTAATTAAGGCACTCTTCCCATCACTTCATCATTCCAGTAAGAGTCCAGGGAGACACCAAATTCAGTTATTTTCAAAACAGAGCTTGATAAGCTTAATAAAGTAGTATGACACGGTGGCTGATGATAGCCTGCTGATCCAGGTGAGTTTTGTGTTACATTCTGTGCTTGTCATGTGAGAAGTACTTTTGTGACTGAGATGGGCTCAGGATGTAGCTTCACTCATCTGGTAAGACTTCAGGAAGCAAAGAGGCAGAGAGGATCCTCTGAACCAGCAACCCAGACTGTATGAGACAATTTGGTAGGATGCCACAGAGAAGATCTCTTGAGAAGAGAGGTCAAAAGGATGTCTTTGACTCATTTCATATCTGAAATTTTCTCTAAACAGCAGATATGTGAGCTTTGATTAAGCTCAAAAAATTGAAATTAATTATTAGATTTGATCTCAATACCTATAGAACAGAGTAAAATCCAACTGTCCATGAAATTGACTTCCTGCTGCTTTCACTGCTTGCTACAGGTGCAGGTTGCTGTGTAAAATACAGAGTGGCCCAGGTACTGGCAACTCACAGTGCAAAATACAGTTTAAAAAAGAATCAGGAGTTAATCTGATCCTGGAGATATGCCAAGGACTGCTTAAATCAGGAGCTGAGTCAAAGGAACTGAGGACATTCTGACATCTTGATCCAAGTAGGAAGAAGCCATCAAAGGCAGCTTGAGGCAAAATTCACTGGCTGCACACATTGGAGTACTATCAAAGAAATCTTTGAGGTAACCCAGCCAATATAGTGAAGAGAAAACCTCAAGTCTATCTGCACTTCAAGGCTCACTGTAAGTCATGTTTATTTTCAGAATGGCTGATTCCTCATGTGCATGGCCTGACCATTTCTGCTATATCTTCTACTGTTGTGGAGTTGTATGACAGCTCAGCAACCTTTATAAAAATGTGAATTTCCGGTATTGCATGCTGCAATGTTATATGGGATGTGAGTCCAGGCTGGGCTTCAGATTTTGACAAACACAACTCCTTTCTAATAATGACTGGATAATATGTGCTTGCTAGGGAGAAGAATCATCTCTTCTTTCTTTCTTGGAAGTGATTGCCTACACTGCAGGTGTCAACAGTCTGAATGGTTATAACATGAGTCTTAGAAGTGCAAAAAAAAAAAAAAGTGTCATATGATCAACAATTAATGAGTTTGGGCCTTAAAAAAATTAAAACAAAGCACTATGAGGAACTTTAAGAATGCTAAATGGATGATAAACAATATACACCAATTCAGAAGAAATAAGACACTGATTGCAATGTAACTGGACAAGAGTAAAGAATTCACGCACAGATTCCAGAATACTTTCTGGGGATGAACACATGGTGCTTCTGCAGATATTCACAGTATTTAATCTTCAACAGAAATATTTACAGCATAAAGCACAAAAGCCACCCCTCAGCCTATATTGCAAAGCCAAATCCAAGCAAAAATTTGCTTTTTAAGCCGGAATGAGAAGCTAAGAGAGCTCAACAACTGTTAGCCTTCCTTCAGTGCCAGTGTGTATTTTTTTTGTAGCCAACAGTAGTAAGATAATCAAATGACTGTAATCTTCCCAAAGGACCATATATTAAGAATATTAGTTTTCATTTACTTAAATGCAATCAGTTGATACAGTAATTTAGTGCCGTTAACACATTCTTACATGCTGCTAATAGAAGCTGCAAGAGCTTTCAAGTAAATGTTATCTTAAACCATACATTTTTTCTGCCACTTTACAAGTTAAGACCAATTAATAGCTATTACCTGTTAACTTCTGTATCTCTGAACTGACTCTTATTAGATCCTAAGCCCATACAAGAGTTTCAGTAGATTTTGTATGGTCATGAATCACAGAATCACAGAATGTTAGGGATTGGAAGGGACCTCAAAGATCATCTAGTCCAATCCCCCTGCCAGAGCAGGAATACCTAGATCAGGTCACACAGGAATGCATCCAGGTGGGTTTTGAATGTCTCCAGAGAAGGAGACTCCACAACCTCTCTGGGCAGCCTGTGCCAGTGTTCTGTTACCCTCACTGTGAAGAAATTCTTCCTCATATTTATGCAGAACCTCCTATGTTCCAGCTTGCACCCGTTGCCCCTTGTCCTATCATTGGATGTCACAGAGAAGAGCCTGGCTCCATCCTCATGACACTCACCCTTTACATACTTATAGACAGATTCTAGTGGTTCAGTGCATTACAGAATAAATAACGACATTTGGTGCTGAATATTGCACCGGCCCATGTAACTGTATAACGGAAAATGATGTGACATTTATCAGGTGGCACTGATTTTAAAGATATATCGCTTTAAATGTGAACATTCCCTGTAAGTTTGTATGCTTGGGTGTACAGAAACAGTAGATGATAACTTATGAATATCAGCATCATCTTGGTTATCGTTGTAGTTGGATCATGCAAGTGATTTTCTTAGAAAAGGAAGACTTGGGATAAATGCTGTGCTATTGGATAACCTGTCTCAAGTACCAAGTATCAAAAGTTAAGAAATACTTGCACTTGAAAAATCCATTTTCAGGCTCAAACAAATAAACAAATCCTTTAACAGCTCGTATTTCTGTTTTACTATTCTTCAGAAATGACTGAATGTCTTAAATGCTCCATAAAGGACTGTGTTTTGCTTCAAGGGGTGACATTCATTCTACCTTAACTTCAACCATCTAAGCTATTACTGTGAATCCTCCTGGGGTGTACCCTGCTTTCTCTTGTGACCAGACACTGAATTTACACTCATAAATTTTGGTTACTGAACTCGGGTTAGATTCCTAAAGTTAACAGTATAGTACCTTTCTAACATGTTATTTTAATCTTCGAGTTAGTAACATCAGAAAACTATTACCTCCATCGTGACACTGCTTAAACTAGGTTGGCCTCAGTATGTCTGTTTATATATAAAATATATATGAGCATCTCCAGTCTCATGAGATTGAGACTAGTCTCAGCAGACAGCTGAAGAGCTTTCTCTGTGGTGAAAAGGGACTGCTTTTCTTACCCATTTTCCGTGGCCTCCCTACAGATTTGGAAAGACAGCTCAGCTGTCCCAGGACTGGATTCTCAGTTAATGTTCCTTTTAACCTGTAGATTCTAACATTTTAACCTGTAGACTCTAACAGCTCCCACAGGTTCTTCAGGCTGAAGACAGGTCCAGCGGTTCACCTGAGGATGTTAGTTAAGGGTACTTAATGTCAATTTTTAATGGGTAGAGGGGGCGTGGTGGTGTAAGATTATATTTTTTTTAAAAGGGAATAGTGTATCATTGTTATGTTTACACATGCATTTGTCTGCTAGTTGTATACACTAAATATTCACTCAAGTCTTAAGTGTATACTTATGACTACTGGGTAATGCATAACGGCAGAGGTAGATCTCACTTGAGGAATTTCTCTGCTCAGATGGAAGACAAGTGGTGGAAGAATAAAAACATGCCTTTATTCAGGTTTTATACTGATGTAGTTGAATAAAGTTCAGCTTTAGGACATTAGTCACTGAATATTTTTCAGTATTTATTGCTTTATGATCTTAGATTTCATAGAACTACTATTTCTGTTTGAAATATTGGAAAGTATTTTCAAAGAAAACATATAATTCTTCTATTTTTCAGCCTGTCATTGTTATTAAGATGAAAGAATCACATATGAATTGGAGGAAAATAATTCCAGCGTCTGAGTGAGGTTTTCAGCTTGGTGAACAAGTTTTTTCCAAGTTCTTGCTTTGAGTGGGTATTATTTCATTTTCGCTGATGGGAGAAAGAGTCTTACCACCTATGCTGTTCTGAACTAGTAACTGTGATTATTAGTTGAAGATTCAAGATTTTCTGGTCCATCTACCTCAAAGTTAAATTGATAAGTTTGTTGTATCATATAGTGATCATCAAAACTGTGGCCAGAAGTGTTCATTAGGGAAAGGGCCCCACCAGTAGAACCAGCTCTCCTGTGTAACGGAAGAAATGACATCAAAATATGGATCTATTTCATGCCAAGGAAAATAAAATATTACTTAGCATAGGAAGAGGGGCTCAAAAGCAAGGCTGCAGAGAAGTAGGCTTGACAAGCTGCTTTGACTTGGCAGAGGGCTTGTGTATAACTCAATCTTTGCTCTTGAGAGCAAGTTTATTCCCTTCATTGCTCTCATTTAAACAGTTACACAGGTTTCCTTCTGCACTCTTAATATGTCAAAAGCAAACTGCAAATCCTGTAACATGAAACATGAATCAGATTTGTTCAAACTTAAGGCTTCACCCTGTGAGAACCTGAGTAACCTTCACCCCATCCAGACCCTTAAAGGTTCAAACCATGTAATATATATTACAACATTCCTCCCCCTGCAAAGTTCTGTGGTGCACTGAGCTTACTTGAAGATTGTATTACATTAAAGTAATGGAGAAGAAATGTGACACAAGAGGAAGATCCTGTGCATATATACCTGGATTGCTTTTGCAAGTCACTTTTGCTAGGCATCAGTGACAGTGATAGACTGTGATAACACCCAGACTTGAATGGGTTGTGGCAAATTAATATTAATCAAATGCATGACAGGATACAAGGAAGGTAAGATTTATAATGGCCTTTCTTTAGACCAATGGATACAGCTGTAAAACCACACAAACCCTTAGGCACACTGGTCCCTGATTAGGTCTAAGATATGAAACCTCAGTTTCAGGCGTGAATAAGCCTTTCCATGCCTGAACATTTGTATTTCCTTTTCTAATTTGTTCAAGTTGTTCCAGAGGTTCTAGGTTAAATTCTTATTTTAATTAAGTGAAAAGTATCAAGCTTTCTTGAGACTCTGTTAGGTTAGCTGTTTCCCAGCCCAGAGCCTGAGACCTTATGTTGGTCTGTGGAATTAAAAGCTAGGATTTCTGGGTGTAGTGGAAGAAGTTTTGGAAGTATTGGTTAGGCCATCGTGCCAAATAAAGGGTGGAAGAAACTATCCAGTATCATACAGTTAATGGATCCAGCTGACCATCCCTTTCACCAATAACAGCTTCTTATTCATCCAAACAAGGTCATGTAATTCTCATAAACCTCAGCTATCCTTTCATCTACATACAGTTCAGAAGAGAATGTGCCTCTCTTACCCAAAAGTATTGGCAGGCATATCAGGAATTAAAATTTCTATTAAAAATAGATTTATTTTGATCATCATTTAGACTTTGAAGGATTTGGCATCTATGACACCTGATGTGGTTGCTGTCAATTCTATTTGTGCTGTTTCCCCTTCATCACAAGCTTTTACAATATACTGTTGAGTCTTTTAAATTTAATTAGAACCTTATTTGGTTCTCTTTCTGGATCTGGCTCTGCTAATCATGGTCTGAATCTTTTTCAGTTCTCCATACCCAGTAAAAATATTATTAGATAGCTCTTTGTTGTGGTATTTCACAATCTAAAATATATGCTTCTCATTTGAAAATATACGCATCACTTCAGCACAGTATTTCAGGGAGAACCATAGCTGGGCTGAGGAAATTAACATTTCTTATGCTGAAGTGCATGTTTTACATATATATTTTAATACTATATTTGTGGAGAACCAGTACTATGGATTTCTACTCACTACTAGCGAAATAGTAGTCGACACCTTGCTGGTATTTCCATTGTCTTGGAACTACTTAAGCAAGAGACTATTGACCATGAGTACATGGTAAAATTTTGTTCCAGTGAGTTACTTCTGTACAAGTAAACTAAGAAGGGACAGGATACTGGCTTGAGCATTGGTATACCATAATCTATATTGACAAATCCTTAGTATGCTCCTTGGCACGGTTTTGGCATGTGCCAACTAGTAGTCTCCCAGGCAGTACAGATCAAGAGTTAGAGAATATCCAGAATATCCAGAATATCCAGAAGGTGGCATGGATGAGGTTGCTATGCTTGTGGGGTGGGGAAACAAGAGTTCAGCTTTGTAGACACAAGCTATACAGGTCCAAACAGTAGGCCTGACCCATCCCAGTAAGTCTAATAATGTATCTATGTTCAATCTTATCAAATATAGTTATAAGATTTATTTTCACATTTTTATTTATATATGGCCACATTCTATTTTTCTGGACTTCAGTCACTCATGTGACCGGTGTTTTGCAGCATGTGAAGGTTTGCAAAGCCTCACAGAGAGAGGAAGCTTGTGAAAAAAGCACCATACTATTGAAAACTGTTTTCAACAATTGCTATTATTAGGAAAACAGCTGCTTTAATAAAAACAAACAAACAAACAAACAAACAAACAAACAAATAAATATTTTTAAAGCTACAGGGAAAAATCTAATTTCTTCACATAAAGACTTTTGAAAGAAAAACCCGTGAGAATTCCCTGCTATGTCCCTATTTCCAATTCACTTGCTTAATGGAGTCTCATCTTGCTATGAATTATTTATGAATAAAAGTAATTTGTTTATTCCATGGTAACTTTCAACTTCAGAAGATAGTATTATACCTAGAAAAATGCAGAAATCACCAATGCCAGTACTGTTTCAAAGTCCTTTCTTTAAAGAATTTTCATTTATCAACTAGAACCAGAACTCTGAACCAAACTTTAGGGATCCACAAATGTAGGGAACTCCACTAAATTAAACAGAAGTATATGCTCCAGCAGAGATGATCCCTGGCCCAAAGTTACAGAAGTCTAAAAAATTTATGGGTTGGAATAACAAAGCATTAGCATTATCATTTCACAAAACTTATTTCTGTTGCCTATGAGGACAGAGAAGTCTACCTAGTCCTACTGCTTTGCCTGACAAGGATCAAGCAGTAGTAACCATGAACTCACTTTTTGCAAAACTAGTGTTGTTAATAGACTACCACTGAAATCAGTCTTAGGGTTACAGTAAGTCTTAAAATTTTTAAGGGATTCTGAAAGAATCTGGATGAACCAATAGTACAGTTTTGAATTTTCTTCTTCCCATTGAGGTTATCTCTATAATTTTGGAGCTCTGTTGGCCACCCCTGTGTTAACACTACTGAGTCATGAACTCTTTAAAAACAAACACTCGCCTGGATGCAGTCCTGAGTGATGAGCTCTAGGGGATCCTGCTTTAAAGCAGGGGAGTTGGACTAGATGATCTCTGGAGGTCCCTTCCAACTCTGACAATTCAGTGATTCCGTGAAGGACATAAAACAAGAGAATTCACTCATGTCATACCTGGGTTTATATCTTTGATTTTTGGCACTCACCCAAGCAATGCAGGACTTTCAGGCACGCTAATGTAGTATTTGCATATGAGCCAAAAGGCTTTTTTTTACCTCTGACCTGACTTTATTTACCTTATAGCTTAGGCATTCTTAAAATGCATTTGTGTTGACGAGCTAGCGCAAAGGAGATTATTAGTGCTTTCTGAGCAATGAAAACAAGCAAGCTAAGCAAAAAACACTTTTGAATTTTTCTGGCTTTACGTTGTAGGTTCACGGCTCCTTCCACACTGTGCTGTCAGCGTATTTTACTAGCCTATATCATTTTTATAGATCATGAACAGTAGAGACCTAAATTTTGACCCCTGTCGGGCCCCAGTAAATCTAGTTTTCCACAATCTAACATAGCTTCTCTGTTTTCTGTTTTTCCATCAGTGCTTTATCCACTCCCATGTACTTCCCTAGATGCTGGCAACTTTTAGCTTAAACAGAGACCAGTAGTGTGGAACTTTGTCAAAATGTTCTGAAGATCCAAATAAATTATGCTGTGTTTTATCAGCTTTGTCTGCAGCCTCCTGAAGCATCAAGTTAGCCAAGACCTTTTCTTTCTAAATCATTCTTGTTATCTCTGTTAGTTTAGCACTATGTATTTACTTTTATAATGTCCTTTACTATATTCTGTATTAAATACCATAGTGATGGGACTGCAGTTCCTTGAGAATGCCCTTTTCAACTTTGTGCAGAGCTGTACTGTATTATCCATTCCATTATACCATTTGTGGTATGTTAACTGAATAAAACAAGCTTTCCAGTACTCCACTGGAAAGCAACCCCAAGTGTTTCATGAATCCTAGTGCCTTTGTTTCCCCCAGATTTCTATTTAAGGGTCCACAGTTCTTCAAAGTTTTCCACTGCTGCTCCATAAAGTTTGAACAGATTCATCTTTACAGATTTACACTGAGCATTCTGATGCCAATGAAGTCTTTACAGCAGAATTTTTCAAAATGTGTTTAGCAAAGTGTAAAAACCTTTGTAAGATTGCTGAAATATTGCAGGCTATTGTTTTGTTGTCAGAGGATATCTATGCCATGAGTTAAATCAGTTTCCATTCCAACTTGGATTTCCAAATTTTGTAATAATTTTTGATTGGCCATCATTTATAAAGGAAGTTCTTTCTGGGATAAAAATTATTTTTATAATGTTTAAAACTGGTTATTTTGTGAATCTCAGAGACTTAACATGAAGCCAAGTTTTGAAGAATAGTTGAACAGCTCATTTTTCCAAGTGTATATAGGAAAATTTCTGTTCTTAAAAATCCCTTCACAGGCTATGTTTTAAAAGTCTTATGGATTTTTCATGTTTTAACCTTGAAACTGTCAGTTTTTTTCAATTTGTTTTTTACATCAAAGACAGTCAATTGCTGAGGTAAAGAATGATTATCAGTTCAACTACATCTCTGCTTTTTGGAACCATTGACACTAATTTCATATTCAGCACATTTCCTCTTCTTATAAACCAGCTGTAGACATGATGATCAGAATAAACCTTTGGTTTGCTAAATCAGTATTATCAGTGACACTAACATGTCAAGTCAAACTGAGCTTGAAGCTATGCTCCTGTTAACTCTCAGCAGCCAGCAGAAGATCCGTCATGAAAGTACATTGGTTTTTCTTAGAAGGCTCAATTCAGTTGCTAGACATAGGTTTCCAGTGTCATTTGTGAAGATTCTGGATGCCCTGGTTGACCTCCAGATAAAATCTCCCACAGAAAGATGTTGGTCTCTTGTAGATTTTATGCTAGGTCTACCAGCCTTTCGCAGATGTTGTAGGCAACCCACTGTATCTCAAATGGCGTGAGATAGTTTAATTCAAAATGGAGTTCTAAAGACCCCTATCTTCAGATAGATGCACTGAAGATGTTTTGACTGGTCTAGTCACCTTAGACTGTTTCTGTGGTCTACTGACACATGGGGTCATCTAGCTTGCAACTCATCTTAACCTATTTTAGGAATCATCGAGAAGAGACGAGACATATCCAGGAGTCCTCTTTTCTCTCCATTAGTTGTCTCTTAGGATCCCCATGAAATCTATGGTAAAGGTATATCTGCTCTGGATATGTAGGATGCCCCTGTTCAGGCAAATGAACTAAATCCGTCATCAATGCAGTTAATGCAGTATGTAAGGTTACGTAGCTATTTAGCAGGAATATGACTAGATTCCATTTAATTTATTGACTGCAAACCATTTTCTCAATTAATTTGTTTAAAATATGTATCTGTCAGTGTCCTGACTTCCTGAATGTACCTGAAATACCCACGTGGGGTTGGCAGATATGACTAAGAACCTCTGGGAGATCCACTTTGTCTGGAATGCTAGATGCAGACCAAGAAAAATACACCAGAACTGCCACTGTGTGCCTCCATTTAGGAAACTGACTGTCTGCATCTCCACTGACTAAACATGGAGCTACATACATTGCAGTTCTCCAAAGCTTGGCTGTCTAAAGAAAATGAAATTCCACCCTTTCTGTAAATACAGACAAAGAGTGATTCATTTACTTGAAGCTGGGTATTGCAGATCCTTTGAGATATCCATAAAAGACGTAGTCCAACCTCCTAGCTTAACCTACAGGAGTCTAACTGCCACTCCAGTGGGGCAGGACTCTTTTAAACCCCTTGTAGCTGTCTGTTAGCCACATAAGACCCTGACATGTCTCAAATTGCACTAAATGTCTCTATTTCAGCAGCTGGATTACTGCTTTAAATTTAGACTGATTAATTTAATTCAGAGAGACCTGGGCTCCAGAAGAATTTAATGCCCTGAAGCAGGAGCGTGAAACTTTTCAGAGAAGTCCTTGAGTACACCGATGTTACTAAATCAAAAGGGACATAAGAAAGAGTTAAAGTGCTGAATGTTTGTTCATCGACACTGTTCAGTGCACTCCCTGACTCTGTTTTAGACTAGTCCATCCTGTTTTTTCCAAAACACTCCTGCTATAAGTAAGTCTAGTTCTAAGCGCAGTGGACATGAGCTGCTTGATGCCACCTGATCTTAAGATATGTCACTGGTTTTGCTTTGTGATGAAGACCAATTGCCCCAAAAGCCTTGGTTAAGGCTCTTCCACTTTACCTGGACATATGAAGATCTGCAGTGCAAGAGATGATAAAAAAAAATTAAGGTTACGGTCTAGTCCAGTAGTTAGAGTAGAGCAGACTGGTGAATCTCAAGTGTCAGTGGCTGCCTGTATATTTAGCTTGAGCAGACATAGACAAAGTACAAAACCAGGCCTTTAGAGAGGGACAGAAGCTCAGAAAACCTTAGTTGGCCATGCACCTCTTGTAAAGGAATCAGGCCCTTACAGGCACATTCCTTCTCCTTCTCTGAGTCAGTGAATCTTTTATAGTTTTTCAGAAAATTGAAAAAGCTTTCAGAAGAAAGGCTAAAAATACATCCTCTCCTGAGCAACCAGTAGCCTGGTAGGATATAATTCCAGTTCTTCCACAGCACAATGCCTGTATTTGGAGGGGAAGTTGGGACATGAAGGGGAAGGGATGGTATTTCTCTTAGATCAAGCTTCTCAAGCAAGTTTTGAAAATAAGTAACTGCTTTGTAAGGTCTGGTGGAGGCTAAGAGCCCATATTTTGAATTTAGAGCTATTCAATGTCAAGCAACAGAGTATGATCTTGAACCAAGATTTTATATGTAGCATCAGAATTGAAAAATAATCTATGTTCACATCCAAGGTACTAAACTCCACTGAGAGGGTCCATTTTGGTCCATCCCAATAAGAGTACATGGTTGTCCATACTGAAGTTATTTGAAGGATAAGCCTCTTAGTGATACTTCCACTTCTAAACAGAGAAGGATTTGAACCCATGTCAGACAATTCTAATTCTTGGGCAATTTTCCCTCCTGGAACTAGTGCTGCAATACTACAGTCTACAAAGAAAATCTTATAGAACTATATAAACAAAAGAGCATCTAGATGTGCTGCTTACTTTAAGTAAGTGTATTAAAAGAAGCAGCAGCTGCCACAGTTAAAAGGAAAATATAAATTGATCTTAATCCCTGATCAATTCACCCTGATCTTTCACATGGTGCTGTATTTCATGGCACTGGTCAGCATGACTCAATTTTTTAAGAAAAAATCTTGATGTTACTGGCTGAACTTCTGGCCTTTCACTAGCTTACTCTGACGTCTTAACTGCTATTTAAATGTTAGTGTCCGAGCCACCATCCAAAAAAAGGGAAAAGAAAAAGAAAAAGAAAAGGAGAGTGGGGGGAAAGGTGCTCAACACAGGAAAGAAAACTGACTCAGTTCAATAATCCCATATGGCCAATTGCTGTAACATTTTATTTTGGCCTTTTGTGTGTGTGAGAAAGTGTAATAAGCCTGCATTGATCTATGGACTTTATTCTTTGGGGAAATATGAGTCACAGATGCATACTTTGGAGACACTGTTAAAAAATATTATCTCTCAAGTGTTGTGTGAAGCTTTACAGCCTTCTTCCTGCAAATCTTCCATGTCACTGTTAGAATCAAGTCCAAAATATTTACATCTAAACAACTTACGACATCTGTCAATAAAAAAAAACGGTCTGCTTCTAAACATTTCTACGTGCAACATTTAAAACTGCATAAACAGGAGTGAACTAGTAGCAGTCTAAAGTTGTCATCATTGACAGTTATGATTTATCTTAACTCTCCCTAGCCATTTGGCTAAAGTTTTAAGTAAACACTTTCAGTCTTCCTCATGTTCTCTTTACTGCCACCTCCCACTAATAAGAGATGTTGCCAAGAAAAGCAGCCAGACAGTTCATTTACCTCCCAAACTTGCCTGAAAGTAGCTTGCCTGGTTTAGACAAGGGTCGAAACTACTACTGCACATTTTCAACAGATGGAACAATGCTTCACAAATTATTTACATTAAAGTTATTTGCTTTCAGGATGTGTGTTTAACAAATGGTTAGTTGAATGAAATATTGCAGCTCAGACAGAGAATGCAAGCAATTCAAGCAAGCCATTTATGGTGATAGATGTAGCTGTGATCCTTAATTTTCTACAAAGCAATGTAGCATTTTGTCCTCATTCTTCACTAGCTCCTTGAATCTGACAAAAGTATGGTTTCTATTTTCACCCTCTTCCTCCTCCACTACCCCCTCCCCTGCAGCCATAGTTCCATTAATCAGCTACACTGTAATAGTACCTTACACTGATAAGACATTTTCTCTTTAACAGATCTTCAGAGATCTCCATAGATATGATGAGCTCATAATTATCCCCATTTAAAAAATGAAGACATAAAGGCATTACAAAGTTTAATGCGTTGTGTTTAATGTGTTAATTGAAGCCAGCCAACCAAATACAGACATGAAATCTGAAAACCCATCTCCTCCTCTGTGCAGTCTCACATACTGTGTTATTTTCCTTAAGAAAGCATTTAAGGTAATGTCACTGCTATTACCTACCATGACCATGGTTCTGAAACTTTAAAAAGGATAGTGAATTGCACAGGAACTTCATTTCTAGTAGCTGCTAAAGAATAAAATCCATATGGAGTTTCTCCATTCATGCTCAGCTTGAATTGGACAGCACATCACTGCTACGTGACATCACATTTCTTAAAACACTTATGAAAATAACCAAACCCAGCCATCAAATATACTTAGATAATTGTTAGGCAGGCTGGCCTGTTGCAAGATAAATAGATAGTAACTTCAAAAAGAGGGAGTGCTCCACCTTGAAATACTTCCTGCTCCAAATCAACCCAAAGCAGAAAAAATTATCCCAACTCATTTATGTTTCTAACAGAAAGGTACCTGCAATATTCTGTTTGTCAGTAGACTAATATATAATTTCTCTAAACCATCGGGCCACTAATAGGATTAGGAAAAATTTGTTCTCAATCCATCAAGGACAATAGGAATATTCCTGACATCAGTAGACTTCTTTTTGGACCTACAGAGAAGACCGCACTGGAGAGAATCCCAAATAAATGTTTAGCATTCTGCAGAATGAACAAGTAACAAGAAAGGGTTTTCCTCAAATTGTGAGTTGCCTCACTACTTTCTGCTCTTCCAAGAGGAACACAGGATAGCTCTTGCCAGGAGGATCTTTTGCCCTTTTATTGGAAGTGCATGGTTCTGTCAAGTTGGCAGGGTAGACAAGCTGAGAACTAAAATTCCACAACCTTTCCTTGTGCTGTGGACATCAAAATGGCCTTGCCTGAAACATCTGTTTCAGCTGAACTGGTGACTTCCCTCAAAGTTTTATACTTTGTACTTTCTAAATTATCCCAAAATAATTTTACACCCAAATTGATAATAGGAACAAGGGGCTGTTAACCAAAGAAAACTTAAGTTCTTCATGACAGACTTTGAAACATCTACAAAAGTATAGAAAGAAAAAACCCTCATGTCAGAGTAAATGAAAAGCTAACTTTACCTGCTCCAATATCTTAGCTTTTTTCTCCTCCTGTCTGCCCTTTCTTTCCTAAGGTCAGCATCTTCTCTTCCTTCCTCAACTTGTCTTTCACCAGAATACTCTTTTATGGTCTTCTGTTCAGTAGGAATTCAATTTTTTACTATAAAGAATATCAAATATGTCATTTTCCCATTCTTTCTGCTTGGGCTGGGGTTTTCCTCTTTCTTGCAAGTTTGTTCTGAAATTATATTTATTCAAATTCTTATCTGTAATTAGAACACCATTTTGCTGCTTTAGTGACCATTTTATAAAACACAATATTTTAAAGGTGGTAGTTAAATTTTAGAAATCATATCACAAAAGGTTTCACAGTGTGCATATTTTATCAAACCTATAGGACTTCACACGAGCTACCCTTAGGCACACAGCGCTAATCCCTTTAAGTTTCCTGTACAGTGAATGGGGAGAGCTAAACCCCTCTATAGAGCAATTTAGTACATGCAACTCAGTGGAATATAAATCCATAAAGCTTCTTCGTGGAATTTGCTTTCCAGGAGGTCTTAATGCACCTTGGCAGTGATGAAGGCTAGCTTCATACTGGGCTGCATCAACACGAGCATAGCCAATAGGTTGAGGGAAGTGCTTATTCTCTTTTTTGATACTCATTAGACCACATCTGGAATACTTCATTCAGTTTTGTGCCCCTCAGCTTAAAAGACATCAATAGAGAGTACAGTGGAGAACTACCAAGATGGTCAGGGCTGGAGTACTTGCCTTACGTGGAGAAGGTGAAGGAGCTGGGCATGTTCCTCACAGAGAAGAAATGGCTTTGGGGGACCTAACAGCAGCCTGCCCATACCTACAGAAAGATCAGGCACCTCACTAAAGTGTGTGGTGGGAGAATGGAAGGTAATTGTCATAGGCTGAAACATGGGAGTTTTTGACTGGCTATGAAGAAAAGCATTTTCACCATGGGGATGGTTCAACACTGGATCAGTTTGCCCAGAGAGATTGTGAAGACTCTTTTCTTGTAGGTTTTCTAGATACAGCTGGGAAAAGTCCTGAGAAAACCTGACCTGACCTTACATCTAACCCTACTCTGAGCAAGACATTGAACTAGAAACCTCAGGAGGTCCTTTCTAATCTGAATGATTTTTTAATTCTGTGAAATTAAACAGCAGAGGAATCTCTGGTTTCAATATATGAAAATAGGATCAAATACAGTTTTAAAGCCCAAATGTCTTTTGTCTTCAGTCAATAAAAGTTGAGACATAACTGGAGTGCATGGCTACACAATGGAATAAAAATGCTAAAAGTGAAATAGAAATAGTCCATTGGGTTTTATGTCTGTGAGGACTATTTCAGGCCAGTGTTGCTACACTAAAGTATCTTCTTCTTGGGCTTTTCTTTGCTTCTGCCATACCAGAGTATATTATACCTGCTTCCTAGTGTATATACTGAGGCACTTTGTATCTGTTTCCCATGTAACATGCTCAGAAGTGAATAATTCAAAAACTTTTATCCAGTGATATATATGGTATGGAGTATGAAGCATTGTAAGCAACTAAAATAATGGATAAAAATGAAGCAGAGAGGTAGTGCAAGAATAAAAACGAACACTAAATAATTTAAACACATACTCATTTAAGTACATCAGGATCTGTGCCCAAGAATGCTCTGAGTGTTAAGGTGTGAATGTGAAGGATGGAAAAGAAAATATAATGAAAAATTTCATTTACACTTAGCTGAGCTGACTGCCAGCTCTGCTTCTGGCTGAGAGGTTTGATCCTGAGAGCTATACTAGAGACCCTAACGAGTAGTTCCAGAGTCTCTTGAGAAAAGACTACTAAAAAAAATTACAAAAAGCTGGGAGTCCTAGTAATTAAAGAGGTAGGGCAGGGAACTTTGTTTAGGTGCCCATCCAAAGGAAGGACAGCTTGATCACCCCCAGCTAAAATCACTAGTTAGGAAGAGATACTTCAGTTCTTCAATAGCAGCAACTAGCGGTTAAAGGAAGACCAAGGACAGATGATGCAGGAAGCACAAGGAAAAGAACAGAAGAATTTGATTCACTCCTGGAAAAAATTGTCATGTGTGCCAAAATGACCAGCTAAAGAATTATACAGACTATAGAATCAAAGAGTAACATCCTTCCATCATTTCAGGGGCAAAGTGCTGGGGCCTGAACCCCAAGTCCTGAATTAAGTTGACATATGGGTGGTTCCCACAGCCCTTCAAAAGGAGGGGATGAGTTTGCCTTTTGGCTTTCCTCCAGGGTGTGGCCGGCCTTGCAAGGAGAGCCCTTGGGTAAACAAGCCCCAGGTGCCCTGCATTGGGTAAATGAGTGCCAGGTGTCCTGCTTTGGGGATAAAAGCTGGGCCCACTTGCAGGAAGGGTTGGAGAGTCTGTCTGTGGAGTGGATGCACTTCACAGAGTTTCCTGTTGGGGAAGGACCTTCTGACCACTCATGCAACCGGATCCCAGTCAGGTCTGGCACCTGCAAACGTGGGCTTTGTGGGGAGGCAACATGGGGTTACTTCTGTCATATGTAATCACCTTATTGTCTTGGTTGTCTCCCATTTTCTCCGTGGGTTACCTTGTATCTCTGCCTGTTCCATCTATTATGAGTCATACTGTGTCATTCCTGGGGTCGATATCTATTATTTGTGATCTATCTGACTTGTTTGTACCCCCGTCAATCCCCTATATTCTGAGTCCTTTGAGCGAAATAGAACTTACTCACTGGATTGTTGTTCTGCTGCTGGCTGTGTCTTTTGTACTGGGCCTACTAACTGGCAAAACAAGGGGACATTTCTTGAGATGGAAATGAAAGTAAACTGCATAATGGGAAAAGCGTTTGGCCCAGAGTGGCTGGAGTTTGTAGTTAGCCATGTCCCCAGCAAGGAAAAAAGTGACCACCAGTAGGCAATAATGTCTGAATTATGCCTTCTTTCTGAATAGCTCATTTATCAAACCTGGGGGTGCTATGCATATTAAGTCATATATATGAAATGTATTAATACAGCATAGTGTGTCATATGTAACTTAATAGCATTCAGAGTGTACTGAAGAAAATTCAATGGAAAGTAATAATTTTATACTGTTCAATATTTAATATATTGCAACTATACTGTGTGCAGAAACCAATTTATCAAAAAATTATGTGCAGCTTATTCAGAGAATTCTGAAGTTATATGCTGTATTTGATAACATGGCAAACATATGCAAAAGTGAGTGTGATTTTGAGTGACCTCTTTTATCACAAAGTATTTGCCTATCTTCAAAGGCATCTAATTTCCTATGGAAAATGGAAGAACTGAAACTCATTACTTATCTTTGAAATAATAGCTAGTCCTACCAGTGAGACTTAGTTTTAGCAGTAAGGCACCATGTTTAAGCGTAACAAGTCAGATAATTCAGTTGTGGATCTTACTGCAGAGACCTTCGATTTAATTAGCTGGTTTTGCAGAGGAGACTGCCTACCCACCTGAATGCAGACATATTACTTGGAATCAGTGTCACAGCTGAGTTATGCCAGTGAATGTCAGCTAAACAAAACCATGCAAACACCATGCAAGAGCAGCAGCATCTTAATATATTTGGAAAGGAATGGAAGCCAAGTTTATACCCAGTCCCTGCATTGAAACTTCACCAGACAGACGAAGAGCTACTTATCAAAATTAAGTAAAATCAGGTGGAAGAGAGATTTGATATGATTCAAGCTGCCATGTGAAATCAAAAGAGTTATCAAAAATTTACTCATCACAGATTCAAAAAATTACTGATATTAAATAACTAGACAATTTACTGATAACTGATTAAACAAATGTACTTGCAATGACACCATATCTAAACACTGATCCCTTTCTTGCAAATTTTATAACTGCTATATTATCTTAAAAGCAAATTACAAACATCTGACACTTTTTTGGTGGGGAAAACATCTATATCTTGACAGACTGTGATCACTGCTGTTGAAGTGTTTGGCCACAGTTCACCAATTTCAAATAATGCATGCTGACTTGCAGTTGCTACATCTTGTAGACCATTTTTCCTTCTTTGTATTTTTTCTTGCATTTTGCAAGATGACACACACTTGGATGAAACCATAAGCCAATAGTTAATTCACCCATTTGTTTTGTGCTTACAGACAATGAAAACCACTGAAGCAGTGGAGAATCTCAGTTCGGATGAAAACGCTTTAGTTTAAACTCAGATTTTATATTTTGTCTTTGACTCACAATCACATTATAAATGACATGTTTTTGCAGTTTACTGTGTCACTGTTATTATTTATATAGTATCATAAATGTAGTCCAAGGCTTAAAACAATGATCCATAAACTAAAACTGAATGAAAATGGGACAGAAATTGATACCTACCTCTGGGCTGCTCTGAGCTCTGGAGAAATGCTCCAACATCACATTAGAATTGTGATGTTATTGGGAAGCTTTTACTTTGGATGCGCTGTATCAAACCCACAAACTTTGCTAAAGTCTGGATCCAGACCTCAACTTTTGAACGCTAGTCCTTGCTGTAATTAATTCTGCAGTACGTGTTCACCAGACATGGTGTCGGGAAACCTCCTCTACCTTTCAGCTGTGTGCATTCTGCACAGGTCAAGCATTAACCTTCTGTTAAGTTCCATTATTATGGTCTTTTCAGGAACGAGTACTGAAATCACTGGCTGATGACACAAAGTGTTGAAATAAACATGTATTAAATCATTAATAAATAAGCATAACAGTACCATCTTGGCTGCCTCTAGACAGTTCAGTGTGGTGTGGAATACAAGTGTTGACCTTTGGTTTATTCCTCTGTTGACTCTAAATCTGGCCACTTTGAGGCAAGCTGGGCAGCTGCAACACCCACATGCCAGTTCTGGAATTAAATTTTCCAGCAGTTAGAAAATGAGCTGGCACATCTGCTTGGCTGGTTCTAATGAAGTAATTTCTGGGCCAGGTCTAGAACAACCTGTGGGACTGTTTCATGGCCATGCTGCTGGTGGGCTATTTCATTTTAACATACCCATTGCATTATAAAAGCATTTGCCTGTTTGTAATATGTCAAAGGATGAAGACTGGTAAAAGGGCAAAGTGAATTGAATCTTCAAAATTCTTTATGGCTTTGAGTGAAAATAGGTTTAATCTATTTTTCTACAACACAATTTAAGTGGAGAGATTTTATACTCTAAGATGAATAGTTCTTTAATGAAATGGCTCTGTAACATTTAAAAGAAGCAGAATCAAGTTCTCTACAGAAGCATGGTAAAAATCGCTTGAAATAGAATTGTATGTATAATCATATGTTTAAAATATATCTTAGTTATGTAGTGGAGGGGTTCTATGTGATCATTTCTTTGATAAAAACACTATTGGGAGGATACTGTCTAATACTGTGTTTTCTATTGAAGCCTTTCAATGTTTCCATAAATCTTTAACAGGAAGGGCACTTGCATTTTTCCTTGCTTGGAAGCCAACCAAAACTTTCATCTAGTTAGAGGGAAGGGGAACCTTGCCTCAGAAATAAGTTACTTTTAGGGTTTCATGAAGTCAGTCGGAGAAATGCTAAAACGGAGTAAATAATCATTTACTTTCACTAACTGGTAAAATCCTGGCTCAAATTAAGATAATGACAAAAGCAGTGAAAACATCATTCTCAAGAAGTCCGTTGTATTATGATTAGGATGTTTGTGCCATAAACTGTCTCGATCTATGACGGTTAAAAGTCTTCCTACAGACCAGATACAAGCATTTTGTATAAATATTTTAAAATATTTACTAAAGAACAAACCCATATTGAAGTCATATTTTAAAACTTACTTTAAACTGACTTCAGACTTTGCATAGCCACTGATGTTTATTCTTTGATCTGACACAGAAAAACTAAATCTTAAGCATTTTCCATCACCAGAGGTCATTTGAGACATCTATACAATAAACCGCAGCTCTTGCCAAATCTCCAGTCGCTTAGTGGTGATAAAAGAAACAGAGAGGGCAGAGAAGGGCCTAGAAACTCTGAGATTTCCTTGGTGGCCCTCCTCATTAATGTTCACTGTTTCAGAGCTGCAGAAGAGAAAAGGACGTAGGCTCCAAAGCACCCTGGAACTGGAGATGTATGAGGAAGAAAATCCTGCCCTGCAGAAGAACTATCGTGATGATCTTAAGTGTCCTTCTCACTTGCTGAGGGGCTGACTGTATTGTTTCCATAAGATTGCCAAGATCTTGGCTGTTTGGTGGTAGTGGTATTTCTCCTTGAGCTCTGACTCCTGAAGTTGTGAAAAGATGTTGTACTTTAAAAGGGAGAAGGAAGGATATTTCTACATTTTTAGTTCCAAAGATTGTGAAGCAATGGTAAAAAATGTGACACCAGTCTGACCTAATGGCTAAGAAAACAGATGGCCCCATTTTTTTTTATTTTTTTTATTTTTTTTATTTTTTTTATTTTTTTTATTTTTTTATTTTTTTTATTTTTTTTAATTTTTTTATTTTTTTTATTTTTTTTTATTTTTTTTATTTTTTTATTTTTTTTATTTTTTTATTTTTTTTATTTTTTTTATTTTTTTTAACAAAAAAATATTTCATTTGTGGCATGACTCATGGTTCCTGAATGATTGAGCCCAGATGCAGGTGCTGTATTGCCCCTCTACATTTCATTCATCCATCTGCATTGTATCCCTCAGTTTAGGCTTAGAGGCACAGCTTTGATCCTGCAAGAACCTCCTTGTTAATACCTGTTGGATTTATCTGCTATGGAAAAGGATTTCAAAGGCTTTCTGGCTACATTTCCATGTCCTCTTCCCAAATCCATTCAGCCCCTATGAATGTATGCCAGATAGTTCTAACCTTAAAAAATTAGAAAGTCAGCCCTGTAGGAAATCCCATTTTTTCAGTGTTTTCTTTTCACTCAAATTTGATCAACATTTGAAAATATTTTTTACATACAGATTTTTACTAAATAAAATTTTATAGACATATCAAAGTGTCTGAAATCAGTTTGGTTTTAAACAACAGCCACTTGGGTAAGTGAAGTGTCTCAAAAGAGCCATGATTTTGGTAATTTATGTTTGCATTCTTATATATGTTTTAGCCTATCTGTCTAAATTGTATTTCTGACAATGCACATCCTTTGGCATTTTTGTGCTACTTTCATAAGTTATTCTTCCTGGACAAAAAGCTTCTGGAGAATTAAGTTTTGGTCCTAAATAGTCCTTTAGCTAAGCTGTAATACATAATTTTATGGATAAGCAGGGATCCACCTTCTTGTAAGAGAAGTCTTACCCTTCTCAAACTTCGCATAAGATCTGTTAATTCTATTACAATTAAGTGTAGGAAATCTTAAACAGCATTAGAATCCTGATATACAAGGTACAATTAAATAATGTATAATCTCAGTAGGCCTAAATATCCAGTGCTGATGTCTCACCAGAAGCAAGTTTTAGGAAGGATAGAAAAAGTAACAATAGTCTGATTGAAAATATGGATGAGAATTTCTTCCCAAGCATGAGGGGAAGTGGGAGAGGGTGCAGAGGCGTCTGTGAGATGATGATAAGAACTGGCACCATTAGTGAAGTGATGGTGGAAGTTGACTGAACAATTCGACGTTAGATTTGATAGGGGGTACACCAAGGATAAGGCCCAAGGCCAAGTGTTTGTGAAGAGAGTGGGAAATGGTTCAGGCTGGAGCAATGTAGAATTTCTAGTTAAAGTTAGATTTTTTTTAATTAATTTACTGACAACTGCAATTTTTATCATGCATAAGCAGTATGCATCCATGAAAGAATAAAGGTGCCAGAGGAGAATAAGGTGCCATTTTTCTCAAAAAAAGCTTAGAGACAGGAGATTTTGGCATGGTCACAAAATACCTTGTTTCAGTTCCCTGCATCTGGAAATTTTAATCCCACTTTCATACCATCTAAGACATTGCCAAAATTACAATCTATTGGATATTGTAAGACATATTCTTCCTGGTGATAAGACAATTCTAGCTGGCAAAGAATAATTAAATGTGTCCCAGAGTACAGATCAGGACTTCCTGGGTATGTGACTAATTGCTGGGCCACTAAGTCACTTTCATACTCTTGTTCTCTGTCTTCATGATCATTTAAATACACATAGTGATCATGCTCCATCATGAGTGATTTCAGCCTCAGTGAAGTTTACTTAGTAATGAAGATACACAGCTGCTTGCTGGTGACTTCAGTTGAAATCTACCCACTTCCAGTTTCAAAACAGCATACCTTCCTCCCACCCCTGTAGCCAGTAGTTGTATAAGATAAGGTACTTTTCTGGAAGCAGTAAGAGATGGCTTCCGATGCTCTGAAACAAGTTTGAGAACTGAGGCAGTATCAGGTATCATGTCTATATTGTGTAATCCTCTGCTACTGAGTAGGAAAGGATTAGTACTGCCTCTTCCCATGGAGTTTCATGAATTTAGCTCTGACTTTCTTTAATTTTTTGTAAATTTTTGTAAAAATTTTTTTTATTTCAGTCTGAAATAAACTCATCACACTAAACTTACTTACTTTTATTTTATCTTCTCAATATGTCTCAATATGTACATAAAACCAGTTACATTTGCTTTAGTCCTAGTTAGGTCAGAAACTCATAGCTGACCCTGCTGTGAGCAAGTGCCACAACCTCCTGAGACTCCTTCCAGTCCACATTATCCTATGATTCTATCATTCTACATTCAGTCAAATTTAGTGATTCTGTTGTGTTAGTCAAACTAGAAAAAACAATACTTTACACTTTCTAATATCCCCTTACCACTGACAACAATGAGTTCATTAAAATTTAGTCTCCTCTGAGGTAATTCAGCAGCAAGTAGGAAGTTATTTGTTTATGTTTTATTTCTTTATTTAGTGATTGACTTTCTTCCATGCCAGATTAGATCAGATGGTGGAGAAAAAAGATCTTTGTGCTGTAGCAGAACTGATGAGTGTCTGCATAATACAAACTAAATCACCAGCATCACAGAATATCAAGTAAACTATCAACTAATTGTTGATCCTTGAGCAAAAAAAATAATAATAAAAAAATTAATCTCTTTAGAGTCTGATAAACTATAAAATTTCACATAGTGTTCCTAAAAGTATAAAAACACAAGTCTAAGAGGTTTAACATTCCTTTAAGCATCTGAAAAATTAAATTTAAATGAGTATTCTTTTTAAAATGTCACCAAAGCATCCACCCATTTATAACTTTTAAAAACAAAGCCTTAGAACATCATGAAAAGCTGTAGGAAAATGGCTGAATGCCATTCCCGAGTGATATGAATTCATATAAGTTTATTGCCTCTGACTTCAGCTACTATTACATTAAGCTTTCAAAGTGCTCTGAGATGAATATGACAAAAACAAGAAAACCTCCTGTAACGTTTTCTTCCTTTTCTGGGGTGCTATTTCCAGTCTGGAGTTTTAGAACAGAGGAACCATTAAATCAGTTAATCTAACCCTGCTATATAACTAAAATATAATTTGTATATCTGTACATTAAAAACAATTTTTATTTTTAACTGATGTATACTTTCCAGAAAGACATGATCTGAAGATGCTAGGAGATAAAACATACACTGATCTACAAAAAGCTTGTCAGTAATTCTGCACTAATTTAATCTAAATTTCTTTCCCAGTTGCTTTCCACAAGCATTATAATTCCTTTGTTTAACATCTTTCTTCTATCTAAATCTTACAAATCTTGACTTCTCTATTAATTTAATGTAAGTTTCTCAAATTCATCAGTAAGTAATTCTGAGGTCATATAGCATCCTTCTTGAACCTGGTAATGAACAGGGCT
Organism: Podargus strigoides; assembly: GCA_028020825.1. Classification (NCBI taxonomy): domain Eukaryota; kingdom Metazoa; phylum Chordata; class Aves; order Caprimulgiformes; family Podargidae; genus Podargus; species Podargus strigoides. The sequence continues at coordinate 11,179,829 of CM051619.1, read as the reverse complement.
CAGGAACAACTGCCCTTAAAAGAGAATTACTATGTCACTATGGGATGAAATTATGCATCTATTAGAGTATGAACTACAATGCCAGTAACAAGAAATGAGCCTGAACAGGATTTTGAGTAACCTCAAGACAAATTTAAATGTTGAGATAATAATTACGGTTTGGTCTCTGTCTAATGCTCAGAACTAATTTGTCCAGTCATCTCTGACAAAGCACCGTATATTTCTGAACTCATGTGTCATAGTTCTGTTGTTGTGCTTGGCTATGGCTACAACTTCACTTGATGTTTTTATCAAGAACACCGTGGACAGGTTTGTTTGGTCTTTTCCTGCCTCTTTATCTGCATAAGATGTTGTTGTTGTTGTTGTTTGGGATTTTTATAAGTCTTCCCACTGTGCCGTTTCACAAAGCCTATGTTCTGCTGTGACCCTCGGGACTCACTCTTTCTCAGAATCAGTGTGCCCCAATTTGGCTTCATGGTGACACAAAACAGGCTGCTCTGCTGGAAAGGCATGTGCAACTAGCTGCCACATTTTCTTCTGATAGCTTGTGGTCAACGCCTTGATGAAAATGTCCTGGTGTCACATCCCCTTCTTTGGGAAATGTACAGACAGACCAAAATGTCACTGGGACAGTGGTTTGATTTTCATATTAAAAAGTTAAGAAACAATGAGAAATAGATACTTGGTTTCACACAAATGTTTCATTTGATACAAAGTGAAAAAAGAATAATTTAATTTCTAGGACACTTTTTGTTAATTTCCTTTTTGAATGGTTTTCATTTATTATGGGTAAATTATAAAGCTAAATAGATTGGCTAGTCAAACATCTTATAAACTTCTTTCTGACCAAAAAAAAATCAGTAATATCAAGACAAACTCATGAAAAGTTTCAGTTTTCAGGGATACATATGACAGTAAATAAACCACCCAAAAGAAAAACAAATACTTATACCTACCAAAGAATTTTTTAAAATTTTTTTTCTCTAGAACAAACAAAACAGTGTAGTATGACAACGTCTGATTATTTCTACAAGAAGCAGAAACGTGCATTTTTATACACTTTTCTAACTAACTGGGAGGCTTTTCATATGAAAAATGAAACATGCAAAGCTGTCTAGAACTTAAGAATGTAGAATAATATGAAATTTGAGATAAGCTTGACTGTACAGGTCCATGCAAAATTTCAATATTACAGTGACTTTTGCTAAAGGAATCACTAAGATGGATAAGGACTCATTACTACTTGAAAATTATCTGTTTATTTAACTATAATAATAAAATGCAGATTTTAATATTGTAAAATTTCAATCTTGAACATTGTTAAAATGCAGCGAACGCAGCTACTTATTAAGAAAGCAATGCAATCAAGATAGAAAACAATAGGTGGCAATATCTCCTAGCAAGCCTAACGTGTAAAGTTCAATGCCATGTGCAATCTGCTGCCATATCCACTATCAATACTTTCCTTCTGAGTCACATGTAAACAGAGAGAGCACAGATTTAGTGTGTCCATGGAACACAATGTACATCCAACAGAACGGCGTGTGTCCAACCCTATGGAAGGACGTACGTCACTGAGCTCTGCTGAAAGTCATTGGTGTCTCATTCAAGCAGGGGCAACCCCTGAGCATTCAGGATCTATGGCAGGCAAGAATTTGACATTTGTTTGTTTTAGATGTGTTGTTCTACTTTAAGCCACTCTGTTCAGCTGCAGAACCACAATATGGTCTCTAGCTTGCTCACTTCAATGAAATAGTAAATTATATAATGTTATATAAAGAGTTAATTTATCCCAGAACTGTTTCTAAGCTACTTGCTTTCTGGCCTTCATGTTTTTTTCAGCTGACTGACTCATATGGGAATGGATAGACCAGAGCGATTCACTCAGTGCTAGTAGCAGCAGAGAGGTTTCTGTGAGCCAACAAACCCAGATTTTATTCCTGGTTTGGTCACTGAGCTGCTCTTTTTGAGGCCTCCCACACATTTTCTGGTCTATTTAGAAAGTGAGTCCTCTGGGGTTGGGTTTGGGGTTTACTCTCTGTTACTACATGCCTGCACAGGACCTCCTGCAGAAGGGTCCTGATTTTGGCAGAAGTGTTTATTAACTCAACTCTTGGAAGACAGCTCAGGAAAACCTCACTGCCTTTGTGCTCCCAGAATGCAGGATCCTTCTTCAAACAGTAGTTAAATATGAAAAAACAAATACCATGCCTCACCTCCTGGAAGCATCATACCATTCACTGCATTCTCCCACACTTGAAGTGTGCAAAGGACACTGTAGAAGAGAAAACAGATAGACCCCACCAGATTTTTCCTGCTAATATAAACAGGGAGTGAGGAATCATGGTACAGAGAGCAACACTACCTCTTTGCAGTCTAGCTTTGTGTCTGGTTGATACAACACATTTTTGGGAGGGAGGGGATGCGTACTGAGAAAAGGAAGGAACATAGGCACATGATTTACCTTCTATAGATAAATCTACACACACATACATGTGAACATATCTCTGCAAATTTTAATCAGACACTTAAGCCACCTTCAGACATGAGAGGATTTTCTAGCATGATCTACTTCTTGTACCTAACTGGCTGATTTTAAAAATATAAGGCTCTTCAAAATGCTGCTTTTTGCAAGCCATACATTTTGAGCTGACTAATTCTCCAGGATACTTTGCAGTGTGTGATCTGAGTTAAATCATGTCTCAGGATGGCTATCCTCCTGCCTTTTGTAGCTGTTGATGTAGTGACATACCTCTATTATAGAGCAGCCACAGCTGAATAAAGTTATAAACCCTGGTCTTCAAAACTTAAACTAATGAACTACCCTCCCATATTGAGTTTGAGCTTTGCTCTTCCATCTAGTGATTTTCCTTTTCTCTCTCTCTTTAAAATGTACTCTAGTGCAAGCTGGGATTGAAGGATGAGATTTCCAGAAATATTCACCAACTCTGGCAGGAGGGTTGGACCAGATAATCTCCAGAGATCCCTTCCAACCCCTAATATTCTGTGATTCCAGGCAAGTAACTCAGACCAGCGACCAGTGCTTGCAAAAATCCTTTCAGGTAGTCACCTGAAATTAAATGATTAAGGATATCAAATGACTGTAGTGAAGAAAAGAACTCCTCAAGATATACAGCTTCATTTAATCATTTCATCGGAACATTTTATAGTGACACTACAGCCACTAAAATTCAGATCTGAAAATCACAAACTGCTTTTCACATCAACTCTATTAATATTTATCTGATGTTACAACTTGACTCCAGTTTTTATTCTCCTTATTTGTTCTGAAAAAAAGTTGGCATGTGGTTTGCAAAAACTGGTGGTGTACCAAGAGAAGTCTTGTGGAATTAGAAATGGGGGAAAATGAGCTTAAAATATGCATGTATGTGTTACTTTAAAATGTTATAGTAGGTGATATGTCTACAAAGTATAGATGGAAAAATACTCCTCTTCTGTAAAGAGATATGTACCAGTTTAGGATTATGCTTTAAAAGAACAGGTTCAGAAAATAATGGATGTTTGGATTCCTGTATTATGCAGGAGACTGAATTAGAAGATGGTAATAGTACCACAATGCTTTAAGGCTGTAACTTTTGCCTATTTTGCTGTCCTTAAGAACAACCTTGAGAAATATAGTAATTCTCCTTATTTCTACTGTGCTAGCTGCTAATACTAAACAAAACTATGAGCTATATAGCAGAAGTGAGTGAAGATGAGACTCTTGTGTAGGCTGGGGCTGACATATCTCTGACTGCTTTAACCATGTTAGCATGAACCTGATGGAGACCCTCAAAAAGTACCCTCGCTCCTAACCCTTGTCACAGCAAACATTTTCATTGCTCCTGCTACCCTTCCTCGCTGCATTAAAGTGAGCATCCCAGCGTCTGGTGTATAATTATAACCAGGCCTTCATTTGATTACCCAGGGGTATCTCAAGAGTGGCTTCATTAATGAAAACAGGCTGCTCTGTGTCCTTGGGACAAGTGCAAGTGAAACACTGATTTGGTCTCCATTTGGAGGGCTGACTGAGCTTGGACAAAAATTGCAATCAGTTCTTGGCTGCTGTGGTATGAGAAGGAAAGAAAGATCCCCTGAAGAGAGCAGTGTGATGATAAATCTTTTCTTCTTTTTTTTAAAAATATGTATTGTTCATACATATTGCTCATATGATCAGCTACTTCATATCTTTAATCAGTGCCTGACTTAAGGAGAAATGTGTTGAATGAGGTGTTCACAGCTCACTGAAATTGAGCTTCAATCGAACATCCAACTCTCTTAAGCTCCTTTAAAAACCCAGTTCTTAAGTTCCTTGGGAAAGTTGCTGTTGAATTTGAACAAGAAAAGGAAATGGGCCTGGGGGAGATTCATGGGGCGGGGACATAATAAAGGAAATAGAAAACCAAATGCTTTTCTTTCTGTAGCTTCACAAACATTTGTTAGATATTTAATTAACTTCATACTTGGTTTTGCAGGCCAGATCCCACATTAGGAGCTTCAGTTGCTAAATATGAAAAATCCGAACAGTTATTACTGTTTTAATCAGCAAAATTGTTAGCTATATTCTCTTGGTGTTGGCTTATGGAGGCCCCATAAACTGGCACACAAACAACCAATGTCCTGCCAGTTTTGTTTTGTATTTTGGCTGATTAATTCAGACACAAAAAGGGGATTAACTTCCTTGTTCTTCATGAATTATTGATGCAATGTTGAGTACTGATACCATCCTCGGTCACGTGCAGACTGTGAGCACTCGCAGGAATCTTATTAGTGCTTATTAATTTTTTTTCAAAAAAAAAATTTTCTTTTTCCACAGCACTCTCCTCACGTAGGGGGACAGAGCAGATTCACAACCAACAGAGTGTGCTGGCACCCACCCAGCTGGTCTACAGGGAAAAGGGGTCACTTAGTTCTGCTTCTGAAGCTCTAAAAGATAGTTTGTGGGTTTTGTTGCCTTTTTTAGCTCTATCTAGATGATTTATGAAATAATCATGTCAACTTTCTACGATATAGGAATTCATTACAGATTAACAATCAACTACCAGATCCAAATGGGGGAAAGGCAAACAATTAATGCTGCCTAACTTGGAGAAATATCTAAAGAACTGTGCCTGTAGAGAGGGTTAGTAACCTACAACTCTTGCCAGTAAAAAAACATGGCCTTTAATTTATTAAAAATAAGGGTTTACTTTTATTTACTACATGTTACGGCTTATTCTTTGGTATCTCTCCTTTACTTTGGAGTTTGTTTCTGAAGCTGAAGGGTTCTTGCTTTGCTTCGATGTATGTATAATTGGATACCAAAATAACTTTGTCCCTCACCACCCACTGATTTGTGCACTTGAGCTTCAAGGAACAAGACTGCCCTGAAGACAAGCAAAAACATACTTCAGTCAAAGGTGACCCTATTCTGTTTGCAAATTAAGCATAAATGTTGAATTTTCTCAAAACTCGAGTGTTCAGTTTACCTCTCAACCCGAGTACAATTGTTTGTATGCAGACTTTCCACAAAGTAGCCAGTAGTAGCTTTGACAACTTTAAGGCTCTAGATATGATTGAGAATTTCACTTTAATAAATTAGTTCTTGCAAAGAAATTAATACAAGTTATCCTGTTTTAAGTATGGCAGTCAAAACAATAAGCAGATATTGGACTAAAAAGCATGAGTTTGTATAAAATAGGCTTAATTTACTACTTTCTAGGCTCATGCTGCAGAAGTGATCTGTCTGACAAGACTTGTGTGAAGCTTAAGGCCGTGTTATGAAAGATTGGGAGAGACATGGGTGAAGGTAGTTAAGATGCCATTTTACTACTTTGATTCATTAAGTGGCTAAATTATACTGTGACCTGCATGTGATTTTTATAGAGTTGCCTAATTATCATTAAAAATTGTAAATCTAAAACTTTAGAGTATTTTTATGTAAATACAGATAAGTCCACACTGATTAAAGCTCGTATATTTTTACCAGTTTGTTTGATTTTATGCTTCTCTCAGCTGGTACACTGAATATTTCTGCCCCTTCCATAAATAAAGTTAAAAAATTTGGGCACCTATACTATGGAGGACTTTTATCTTCTTTTTATTTACCAGTTCCTCAGTCTGTATTATATGTTTGCTCATAAAGCACTGCCTGGGCTCTTTGTCAGGGGTCTTTTAGGAACAGAACCATATCTAGTGTTCCTTGTCCACCTAAAACTCTTTTGTCAGTAGAAGGACTGGGAATATAGAAATGGATCCCAGGAGGGATATATAGTAGCTATGAATAGTATGTTAGTTGACCACAAAGCAGAGCTGTTACTGGCACAAAACAGAGACAGCTCATTAGAGAAAAGAATATTGTAGTAGTGGAATAAGTTTTGCTACAAATTGCTTTCCAAATGTGGCATTCAGAAATGAGATGGACTACAGCACCCAAAAAGGGAGGATGATCTTGAGGTTCAATTATGGGATTTTAATTCCAGGAGAGATCTTTGCCAGTGAGATTTGTGCTAGTGGACACACTACAGGCTCTGTCAATGCCTTTGCTTCTTTCTAAATGGAAGTTGTTCCACATGGGGGTACAGACTTTTTCTTCACTCCAGAGCCCTTAAATGGATTTTAAGATACAGCTTCATATATTCTCTTGTCTTCAAAAGAAAGAATGGACCATGTAAAACTGGACAAAGGCTGATAATTCTTTACCTGGCATGTGGGTTACTTGTGAAAATATTTGTGCAGTAACATTTTACAGGGAGTTTTAAAAATTTGTTTGCTCTGTTGAACAGAATAAAAAATTTACAACATTTTTCTGTTTTCAGAAAAAACAGTCCTTTCATATTTCCCAGGTCTCAGTACAGAATGTGATATGACTTATTCACACAAAATTTCACAACATGGATCCAGGAGCCCAAGAGATGTCCATGTTTCAATAAAAAGCACTGAGCAGTTCCTGGACCAAACCTGAGCTTTCCCAGCTCAAACACAAAAGAATAAATTATGTCTTCTTATGACAATGTGAGTTATCTGTGACATTTGCATGATCGCTTAGTGCACTATAAACTACTTGGTATATCATATAAAATGCTTATATTTCTTATTGTCTCCTCTTTCATTGTAGCTTATTGTAATATAAAAATTCAGTCACCTAAATGTTGATCTTAATCCATATTCAAATTAAATTTCTTAAACAGTTGGTACACCCCTTAATAAAGGACAGTATAATCCCTTCTGCTATGGTAGGCAACTGTAGATAATAACTAGAAATACTGCATTTCTAAAAGCTACTTTTTTTATGATTCTAGTGTGTTTTGCAAACCTTTGGTAGGGTCAGTCTCATTTATGAGCTCCTTTAACTGCATTTTCCTCATACCTTTTAAACTTTATGCTTTATGTAGTACACAGTAGGTCAGCTTTGTGTAACCCATCAGAAATATTTGAACTGGGTCATAAGAGGCTCAGCCTAAATTGTTTAGCTTTTCCTTATCTTATAAGCCTGTCGTTTGTCTAGCTCTAAGTGTAGGGTCCTTTCTTTGGATGGTCACAGTTACATTTCAAAGTTTAAGCTATTTTCTCCATTCCTTTACATTTTATAATGTTCTCAATGTTGAGATTAGGAACAGAGGAACACAATATCAACCCTTCTGGTTCAGACCTAGGGTCCATCTAGTCAAGTATATGTCTCCAACAATGGCCATAGGCAGATAGATCCAAAAAATAATACAAGACTTTATCAATTCTCACCGAAACAATGACATATATGGGGTGAATAAATTTTGTACTTTACTAACTGGTAGATTGAAGAAATGAGATTCAATCACCTAACTATAAACATCTACAGTCTAGACATTTACATCTGAGCTTATCACTTTAGGCCCCTTATAGTCAGCAGGGAGAAACAGACCCTGCTAAAGTGCAACTCAGTTTATCCTAAAGTCAATATCTAAAATACCTAAGATGAATTGTACTAACACATCTATTTTGCTCTATTGAGTCTAAAGGGAGCTTGGGTTGACTAGATAAGATACAGACAGAAAGCATCTACATTTGGTCAGGTGGCTTTCACACAAGATTTCAAACTTTGTTTTGTAATGAGTCATGTGAATCTTGTTACTGATACTGCATTTTTTAAGACTTAAATGTAAGTCATTCTGCTATGGAAATCAGGCAAGGCTTTGAGTTTTCAGAGATGAAACCAAATGCTTCTAGTCAGCAGCCTATTTTACTGGAACATCTTTATATGGAAGGAGTATGGGAGTGTGCTGATCTCTTTTTTCTTATACATTTTTGCTACCTCTACAAGAGTTTACATTGTCCAGGAGTATCCTTAATCTACAGATTTCCTCACAATCTGGCATCTTGTTTTCATACCTTCTTTGCAGGTAACCTGAACTCCCGAGGAGGTCAGACTGCTTCAAGTCTTACCTTCTTTGCCTGAGTTGGTCACAGCTATGACAATCTGGTGGTTTAAATATTAGCTAGAATCTACATATCGGTCCTTTCTCTAACCATCTCAAGCCAGCATTGTAACCTCAGGCTGCAGAAAGTTAGTCACTCTCACACGTTTGGCATTGTCTGAAAATTTCATTACAAATAATATATCTCCTCCAAATAGTTTACCATGTATGAAATAGTATAGATGGGTAGAATTACCAATCATCAAAAATCTCAGATGACATGTCTGTTTGACAAGCAGGTCATATGAGTGAGATGGCATACTGACATGTATGCCATACTACATCAGGCAACATGAGTTGGGTGCTTCACAATTTTTATGAAAATTCCACCCCAGACATTTTGATAATGGATTAATTCTTTGTTGATACTGATTTTCTGCAATCACAGTCTAAAGATCCAAGTTGCAGAGGAGTCTGATGTCCATGGGAGCTCAGCATCACAGAGAGTCTGAGCCCATATACATGGTCCAAAACTGGCCAGGTTTACTGAAATCTCTCCAAGTGAGACTGAAGATGAATAACTCAGGCCTGCTGTATCACCAGCAATGCCAAGGCTTGGCTGGCTGAATCCATATCTCATCAGGACGCAAACCAACCTCTACAGCTAGGGAATGCTGTGACGCTGCAGCCAGCCAGCAGTGCCCAACAGCCAGCAAGAATCACGGCATTCTGTAAATCTTTCCAATGAAACCGAGGGGAAAAAAGACTTATTGGATATGTTAATCCACTTAAAAGAGAGATGGGAACTACTCTCTCTTCTCTCTGGGATTGTATTAAGAATATTTTATATCGGAATTGTAGTAATCTGTAGCAATTTAGAATCTTTTATCTTGGTAGACCACATATGTATTCTCAGTGGAATAAGTGGCAAATACAACAAGGACTTCTGAACTGTGAGAGGGTCTTTTCCAACTGAAATGGTTCGATGTGTTCAGGCTGCTGTTGCAGTGAGCAGTGGAAAATCTATGCAAACTCTTTCCAGTATAATGTTCTGAATGCACAAACCTGCAGAAATACTTAAATGTATGTGCAGAAAATTACATCTAAATATATAATTTTTAATGTTTTATTGTTAGTGTATTGGCATTTTATAATATAGGATTACTAGAGATTAATGGTATTAATAGTCAAAAGATCTAATTCAGTACTTCTGCAATGTGAGTCACTGAAAATAGAGTTTTAGTTATATAAACAGATGTCAGCAATTTCTATTACAGATATATGCTTGTATAGGCACTCATCTAGTGAAACAAAACTAGTATTGTCCTTTTTGTTAGATATTGCTGGCAAAAATAAAATTTTAATTGTGTGAGAACTTCAGAAATACAAATATTTTAATTTTTTCTAAACCTGTCATTTATGTAAATTGGAATCTTTTAGCAAACAATATATTGAAGAGTAGCTTATGTTTTGGTTGAAATAACTATATGAGGTAGCAGATTTAAGGGGCAATTAAACAGGTGTGCATGAACCATCAGCTAAAAAAAAAAGGGTAATAAGATAAAAATAAGTTTTGTGACACTTTAAAAAATGATGTCATTGCAAGTTTATTTGGGAAAAAATAATCCAAGGAAACAGTTCTAGGAGCCCAGTAAGGTTATTCTTCAGGTATGCTGGTGGGAATTACCACACTTAAATTTAGATGACTTTTGTCATAAGGCCCCAACATTAGTATTTTTTCTTCCTAATTGCTTCTGTCTCATTTCCTGTGTTGCACAACAGTTCGTCATGGTTTTATCTTTCTTTGACAATATCCACCAAGTTATGGGGAAGGCTCCTCACTTTTGCAGGACTCACTGGTATCCCTAAGGAAAATAATATGGATGGTCTATGAGGCCAATAACAAGGATAATAGGAAACATGGCAGTTATCAGATATTTCTGAAAACTGCTAAAAATAGTGTTCTGCACTTCGGGGAAATTAGTCAATGAGTGCTATTGCTGATGAGGTGATGTAACTCAGCTTTCTGCCTCTTCGTTTTCATGCTAATGTTCTTCTGGAACCAGGCAGAACTGGATTGCTCTTACCTCAAGTTGCTTGTGCGGTATCGGTTTCGGTTCATCCAGCTGAAATACCTTCTTCCCTTGAGAAGAGACATTACTGTTCTTTTTTAGCTCAAACTCACAACTGTTATGAGGAATTGTTTGGAGTTTTAACGGTTAGAGTCCACATGTGAGGAAAAAACAGTTCCCTCCAAATAAACTCATAGTTCCCTGGAGATTATTCCCTGGATCCAGATTACTAACAGTGGGAGGAAGGCCAACACAAAGGCATAAAATATAATGGAATGACTAAAACAATGTGGCATGGTTCTTAGGATGAATTTCCATAACCCAGTATTCATGGACGTTGATTGTTTGTTGCACAAGATGTGGTATAAGATGTTAATTATTTTATTTATAATTGTTGAAAATATTCATTTAAGTTTCAAAATAAATGTGTTTATGCCTTTTCGGTTTGTTTCTGACTTCCATTGTCAGAATTAATTTATTCATGTATATGTTCTCTCACACTTGTTCCAAGAGTAGATTTTCAAATTTCTGTACCAAGAATAGGACTTTCTATGACATACACCAGCATAGAACTGCAGCTGGTTGAACTGTAGCTATAAGTAGATCTGTTACAGAAAATACAATTTCACACTAGAATTAAATATGCATGTAAATAGTGCATATAGTGGAACACTTGAGCAGGTAGGAATCAGAATAGGTCAGTTGTCTAATCAAGCTAATTAATTAAGATTAATTCTGTTTTCTGTAGAACTTTTTTATATCATCAACCTAAAATTGTTCGTTCAAAATGCTTCTGTATACTCTGAACTATTGTTTGTACAGACAGAGTAAAGGAATAAGGCCTTTAAAATGTGAGTTATACTGTGTCAGAGAATTGTCCATTTGCAGTCCCAGGAGTTTAAAGATAACAGAAATGTGGCTTTACAATTCAATATATGGAGGAATCCAGATTTTGATATTTTTGAAAATAAAATAGTAAAAATATTGGTCACAAAGTACAGGTTCATCTGCACTATTGACTTATTATCAACTTTTATTGCCGTCCAGTTAAAGACAGAAGTATTATATGATTGTAACTGACTGGAGATACATGCCTGAGCAAATTTTTTTAAATAAGATTCCTTTTAAATTATAAGACTGTAAAATGAATCCTCCATTTATAACATAAAAGAACAAAAGTGGGAACAACAGAGGTGGATTTAGATGGAAATTGATTCTTTCATCCAGAACACCCTCATGAATCTCCAAGAACAAGATCCGGGGGTAACAATGGCAAATACAGAGGAATGAACTCTGAACTCCCTCTATCTGGGTGAGGGTGTTGTCTTCTGATTAATTTAAATACACAAAAACAAATTATGGCCCCAAAAGGGCCATCCACTCATAGTCCTCTTGTGAGGGCACAAGTGCTTTGGTGTTGCATCAGATCAGAGAATTTGTTAAGACAAAATCCAGATGTCTTGTTGGCTTGTTTGTGGGGCTGCTATTTAGCTGTATCAGCAACTTTGAGACAAGGAGAACTCCACATGCTGACTCTTCCACCTCACTTGAGGAGCAGGAGGGAACAAGGTCAAGACAAGTCAAGAAAAAGTTTGGAATGTCCTTTGCCAGCAGGGTCAGGATGTGGCTGTGAATGTATAACTCTATGCAAGGAGATTCTATTTCAAAACTCAGTGACCTCTGATGTAGCAAGGCCTGGGCTTCTAAAGCCTAATTACTAGTTCCTGGACCTAAGCTCTGAACAAAATCTCAGTAGTGCTAGAGAACCTGACTTGAGTTTTACTGTAAAAGTCTGACCCCAAACAAGGGGAATTCCTCATATAGGCATGTGAAAACATCTTGGTGATGCCACAGAGCAGAGATAGAGCACTACAATAATCCAGCCTGGTCACAAGTCCATAAGAACTCATATACAATCTCAGCAGCTCAAAAGCAAGTCAGGAACTAAAGGATCAGCAGAAATTTAGGAACCTGTGTGCCCTTTGAGGCCTCACTTTGTGAAAACTGAACATTCAACAAGCATTCAGATTGCAGTTCATTTGTTGAATTTGTTGTTCATTTGCTTGGACTGGTCTCCAGTAGGAACTTTCAGTGGCTGTGACCAAAGCTGGACAGGAAACAGAACAAAGTAGATTGGTAAAATCTAAGGATTTCATTACCTATTCCCTAAACCATCCAACTCGTTTTGAACCAGACTTTCTGTCAATTTTTTCCAAGTGATATTGTTTTACCTCAATGTAGAAGTTATCTAAGGAGCACCTCTTTAATTACAAACCTTTTAAAGTTCAAGTTTTCTCTTACGTTTTTTCAAGTTATAAGGAAAAAACCCCACCAACTTAGAAAGATCCTTTCTATGCCAACAGAAAGACAATAATAGTTTAGAATATACTTTTAAGAAGTTTGGATACACTGTCTGGTATTATCCTGTCCAAATGGCATTACTGCTTTGTTAACACTCACTTATACTGAACTCAGTATGCAACAAACCTTCTTGCTGTTATACCATAAGTCTAATTTCTAAAATGTCTCCAAAATATCAAACTGGCATTTGGATGAAGACATAAATGAAGCATTTGAAGTAACTTAAAAATCTGAAATAAAATAAAAATGGTCATCCTATAAAATAGGACAGCTTATTTTTTCTAGCAGAGATTGGCATTCATTTTCCTAGTCTGGCTTCATCAAGGTGTAGTTGAGCACATTCTGGATGAAAATGATGTTCCCAAGTTCTGCACGTGACGAATTTGCAAGTATACAGGCGTGAAATCTGGCACCTTCCAAACTGCACATTTGTACTTACTAATTCAGTCAAGATTTATAACCATTACTAGTAGATGATGTCATCAGTCATTGCACATATTCCCGACCTCATTTTCCCAAGGTAGGATTTCAATTTGTTTTGAGGTATGTTGAACTGGCAATGAGTACTGATAATGAGCAATAAATAGCAGGGACAATGTCAAATTATTTTTAATACTGGAACACTATTCCTTTGCAGTTAATACTCTGCAACATGTTAATGCATCAGCAATTTTGTTACCACGTAAATGCATTTCCTGCAATATTAGAAGGTTTTTCTCTTTCCTATAATTTGAAAATTGCTGATGCAGCAAGAAGGTGACCAGCTCAGAGAAGCTGCCCTCCAGGAAACGGACCTAAAAGTGGACATAAAATGAAATCCTGCCCTAATCGGACAAAATTCCTTCTAAGATTACTAGAAACTTTTATATTAGTCAAACAAGTAGGTCTTGGCCCATTTTCACACTAAATAAGCACAATTTATCCATTGATTTATGGCAATGGGCTAAATTCTGCTCAGTAAGATTTGGGTAAATGTGGAGTAACTGTATGGATATCAGTGGGTTTTTTCTGGACAGTCACCAGTGCAAATAAGAGTAGAAGAATCTGGCTCTTTGCATAAGGTTGCTATTTATTCAAAATATGCTCCTACAGGCCATTCACATTCTTTCTGCAAATATTTTAGTTGTGACTCAGGGCTATGGATTCATGTGAAATGAATCACAAGAATATCGGACTTCTAATGAATGATACGTAAAGAAAAGATGAAGTCTGTATTGAACAATGATTTGAAAAAAGGACAGACAGCTTTTGCTGTCCATAAGGGGCAGTCATGAATCATGACTTACAGTATACCTTGTTCCTGACTTATGAGATTTTTGTTTCTTATAGGGAACTGAAGGAACATTTCATGGAAGAATTATTGACATATGCTAACATATTTTATGGCAAGATGCTGTTGCCCAGCAGGAGATGAACAGCAGTTGTTGCCCAGTAGTAGGTGTGCCAAGTACTATATAAAACATGTCCACCATGAAGCACTGCTTCTTCCATCAGATAATACCAAGTTATGGATAGTAGTAAAGAGGATGTGCTACTTCAGGCAATTGAAGCTAACTATATGCTAGTTGAGATCACTTTGTTTCTTTTGTTCCTGGAAATCATGAAGTCATCTCAATTTTTATTTTTCTCCTTCAAGTTAATTTGCTTATAAAACTTCATGTGGGCAAGGAAAGTGTGAGTTTGTCATAATAAAACCCCAGTATGTTTTGCCATAGGAGTCCTTTCTTCCCAAAGCCTCTATTTTGAATACACAGTTTTTATCTATAGTTCCTGCATTGACCCTGAACTGGATTAGGTCCTCATTCTGAGCTAGTAGCAATGTTGAAGTAGTTCTTGGTAAATCCTTTGTTGTAAATAATATATTTAACATAGTTAACATTTATTCGGATTATAGATGGTCCAATGACCGGCTTTTGAAAAATATGTGTATTTTTCATCTGCAAAATAACTGTTAATATTTGACTTCAAAGTTTTTAGTACTGAAAGCTTAAATATTGAGTTAATGGGGGGAAATTTCTATAGAGCTATTTTGATTTTGCAACCAAACTGAAAGATCATGACTTACTGATTTACGTCACCTAATGTTATGCCTCAGTGACAGCAGAAAAGTACTTTCAAAGTCAATATGTTCCTGGGACAGACCTCTGGAGATGCCCAATCTCTCCATTGACTATAGAAGGGGATTAGAATGATTCCAGTTGTACCATACTAAGTACTTACATTTGTTGGTATGAACAGGGACCAAAGTGTCTGAAACAAAATTTTATTTATACTAGAAACGTCTGTGCTTACAGATATTGATATTTATAGACATACAGAAATACCACTTCAGAGAAGTGTCATCATCTTTTTAAACCTCATCTAGATATTTCCATAATTTACCATGTCAGCTCATCAAAATAAAGCATTATGGTATATCACATGAGATATTGTCTGGTTAGGAAACTCAGTCTCATGCAAATAGTATGGTTTAGGTCTGCATAGGATGCAGGAGTTTCTAGATGGAAATGCTCACTGTTCACTCAAATTCTTTTGTTTCATTTTGTTTTGATAAGGGTTTTTTTTGGTTTTCTATTTGCAGTGAAAACGCAAAAGGCATTTGTCAAAACTTTCTTCTGGAAATATTTTTTCCAGTCATCTCTCTGAATAAATTAATAGGAGATTTGGCTTTTTCCCATTTTACATATTAAAACCTATCAAACATAATAAGCATGACATACCAGTACTAACTAGCCTCTTCTTTACTGTGTCTGTTTGAATCACTAGGTCTCTTCAGGTAAACCTGGTTACTACACAAAATACTATTAATTAAAATACTAAAGTCATAGCTCAGATGTCAGATGCTCTGAGACTCAAGAGACATTTAAACACTCTCAGGAAAGAGATGTCATTTTATTATCACTTTCACTGTGACCCCTTATGACTCTGGTTGTTAAAATTCTGTGAAAATACTCAGAACTTCAAGTTGTTCTTTCCTTCCTTCCTTCCTTTCCTTCCTTCCTTCCTTCCTTCCTTCCTTCCTTCCTTCCTTCCTTCCTTCCTTCCTTCCTTCCTTCCTTCCTTCCTTCCTTCCTTCCTTCCTTCCTTCCTTCCTTCCTTCCTTCCTTCCTTCCTTCCTTCCTTCCTTCCTTCCTTCCTTCCTTCCTTCCTTCCTTCCTTTCTTCCTTTCTTCCTTTCTTTCTTTCTTTCTTTTAGTTTGAAGCTAGACTTCTTTACCATAGAAACCATTCATTATATTATGACAGTGTTCAGCTTGGACACAACCTTGTGCAACTCTGTTTCAGTTCAAAAGAGTAGAAATGCACAGCAGTCAGCTCAGAGTTCAGGATTTCTATCTGGCCTTCATATTACATTTTTTTTTTTTTTTTTTCTGTGTACATCTGGTAAGGTAGTTTTCTAAATTTGTCACTATTAGAGCAATGCAAGCTATTTATGAGAAAATCTCCAAACCACATGGAACTCACCTGCTTCCATGTTTCATTACAGATCTAAAATTTAGCACATCTTCATCAAACATTGTACAAAGGTCACAAATCTTTCAAATACACCTGGCTGAGGTATAGTTCTGCATTTAAGTTACTCAAAGCCCAGAGTGCATGTGAAATCATAGGAACCTCTTTAGTTTTTGCTTTTCAATTCAGTTTTGCGCTGTGCTGGCTCAGTTTATTTGGGCTCCAAATTAGAAATAAAACTTTTCCTTTTCCCTGAACTTTCACCCAGTTCTTCTCTGTCTGCCAAAAATATGATCAACAGGAAGATCTCACCTCAGGCAAAGCTCCCATTTCCATTTTCCTCAAGGGAAGCTTGACCTGGCTAATAGGACTGATAATGAGCAAGAAATAGTAGGGGCATCAGCAACTTTGAAACTGTGAAAAAGATGTTTCCCAACAGATCAGTATTTCCCTGCAGTTATTATTTACTGTCTGTTTATCATGATGTGCTCTATATAAGGCACAAGTAAATGTATTCTCTAACCAATTACACAGAACATGGATTAATATAAAAATATTTTTGTCTGAAAGTCTAGTATGTCCAAGTTGTTCTGGCAGGGAACAGACTTAGCAGATTCAATTTTTGTGTGTCCTAAAGTAGCAGATTAAAATGTAGACACGTTCTATTCCATTCAGTTCTAGGAATAATCTTATACCTCTTCATATCCCAATGCCTTCTAAAAAGAATGATGTCATGTAACTAATATCTGTCATATGTAGTCTATCTTTCTGCAGTGCGAGGAGATACTCTATGCATATCATTGCATTTTGGTAACAGTTTTGGGGAGGGAGAGTGGGAGAGCAGAGTGATAAATGTGCTGCATGTATCCAACAGAAAAGTGGGTCGGATGAACGGCATGTGATAGACAGGACAACATGGGTTGTTGGAGAGTTTTTTTAACATTTCTTTTCCTGTGAGAATTAATTCCAGAAACTTGGACCAACCTCTTGAAAGGAATGTTTTCTCCTCTGCACAGACAAGTGTTACCTTCTGGGTGGAAAGCCTTGCTGTGCCTGGGGAGGGGATTTTGCATCCCAGGTTCCCACTCTGGTGCCAGAGAGATTCTTTGAAAGCCTGTCCACACTGCCAGCTGCAGACAGATTCGCTCCTCCTGTGTTAACCCCAGAACCAGAAGGGCGGTTCTGGATAAACTGCCAAATCAGGCTTGGAAGCAGAATAGTCACGTTCACACACAAAGGGCAGGGTATATTAGCTTGGGCATGGTGCCAAGTACATGCAGCTATACTGCTTCCAGATGCAAACTGGTGAGTCCATGAAGTCCTACACTGCACTTGCATGGACTTACTAATTTGGATCTCTGGACCATGCTCTATTTTGCCCTTAGCTATCCTGAGCCCAGGCCATCAATCATCTTGCAGTCAAGGGGAAAGACTTTCAACTCTTTTTTTTTTTTTTTTTTTTTTTTTTTTTTAAATCTTAGAGGAAGACGGGGGAGAGAGAGGACATTCTGGGATAGTATATAACTTGCGTTGTTGGGTTACGCTACTGCATTTAGTTGCAGATTCCTAGGACAAATGGCTTAGGGCCCAGGTATATCACACTAATGAATTCCAGATGAGAGGTGAGAAAAGCTTATATAAACTGAGACCGAGGTTATCACCTACTAGGAGAGGTGGAATATCCTTGTCAATAACCAGGAGCAGAGGAAAAGGGAAAACTGTTGTTTCCAATGTGAAATCATTGCTGCACTGAACATTGGAAGTTCAGAGGATATTGGCTTAGAATCTAACAAAATTAGAATAGACTAGAATAGAATAGAATTATTTCAGTTAGAATTATTAAGTTTGAATGCTTATCTAGTCCAACTGCATGACCACTTAGATTCATAGTCATTCAGGTTGGAAAAGACACTTAAGATTATCAAGTCAACTGTTAACCTGACACTACCAAGTTCACCATTAAACCATGTCCCTAAGCACCACACCTACACATCTTTTAAATACCTCCAGGGATGGTGACTCAACCGCTTCCCTGGGCAGCCTGGTCCAATGCTTGATAACCCTTTCAGTGAAGAAATTTTTCCTAATATATAATTCAAACCTCCTCTGGTGCAACTTGAGGCCATTTCCTCTCATTATTTCCTCTCATCTTGTCTCTCTTGGTACTTGGGAGAAGAGACTGACACCCTCCTCACTAAAACTCCTTTCAGGTAGTTGTAAAGAGCAATAAGATCTCACCTCAGCCTCCTTTTCTCCAGACTAAACACCCCTAGTTCCCTCAGCAGCTCCCCATCACACTTGTGCTCCAGACCCTTCCCCAGCTCCATTGCCCTTCTCTGGACACACTCCAGTAGCTCAGTGTCCTTCTTGTAGTGAGGGGCCCAAAACTGAACGCAGTATTTGAAGCGCAGCTTCACCAGTGCTGAGTACAGGGGGACAATCACTTCCCTAGTCCTGCTGGCCACACTGTTTTTGATACAAGCCAGGATGCTGTTGGCCTTCTTGACCACCTGGGCACACTGCTGGCTCATATTCAACAGACTGTCAACCAGTACCCCCAGATCCTTTTCCACCAGGCAGCTTTCCAACCATTCCCCCCCCAAGCCTGTTGCTCAGACCAGAGCAGCTGAGGTGCACACTGCTGAGAGCACTGTATGTGGCAGTGCAGCTTGATGAGGAAGGAAAAGTGGCATAATGCAGACAAATATTAGCTATGCTATCTGGAATAATTAATTACAGAAAGTCTACCAAATATTTGCCTAAAATGATTTTCAGTCAGGCTAATTTCCCCAGACACAGAAATGGGGAATATGTCTTACCCAAGGGCAAAGAATGAACAACCTGTCCTGGGTCTCATATTGGGGAAGTCTTAGAGGCTCCCAAGTAAACCATTGCCTGTCTGAGCAGAATGTTTTTTTCACTCTGTCCCCTCATCCTAACATTGGGAATTCAAGTTAATGAAAGCCAGTGTCATTTAATTCAAAACCACGGCTGTGTTCTTAATATCCAGGAAGAATCCTAGATGTCAAGAAGTAAGACATGGTTTTATAGAAACAATTAGCTTTTTGTCCAAGAATGGAGCTCTAATAAGAAACTGATGAAAGACAAAACAACAGGCAAGAATTGTTTTCTGCTAGAAATCATCCAAGCTAAATAACCAAAACTAAATCTGAATCTTAAAATCTAACCAACTTTTAGAAACCAGTTTGAAAAGGGATACAACTAATCAGCAAACCACATCCCCGTCCTTCAGGCAAAATGAGATATTGAAGAGATTTCATTTGGAGAATTAGGGTGAAAAAGCACAACTGAAAACAATATTCAGAATGTCCCACCCCATCTGTAGAAAGATTTTATTGTTTTGATAATCTTGAAACAGTTAATTTTAATTATGTCCCTAATAGTAGCTGAAATTATGAAACAAAAGTTATGTGAAACTGATAAAGCTGATTTTTTCCATTTTGAAATATTTAAATACAATCATTTAAAGAGTATTTTAAAAATCTGATTATTGTCCAAATGTTAAAAAGTTATTGAAAGTGATCTTTCTCCATAGAAAGTTTCAAACTGAAAATGGTAACCACATCAGATTAAAATCTCTGTGAATTTCTGAATCAGTTCCAGAAGGCAGTGGGAGCTAGAGATGCACAGATGAAGGTCATGATCATTGGCTTTCATCTGCAATAGGCTTCATTTTCACTTCTTCCTTCTAATCTGGTTTTGTCATTACAATCCCATTCATTTTCTCCTAAGGTCAATAAAATAACAGCAATAAGCTTCAGTCCCCAATGACTGGCAACTCAGAAGCTGGAGCTAGGATTTCATGACACAAACATTTTCGGCTTTATGCTTTAAATCCTCAGCTACTCTTAAAGTAAATTAGAGATTTGAGGAAGGGGAAGCAGATGTGTAACTAAGGGCTCACTCAGGAGAGGAAGGGGAAATCTCTGCCCATAGCATCCACCTGCTTATTATTCACCAAGGTAAAAACTCCTCCTGCTTTAATCTGCCACAAGTATTAACCTAAATGACAGTCAAGGGTATTTAGCTCCACAGAGGATTGAGATGTTAAGAAGTAACATTCATTACGTCAACACCAAAGGTAACAATAATCCTCCACTACATGTGCTTTGTTCTTTATGTTTTTAGAGTTTACTTTTCCTTGTGAAAGATATACCTGAATCCAAATTACTGGCATTAGAAGTTGAAAATGAATTAATTCTAGGTCAAGGTGATTGAAAGAAAGGAATTAGCACAAAATTAGTTTAAAAGGTAGTTTGTGTAAACGACCAACAAAGAATAACTGGGTGTTACAACAAACACAATCATTTAAAACTGACAGAAACTTGTACGTGATATTCTATTCCCTTTGAAAGGAAGGGTTACTGAAAGTTATTGATATTGAGAGCTTAATACGGTTCAGAAAAAGACAACATAAGCTTTTTTTCAGTGGTGACCAATGACAGGACAAGGGGCAATGGATATAAACTGGAGCACAAGAGGTTCCATGTGAATGTCAGGAAGAACTTCTTCACAGTGAGGGTGACATAGCACTGGCACAGGCTGCCCGGAGAAGCTGTGGGAGTCTCCTTCTCTGGAGACATTCAAAACTCACCTGGATGCGTTCCTGTGTGATGTATTCTAGGTGACCCTGCTCTGGCAGAGGGGCTGGATTAGATGATCTTTCGAGGTCCCTTCCAACCCCTGTGATTCTGTGATTCTGTGATTATATAAGTTAGTCATAAATATTGCCAAAATAACTTTTTTGTGTCTGGAGAAAGCAAACATACTTTTACTTGAGCTTCATTAATTTTTTAAAATCAAAATAGGGGAAAATTCTTGAGCAAAATGTGGTCTCATCCCTCTGTAACAATCACACATCAACTTTTCAGGTTCCATTTATTCAGTTTTCTATTTTTTTTTCCCAAACATGTAATACAGCTCAAAAGACAGAGCAGTGTTTATGAAACTTTACATGAAATTTGTCACATAAGTTACTGGTTTATAAACAGTATAGGATATTGTTTTTTCAGAAGTTCTGTCATACAATTTAAGTAAGATTCATCATAACACCTGAAAATTTCTGTGGCATCCTTCGGATAACTAGGACCAAGTGTAATTTGAAGTGAATCATGATTATTTCATAAAAAAATCTGGTCCTACCAAGGATTTTCAGCAAGGAGAGTATTGTAGCACTAGTTAAAGCAGTTCTTTGTTCAGTTTGTATAGCATACAGTCAGTTTTTTACAGGAGAATGCATTTCTTCCCTGAAAAACTGAAGGGTAGAATTCTTATATAAATTTGTAGGTACATGGTAATTGACATGGATTTTGGAAACAATTTTTCTGGTAATAATTTATTTCTGCTTGGGACTGAATAGCTTTCTGATAGTAAAAAATCAATAAACAAAAAGTCCCCAAAGACCATTAAGTTTTTCTTTTTTCATTTTATGGAACAAAATGTTAGGCTTTTTAGGATTTTAAATAATAATTAAACCTAATGTCATAACTTCAGTAATAACTACTGACTTCCTTCATATTTCCAAGGAGAAATAGAAAATTTGAAGATAAGGGATTTTTGTTTGTTTTCTCTCTGCCTCCCAGGAGAAAGAGGAAGGAGAAGAGTCCTATACTTCACAACAATTTTTCTTATGATTATGAAACACTGAGGCAAAGACAAAGAAGTAATAAACACATCATCATTTGAATATATTCACCATGTTGTACATTATTTCCCAGATTTGACAAAACATCATTATTAGAGAGAATTACAGAGACATCAAATTCCCATTGCTGCTAAAGAAGTGCCAGGAGCGTCACTGAATATGAAGTAGTTAATTATGAGGAATGGAGTATGTGGGGGTTTCAAATGTAGGGTCAAAACTTACTAATAAGGAAAGAGGGAGGACTATAGACCAAAAAAGTAAACTAGGCATGGTATGTTCCCACAGTTAGCTAATGATATAATTTTTGCATGTGCTCTTTTTTCCACAAGATGCTAGTTGCAAAGGCACTGCGTCGCAGTCTTTGTTTAGCCAGTACCTGGGCCTAAACTGTAGCAGTTGTTCTACCACCTATGTCCCCTCCCCAGCTGAGAAGTGGAAATCAGGGAAAAATAATGGAGAAACCCCATGGGTTGAAGTAGAAACAGATTTAATGACATAACAAAGCTGATACAATCACTGACATAAAGTGTACAAGGTTCTACTCAGCCTGGTCCCCAGGGTCAGCAACAAGAGCAGAAGGCCAAGAAAGAAAAGCCCCAGGAAGAGGAACTCCACCCTCAGTGAGCTCCCTCCTTTTATAATGAGCATGATGAGGTGTGGGATACACCTGTGAGACAGCTGCCTTGATTGGATCTCCCAGCTGACTCGGGACCACTCATGGCCCAATCACATAAATGTCTCCTAAAGCATACTACAAAGAAGCCTATGTATCTTGCATGAAGAGCTCGAGTTATAGATGCCAACAGCTGTTTATTTCTCAAATACCCACCTTATAAGAAACCTAGACTGTCTTCCAGCCCTGGAAAGATTAAAGTGTCTTGAACAAGGCAGTGTTTGGCAGATAATAAAAGATAGAGGAACCTTTCGTTCACTTGACCCATCCTGTGGACACTTGGCAGCTAAGACTGCCATGCCAGGCCAGCTCCCTTTCTTGAGCACAGTGTACCTGGACACACTACGCAGTGGCATGAGGCTTATGTAAATCAGCTTGCAAAAAGTTGGGCAGTACAGAGTGCATGGGAGAAGACTTACGAGGGCTTTAGCAAAATTGTTTGCTTTTGGATAACCATATGATGCAGGTACAAGACACTTGATGAAAGGGCAGTAAGTTCAGAAAAATCTTTTTCCTTTTTTTGGAAGTAAAATATAATAACTCCAATTGACTGCTGGGTTTTACTGACAGAGAAGGCAGAGAGAAAAGTGCCATGTTTATAAATAAGAATTAGGATAATTTGTTGACAGGTGATATTTGTAGATGTGCGGTATGTTTATTCTTACCTTGAAATTTGTTCTTTAGGGCTTAACTGTATGCAGATGTTTGGACACACTTTTTCAAGTAATATCATGTGTGTGAGGGTCCTAAGCAGGTGCAAACCCATATTATTCCAGGAATCCAGAGGTGTCATGGCAGTTTACTACCTTTGTGGATCTGGACAAAGATCATTATACTTACTTGCTCCTTTAATATGTTTTCCAGAACAGGTTATGCAGTTACTCTACAGCAAACAGGAAATAAAGATTAAATTCAGTTTTTAGCTTACGTAAATTTTTATAGCTCCATGATTTCAGTATACCTTAGCCAACTTGGCCAGAAAAGTACAGCTGCTAATATGTGCTGAAACACCAAAAGCAAAAGAAATTTTTACCGCTATCTGGAGGATGCTGCTGTTTTCTCTAGACATTCTTTCAGACCACTAGTGATAACCAGTTCCTCAAAATATTACTGGTCTTGAGCAGAAGTATGACATGACTGAAAAACCAAGCACTATGACAGAAAGCAGGTGACTCAGCTCAGTTCCAGTCCCCTTGTGTTTTTCCAGTCATTCTAAAGGCCAATTGAGGATACTCTTGGGGGGATCTTCAGCTGATATGAAGCCAGCAAAGTTGACTAAATGGCCAGGGAATGGGTGTGGGTAACTACTACAGTGTTTCAGTGATTTCCAGCTGCCAGTGTTGCCCTCGAAGACTGATTACTGCTCCTCATAATTTCTAGAATGTAGTGCCTTAGGATGTTCTAAATTGTGCCTGGGGCCATGCTGGGAAGACAAAAGCATCAGTCTGCTAAGAACCCATCCTTTGTGCACTACTCCCACTGCACAGCTCAGCCAAACCTGAAACTTGAAATCAGCAGTGAGTCCAAACCACAGCACATGGTGAGTTAGGATCTGGGGGTGATTTGGCCCACTGTGCAGGACTGAGGGACCACCCACTCCAGTAGTGTGATTTATTCCCACAGAAGTCAGTGGGAAAACTTTAACTTGAGTGGAGTTGGATCAAGGCTCTGTATCTGTTTCCAGCCTAACTTTTTCCTAATATTTTTAGGGGATTGTCAGAAACTTGATTTGACTCCTCCAGAGCAAAACAAAAAATTCTAGAGCTCTGGAAATCTCCAACCATTTATGAGTGTATATACATAACAGTATTTATATTTCTCTATCAGACTTATTGGATCAGACTCCCTGTTAAACAGTAATATACCAAAGAAATATGTTGTTGAGGGGTTTTAATTTACTCATGCCTTCAGCAACCAGAAGGTAAGATCAGCTATCCGTTCCACATTCACAGTGTCATGGTCTTTACGTGAAATGTCCTGGCAGCACTGAAGTTGTAAGGAGTTCAGTGACATGTGTTAATCCACTGATCACTGCCTGGAGTGGATTTGACTGACCTTGCTGGGTAGGAGAGTGTCCCTTTGCCTTATAGAATTAGCAAACTATAAATCTTTCCAGATTGGATAAGGCTGAAGATTATGGAACAAAAAGCTACATGGTGTAATATGAATACCAAGTCTTTTTCCTCCCTTAATAACTATTTTTGAGTATTTATTACAAAGGTTGTATTCAGGATGTTACCATCTAAAGCTGTGTCATCACCTTCATTGAAAAAAATAAGTTTCCAGCAATATAATGTGATTTGAAATTTGTGTCTGCAGAGTCTATCTGTGAAAATAGGTTGTTTTGGGTTTTTTTAATTGGCACAGGCACTTTTGCATTCTAAATTTAATTTACAATGACCAATGTCTTCATTATTTTGGCTTGGCTATATTAGTCCATTTTCATAAAAATAAAAAGCTGACAGTCAAGCTTATATGAAAATGAGAAATGAGCCTGAACCAAATCCTAAGAGAGAAGTCTAAGTAGGAAGTTTGCAATCAGGCATCCATCTGCCTCTGAATCATGTAATAAGATATAATCTTTAGAATGGGATAAATCTAACCTTCAGACCCAAATCCCTTAAATGAAGTTACTTCAGAGTAAAACAATTTTGAATGCTTGAGATGAAGTTGAGATTAAAATGTTGCATCCAAATTTTCATTGTTTTTTTCCTGTGTGGGCTGGATCTCCATGGATGCCAACGAAACACAGCCTGCATAACACTCAATGAGCAGTCATGCAGCAAATAGGGAGCAGTTCAAGTGGGTTAGCTCATGGTAGGAGCAAAAGTCAAGACCATTGAACTCAACTTCTTTAGGTTGCAGTGAGGGCAGGTTCTGAGGTAACTGCTGGCTTCTAAAGAAAGTTCTAAAGAAACATTTATTTTCTCTATTGTAAGCACAAGATGATCTCAACATAATATTGTTGTGAATATTGTGCCTCATCCTATAGAAAGAATGCAACTTTGTGTTGACTTAGAATACCTTTTTTATTACCTTCAAGGGAGGTATGGAAAGGGAGTTAGAAGACTTTAGAAATGTCTTCTTCAGTCCTTTCCTTAAATTAGGTTTGGGCTTTTTACGTTTTATGCTCCATCTCCTTACAACGTTTGGAATTAAAAAATGCCAGTAGCTCATCTGGCATGCTTTTCTACTGCAGGAGTCAAGAATGACTTCACTGGAATGATACAGAGTTAATTTCATCCTGTACGTTCATGGCACTATTTTCATCCCTCTTCTTGTTCTCTGTACATTGCTGCTCTGGAATTGTGAGCTGTCAGGAGTCAAGACTGCTATTTTTATCATTTTTTATATTTGAGAGAGCTCTTTGCACCCTCCCACGTCTCCCAGGTATTCTGGCCATCCAAAATAAAACATGTTGAATTGTTTAAGAACTTTTATGAGGCAGTTCTGGGCAGGTAATAGCTACAAGGGTTTGCCATAAGATCACTCCATTAGCAGTTTTGAATGTGCTATTGTGGAGATTCTCAAGTACAAAAATAACTTCAAAGTGTCCTTTATCATCACGGGGCCTTCCTTCTGTTGTGTGCTCTTCCAATGATATTTCTGGACCCCTCTAACAAGACAGCTGTGATCACCCTCTTTCTTTAATCATATGAAATGAATCTTTTTTCTGAACAAAAGAATAAATTGGAAATAATAACGCACACTCTTTTATAGGACAAGGGGTAATGGTCTCAAGTTGTGCCAGGGGAAGTTTAGATTGGATATTAGGAAACATTTTTTCACTGAAAGGGTTACCAGGCACTGGAATAGGCTTCCCAGAGCAGTGGTGGAGTCCCTGTCCCTGAAGGGATTTGGGAAACATGTAGATGAGGCGCTGAGGGACATGGTTTAGTGGTGAATTGGCAGTGTTAGGTTAGTGGTTGGACTTGATGATCTTAGAGGTCTCTTCCAACCAAAGCTATTATGTGATTCTGTGAATTTAACATGAAAGTCCTATAAAGTTGCTTCATGACAAAATATAGTTCAGTTGTATCTCCATTTTTCAGGAAGTCTTGCTGCTTCTTAACCCATCTGCATCCTACACCAACTCCCAGAGCTTTTTCTCAAGGAAATGATGTTCTGCAGAGGCTACATGAGAACTGTCTGGTCATTCTTGTAGCTAAAGAGTTATATTCAGTGTCATCTTTTTCATGATACTCCTCCATCTCCAGGGTATGTAGCTGATCCTCTTAAGATAAACTCTGGTGCCACGATATCTTACAGATTTGATAGTTGAATGATCATCAAATTGTTGAGTTTAACTCAGTCTTTGGATCCAATCTTTCTCAAAGCCAACTTAATTTCAGGTCAGCCCTCCATCTCTTTACCTGTCTGCAGTAGTACTAAGTCCCTGGCCTTTCCTTCATTTTTGGGAAGTATGGCTTCATGAGGAAGAAGTTGCAAATGACAGCAGAGAAATGATTAGTTGGACCACAGCCAGGATTTGTGGGCAAGAAAAAAGTTTGCACTCAAAGCACACAAATCACAGACTGATGCTCTAACACTACAATTTGCTGCTATATCTCCCACCACTGTCCGAATATGTCAGCAACGTATGCATAACGTCTCCAGAAATTCCATCATTAAGGTCACTTTACATATTAACTCTCAGGACAAACCATGACTGCCAAAGCAAGGACATCATAGACTTTGCAAACAAACTTCTTAGATGCACCCATTACTGATAGGAAACACAAGAGAATTACAAATCTGTAGAAGAACAAACACGACCATGTCAACTTTCTGCCACACCTAAAACTCTCTGGCCTTCTGTCATTTTCATTGTTCTTTTTTCTCTCTGCTCAACATTCCCCTTTTTAGGATAGTATCTTTATTTGACAAAAGATCATGCCTATTTTTTAAATATCAATTTGTAATTCTTTTTCTACTCTTTTATCACTCTGCTAGAGTTATTCTATTTTATTAAACAGAGCCCCACTATTATGAGGATCATCAGTTGTTGATGTCCCTTTCATTTCAGACCAGACATCAAGTTCAGTTTTCACAGAAGAGTCTATTTAGTGTTAGTATGGCCTTTTCACTACACTAGGAACCACATAATCAGGGTGATCATGCATTTTTCATTCATCAATTCAAGACTGAAGATGCAGAGCAAATCAACATAGCAATTCTTCTTTTTCTATAAGTACTGTGGTCAGCATGTACTACAGGAAAAAGATGAAGTGACAGATAATTGCAGCAGCATGCTTCAGACTTCAGCTAGGCATCTTGCTACAGCTGAGTAAGGAGTGCACTGATATTGCAAAAGGTAAGCATAACAAAATGTCCTAATGGGCTGGCTCTTCCAAATGCTTAGTGGAAGCCTGCATTACTTTGGACTATTACCATTTATTTGGCTAAGGCATCATCCCCTGAAAGTTGGACTAGGATGCTCTGATTCAACCACTGGAATTACTCACTTTGGAGTTGAGTAATGTTGCATCGTATCCTTTTGGGGGCATTCACTCCAAAAGAAAAGGACCAAAAATATCTCCTTATTTCCTGCTCCTCATTAAAATCACTGACAAAGAATTACTGGTCTTGGCCCACAACAATCTGTATGAGGCCAGCATTAAAACCTGGAGGAGGGAAGAACCACCAGCAATAGCTCTGTTTTTCCCATACAAAGCACGCTACACCAATAATCATTAACAGAGAGAGTGGGAGGGCAAACACACATTATAAAGCATATCCTTTACTATGGCACTGTCAAGGCTACTTCTGTCCTGATTTTTGTTCCTTGTCACCCTTTGGAATATCAACAGGGTTGCATCAATATCAGTTCTATGAAAAAATGTAGCTTCATGTTTGATTTCTGCTACCTGAGGGTAAAATGGACTTTACCTAAATGTATCAGGTTTCATATGCTGCCAAAAGTAAACCAGTTAAGTATATAAATACATCCCTCTTCTCTCCTTCTTCCTTTTAAGTTTTCGAATGTAGTCTTTTTAAAGAGTTATAGATAGATCTCTGCTAAGACTGTAGTAACTGCTTAAGGTATCGCTTTTTTGTGTGTGGTGAGGGGAGTAGGACTCACCTCCCTGAGCTTTCTGCTTTGGTATTTACAGTGTGAATGTTTCCCAAACTCCCTTTGAAATCTGTGGGGAGAAATAGGAGCTATGAGAATGGTTATTCAGCTGGCTAGTTCTAGGTATCTTATTTAACCTGGGATAAATCAAAGCATGAAAGTGTCCTTTTCTTGCCACTGACTACAGTGGGAGTTTATAGGGATGAGCTGAGATGTAAACATCTTAATTTGGCCAGATGGAACCCATCTGACTTTATTTATGTGTATTGTCCAGAAGGCATCTAATTTCAAATGTTAAGCAACTAACAATAGTAACAAATTCTTTACAGAGACTATAGCAGCAACAGGCATTTGCTTGGACACAATGATGTGTGCTGTTGCTGGTCACAAGCCTCTACACACACACACAGAATCAAGTCTCTATGAGTTCCTGGAAAGTCAGACGAGGTTTTCCTCTTTGAATTTTCATTGATAGATGAAAGCTTTTGAAGAAATCAGAATGTTTTATTTATTTTTTTTACCTACATACCACTATTTATCACATTTTTATTGTTTAAAAAAAAAAAAAAAGTTACAATAGTTCTGGCAAAGAACTACATGTGATGTGCTATTCAGGAGAAAAGAGAGGATGATCACATTGGCACAAAATCTCCAAAAACAGCCTGTGCAGACTGAGCAAAGAGTTATCCCCATTGTTTAGGACAGTATGATTCTGTTAGCAAGGTCAGGGCTGTAGTCAAAGCGCCACCTCCGTGCTTACGCTGTGCAGCCAGCGCTGCACCTGTCACTCTCTAATCACATAAACCACCCATATCTGTCTTGACTCACTTGCCTGACATATGAATTCTTTGGAAATCTTTCTGAGACAATTTAAATCTTTCAGCATTGAGATAGCTACTCTTCATTGCATTGAGCCACAGTGCAACTTCTCTGGCAAAACTGCTCTAACAATGAGGTTTTGTGCTGAGTGTCTTTGAGAGGTATTTATTACTTGAGGCCATACAGTCTTTTACAGGCCAGCATACGCTCTCATTGTTTTATGTGAAGAAAAAAAATTACACAATGCTGGGTTAGTGTAAGCTCCCTGGAAGCAAATAGAGAACTATTGTGTAATAACAGATGTTATTGTATAGCATTTTTCAACATTTACTAGAGTCCAGCAAATCAGGGCACACTTTGAATGGAGAGTATTGCATCAACATGCCTACAAGTCAAGGCTGTGCTCTCTTCAAGTGCTTCTTAATAAAAAGAAAAATTACATTAAATTTCTAACACAGACAAATCTGATAAAGCCACTAAATGGTAATCAAAAATGCTGTCAGTCACTGAGTGGCATAAATGGGGGTAATATATAGTTGATAATAATTTCTGAAAGTTCTAGATTAAACAAAAATAGCTTTCATTCCTTTGGCTGGCTGTGGCACTGGAATGCTGTAGTTGCCTCAGCAATAGCTGTGAGGGATAACATTCCCAGGACAGGGAGACGGTGTCACTCATGAAGTGAAATGGCACATACTCTGACAGCAGATGCAGGAGGATATTTGAAAGAAGCTACTTTGTTTTTAAAAATATGAACACCAGAATTTTCCCCCCCCCCATTTACTGAACACTGGATTCAGGTGCCTTCTCGGTAAAACCAGCTTTACAACAAGCTACAAAGAAAACCATGGGTGCTACCACTCAACTTGCATTGAGACACAGGATGAACCTGTCTTCTGAGAACATTCGTGCATCTTGGAACACATGGCGGTGGAGGGGGGGTTGTTTAAATAAACCAAGACACAGTTTCATCCCTCTTATTAGTAACCCACACATCCTTCCCTTGCCCTGTTTCTGTCTGCATGAACTCAAATCTTAGGATATTTTTCAAAGCACCCAAAAAGAGCACAATGTGAGCTTAAATTTGATATGTTTAAAGC
Source organism: Podargus strigoides (assembly GCA_028020825.1). Lineage (NCBI taxonomy): Eukaryota > Metazoa > Chordata > Aves > Caprimulgiformes > Podargidae > Podargus > Podargus strigoides. The sequence goes on along the minus strand of CM051619.1, from coordinate 11,149,242 downwards.
AGAAATCTCCTCAAAACATGCCTAGTCCTGGCTTATTTTTAGTTTCTCCAGGCATCAGCTTGGCACTATCTAGTTACTGTGAAACAGCAGTCATAGCTGAGATGGAATTTTTTTCTGGACACAGCATTTGTTCATGTTGAATATTTTCAAGCCTGTAGCTTCTGATAGCACACTAATAACTCTAAATGTACTAATTTACCATTATTCTCAGTTTACAATTAATCTCCTTCTGTCATGAATTTATTTACAGTTATTTCAGATAACTCTAACTTGCAGTTCATTCTGTTCTGTAAGATTTTTCCCATAACCAATATATATCAGGCAGAATCAAAACAAGTTTGACAACTCTCAATATAAATTAGGATCTTCTAGTTTCTGCTCCCTCCTTTCTGTAGTTTTGATGTAAATCTATCCCGTTTCACTTAACACTCTTTCAGAACAGTGTTCACCAATTTCTTGGTTGGTTATTTCAGACACATCGTCTTCCTCTTTAAATCTTCAAGTTACGGGCTTTCAGATCCAGCTCCTCCTGCTTTAGTGCTTTGTCTTTCCACACCAGCAAAATGTCACCCGCCACCTCCATCTTCATGACAATTAGTTGAGGGGGCTGAATACCTGTAATCAGGGTGGTTACCCACTCCTTGTGGCCCATACTCCAGCATCAGCTGATGTGAAAGCAAAGCTGACAGTAGCACTCAGTCCCCCAAACAGTGCTCTTTCTGTCCCAAACGATCCCCACCCAGACCACCTTTTAGTCCAATTTTACCCAAATCAGTTTAAGGCTTTATTCTTGCTACCTCTGTGTCGAAGGAGCATCCACAAAGCCTCTTAAACTTCTTAATTTAAGAATTTCCTTTTAAGAGGATCCTCTTAAAACTTCTCTTCCGTAACACTTTCAAACAACATTATAAAAGTTGGCTTAACAGGCAAAATTATTATTTTGTTTCTGTCATTTACAAACTCACTGCTCTCTGTATTTGATATATTCCTCTACAGCCTCTAAATGTATACTCAAGTTTCAAGCTATTCAGGTATGAGACTATCTTTCATTACGTGTTTGTATAGCATTTAACACAACTGGGCCATGTTACTGACTGTCAGCCATGGATAGCAGTTCAAGCAGAGCTTGAACAAGATCATCCAAGGAAAAAGAATATCATGTTATTCCTACAGCTACATATGCACTGTGGGACAGTTTCTCATTTCAGCCACAACAGTGTAAATCTGGAATAATTCCACTGGAAAGCTGCTCTTCTGCACCAGAACATGGTGTATTGTATCTACTGCTTGCTGTTAAACATGGGGGATGACTTTTCCATTTATACATCATTTCTTTCAGCTTTAACTTTATTTCAGGCTTTGCATGTTAGGCTAGCTATGATTCAAATGGCACCAAAATAAATCTCTTCCTCCTGCCTCTCTGCCTTTTTTTCCTATTCAACAGAGGAGAAGATGTGCTAATTAAGTCCCTTCTTTATTAAAGACAGATGCACATTTTCAGCAGTTTACTAGGAGTGTCATTTCTGAAAAAATATGGGAAACTGCAAAAAAATCATCACCAAAAAAATCATCATCATCAAAATATGTCTACAGGAAACAGGGATACTTCTCATTTGATATTCAGAAGTATTTCTGTAACACTAGCAGGCAATTACTATTGGGTTTAACCTACCCTCAGACTTGTCCTATTCCCATAGGGCCCCATCTTGGTCTTACTTTCAACCCCAATCTAGGTGCACTCTTTCAAATCTGCCAGCAGATGTTGACAAGGGCTTGTGGCTGGCAGAAGTAGATGCTGGTGGCCCATCAGAGTGTGAAGCACTCAGGAGGGTTGGCTTTCAGAGTGTGTGTAGCAGAAAGGGGGAGGGTGGATGAGGGTCACAATGATAAATTTCATCGGACAGGTACGTGGCCAGAAAGGACAAGGGAGGGGACTGGGAGCAGTGCAGAGACATCTGATGGGGAACTAGGAAGATCCACGGTAGATGTGTTGCTTTGGAACAGGAAGAGTCATTGGGGCTTTGGAATGAGAAGGGGAAAGTGGTGGGAGGTCAGGGGTGTTAAGAGGCTTTGGTTTAGAGGCAGAAACCTGCTCTCTCTCTCTTCTTGTTCCACAAGTTTTGTCTTTGCTAGTAGGAAACTCCTATTACTAACTGACATTGGTAGTCAAGTGATGTCATCAGACTATGACAGTGCTCAGTCCTGACTGCAGCTTGGGCTGGGGGTTTTCAGAGGAGTATATGGCATTATAGAAAAGTGCATGTGAAGTGTCAGGAGTCTTCAGGTTGTTCTAAGACTCTGAGAAGTCAGGTGCTGAATGAGTTAATGTTAAATGGTAACTATAGAGGTCCCTAAAGTGTGCTTTATTTAATAAACTAAATTTGTCAAGCTTGATAAAAGAATGAAAAATAGTCAAGAATAAGGGATAATGTCATTGATTTTTTGAAGTTTATTTATTTCCAGACAGATAAATGTCTCCTAAAATGTCACTGATTTACTTACATAACAAAACTACTAGTACCTTTATTTTCAGATTTCAAGGTATTCTGTCTAGTGGCCATGAGACAGAGAGGAGTGTCATCCCGCAAAGAAAAACATTTTAGTAATCCTATTTGTTTATTTCTGGTAACTTCTGTTTGACAAGTCAGTAAAAAAATAACAAACAACCACAGTAATTCTTCTAAAAACAGAAGAGTAAATGATGTTTCATAGAAAACAATAAAATAATGACAACAGTTTCAATGTCTAATTAGAAATTGTAACTGTTTTGATGATATTCTAACTGAGAGAGATTTTCAGAGGCAGAGAAAGCACCGAGGCCACCAACAAAGCACTAGAAAGTGACTTCTGAAAACTTTAGGGATGTACTGGCACATGAACAGGTTTGTGAATGTGTCTTGAATTTCCTAGTGCCAGTTATCTTCTTTGATCTGTGCAACTTTCAGCATACAAACCACACTATGCAAGCATTTTATATGTCCTATGTAACTGTAAAAGTTAAAGTTTAAACTGTGTCCCCTCCAAAAAGCTTGTGGAAACCTACAGTCAGACAAAGTATTGGTTATGGCTGAACGTTAGAAAGAAGCTCCTAAGATCTATAAATAAGCAAAAACTGACAGATTAGCTGAGAGGAGCAAATGCAAGTCTTTGCTGACTCAAGTATTCACTCCTGCTACTAAATAGTGCTTTTATAAAGAAGCAATAAACTATATCCACTAACTGTCAATGTCTCTATTCTCGACTCAATGTTATGAAGATCACTATCTAGAAATAAACTTCCTCTAAGATAAAACAACAAGACTGTGAGCTTTGGAGACAATAGCAAGATTGTCCCCCTAGCTAAAGGCACTAATCCATAGGATTTTAAAGAATATCGTGTATTCTTCAGATTGTACCTAACATAATTGCACTTTGTTAAAAATTGGCTCCTGGTAATATGGGGATGGATGGACAGGTACAGTTCTAGCTTTTTTTTTCTTTTCTTTCAAAAGATCAAGTGGCCAGATTTTGCCCTCACGTTATGTTTGATTGTCTTCCCCAAAGCTGCACGTATGTACATTAAGGGATATTTTCCATATGGTTTTAGGAAGCTTGGTACACTTAAATTTATTTTCATTAAATTAGTGACTCTGATGTAGAGAGCTGGCATAAGATTATTGCATCTTACGCAAATGAATGAAGACAATATAAATCTATGCTATATATCAAGAATATAAAAAGAAAAAAAATCATGTTTGAATAACTGCTTTTGCCAGTAATACAGCTGGCAATACAGCTGTAACTTTGCAGAAAATAACTTTTATCTCCAGTCCTCTTATGCAGAGCAACAATTAAGTAAAATAGAACCATATGGTATTACCGATGGGAAGGGGTTCTTTGAAATATTTTTACTTAAAAAAAAAAAAAAGAAAAAAAAAAGAATATGAAAGTGTGTCTTTATATGCACTAGTTCCACTAGATCAATGTCAAAAAGTGAGGGGGACAATACAGCAGTCTGAGGCTGATAAAACATAATTGGCCCTGCTCTGCCTGTGGCACGTGCAGAACTTATGCTGTTGCGTAGTTTCAGCTACTTATATAATGCGACATGTCTAACTGCTTCCAGCTCCTGCTTTGTCACACCCACTGGTGCTTCCTGCTTGCAAGCTACCCTCTGTACAGCACACTGGGCACATCTATCCACTCCACAGCCACAAAGGCAGGCTGGGCTGAACCTCTGCTGACGCTAAACTGTTTGTAAAAAGCAGACACAGATGCCCTGGACAGAATGATCTGCAGCTTTTGCAGGGCAGGGTGCATTCAGCATTTCTGAGCCTCTCTATGAAACCTGGAAGGTGCATGTGCTCTAGATCAGGTGCTGAAGATCACTGTCAGGCAAAAGTTTTCACCTCTTCAGGTATCTAAACACCGTGAGTGGCACTCCTGTGTTACCTAAATACAGTTCTTCAAATGCGTTGGACTCCACCTTCACTGCGTGGCAGTCAAAACCTGCCTGCTTGACATCTGTATGATGAAACTGTACCATAAATGCATAGTACAGTGCAGCAGGCAACAGTTCACATCCACACAGCATGGACATATCCGTCACATTAGAAAGATGGCACGATGGAGTGTAATTTGTATAAGGCACATCTAAGCCCATGGTGAAGTAAACATCTTCAGCAACCCCAGTAACTAAATTCAGTGGTGAACATGAAGGGTGCTCCATATTGGGAAACTCTTAGAAATAGTGTTTTGCTCTAAACGTAGCAGAAAGCAGGAGGCAGGTGTGGCTGAAAGTATGAAGAAATTTTCTAAATTTTCTAATTTCTAAACTTTCTAATTTACAACTCCCATATTATAGAATAATAAAATCACAGAACAGCCTTGGCTGGAAAAGAGCTCTAAGATCACCAAGTCCAACCATTAACCCAGCACTGCCCAGTCACCACTGCCCCATGTCCCTCAGCACCACATCTACACGGCTCTGAAATCCCTCCAGGGATGGGGACTCCACCACTGCCCTGGGGAGCCTGGGCCAGTGCCTGACAACCCTTTCAGTGGAGAAATTTTTCCTGATATCCAATCTAAACCTCCTCTGACACAACTTGAGACCATTACCCCTCATCCTATCACTGTTACCTGGGAGAAGAGTAAAATTTTCAAAAAAAAAAGAACTCTTTTTTCTCTGTTTTTATCAAAGCAATAGTTACTTCTGCCATGGCCACTTGCAATGTAATATATGTCAATCAATTCAGCATAAGAGAACACTCATATTGGCAAATTTTGAGGGCTTGTTCACATGTGCGAGTGAGTTTAATGTAGGTCTCGTACAGATATTAGCTTTTCAGGAGCAAGAGCAGCTTGTGTTGCAGCGAGAGTGTTTTGGCACAAGATGTTGGTCACCCGTTTCTGCCCTCCAAAATGGTGTAACTCAAACCAGCGTGAAGCATAAGTAAGCAGAAAAACTCTCCTCTCAGCCGTCCATGTTGTGAAGCCGCTACAAAGCTGGCTGGCGGGCTGCAAGTATTTGCTCACGTAACGGGTCTGTCAGATTTGAGAATATCATGTGGGTCTGAGACAATCATTGAAGGGCTTTGGTTCTTGTCAGCTTGTGACTTACACAACCCTGTTCCCATATGTTTTGTGTTATTTGAAAGAAAGCTGGATCCATTTTACTTCAAATGAATTCTAAAAAAAGATAAACATGTATAAATCCGAGAAAGAAAAATAATTTGGTATTTTGTCTTGCAAAACTGGCCTCCTGGGATGAGGAGAAATGCATCTCCCTCAACAGGAGCAGTGCTGGCATGGGCTAAAAATTATAGTCTAAATGCCACCATGGTACATAAAATTGTAGTGATGCAAATTTACCTTCTCAGGTTTTCTCTCATTTTGAGTTATGAGAAAACTCCTGGATCAGCACTTATTTTCTCTCTTCTCTGTGTCTCAGCCTCATCAAGGCCCATATAAGTTGTCAGCATATGGAAATATTCCCTCTTTCACCCTGACCAAAGCTTCACAACAAATCAGGGAATGTGTAGGCCTCTTCAGAGCACAGAAAGCCAGCTTTCTGTAAAATATCCGCTCTGATTTTAAATTAATGTGAAAAAACGTGTTTGTAGTGTTCTGTAAGGAAAATCTAACCCCCAAAGTGCGTCAGAATTTAAAATTGCACTGGGATTTTTGTGGAGTTTTTTCTTTTCCAGAAGGTCTCTATAGCCAAGGAAACCAATAACATTTTGTTGGAATAAGTTTGTTTGTTTTGAACCAGGCTGAGTCAAACAGTAAACTTCACAACTTTGTTTTTTCTTAATTGTGTTGCACGTGTTTTGCCAAATGTTCTTACTGATAATCAAAGCAATGGTCACTCCCCACAGTCTGCTGGGAGACGAGTTTCAGTTGCAGCTCTGTAGATGCTCAAGCAAAGTATATGGTTGAGCGTAGGAGAGCAAATCTGAAGCTGAAATCTTTGTCTATCAGAAGCAGGTGCCATTTGATTTCAAATAGTCTGCTCCCAAATACCAGTCCTTGCATGGCTCGAGCCCTGCACCGAGGCCATGTGATGTAGATAAGATCAATGAGAGCTATGCTTACATGACAGAAATGCTGGCATTTATCATCTTATTTGAGAAGATGGCTGAAATCCTTTCAGCTGCAATTGGACATCTTATTTTTAACTTCATAGGAAGGGAAGAGGCTGGGGAGAGATCTTGCTAGTGTGCTTTTAGTTGTACAATAAGTATTCAGGTATAGCTTGTTCAAAATGTAGAAGTGAGATTATTATCTGGGAACTCTTGGCTGTAGTGGATCAAGAAAGAAAATTGCAACAGGAGAAAAAAAAAAAGGAGTGTGGTTCCAATAAACATTTGAACCTTTTACTGTTTGTTTCACCTGGAATTCAGGATGAAAAGTTAAAATACTGGAACTGATCTCCAAAGGAAAGGCTCTAACTAGTTGTGAGACACTAATTGATCAATATTATGTTTTGATATACTTTTTTCAAAAATACATTGCTATCTCTGAATCTCAATGCTTCTGTTTGGTTTATTGAACCGAGAGGTATGCCTAGTATTCAAAATCAATTCTGCATTAACTGTATCTCTCCCAGAACCTTAGTGATCTATGCAAGCTTCATTACTTAAGAAAAATCTGTTTTTTCCACATGGATCAGACTTCTTGCCCACAGTATGTTTCCTGCAATGTATTATCAGCTTTATCAAAAGGAGACTTTAAACATTTCATTTTAAATCGAAATGTTTTGTGTGAAGCCAACAAACTAGTAATGCCAAAATGCAAGAAAGTCTCAGTTGGACTGACTGAAGCAGAAATTTTGAGCTTCGGTTTTCCCAATGGAAAATTATATTTTTTTTTCAGTAACATTGAAATTTACTTATGGAAAAGTGAACAGTACACTGAGAAAAATGGCTCATAATCTCTCATGTAAACCATGTGCATGAACACCCAGGCACTAGACTTAATGTATTAGACAGGTTATTTCCCTCTGGATATTGGGGGGGCGTATATATATATATATATATTCATACTTATTTACAACATACGTAAATAGCAGTTCTTGTGATGCTTTTCCTAGTCATTTAAGGTTAGATCACATCAGACATAAAAAGCCCATACGTGTCCTTATAAGAATATGGAGGAATAGAACCAAGATATTCTCATTAATCTCAAATGAGAAACTCCACCAAAATTTTGTTGGATAATTTATCATGCTGACATTACCATTTCTGAAATGTTGTATTTTCATAAGAGACTTTTAAAACCAGTTTTTATCTCTCTCTTGGTAGCTAAAGACACTCTGAAACTAGTGAATGTATGTTAGAAAATGTTTACTTGAACTTTCTAAAACAAACTGTTCATCTTGGGTGTAACAGAAAAGCTCTCCTTTTATATTACTGTTCCCATGTCACTCTCCAGCAACTGGCCAACCAAAACACCTACTTACAAAGATGAACTATACCATTGCAAGCTCCTTGGCTACTCTACCTTTGTATTTCAGTCGATAAATTTGCATTTAGCGCTTAATTTGTTCAGTATGCCTTACTAATTTGGCAATATTTATTTTGGCACGTAAAATAGAAGGCAGCTGCTTTAAATGTCCTGCTAAATTCTTTGTTTTGTTTTGAGAGATTCCTTTCTTTCTTTTCCTTTTTTTTTTCTTACCCCTTTCTTTTTCCTTCATAAAAGGATCTAAGATATGAAAAAGCTCCAGTGTCGTGGACAGGGCTGAGTTTCCTGTTTATGAGTCACCATAAATATGAAAGGTGCTGGTTGACATTTCTCAGCTGAGGGACTCGACACAACTCTGTGTTGAGAGCAAATCCCCAAGCAGGGTGGTCTTGCATTGACTTGTCGACCTTGTACATTGTTGAACGGAATCACTTTTAAAGAACAGTAGTTAAAGGAAAAGTCAGCTTCTTAGCAGCTCTTCTTACTGTTACTCTATTTAGAAAAATGTGTTATTGTATCTTTACTGTGTAGGAGTGATTATTGAATCATGTTTTTTAAGGAGAGAACAATTACCAGCATACACTTGGATTTATTCCTCATTTGCAGAGCCCTTGATTTCCCTCATTTCCTGGTGTTTTCATGTTCCTTCTCAAAACTCAGTAGCCAAAACACTGTATAACTGTTGCTAATGAGCAACCAAGGTAAACACAAGTAATATTTTCAGTGTATTTTATGTGCACATCTGTCTGGCACATCTCTCAGCCACACCAGTGCTATTATTACATGGATTTCTTTAGACAATTAATTGCAGGTGCAAAAATAAAAATGTAGATATGGTTAATGTCTGCTGAAAATCCAGAAGCGAGATAGAGGAGATATATATAAAGTGCATACACAGAGGTTTGTGCTAAGGTATGCCTGACTCATAAATAAGCGTAAGTAAATGAATGCGTCATTGGTAAGAGTGTCACTCTACTTGCTTGCTCTCCAGGCTGTATAAGATACAAATTACCTGTGAGTGTGAGTGAGTTTTCTATCTAAACTCTAGTGTTCTTGGTTTTAGCCTTAAGTAGCCCTGGGACAGTCCATTTTGTGGCAGCACGGTGCTGCAATATATCAGTAATGAAATCAGCAGCAGGTATAAACACGCAAGAATATACATGGGAAGACACAAAATATGAATCATTTCCAGTAAGCTTTGAGCAATATACTGCTTCTTACATATTTTATTTAACATACGCATGAAAGGGAGTGTTTTATGTAAGTGCCCACAGCACTGTAAGAAAAAAATCCTTACAGAAACTAAAGAGCCATGTATTTTTGGTCAATAATATTTTGAATTGTGCACCTCTCAATAAGAATAAAGATTGAAAAATGGAAAATTAAGAAAGAGGAAGAGGAGAAAAGAAGTATTTATGTAAAAGAAGATGACTGAGGAGATAAACTGACAAGAGCATGTGGAAAGGTAGACTGGAGTAAAGAATCGCAATGGCTAGCAACTGTCATAGCCAACTTTTCTAGTTTCTGAAGTCTAACTTTATTGCTTTATTTAAAATTTGATGATGGTAAAATATGCATAGATGAAAAATGCACAACTATTGTCTGTCAGTAAAGGTGGAAGTTTTCTGCATTTAATTACTGGTAGCTTTGGAAGAGCTACTTTTTATTTTCCTTTTTATTTTTTTTTTTTTCCCCTAGATTATGTCAGATAGCATATGCAGACAATATTCCAAAGAACCAAGGCTTTGCTTCTCACTTAGCCAATGTCTGACTGAATAACTCAAGCATCAAAATATTATAAGCTTCCTCCTGATATTACCTTTCTTGCACTCGTACTTTGGATAAACTGGTAAATTTACATTGCTGAATAAGAAATAAAAAAAAAAATAATCTAAAACTGTTTTGGACGTTCATTTGATATGTGTAGCTCTGTAAGTAAATGCATTAAGACCATGGAAATATCATGATACTACCCATGAAATCCTCACTGCTATCGTAAATCCGTTCTATTGGGTGATACATGAATGGTCATCCAAACAGATTACAAACCACAAGGACAGTTTTCTTGAAAGTAAAATTATATTTCTGGATAAATGTTCTCAGAGTTGCAACACATGATTTTAGTGTTTTCTGGAGCAGGATGGAGAGAAAGTGCATTATTTCCTTCCTTTTTTTGTTTTCCTGTGTTCTCTAATAAGTTAGTTCTCCGCTTTGCTATCACATATACTTGTTTATACTGACCTAAACTAAATTATTTTAAAAATACTACATAAAGAATACAACACCACCAAGGATTAATTTCTTCTCTCGTGATTGAAAATAAATACTCAGAGAAATGGTGCCAGGGTCAAATAGCTTAACTGCCAACATCTGCCCATGTCAAGACAAAACATCCCAGGATACTTTCATATTTTGAAAGAGGTAATCTGTTTTTCTTTCCCAGCTTTGGCCCATCTTTCTTTGATTTATAAGGCCTGTGTAAGTGGGTAATAGTTTTACAGAAACCCCTGCCATATATTCACAGCAAAGGAGAAAACATGCTATTCAAACCAACTAAAGACTTACAAAAGGGCATAGTTGGCCCCACTCTGTTTTGGGGATCTAAACTGCTGCTCACATTCCTAATCTCCACCATGAGATACAGTATGCATAATACAATGTAAACAAATAAAAGGAAAAAAGGCTGAAATACAATTTGCATTGAAACCCCTTGGTTTATGTAGGCATATTATGCTGAAAAAAAAATCTAGTTTATTTCTCATATTAGTTATTCTTTCTTTCTTACTCTGATTATGTCCCTCTAGATAAACATATCATGAGGAATATTTTAAAGGGAAATAATAATTAAATGTTGCTGATTTGTAATCTTAATCTAGCATTCTTCGGTTTCAAGTATCTGTTATCTAAAGACAACACATTTTGTTGAGCAGTCATTTTATTCCTTATAATTAAACACTATATTAAATAATTCTATGTAGGAGAAAAGCCAAATTCCAGTCAACTCTGAAACATTCTGTCAATAAAAATAAATCCATATAATTTATTTGCATTCTGTGTTTTATTGGCCAAACTGTTACTCTTGTGAAATAAGAGTAAAACTTCTCTTAACTGTGGAGTATTTCCTGGTTTTAAGAGATTAGCTCAAGTTTTTTACAATTGTTATCAACTGCTGATTTGAACAGAAATGTAATAGGAATAGCGTCCTGCAAATATCTCAGGGAAATTATCCAGAGTAGTTTCTGATAGCACAATTCTAAAGAAATAGAAAATACATTTCTTTTGATGGTCTGACAATGATAACATGTAGCTCTGAATCCCTGCATGCTCTATTGATATGACCCATAAAAGGCCCATGGTTCCATCTCTTGTTTGTATTCTTCATTTTATTATCATTCTCTCTCTAAGGTCAGCAGTACTGGTCTCACAGAGACCATTAGCATGCTTTTGCTTATTTAATTCACTAACTGCTGAAGTGCACGCTGCTTTTAGTGGCACTCATACAACTCCAAGCACTGAAAGGTTTGGTTTCATGTACTTGAACTCAAGTGACACAAATATTTCAGTGGTGAATCAATACTGGGAAAGGATGGTCAGTAAGGTAGGGAGTGTTTATAGAAGATGTTTCATCACTACTAGTAAAACATGTCTTATTGTTAGTTCAGGAGGTGCTGGTATTTAGCTCTTTGAAGGAGGCTTCTGACAAGCCAACAACTTTCAGCCTGCTAATAAAAAAAAATTTTTTAAATTACACAAGGTTAGAAATGTAGCTTTTTGCAAAATGTCTGTGGATTAACCATTTAGACATTCTGGTTTCCATAAAAAGAGATTTCTTCTGTTCCCTCATCATAAGCAGCATTAACTATACGCAAACGTTGATCATAAAGTACATTTGACTGCTTCATTAACCTGATCGTAAATTAACATTTGATCTCTCCCTACAAAAGTCATGTTGTAACATTTTTAGGAGCACCTGGAAGTTAGCAGTTGTCTCACACGCTAATCCTAACTGGAACAGGAACAGTGCTCCTGTTCACCTGCTCCAAAAATTGGCTCCTAACGTTACTTTAAAACTGAAATGCCAGTAACTGTTAAGGCAGTTCTGATTGAGAAATGACATTTGAGGGAATTTATTCTGCTCTACAATAGTAATTTCTCTACCATATAAAAAATCCATGTAAATAATTCCATATCAAAGACAAATATCTGCTTTTTGCAGCACATAAGATGACCTTTTATATTTACTGAGAGTAGATAGATAAAAAAGAAGGAAAGCAATGGAATAAAATGGTTCTGTACTTTAGTGTTGCACCTGGACTGAACAAATGAGCCTGAGAGGCAACCGAAAAGCTATTTTTGGTTTCCTGTTAACACCACGAGTGCTTCTGAGGAACTGAAGCCCTTGGAGCACACTTGTGGCTAATCTCGGGTAATATAGCTGGCAGAGGGACCAAAAGAAGATTACAGTTATAAAAACACAAGGAGGCCTTTGCCAAGAAATGCAAACAAAAAGGAAATATTTTAAGAAAATAAACAAAGCTACTGAGTAAAACATACACAGAGAGGAAAAAAGGAACAAAAGAACATTTGAGTCTTGATGTCTTAACATTTTGTGGCAACATATGTGATAGACCAGCCAGAGTGTGTGAAAGAACGTTACAGCTGTGTAAGCTATGAGATATCCACACACGCCTTGAGATCAGCAAGCCATCAGGAAAGCCCACCTAGTCTGCCAGCTTTGCAGGTCTTCTCTGATTCTACTAAAAATAATAAGTTCCATCCAGTCAAGTCCATGTGATTGCACAAGCTACACAGCAAGTCAAGGGGCTGTTTGCAAAGGCTGCTTTAAATAGAAACCCCTATTCCTTTTCCAAGGTGCAATGGTTTATAGCAATTTCCTGAGGCTATAAAGCACGTATTTTTAAAGAAGACAATCTTCTTCTGTTCCACCTAGCCTGTGCTGTTCTAGTCTTATTGTGGCTATCTGCCAAGGACCAACAAGTGGCTATTAGAAACAGAAGGCTATCAGAGATATCCAGTGAATTGTACGGCAGGCCACGGCAGGTGAATAATAGTGTTATATAACGCAGTAAGGGAAGAACGAGATCAGCAAATATTATGGCCAATAAGAAATACGCTAGAGTGAGATTCCTCACATGCCAAATTCTCGATTCATTCCAATGGTTATGACTTCCAGGCCATGGTTATACCATCAGAGAACTTGATCTGGAGCCCAGTCTCAGATCGTACACATTGCCTAGACGCCGTTTTATGCTGTGGGTTCTATTTAGAGCAAGCCATCTGCTTCCCTCTCCTAAACTCACTCCAGCTCTGGCCCTGCAGACACAGTTGGCTCCAGCTAATTGTCTCAGCCTTCATTGGTGTAGGCTTGCTCTCAGCTGCCCAAGGAACTGTACAGCATCCACATCACTGTGGTGCAAACTCAGTTTGCACTTTTTCTCCAGAAACTTATGAAAAAGGCACCTGCCTTTAAAGCTGAATTAAGCTAATTGAAGATCCAGGATCAGTATGTTAATCCTTCATTTCTCCAGGCTATATGCTCTACAATATCAAGACAGGACACAAGACTGAATGAAAACGGATTGTGGAATTAAAAGACAAAATATTCCTGTAGCTGCTGTTTGCTTTAATTATATAAGGAATATCATAGAAAATTATTTTTAGTGTCTTATAAGAAGGTTTGCATTTTTTTTATCTTGTCACTTTTGCAGCAATTTATGAAGAGATTCCATTATATTTTATACAATTTCATTTGACTTTTTTTCAAAGTAACTCAAAGTTACTACTTCAAGGTTTAAGTTCCTACTTGCTCTAGACTTCAGACTTCTGAAAAGTTATTTGCTGCCACTATCCAGTACAAAATATCTTACAGCTCTGATGTAGCTGAGGTCCTCCAGAGTTATCAAAAAGAACTTTGCTGAGGAAGTGTGTTATCAAAATCTTTGTAGTACAGCCAAAATAAATGAGACAGAGAGAAGAAAAGCAACTTTTTGTACATTCATATCCTATCCTTTATTCTTGCACTCTTTCTAAACTATAAATGAAGTTTTATGACATAAGAGTAGGAGAAAATTGGTGTCTGGAGAGGTGCTGTTGATGCAAGAGTAGATCAGCCCTAGTGTGTTTTTAACTTAATGTGAACACACCCTTAAGATTCCATTTTTTTCAAATTGCACAGATTGAATGTCAAATTTTAAATACAGAATATTCAAAACAAACCTGATAAATAGCTAGAAGCACTGAAAACACAGAAGGGTGTGAAAGATCTGTGACTCAGGAGACCTATTTCTCTGTCACGTATTTCCCATCTGGTAGTCACAGACATCTTTAACCATGTTCATTTAGCTTGAAATTTTTTCACAAAAGCTTTCATTTTAGACTAGATTTATAATAAGTTCACTGTTATGCAAAGTTGAATTATTCAGTATTTCTTTACCAACAGAGAATGGAAGGTTAAGTCTAGATTTTCTGTTTTACTAGAGACTTCCTATTGAGGATTTATTTTGCTCATGGTATTTTTTTCCTGAAAATGAGAATAACAATCCTCCTCTGCCTAACAAGGAGGATAAAACTATTGAGAGACTGTGAAACAGTAAACTTAGATGAAAATGAGAAGCTTAAAAATTCATATTCATTTTTAATTTCTTCTTGTCTATCATTAGAAAAGTAGCCAGTATTTTGGAAAATAAGTTGAAAGAAAGCAACAGATATTAATTCATAAGTCCATATATTTTGTGATCAAGAGGAACACTTATTAATATCTACTATAGTGATTTTGGATTAATTTTTGCTGTTGATGTGTGTAGTTAGAGTAAACCTACAAAGGCCTACAAAGGTCAGGAGGTGTATTTCAAATTTCACTAAAAGCTGAGGACAAATATCTTATCTGTGGCCCTACTTAAGACTTGCTGATATATTTTCATTTAGCATTGTGCATAACACAGCCCCAAAAATTCAGGTTTTTTTCCAGTTCATAATTTCTATTTTAGACAGAGTACATCCTTTGAACAGACTATTCTTAATTTAATAAATTTCAAACAGTAAGACAATCCATCATATCTTTATGCAAATTGTACCAGTTCAATGACTCTCACTGTCAAAAATGTATCTTAACTTTCGAGTGTAAACTTGTTAACTTCAGCATATAAGAAGTTCAGCAAGTTATTCCTTATTAGAAATCAGAATCTTTGCAAACATTTCACATTCGTAGCTCTCACTTTTCTCTACTTGATTGTTTCAGCTTCTTCAGGGTCATTAAAATATATATTTTCTGAACCTCAAATGTTTCTGACCTTACTTTGTTTGCTGACAAACTATAAACTCCAGGCACTGGGAACTCGATTCATTTGCTTGTTTCTAATACTCCCATAGAAGCTTTACTTATCACGCCTGGCCTCCAGCTGCAATTCCAGAAGGAAAGAAGTCTCCTTTAGATCTGGGGCTACATCTGCTACTCCTGTATGGACCTCTCAGATACACTAGGCATTAGTGTCTCAAAAGGTACTAGGTGCTTCTTTTTAGGCAACTGACCGGAAATATGAAGAGCTTTGCAAATACTACCTGCAGAATTAGTATAATATATCTGTATTATGTGGGTTGTATGTCTGAAAACAACACCTGCTTCCCAGCTTTAGTTGAACAAGGACTTGACATATAATGACCAAAAGGTTCAGCTTTGCTAAGTACCTTCTGAAACAGATTCCCATTTTTTACAGCTAGGATTCTCATTCTGTTGTTTTGATAGTTCAACTTACTTCAATAGGAAAATGATCTAAGACTCTTACTTGGAAGATAAGAGATCTATCACTGCTTATCTACTGCTTTTCCACCAGTATTTGTGGCATCCAGAGCTTTCATTGCTAACAAATACAGAGTTTTTTCTCACTTATTTTTTTCTTGCTTCATTTAAAGACCACTATTTATTGCCCTGTCTTCAGTGGACAAGGAGAACAAATTATTGCCCAATTCTTTGCAGCACAATTGTACATATTTGAACATTGTTATCATGTCTTCCCTTAGTCTTCTCTTCTCTAGACTAAACAAACCCTATTCTCTCAATCTCTCCTCAGAGGTCATATTTTTCTAGACCTCTGATCTCTGTGCTGGACACTCTCTAATAGCTAAATGTTCTTCCTGATGTGTGGGTTCCCAAAACCCATAAAAGCTTCAGAAAAGGCTTAACAGTGTTGAGTAAAGGGATTACAAGTCTTACACTGAACTTATCTTATGTGTACTCTTTATATATGATTCTTGCTTTTTTTCAGATGACTATGACATCATGTTCCCAGAATCTCCTACTGGAGATGGCCAAAAACAGACTGTAAAAGTATTTTAAGATGGAGTAAAATGCCAGCTGAGAATTTTTATTAGTATTTGGCACTAGTATACAGTTGAATCACTTACAAGACCATGAACACTTCTCCTAGAACTGGAGTTATATTTTCACGACATTCCGGCTTTTTGTCAAAAAGAAATGATCAAGAAAAAAAATAGAAATCAGAGGTAACAGGGTTCAATAAGACTGAAAAAGTATTTTACATCACAACTACAATTGTTCTAAGTGAAATGTCCTAAATAACAAATAGACAATTTTGTATGGTTTTTTCCTGAAAGTAATTTAACAAAAAAATTCCCCATGCCTGAGATAAGTATATTTGCATCTCATATTGAATGTCAACAGGATTTTTGCTTTAATATGGTACTAAAACCTTGCATGTGAAAAAAGGAATATGTTATTTTAACGTGATATCATTAATTTAAAAACATTTTGCCTCTGAACAGATTTAGGTGATTGCAATAACTTTCACCTTCAATTCAATTAAGAAATGAAATTACTTCTTAAATCTCATTTCTTTCCAAAAAAAAAAAAAGAAATTTGCACATGGAGAAAGGGAAATTTGCTGTGAAATGAAAGCTGACTCATTCACCTACTCTGCATGCGTTCAGTTGTTGTTTAGATCATCGTGCAGAGCTGAAACACAGCAGCATTTCTACTGGCATGTTTGTTGTAAACCTCTCTCTGACATGTGTACTATATCATTCTTTATTCCTATTTAACAGCAGATCATTTAACTTTAATCTATTCACATAGAACAAATACAATAGAATTTGACTCAATACGTCTTTCCACAACTATTTTAATGTGAAATGGCAAGCTTAGCCCAGCACCCCTCATCCTTGTCCTTCAGACATTGATATGTATGGCTAACTATGTCCATATGAGTGGTCCCACTAACTTCAGACAGGACTTTCAGACACTCTGAAGTCACTTAACTAAATCCTGCCCATCACTGGGAAGCATTATGGATCTGACAGGCAGGACTGAGAGCTGAACCTGCTATGTACTGTACACTTTCTGGTCAAGCAGAAAGTAAGGGAAAGTTGCATTTCTTGATGTGCCAGCTGAGTCTCAAACCCTCGGTCAGGGGTCACTGTTCTGGGTGTAGGAATTCCAGCACCCAGCAGTCCGTATTAAAGCACAAATAAGTAACAAGAATAACATAAGCATGTGTTTTGTTTTAGCTTTTAGACACTTCATGCAAATCATTTTATTAATAAGCAATGATTTCTTGTTTCTTAAAAACATAGCATGCATAAAATGTGTTTCTTCCTCTGAATTTTTAGAAATGAAATTACAGAAATTGTTACATCTTATCTCAGTTCAACAGCAGATGAACCTGAATTAAGGCATCTCTTAACACATTAAAAAGATGATTATAATAGCAGATAAGATATAGTCTCTGGAGCAGAAAAGACATTGGACTTTTGAGGTTCTAGCCACTTACAAGTAATTATAAAGTAATTATATTAGCAAGTATGAATGGATTACAAACCACCATTCCTTTAAGTAAATTTAAACAGTACCCTTGATCTCTATCAGTGAGTCTCTTTCTGTTAACTAATAACAGATTGCAGCCAAACCTTTCACTGCCATCTGTTCAAATGGAAACATGTGGTATTAGAGTTCTAATACTGTGCCCTTGGTAAAGATATACCTTAGAGATTTCTTTTGGAAAACTTCATAGTTAGCAAACAATTTGTGGGCAGTTAATTTGCTCCCTTGCTGGGATTTGCATTCCCACGTGTGAAATGTGCTATTCTGATGGTAATGTTAAATTAAATGAATGTACACAGGATCATATTTACATAATATGGATTGTATTTACTCTGTGGGAAACTTGACTGTCCTGCAAAAGACCATTATTGAACAGAACACAGAGTATTTGAATTTATTTTTGTTGTTCTTGAGCTCTTCCTGTAGTATAAAGTTGTAGAACGAAACGTCCTCTTCTTGCATCAGTTCAAGCCTTATTACATTGTAGAAATGAAAAACACCTTCAATGCATGCAAACACACATGGAGCCACACACACTCATCTCACAGTACAAATTCTCAGGGGGTTGTGTTGATTGAAAAAACATAATGTATTCACACTATAAACACATTTCCTTTTGGTTTTTTTTTTCTTTTCCCTTTTCCCTAACAATTGCAAAACAAACAATTTTGAGACCATCTTCAAAAAGTAATGCCAGATTGTGAGACACTTGTGGTGATAGTGTGTTTCCTCATGCAGTAAAGTTCTTCTGTGAGTATGGCCATCACAATTTTACTAAATATCTTAGGAGCTGAATACATAGAGGAATGCATGTCTTATGTGATCAAAGGTTATCAGTAGTAAAAGCTGTTACTTTTGGAATAGTACAGCTTAGTAAATGCATTTGTCAAAAGAAAATGAAGATCAAATGATGAACACAAGCATTTTGCAAACACTGGTGTTTGTTTTAATAACAAGGAAAAGTGTTGTTCTTCAAGCCCTGAGATTTATAAATTAATTCAGCAGGTCACCTGACCATTATCAAACTAGTAGTTCAAGAAACAGAAAATATTAAAAAGTAATTAAAAAATTTTGTGGGTTAAAGCTCACAAAATTAGTGCCAAAACTACAGTTAGAGTTCTCAAGTTCTTGCCTTCCAGACCTTCTTCAGGTATATCAGGCTATGCAGCCCTTTCTTTTACGTCAAATGTTTGGGCCCAGACCTGCACCTACCAAAACATGTGGGCATTCATGCTGGGTTGGCCAAAGGAGACTCAAAGCAGCATGCTTCCTGCATTCCTGGGTGAAGACTATTGCTAGGAGGGGAAACTAAGGGAAGGAGTATAAGCAGACCAACCTGTAGCAGTATTTTTGTTACATCTTAATTGCATTTTCCAGTGATCAACAGCTTAGAGGCTTCCAGACAGGAAGGTCTGTAGCTGCATTTCCAAAGGTAATTCTTCCATGAATTTTAAATAGTTTTTAAACCCCTCTATACTTTTTATTTATCTGTGGTATTTATATGAAACAATAAATTCCGTGGCTTAAACACATTTTACGACGCAAAATGTTTCTTTGGCACCCTTTGTTCCGAGTTCGCGATATGAAAGCAGGACATATTCTTACTTGTCATCACTTTAACTTTCTGATAGAAAACTCCCATACATTATGTTTTCAGAAGAATATTAAAAGTTTTACAAAGTCTCTCATAGCCTTCCTTTTACACTGCTGCAGCTCTGTGGGGTAGCAGGATTTCCACCCACACAGATTAGATGGGACTCCTTTCTCTAACAAGGCATCACTCATTACCTTGACACTTCCTTGCAGGCTGGTTCCTGGCCCCTGCTACGTCTGCCCATGCAGTTGTGCTTCCTTCATGCTTGGCAGCTACACTCTCAGCCACCTTCATGGAAATATCTCTTGTTTTGTGTAAATTAGGAAGTGAAGATGAAGTATAGCAGCACTGTGGTGCAACCACGCATCTTAAAGACAGTGTAACATTCCCTGAAATGAAAATGTTACAGGGAGCATATTTTTCTTAATATAAAGGGTGTGGTTTGGGGACTTTACATGAGAATAAGCAAAGAATCTTGTTATTAACTCAAGTTTTCTTCATTAAAGAAATATCCTCATAAATGCATAAGATGTTAAGACTTTAGAAGAATTTAACTGTAAACAGCCTTTAGTGAACACCATTTCTACAATTTTTTCACATAAGGTTCTCTTGTTTTGCTTTTAAGTGATATCATTGACATTTACAAAGAGAACTTTCCAGCAAAAGTAACAGTTGAAAAAGCCACATATTTCTCAAAGCCAAGCTGACCTAACACAATGTTAGATTGAAGTTACATTTACATGACATGCTGTTTTGTTTGTTTTCAGTGGGGTTACCATCTTATAACAACATTTGGAAATGATAAAAGGATAAAGTGAGGACCCCCTGTCTGTTTATACTAACACTGCATATTCATAAACAGGAACGAATCAGTGAGTACAAATCCCCTTAATTGTTTTATGGTTTTATTTATTTTTACTACATTTTATGTATCCCAATGAGAAGCACTAAGTTATTAATCATGTAGTGAGCCATATTATGCATTAGAAGAACTGTACGTAAAAATTCTCTTTCCAGTTTGCTTGGCTGCCAAAAAGATTATAATAATAATCTAGAAAATAGCTCCACCCATAGTACTTACTTTAAATGAGCTGATATCACAAGCGTGTTAAGTATTTACAGTATTTTCTAAAGTCATTTGTCATCATACCGAATACATAACAAATAATGAAGATCAGAAATATTTTGGAGATCTCAGAACCCAGCAATTCTGGCACTATTCTTAGCACAATTTCTTAGCTGAAAAGTTAAATCAGCCTCTGGGGCTTTCAAGATTTATACTGGTATATAACCTTTTTCAGGAGATTGTGGTAAGGGAGATTGTAATGTATGTCACGGACTCTACATTGTCTTTGTGAGCAATATTCAGTTAAGTGAATAATCTATACAGGCTAAGAATAAAATTTAGTTTGAGATAGAATACACTGACAATCCACTGTGCATGAGATGCAGATATAGTGGTGATAATTATGCTCATATAGAAATGCAGTGGATTTATGTAAATATAAAGACATGAGAACAGCACATTTTTTTTCATTAAGCTCAACATCCTGACATAGACTATGTAGAAATTTACATGGTTTTATTTGAAGCAATTAAATATAATATAATAAATCATGAACTACTTCATATACAAATAATATCTGTTTGACTTTACAGACTGAATTCTATTGATCTGTCAGGATAAGCCATTCATTCTTAGGAGGATGGTTTGCTATTAATCTATTGACCTAGAGCATCATGCTTTGAGGTGCACAGCAATGACTTTTTAACAGTGAACAGGAAAACTATGTAAGAGCTTTGATATGAAGGAGAGAGGAATAATACTGAAACCAGATGAAAATTCAGGGTTGCTTTTAGAAAATGTGAATGTAATCTCCTCAAATACTAAAACTGTCAGGACAAACAACCTTTCTTTAGCAATAAGAGAGCTGGACCACATTTCTATGAAATGCCGTCCAATTTTCACCAGGTGTTGGAATTTTTATTTCAGAAAGAAAGATTTTTTTTCTTTCACATATTGCACAATAACATTTTGGTCAATTGAAAGAAGTCAAACATCACAAAGTTATTTGATTTGGAAAGAAAAAAAATCTGCTTTTGGGTGTAAAGTGGAAAGTCACATTTTTATGGTTCTGAATGCAATGTCTGATCATTCAAATAGAGTGAAGGTTCACTTACTGTATGACAGAGCAAATTCTTTTCTCAGAGGTATGGGATAAATTTATTTTTGTCTACTCAGGTAATTTAGGCACCTATGTTGTCCTTATGTCTGTAACACTAGCAGTAGTTGTAGGTTTTATCCCTTAAAATTAGTTAACTACAAAATCATTCTTATTTTGTCCTCAAATAATGCATTTCAAATCTATCTTCAGATCATTACATTTTGGTAGCATCAGTGATCACGAAAAGTGAGCATTCATGGAAATTTTACTTTGAAATGTTGTGGATGAATCTCTAAATAGGCATATGTAAATAATAAACCCAGATGAGATTATTCAAACCAATTATAGTTTAGCAATGCAAGAAAATTTGAATTTAAAAATCAAAGATTCATAACAAATAATTTAAGGACAGACAAATGTGTTTACTGACATTCCTGGAGAAAAAAAAAAAAAAAAGAAAAGGAAACTTTAATTGTAAATTATTTCTTTAGCTTCAAAACAAACCATAAAGAACCTTGTGCCATCTCTGACACTTAAGTTGCTTCACATGTAAGAGAGAAATTCTTGTTAATTATGATCTTCAGTTATAAAAATACCTTGTATTTTGGTGAGGATTTTTGGCTCATTTGGCATACAAACAAGGTCAGCTACAGTTAACCTACATTACTGATACTTCATAACTTTTGACTACACCACCACAGTGTCATTTCTTGTCCAGTTGACTAATTAAGTAATACAGCCCTAGTAAGAACAGAAATTTAGAAGTCCTGGAAAAAAAAAAAGTAGAATTTATGTTCTGAAATACATTCCTTTGTGAGTCCATGCTAGGAAGGCACTTCATGCATGCCTGGGATTCTGTGCAGTGTCAGCATGAAATACTGTTTCAATCACTCCTTGCACCCACGTGGTAGCAATTGCAGTGCGCTGAGCTGAGAAGCTTTTCAAAGATCGATAAAAGCATCACCGAGCAACTGCTTTCCCACATCAGTGAATAACTTCATCTTATTTTACTAATGTGTGCCTATTTATGGGTTTTATTGGTCCTTTGCACTATATTGGTCTAGTTCTTTTGGCAGTGAAGACGTAGCCTCAGGAAATGGTGGGGCATGGTGCAGAGATTCCCGAAGAAACATGAGCTTGAGGGAAATAAAGTTTCCTTGATCATAGAATGGGTTGGGTTGGAAGGGACCTTAAAGATCATCTCATTCCAATCCCCCTGCCATGGGCAGGGACACCTCCCACCAGACCAGGCTGCTCAAAGCCCCATCCAACCTGGCCTTGAACACTGCCAGGGAGGGGGCATCTCAGGGACTGTAAGTAGAGCTCATCTGTTGAGGCACAGTGCAGTGCCAGCATTACCTGCTACCTGCCGACTGGCGCTGACTCATGAAGAACTAAGATGTGCGCCCCCATGACCTGCTGTTGTCATCCTTCCATGGGATATGGATGTCACCTCCTCCAGCTTGACACCACCCTGGTGCAAAGGAGGATTTTAAAAGAGTGGGACTACATAATTTAGACTAGCTTTTAAATGTTTTTCATAGTGCCAATGTTATACCAAGTGTCTTTATTTTAGCAAATTCAAGCCAGCATCACAGAAATTCTAAATTCATTTAAAGAAGAAACTAGTGCCATGGTTCAGATCTTTTGGTTTCCTAATAGTTAAATTCCATTGGAGCTGCATCTGATTTACAAGGGTATATTTACAAAAGGAACCAGGCTGTAGCCATGCTTCCCAATCTTTCTCACACGTCTTCGCACCTTTAAAAATGTTTTTATTTTTTAAAAACAAACTTCATTTGATGTTGGAGGGAATAAAAGGTTTCTAAACCACATTATTCACCCATTATTTTGTTTCCGGCAAATGTAAAACAATGCTCAGAACTGAACTAGAATAGCAAGCGTTTCTTATTTGAAAAGAATGCTTACATTGTTATATGAAGTTTTCAGTCTGGGTAATGGGAAATTATGGATTTTGCATCCCAGTTCAGTAAAGCACTCCAGCATTTGCTTGAAATTATACTTAAGCATGTACTTAATTTCTTTTCTGAATCTTAGCATAAATAAAGATACCAACCGAGTAGGTAGCCAAAAAATTCTGTCAGATTTTCAGGTTTTTAATCAGTGTGTCTAAACTGGTCTATAGCAGTGCAAGGTTGCAGCTGCCCAGTAAAAGCTTTTTTAGTGGTCCGTATTACTCAAAATTACTCTATAAAGCTGTAGACTTGTATCCATACTATTAATTTCCTCTGTTCTTCTGTCATTAATGTGTTGTTTGAGCTTGAGACAATAATTTAGAATCAACGATCGAAGGCTTGATAGGTATGAGATTTATAAAAGTTCCTTAGCAAGCTGAACATCTTTAAAGATACTTTTAGTATTATTTAGGCACTTTGAAAATCTGGCCCAACATGTCTGTATTCACTTCCTAGGTTAAAATTATGATGATACCCACAAATATACCTAAGAAAATATCACCCATTGATAATTTTGACCTAGTATCATTAATATCATTAACTTCTACAAAATTTTCATGAAGTTGGCCACAAGAATGTTAAAAAAAGACAGTAATAAATGTGGCATAACTATTTAAAATAAATGGTCTTTCTGGTAGCACTGCTGCAGTTAGAGTCCAATGTTTAGAATCATTGAATATTTCAGTTTGAAAGGGATTTGAGGAGGTCAGTGCCACCTCTGTAAACAGCTATCTTCAACACAAGAATTGTTTTCAAGGTATTTTGGGGACCTATCTTTTCCTGCTTCACTGTGAGATATTTATAACTACATTAGATACATATTCCCCAATATCTAGTAGATACAGGTCTGACTGTATCGTTACTCACATGTGCACATTGTTCTTCTGTTGTAAACTAGCTCTTGGGTCTGTTTTTACTCTTCCTAGTTATATTCCACAATTTCTATAGCTAGCACAAGAAAATGGCACCTGCCTTTTGCAGCACATAAATCTCAGATTTTATTCATATTATTTTCCTTGCTCGAATGCATTGCAAGCTCACTTATAATGCTACTCTCCATGTTTCTGTCTCCACTTGATTACTAGGTCTAGGATAATTTTTCACCTGATGCCTTTAAATATATTCCAAGATGAATCTCATTTTGTTGTTCTTCCTGCCCATCATTCTAATATCTCTGCTGATCTCCTCCAAAGCTTATTGAAGTCAATAGAAATCCTGGATCAGTATCCAGGTTCCTTTGAACTATCTGTCTTTTATCACCTTTTGTAACTCCACCCTCTTATTCATCATAGAGGACTTTCATTAAGGGGTGGCTTACTTCTTCTAGATCATTAGTGGAAATGTTAACTAAAACCATACTGAACACAGATCCCTGAAGTACCTCACTAGGAAAAGACCTTCCCACAAATCTATATTTTAATGTTTTGTCTTCTGCTTTTGTTTATAGTCCTTCAGCCACTTTTCATTCCACAAGATAGTGCTCATACTCCAGGCAATTTAAATTAATTCAGCATTTTCTATCAAATAGTTTCCACATCCTGGGCCAAACTCTTCCCCAGTTATTCATGCACACATTTATTTATGTCAGTGGGATTACATACAAGCAATGCATGAAAGAATCTGGTCCATTATGCCCCACCCCCCATACTTTCCCTTCAATTATAGATTTTTTTGTTTTGTTTTATGATAATGTGGTATTTAAAAATCAGTATATTTGTTCTCTGTGTTGCCTATGAGCATGTTGCAAACTGTTATCCACGAAGACAGAATGGTCTGATTATACTAATAGAAAATATTTCCTTCACCTCTAAAGTGTGGTCTTAATTTATGATAAAAAACACAATGGAAGTTGTACTCCCTTTTTTATATACATACACAATCATATGTGTATATTTATACTTTTATTAAAAAGAATAATTCTTCTCCTTCTAGAATCTAATTAATCTTATAGCAGTAATCTTTCTTGAAGCTGAACTGATCTTTTGGGACAGTTGTGCTTATATTCAATTTAATTGAAATTTGAAACTTTCTGAAGTACTGGAATGCTGTTGAATTTTTTTTCCCCAACTTCTTGTATGAGTTGGAACAACTTTACTCTCATTATATGGATCTGACATATTGCAGAAGATGCATCTTGAAATATTTTAAGTGACAATCTGAGTAATGGAATCTGAGTCAGAAATCATAAAAATTACCATTAGATCAGCCAACAAAATGCCTTTATAATTAACATCCTATCTGGATACTTAAATGGTATCCCCAATTAGTATTAATAAAACCTGTTTAAAACCAGATCTAGCTGGAATAGCTGAAGACCTTGTTGGTAAAGTTCCTAGGTCACTGATTAAATCCAGTACAGATCAGTAACAACTAAAATTTATGTTTGGAAACATACATGGAACATTTTGATTGGTTCAGCCCAGTATCCAGTATAAAGGTGACAATATAATTAAAAAAGAAAGACATATTTAGAACCGTTGTTGCCCTTTGGAAGATCTCAACACAACACAGAGCGTGCAAGGGACTTTCATGTGATGGCAACAGAGAAGTCTCAAGTTACAAGACAAAAAATACTAGCAAAGAATCTTGCTCAGCTGTAGTCTGCTCTTTCCCTGCTATGATCCTCAATGTGTATCAATCAAATTAGGTAAATAAAATCACTATCCATGGGTCTTCAAGGACACCTACCTCTCTTCTTCAACTACGTAGTGAAATTAATCACTTATTTTATGTAAACTGCTTCATTAGGAACCTTAAATTTGAGTGCAAACCATGTGCCTATATTAGGGGAACTGAGTCCAACCTGTAAAATAAATTTTAGGTACGCGTATTCAGATGAGCAACCCTAATCCTCTTGTTTAAGTGCTTAGGTGCTGTGCTGAAACTTTCTGTCATGTCCTCTGGATGAGACTGGCTCAGAGGAACAGGTACATGTGCAACACCGTTTAGGCTGCAGAGACTGACTCTCTGATTCAGTCCCATGAAGAGGCTGGTTTGCTATGTCTGACAGAGACTACTTGACCGACTTGCTGGTGGTGTTATACTGACAACAGCCAGCTCCTACCAGGGAATGATGTAACCCGGTCCAGGCCAGTCCAGGCAAATGGGAGGATCCAGAACCTACAGCCATGTCAGACAAATGTGGTGGGAGCTCACACTTTAGCAGAGCTTATTGACTAGCACCTATATAGTATTCTGAATAATAAACTGCCTCACCTCCCAGTCCACTTTGCACTCATGCATGAAAGATTCATGAAGCTAGGGAGAGGGAAGGCAAGCAGACCCCTGTGCCTTCATGAGCTTCACTCATTCAACAAGGAAAAAAATGTAATTCTACTCATTACAGCCTGAATAGATGTATTTTATGATAGAAAGCCGTTCAAGAAGTGTCATAAAAAAAAACAAAAACCCACTCAAACAAACAAACCAGGCAGAAGAAAAGCTTTCCTCTTTCCTAGATGTCCTACCCATAAGGATCCTTTTGTGCAAAAGGTAGGTAAGCAACATCTCTGCCACAATCACCTCAACCTCATTCTTCAATTTTTAGAGGTGCTCACACACCTGATGGGATGGTATCTAAATTTCACTAGGACTTTACAGGCTTGCTTTACATCTTCTCAGACTACAGCACTTGCAGAATGACCAGTAAGTCACAATGTGCCAAATGAACCCCTCCAGCCAGAAGTGGGAAACAAGGGTCAGGTAGAGGGAAATGTGGCCTTAGACCTTTACTCTTTCAGGGCTTTGCTCTGGGCATTGGTACTCCCTGGAGCAACAAAATGAATCATGCTTTGTTTGGAGTGACTAATCTGCTACTGTCACAGGGTCTCAGAGGAAAAGATTTTGGTATCAATTGTATTTGTCACCTGAAATATGCACTTTGGAGGGGACAAAACACAATATATGATTTTTTTTTTTGTTCTGCTTGTGGCCTTCACGATTTCAGATGGTATGTAAAGCAAACAGTAGCAGAGGCAAAATATATATACATCACAATTGGAGTACATCTAGCTCCTATGAAGTCACTGAATGCCATACTGTCTCTTGTTAGCCATAACTAATGGATTAATTTCTTATACATGTAGTCGTTAGTATTAAAGTCAGGGATCTAAATGAAGGCAAGGTGAAAGGTTTAAGAGCTGGTGGATGGAGATGGCCTATAAAGATAGTGGAGGCCAGCACATAATTGCTATTCTGGACTCCTCACCAGTATCAGACATGATTTCTTCTCTTGGAGCTATCGGGGATTGCCTTTCCATGTCTCCCATGTACCACTTACAGATCTGATCCAAATGTTAGGTAAAAGACTTCTGTAAGAGCAATAGCTGTTGGAAATAAGTAGAGCATGCTGCATGGTCTCAGCAGTCACCAGCTGACAGAAAAAAATAAATGCAAGGATGTATTCCTCCTGGTTTATTAGAACTTGATTCATTCTTAAGAGCAAGCCAATAGCATCAACTGGCATTGAGCTCTCCAGCCAAGACATCCATTTAAATCAATGAGGAGAGGTAGGTGCCTTTGGTGCTTTCAGAGGTGGACTGAGCCCACAGAACTGAAACATCTATGTTTGGATGTTAATTCCTTTGAGCCTGATGCATTAAAAACTTGGGCAATGAGAAGGTATAAGATAAATATCTTCTCCTAGACCTATCTTCATTAGTGGATTAGTTCTCTCATCCCTGTAGCTGACTGGGGCTTTTGTGTTTGTGCTCCAGAGACACTGATTTATCCAGTCTTCCCAAAGATGCCACTTTTCATCCTAATTCATCATCTGTTTCTTAAGGAAAAGAAAAAAGAAGTGTGTGTTTGGGGAAGGAGGGGAGAGAGAACAAGAGAGAGAGAGAAACAACTCCTGGAGCAGGTATAAGATAAATATATGAAAACCATAGACATGAAACAGACACTGATCAGGTACACAGCAGGGTGCCTGTTTAATGTCCACTTTGTACCTATTTCTTGTACAAATAGAAAGCAGTGGCTTCAGACACAGCCTTCACTTTACCTGCTCCGATATTGAACAGACCTACTTTCCTACAGGAGACAAGAAGCAGTGGAAGTACAGGTGCTGAGTAATAATAGCCACAGGAAAAACCTGGACGCACAAAGTCAAACTGATGAAACTTGCCTCTGCTCATCTCACCGCCAGGAAAAATCCTTCATGTTTTATGTCAGATGTGAGAGTCTGTTTATATGCACATACACACACATGAGGACATATATGTATATATGTATGTATGTATGGAAAGAAAACAAGACAAAAAGAAGGAATGCAAGTTACAGCTTATGTCACTTCACTAATCTTGCTGGATTTCAGTGCCAGCTTGACTGTTTATTACTTCTTTCTTTTCTTCGTTGACATCTTCTTGATGTCAGTACTCTAGCAATATGTTACCTTTATAACTGATGGCTTGAAATGAAGTTCCAAAACCTGCCTACATTATATCAGTTAATTGTCTGGTGACTGTGGAGAAAAGAAACCAGAACTATGTATTTCAAGTAATGCCCAACACATGGCAAACATCAAGTAAGGAATGCAAGGCCTACGCTTGCAAAGAATGCAATAAATATAGGCCAGATCATAAACACTGCTATAACAAGACAACTGAGGAAGAAGATTTGAAAAGATAAAATTGATTTCTGTACCTTTACTTCTGTAGCTTCTCCAGGAAGTAATTGAACAAATAAGCTCAAACCCATCACCTCCACATCTAGTTCAACCATAAGATTTTAGCTCAGTATTCTTGACTTTGAAAAAGGGAGAATGATTCTCTCCACAGCATTAATTAATTTGCAGAACACTGGCTTGTGTTATGCAGGAAATAAGAGTTAGATGATTCCAGTGTTACCTCTGGTCTTAATAATCTTTTATCTTGGAAATGACCTGTGCTTCACATCATTTAAACATGATGGTCTACATTTTAATTGCTTCAGTCTTCAACCCTACACTGTAAGTCTATTGCAGTTAGTTAAATGGGGATATAATCCTGCCCATCTACAGTTTTATATTTCTTTGTCACAGAATCACAGAATCACAGAATGTCAGGGATTGGAAGGGACCTCAAAAGATCATCTAGTCCAACCCCCCTGCCAGAGCAGGAATACCTAGATCAGGTCACACAGGAACATGTCCAGGCGGGTTTTGAATGTCTCCAGAGAAGGAGACTCCACAACCTCTCTGGGCAGCCTGTGCCAGTGTTCTGTCACCCTCACTGTGAAGAAATTCTTCCTCACATTTATGCGGAACCTCCTATGTTCCAGCTTACACCCGTTGCCCCTTGTCCTATCATTGGATGTCACTGAGAAGAGCCTGGCTCCATCCTCATGACACTCACCCTTGACATATTTATAAACATTAATGAGGTCACCCCTCAGTCTCCTCTTCTCCAAGCTAAAGAGACCCAGCTCCCTCAGCCTTTCCTCATAAGGGAGATGTTCCACTCCCTTCACCATCTTTGTGGCTCTGTGCTGGACTCTCTCAAGTAGTTCCCTGTCCTTCTTGAACTGGGGGGCCCAGAACTAGACACAATACTCCAGATGTGGCCTCACCAAGGCAGAATAGAGGGGAAGGAGAACCTCTCTCGACCTACTAACCACCCCCTTCTAATACACCCCAGGATGCCATTGGCCTTCTTGGCCACAAGGGCACATCGCTGGCCCATGGTCATCCTGCTGTCCACCAGGACCCCCAGGTCCCTTTCCCCTACGCTGCTCTCCAGCAGGTCAGCCCCCAACCTGTACTGGTACATGGGGTTGTTCTTCCCCAGATGCAAAACTCTACACTTGCCCTTGTTGAATTTCACTAAGTTTTTCCCCGCCCAACTCTCCAGCCTATCAAGGTCTCGTTGAATGGCAGCACAACCCTCTGGTGTGTCAGCCATTCCTCCTAGTTTGGTGTCATCAGCAAACTTGCTGAGGATACATTCTGTACCCTCATCCAGGTCGTTGATGAAGATATTAAACAACACCAGTCCCAGTACCGACCCCTGAGGGACTCCACTAGTCACAGGCCTCCAACTAGACTCTGTCCCATTGACCACAACTCTCTGGCTTCTTCCCTTCAGCCAGTTCACAATCCACCTCACTACCTGATCACCAAACCCATACTTTATCAGCTTATCTACAAGGATGCTGTGGTAGACACTGTCAAATGCTTTACTGAAATCAAGATAAACCACATCTACCGCTCTACCATCATCTATCCACCTAGTTATTTCCTCATAGAAGGCAATAAGGTTGGTCAAACATGACTTACCCTTGGTAAAACCATGTTGACTGCTCTTAAAGGCTGATAATCTTATCCAAGGCTGATAATTAAACAGTTATAGCAAAGGTAATTGGCGCTGTGACAGAATTATACAATTTGGACCTTGGACTGTGAGATCTTCATGGTAAGGTTGTTTTATCCTTTATTTCATTATACTGCCAGTTTTCTTTCATACCAATATCAAAATGTGAATAAGATAGGTCCTAACGACCTTTCACTGGCCATAGGGAGTGTTGTACCAATGCAACTGTTCACCCTTTGTGCAGTTTTGCTGATGGATAGAGGAATCTGAGGGCATCACAGAATGGTTAGTTAAACGTGTACGGCCTGACTCGATCAAGTTACAACTTTGCTTAGAGGGGCTTGTGATGGCTTTAAGACTCTCTAAAAGAAATCTTCAAATTAAAAAAGGTGTTGGATCTATCAGGCTGATTACCAGGGTTGTTTTACCAGTCTGGCAATATGATCAACCCAGAAGTTCAGCTCCAATGCTCCCATACATTTTTACAGAATCAATAATATAATTAGTGGTTTCCATTAACAGTTCCAAAGTGTAGTAGCTGCTGACAAGCACTTAACTCTTCAGTGAAGGTCCTGGTACCTTTAACCCTATCCACAAGAATTGCTTATATATTAATTAGAGATTTCTAGTGACAAGATTAGGAGACTGGATAACTAGACTGCCTCAGCTTTCCACCTCGCAACTGATTGTATGTGCTAAATGACAGCAATGTAAACTGTCTGTAATAAAACTTACATAGCATATACATATAGAGTGAGGGTTAATTTTAATCTTTCTAATATGCTTTGAGATTCTCAGATGAAGAGCAGTTACAATGCCTGGAAAATATCAAACCTTTACTATTGTTAAAAATAATCAAAGAAATAGACAAGATATGCTGCACACAGAAAACACTTCCATATTTATTTCTGTTCTTACATATGCAACATTTTTCTTCCAAGGACAAAACATCCAGTATAGGTAACATCAGGGAAGCTCTGCTGACCTGGTGGATTAGAGGTCAGATACGCAGACTTCACCATACAGTCTGATGTATATCCAGGATTCACAGAGAGAGTGAAATAACTGCAGGCAGGTTGCAATATTATGTTAAATTAAATACATAGAGCACTTGAAAATACACATCCAGTTTGAGGTCTCCTGGCCCCCTTCAGATAAGATGTGTACTATTTTGCAAATATATCCCATTCTGTTGACCCAGGAAGAGTGTTTTTAGCACTTGCAGGATTTCTTGCTATGTAAGGTCCTAAGCTCCTCCACTGACATCAAGGTAAAGCTCCTCTGACTTCTGAGCTTCAGGTTCAGCCCTTCCACATGCTTGTGGAAAACATGGACAAACAACAGAAACCTGTGTTCCCAAGCCTTAGGGTTTTTGCCAAAGCTCCAGGGCAAGACAGTTTGGGTGAGGACTCATCATCTCTCACCATGTGTCTCAGCTTTCCACAGACAGTAGAGACTGGCACTCCAAGAGAGGCAGGGAGTCACCCCTTGGTTTTAGGCTGGGAAGAAGAGATGGGTGGAACCGGCTGTCTTCCCTTTGAGAGACTGAATGATGAAACAGAGTAAGGGCAGGACTCAGCAGGAAATGTATACACCCTGATTTAATTCTGTCCTTGTAGGGGTGTATTACATAGGCCAGGTGCCTAAGCTTCCTAAGTGATCAATGAAGAAGCAGTTAATACAAAGAAGCACAGAGAGTGATTCATCTAACTGTGGGCCAGGGGCAGACTGAGCTGACTAAACACAAGGTTTTGGTACCTTGTGAAATGCTGTAGAGTACCTGACATACCTGCTCCCACATTATGAGTTACCTAACTCATCTGGACTGACAGCTGGGCAGCAGCAAGGTATCCACAAAAGCATGCATGCTTTGGTATGTACATGGCTAAGTACATGGCTGAAGCAGGTGAAATCAGTCCCAACTTTTAAAGTTGAGGGAAACTGTTTAGAAGATGCTCCTGAGCATTTTTAATAGCATAAAATGTATACAATCGTATAAAAATGATGTAAGTGACACAGTGAAAATTGCACCCATTCAGCTCTTGTGGCTGCTGTGCCTTCTGGTACAGATGTTTTTGAGTTCCACTATGTCCAATAAATCCTGACTACTTTGCCACTGAATATTTAAGGAACCAGATTCAACAGCAGACAATTTCTGTTACAAACAATGACTGACTCAGCAAGGGGAAGTTTGAGCTGGATTAGCACAAAAGAATAAAGAAATGAGTAAGAGTTGTCAGAAAGCAGAGTTTCTAGAAAGTTTAATTCAAGTTGTCTTACAGCTTTGACACATGGATTGTGGAAATACATTTCCTGTTCCAGTTATATAAAACTGTCATTTACACATAATCAGTCCACAGTTTGGCATTTAAAAAAAATAAATTGTGCAGACAACTGACAATACCATCCTACTCAGACAGCACAGAGGCATCTCGCTGAATGCTGATTGGCTAAATAATTTCTGGCAATACATACATGATATGTAATTAAAACTGTTCTTCAGGAGCACAATCCATACCAAAAAGAAATTGAGCACAGGATGCTTAGTTTCTCTGAAATGCTATATTCTTCCAATCTTTTTTCCAGCATTCACTAACACACGTAGAACATTTATAATCTCCCTATCAAAATTTACCCTATGGTCTTTTTAGTCATAAGCATGTTTAATCTTGGTTTTGAAACGTACTGAGATCTTGACTTCCATTATATTAACTTTTCCTCAGATTCTGAATACTACTGACATCAAAAATACAGGGTAAATATACTCTGACTCAAATACATTAGTACACTGTCTGACCATTGTGGAACCAGATTGAAATCTGGGCAGAAAATAATAAATGGTAGAGCAAAGTCACTCCAAAGCTGCAATTATAGCAAGAGCAGAAGAACACATACATCAACACAAATGTTTATTTTTAGAAAGATATGGAAGCTTCATACTCTGCCTCTTGCAGTCATCAAGCTGTTTAGTAGGGACCCAAAGTTCAGCTGCTAAGTTAAATTTTCTCAATACTATGGGCTGTCCATATTCCCTGGACACCTCATGGGTTCACTACCAGAATATATTGCACCTCCCTAAAGTCCCAAGATACGCATATTTTAAGGGCTTTTGGATTTGTAATATTTTCTCTCCAGGCATGAATGACAAAAATCATGTGGTTGTTGACAAATTTTGGTAATAGGTGGGCTACTTTTGACTAAAAGTGCTGAGAAATAAGTTGTTCTGAAACTCAGAGTCAGATGTTCTGTGAGGATGGGATGTCAGTATCTTTTCAGGCTGAACTTTGCTGAAGGAGAAAACATCCAGTTAAGACAAATTCAACTCCCATAGGTTTCCCTTGAAAAAAGCTACTTTTTCAGTTGCTTTGGTTCTGAAGACACTGATTCCAGACCAGGAGGTTTTATTGCAAGTTGTAACTATGGGACCATGCAAGGAGGACAAAAAATATGTTTAATCTCCAGATGAGGGAATATGTCCTAATTAGTTATGTCTGCTCTGGTGTCTGGCTACCAGCTGACAGACTCGACAGACGATCTCTCTGAACCAATTCAAATTGGAAAAAGATTTGGGTTAGGGTCATTTTTTGAGTGGGCAAAGGTTGGGGCTGGTTGTTATTTAGACTGAACTAGTTCATTCATCTCTAGTTACCTATATGTCAATACAATAGATTCCCTTAACACAATATGCCGCGGGCTAGAAACTTTCTGTTTTGTTTCTACCTGCACATTTTCATGGGCTGCTGCCAGAAGAGGAAGGCAATATGTCCTGGGACAAAGAGGAAGTTCTAGACACTTCTGGAAGAGCTCCAGAATGCACTATGAGAACAGACACTTTCGATGTAAAACCTTCAAGCTTTGTGCACTTCAGGTCACAGCTCAGGTCAGGCTCAGACAGTCAATCAGAAGCTTGTTCATATGCCTGTGAACAATACAGTCTGCATGAGGATTTGGCAATTTTATACTTCAGACCTTCTGTCACTATCTCTGTGCTAATTTAGCTTTTATTGTGTGCTGGAAGGACTCAGAGACTGATACAAAATGCAACCAAATCAGTGGAAAACCTCCCATCAATTTCAAAAGAAACTGGTTTAAGTGCTCGTCACATAGGTGCAGAATGAAAAAAAAACCTTAGATGACTCTGTGGTCTTACTTGAATGGATACAGTCGGAGAGTACTGGGAAGTGCCTTCAAGAGCTGTAAATTCTCTGTAGTCCTATTAGGAATAAAAGGCAGAAGAAATTAGTATTTCAGGATTCATATCACATGAAAAGAGCAGAGTATTTTCCAGCAAATCATTTCCATTTTTACATTGACTGATTTGCTCTCCTGAGCTCATAAAATAGACAAAACATAAACAGGAAGTACAAAGCAGTATATTATATATGGCATACTTAAAAGCCTAGAAAGGAAACTTAATTTAAGATTTTTTCCCTTTTCACAGATGGATGACTAGGTGGTATTGTTTTTATACCTTGCCTTAGCTCTTCACAACTTCACAAGTGGTGTCCCTCAGGGATAGGTACTGCGGCTGGTGCTATTTAGCATCTTTGTTGGTGACATGGACAGTGGCATTGAGTGCACCCTCAGCATGTTTGCCAGCAACACCAAGCTGTGTGGTGTGGTGGACATGCTGGAGGGAAGGGATGCCATTCAGAGGGATCTTGACATGCTGGAGAAGTGGGCCCAGACCAACCTCATGAAGTTTAACAAGGCCAAGTGTAAGGCCCTGCACCTGGGTCAAGGCAATCCCAAGCACAGGTACAGGCTGGGCAATGAGTGGATTGAGAACAGTCCTGGGGAGAAGGACTGGGGCATGTTGGTGGATGATAAGATCAATATGAGCCAACCGTGTGCGTTTGCAGCTCAGAAGGCCAACATGTCCTGGGATGCATCAAAAGATGTGTGACCAGCAGGTCGAGGGAGGTGTATTCTGCCACTCTACTCTGCCCTCATGAGACCCCACCTGGAGTACTGTGTCCAGCTCTGGAGCCCCCAACACAAGAAAGATATGAATCTGTTGGAGCGAGTCCAGAGGAGGGCTACCAAGATGGTCAGAGGACAGGCTGAGAGTTAGGCTTGTTCAGCCTGGAAAAGAGAAGGCTCCGGGGAGACCTCATAGCCCCCTGAAGGGGGCCTACAAGAAAGCTGGGGAGGGACTTTTTACAAGGGACTGTAATGATAGGACGAGGTGTAATGGATGGAAGTTGAGAGAGGGTAGATTTAGACTAAATATAAGGAAGAAATTCTTTACTGTGAGGGTGGTGAGGCACTGGAACAGGTCGCCCAAGGAAGTTGTGGATGCTCCATCCCCGGAAGTGTTCAAAGCCAGGAAGGATGGAGCCTTGAGCAAACTGATCTAGTGGGATGTGTCCCTGCCATGTCAGGGGAGTTGGGACAAGGTGATCTTTGAGGTCCCTTCCAACCCAAACCGTTCTATGATTCTATGATCTGTCCTCTGACATACTTTCCAACCCTTCCCTCCCCTGACCCAGTCCCCTTGCTATGTCCCACAGCACATGTGTAGGATCTGCACAAAGCTAGTCACTAATTATAAAATCTTGTCCACACACTTTAATAGAAATATGCCCCATTAAACAGCTGACTACTTACTCTCCAATACATAATCTTATTATCTTCTTCCTTCTTGTGTTATTCAAGAAGGTAACAGGGGTCACCAAGCTAAATTCCGAGCATGTAGACCTTCTGGATTATCATCTGGCAAACATTACAAACTTCTCTCTTCATGATTATTTTCTATCTGTTTTATGGTCTTAGAGCACCGCACACTAGTTCCACTGATTATAAATTACAGGATGGGGAGAGATCTGATGAAAATATTCACCTTTAAGTGGCCCAGAATTTTATGTCTGTGAGAAAACACATATTTTTCATTGCTAACAGATGCAGCTTAGACCACAGCCAAACAACCGCGCATAGCACACAGGCACACACCTATGTTACACACATCGCACGTGCACATGAACACATACCCTGTATTATTACAAATTCAGCTTTCACTTTATCACCATAAAAAAACAACAACTGATGAACAGTCCAGAAGTTGCAACACTTTGCTGTGCAGCTGTCTGGCATACTCATGTGGCAAAGAACAAGTGCCATGACAGCAAAATGGGTCACAATAATGAATGACATTTGCAGATTCCTTTTTCTTTGTGCCAGAACTCCTAAATGCACCACTCCTAGCATACTGGTACCCCATAAGACCCAGTTCAGCTGCTGGAAATGTTACTGAAAAGAATATCAACTTCTGTTTCTAACTGGAAACTAATATTCAGGTTCTATATTTGGATGACACTTCACAGCTAAATGCTTCAATTTCCACATAAGAAAAATAGCAAATAATGATATTGACCTTTGTAGAGCACTTTGAAATCCAAGGAAAAAAGAGCTACAAGAAAAGCTGGCATTATTATTATTTTTCTCTTACCATCTGTGGAGGGAAAAAGAATGAAAGTTGATATAACAGAAACAAAGAAGTAGATGTATTTTGACAACTTTGTATAGGCTAGAATTATCTGGGTGGAGGGTGGTATTTGCATGGGATACTTTGCCAATTTTCAAGAACAAAGACAACAAAATCAAAAAAATCAAGAGCTTCTAGTTCACATCACTGGCATGTTTAAGGACTGAGTTGAAAGTGGGATCATAGGCCCGTTAACATTCTATTTTTGTTTGGTAGTTTTATCCAGCTGTTGCAGACATGTAGCTAGATTTTGGCTTCTGGAGTCCTCCTACATGCATGTCAAGATTCAGGACCTGATTTTCCTGTTTTAAATTGGGCAGCCATCCTGGAAACCATAATAAGATGCAGCACTGTTGACAGACTTTCTCATGGAAAGTCGAAAAAAATGCTATAGAAATTGCTATATGCAGGGATGTAGTAAAAGCTTTCAGTTCTCCCCAAAGTCCCTGAATGTTGCCTCTTTTCTACTTTTATGTGTTCCTTTTAATTCTTTGCTATTATTTTATAAACTTGGTTTCATCTCACTAACTGTTCCCATCAAAGAATTGGCATTTTGTCCTAGTTAGTTGTCCAAATTCCCTTTATCAGAAGCAATCAGTGACAGGCACATCTAGAGGACTACATGAATCTATTATATATATCTCTTTGGATGGGCTAAACTTCCCTCTGAAAAATGTTTTTTCTTTCCATTGGCTAACAAGGATGCCAAAAAGGCAAGCTCAGACTAGATGCCTATGTGTTTGATGGCTAAAGTTAGGTGAGAAAAATCCCACTTCCAGTTGCACATAAAAATGTCAAGATCTTCACAGAAAACACAGAGAAGTGATGTCTTGGCCCCCAATCTGGAAGTCCAAATCAAAGTGATGGGCGTACCAGAGAAGTGAGGGTATACAAGGAAGGGCAATAGTTATGGAAATAACAGTACACAATTACTCATTTTAGGAATCCATCTGGTTAGGTGTGTTGTTTCATTTAAATGATGTGTAAACGCACTCACTTAATGGCCCTCATTTATACATTTATACATGTCATGTGTGCACTACAACACACACGGTTTTAATTTTAAAACCTAAAGCACAAGTAGCAGACCTCACCTTTGCTGGATGCTGTCGGGTGTCAAAATCGAAAAGTTCAGCTTGTGCCCCTTCCAAGGTAATATAATACATACGCATCTGTGCACCCTGAGGTCTGCACACAGCTGCACAATGTTTTATGAGATGTTGCAGTGGCTTCTGCTAGACTTCCTGATGTAAAACTACAAACAATCAAACCCTCCTTCCCCCACATCCCATTCGCTCAAGCAAATGCTGAGAAAAGTGATTTTTAAAGTCAGCTATGTCCTTTAAGCGCTTTTGCTCTAAAGAGCAGAAGTTATCTCAGTATTTACAGAAGTAGAGCATTCAGCTTTGAGCAGAAGGAAGACAAACTACTCAGCTTTTGTTCAAAACAAAAGTTTCTCTCAAATTCTAAATCAACCTTAGAAGGCAGAAATACGTATGCTCCACCAAACAGAAAAGCATGAGCTGACATCTAAAATCTGCACATTACTCTTTCAGCCACCCAAGAGAGAAATGATTCTGCATTAACACGAGAATAATGCAACCCTGAAAACTGATATCTGTGCATTTACACCAGGACAACAGCAACACAATACAATGTCCTGGCACTCTCTTATATTCTACCTTTTTCACTCAGCTTGTATCATTTTATAACTAGGTCCAGGTCAATAAAAAAGAGTAAAACAGAGTACCACTTTTTTTAAATTTTTGCCAAGAAAATGCTAGTTTGATAAAGCAAAATATTTTTAAATCTGTATTGATTCTGGAAAATGGATTGTTTTTTTTTTAAAGACTTCATTTTGACATATTCAGAACAAAAGGTTTTGATTCAAAATGATGTTTCATTTTGATAAGTGCCTTTGGTTTCACTAAAAAAAAAAAAAGAACAAGGGCATGGGTAAAATTTTAAATTAAATCAAATAAAATATTTGTAACTTTGCAGTTCACCAAAAAAAATGGAAAAGAAATCTTTCTGATCAAGTCAACGCAGAATGACTTTAAATTCCTTTTTTAAAATGTATCAAAAAAATGAAAAAAGATCAGACAATCTTTTAACTGACTCAAACCTGACCCCAGATGAAAAGCAGGAAATACCTTGAGTGCAAAAGCTATTTTAGCATTTATTTTCCTGTTTCCAGAAAATGAACATGAAGCTGTCAGTACAATAATTTAAACATCCTAGAGCAAGATGCATTAGAAATGAAACTAGTCACCGTCAGGACTGCTCTGACCCTCCCTTTGAATTGACATGTCCACATTTTTCAAAACTAATATGAAACTAATATGTTGTTTATTTTACGTGTTATCATCTAGGGAATCAATAAGGAACTCCTTTTACCATAGTCATAGCTTCAACAATTAGGCATCAGATGCACCAAACAATCAGTATTTCAGCCATTTCATAGTGCCATGGACAGTTTTAGACTGAGATTTCCAAAAAACCTTGGACAGAAAGTATTCAAATTCTAATACGTTGAGTGGGAACCAAGAACCTGATTCCACCAGCCATTCCTGAAAATTCAAGCCTTGATGCTCTTACACAGTCATTTGCACTGTCAGTCAGCAGTACCTACAGCAATACACTTCTAGATGGAAATCCTTTGCTGGTGGCCCTTCTCTTGGAAAATGGCAGAAAAAAAAGAGGTACCACCTCACTTAGCACAGTTCCTGCATAAAACTTGATGCATTCACGAAGTCATGGTAGTGTCCTGCTATAAGAATGTTCAACAGCCTGACTCTAAGGGATATACGATCACTCTTTTCAAGTGTTACCCTGGAAACAATTTGTCTCTTGGCAGACATTGCATACTTACACAGGAAACTAAATTTAAATCCTTAGGCATAACATCTTGGTCATGCCTGCCCTTTTGTTTGAACTCCTTTAATAAAACTCTTGCCCTCACACTTGGCTGTACTAAATCCAAGTATGATCTTTGCTTCCTCCTCATTATTGGTTCAGAGGGAACACTCTAATAGTTGTATGCAGGGTTATCCATTACCTAAAAGGAAAATGTGCCAACTTGGAGCTCTATTCATTGACTTACATGATGTTTACCCAAGGATTTTCATGCAACTGGCTTATAATGGCCATGTAATTTGCCTCTTCTGAACAGCTTTACAGAACTGGTATTCATCATCAACTCAGACTTTTCAGCATACAACAGGTGAGTCAGTTCATAGGTGGCTTGGGAATAAACAACGGAACAAGGTGGAGCATTTAAAAAAAGAAAACTAGGCAAATAGAACTGGTGCAATCAATCAAAAATATGATTCTTAAATGAGTAGTTTCAGAGGGGGGTGATGACAAATGAATGGAAATGTTATGTACACAAGTTAGCCTCATACCTGGCTGAAGGCATATAGTGGAACTGGAAATTTTGGAAAGAAATATCTGCCCACCTGCCTACTTTCTTGGCCAGCAAGAGCAGCACTTTCTAAACAGATGAGAGACCAAAGCAGTTCTCCACCTTTTCACTCAAACACAGACATACCCAAACAGGACAGGGGAGAGGAAATCATCCTCTTATTCCACAGTACACATAGGCTTAAACTCACACTGCCTGTTCTGACAACTACCACTTCTCAAACATCTAGAGAGTGGTAGAGGTGGCACACAGCTCAGGAGTCCACACTGTCCTTTAGTGATGGCAAAAGGCCAAAATTTGTCACCAAATGAGCATGCTTAACACCTCACAGACCTTCTGGGGGAGCTGAGACCTCCCACATTAATAAGGGTGTTTGGGTTTGGTTTTTTTCCCCTCCTGATTTTTTACTTTTTTTTAAAATTGATGCTGAAGCAACCCCAGTGTCCCTGGAAGCACATGTGAAGGGAGACAAAACTGGACACAAGTCTCATAAGGATGGCATAAGGATTTAACAATACCTCTTGGACTCGACTCCACTGATGAGGTAGATGCTGGCAGGGGACTGTGAGGAATTATGCAGTGTTCCCTCCCTCCTCCTTTTCTTCATAAAACAGCCTGTAAGGCAGAGAGTGCCTGAGACATGAGCAATGTTTTTGTTGGGAATGGATGAGTTTTAGCAGTGGGGGGAAAAACAATTTTCAAAATTTACTTTTCACCACCATGCAACACCTTGAAAATATTTTTGAAAAAAAGCCAGGTGTTGTGCAGTTCCAGGATTCTATCAGAGGTTCAGTGTCTTTGGCAGGTAGAACAGAAAATGCTACCAGCACACTGGAG
The DNA here is from genome assembly GCA_028020825.1 of Podargus strigoides. Classification (NCBI taxonomy): domain Eukaryota; kingdom Metazoa; phylum Chordata; class Aves; order Caprimulgiformes; family Podargidae; genus Podargus; species Podargus strigoides. Next base: position 11,107,676 of record CM051619.1, on the reverse strand, counting down.
GAAATATGAATAACTCTAGTCAAACTGTTTAAGAACGTAACCAGGAAAAAGACAGAGTGTATGTGAACTTTTCTGTGTCTCATCTAAAGCATCATTAGGCATGAATTAAGGAAAGTTAACCTTTTTTTTTACAAATTCATCACAAATTAAGGCTCTGTCATGCTGGGTGTTTTCAAAGACATGCCAGGAAGCAGTTGCTGTATCTCAGTATTTAAGACAGGTAAATGGCACATATGAAGGATGAAAGAAAAAAATTCCACACTCACTTTACATGTCATGAGTAGGATAAGGATGTCTTGCAGAAGGTCTTACATAAAGGTTGTGATAATGAGGGACTGCGTGCAGAGCTCTCAAATCCCATTCTAATGCTGCAAATACAATCATTTTTTTCTCAGAAGTCTGCTCTAGCTTCCTCATGAACATACCAGCTACTACTCCACTGATGTCAAAGGAATTATTTTTGCTGAATTATAGAGATAAAAATAAGTCAAACCTGGCCAAAAGCACGCTCACAGAACCAGATTCATCAGTGTGGTCCTGTAGCTTTATGTTACCCCAGTGATACAAGACAGCTATAAAAGTAGATTAACTAATGTAAGGATGCTGTGTGTCACCAGAGAAGTACAGAGCAACTGGAACACCTGTGGGAAATCTGTGTTGCACTGTTTTACGGTTTCTACCTTCTCACCTTTCTGACTTTCTTATCAAAGATTAGTACCAATTCCATATGCAGTGAAAATACATGGAAAATAAATACTGAAAGAAAGAAAAAAGTAAGCATTTAACAGCAGTAACCCAAACAGGTTGTAACTTCTGTTTCTTAAATTAATATGCTAGAAAATCTCCGCTGCTGTGGTTTTTAAAATCACTACAGCCAGATTTACTTGTAGGAAGAGATAGCAATATTGAGTTCTTATTAATACAACACCATGATCCTCAACTCTGAAACCAAGAGCTTCTGAGAATATATGGAGTCTAGAGTAGGCTGAGAACTCCTTAACTGATCATAGACACTTGAAACAATATCCAAAGATTTCAGATCTACCATCTCTCATGCGTACCAGACTCAGGCAACTTCATTGTGCACAATTATCATTGTTTGAAATTCATATAGATCTATAAAACACACTTGGAAAACATTTGCTTACTGTCCAGATACAGTCTAAATGATCCACAGTGGAATGGACCTAAATTTTTTTGTAAAATGTCAAATTTCAAAAATTGCAAATAAATTGGGAAAACATATGCAACTTTTTCACAAATTCCTTTCCCATCTCCAGAGCAACAGAAAATTTCAAATATAAATTTCAAAAATGTGAGGAAAAATCTTTAAATTCTATGTCTGATGTTGCTTCCCCATAGGAATTCATTTAATACTGTAGTAAGACTTTAGACTGAAATCTGAAACAGTTGGAAAAGGGCAGAAAGAATTTCCTTAAACAAACTTGAACAAGACAGAATTTCCTAGTGATGAGAAGGATTAAATATTGGAATGACTTACCCACACTGGCCTATCTTTTTAGAAAAGACAGGAGATGGCTCGCAGCCTGTGTGCAAAGAGGGAAGAAGATCTGGCTGAACATTGCTGTATGTATCTTTCTAGCATGGGAGTCTGTGAATCTGAAGTCCTCTGTTCCCTTACCTTTAGTGCCATTGATATAATTGCAATGTTTGATGCTCTATAATAAGATAATGTGGCAGGACATACCTTCAGAGAATTCATGGATCATAATAAACTAGAGGAAGCTGGTGACAAACTGAGTGGTAGAGATTCAGTCCTGAGGGAACCTGATAAACTAGAGGTCAGGGCCAACAGAAAACTTCTGAAGTACAAGAGAAGTGCAACGTCCTGCACCTGGGACAGAACAAGTCCATGCATTAGCACATCCTGGAAACTCTCCCAGTGGCAGCCCTGGTGGGAATAGGGGAACCAGACTGAATATAACCCAGAGAGTACTCTCATCATGAATAATGCGTGCTTGGCTGTGTTAGGAAGAAAGTGGCTAAAGGATCTAGAGAAGTCACTGTCCCCTTCCATTTGGCACTCGTAAGACCCCACCTGTGTCCCATTTTGAATCTTTCAGTAGCTGTTTGAGGCTAGAGGATAGAGTTGGGATTTAAACATTATGTGGAACAATTCTTGGGGGAATAGCTGCTTGGACTGGAGATACAGATATTTAAAGTTTTGGGATGAACAGGAGGTCCAGATGAAACAGTTTTCGCTTCTCTTCTGTCCTTTATTTCAATGAAATCTAAAATAACCAGCTCTATGAAGTCAGTTCATTTCACTGATGGTTTTGGCAGAGTTTCTCGCTCACCGTGTTGCCAGGAAACATGGCAGAGCAAAATGACTGTTGGACTGTCACAGCTTTAGGCCTTATGACTCTGAGGGACGAATGCCAAGGCAATCAGCATGCCGGGGAAGTTGCATACTTTGCAAACTCTGCGGCGTTACGTGACCCTGCAAAAGGGAAAACTCATGAGGTTAGAGGAGAAAAAAAGGCACATAAGGAAGAAGCTACAGAGCAATTAATCCCACTTTTTAATCTGTACTGGACTACTACCACCTGTATTTCATTTGAGCAGATGTTATCTGAGCAGATAATCTGAAGACAGCAACACAAATAGGGAAATTAAATGATGGTAGCACAACGCCTCACTTCCTGAGTAGGGATGTGATAAAGGACTCTGCAAACTTCCCCGCTTCACCTAATTTTGCACCTTGATTTGTCTTGCCTTCCCTTATCTTGTTTTATATTGTCTTATTTTGTCTTGCCTTGTCTTGTTTTATCAAGATACTCCTGTCTGAGGATAGTCCAATCCTAATTTTTCCACAAGATTTTCCAGCCTGTATTAAATTTACCACTCATAGATGAATAATCTGTTATCCTTCTGCAACAAATTAATTGCAGGCTGTTACAGAATGAGTGATGTGGGTACAAATTCTGTAAGTCTGCTATATAAAATTCAATGTAGCCTTTGCTGTTGGGCTAATCCTGTGCCAATATACTTGGCAAAAAGTACAGAATGTGTGCACACAACACAGGAATCTTTCAGGTCAGTATTGACAGTTGCATATTTATGTATTTTTCGAAAAACTTGAACAGATATAGAAAGGATTGTTCTGAAGTATTCCTGCTACCCTGTGTACTTTATAAACTGCCTTGGGTTTGACATCTGGTGCATTTTTCTGAAGTATATGTAAATAACTGCTTCTGATTGCTTTCAGAACTGCACCCTGTTCATCACTGAGATTCTACCATAAAATATATGTCAGTTATTAAAAAATAAACCAAAAATCCACAGGCATGTGAATTTCATGTTCTGTTAACCTGTCTTTGCCTTCTACACATATGGTGGATGAAGGAGTGGAACAGTTATTGTATAATTAAGATTCAGTCCTACAAATAACTGCATAAGCTTAACAATCACTGTTTGGGGGGATGGCTATACTGAAGTCTGTATTATGACTGCAACTTATACCAGTTTTTGAAGCTGATTTACCTTTAAACTAGCTTGTTAGGTACTGCTAGGAGAACAATTTTCCCAGTACAGAACAGAGTATGGGTAAATTCCATTAATCTTACACAGAATCCTTGTGGGTTTTGCATCCTGCACTGAACCCTTCCTACATTTCTAGCTACATTTCTAGTAGTGTCCAGGCTAGTTTACTTAGAAATGTCTTGTGCCTACATGTATAATTTGTAGACAAAGTACAGAAAAATCCTCAGGCAGTGAGAACTGTTTAATCCAACCAGTCTTTTGCAATAGTGTACCCATAAAAATGTGTTTATGCATGGATATGGACCTCTCCTGGGGACAAAGAGATTCCAGCAACTGGTAGAGCTGAGGCACTGAAGAACATGACTTCTTGTACTGGAGGGAGCTCTATTCTGAGATACTTCAGAAACTGTGGTTAGTCTCTACTTAGCATAAAGCTGTATGTTGTGAATCTTCATCCTTGGTTGAAGTCAGCAGGAGCTGCATGTGTGTTAGGGAAGAATTTGGCCCATTAGGACCTAATATGGCACATCAAAGGAAGATAGAGCTGGCATCTTTCAGAGAATTTTCTGATATTCACATGCAACTGTGCACTGTGGGTGGCATTGAGCTGGGTATGAATTGATTGGAGCATAGACAGGAACCAGAGCAACTGCAGCTAAGAGGAGGTCTGCAGACCACCCTCAGGATGCTGTGTAAGACCACTGGTTTCCTTCAGAAAAGGGAAGGAGGCTAGGGTAAATGGAGACTAGAGGCATTATAGTCTCTTGCAACAGAAAGCAATTTACTGTTACGAATGGGAACTGTGGCTAGGGAGGGGGCTGAGTGTAATTTTTAGTTCGTACTTGAAACTAGCTCCTGTTACCTTACTGAGAAAAAAGCCAGTTGAGAAAATGTGGTAAAGTGGTGAAAACATGCAGCTCAGGCAGGATGGAGTCTCAGATTCATTAAAGCTTTTGTCCAATCATTTGAAGATCATATCTTGTTCTTATGAGATGAAATGTACATAGTGCAGTCTGATGTTGTAGTTTATTCTTGTTTTGTAAGGCACAGGTGTATGCACATATGCATGCTAGGCTATCTGATGGTGTGTATTTGTTCTGGGGCTGGTTGCTCTCCTCATGGTCACAGCTAGTTCCATATCTGAATCTAATAGTTTGTGTTTAAAAGCTTTTGATACACTGCTTTCTACACTCTAAGGCTGAGTTCTGGTTTCTCCTTTCCTAATGTGTGTGGGCTATTCCATGTCCCTCATTACTCCTCACATTCATCGTGCCAGACCCCTCTCATGCTGGCAGCAGCAGCATGTGCACTTTGGTGATTTATAGTACTAGACTCCTTGGGGAAGAGTGTGTTTCACTGGCAGTAAAAGGGGTTGTTGTGCAGGTGGAAACTTGTTTAAACAAATCTGAACTGAAGTTGTGATATAATGGAGGTTGGTAGCTTAACATAAGCTCTCAGCGTCCAGAAAATCTATGTTATTCCACACATCAGAAACCTACCTGAGCTCTTCATTTCAGAGATTCCCATCAACTAAAAGGAAAAATGAAGTACTATTGGGGTAAATCTGAAATGAAAATCAAATGTTCTTTTACATCAAACTGTGGGTGACGTGCATGGGGGAAAAAACAAGGAGTTATTGTTGTCAGCACGGTTACAAATAAATTAATTGTGTTTTCACAGCTCACTAAAGTCTTTGTTTTTACTCCCAGATCCCTGAAAACAAATTTCAGATATAAAAATGTGCCCCAAATCCTGTCATTCCAAAAAAATACTGAGTTTGTAAAGGGGAGAAAAATTAACATACAGGTAGATATATCTCAGAAGCTGCAGACGAAATATTCTTCCTTGAGTAATATACTCCCCAGATAATGCTATGATCTATAAATTATAAATGTGATTTTCTATTGAGGCAGTTGAATTGAAAGGTTCAGAGTGCAAGTTTGGTTCAGTCAATCATCCAGAAGTTTGAATGTTTATTGAAATTATCTGAACCTATCAAATCACCAGTTTGAACTGGCAGTCTCCTGAAAACCAGCATTTCATGTGAGATTTCTGGCACTTACCTTCCAGGTGCTGGCCAGAAACATCATTTTTGTGGTGTTACAGTTTCAGACCTTGATGGCAATTACAATTGTCAAAATAAAAACTCTCTCTCTACTTGTTCCAGGACTTCACAAATATTTGGTTGCAGTTTGGTTCTGAATGTGTGAAAAGGTTGAGGAGAAGGTTTTTAATTTCCTTTTTCTTTTCTTTCTTTTTTTCCCCCTGATTCCTTTTGTCTCTTTTGAATCAGTGCTTCATCATCTCAGATGAAATGTCCCAGTAGTGAAACAATCCTGAACTTTGTTAGATCTCATAATTCTTGTGCCTCTTCAGAACATCAGACCTATAAAGCAACTGTTACAGTAGTTTATTCCTTTGTCGTCAGCTCTGTCTGTTGAAAATTAAAACATTTTCCTCATCTTGATGTGTGGCATATCTGACTATGAAAGGCCTCACCATCTGTTTTAGGGGCTGCAGAACTTAGCAGGGAATGTGAACACCATTGTAAGAAACTTCCAGTGTTTATTTTATTTCATTTCAGATACAAACTAACTTCATATAATCTCAATACAGAGCATTTTATTTATATATATATATATATATGTAATATATATTTATATTATTTTAAAATATAAACTGCTTTAGATTGAAAAACAGATTTCACATCCTATCTTCTTAGGCTCCAGGAAAAGTTTGATTAAGGAACTTTTTTTTTACCGTACACAGGCAAAAGTCTGTGCTATAAGACAATGCTGAAGTTTCTCTCTTTTAACTTGAGCTGATTAAACAGGTATTTAGCTGAAGCCAACCATGAATGTTCCCTCTGACGACTCTAGACAGATCCCACTCAGCCCTAAGCCTGTTGAAAGAGAAAGACTGGCAGTCTGAATTCTAAAATGTTGGGTCCATTTGGGTGGAGAAAAGAAGTAGATGTGTTGTGTCTTCACAAAGCTTCTTCTTCTCTCCATTATGGAGTCCACCATTTGGAGTTTGGGACAGTTTAGTCTTTAATGTTGAATCTGTGCAGTCAAAAATGTCTCTGGAAATAAACTCAGTTAATTGATACAAGCTCAGTTAATTTACGGGCTTATATTTATTGGTGCAAGAAGATGTTTACTTCAGTGGACCTGCTTTCTCCCTCAAACAGGAGACTGCCAAAATAGCTTCTGGGGTTACTCATGGTTAACTACATCTTAGAGTTGCTATCTGAGAAAGGAGATCCTTCTGGGTCTTCCTAAATGTAAGAATCCATACTTCTTTTTTAAAAAGCCATTACAACATTATCAAATTAAAGCCTACAGAAAAGCTCCTGAGTTCATAGGTGCGGTATCTCCAAGCACATATGTTGTCATGTAAAAACTTGGGCTTACTTTAAGCTTTCTTTCTAGTATGTATTTGTCTTTCTTGGTTTATCACAGTTAACATCTGTTCTTATTTCTAATCTTACTTGCAGGGAAAATGCCTACACCAACAAACTCAGACAGGAAGAGATTTGTGACTCAGTTTAGGTATCTTTCCTATAGAGTCTGCAGGTTTCTTCACTAGTTAAACTGTGACAAGTAAAATTTTGCATCCTGCTTAAAAATCTTCATTTCCGATCCCATGACTTTAATTTAATAATTTTTAAAGTGAGTTCTGACACGGTGTTCTGTTAACTTTCACAACTCAGCCACAAACCTGGCTGCTGACTATTCTGGCTTATGAAACCAACTGTGAAACTTAAATATTTAAACAATTATTGAAGTCTTGGGGTTACACTGATTCCACATCAGTTAAACTAATTACGTATAAGACCTATCACCAGACTTGGCTCCTAGTAAGAATTTCTGCAGTAATGTAAAATTTTTCATATACAGAACTGATGAGAATTATTCATCCTTTATCTCTGACTGCAAGTTTCCTTGCAGTCTTCTGCAAAGCTATGTACCTTTAGTCTAACCACTGAGGACTATTTGGCACTCTTGAAAACCCCAAAGTCTCCTTTCAGCCTCTGGCGAACTATTGCCCTGAAATTAAACCTCTTCCCTTAAAGCACTTTCCAATTCAGATTGGAAAGCACTGACTCACAAAAGAAGCTGCATAAATATCTCAAACATTAGAACTCATTTGTAAAATAAAGAGCATGTAAGCAGGTCGTAAACAATACACCTACAATGGGTTTCAGTGTTGCTTTTAGCTTAACAGTTCATCACCTACTGGTTATATAGGATAAAAAAGGACAAATAGTCTAAATATCACATGCTAGGGGCTGATTTCTGAGAATATTGACAGCAATGGTGACTGTCCCCAAAATCAACAGGGCATTTATGAGTTCTGTTTTACCCTCAGCGCACAGAATGCAACAGTGCAAATATTAAATTATTTACTAAATGTTCCAAAATATCAATATATCTGGGATATATATGTGGTGGTAGACAGCACCTAGTAAGACATATAGCACAGTCGTTTGCATAGCTACATTTTCTAGAGGTCGTATGATCCTACTGAGATACACTCTTCTAAAAGTAGAATATCCAACAATTCTGAAATACTTCTTCTTTCTGAAATTCCTTAGAGAACAGCAGTCATCAAAAGTCTTCAGGTTTCATGATATTGTGATAATTAAGGCTTTTCTCAAAAGTATTTTGGAAAACTGGCATTCTGGGCACAAACTTATTGACCTTTCATTCCTTTCCTGGCCTCTCAAACCCACAATTTGTGGAATACACAGTATAAAAAGCTAATATTTTTATCTGTGTGATATGTGGAAATAATTTCCCCACATTCCGTACTTCTTTTTTTTTAAGAAGAGTGCTGTCAACATCCTATCAGCCTCATAATGCATGGGGCCAAAAATTAAATATTCATTTGTCTTTCTGTTGTAGACAGGAAAACGTTTCTGCAAGTTGAATGATGTAGTAGTTGGTCAATATTCTGTCAGTCCTTACTCAGAGAACATCAACAGAAGCTTTCCAGAATTGGTAGTGGTTAAAAGTATAAGGACTTCAGGATCTGGCATTCAAGAGATTATTTCTTAAGTAAAACCTGAGTATGGGATTCAGAATGTGTTTTAAGATTGTTTAATAGTGAGGCATTGTTTTAATTTTCCACATATGTAGAATTTGGCAGGGAGTAGTGAACGTGCTTTATTTGACGTCTATTGACCTCATTTAATAATTATTATTAATTCTTCTGCTGCAACTTCGTTAGAATCAGGTTACTTTCGCAGGGCCATGTGGGTGCCCTCTGGTGGCTGGATTAACACCTCCCTCTGCCGATAATCTCGGATCACAATGAAAATTAATTCTTTATTGCCCTATTCACACAAATAAACCTTAATTTTACCTAAAGACTGCAGTCAGAGGTTAGACAATTTCTGAAGCAAAGATATGAAATTCAACCTGTGGGTGAAGGAAGAATGCTTGCTGCAAGAAGGTTATTATGGAATAAGTATTCAGATGCTTAATCAAATGGAAAGTCAAATTCAAGCCTTTTTGAGATCATGCAAAATGGAAAACTAGTTTGACTTCTGTTAAGACTGGAAATCTTGAGAACAGCCTTGTCCCTTGGTATTCTGCTATTTCTGTTTTGAAACCAAAACCAGGAATAGCAGGAGGGAAAAATAAAAAATAAAAAACAACAACAACAACAACAAAGTCCCCTAGAAATACAAAAAAAAAGTAATGATTTTGAAATTGGAAAAAAATTCAATTCTTGTTTTATTCAAATTGAGTTTGGTTCTAATCTCTTGTTCATTTATCTATCCGTAGAAGAATTCTAAGATATGTATTTTTCTCTTCATGTGACTTGATTGAACACAGACTTATCACACAGTTATTTCTACTTCCAAACAGCATTTAAACTGATCCAAAACACAGTATTTAGGAAACTAAGCGGTCAGCCATTTAGGAGTGTGATATTGGTCAAAACAGTCAACCTTAAAAAAAAAAAAGAAAAGGAAAAAAAAAAAGGGATAAACATATTCCTTTCTCCCCTGGGGACAAAAATAAGTGCTGATTTATCAACTATCCCAGAGACAGAGTTGGATTTATTTTTTAACTTAATTGCTATATGAAAAACAGATTATACAAGATGAGATTAAGATATGCGATATGAAAGAGGAGACGAGAGGAGAGATGAGGAGAGGAGAGGAGAGGAGAGGAGAGGAGAGGAGAGGAGAGGAGAGGAGAGGAGAGGAGAGGAGAGGAGAGGAGAGGAGAGGAGAGGAGAGGAGAATAAATCTGATGCAACACTGAGCAATGAATAGTGGAAACGTGATCAGCCATCGTAGAGCTTGAAGCACCTTCACAACATACCTGACTAAGACAACCAGGTTTTTTGAAACCAGGCAAATTGCATAATCAAGGTGAGTAAATGAACTTTACTATATAGACTTTTAAGGAAATGAAGCACAGAACCCTCCTGGCACCTCACCTCCTCTTCTTTGTTCCTATTTTGTCTCACGGCAGTGGGATGTGTGAGCTTTGAAAATCCCTCTCTGTGTCTGACAAGGAAATACACTTCTCATAACCATAGAAAAGGAGAGGGATTCAGCTTACCTTTTCCAGCCTCAGTAGCTCATGGTTACAGTCCTGATGGTTCCTGTCCAAATCCTGATTTGTCAGCTGACAGGACCACTGTCATGATATTTTTCCTATTTCAAGATAGACATTACACTGTTTCCTTACTGGTGTAATGGAAATTTTACCCTTTAATAGTATGAACAAGTTGTATAGTTAATATCTGCCAAGCAACTTTAGGAATTGCTTTATGATCCTATCTCAATGTTACACTTATTTAAATTTTGCATTAAATAATGGTGTTTTCCAATGCTTTTGTAGTAAAGTTTATCTGCCTATTCCTCTTACAGTTTTAATTTGTCACTCATTGCTGCAGTGTTGCAAGTCACCCATCCCAAACAGAAAAGTCCTCAGTGGAGTTCATGAAGCCTCTGACACTTCTTTTCTTGCAGCATTAAGTGTCTGCTTGAGGTCAGAGACTGGGAAGAAGGGCTGACATGAGGTTTAGGAATAAAGAAGGGTCTTCACATGGCAGAAAGACTGGCTTTAAGAGGAAGACTTTGGGACGTTCTTTAAATCTCTCAGCAACTTTGCCCCAGACCTCTCATGCTAATTAGTGTACGTTCATAGACTGCAGTTTAATTTTTTATGTAGCTGGAAAGTGATTAAAAATTAAAATCAGAGACTAATCCGTCTCTGGATCTGACTCATGACCACTGGAGGATCTGAAGCACTCGTGCTATCTCTGACTTCAGGAAGGTAGCAGCTGTATGCTGTGCCACCTGGAAATTCTGCCTCGCTCAAGTTTCAGATGAAGCCTTTAATGAGGTTGCAAACATACAGATCACTGACACCTCTTCTCCTTCTCCCCTCAGGAGGAAAGGATGCAATTTCCCCAGAGCCTGGAGGGGAAAGAGACTTTATTTTTCAATGAATCAGTCTGACCATACTGCATTAGAAAGACATGAGACAGAACCTGCAAGCAACAAGAATATTAGTTCCATTTAGTGTTACCAAAGCTGATGCTATTATTATTTTCAACTATTTTGCTTCATTTGGAGGTAATGTATGTATTGGTTGTAGCACCAGTGGGAATGACATTTAGGTTGCATGTCAACATATTGCAGGCAGACTTACCAGGCTGACCAGTTTCATTGCACCAAAAGAACAATCGGAATGGACTCAAGACTTCTGCCTCTGAGTTCTAAAAAAGGTGGGGAGGATGATTTGCACTCTGAGGAGTCAGAGAGAAGCAGTTGGAGCTATTTCTCCCTCTGGATCATGGGGAAATCTCAAGACTCACTGGGGCAAAACTGGAGAGGTCCAGCTCATCAAGCATGGAGAGCTTTCTTGTGGGCATGACTGTGAAGGCACATCTTTTAGAGTCACTAATGCCATCTTCATGTTCTGGTTTGTGTGAACTGTGGAAGTGTAGAAGACCTTTGTTCATACCACATTTGGAAGCTGGGTAGTTAGCACTTTATCAATTACTTTTACTACTTTGAGTTATTATTCACCTTTGGGTTTTAAGACTTTTCTTCCTTTTTTCTGCATTCTCACTCTTTTTCTTCATATGTTTCCTTTCACCATCGGTTTCTTGACAGTGAAAAAAATAAATGTGTAAATGAAGAAGTTATTTTTCTTGTGTGAAGAAGGAAAAAACAGCTGGAAACATTTCATCAAAAGACAAAAAACATGTAAGGCATTTAGAAGGAAATACATTTTGTTTCTTGCAAATTTGCCTAATATTTTTTAGCAGAAGGAAGCAGAAAGATTTATCTAAGACTCGTATATTCTAACTTCAGCTGGAGTTCAAAACAGAAGAAACAGTCTGGAAGTATCTATAAACATACCTTCGTAGTGGTTTAGCCCAGATTTGTAGATAATTCAAAACAAAAAAATCTTGCAACACTTTCTAGAGGGGACATTAGGAAAACAGTTGAGAAAACATTAGGAAAACATTCATATCAAGATGAATGCCTAGAATTATGGACTTTCATTTAGAACCTTTATTTCCTTGTAGGTCCTGTTTCTTGACTAGGACCAATGACTGGTTTCTCTTACATTTTCATTGCACCAATGGTAAGTTTAGAAAATGGCAAACTCATCTCTCTGGTGTTCCAGGTGAGGAAATGACAAGTGAGCACATTTTCCTCCAAATTAATGTGGTTGAACTCTATGTAGCTCTACTGACCTGTGGTTGTCCCACCAGTTCCACCTCTGGTTGGGATACATCATCTGTATTGTTCTTGGTGCTTTAAATTCCAAATTAAAGAGGTATTTCTGACAAAAGCAATTACCCCACATGGCTTCTCCAAAAAAATACACTTTGCAAGAGCTTGCAGTGTATTTTGTAACAATACTGTTTAAACAAATCATTTTTATGTTTATAAGAATGTGGAAATTGAGAACAAAAAACCCTTAAATTATCCATCTTGCTATCCTAGAAAAACGTCAGGTTTTGAGTCTCACACATCATCAAATCAATGGCACTAGCTGTCTCTTGAGTTCCAGGAGTTTTACAAGCTCAGAGATATGTTATGATTTTCTGCACAGAGATGGGAAAGTTAAACACAGGAAAACTTTTTAGAATAACCAGAGGATCAGTATCATCAGTATTTTTCAGTGTCATGTCTCCTGCCTCTTGGAGCCCTTTTTTATGGTTAAACAACAGCAGAAACAAAACAACAATTTATTTGATGTGTTTAGATCAGAACTCCTTGCAGTTAGGGATACAAAGTGATTTTAAAACATGTGTAAAATGGGGGAAAATCACTTAATTCATCTTTTACAGGGACCGTGGTACTATCTTAATTTCAACGAAAAGAGGCAGGCTGAGGAGAATTGAAACTATGGTGCTTAAACGAAACAAACAAACAAGAAAACTTAATTCCCATAAGTCTCCCTAGACATAAAAATTCTGCCCATAATAACAGTAACTCTGCAAACAAGAGACATTTATATGAAACCATGTTTATTTAAAGTGCTGGAATCTCACATTCTCTCTGCCTTAGTTCTAATGGAAACTTTGACAATAACACCTGACTATATGATGAGCTGTTACATATTTACCCACAGGACAAGCATCTGAGGTGGAGGACTACTGTTCCCATTCACAGAATGAGAACAAAAAGTACTGTGAAATTAGGACCACTTTGATAGCTTGAGATAAATAATCACAGTTAGCCTGGCCCTGTGATTTACAACAGAGGGTTGTTCATTCTGCTCTTCAGGAAGACAGGCCATGAAAAAATAAGCAAACTCCTTTTCTTCCAGGCATCCAGAACATTGTGCTCTGAATTTGTACAGATGCTTCTGAAGAGATAGAGTTGCAATCTTAATTGCCAGTCTATATTAATCTAGGATGCAATGGCCTCATTTATACTAGGAAGTTAAACAATCCCAGGGAACATTGCTAAGACATGGAACTCATCTGTCAGTGCTGTTAAAAACATTAGACCAGTTGCTGGTGACCTTTCCACTTAGACCAACCAATATTCCCTCTGTCAAAAAACTCTCAGAACAGAGTAGCAGTTAACTTAATCCAAGGGCCATGCTGAATGGATGGTTTGGATGGAGCTGTCATGTTTTGGAGACTAAAGAACTTTAATATTGTGCACACTATCAGATTGTGCCAGCTGACCTTAAGATAGAGAAGAGACAGCAATTTGCAAGCAAAGGTATGCTACCAATTCCAGTTCAGTAACACTGGTTTTACAGCTAGACAGTAACATAGGTATCATGATTGCACCCAGGAAGCAGAACAAATGGGTGGAAGTGGAGATTAGTTTACTCCGTGATGGATTATCACAGCTAGCTTTGTGTTTCTGGTCAGTGGCTCCCTTATGCTTTTGTCCTCACTAGCTATATTTCCTTCAGTTACCAGGCATACAATCACTTTACTCTTTTTAGAAGTACCTTTGGTCAGAGAGTTCCCTGAAGAGATCATTTATGTCTCCCCAGAACTGGTTGAAACAGAGAAAAGATTTCCATCTTCATTCCCTGTTGAAATCAGTGATCTTCTTGATTCTCCTCCCATCCTGAGAATAACTATCCCAAATTTGTAGTCACAAGTCATGTGAAGCTCCCATGGTTGTGGCCTGTGAAAGGTACTTTCAACATCACCCTAACAGCGATGTTTGTCACCCAAGTGATGTCTTGGATAATTCCTCTCATTGTCTTGATAACAATTATCTTTTGAGCATTAGAGAACTGGAGATGTTAGAAAATGCACTGAAGCAGAGCAGAACAAGGTTATTCCAGGAACCTGTGGAGGAATCAGTTTAGGTATATCTTGTTGTCCGTCATATGATGTAGACTTCAGCAGTTGTCTAAGCCTCTTAAATTAGTAGATAATTTTCCATATTCAGTGGAGAGAGACCAGGCTGAGAGTTGAGGTTGTTCAGCCTGGAGAAGACAAGGCTCTGGGAAAACCTTATTGTGACCTTTCAATATATAAGGAGAGCTTATAAGAAAGATGGAGAGAGACTTCTTACCAAGGCCTGTAGTGATAGGACAATGGGCAGTGGTTTTATGCTAAAAGACAGTGGATTTAGACTGGACATAAGGAAAGGGTTTTTTATGATGGAGGTGGTGAGACACTGGAACATGTTGCCTAGAGAAGCTGTAGATGTCACGTCACTGGAATTGTTCAAGGACAGGTTGAATGGGGCTTTGAGAAACCTGATCTAGTGTAAGATGTCCCTGCCTATGTCAGGGAGATGGAATAAGTGATTTTTAAATGTCCCTTTCAACTAAAACCATTCCATGATTCTATGATTCTAAGCATATCTGGAAAGTTGTTCAGCCATCTGAAGATAGTACTTGCCCTCTGGAAGCACCCATCTTTCTTTACTGACTGCAAATGTAACATATGGTGGTTATACATTTAGTTAAAAGGCTGGAAGAGGAATTATTAGGAGGGGAATCTAAGCTATTACCCCAATTATCAGTGCTGCCTGGAATTAATTTATAAATTACAATTAGCAGACAGTTTCTTTGCATTAATAAAAGGAAGTACTGCTACTGAAATAAAATTCTGTTACTGAATCATGTTTAATTTGCTAGCATATTTACTAGAAATAGGCAAACAATTAGATAATTTGACCAAACATATATTCCATATACAGTTACTCCATATTTCAAAGATGTTGTGGTCTATGCCAAGAAAAGACATGTTGTGCTGATGCTGAGGGAATCATCACTTCTCATCACAAGACTCATTTCTGTGTGCTTTTGCTTTGCTGCAAGATTCTGCGTGCATAAAGCAGGACAGCATACATATGCATGGAATCATTTGCTGCTTCACTGAAATACAGATACACCAGGAAAGGAACAAAGCAACTTGAAACAGCATTACACAACTGGAGTTAGCCTGTTAGAAGAACAGAATGTGTAAGGAAGGAATATTGGTTTAAAGTACCAGAAAATTCATTCAATCGCAGTTCTTTTAGCACTGGTTAGAAAAAACAGAAGCAAATGTAACCATAAGAATTTTTCAAATATCTCATATCCATCGTTTTTTATACTAAAAAAATAATGAAATTACAAAATCCAGTCACTTACATAACAGTTTTGGAAAGTGGTAAATACGGACTTATTTTTTTATTTCATTTGCAAGAGACATTTTAGTAAATTGGAGAATAATGACCCTCTAATGAAATCATGAGAGGACTACTCAAAAGGCCATCTTCTATAACCCTTCCTGAGTAAATCTTGGTAATTACTTATGAGTTGATGAATTGACCTCACATATATAATACTTCATACTAAGTTCTGGACATTGGATGCATTCACATTCCTGACTGGTGCAGCGTGAAGTCAGAAGAACAAGGGTTTGTTTCACTGCTATCCGTTGTGGCTCTAGTAGGATATATCAATGCCATGTCTTTACCACCAATGTATGTAGTTCATGACAGCTACTGGTGCTAGACAAACATTATGCACACATGGAGAGCTAAATACTGAAGGACCAGGTATCTACAATATCTCAGGTGTGCATTTGAGTGCGTATCGTAAGATGGCTATTGGTAAGACAAGGCTGAACCTAGGAAGAACCCATTCAGTTCACTAAAACAATAATATGAATCCACCAATTGTATACTAGATTTAAATAACTGGATATTCTAGAGCAAGGTAATGGCTTGGGTTTTATCCTTAGTCAAATTCCTTACTAGAATTCAGATATGTAGTACATCGCACAAGTTTTCAAAGAGACAAACTTAGGGATCATTGAAAGGTACAGCTGGAATGGAGCCATGAATCATCTAGACCATTTTCCCAGCCTTATCCCCATGCAATGGTAACTAACAAGTTTTCTGGACTTTCAACATTTTTATTAGTTAAACATTTACTAGAGCTTAACTGTTCTTTTAGTTTGAAAGTTTTTCTGTAACCTAATTAAAATTTCCTCTTTTCTACATTTTCAATTTATTCTTATCCTCCTTATGAAAGGCATGGAAAAAAGCTCATAATCTTTCTCTCCCTTGGTCTTTTATGTATCTTATCATGGCACCAGTTCATGTCCCACTCCACTCAACTGCAATCTTCCCCTTCAAAACAGCAGTTCTTTTTACATTTCCAGAGGTCATGTTTTCTTAATCCCTTGGTTTTTTGCTCAACTTTGGACTCTTTCCAATATGTCTACATGTTTCTTTAAATGTGGTGCTGAAACTGGGCAGAGTACTCCATCTGAGGTTTCCCTGGTGCTGAGTAGATTGGAATAATTGTCTCCTTTGCCTCAGAGACAACACTCCTGTTATCACACTCCCAAATGACAGTTGTCTTTTTTTGCAGTAGCATCAGAGAGCAATGGATGGGTTTTTGTACTTCCCTAGAGCCTTTTCCACATTGATGTTTTCTGGCTAGTTTGTACAGCTGATTTTTCTTTCTTATGTGATCCAGAGTTTGCAGCATTTCTTGCACCTTGACGATAAGGGGAGAGGCTTGTCCATACTGAGAAATCTTCTACACTGATGTTTTTTCAAGACAATTTATATGCTGCAATTCATACAGAAAATTGTTGATGAACTTATGCAAATGTTGTAATTGTCTTTCAAAATGGGTTACATTCTCTTTGGAATGACTTCGTGAGAATGAAGCCAACACAGACATACATCCGTGCTATAAAAGTAAGGATTTGTTGCATATGGTTTGCACTGTACCAGTCTATTTATGTCTGTAGCTTCTAATGTTTGACTGTTATGCTGTTTTGTGGTGAGTTAACCTTGGCTAACAGCCAAACACCCACCCAGCTGCTCACTCACTCGTCTCTCTCTCACCACCACCCCTCATTGGGAAAGAGTGGGAAGGAAATTGGATGAGAAATCTTATGGGTTGAGAAAAAGACAGGGAGATTGCTTATCAATCACCATCACAGGCAAAACAGACTGATCATGAGGGAAAAAAAAAAAAAAGTATTGTCAAATAAAATAGATTTGGGTAATCAGGATCAAAAAGACAAACTTTAAAACTAACACCTTTCACCTTCTCTACCAGGCTCAAATTCACTTCATCAATCCAGGCTTCTTTACATGCCCCCTGGCAGCACAGGGAGGATGGAGGATGGGGTTGTGGTCAGTGCATAACAGTTTCTCTCTGCTACTCATTTCTCCTCACACTTTTCTTCTGCACCAGCTTGGGTCCTTCTCACCAGCTGCAGTCTTTCAGGATAAACCTGCTCCATAGAGCATGGGTTCTCCATGGGCTGCAGAGAATAGCTGCTACCGTGCTTGGAACCTCCTACTCCTCCTTCTCTGACCTTGGTATTCCCTCTCTTGTATCTCCCTCTCTTTTGTTCCCTCCTCCTATCTCTGTCTTGTGCTATTTGCTCTTTCTTGAATATGTTTTCACAGCAGCATCACCAGCTTCCTAGAGTGACTGAGCTTTGGTACACTGTGGGTCTGTTGTAGAGGTGGCTGTAACTGATGGAACTGGATGGAGCTGGCTGTGATGGGTACAAGGCATCTCATGGCCTCTCCCTGCAGAGGCCTCTCTTGCAGCTCCACCATCACCAAAACCTTGCCACATAAACCCAATACATATATGAATGTCCATTCTCTAACTAAATGCTGACTCTCACTCAATGCTTTGTCTGGAGGCATGAGATTTTGACATTATCCAACCCTTTTTACAGCAGCATCACAATAGTTGTGCAAAGGCCCTAATATTTCTCATAAACATCTGTTAAAATCACAGGAGGATAGAAAAGTTTGAGGAAAGTTAGAAGAAAGTAAAGTCTTTGTTTTCAAAAAAGGCAACAAGCATCTATAGGTACAAGCCCATTTCAGCTTTGGATATTTAAAAAATCAGCTACAACCAGCATAATAATACTACAGGGTAACAGTATTTCAAACCAGAACAGAAGAGAGCTAGATTTACTGAAATAGCAATTTTATGGCCAGAATGTCATCCCTGTTATCAGTCTGAGCAACATGTTACGCAAATAATTCTAAAATGCTGATATTGTGAGAGTATCACTTGCAATAGACTCTCAGAGTCTAATCCACATACATTTTCTCAGTAAGTATTTCTCTGGAATTTTTAATTATTTTTATTCTAAAAATAAAATGTGTTTACAGACATTCAAGGCCAGATGGGATGGGGCTTTAAGCAACCTGGTCTGGGGGGAGGTGTCCCTCCCTGTGGCAAGGGAGTTGTAATGAGATGATCTTTAAAGTCCCTTCCAACCCAAACCATTCTATGATTCTATATCATTGTTCTGATTTATTGTAAATTATCTTTACAAAAAGAACCTTTTTTAGGCTACAAAAATTACGTCTCTTTCATTTACATTGCAATATAGCTTTTCTATGGTCATTAAGCGAATTATATTGCTTGAGGTAAAGCATATTCAAGGGTCTACACATAAATAAAACCAGGTACATTAAAACCTGAATTGTGATATTTATCACTGATGGAGCTTATGATTGCAGAACTATATAAAAATCTTTAGGGGTTACCTTAGCTTAATGGTGTTCTTCCCTTTCACTCACCATCTATTTCTTATTGCAAACATCTGCTTGGAAATAAAAAGGGTTTTATATTTCCCTGGGACATACTTGGCTCTACAAGAACATTTCTCATTTTATTTAAGAAATACTTAAATTTAATCAAGTTTTTAATTCCAGAAATATTACAGCCACTCATCTTGAATGACTTGCGACTCTAATCTATATGTTTTAAAATGCCATTAATGAAAAAGAAGAACGTAATAGCTGTTGTTGGATTACGCAGCAGAAAATGAACGTCCTTGCTTTCTCTCTTGATTAGTGCTCTGGCATTTTTTCAGTGGCTTGGCCTTGCTCATTTTATCCTTGGTGCAATAATAATAACAAATGAACCCTATTACTCTTACTGTTTACTTACTTCTGTTCTGATGTTAGGTACTCTCCAGTTCATCTTGTATATTACAGCTAATATAAGGAGGAAATATCTCTATATGAATAAAAGAAAACAAGCTCTTTATAAGCTTTACTAGAAACATTCTTTATGAAATAAATCTAAGGGTTCTGGGGAGAATAAAATGATGTGTTTTGCACTCACACTGATGAATGCAGAAATTATATACCGTATTTTACTTACTAATGTGAACTAGTAAAATTCATGGCATGCTGTTTTACAGGCAGTAAAATACTTTTTCCAGATGTGGCTTCATAATTCTCCAAAGACTATCATAGTTATCATAAGATTTATGGAGGATAATTTATTAATCACTTTTTTTTTTTACTTTGGAAATCTGTTTAGTAAGATGAAAGGGATCTTTAAAATAAGTCAGTTTAACCAAATGTGGATGGCATTATGATATCAAGTTACTCCTTTTGTTCAAATTATTTTTAATGACTTTATTTGTTTTATAGCCTCTACAAGTCAGTACCAACTTGGTGGTAATGATATATCCAGCAAAGCTCTAACAATTTGAAAACTAGGAAGAAAGCTTTTTCTAACGTACTAAATTAACTGAACTGTGCTGTACTATTGTTATAGCTTATTTAGGGATATGCAAGCTACTTAAATTTATTTTTATAAGATTTGAAGGAGACAAAGCTTATAAAAACTATGCCTCACGACTTTAACACAGCTTCCTTAATGAAAGTTTATAAGTGGATCATATGCATAAAATGCTGCAAGGAATGAATGCTGATTTAAAATCTATGTTTTACAACAAAGTTTATGTTGCTGAAGCAGTTTCATTAAATCTGCAGTGAATATTAGAGTCGTGATAGATCTGATCCTGGAAGCTATTTAATGCACAGATGGCATGATCCAAAGTGTAGCATAGTTAGGGAAAATCATTTTCTTAACCTTTGTAACATTTGGGCCATACCCAGAGCTCCTGGTTAATTGATTTCAGCACCTGGGCTACAGTTCCGTACCAGATCAATTCCTTCATCACTGCCTCTAGCTGAACGATGTAAATGACAGCAAATACAGATAGCCTGTATGTTAGATTTGTGAATGACATCCCAGACCACAAGGGCTCAAGTTCAGCTGCCTACAAATAGGCACCTAGTGCATACTGATTTGCCTTAGTGTCCTGCTAGACCTCCAGCTGCTGAACCAAGAGAGTTCAGTTCCCCAAAGGGCTTGTGTCAAAACTTCCAGCCCTGTCCAGTAATTTTCAGATATTTTAGGGCATTTTAAATGCCACTAGAGGCCTAGGTTTAGGCAAATGAGTTAAGCTTTAACTCTCCATTGGCTCCAGTGGGATCTCAGGTACTAGCATGCTTGTAGACACCTACTTCCTAACATTTAAATGCACCTTAAATTGAATCACGCCCAGCATGTCATGAAGCCATGAAGGAGATGTAAAGGCAATTTGATACCCAATTGACATTTCTCTTATTGAGTGAAAAAGAAAGAAATACAAGTTTAAAATAGATTAGGGTTACTGGCTGAAGTTCAAGAGAATAATGTCACAAAAGATTGGCATGTTGGAAGAAGCAACTGGAGGAGATGGTAGGAATTACATCAGCTCCTGTTATGGATATACATGTATATACTTGGATATACTGGTTTGTAAATTGATGTTCTTAGGTAGAAATGACTGTCAGAACTGTTTTTCTTCTGTGCCATATGACACAACCCAAGCTTTGTCTTTGTGATATAAGCACTGTGACACTTATTAGTACCTTCACCACTTCACAACAGACTTTATGCAAACAAAGTGGAAAATAAGTGCAAATTACCTGCTTGTTAAATGTTTTCATACAGACTTCAGAACTCCAAATAATTCACCTTTTGCAAGGCACTGCCTAACAGCTAAGCAATCCTTTAGTTCTATTTCTCATTGAATAGTTCTTATGATTTTATGATCTGTGGATTATCTGGTTAAATAATTCTACGGTTTACCTTGTGTATTATGTATTGTAAGAAGATGCTTGTAGTAAAGTCACTCTCAATAATATTCTGTTGCAGAACTTGTCTCCTTTAAATTTCCAAACACATATATGAACGAGATGGGAGAGATGATGTGGAATTCATTTGGAGCTGAGGCTTGCAAAATAAGCAAAGGAACCTTCCGCCCCCCCCGTTTTCTGTTAATGTTCTTGCTCAACTCCATAACATTAATTTGAAAATCCTGTCTGTGTAACATGAGTGGGTTTTGTGTGTGATATTGCAGAGTCAAATTATCAAAATGAGTGCTTCTAATATGTCTCAATAGATTGTTCATCCTGCATACGAACACGAGTAGATACATGTATGTGTGCATATGTATAGTGCAAGATAAACCTAAGGAAATTCAACCATGTATCTGATTTCTGTGCCCAAATTTGGAGTAGACACTCTACATGCTATTACAGTTCTGAAAATAATGAAGGTGTCTTGTCTAACTGTAGACTGCATTACAGGTGTTTACATCCATGGTAGTCAATCATGTCTGTGTTCAAAAGAGAAAAATCACAGAATCACAGAATCACAGAATGTTAGGGATTGGAAGGGACCTTAAAAGATCATCTAGTCCAACCCCCCTGCCAGAGCAGGAATACCTAGATCAGATCACACAGGAACATGTCCAGGCGGGTTTTGAATGTCTCCAGAGAAGGAGACTCCACAACCTCTCTGGGCAGCCTGTGCCAGTGTTCTGTCACCCTCACTGTGAAGAAATTCTTCCTCACATTTATGCGGAACCTCCTATGTTCCAGCTTACACCCGTTGCCCCTTGTCCTATCATTGGATGTCACTGAGAAGAGCCTGGCTCCATCCTCATGACACTCACCCTTGACATATTTATAAACATTAATGAGGTCACCCCTCAGTCTCCTCTTCTCCAAGCTAAAGAGACCCAGCTCCCTCAGCCTTTCCTCATAAGGGAGATGTTCCACTCCCTTAATCATCTTTGTGGCTCTGCACTGGACTCTCTCGAGCAGTTCCCTGTCCTTCTTGAACTGGGGGGCCCAGAACTGGACACAATACTCCAGATGTGGCCTCACCAAGGCAGAATAGAGGGGAAGGAGAACCTCTCTTGACCTACTAACCACTCCCTTTCTAATACACCCCAGGATGCCATTGGCCTTCTTGGCCACAAGGGCACATTGCTGGCTCATGGTCATCCTGCTGTCCACCAGGACCCCCAGGTCCCTTTCCCCTACACTGCTCTCCAGCAGGTCAGCTCCCAACCTGTACTGGTACATGGGGTTGTTCTTCCCCAGATGCAAAACTCTACACTTGCCCTTGTTGAATTTCATTAAGTTTCTCCCCGCCCAACTCTCCAGCCTATCAAGGTCTCGTTGAATGGCAGCACAACCCTCTGGTGTGTCAGCCATTCCTCCTAGTTTGGTGTCATCAGCAAACTTGCTGAGGATACATTCTGTACCCTCATCCAAGTCGTTGATGAAGATATTAAACAACACCGGTCCCAGTACCGACCCCTGAGGGACTCCACTAGTCACAGGCCTCCAACTAGACTCCGTCCCATTGACCACAACTCTCTGGCTTCTTCCCTTCAGCCAGTTCATAATCCACCTCACTACCTGATCACTAAACCCATACTTTATCAGCTTATCTACAAGGATGCTGTGGTAGACAGTGTCAAATGCTTTACTGAAATCAAGATAAAGATAAAAATAAACATTTTTTGGGAGCAATTCATCTGGACCATTTCAGCCATGTTTTAGAATGGAGATGAATTGTCCTCTGCAAGAGCCTGTTTCTCTTTATTGATTACCTAGGGCCTGAAACACTAGTTCAGACTTAGATGTCGACTTTGTAGATGTCTGAGCAAATGAATCCCATACTCTTTGTTAAAATAATTTCCAACTGATTTGGAGGATTCCAGATGTTCAAAATTTCATTATATCAAGGCTTTAGTCAGGCTTACAAAAGCAAATAATCTGAATTAGGGCAACCCACCTTTTAAAATGAAGTGGTTTGTGTTTGTGCTATTATTTCTTTCTTTTTCCTCATCCTTGACAAATTAATTTCTTTTAAAGTAGTGAATAAGTATAAACCATTTTTGAAATGTTAAAAATTGTTTTATAGTATTTTAAAACATGTTTACTATTGTGGGAATTTCAGATTATTTCTTTTCCTCACATCAGTAGAAATACTGGTGTGATCTCTGAAATAATAAGATGTCAACATGCAGGTTAAAACTTTCATATGGTTTTATTTTTCATTTCCAACTGATACTGAAAGAATTGGAAAGCAGTTCGCAGTCTCTAACAGCAAGTTCACACAAAGCTTTATATTCTCAGTGAAACCCTCCTCACTGTTGGTACAAAAAATATTGAAATGATAATTTCTTGGAGCTCTCTACAAAAAAATAGGAATTTTTTCTGACACATAGCTAAACTTTTCCTTGACAAATAGTTCATTAATTAAAATTCACTAGTACAAGAGAGATTGTATTATGAAAGTATGTATTTATCTTAAGAGTGAGAGTATTCCTCAGACGTTTCAAATTGTGATCAGGCTATAATAATTCAGGCCCCACAACTCTCCAGAAACTTTAAATATCACAACTTTATTACTTATATGTGGTTCCTATTTTACAGCTTTTTTTGTGTTGCCCTGAGGGATAGAAAATTTTTTTTCAAACTAATTCTGGCGTATTCATGTATTATATAGCTCAGCACTGAGGGAAGAGAGAAAGTACCAAAGACCACCATAACCCCATTTTAAAATAAATAAATAAATAAATAAATAAATATGTCAGACCTGGCAATCCTGTGCCATTCTCTATGAAACTATAAAAGGCTTACAGACCACTGTGTCTTATCAAGCAAAGATGCCAAATAAAACCGTAACTGGCACTGGTGTTCAACAGGTTGGCCTTCATGAGTCTAAAGAGTCACCAGTTATTTCATTTAGAGTTCATTGCCAGAGAAGGCCTTCAAGACTAATCTCACTGAACTTTAAAACCTAAAAGCAGAAGTTTACTCTCCTATTAGGGAACTTTGCCTCTTCATGAAACAATGGAAAAAATGGGCATTTCCAGAGTATGACTCACTGACTGGTGAATAACTGTCTGAAAGTGCCCTTTTCTCCCTACACACCACTGAGAAAACCTATGAAATGTTTGTGAATCTCAGTGCTAGCGATTTTAATGCAAAATGGATCAGATTTATTTGATATCTTAGGGTTTTCTGTTGCAATATTTCATCTATATTTTGTAGTCATTCATTTCCTGGCAATCATGTTGATAATTTATTGGAACTGAGTTGCTAAGACTTAAATTTGCATTCAGAATTACTGCTAACTTCCCACAAAAATTGTGCTAATATTATCTTGCTTTATAATATGAGGGTAAGCACAATAATAGCTATTACAAAAGGTTTTTACATAACAGTAATCAGGTACTTAACTTATTTGCCAAAGTGCTGCCAAGAAATAAATTACCAAGAAGAACAGAGCTCAGAGCAAAAAAGTTACTCTATTAACAACCAAGCGACAGCTCTGCCAGATGCGTACAATAAGGTATATAAAATCTGGACTGGAGTTTAAGTTATTTTTTCCATCTTGTTAACTGAAATGTGTAAATTGTGAACTGGTTGGCTATTAAACAAAACATCCATGGATGAAGACATCTCCTCTAACAAAAGAATGATTGTAGACCAGTTTAAATTATTTTGGAACCATCCCAGATAGAAGAGAGCAATGCACAACTCTCAGGATAACATGACCGAGAAAAGGCAGGCATTCTTTTAACAACCATGTTGGAACATGATCAAGCAAATACTGTACTATCTCAAAAATGTCTGACAAGAATACCTGAGAAAATGCTCCTAGAGTATCCGATTATAAAAAACAAAAGATCCATTCCCTTAACTGACTAACAGCTATATTTTCACATTGCAGATGTACCCAAAAAGCATACCGAAATATTACAAGATGTCGTTAAACAGAATAAAAATGCCCTTGACCAGTCTCTAGCTTAAGAAGTTTATCAGCAGAACAGAAGAGGACATCATGATAATTACCTTCTTCAGAGATAATCTTCTTCCTTTACTCTAGGATGCTGCCAAGGTCTTACAACATTTTAGAATTCCTAAGCTTTGTTCCAGGCAAGATCTGCAGTTTGGTTGTTCTCTTTTCATTCAAGGGCATAACACCAGCTGCCATTAAAAAAGTATTATATGAAACAGAATAAAAAAGAGGCAGTCTGAAGTGCTTTGTTGCATCAAGTCTAGGACATCCTTTATAAGAATACGAAACATGAACTCAAGGATGGATACAGCAGGCTTATTGCAAGAAGGTTGTGAAAAGAAGAGTTTCTCTGTTTTTCACCTTTGTTTATTATTACAGCACACAGTAAATGAATGTTGCTACCCTATTGTGAACAATTTGCTCTTTTGAGTTTGAATGTGCCTGTCTTCCAGCACTGACTGAAAAGATGACTAGTTCAAACTAGGTGTACATTCTGTACATGGCTAACTTCAGGTGCAGTAAATCACTTCCAATTATTTCAGAAAATAAACAAATCAGCAGCCACACAGAGATGGGAATTAAGCAATCTCTTCCCTCCCGCTCCCCTCTGTCAGCCCTCACTATTCTTTTCTGCCTGCTAGGGGATCCTGCCCTTTTCTGCCTGCTAGGGAATCCTGATCACCTCCTCCTCTTCCTCGGCCTTTTTCTCCCATCAGGATCTGCTCTGATCACAGGAAAGTGAAGGGGGAAGATGCAGGACTTTTAGCACAACATCATCTGCCTCAAGAGAAAAAGAGCTGCTAGTGAACCCCAAAGCTCAGGACTGTGATTCTGCCACACTCCCAGGGCTTTCAAGTCACCTCCATGCCATTTCCCAGATGTCCTTTAAAGGGAGAGGCAGAGATTTTGGAGGAGATGGGCCCACTCCATCCCACAGCAAGAAGGAGATGCAGTGCTCACAGGGGCATTTGTCTATAATTCCCACTGCCTGTCATGGTGCAGTCAGGAGAGCAGGTAACAACAGTCCCAGGTCCCCCTCCTTAGGAACCTGGAGGGACCGTCATGGTCCCTTCCACAGAAGCTGCCAACAGAGCTGCTGCCCAACTTGCCTATACAACGAGGAACAAGAAGTGAACTGGGGCCATTTCTCCTCCCCAGGTGTGGTGAGTTGACTTGACTGGCTGCCAGATGCCCAACAAGCAGCTCTCTTACTCCCCCTCCTCGACAAGATAGGGGGAGAAATTAAATTTAAAAGAACCTGGGACAGAATAAGGACAGGGAGGTCGCTCAGAAATTACTGTCAAGGCCAAAATAGTCTTGACTTGGGGAAGATTAATTTAATACAGGTTCTGTGACAATGTATTGATATCTGTACTGAATGATTTAGAGCAGTCACTGAACTTGTGAAAGTGGGTAAAATGAAAATTGTAGCATGTGATGTAAAAAACACTGGTTCTGGTACTGCAGAATGAATAGAACTGTGGTTTTGTCTGTAATATTTTCTGTTAATATGCAGCACTTTTTGGAGAGAAGCATGGAAAAGGACTGTGTTCAAACTCAATTCTTGTGATGCAGATGTGACTTAATCCATATTAGAAAGCCTCACAGAATGACAGTGGAAGAAATACCCATAACATTTCTTCAATTCACCTTCTAGAGCATGAACACATTACTTTTAAAAAAAAACAAAAAACAAAAACAAACCCAAAAAACAACCCCCCCAAACAAACAAACAAACAAACAAAGCAAAACAACAAAAAAAAAAACATATACTGTTGCTTTTTTTGTTCCATGATTCTATGAATTTTTTGCCAATTGATTTTTTGCCACTATCCCCTCACTCCCCCTTCTTCCCAGGTTCACCTGCACTCCTGACCCTTCAATTTCTTTCCCCCCAAGCACCACAGGGGGGATGGAGAAAGGGGTGGTGATCAGTCCATAACAATCACCTCTGCTGCTCCTTCTTCCCACACTCTCCCCCTGCTCCAGCATGGGGTCCTTCCCACAGGGTACAGTTCTTCATGAACTGTTCTAACACGGGTCCCTCCCACGGGCTGCAGTTCTTCAAGACCTGTTCCTTCATGGGTCCTCTCCACGGGGTGTAGTCCATCAGGAATAAACTGTGCCATGGGCCACAGTTCCTGCCACGAGCTTACTCCAGCATGGTCTCTCCACTGACTGCAGTTTCCTTCAGGTTATATACATATGCTGCAGTGTGGCGTCCTCCAAGGGCTGGTGTGCATGTCTGCTTGGGCATGGTCCTGCATCGGCTGCAGGGGAAATTCTGCTCCAGCACCTGGAGCACCTCCTTCCTCTCCTTCTTCATTGACCATGGTGTCTGCAGGACTGTTTCTCTCACATTATTCTCACTCCTCTCTCCCACAGCTGCTGTGCAGCATTTTTTATCCCTTCTTATCACAGAGGTATCACCACTGTTGCTGATGGGCTCAGGTTGGGCCAGGGGCGAGTCCATTTTGGAGCCAGTTGGGACCGTCTTTGTCTAACATGGGGGCTAGCTCCTGGTTTCTTTTCACAGAAGCCACACCTGCAGCCCCCCACCTACCAAAACCTTGCCATGTAAACTAAATACACTAGGAAAGCTGAGACTCTCATGAGTTCACTTCAAGAGAAACATATTTCTTGGGAAAGCTCCTGCTGCCTCGTAAGGCCTGGCAGGGTTCTGCTGCCCCCTGGGTTCATGTCCCACTGGGCCCTCTGCCCCTGGACACCTGAAAGGGGAAGGAATTTGGTACACAGGCACTCTAACAGCAAACGAGGGTGAGGGTGAGCACAGAGCAGCTGCTGCCTGGCAGAGATGGTGTCTCTGCCCCAGGACTCCTGTATTCAGCTGTGCTCATGAGGGCATGCTGGCAGAGCACTGCGGTAGAAGCCACTCCCACTGAAACAGAGGGATCTGTACAGTGGGTCTGTGCACATGGTTCCCTGGCTGGGGAGGCTGCTGGTGAGCAGCAGCCATTTTCTGGCCCTGCTGTTTCTTGGCCCTGTTGTCGAGTGGAAGCCTTTCTTCTACTGTCCCTTTGATTCCTGCTCCCAGGGCTGCTGCATCAGATGGAGCTGAAGTTTTGGATCTCTCACTGTCAGGCAGGCTGTGGCACTGGGCTTTGAACTTGGGGCAAAGTCTCCTGAAGCCAGGTCTATCCTAGGAGCTTCCCTTACCCTTCTCTGCTGCTGTCTGTCCTTAGCTCTGCAAGGCAATGGGGAGCTCTGCTGCTGACTCTGTCGTTTGGCTCCCCACATTGTCTCAGGGATGCTCCAACCATGAAGCCAGCAGCTGGTTCTGCAGATCTTCAGTGGCTTGGCTGGCCCTGTAGCAGTCAGTGAGAGCTGTGAGGAGCTCTTCAAGACGAGGGATCTGAAGGCCAGTCCCCACAGAGCCTGGGGGCAGTGGCGGAGCTGAGAGGATCTCCTCACTGGAGGAGCTTTGTGTCTGTGGGGTGGCACTTCTTGGAGGACCTGTCAAGTCTGATGGTATCTCAGACATTCCCACATCATCACTGGAGCTGCTCTGGCCTTCCAAGGAGTACAGGGAACTGTCCCACAGGGACACTCTTCTCCAGTAGCAGCTCTTGTGTCCTCATAGGAGATGCTGGGGCTCTCAGAAACCTGGCCTGATTGTCCCTGGGGAGCTCCCTTGCTTTGTGTCCGTGCCTGCTCTGCCTGGCCAGAAGGGGCAGGACTGTATACATCCCCTTGTGTCTCAAGGCCCTTCTCCTTCCCATCAGTACCCAGAAGGGTCTCCTTGCTGGCTGTGTGCTGTCGGCTGTTCCCCCGTGCTCCCTTTTGCAGACATGTGTCTCCACATCTTCCTGAGGCATCTCCTGTGCTGCTCTCAGACACACTGCTGGCCCAGAGAGGACTCAGCTATGGCAACATTCGTAATGCAGGGACAATGCGTGAAAGTGGCCCTGTCAGAGCTGAGCTGAGATGAACTGAGGGAGGTGACAGTCATCTGAGCATTAGACCATGGCCAGCACAGCTGGACCAAGCTCAGCACAGCTGGACCATGGCCAACCCACCTTGTCACAGAATCACAGAATGGTCCCGAGACCTGGCCCTGTGCAGGGCCAGACAAAGCCTCTGTCCTCTGACTAGGAAGGGCCAAGTTCCACATCCCGGCCTGCGTTGCCCCTTCATGACCCCATGAACTGCCTTCTGTCCCTCTCGAGTCCTACCTGGACTCAGCTTGTCCCCATCCTCAAGGTGGTGTCCAGTGCCTGTGGCTGGGGCTGCCTTGTGCTTGTCCTGACCCTGTGTCTTTGGGACAGGTGATGGGGGCTCTGCCAGCCCTCACTGCTCTCTTCTGCCTGCTTGGAGATCCTGCTCACCTTCTCTTCCCCTTCTGCAGACCTGCACTGCTCCCAGCCCAGAAACACAGATGCGGTGTGCAGAGGACCTCCAGGAAGGTGGGCAGCCCATGCTGCCTCTGGAATCCTGAGATGAAAGGCCAGCAATAGGTTGAGATAAAATTTGCAGCGTTATATTTCAGTTCTGTTTTCCTGGATCTCAGTGTATCTTTTTAGGTTTTCTTGTTCCATGAAATGAATATTCAGAATTTTGCACTTTTCTTTAGTTTCATATAGTTACTTAATTCAGTGGCATTTTTTCCTTTGCCCTGAATGGAAAACAAAGTAGCAACACTTGAAAATTCTATTATCTCCATTGCCTTTTCTATATGTCCTCAGGAGGGGGAAGAATCATAACATTCATTAGATAAAAGAAGCAGTTCTAAACAAACCCTTTGTTAATACAAATGTCTGCCTCATGGTTTCAGACAGCCAAATCAAGCTATGCACTGAGAGTTGTTTACAGTCTGAAAAGTCACAGACAGGTACATGAAGTGACACCACATTTCTTTTTTAATGTTCAAATGGGAATTCAAAGGATTACTCAACAAATTATATACTCTGATTTCTTGAAACTGACAGATGAGTAGAAGTAATGTTGTACTTATTGCTGAGCTCTTATGATTTTACTGCTTGTAAACTGATATGAAAGACTCAAACAGTAGGAGAGGACCATCTTTACTTAATTTATACATTTTATTCAACCAAAGGGAACATTTTTTTCCCTTTTCTGGGAGTAGAACACACAGTGTCTTTTGCAATAACTTTGCACACATGTTCATCGTGGCTCATAATGGCGGGTGGTTTCTCATCTTTATACCATCTTTTAATCATAAATTTTCTATGAATCATGGAATGTTTTCACTTGAAAGATTCACGGGATCAACATCTGTTGTGTAGAGTGATACAGCTGAAGAAGACCTAATGCAGACAGTTTAATATTACTTAAAGATTAGAAACTGTAGAGAAAGTCGTTATACGCACCCCCAAGCCATTTATGTATCTTCCAGTTTCTTCCCAATCTCCCTGTCCTATCTATCCCAGTTCATACCACCCATGCAACCTTATATTTTGCCTTTTGGTTAGCTTTTAAAAGAAGAACAAGAAAAAATGTCCGGTACAAGAAAACAATGACTCATTGCTTTATATAACCATGAATAAAATCACTTTGCAGAAAAGGACTTCATTTCTACTTATATACTATCTAAATGCATGAAGTTGGTATTATTTATGAGACAACTCTTGTTAGGTGTAAGGTCCATTCTGCTCATTTGCAGACTTATTTGCAAAGGTTTACTTGTATTATAAACAGTGAAGCAGGATAAATTATGGAAGAAAAAAAGGTGATGGGGTTTTCTTTCTTTTCCAGAATAGGAAAACCAAGGAGCAGAAATCATAAATATTTATTTATTGCCTTATTACTGAAGGTAACATAGGAAACCTGTAACAGAAACAGGAATTTAATTTGTTATCTAGGAATCCTACCAGAAGTACATGTCTAGTATCTTGTCTCTAAAATCAGCCCATCATCACATTGTAGTTTTTCTGTTGAAACTTATCTGATAGTTTTGCCAATTGTTAGACTGTGGCTTGGGAGATTTCCAGGTTCTGATGTACAGTGTACATGTTTATTTCTTTGTGTGTGTGGTTTTCTTTTTTTTTTTTTTTTTAATAAGAGATTCAAGAACAAATAAAGGCATAGAGTGACAGTGAAAGAAGTCATTTTCCACATCACATCTTCCAATTATGTATAATCCCTTTTGCATGTCATGTTATTTGCATCTGCAGATAGTCAGAATTGGTCTCTGCAACAGTGTGTCTTCATGCAGAAAACTTCTATGTATTTAGAGCATGGAACCTATATCTTTTGTAGTCTGCCATTTAAAAATGGCAGCAAGTTTTGAAAAATCATCAAAGGTTTACTATGTGAGGCAAAAATGATAAGGTACACATGCAGATAACTGTAATCTGCACATGAATGATACAAAAGATTTAATGATTGATATCATTATATAAACTTTTCAACTTGACATTTCTAAATGTTTTTCTTACCTCATAGGATGACTCCAGGCCCTGCCGATTTTGCAGGTATGAAGCTGGTGGAAGACCGTGTTCACATTAGACTCGCTAGGGAATACTGTGTTGAGATGTTGCCAAAACTCACAGGATAAGCTATCACCAAAAGTAAGAGGGCAGCTTTTCCCTGGATCTAGCTGCTTCTCATTACCTGTAACCCAGGAATTTGACTGAGATGGTGTTCAGCCTGCCTCCAAAGGCTAGTGATCTTTGCCAAGGGCAAATCCTACTGGAACTTAAGTCTGGATCCATGGAAAGAAAGCTTAGTACATCTGGAAATTACTAGTAGGCAGCAGAGACAAGACTGAAAGAAAAAAAGTATGATCGAAAGAGTATAACTGAAAGGTGGGAAATGGATGAAGGAGACTGGCAAAGCAAGGAGAAAAAGGAAGAGTTGTGCACAGAGACTAGTAGGGTAAAGAAAGGGGAAATCTCACCTCATATTAGAAATGTGGAGCTCAGCAGAAAAAACTAAGAGGAATTCTTGATTATGTTTTACTACAGTGGGTGTAAAGCCTACATGAGTCCAAAGGGCTGAAATTAGCTGGATGAAAATACTGCTGAAATAATCCTAATGGCTTTTTACTTGTCAAATAAGCTTTCCCCACCACCAAATAACCTTTCCCCACCATTTCTGTGTTTGTCAGCCTGAAGCAACCCAGTGACACTCCCAGTGAATCCATCTGCCTTTGGATCTGGTCCCACAGGGGAACCATTTCACCAGTCTCTGAAACCCAACCCTTCTTGCATGAAACACAGCTATTGTTTAACAGTTAGAGCAACAAGTTGAGGGCAGGAAATGAAGAATAATGTCTCCACTTGAAACAGCTAATTATACTTGTGTTGATCTAGTGTTAAACTTTCCTGTTATCATTGGCTATACAGTCTTGTGTATCTTGCCTGTGCTGAGGTTTTCTAGTGGCTTCATCTTGGGCAGCAGCCTGTGTTATGTAGAAATGTGGGAGACCCTTTATTCAACACCAGCTGTGCCCTTCATCTCTTTAAACACTGTTTGCCAGTATATCTGTACTTCTAACATCTGATTGCCTTTGGTTAGGATGGTGTACCACACATCTAAGAATGCAAGGATGTTTTAATGTCACCTTAGATAAGTATTATCACCTAGCAATAAGATCCCTTTTATTGCAGAGAACTGGAGCCAATAGTTTCAGTAGAAATATCCTCTATTTTACTAAAGCTTTTAGAAGCTCAGCATCTAATTTTTTTTTCCTTCAGAAGCCCAACACCCAAATTTTTTCTGCTGTCCTTCTTTGGGCAGCACTCATTCACAGGCAAAATCTGGAGGCACTTTGTTCTGAATCTGTCTAAGGTTCTCACGATTTCACAAGAAATTGAGGTACTTGACTATTCTCTGGTGTCTTCCCACAATTATCTGCTTGTGCCCAGAAAAGCTTGGTCCATGTGAGGGATTTTCCCTCATTGTAAAATGAAGACAGGATCCAGAGGCTGCACAGTCAGGTGAAACAAGAACCTGAAGTTTAGTTCCTTCACCATATAAGCAGCTGGCCCAAACTGAACACACCACCAGAATTCAGTACAGGGACTACGTGTTAAAAACAGAAGTTAGATGTAATATCCTAGTGTACTTTGTAATGAAGGCATACAAGATGCATATACACAGCTTCATGGCTCCAGCTATGAACAACCACGTATTTCAGTGTACCCTCAGGTGTAGACTGGTACAGAAGCTCAGAAGAGCTCCCATAAAGAGCATTGTTCAGGCATCAGGTTTCCAGGGATTGTCCAAGAAATCTGTTTGGGTGGGAAACAGAGCTATTCATTCAGATTGAAATTTGAAACCCTCATAATCTGGGGGGAAGAGAAAGCTTCATATTGTTTTGGTTTTGTGAAACTGGATTTTCATTACAAACTTGTAATATATTTTTCACATACTGCCTTCCTTTGATAAAAGGAACATTTTTGAATGACAGAAAGTAAATTTTCCCTCCCAGACTTTTAAGAGTAACAGCAAGCATCTGTGCCCAAATTTTAGAAGAAACTTGGGGGTTTTTTATTCCATTCTTTAATGCAGAAGGGAAATTATTTATACTTTTGCAGAACCCAGGTTTTTATGTAACTGTCCTCTCAATATTGCTGCTTATATCAAGGTCTGACTGCCATTGTGCTGGTTCCTGGCTCTGTACAGCACCTGGCATTTTTGACTGCTTCTATATTAGCATAATAAACAGGGTCAGATCATGAAGTTAAATTACTAACACACCTCTTGGCACCATTTTGATCCAAAGTAATACTCTTCCAGATAATGCCTGGACACAGTTTTCAGGTCTTAGCTAACCTAAAAAACAACGGCCTGTTTGGAGGCAACCACACAGTTTTGGAAAGTAAAAGAGTTCAGCTGGCTGGCCATGAGCTCACTTGTGTCAATAGACCAGAGAGCCAAAGGAGAGCCCTGGTCCATTTTATTTACTGGTATGAATGTAGCCCCAGAGTTCTGCTTTGTGGCTGCACAAACATGGTGTTAATAATAACTGAATGTTTTCTCAATTCAATTGCTATGTGTATAACAGCTATTCTACTTTTTATTTTTTACAGCAGCTCCAGAAGTCACCATCTTTTGCATTAACACAGTGGATATCATTTTTGAATTTTGATTTGTCTTTTGTAGATAGGCACACAGTCAATTTGGATAGCTCCCATCTTTGTTGAAGATGGAAGTAGCCAGTGAAACAAATGAAAAACAAGAGAAAGAGAATTTTATTCAGTGTGACTGCATGACAGATGAATAACACAAGTATATATCTTAGCCAATAGAAAGAAACAGGGACGGGCCAAAGGTTACGGCTTACAGGCATAAATTTATCCTCTGTGATGAAATGTAACCAGATCCTGCCAGTTTTAACTTTGAAGTCTTCCTGAACCTGTAAGGTTACAGGTCTGAACACATCTCTACCTCTAGTTGGCACATCTCTTGATTTTCTGCACTTTTTAAAATACAAAAATAAAAGAAAGAAACTAAAGCAAACTATGATATGGTAGGAATTTCAAACTTCTTTAAAAAAAACATAATGGTAAATTCCGTAGCACAGTTAATGATCCTTTAAAAATACAGGGCATAATACTTAATACTTCAAATAGACAATCCATTCCATTTCACCCATATTTCTTCCTAAAAAGCATTTATACATTTAAATAATAATCATGACAACTATCCTTGGAGTGAGGTCTGCATTACTTCTTCCACTTGTGGAAAAAAGTGCTTTTTAAAACTCCATAATTTGCAATCATCCTTTCTGACTACAATGTGAAAAATCAGTTGTGATATAGAAGTGGAGAATGGTTAAAATTGTCTGCCATGTTTCTAGGACCTCTTAGTGAATTCTTCCTATTTTAACACTAGTATTAATGTGAAAGGAGAACTAACAAACTTCTTTGGTAAGGGTGGTGTATTCTGGTTTTCTTGAGTAATAATATCTGTAATTCCCTTCAGTAAACATAACAAGCAGAGTAGATGAATCAACCCTGCAACACTGAAACACAGTCTTCTCCCAGAGGATGCTCCCTCAAATCAGTGAGGCTACAGATGTACAATGCTTCTATTCACAGAGAGTAAAAGTACCGAGATTTGCTAATGAGGCTGCAGAATTTTCTTGCATAGCTGTGTGAAGAGATGTGAGCATCACTTAATGTAACTGTGTCAAGGGTTGTTTTGGTATTAAATTTTTATGAGGTAATTTCTTTTTATTCAGAGGAGAAAGTATTGTTTCACTGTAACAATGCATAATGAACCCTTCCTGATATTGGGAGCTGGAAAGAAATACAGATCACTTAATGCAATAGTCTGAAAACATGGTTCTAGTCTCAGGCAGGTTTAAGACTTATGCAAAATCGCTTTTTAGTCAGTGGAGAAGTACAGGTACCTCCAGAAGGCCTAAGCCTTCTTCAACACCTCCTAAGCCAGGTGTTGAAGAAAAGTGGCATATATTACACTGTCTGTCTCCACTTAGAATAAAGGGAGTTGATGTAACTGGTTTTGTCCGAAATCTATAACTTTCAGACTTACATAAGGACATAACAGTGTGTACTGAGTCTGACCAAAAGTCCAGATAACTTATTTGTCTGTGCTTGACAATAGACTGTGAGCAAAATCATAGTGAGTGTACAAACAGGGCAAACATCTGCAAACTTACCCTTTTACTTCCTTTTAGTTCCCACTGTTGGGATGCTTTCATAGTACACAGCCATTCTTTCACCTGCAGGGAATTCTGGACTTCAGAGACTTTATCAGAAAATGTTCAAAGTTGTTTTTCAGGGACTAATCCAAGTTTGAGGAATAAAACTGCAAAATGTTTGATGGAAATACTGTCACCTTCCTGGAGGAAGGGATGGTTAGATGCACAACTGGTTGCTTTTATTATTCCCTGAGTCATTCAAGCAATATTAATTTTGCTGTTGGAACATCCTGCTGTCAGCCTATATGGTCAACATCACCAGCACAGCAGTTCTGTGCCACAGGAATGCAATGCTCAAGCTTGCGGATTCACTACAGACTTCTTTTAATTTTCCTGCTCTGAAAAAAAAAAAAGTAAATTCATAAAAGCTGATGAGCAAGGACTGTTAAAGCTCCAAAGTCAAACATCTGAAAGTTGGAAAAATTCAAATGAAGCATTCCCCATGCCATATGAAATGGACCCTTCACACTAGGGCCTGACTCATGCAATGCACAGAAAGGATCTAAACTGAGGCAGAGCTACCTCTGTGAAGGGAATGGCGATATGGCATTCCCTGACCTTCAGGGGAGCTGAACCTTTCATGCTAAAGAACTTTTGAAACAGTAGATTGTGCATGTGTATTTATCAGTGCAATAGGAACTCTATTATACACGCAGTCAATCCTCTATTGTCCATGTCCTCGATAATAAGCCTTCTGATAGAGATCAAGCCTGGAGAAATCTGTGTGCATGTAACAGACAAAGCTATAAGGGAAGTTGTTTGAGAGCTTTAACCGCAGTGGGAGAGACTTGTGACTTGCATCTGGATGTCAGTGAAGAGTTCTCAATGACCTCCATGAGGCTGCCATTTGCTCCATGGTCATTAAACTCCTGATCCTCAGTGAAACGGCACAGGACAAATCTTTTAATATTCTGGTAAAATACTCAAGTGTTATTCCCAAAAAGCAGGAGTATTTTGATTGAATTCCCCAAGGAAACTTATCTCTTCCATAAGCAATGTGGTGTAATGAAAATGTTCAGTATCTATTTTAGTCTTTAGAATATATTCTCCTCCCTTAGGATTCTTATTTGCTTATTTACATTCTTATTGAGAATGTAAAGAACTCAAATTTTACTTCATCTTGAAATTGATCTACTGTTTATTTCAACAAATTGTAGTTCTAACCAACCAACATAAAAAAATGACATGGAGCCGTACCTACTCGTCATCTGTGTTCATAAAGGTTTGAGGGATGGAACAAAAGGCAAAAGGACTAGATCCTCACCTGAGACATTTCCATCTTCTAGAAGAAGCACTATGGAAACCTCACTAGTGTGAGTCATGAACATTATCCAAATTTGATGACTTTTCTAATTAGCCAGC
This sequence comes from Podargus strigoides, assembly GCA_028020825.1. Classification (NCBI taxonomy): domain Eukaryota; kingdom Metazoa; phylum Chordata; class Aves; order Caprimulgiformes; family Podargidae; genus Podargus; species Podargus strigoides. The sequence continues at coordinate 11,070,251 of CM051619.1, read as the reverse complement.
TGTCTGGTTACAGGGCACTGGTCTCTTCTAGTACTGCTAGCTAGCTAGTACTGCTTCCAGAGGAATCAGCCAGCCAAAAAGCACACTGGTCAGTCATCTCAGTACCTTTGTTTCCTCACAGTGTAGACCTGGAGAATAATACTCTGACAGATAAAAAAGCTAATTCTTCCTAAAGTGCCCTCACTGGACCCACATCACTTCTGGCCTCCCAGGAGCCCTAGCAACAGAGAAGCATTTCTCAGGGGTCCTGTTTCCCCAGCACAAGATAATGTAAAGAATAGTTTTTATCCCTAAATCCCTCTGCTGTTAAAGTTAATCTATAAACCATATGTGCAAAAGATGCTTTCTAAAACAATACCCATGCTCAAGTGAATTTTCAAGGACAACCTGTCAGCTGTACATCAAAACTTAGTGAATCCAAAGATTACATGCAAGTATTTTTCTAAGCACTGACAGGGACTAAACTGAGACCCACTTAGAAATTTGTTTCTAGTATTTACTAGTTGAAATGGACTTCTTAGTTTAATATTTTCATCAGTATAGAAAGATTTACATCTTTGGACCTTAGCCATTACAAAAGCCTTTCTAATTTGTGATCAAGATATTTAAAAGAACATACTTTTATCCTGAAAGCTCTTGATCTGAGATTGTATTATATTCTCTATACCTTTACACAATTTTGAGGGTGTATATGTTTATCAAGGACATTTTTATTAGACACCTAGGATTTTAGGGATCCGCGATAGGCGATATAAGGACTTTTGCTAAGGTTATGCAAGTTGCTTTTGGAATAGGATCAAAACATAGCCCAAAGCTCCCTACCTCCTTACTTACAGAGCTCCTGTTATTGTATTTAGGTTTGGATAAACTTTTCTCTGGAAGGTGATTGCTCACAGCAGTTAATTTTAAACTTGCAGGCTTAGATCTGGCTCTATGTGTGTGAACAGGCTGTCATCATGCATTCCAGGTTACTCTCAGAAATGAATGTGTCTTTCCTCAGTGTTTCTCAGTGTTGGGGTGTCAGACATTCCTTCTGCTCTTCATTAATCCAATTACTAAACACCTGCAGACATGCAATAACAGTTTTTGTGCCAAGTCCCTTAGAAATGGTTTTATAGGAGAATGTAATCTGCTGTCCTGCTATCAGGAGTCGCATTACACACCTGCCAAGTCCTGATCTGAAAAATAACAATCAACGTTCTAATTCATTGCAAGAAAGTTTGGGGGCACATTACAGAGACAAAATGACATTCTTCTTAATTTTACTGCCATGGAGTCCATTAAACATTTTGAACTTGTAGTTAATTTTATTAAAAGCCAATTTCAGTACTAAAATATTTACAGTACAGCATGATAAAAACGGGCTTCTCATGGCAACTTAGGCAAGTTCCAAAAGATCCATTAAAGAGAGAACTGCTTCAAGCACATATATAGTGTCATTCCAATTCTGTTCTTAGGAGTTTATCTGATAATCACCAAAATGCACTTCAAAGTGGAATTTTAAACTATGAAATAATTTGTTTTTCTTGTGCCTTTTTTTATACTTTTCCCCAAAGATGGGCTTTTATCTCCTCTGTTTTTAAAGTGGTTGTGCTCTTCGGAGCTGAAACAAAACTTTCCAGAAGGGAAGTGTTAGTTAGGTGCCAAAGAATAATACAATAGAATGAAACGGAGATTTAGGAGTATGAGACAAGTGCTGACTGCACCACAAGTTTTTGTACAGCCTTGGGTAGGTCATTTCATCCTTTTGTGGCACAGCTTTATTTGTAAAATGCACATTGATGAATCACAGGAATGTCAGTGTGAATGGTAAAAAAAATTAAGACATTCCTAGAAAGCCGCTTTGCGAGTCCTAAATTTCCTCCACGAAAGACAAGTGAGGTCCTTCACTAAGCTAAACAGCTCATCTTTTCATCTGTTAGGCTACTTATGTGCACCCAAATGTCATCTTATTCCATCATGCTCCATTAGGTTCAATTACAAGTGCAGGAATGCAAACAGTACAAAATTATTTAAAGAAATACAACAATACCAAGCATAGATTTGAAAGAAATCCTCTATAATAATCCATAAAGTTGTTATCCCTGTTTACCTTGGCAAGGAATATGTAGCAGTGATAGCATGTGCTCCGTTCAGGAAGAGAAATTGGATTTGACCAGAGTCACCTGCAGTTTATAGCACTGCAGTCACTGCTGAGGGCTATACATAATGTCCTAAGGGGTCTTTTGCACAGCTGTAGACAAGACAGCAAGAGATCGCTAGCCAACAAAGAGCATTCCAAGGCTACGGCCTCGTGTACTAACCCCTTCCAACTAACTTTACATTCCCCCATCCCATATGTAACCTTCAGCCCCCCACTTGAAGCAGGCAGTCTGACAGTAATAATAGTAGTCACAAGAAAAGGTAACCTCTGTCATACTAATAATTTTTGAAAACTTAAATGCCCAGGATGTGATTTTAATTAAAATGCACACTGCCTGGCTTGTCTGTTTCCAGGAGAAGGTTTCTCTTGCAGAAAGACAGTGATCCGTTATACCTATTTGCACTCCCACCCTTAGAGGTCAGTCCCACTATTACACAGCCTGATTTGTAGAGAGCATGTATAGTGGTATATAAACATGGGAATTAATCTGTTTTGCCTTAAGTTTTGTTTTTCTGAATAACCTTTGCATGAACAGTATTTTGGAATTATAAAAACAAAAGAGATGATTATTTTGCTTTAGCAGCTCCTGTCAGTGTTATAGTTTCCCAAAGTCTCCTGTATATCTTCTAGTAAGAGAAAGATATTTGGACTGCTTACCTTGAAGATCTGTTATTACAGTTCACGCATGACATACAGTTCATACGTAGAGATGATGAGGGATGAATTCACAAGCAGAAGGACTAATCTCTTCCCTCAGTGTATACCATACAGAGAAGCATGTACATAGTTGTAGCTTTACAATTGTATACATCTGCCTCCACCCATCCACTGGTTCTAACATTGTATATTTCTTCCTTGAGATCTTCTTGGGGTTTTATGTAGCATTTTGAAGATTTGTTTTGTTTTGAAAAAGACAGTCCAGATTCTCGTGTTCATTTTGGGGGAGCAGGAATGAGGGGTCACCTAGATCTTCATTTGCCCACAAGAAAAGCTGAGAGAAGAAATTAAGTCTTCAAAATCAATCTTAAGTGCATTAGGCTTTAGGCAATACTGCGGAAGTTAAAAAACTCACACCAGTTTTTCCTATACATTCAAAAAACTTACATTTTACCTTCCACAAAAATGCACAGTAAACTATTTCCCCAGACAGTGTAGCTAAAATACTCACAAATGATCATGTTCATGATCTGACGGAAATTCTAAGAGGCCTAGAGTGAAAGATGAATATCACAGTCTACTATACCAGGATCCTCTCCAAAATAAAGGACTTGGTGCAAAGTGCTTTACCTCAGCCCTACCCTACTCTCTCCTGTTCTCCCACTACAGGGATTGCTATTCACTGCACTGTGTCACTGCAGCATCACCAGCTACTTGCACATACAGAAGCTCCATTTGCAGAGAAACTACAAAATATTGCTGTGCATGTTCCAAATAATATGCATTTAAAATAATCTAAATATTGCATTTGCATGAGTAATGTCTGTATTATGAACTGTCAGAGTTCCATACAACTTCTCTTTTTTATTTTCTGTTTTCCCAGAGGCAAGTTCAGTGCCCAGTCCCCTTTCCACAGAAGTCAATGAGAGTCTTGATACTTATTTCAAGAGGTCGAAGTTCAGTCCCACTGGGGGTCCTATACTGCCTACAAATTACACAATTTTTTGGATGGAGGAAGACCCAAAAAACTCCATATGTTGCTGTCATGCCGGGATGACTTATTTGAGGAGGAGGTCATACCATTGTACAAAAGGCCAGGGAGTGAATAACACGTTCTCTGCACGCCTGGGAGAGGAAGCTTGAAGCTGGGAAGCAAGTCTGACTTTTTAATTCCCACTGGGCCTAGCATCCTTCAGGAATTACTCCATCTCAGAGCCTGTACAACTTGAGTATGTGTTTTCAGCTTTTCCTCTTTTTAAACAGAACCAAAATTCTCTACCTTTTGGAGGCTTAAAATGCAGCCTTGATTATGGATCAAAACAGAAGTCTCCTACTCTATACTGAAGCTGTACTTGATAAGACAGTGACAGATGTGAGCTGTAGAATGGACCTCATCCTTCTCCACCTGTCTTGAGCACTACCATATGAAATGATCATTCATAAAAGGTGTTTCGAGGATCTTCGTTCCCAGATTTTTTTGCCTGTGTGAATCAGCAGATGTACTGGAGGGCATGAACTTTATACCAATGGATTCCTTTCCCCTAGGAAACAGTTCTTTTTCTGTGATGGTCAGTCAAAACATTCCCTCTGGGTAGAGAGTAACTTCCACAGCTGTGCAGTCCCAATGGCACAGATGCTTCTTTAGGCTCTATCTTTTCTGACAGAAAAGTAGATGCTATTACCATGCATTGGAGAGAAAATATATAGAAAAAACTAATCTGCATGTTGCCAGTGCTAGATTGGTTTCTTTGCTTGTGTATCATTTGCCTTTTTAAAAATTGTGTATTCATTGTAAGATTGGACTTGATGATCTTAGAGGTCCTTTCCAACCATAGAGATTCTGTGATTCTGTGAAGATCAAAATAAGAATAAGATATATTTTTCATATTTCAACAGACAAAAGACAGTAGTCTTATATTTCACACAGAAAAATAAAATCAGTATTTTGATTACCTGTGGGTACTTTCCTTTGCTCAGGCAGGAGGAAACACATTTAAAGCTACTGTCTGAACTTACTAACATGAGACTAAATCATATAGGACAAAGACCACCAGATAATCATTTTGTAAGGGACAAGGATTGCCAAATAAAATTATTATTTGTTTGCAGCAGTGCCCAGATGCCAGATTTACCATCTGATGGAAGGAATGCACATTATATGCTGAAGTTAATTGAGCAGATTGAGTGTTGGAAAGCTGTCTGGAAAAGAACTAGCCACAAGCACAACAAATTATCAAAATCCGTGCACAGAACTGGGAGGTGCTTAAAATCCCCTAGATTTGTCCTCTTGCTTTGAAATCCTGCATTTACTGCAGCACATTCATATATCACATCCAAACTACTAGGGAGCCAGTATCTACCAGTCATCTTCAGCTCTGTCCACTGAGATGTTGTCCTCTCCTTTTCTGCTCTTCGTGACATAGGATTATGAGTGCCAGTGCCCCAAAGGATTAACCCCCAGTTCAATTTTGCACACAGAACAAAGCACACTTTGAAGAAGATAGTCTTAAAATCAAGAATTTAAAGAGAACCTAAAAAGAGATTCTCTGACAGACTGTTGCATGGATTTATGTTACAAAATATCCTAGGGTCATGTATCATCATCTTAACCTGTTTTATCATCCAGATTACACATTTGCTGTACGCTCACTGTCCATGTTAATATCTTCCTTTGTTCAACACAATTTTTTTCACCGAGGCAAAAGATGCTGAAAGTCATAAAGCTACTTCAATAGCTCAGAAAACTGTATCACTTTTGCCAGACCTATCACTGAAACAATCAACATCTATGATACACAGACATGTTAGTGACACACCTGTCAGTAAACTGGAGGAATGGTTGAAAACTTGCAGGGATAAAGCTATCTAACACCAGCACTGAAAGCAAAGTTCCACTCTAAACACAGTTTCAGATACTACACCATCCACTTGAGGATTAAGCAAAGAGGTAACACTTTCCAAAATGCTGGAATGCTTTAGAACCTTTCAGAAACATTACCCAGAGTCCAAGAACTGCAGCAGGTCAGAAAAATATGATGTGCATGACATTTTGGAGAGTATTTATAAAGCTTCACTTTATTGCCACAAGGTTAATCTCTCTAGACACATCCTCTACAGGGAGAAGATCAAGATGGGCTTCCTCAGGGGACCTTTGGAAGTGACTCTATTAGGCTAAGCTAACCTTTGTGAAAAACCCTTTTCAGTGTAAAATAAACACCATATCTGGATTACCTACCCTCATTTTCAGGCCACATCTAGCCATAAATCTGAATGCAATTCACAATGCAGGTCATGTCGGAGTACCTCCCTCTTGGCTTGAGCCCAGTGGCTCCGTGCTGAGCAGTTGGCTAAGTGCTTTGCTGGAGCAGAGCCACATTGCTCTGCACCTTGCCGGATGCAGCCCCAGATGGGTATGTGTATATCTATATACACAGGAACATCTCTGAGGTCATCAAGGAGTTAAAATCAGACAACTACCACAGCCCTTTGAGCTCTGATCCTATCAAATTTTACAAGCTTAACAGGATAAAGCTGGGTCATATAAGAACCAGAGACATGTAAGGATCCGTAGAGGCTGCAGGGAGTGATTTTAATAATGCAAGTGGTGGCACTTTTTCTCAGTGCACTAATACTGAACCACAAATCAGATTCCCAACTAACTATGATCAGAAAAGAACCCAGAAACTCTTAGGGAATGGGAAAGAAAGAAGGGAAATATGTTAATTTCAAAGTCTTAGCAGGATTCTATTGTGGTTAACTGCTACAGCTAGCCAAAAACAGTAAAGATTTGTTACCAAAGGCCAAAAAATAAATGAATGCTGTCCACTTTCTCAAACAGAATAAAAAGAGGATACTTTCAAGTTTCTCTATGACCCTTTCCAAAATTATGATGCTTCTAGAAAAAAAAAAAAAACACTTTTAATTGAAAACTGAACATGAGAAATGTCCTCATGTATTCATATACAAGAGGGAAAGTCATCTCAACTCTAGTGATAGCCCCTAAATTTCCAAAGAGTTTCAAAGAAATAAGCAATACTCTCACCTTTGGATCCAAAGAATTTGCACAGTTCTGTTGGGCTCTTTTCAGGTACTGATGATGTTTGGGTTTTGGGGGGTTTTTTGCCTTTTAAAAAAAAAAAAAAAAAGATCTGAAATTGAGCAATTTCAATGCACAGAAGTAGAAGTCTCCTGCATAATCATCAGGCTATGAAGTGTTTGGGGATACCACCAACTGAAAAGCACTAATGCATAGTGCCGTAGAGTTGTACAGTATAATGCAACACAACTCAATACAGTACAACACAATACAGTCCAAGAATTTATTCAGCCTCAAGAGAGCCAATATTTTGAACAGTTTATGTTTAGTCCTTAGGTAAGCTGACCAGCATGACAAGCAAGGCAGTTCAAGCAGGCAGGTCCAAGGCTCAGACCCCAAGGTTTACTGCTCACTGCTGACCCATTGGGTGCTTTTGTTGGCAGAGGAGGGTGGCAAGTTTACCACCCCAGGCTTTTACCATCAGCAATATGCTGAACACCCAAGCCTGAAACTTCCATGCAAACCAAACAGCCCAGGTAAGAGTGCCTCTCAGAAGAGCTCTTCAGGGGAAATTGCAGCAAGGAGGCAACTTTGATGTTTCTCCTGACAATTGTTCAAACAACAGACTTGTCCAGAGGCAAGGGAAAGCAGAACAGTGTTCCCAGCCTGAGCGGCTCTTGCATGTCATATCTATCAGTGACATATGGTGATATCTGCCACTGCTCTCCTCCCTGTCTGACCGCCCTGATGAGGGTTTCTAGACTGATTTTATCCATCAACGGGACCAAACTGGGAACAGCCTTATTTACACTAAGTTCTATTTCTGCAGTGGACCTAAATGAATGTAGCTGGTTGACTTCTGGATCTGCTTCTGCTGTGGTTTTGTACCATTTCTTGCAATCTTTTTCTGGGGGAAAATAGTGGTTTACCTCTAAATGAGCAAAAGGAATAGCTGATGGACTTGCATTAATTTTACAGACAAGACCATGATAAATTAATAGCAGCTTACCTTTACTCTGGTTTCAGAAAAAGAACTGCAAATGACTGCTCAGTTAACTTGTTAACATGGAAAGAAATGAAGAAGTCCAAAACCAGATTTACAGTAAATTGTCAAGAAGTAGATGAGAAGGTCAAACACATTATTATCTTGGGACTAGATCGTGCACCTACTGCCAAGGAAAAGGATTCAGCCACTGTTGTTAGCAGGAGATGTTTGTATTTAGCAACTGACTATCTGATCACTTGATGGTTGTCACAATGTACCACAGATGGAAGTGGGTACATACGTCCATGTCACCCTACTAGAAAACAAAGCAAGATTTGACTTTGCAGAAAAATTTAGTGATGAAGGGAATAAGGATTACATTATAATAACAGTAAGAGTTGGATTTCATAAAATCATCAGTTCATAAGTTCATGGCTTGAAACAAGGCTGTTCAAAATGAGCACTAAGAAAAGGGCAGGATCTTTACATCTTTGCATTTTTCTCTCTCCATTAATAAAGATCGGTATGTGGAACATAAATCTGGGAGGAAAACAATCACAAAAACACAACTGCAAAAGCAGTTTTTTAAAAGCACTTATCCACCTGGTATACACATAATAAAATTCAAGTTCAGGGGAGTGATTGCATTTTAAAACAATGTATCTGTGCATTCAGATGTATTATGACCTGTCTCAGATACATAAAGGGAGAGAGATGGGTCCAGGGGACTAAGTTCTGCTACTTGCGATAAAATCAAGAAATATTGTGGAAAAGAAACTAATCCCCTTTGATTAATCCAAGAAGCCATAATATGTAATCATATTTAACCATGAGATTTCATTACAGAAACATACATTAAAACCAAAACCAATCACTGGGTTATTTGATGAATTGCCTAAATAAGTCCAGTCAGGTGTTCAAAGATTTCAGTGCTCTGACTGTGAATTAATAATATAAAGTTAAGGAGCTCTGACAAAATATGTGAAAAGAGTGGGCAAAGTGTGGGTCTCTGATGAATGTGTAAGTTCATCACGTTCACCTAAAGTAAGTCCTGAACTTCTGTGCAAATGTTCCTGGCCTAGTAAACTAGAGTTCCTAGGTTAAGGTATTATTTCTTCTATGGGTATGTGGGTCACACAGACAGGACTTCCCTCTAGAGGCACTTAAATGCAACCATTCTTAACCACCAACCATACTGGGAACTCAGGCACTTCCATTACGAGGGCTGGCCATCTCAAATTTCGAAGCAGGCTAGCTGACAGAGTTAACAAAACCATGGCAGAACGTCCCCAAAGAGATAAAACACTACTTTATTCGACAAGCAGTGGTTTGTTTTCTTTTCCTTCTTTATGCAAACACACCTCCTTGTTGATCCTGTGGCAACTTCAGCACAGTTGCCACAGGATCATCCATGGACTACGGATCATGTGTGGAGTTAGGTGCTACTACACGCTCCCTCACAAACACCTCCTAACTCTTTTCAAAGATCTTTTGTGACCTCCATGAAGAATGAGAAGACAGAGGCAAAGTCTTAATTTCATTATTTTGGCTTTGAATGAGTTAGTTCTACTGAAATTAAGCTCATTTTGTACTCCTGTAAAATTCATGCAGTAGGGCTATGGAAAATCAAAGACTTCAATTGATTTCCTGTCTGAGCTCTTACATTGGTGTTACTCCAGCTCTCACTTTTGCTTATATTCTAGAGTATGTAGGAGTATTTCTGGCTGCCTTTCTCAATAAAACGCAAAGAATTTTTTTTTTTTTCTTGCTCATTTTGTCAAGAGCCCATCATAATGTACAGCATTTGTAAATATATTTTTATTCTCAGTATTAATTCCAAAGGGTTTTTTACCTATCTTAGCACTGAACTTATGTCACTCCCTAGGCTACTTGTCATTTTATTCTATTTAAAATTAAAGATGTGTCTTATCCTACACTTCTTTTCATCATTGAACCAGTTGAGTTGGAGGAGTGATAATCAGGGAAGAAAATGTCTGAGATTTTTGAGGTGTACGAAAAACCACCACTGCCCTTCCAACCCCTGCATTACCCCCTTCACATGAGTAAAGCTCACCTTATGGCTGCTAAAATCAGCATAGCAGAGAGTGAAATATTCGTATTTTGACTAGGAAAACAGTTGTTACCAATGCTAAGTATGCCAGTCCCAGCAGTACAATTCCACCAATGTGTTACGGCTTTCTTTTTATTGCCTCACCAGAAGAAAATCTCTCCATTTACAAACATATTCCTTCTACAATTCTTTTTTTTTAATTATTTTTTAATATCACTATTCTTTCAGTGAATTATTTTCTACTGGGAAAAAAAATATTTTCCTTTTTTTTTTCTTTTTAATAAGAACTGTGGTTGAATTACTTAAAAGAGGTCGTTTCATGATTGTCAGGGAAAAAAAAAGCCTATTTTCTGTTGGATTTTTGTTTCATGGTTGGCTGACATTTTTAGATGAAAGATACCAATATTGCAGTGTGAGTTCACTCTTGATAGGTGTTAGAGAATCTACATGGGAGAGAGATGCTGTGAATATTCCAAAATGAGAAAGCATTAAAAAAAAAATAGACAACACATAGTTCTCAAAGGAGAGAACTATGCATTCTCCAGTGACTAATCATGATCACACCTCAAATGAAGATTTTCTCTGTTGTCTAGTGAAAGCTGAGTTTGCACCACATCCTTTCCTTCAGAAGCATTAATAAGGCCTCTCTCCTTTACTCAGATGCCTGATTTCACACTGCATGCTGGAACTTCAGGTCTGAAAGATATATAAAATGTGGCTGAAACCAGTCAGCAAAATCAAAAGTTATCAGGAGGGATGATCAGCTATGCATGCAGGCAGCTTGTCCTTGGTTTAGGTTTGTCTAAGTTGCCTAGGTTGTCCCTGGAGAAAGGTAGGAGAACTCAAGACTTGCAAGGGAGAGCCAATGTGTAAACTTGTTACCTTCCTATCTCACGTCCCTGATCAGACAGGGAACTGAAGATTTTGGCTTTTTCTCATGTGTTTGTATTTTTCTTACTGTTCAATGTAATTGCTTATAAAATTCCTTCCCTTTCTTGCCTCCATCAATTTCTAGTTAGTTCAAGTTCTGAGTACACTAACTCCAGTTTCTCAGGAGAAGTTGGGTAGAATGAGGAAGAAATTCTTTAGTATGAAGGTGGTGAGACATTGAAACATGTAGCCCAGAGAAGTTCTGGATGCCCCCTCCCTGGCAGTGTTCAAGGCCAGGTTAGACAGGGCTTTGAGCAACCTGGTTTGGTGGGAGGTGTCCCTGCCATGGCAGGGGGGTTGGAACTAGATGATCTTTAAGGTCCCTTCCAACCCAAACCATTCTATGATTCTATGATTTAGACTGTACTGGCCTAGATCACTGTGTGGGTGCCCTGGTTCCCCAGGCACAGACCCATGGGCCAGCCATGCAGGCAGGCCATGAGTAGCCCCGAGACAGCTGAGAGTTCCAACCAAGGCAGCTCACTCACAGGTGTATCCCATACCACTTAATCATGCACTTTATAAAAGGAGGGAGCTCGGTGAGGATGGAGTTCCTCTTCTCCCTGGGACTCTTCCCTTGTGGTCTTTTGCTCCTGCTGTCAACATCAAGCACTGGACAGAGTAGAACCTTCTATATTTTATGTTGATTGTTGTATCAGTTTTGTTATTCTAAATCTGTTTCTACTTCAACTCATGGGCCTTCTGCCTTTTTTTGCTGATTTTCCTTCTCAGCTGGGGAGGGAGTATTGGGTGATAGACTAACTCAGGGTTTAGCCCTGAGTACTGGCTAAATGTAGACAGTGGGGAGGAGTTAAACATCATGTCCCAGCGTTGCATGAGCAGTAAAATTTGCATAGTGGGAGATTTTCAGCTAAGAAGAGAGGTGCCTGCTACTTTTAGGTGCCTGAGTCTTAGGCAGGAGTTAAACACACTAGATTCTGCCACTTTCAGTATTACTTTGAACCATGTTAAAAATAATACTGAAAATCTTATGTTCTGTGCATAAGTAGCCTTTATTGCCAAGTGAAAAACTATCAAGAAATGAAGGATGTTTTTAAAAGAGAAATTATAAATTATAAATTATAATTTGATACTGGCTAATGGCATATCTACACTAGAGAACATCAGCATGGTACACAGTATGAGAACTAACAGGCTGCTCAATCAGGCTAAACATCTAGAACCAGATTTCCCTTCAGGTGCTGAATGAGTTCATTTCACAAAAGAATATAGATTGAAGATGCCCAATAAGAAAACTTACAATACAAGGGAAGCATTTTTGCTTAAGACATTTAAGAATGCAGAGAGATTATCATTTTGTGACTCCCAGATTTCTGTTGTACATCTGTGCTTAGGTAATCTCGTTCCAGATGTACATCTTTTGTTTAAAATGGCTTATGGCTAATACTTTTTGATTCACAGAAGGATTTGATTGAAGAGAGTGAGTAAAGCTGGAGAAACCTTACAAATTCAATGGCTGTGATCTTTCTTTTCAGTTGCCAGGGCAGAGGTTTCCATTGTTTGTTTGTACTATAATCTGTCTGGAACAGCAGAAGGTGTTTTCAATGAATGAACCACCTGTGCAATGCTATAGCAAACAGAAGAAAGATAACTTTCAGCATTAGTTATTTGTATATGTGGAAAAAAAAAGAAAAAGAAAGAAATACTGCTTATCTCTTAGGTAATTGGATGACATTCTGCAAATTGCTTGGGAATACTGGATAGAGATATGCTACATCAGTTCCTCTCCATGTGCACACACAATGTCAGTGAGAGTGTTCAAGTAGATGTTCTGTGACAAAATTTTAAGTTCAATCTTCAGGTAATCACATGTTCCTACCAATGAAAACTGTGATTAAATGCTCTTGGTTTTGCATTTTGCTTGGTCATTGCTAAAGTATAGGAAAAACACATTCCCAGTGCCTAGAATCACAATTGCTCCCTTACTGTCCATCTCTTCCTTTCCCACCTTCTCTTTTTCTCCTGTTCTTCCTTTCTGTTGCTGGCAAGAAATAAACTGAATCTTCTCATAATCACTTTAAATGTGTCAGTGAGCAGGCAAGTCATCAACTCTGTATAATGGGGAAGGAACAATTCATGTTAGAATAACACAAAAAATACCATTTGCACTAATCTGGTTAAAAAGCTGGTTTAGAAAACTTTTATTTGACTTTTCATTGTCCCTTAAAACTGATATTTTTCATTCCAAAATGATACAATTTCAGAATAAGTTGGAAGTTCTATATTGAAAACCCACAAAAAACTAAAATAAATCAAATGTGCAATCCCTTCACACCTGAAAATATGTACAAAATAGCACCGCAATTTTGCAAATAGTTTTAGTCAGACACCATTTTATGTGTTTACTCCCATGTCTCCCTACCTTAGTTGCTTGCCTGTGGCTTATTTATTATTTAATACACTTATCTAAAGAGATATGTGGGATTTTCTCTCTCCTAAAACTTAGTGAAACCCTGAGCCTCCCAAAGTCATTATGGAGATATTTGTTGACTGTAGTATACTTAGAAGCTGAGTTTTTAAAACTTCGGAAAAAAATCTTGTTATTCTAACTTTACCCTTTTTTCTTCAGAAACTTCAAGCACTTGATATTGCTGTGCAGGGTGAAAAAGTTGAACATTCTTCTCTTACTTTCCCTCTGTTTTTAAACACGTGAATCAGGACAGTTAAGAGTGAAAGCAGTGGTAGCATTTCAAAGGAGTAGTTAGTGCAGTGCAGGCATTTAGGTAGTGAGCTCATTATTGTTACTACTGCTACACATTCATCTGGTGGCCAGCACCTGTGCTAGGGAAATGAAGGGAAGAGGAAAGAAACTGCAGTGTGTGTCCCCAAACAGTACATGGGTATGTTCCTCTGAGTGCTAAGTATGTCAGAGTGGAAAACAGCAAGGGAGAGAGAGGAACATAAAGCCCATCTCATATATACCAGGAGGGCTGCATTTGACTTCACTGCAGTTACTTCTGATTTACTCAAGTGTCAGCTGGAGAGGGACCACAACCCATGCTTTAAAATGTTTTTATATGCTCCTCTGAGTACAAAACCTGAAGAACTTTGTGAAAACAAGCTACTGTTGCTGGTTTGCCAGGTAGGCAACCTCTCAGCTCTGGATGAGAGCTGGTCCAAATAAAATGTTTCTCACAGCTATGACTGCATTGCACTAATTCAACTAGAATCAACAATTACATCAGAAAAACGTGTTTACTTTGGTTCTGGGCCACAGAGACTGGGCTCAAATGTGATGTAGAAAATATGCCTGTTGCTTATAAGGACAAATAATTTTACAGGTGGACCTCAACATTCCTTCTTTTTGCTAAGCATACTCCACCTGGCAAATGACCTGGAATGTGTGTTATTATTTATGGAATTAAACTTACTTGCTTAAATAGACAGTGTAAACAGTAATTCTGAGATTAGAAGTGAACAGAATAAGATTTCTCTCTTTGTTTACAGGTACATGGCCGTGATCCTGTCATTATAACTGTATCTGTTTATACCAACAAGGACTGAGCTGCTCAGCTCCTCAGTAATCTTGCTTACACTGGTGTAAATCAGGAGTAAAGTAACCAAAGTCAGTAGAATTACGTTCATGTAAAATTAGCATAGTGGAGATTATAATCACTCTTGTTCTTTGTTAGTGAACTCATCAAAGAATTGATCCAGACAGCCAAAAGTGAAGGAAAAGACTATTTAACCAGACTGTTGTTTCAGATGTCATACAATATCATTTCAGTCTAGAATTTTCATCTCTACTGCCAAGGAAATTAAACAGAAACATTACATGATTTTTACTTGCCTAAATTTAGCCATGTTGTTCCAGTATAAAGGTAGAGGAATTATAAATTGGAGTTTCATTTTAAAATACTTGGTTTAAACTATCTGAGAGTAAAGGTCATTGGTTTATTGGTAAACTTTCTGTCATTAACAGAGGTGAATACAAACAATCTGTATGGAATAAACTTTACAGAGTAAATATAAACCACTTAATGGATACATCTACATAAGGTACGACATGTACTTAAGCCATTGTAATACAGCAGCTTTTATTCACATGAAATAACAAACCACTGGATTTTTGAAATTGTAACTTAAAAATGAAATAAATTATTTAACAGTCAGTAAAACTGAATCTGAACTTCTGCCCACACTTACCCCAAGCTTGAGGCTTCTTTTGATCTAGTTCTGGGTTTAATCAATCGAGACAACATGAGAGCTGTACAAATATAAGTTACATCAAAATTTCATCTTCCTTTTAATTTGGGAATATCTCCATCAAAGACAGCTAACAAATAGGAATGTGTTTTTACTAGCAATGCCCATACAAAAGGAAGGAGTAAACACCCATTTAACAGAGAGAGCTGATCAACCCAAATAGGATGAAATAAGGACACTTCTGAACTTTTATCTAGAGCCCTAAACTCAAACTGTAATCTTTCCTGAAGTTCCAGAACTAGGAGAAAAGAAGCTGAAAGTAGATTCAGAGATATTTCAAAAGTAGCTGCTTGTACATTTCTTTCTGTCCAATCTGACATCTTACAAGAATGCTCTCATGAGATGCCAGCTCCCCAGTAGAAAGCAAAGGCATGTAAACAACTCACGTGAGCCTTTGTGCTTTTGAGGTTCACCTACTACTCCCACGTTTGTAGATCACTTCCATTTACTCCCCTGTGTAAGGTAGGATCCTAGTGAAGAGACTAGGATCAGGAAGGTAGATGGGAGAAAGTTATTAAAGTCCGCAAAGTGAATTTTGTAATAATTACCCTTCTGTCCAGAACAAATTCAAACCCGGGTCATAACACCGTGCCTTATTCCCAAAGCAGCTGCATTCCCATATAACGTACTTTTAAAATTCCTTCCAGAAACTGCTGTGCAGCATTTCAGTGCTTGCTGAAACTCAGGTAACGGTCAGGAGGGTTTTGCTGACCTGATTACTAACCAAAATAATAGGAATATGAATTTACCATAGATTTTGAATTCTATCATTTCTGGGTGCCCAGTTTTGAGATGGATAGGACTGCTTTGTTCCAGAGAAAGAACTAGATGTCCAGGAAGAACATAAAAGTCTCCTTTGCTGTGAAAATCAGAGCTGTGCAGTCTCCAGGTGTGGAGTAAAATAAGCCCTAACATGAAGGCACACTTCTGAGAATGTTGTTCTTCCTGACAGAAAGTGAACTGAGATCCTCCAGTGCAAAGCAGCAGAGAAATCCAATGTTTTCATAATTCATATGCCAACTAAACTGCTCCTTTTCACATTGTATGAGCTGCAAAATGGCTAAAGTGTTACTGAAAATGTCTTCATTCTACATAGTAAGGATAAACTTACAGTAAATTATGTTTGTGTGTTTTTATTAACCCTTGAACTGCTGCTGAGCAATGCATGTGTTTGAACAAGAGTTGAAAAGCTATTAAAATATTTGCTTAAATACTTTACTACAGTCTAAGGATTGAGCTCCAAAGCCTCTGGGATTTGGAGATGCACAGGAAAGTTAACTGAAGGAAGTCTGGGAGAGGTGAGCAAATTCAAGCACACTCCTGCAAAATCTTCCACCTCCCTTATCAGTTTTAATAAACTTGACTCCTACTTTCTGCTCTTGAAATTCAAAGGACACATGCAAAGAATTCAAAGCTGTGTAGGCTGTGTTCAATCTCATCCTTGCTGTATAAATGTAGAGTCACTTAAATGTCAAAACTGCTTTGGGCATATTTGTTATTGATTTACTCCAGTTTTACACTTTCAGAGCTGACTGCTCTCTGTAGCATTATGCTACACAAAAAGCAAGTCACCCACAGATTATATTAAAAACTACATGGACTGGGAAACTACAATACTACCTCTGATTTCCTTTACTCAAGTGAAATACTTTTCCTCCTGTGAGACCTATCTTTTCTTGTTTTTGCATTTCATACATTTTACCCAATATTCATCTCATGCCAAGCTGTAAAACAGTTCTCAGAGAACTGCCTGTTCACCCAGTTCTCCCTTCTCCTGTGACCTAAAGTCCTTAATAACTATCAATCAAATATAAGAATCCCACTTGCTCTCTCTTTCTAGCCCAAAAAATATTTTCTTCTTTTGGCCTGACAGAACATCTCCAGCAAGAGGGACAGAGCCTGTTCTTCCCCTTCTCCTGTGAACAGGGTTAGGATGCTCCTGGAGAAGGCAGGAGATGCTGTTCCAGAATCCCACAGGGTGAAAGGGAACCCAATCCTTCCTCTACCAGGGGGACACAGTCATGGTTGGATACAGGGTGTATACCCTTGCCTGGTGTTTTGAAAGAAAAAAGCCGTAGTGATGTTTTGTCAAGATTTTTTGTTTGTTGGAGCATCTTGGTGACCTCTGAGAGGCCTTCATCATTGTATGTCCCAAAGGATTTAAGAAGAGAGACAACTTGCTTTTAGAGCTTACTTGAGCCCAAGCACAAACTAGGTGACGAGCCACTCATTACTGTCAAAACTGAGCTAGTTCTGTATGTGAAAACTGCCAAAACACAAGCAGTGGGATTCATCTCACCCAAATGTAGACCTCTACAATGTAGAAACCAGTGCCTCAGCCAGATTGCTTCCCCAGATCTTCTAATTGTCAGTAAAGTCTTATCTGACCTAGCTCAGACAATTACTTCAGGATGAGATGACTGTCACCCTAGAAGTGACTGTTTCCCTCTGTGGATGAAAAGGGGACTGTCAGCAGTGAGCTCAGATACAGATGTTTGCACTGCAGATGACTGGATTTGGTGAGATGAGCCCCACCTCTATGTATGTCTAGAAAATATTCATGCTAACAACACTGCGCTTGGGGGCTACATGTTGGACACTTTTGAAATTCTATTTGTGTATGGACTTGGGTGTTTAATCCTTTATGGAACATAAAATTTACTTCCACTAAAGTTAGACAGTCTTAAGCACCTTTGAAAATATTAACTTTCTTTTGTTATGGTAGGAGTCACCAGGTGGTCATGTTAAATATAATCTTACACATTCCTTTTCTTAGTCTACAAGGAATACATGCACTTTCAAGGAATGCTGTACTGTTAGTTTTTGGTGATTCAGGTTTATGGGGGAGCTTTTGTAAACAACCAGAGAGTTCAACCTACCTTATGCTCCTTGATTAGATTCAGTTCTTGGTGAGAATTACTTCCTGAGAACTGTAAAGTGGCTTTTGGCTTAAGATTTCTAAATAAGGTTTTGCCTGCATGTAGTCTATGACCACCTATGCTCAGTGACTGTTGTACACAATATAAATAAATGATCCTAAGATCACTGATTTCTCCCCTGATAGGAAGACTTATTGTAAGACTTCCAAATCCATCACAGACAGGCAAGAGTGTTATATTTCAGGGTCTATCCTTCCTTTCCCAAATGTGCACCACTGCCATTAATTTTCATTGAAATCACTTGAACTCAAATACAAAATAGATGTTACTTTGGATGCAGTCACTTAATATATGAAAACCTTCTGAGTCTTAGAAAGAATTTGAGTTGCGGGTGGGTTATTTGTTTGTTTATTTTATTACTTAATTTATAAAAGGGATGACGGCCCACCCAGTGGAATTTTCCCATCAAAAATAGTATGAAACAGAATAATGGAATGCAAGATTGATTAGATGGTGTGCTTGTTGGCAATGAGTGAATGTACTTCTTAATCTTAATGGATCATAAAAAAAATCCTTTCATACTTACCATAATGCATGTGCTAAGTTGTGGGTTCCTAGCCAATGCAAAGAAATATTCTATGATTTCCAGAGATACAAAATAAGAATTTCATATAGCACATAAGTGGGGCCTCTGTTTAAATGCATAAAGATAATTTCTTAATTATGACAGTGATACTCATTAAAAAGTTTTCCAATAGTACATGCAGTTCCCACACTGGTCTCTCTCCCACTGTCTGACAGACAGACAGCTTGGTTACACATGCTCAGAAAGGAGGGTGGAGGCCCAGATTCTTGGTTGTCTTGAAGTGGCCACATCCTGCCATCTGCTGAATCCTTATGCTATTGGCGAATCCAGGAAAGAATGTTTCTGAGGTGTCTTAAAATATTCTATACCTCTGCAGGAATGTTGTATGCAAGCAGAAGTATCCAAATGCTTTCAGGGACATAGAAATCAATTTAAAATATTAACAAATATAATAATTAAAATCCCCAGATTTAAAGAAAAGATGTGCTGGGAAGTCTCATCCTGATGGAGGACCAGTGTCTAAGTTGATTAGTTGAGTCACAGTTAATCAGAGTACACAAAGAAAATTTACCCCTCGGGATCTTTGTAAAACTTGTAAGACAAGAAACTGTCAGAATTTCTATCGTAAAACAAGACAGGCACCTTCTCCTTGGCTCATCATTTACTACTGCAATCAAAATAACTGCATAATTTTTAAGATGCATATGATTACATGTATACTTAACTGTCAATTTCATACTTCTTCATTTTCCTACTCCCTTTCTCTCTCTCTCTTTTTTTTAATCAACCTTGGGGTTTCCTCCAATAATCTTTTTGTTACCTAAGAATTCACACTGTAAGTTTCCCACTTCTCCATCTCACCTGCTCAAGATTCTCTCCTGTTCCATAGCTGTCACTTAATATGAAAACTGTCATGCTCCCTAGCAAAATGCACTTGATAGTCTGTAAGAGCCCTGGAAATGGTCAGGAGAAGGTAACAAAATAACACACCTTCTTTTACAGCTGAACATGTTGCTTTTGTTAACCAAAAGGTCTTAAGCCCCAGTCTTTGGGTTGGTGTCTCACACCTGAAGATCTTCAGGGAAATAGCAGTGTATTTAGTCTAAATGAGCCTGACCAAAAAACCACAGTCTTCCACTCTGGAGTATGGTTCATGAGCCGTTTTGATCTGGGAAAGATTTGTTTAGAGGATGGTCCTTCGTTATTTCAGAAGCTAGTATTTTCCAAATTCAGTGCTTGTTTTAACTACATAAAATCTGAGCATTTAGTTTTGATCAAGCAAAATTTCCTCTGAAATAAATGACAGCTTTTCTTCAGTAGATATATTCAAGGAAGGCCTTTAATTAGTCAGCACTGACATTTACAAGAATAACTGCTATCTGCTATGCAAGGGACTTGGGTTCAGTTCCCAGGGGTAGGGTACACGGACCTATTTCATCATAAGGGTTTCTGATGGCTACTTTTTTTCTGTAATGTAGTCTATTACTTAATGGAAAAACACTGTAAAGCAATGACTATGCTTACAAAATGGCTTAGAAAAATGCAACCCTTTGAAAAAAATTCTCTATATAGAACTATTCTCCGTTTTTTTAAATGTGTGTGCCTCTTCTGGACTTGTATCACAGCTTCTGCTGTAAAGTTTCCTTGAAAGATGTCCACTTAGACCACACTGGGGTCCATTCTGCAACGTTTTACTGCATTGCAATATTATTTTTGTTCTTTTAATACAAAGGTGGCTGCTGGAAGGATAAAATCATATACAGACTCTTTAATGTTGGCTGAAAGGAAGTTAAAAACTACGTCATGCAAACTTATCGTATGAAAATGATATCTGACCTGTGGTAAGCTACAAGCTATACAGAGTAACTTTTGGAATACTGCAAGTTGGCCTGGGCCAAAACTATGCCAAGGACTGTGCTAACAATTTTATAGTAAAAAGTAAAACCAATTATTATCATCACAAATGAATAATGCCAGGTAGGAAATCTGCTCTCCAATTCATTTCTTTTGCAAAGAAAACAACCTTGCTTACAAAGCAGAAAATGATTCATGTCATTAACTTTCTTTTCTACAACTGCATGGGGAGGGTCACAGGCTGCCTCCATGACCTGGGCTATCGAAGAACTGGAGATCCCCAAAGGAACAATCTCTCTGCAGATTTGGAGATTTGAGCCTGGATTTTCTTCAGTCTTGACTTTCACATACCTCTGTGATTCCATCAGCTGCCAAAACTTCATTCCCATCAGGAGGATTCATATAAACTGCAGGCTGTCCAGGCTGCCAAATTCTGGGACAAATTGTTCCCTTCAGAAAACTTTTGGAGAGGACAGAAACATAGGATCCATGATTGATAATTCTATTATGAAATAATACGAACAGTTTCTTGATTGTTTCAGGCCAATAGGGGGGAAAAAATATACTGGTCAAATGTATGAAATCTGAATTTTACCTTCTTCAAAAATCATCTGTAAAACATCAGGTGTCCATGAAAGACTGTGTAAAACAATACAAGCCTGGGGGGTTAAGGAACATCTTTCTTTTGCACTCATACCCCAGTGCATGGTTTAAAATCTAGTGATGCTGCAGATACACCTTTGTTTGCAGCTGCCAATATGCTGTTGGCCACACAATATATCCTGTAGGGTCTTGTACTCTGAGTGAATTGCGCTGCAGCTGCAAAGTTCATCCCTATTCATCTGGATGGGGTTTTAACAATGGTGTCTGCTCTTCCCACTGCCCAAACAAATATATCTATAAATGCAAACTGCTTTCCCTTCCCTCCAAAACCCTGAGGTAGCCAAACGAATGAAGTACACATGGTGCTAAGTGTTTTAGAGCAAAAACATGCTTAATACATGCAAATACCAACATTAGCCATTATGAACAGACATGATTTATGTGCCTGTCAGCAAGACATCAATCATGACAGCAGAGAGTCAGCAGCAATATCAACAACAGTAGCAGGCGTGGAGGGTCAGAGCGAGGATGGGATGGTCCTTCCCAGCCACCCGGGGGGAAGAGAAAGATGGATGAAGTAGTAGGAATCCCCATACATTGTCTTTTAGGGAAAGGGATGTTAAATTTTAAAACATCTCTCGAGCCCAGTTAATGTCTGACATTATTTCTTTGTTACATCTGTAAGAAAGAGATAACCAGTGGAGACATTTGGAAATGCCATCAGAGAAGAGATCTGGACATATCAAAAAGTAGCCAGGGTTTTAAAAATATTACATCAAATGTATTTAAAGGGATCTTTGCAGGAGACATTTTGAACAATGCGATCTCTGATTTACTGTACAGTGCAGATGGTAAGTGCATTTAACTGTGAAACTTTTCTTTACCACTGACACAGAAAGTGGAGCCAAGAAAGAAACTGCATCAGAGCTGTGTTTGTACAGATTGATTGTATAGCTCAGAGAACATATTATCTAAGACCATTCTTTGATAAGTAACTTTGGCTTCTGACTAATCTAGAAGATACCAGTTCATGCTAAGAATAGGGGTGGGAACTTGTTGTATTTGGATTTTTTGGCCTTTTGTAGCTGGCAGGGGAAGGCTGAGCAAGCAGAGAGGTTGGCTAAGAGGTCAATAAAAACAGTGATGTCTTATTTAGATATCTCAGGCTCCACTTGCAGTTGGCCGGGACCACTGGATAAAGATGCCTAGATTTTTCTAATAAACTGATAGTGAAGGAAATTGTCAACCCTGAAAAAAATCTGCCAAAGAGAAGTAGAAAACAATTCAATGTGTGTTAAGAAGAATTGATCTGGTGTATTTGCTTCCAGCTGGGGCATACAACAATTGCTTACAATTGCCTAAAAATGGATTGCCTGTCAAATTCACAGGCTTGCACAAATGCAGGTAGCATCTCATACAAAAACTGGGTAGAATATTGATCAAATGATGAATAAACCTTTTGAAAGCAATGGCTATATTACTGCTGACAAGGATGAGGTCAGAATTTTGTCCAGTTTGTTTCTCTCTTACATGATGCAAAGGATTTTCTTAAAGTTTAGCCTTGTTCGTGTGTCCTAAGACCAGCATCTTAGAGATACTGCAGAAGCTGTTTAAATTCCTCACTGAAGTAGCACTAGAAACATTATAAATATATTGAGAAATGTTCTAAGAGATATAAAATACAGATATGGAGAAAGGCAAAAGAATGGATCAATTACAAAAGCAGGAAAGATAATCCAGCTGAGGTTCCCCTTTCTGAGAGCAGAAGTACCCAAATTCTGCTTTAAACTGTTGACAATATATCCTAAGAAATCTGAGCAAGTGCAAAAAGCAGTCCAAAGCAGGAGGAAATTCTGATGAAGCCACACAGTGTCAAAGGGCTAACAACATATGCTATTATGTGATGTCAAATATTTTAAGAATTGTTTATTTGGGTTTTTTTGATAAGTATTGTAAACTGTTACTGTCTTTCTGGGTTTTGCTCTAACCCTGACAACCATAGAGCATTTCATGATATTGGATGACAGTGATCAATAAACTAAGTTCAGCTGCATTGTTTAGGTATCCACTCGCTGTATACTGTTCTACAGCCCTATAAGTTTCAAATTCACTCAAGTAAATGCAAAACAAAGTTGAGGATTTTTGTTTCTTTCTTCCACTGTTGAACTGCTCTTGACTGATGAAGAACATCTTGATTACCAGTGGAAAGATTCAGGATTTTTAAGGCTACGGGGAATTTTGACTGTACATTACCTTTATGAAAGCTTCTGTTCCTGTTAGTCTGTATCTTGTAGTCACCCAGTTCTGAGGGAAAGACTCCCAGTAATGGAGAACTGATATTTGTTCGCAATTTTTTTCAAATGTTTAACTGCCTTCACTGTTAAAGTCATGTGCACCTTATTCATTGCTTGATTGGCTATAGGATTTCTGTGGCACAGTTCTTGACAAACAGGGCTGGGAGTGAAATTGTTGGTGAAACAGTACCATGAGACACAGCACATTATCAGCTCCAGACATGCAGGACAGCTTTTATACACCTTGTAAAATTCTCAACAGACTATTTTGCCTAACAAGAAGTTAACTTACGCTGCAATATGATTGCAGATATTTTCATTGATTTATTTTTGATGGATCATTTTCTGACTTTAATTAAGATATTTTTTAATTGTCTTTCTCTTTGCCCACTCCATACCTTCTTGCACAAAATGCAAATTCTCTCTGTAGTAAATTATTTTCTGATAACAAACTACTTATAACTGAAAGGTAGTTTCTGTTACATTTAATTTTACTGTTGCTGTTTTTCAGACTTCCTGAAAACATTAGTGTTATTAATCAGCTTGACAGAGTTCAGGGAGCTCTATTAAAATAAAATGCCCTTTTTTTTGCATGCGTTCTTCTCAGGAATTTTGCCCAGTGAATTCATTTTTACCCTAAACTAAGTTTCTCTTTTAGATCAGGAATAAACCGTGTATAAAGGAATTTCATTCAGATCTGTGGACAACATGAAAACTGAAAGTTTTCGGGGGGTTGGGTTTTTTGATATATGTACATAGCAAGATTTTCTGTTAGGTTTGATGCTTGATCTATGATTTTATACTCTGGAATCTCATGGGCAACAGAGTTCGTTATTTCTGCTCATTGAAAAGCAGCACTGAATACTGAGAGTCACAGTAAGGTGTTTTAGTGCAACAAAAACTTTCTTGGACATTGAAAGTCCACCAGTACCAAGTCAGGTCTTTTTTAACAGTGATCATGAAGAAAGTATTCTCCTACCACCTTTCATGACCCAGAGAAATTATCTGGGATCAGAGCAAAATTCCTGTATGTCTCTAACTCTGCTGTAGTGTTAAGAGGCTACCTGAAGTTAGCATTAAGTGAGGTTTTGGATCCATTCATCATTTCATGATCCTGGTTTGGTCCTTGAAGGTTCAGTGACCAAGTCAGAGGTCTGAGTTCTCAGGAGCAATGGTTACATGAGGAACAGCAGTGTGATGACATATCTGCATTGGTTATATAATACATTCATGGTCAAACTCAGAGTTCGTGGATCTCTGCACCATGCTCTGTTTTGAAGATTAAGCAGGTAGACCAACTGCTGCCACTGGCCAAACATTTCTTAGTTTTTAGGTCTGAAAAACAAACCCTAAACATCTTTATCCCCATCTTACATTTGAAACAGGAGCCAGATATCCAAGAAATAATGAAAGAAAGATCACTGTACAAAATTCAAACACTCAATTACCCTCAATTTTCCTTGAATTGCATCCGTCACAGGTCAAACACCCAAGGTTGTAAGTCACAATTCTGCTAGGCTGTGACTTCTCAAGATTTTTATAGCTGCATATCAGTTATAAATCTATCTATTGCTTCAGTTCTTCCCTTCCTGGCTTGTTTTTGCTCTCTTTCATAAACCTGGCTTCATCTGAAGTGCATTTACATCTCACTGGAAAGGCCTGCCTCATAGGTTAGGAACTAATTCTTAGATTACATTTTTTCCTAAGCAAGTCAATTACATCTTAGGAAAAAAACAAAATCATGCATCATACAGTATTTCCAAAATTATACTGTAGTATTTCTTACTACAGTAGGTAAATTAATGCAATCAATTGAGATTTTTTACCCAGAAGTAGAAATCCTGTGCCAAACTTACTAGTATTAACGTGTCTTCCTCTTTGGTGATGAAAGATCTTCTGAAGACCTAAACTGTCAGAAGATGCGGAAGTGGATCTGTCATGTGAGGTAGAAGTTCATACACTTTCTAGAAAAAAAAAAAGTAGGCACTTTTGTCTACAATGGATAATCCCACTGTAACTTGCTTTGCATAAGGCAACTGCCTAAGGCACGTAGGAAATACAAAGACTCTTAAGAAGGTTTTGCCTATACTCTGTCTTCATTACAGTAAATCACATTGTTCAGGATTTTTAATGTTAAACTATTCTGGCAAATTCCTCACACATATTTTGAGACTGAGTCTAATAAGCTGACAATTTTTATTAGGGAGATTTTCTCTTTACACAGTATGTATGAACATTAGCTCTTATCTAAATGTAAAGAGTTTTCATGGTATAAATTAATTGGTAAAAACATTACAGCAAACCTTCTTATAGTGAAGATATTAAGATCTTAACTCTTTTTTTTTCTGCTTACTTTGACATCATTCTTGTGTGGACTTCAAAGTTGCAGGAATTCTGTCATTTTCCATGTGTTCATGTTAGCACCTGCACAGGGAAGGCAAGTGAATAATAGAACAATGTTATATAAAAGACTGTCTTTTTCCAAGATAGTACATATTCTTAAGGCCTTAAAATCTTAAAAAACGTGGATATTTGCACCTGCGTTTTTGTTATCTTTAAAATAACAATACTTTGTTTGATTGCCTGAAATTAATAACAGAATAATTTTATGTCAATTATGCATAGAATCATAGAATCACAGAATGGTTTAGATTGGAAGGGACCTTAAAGATCATCTAGTTCCAACCCCCCTGCCATGGGCAGGGACACCTCCCACCAGACCAGGTTGCTCCAAGCCCCATCCAACCTGGCCCTGAACACTTCCAGGGAGAGGGCAGTCACAACTTCCCTGGGCAACCTGGGACAGTGTCTCACCACCCTCACAGCAAAGAATTTCTTCCTAATGTCTAATCTAAATCTACCCTCTTCCAGTTTAAAGCCATTACCCATCTTCATATTGCTACAAGCCCTTGTAAAAAGTCCCTCTCCAGCTTTCCTGTAGGCCCCTTTCAGGTACTATAAGGTTCTATAGGGTCTCCCTGGAGCCTTCTCTTCTCCAGGTTGAACAACCACAACTCCCTCAGCCTGTCCCCATAGCAGAGGTGCTCCAGCCCTCTGATCATCTTTGTGGCCTCCTCTGGACTCACTCCAACAGCTCAGTGTCCTTCTTGTGTTGGGGACCCCAGAACTGGACACAGTACTGCAAGTGAGGTATCAAGAGAGCAGAGTAGAGGGGGAGAATCACCTCCCTTGACCTGCTGGCCACACTTTTGATGTAGCCCATGTATGCACATAGCTGGAACAAGCGTTTCTTTCTTGCTTTAGATAGCAGCAGCAATTTCATCTCCTTGATTGTTCATAGGAAATCTGGAAACCTCAGTCATTATACCAGGAAGGTTTGCAGTTGCTGGTAGTAATGATGATATGTTTCACCTAGAAATGTTAGGAATTTTTTTTTTCTTCAGTTCTGTAGCTTCCACCAATTCTGCCTTCATAGGAAAACTGAAGCAGAACACAATCCTAATGTTAGCTATCTAAAAATTAACATTAGCCAACCTTATTTATTTTTAAATGACTGGTAATTTACTTCTGAGAGAAGAAAGAGGGAATGTAAAGTGACCTATCCAAGCCACCCTCTAACTTTGAGGCTCAATATGATGGAAAAACCTATAGCTATATTATTGAGGGCTTCTTGCTCTTAAAGTAGGGTGGCTGCACCTGAACCGGTTACTGGGAGTAGTCTCTGGTGTTGGCAAACTCTCAGAGTGTGCCCAGGAATTGTTTAGGGAAACGCAAAATGACCCAGGCCAAAATGTCAGGGATGTTATACATCAGGCACCACACAGGCAATCCAATATGATAGATGAATAAATTTTTGTGCTGGAAACATTACCTGACATTGTTTAATTTACTACTATAGACATAGCCAGTAAGGGTCACATGTTTTAGGATTTTTGTAACAGAAGTATTACAACGCCAAAAATGAGAGGAGTTCAGAGAAGATGTAAGTAGGATGTGAGTACTCATAACACAAGGAGTATCATGCTAAAACATACCAACCTTCAACCTAGTAAGTTATTACAATCCACTGGTTTAATCAGATGATTAAAGTTACAACTTGGACTCCTGGTAGGGAGGAGTCTTAAGACAAATTAAAATTAAAACTAGTTTACCTTGTAATACTGGGCTCTAAACTGGGGCAGTGTAGGATTTGCTTCATAAACAACTCTTCTTCCCATTCTACAGGGCAGGATGGAGTGTTCAATGTAGTAGTTTTATGAGGTTTTCTACTATCCCCACTTGTGAACAAAAAGCCTCAGCAGGTGGTACACACCTGTTGAATTGATGCTGGATGAATATAGAGAGTAACAAATATGCTCTGGAGCTGGTTGGACGGGCACAGGAGCCTAAAGTGATCGTATCATCATAGTCATACCAAGAGCTCACCAGCTGATAGGTTGGTGACTGACTGGGTATGTGCTCCACTATACATTACAGTAAAAAGCATGTGACCCTAAATCATCTTTATGAAATCATTTAACTCATTACTCTATTACCACAGTCATTCTATAACTTTCACTTATATTTCCAAACCTTCAAATGGAAACTATATCTATGAGACTTTCAAATGGTGAGATAAAGCAACTGAGTCAGAAAAATTAGGTGCAGCCAATCAGAAGGGTGGACAGGAGAGGAAGGAAAGTCAGTGTCATCCAGGTAAGAAATTTACATATTTTCAGTAGTAACCATAGAAAAACAGGCAGACAAATCCTATCTTTGTTACCAATCTGAAGTGTCATCCAGTATTTCCTGAATACTAACATGACTTATTTCTATTTCTGAAATAAATCTTCTAGTGTTACTGTATGAAAATTCGTAAAAGCAGATAAAATCAAGAAAAGAAGATAGGAACTTGACCTGCTTGATCAGCACCTGCACAGACAATACTGGTAGCTTTTATTGGACTGGAAAGTCCACACCTTATTGAAGCTAAAAGAGATAAACCTAAGTCATGAGACAGACCTCCTTCAGCATTGAGCTATCTGCCTGAGCCACACTGAGCCTTAGAACTGTTTACCGTAGCTGGATCTACAATGCACTACACAGTAAGATGCTGGCACAGTGTTCACAGTCTGGTATGAACACTAGGAAGCCATAGCAATATTGGTCAGTTCTTCATAACTTCATTTCCCAAATGTTCATAATTAAACAGTTTTTATTTAAATAATCAGCATGAAATCCTTAGCTTTGTTTTTGCAACCGGTATTGTGTTTATGGAGCCAAATATTGAAAACTTTGATACTGAATACCTTGTATGTGTTAATTTTGGCAACCTTTAAAGATTCTGTAGATGCCTTGCTATGTTACCACCACCCACTCTTCAACCCCCCTGGCCATCAGTCCCTCCAAACCACTGAGACGTGTTTCTCTTTTAATACTTTCTTACAGTATTTCTCATGAAAATCACAGGGAATCGTGTGTGATTTCAGCAGAGTGAAACTTGATCTCAAAGTGTCTGTAGGACCAGAAGTTTTTAAAGAAAACATTTCTTAAATCTTGTGTTCACTGCTGCTTCAGCAGGCCAATTAGACTTGATGGGAACTCTAGAAAGCTGTCGCCAGGCATTGCAGCAGGAATAGCAAACAAGGCCCAAAGCAAATAAACGAATGGGTAAAGCGTGGTCATCCTCAGAACCTCCTTGCTGATGACCTTCTCATCTTTGCAAAGGGATGGTGGAGGTACTGGATGAAGGGACTCCAGGTTAATTAGATTTGACACTAGTTAACAGCAGCAATTACTAGAGAGTAATTAATCAGGGAAAGTCTCCAAACAGAAGGAGAATAAATAAACGGGCGGTAACATTCTGATCCATTTACCCCCTTAGATAAGGACATGCCCCAGGTGTCAGCCTGAGGTGGGACTAATCCGTCTTGCTCAGTTTTTCCCTGGAACTTGGGTGACTCTTCACACATCCATCTTCTTTCACATGGAGACAAACAAGCATTCGCTAAACCATTAACAGCACAGTTCCTATAAAGAGTCAAGATAAAAAATACATACACTCCGTTTCCTCAGTTCCCCATTTTTATAAAGAGCTCTTCAACAAAGTTTTACTAATGCAAGTGAAATCACTTTTCTGTTTTCACTAAGCTAGAACAATTTCCATATTCTAGTAGTAGTGGTTTCTGCATCCACAGTCAGCAGTTTTTCATTGCAGCAAATACCAAAGGGCTTCAGCTACCTGGTCTGTGAATAGCAAGTTCCCTGTTTTTTCTTTCCATGTGGGCCAACAGGAGTGGGTCATGTGGCATGTCCTGAAAAACTACAATGAGCACCACCAACTAATCTACAAATCAACCATGGCTTTACCACAAGCACAAGGCATGACACAGACAGCGGTTGCATTGCCCCAGGGGCAGTTGTAATGCAGTCCCTGCTCCCCCTGTACTGATCTGCAAGAGTTCTGTACCTGGCACAAGTTATTTCCACTCCCATGTGCCAGCTCAGTTCTTCTGGCATGGTGCAGCACGGGGATCAGATCCAAAGTTCAGAGCAGTCCCACCTACACAGACCAGGATTAACACTGCAAAGGGTGCTCTCCTCCACACAGCCAGCTAATAGATATGAAAACTCCTTGCAAGAGAGAATTTTCAAGCTTTTTCTGCCTTAAGTGGGTATGAATTGAAGTCCAGCCCCACTTCTGAGTTTTACATTTTTGCCCCCAACATATTTTTGAATGTAAAAGTACTGAAGACAGAAGAAAAAAGCTCATACAATATTAAGGGCATAATATTCAGAGTCATATTCCATTCAATTACTTTACTCAATAAGGCACACTTTCTCAAGGTAGAGTATTGTTAGTGATGTTGGGCTTTTTCCATGCAGATGTCTACATCTTCATTGCAAAAAAAAATTAATCTGTGAAATATTGAAACAGAGTTAAAATGCTGATATAGAAGTCTAATACTACGGGCAATTCAACCTTGATGAAATTCTGTACAGCGTATATTCTGTTCAATACAGCTAGGTTTAAATAACCTAAATCAATAATGACTCCTAAATAACTGCAGAAAATCACAATTAAATAAAAACTACTTGATAGTTTAGCTTTTACTTAGCTGCCAACATGTTTGTGCAGAAGGAGCAAGTAAAATTTTAATTATAAAAATACAGTTGTTTCCAAATAGATAAGTTCATAAAACTGCAGAAGTCACTAAAGACACCATGGAAAGGAAAAAATGAAGAAAGAAAGGAAGTAGCTAGCTAAAAATAAACATGACAGACCAAGTTATGAAAATGAAGAGTAATAATCTGAATCACTGCACTGCTCTTTGCAATTAGTTTTTGAGCATACTTTCTACCACCAAATTAAAAATAAGCAATATAAACTTTTGGAAAATGAGAACACAATGCATAGAAAGACTGAAGGTGATAATCTGGCCCCACCAAGTCAAAGGCAAAATTCCCATTGACAGTAGCAGTACTGGAGTTTTCTCCGTACATGTGAACTCCCATTGACCTGGAGTACAGAAACTAGCCTGTAATCTATTTTATCTTTCATATTTTTTCTTTTATAATGTTTGTTATCAACAAAAATCTAGATTGTATGGTGAACAGTAACTTAGACAATGCATATCAAAACAGTGTGCAACACATGAAGATTCATTCAACAGATGACTAGTGTGCACTGTGTTTATGCAATCCCCTGCCAAGGACTGCAACAGGGCAACTCAAGGTTTACTCATGTTTTGAACAATAGAGGATTAAATCTGACACATCTTTTTAACCTGGTAGAAGCAAAGAAAGCAAGTGCTAATATGAAGATGGGGCAAGGTATCTGAAGCATTTAATTAAGCTGGGATACTCTTTAAATTATTTATGCATTGCTGTTGACTAAGTCAATGGAAGGAAATGGACAATACAGAGGGTTTGAGTTAGATGTTTCAAGTTAGATAAGGACACTACATCTGCCCTGAAATTTCTCTGTGACCATAGGTACATTACTTAACTTTTCTGTGCCTCAGTTCCTCATTTGTAAAATGGACTAATAGCGTTCACTCCCTAAAGGTGTCGTCAGGTTAGGGTAAACTCAGCAAAATGTGTGAGGTGTACAGAAGCCACAGTAATAAAGACTGTAAAAGTACAATAGATGATAGCTTATTGTAGATGCAAAAGAGTTCTGTGCGTATTGGTGGAGATGCGGAAGAGTGCAATGCAGTGACAGCCCTACTGGTTTCCAGAGCAGATCACTGCACTTATGCAGAACTGCATTGAGAGAAAAAGGTCTCAAACAACTTCAAAGAGGCTTGGTCACAGCAAGGCATGAACATGGCTGTCCTCTTTTTGGATTCCTGTCAATGTATCAGCAGGATGCTGATGCACAGAGAGACTTTACTGACTTCCATTTCCATGAGCGTAGGCATGTTTGCTCCACTCCAGTGCAAATGTTGACATGCCCTTAGGTTTAAGGGATGAGTGAGTGATCAGAGATTTTAGGTGTAAAGCACTGTGAGAGGGCTTGGAGAATTCTTTGGGTTACTCATAAATACTGTAAGACGTTTTTTTAAACTGTTTTTGAAGTTCACTCTAACAAAAGAAAAATCAACTTTCCTTTTCCTATAGCAGTGCAAGTTGAAACTAGTTACAAATACAAAGCTTGATCTGTTGTTGTTTAAACTTCTTTAATCCTGACTACTGGTGCTTATGGAGACAGAAGGCATAGTTGGAGAGAAGCCATACTTTTTCAAATTGATTAAAAACACCTTTTGAACAATAAATAACTTTAGTGGGCTGACCTCTAAATCAAATGATACTGCAAAGTTCTACAGTATAAAATAAGATTCCTTTTCCCAGCATTTTTGTTTGTTGGCTTGTCAAGTATTCTTTTTGACAAGCTTCCGGCTTAAAGATCTGTTATGTACTTCTTGTCAAACAAATATGCTTCCAGTAGACTTTACAGGTTAAAAATATTCAAGAGAAACCAGCATATCTTTGCTCAGTGTGAGTAACTTCAGTGCTGTTTGATCACATATAGATAGCACTGGAGAAATTGTTGGCATTGTTTCATGTCATCTGATAAAACAAGGCAATAAATTTAACTGCAAGTTGGCAGCAGGAAGAGCTGCTGCAGGTCAGGTCTGAGGTGAGCACTACTTTTATAACAACACAGTGAAAATCAGTCAGATTGCAGGAGCTGTAGTAAGCAGAGAGCATAAAGCCAAGGGGTTCGGACCCAGCTTTTTTTTTTTTTTTCTGCAGAACTGGCTTCTAAACTTGCAGTCAAAATGACATTGCATTTTTCTTGATTTGGCTCCATAACTGGTGCCATCCACATTCAATTCACAACATCTGTCAGTCATCATTACAAAAAATAGCTCTGAAAATCTCAAAAAAGTAAACAGGGTGGCAAGAAAGTGTCATAAATGAACAAGGAAAAATGCATCTGATATGCAGACACATTCATTTACCCTATGAAAGAATCTCACTCTGCAGGGATCTCACTTGCTTGAAAAGCTTGGCTGCCTAAATGAAGAGTCTACAAATGAAAAATATTGCTGTTTTCACAAATGTCACCAGGCTTCAAGTGCTTACATACTGTTAACCCAGCTGTCTATCCAGCTCTGTTTGCTCCTTCTTATTTTTTTTTCAGATATGCATAAACTGATATAAAAGCTCCCCTCAGAAAAAAATGTTGATTTTATTTCCCCTCAGTCCTAACATATCCTTGAGAGGACAGGATAGCTCAGCCCTTCTCCAGCAAAAGGTTTGCTGAAGCCTTTGTGTTTCTCTAAATACTCCTTTAGCAATTTCCAGCACTAGATTTGTTGCAATTTAAGGTAAGGGAAGGAAGGATCTTCTATGCTTTTTATGAGTTTCAAATTGTATATGAAAGCATCAGCCACGAGCTAAGTGTTGAGTTCAGTGTAACCTACTCTCTCTCAGTTATAGATGAAAACATTGGAGCTGCAGATGTCTTCCGTGGGTTACCAGGTTCCATTGCAGTTTACAGAGAAAACACAAACACCATTAAAGCAAAGCATTTTCTTCAAAACTGTTTACTCAAGCTCCCAAGAGTCCTTTTCAAGACGTGACAGAGATTCTAAATTTCAAAGACGAAGCATATGAATTCTAACCTAAGCACTCAAGTGCTGCAATTGGCCCATTGCTTCTTGTAAGAAATCCTATTTCACAGAAATTGGAAAGTTTATTTGGTATTTTAAATGGACATAACACTTACTAAAAGTCAGCCAGAAACTTAAATTTTGCATCAACTTTTGTCTGTGACATGAAGCAGTAATGAATCAGTATGTCCAGAATGCTTAAGATTTAATTCATTATGTTATATATGTTGTATCTTCATACCTCAAAGTAAAAGACAACCTTTATAGAGTCAAAGCAGCTAGAAAGGAAGTATATCTGTAATTATTATAAATGTCTGAATATATCCTTTCCCAGTGCCAGAGAATATGTAATCTCAAGCAAATATGATGCATCTTGGATCAGAAGAAAATGGGCAAATGTATGTCATCCTTTTACTTACCTTTCATAATGTCGACGCTGCACCTTTTTGTTCCTCGACATAAACACAAGCTTCTTTAAACTTATAATCTGTATCTTCTGACCTGTGATCCAATCTATGTTACAGGTGTCTGGAGAACTTGAGGTAGACACTCTGAAATCTCTTTAATTGCATTAAAGAGAATTTCCAGCAGAACAGAAATAACAACTACAAAAAAGAAACATTTTATACTACTGTAGTAATTTTTAATGAAAAAAATTACTATTCCAGAGGATTTTAAAACTACCCTGGTCTCCAATTACTGTGTCTAGCATTACATAGGCTTTTCATCTGACCACTTAACAGAATGAAAAAAGCAGGATACTGGAATCTCAGGTGTGTGGTTTATTACACTGGATATGTTCACTACACAAGAACAGTCTTCTAAAAGTTCTTTACACCTACCGTAGATTTTGCATTATGAAAAGAAAAAAAAAAAGGAAAAAAAATAGGGATAAGACCTTACTAAATACTTTTTTTATTCAAAGCTCTAAAAAAAAAAATTAAAAATAAGAGTAATTTCTTCATTTACCATATAATTATTTTAGGTTCATTCTCAGTTCTCTTTAAAGATGTACATTAATAATCCTCAAAAATGAAATTCTTACAAGAATGTTTTGAGTGCTAATCTATTTAATTTTGGTCAAAATGGCAAAGTTCAATGAAAAATAGAAATTTTTTTTTTTTCTAAATTAAAACATTTCAGATCATTATTTCTAGAAAGTTTGTGTTTTGATAGAGATTCTGTCTCTATAAGAACATGATATCTACTTCTGTGTGAACACTTGCAAAGCTGTGAGAGTCAAAGCTCTGACATTCTGGACAACACTGCTGTTCCAACCAGCTTTAATCTTCACCTTCTTGTGCTAGAAAGCATTTCATTCTGTTTCATAATACAAGGCAATTCCTTGAGCCGTGACTCAGTTATATTAACATTAGACTAAAACAATGTTAGTATAGAATTTGAGGAAGCAACTCACCTTTCTTTATTTTGCAGTGCTAATTTGATGTGTCTCTAATTTGAATGTGAAAAAAAAAATAATTTCAATACCTACTACCCATCTCCACTTGTGTTGTCATCTACAAGACCTGCTAACCAGAAGTAAGCAAAGTAATTATTAATTATTTATTATCAGTGGATTTGTACACTTTTCCATTCTCAAACTGTGACTCAACCACTTTTAAAAAAAAAGGAGAATCAGACTTGTTCTGTGGTTATTTTTAACGACTGGAGTTTGTTTGTGTAACCCTTGAGAAACTTGCACTTTCAGGGTGATCAATCTATTGTTTGGTGACCCCGCAGCGAAGCGTTAGCCCAAGGTCAGTGAGGACCAAGAGGGCTGCCAAAAGCTCTGCCATTTTCCGTGGGCTGTGGGAAGCATCCAGAGAGGCAGCCCTGCTTCTCAGGAGCAGAAACAGTATGGTTCCCATCTCTGCCTCAGTGTTATTTTAATATTATCAACAGCTAGGAAAAGGGGATTGCTTCAGTGTTTGGGGGCTTCAATATTTGATTCAGGTCAGTTTTCATATCTGCAGAAGCAACAGCCTCAAATTCTAAATGACTTTTAGGAACCTGATGAGATAGTAGATTCTTTCACATTCTGCTTTTTAAACTCTGTCAGCTTAAAGCTTTTTTTAGATGACCCAGTGATGTTAGATGACACATGTGACACTCTATTTCTAACTGATGTAGAAGCTCAAACTGTGCCATTTTAAGATAGTAAAACTGACCTTCTCGAAACTGGTTATAGTTTAACCTATATAAAAGTACTTGTGCCTAAATATTTATTATTAGTATAAGAAATTTTCCATGGTAAAACTTTAATTTTAGTGATGGGTAGTTTTGTCTTTTTAGGGATACCACAAAAAAACTCTGCTCAGATAGCTGAGTACCTGTCTAACTTCACCATTTCTCAAATATCAATAGCATGGATATTGTAAGTAATAGTATTCAGAAAAAAAAATTGCTTTGTTACAAGAAAGAAGGAGAGGTCCTTAAAACTATCTTCCTACGAACTTAAATTCCCTTGGAAATTATATTCTGGACCAGCTAAGTGTGCCTTCCAAAGAATAATTTTAAATAGATTTTATAATTCAAAATGCATTTTAAAATAAAAACCATTTTTAAAAAAACAAATTTATTTATTTGGAAAATAAAAGAAAAATAAATAAACTTGGTATTATCAAAATAGTTCTGCATTTTTCATTTTAAAATAATTTCACTAAAAATGCTTTCCTTCTGTAAAACAAGTTGATTTTGGTGAATCAGCAGTTTTCCAGTGCAAAAACATTCTGTGGGAAAATTTCCAAAAAGCTCTGGCTATGCATATTATCAATATTGAGGTACTTGAACAAAATAGCAAGCAGTAGGTGAGAGTATGCATACAAATCTAGGTAGTATTCTATTGCTTTAATTTTATTGCTTTAAACAGGACTTTGAGGGGAAACAAGTATTTTGCTCTTCTTTTTTTTCCAATAGAATATTTACTGGCTTCATGTACGTTATGTTCTGTTATCTACCAATATTTTTTCAGACATGTTTTTTAGGAAAAACTATTGATGCATTTCTAGTACCTGCAGTCTACCACATGCTTATAAAAGTGTTAGTAAAATATTTGTTCACTCTTCCTGTGTTATGAGGTTGAGACTTATCCGTTCTCTCTCACACACACACACATGCACAATCATGAGTTCAGTAGCAAATCTCTCACAGCAACTATATACGCACCAAGATCTACTTAGACAAAGTATTAATGTGAAGGCTGGTAGGTATCATAATAATGTTGGTCAAAATCCATAGCTCACAACAAAAATGAATGGTTTGAAATGTATTTGCATGACAATTTTTTTTTAAGTAGTATTTTAACCCAAACAAAGGAAGCAATGCATCAAGTAACATTTTTTTCCACCACAAACAGATTGGCCAGCTGTAACAAGCACCACCACATTTCTTTTCAAAGGTGGTTGCACACACTGCACAGAGCAGCTAACAGCTTTTGATCACTACCAAAGTGGAAGTACCTGAACTCACTCCCTCCCACACCTCCAGTCCCAGGAGCTTACTGGTGTCTTTATTTTCTCCATTTTGTAAAACCTTTAAACATAAAAATAGAAATGAGGAAACAAGCCTCAAGATGTGAAGAGAAGACTCCTGGAAGAGAGGGGTTTTAACAGTTTTTTGAGCCAGACACATGTTAGCACATGGTTCACATTACAGGCCAGTGTATTAAGGGTAGACCACCACAACACACAGGTGGAAATGTGAGTCTGGGAGCCATTGAAGTTTGAACACTGAGAATTTTCCCAGTGTATCACAATTACAGAAACATCTGTGCTAAATAACTTTCTGCAGATCTGCTGTGAAAATTTGGTGTTCAACAGCCCTCAACATTTCTAATTTCTTACTTCTTGTGGGGTGGTCTCATGTGACACATTGTGACCACTGGTTTCAGAGCCATGAAACAGTTTCTTTTCCACACCTTCATTTTACGTGTGCACTTACTAATTCAGAACACTTTCTGTTTTCATATATAGCATGGTGTATATTTAAAAGAAAGTGAAAATTAGCTAGAAGAAAAAAAAATCTATGCAAGGGAAAGATCTTGTGCTGGATTAAACGTATTTACACCAGCTGAAAATACTAATTCCAGAGTTAGAAGCAAAAACATAGTTCTCAAGAGATCTAGCACCAGCTAAGGGAGTGAATGTGAGAACAAAGATAAAAATTAACTGGTTTTTAAAGATAATATTCCTTAAGTTATAAAATGTCATGAAACAACCTCTGCTTTATACCTATGAGAAAATTAAAGGTGTTTATAAGTGATGGTTACCACTCCCACACAGGAATATCACAGCACAAGACTGTGCCAACTAGGGTACTTTTACGTATACAATTAATAGCACTAACAGGACACTCCAGACTCCAGCAATTTCCACCTGGAATGAGGCACAAAAAAGAGTAAAGTTTCTCCACAACTATTCACAGAAGTTGCTCTTAGGTGTGTGAAGGATATACATCATCCTCACTCCTCATTTCTCCCATCCCAGGAACACTTCTGTTAAGTGGCATAGCCAAGTCCTGCTGTTATTGTCATTGAAAAAGGATCATTTAATAAACTGCTGAATTCAAGCTGGTCTGACTGTTATTGATGGTAGAGAAATTGCTCTGGGATTTGTCTCACCTTATTTTAGCAGTTTAAGAGTTAGGTTCCTGCAGTGATGCATGAAGATCTCGCCAAACGTTATGGAATGAGAAAAGCACCTTCAGAGGATAGTTTATCCTGTACTACCACCACCTAAAAGCTAGGATGCAGTACCAACCAAAAGACCTGGTATTTATTTCTCCACTGTCTACAGAATGAACCCTAGCTTTTAAATGGTTAAAATCAGGTGTAAAGGATTTAACCGTTAAAGGTGTTGATGGGTCAGAATTCCTAGTAGTGACATTTCTTTGAGGCACTGCTCAGCTTCTCTTCTGAATCTCTTCTTTACTGTGCTAGTCCTTAGCTGACAGGTGATTAGTAAAGCCTACAATCTACCTTCAGGATTAACCCTGGCCTTTTCCTTCTACAAACAACCAGTACAATTTTGCTCAATGATAGAAGCATGAAGACAGGAACAGCTCTTCGAAAATAAGTGATGCTGAGAATATATCCGGGGCAAGATCAAACCATTTGGCTTGCTTGCTTACATTCCTTTCAAAAAGGGGATCTGATTATTTGCACTGTATTTGCAATCATATGGTCAGCCAAATTGAACCCAGATGTCAATAAATGCCCAGATGTAAAGCAGAAAAAGGTAGAGAAGTGGAAAATTCTACTAGTGGTGGTGAATAAAATGTATTATGACTTTATATAATGAACTATCAGCCAAAAGAAAGCTGAGATTTTATGTAGATCTTGTCCCAAAAGTAGGCTTTGGGATTAAGACAGGTACCAATCCAAAATTAATGAAATGTATATCTATTAGCATATATACAAACAAGAAAATTAAACAAGATGTATGCTAAATTTCTGTTCTTAGTTTAGACTAAGTGCAAAATCTATGCAGTAATTAAACTCTGAAAGAAGATCTAAAATGTGACCCACTGAGATGCAGCCATCCATTCCTATGAGAGATCTGCTTTAGTGATGATGGATGCTCTGGGTGTCAAGGTAAGGTACCTTGCTTACCTTACAAGCCTTGTGAAGGCAAGACTTTAGTTAAACCCACACAAATTTCCAAAATGTTTCTTACCTGTTAGATCACCTGTTCACTGAGTTATAGTTCATAGTTACATACAAAAAATCTCCATGGGAACAGAGCCTGATTTCCAAAGGTTCACATTCTGATCAAAAAGTAATCAATATGTACTTCCTCTCAAAAGAAGCTATTTCCATTGCAAGCTATGTGTCAAATTCCCTGCATGTGAAAATGACCACAAGTCCTGTTTTTCCTGTTGACTTTCCCCCATTTATACCAACAAATTATTTGGCTCTTTACCCTCCTGCTGAAGCTATTTTAATGAAAGCTGTTCATAAAAGATGGACTTCTTTAGTTATTCTTTTTATAGGAAAAACAATGGGTTTGTGGGATTGTTTTGAGTTTTTCTCTGTTTTGTAGTTTTGTTATTCTCAAGAATTGCTGGAACAATTTTACATAGATTTTCACCAAAAAAAAATCATCACTTTCAGACAGAAACTATGAATAGAAATGTTGGGAATGGATAGTGATCAATTAAGAAAGCTATGAGAGAATTAAAAAGAGGATAGAATGGAAGAGTTGCACAATTTTAATTATATTTACTAGTGCTCTTCAAGCTATCAGCATCACTAAGGAAAAGTAAATTTTGAGTCTTTTTAATATTAATGTATATTGCTGTTTTACATTATTTTTGTTTGGCTCATTGAAATAAAAAATAAGTATGTAAGAAACGGTTTGTGTTAGAAATATTGGTTATAACAAATCAGCATATTACTAACCCAAGAATATCCAACCAATAGAGAAATTAATTTGATTTTTAGTGTCATTAGATTCCCAATATCCATTTTGGTTAAGCAACATTCTGGAAATGTTCTAAGGGGATTATCAGGACACCATATGCAAAAGGAGACATAATAGCAGATTGAATGACTGATAGTATAAAAACGAACAAGATGACAAATGAAATCTAACTATGCTTTAGGCCTAATTTTCATTACCTTGTATTTTACATGCTAATTTATAGGATTAGCCAGCAGAAAAAAAATCATCATGAAATGCACATCCCGATATGTAAATCTAGACAAAGTATGAGAACAGCAGAATTATTTAAGAAATATTGAAGCAAAAATATTATCAAGAAGAGAAAAAAAAACCCAAACAGGTTAAGGTTTTCCTAGCTGCATCCTAAATGGAATTGTGTGGTTATTTTTTCTATACCTTTAAGGACAACAAGCAGTCTGACTTATAAAGAATACTGCAGAGTTTTCCCTTGCTTTCCTCAGAGCAAGCAAAGAGTCAGTGGAATGGCTGTGGGGTAAAAACCCAATCTCACACTGGTGACAAATAACCTGAAGCTGCAGAGGGAATCACTCGTAAAATGTTCATTGCAGAATTGAGCCTAAAAGAATAGTAATCTAAGCTGTTGCTAGGAAAAAATAAAATAGAATAAAATAAAATAAAATAAAATAAAATAAAATAAAATAAAATAAAATTAAAATAAAATAAAATAAAATAAAATAAAATAAAATAAAATAAAATAAAATAAAATAAAATAAAATAAAATAAAATAAAATAAAATAAAAAATCAAATCAAACAAATAGATACTGTGATTGCATCTCCTCAAGTCAATAACCCAGGGATCACGCTAATAGTTTAACAGCAATCACATGCAAGTGTCCTGGCCTGTGCCATGGCCCTGTTTTGTTCACCAGCACTGACACCACCACAGGGAACTGATTTGAGGAGCAGCGGTGGAGTATGGCTTGTGCAGAGCAAA
The DNA here is from genome assembly GCA_028020825.1 of Podargus strigoides. Classification (NCBI taxonomy): domain Eukaryota; kingdom Metazoa; phylum Chordata; class Aves; order Caprimulgiformes; family Podargidae; genus Podargus; species Podargus strigoides. The sequence goes on along the minus strand of CM051619.1, from coordinate 11,029,529 downwards.
CCAGCGCTGTGACTGTAAGGGGAACTTTTGTCCTTAAGCTTTCGTTATTCAGCTGAAAAGCCTAATTCCAGGGCAAAGCTGTACATGTTTCAATAGAAGATCAAGTCTCACAAAGGGTTGCCCGAGTTCTTACTGTCTAATAAAGAGTCAGCAAATTTATGTTGTAGTAAAAACAATTGGGAGTAAAATTCCTTTTAAAAAAAATACTCCATTCATCTGACTACAAAGTGAGTTGCAATAAATATAGTATTGGGAAACAGAGCAGCCTAGCAGGGTTTTAAGTAGTCTCTGCATTCTCGCTGCTGCTCCCACACAGGCACACACACACAGGCTGCCACGCACTCTCCATCGTGCTGCTAAAAGCAAACAGTGGATATGACGGACAAACACTGTAAGCACAGATGTGTCCATTATAACCAGCATGAACTATGCTCATGAGGAGCACTGTCACTTCTGAAAACCCAAGTGTCTCCGGCTGCGAAAAAGCAGTGGGGTGTGAGAACAAAAGAAAGAGATGTTGTGATTAAGGCAGGGCTAATGGTTCATTAACAATATCCAAGGCCTGGTTCTCCAGCTTAGAAGTTAAGGATTTATTTCTAAATTACCTTTTGACTTTGTTGTTGTTGTTGTTGCTGTTCATTTCTTTTCTCTGACTTTTGAGAAGGATTTGTAGCTTCCTCTCTTGCCCTTTTGTCTGATGGCTCCTAAAATATGAAGCAAATGAAAGCATGGGTCTAGTGAAAACAATCTTTTTTTCCTTTCCCATCTCTTTTTTCAACTCTCTCTCTGATGTGTGAATCTAAGGCGAGGACAGAGGGAAGAGGCAGCATTCCTTGTTTTGAGGATGTCCATACTCTGGCTTTTGGAGCCCAGCTTGGCAATCTGAGGGCAACCTTCAGAGCAGGTATAGTACTCACCTGAGACAAAAGTAGCACAGAGGTCTTTCCAACAATCTAAGTTATATGGTTGTGTTTCAGTCCCCTTTTTGGCACTGATTCGTTTATTATAGAGGCACTATGCTAGCTTGTGTCTGCACTGCTAGATGAAGAAGGCCAATGAGTGACCTTAGGTGCAGCGTGGCTGCTGTCAGCTCACACTCCCCAAACAGTGCCTAGGGACAGTTCACAAATTAGCTGCTGCCAAAAACCTATTTCCAGCTGACACAGAGAACAGCACTGTGTGAGATTTGGCTTCTTCTGCTCTCTGGCATTGTTCAGCATTGTCCTCAAACACCACCACCTGCCCCTGCTCATACCTTGGGCATGCAGTGAATACCTTTAGTTCAGTGCTGCAAAAGCACCTTGCTGATGGGCTTCAGAATGGCCCTAGAATTGTTTCAGTCTGAATATGAAAAACCAAATACACGCACACTCATAATTATGCCATAAAGCCAAGGGATTGTACACAACCTCTGGAAGAGCCGCAGGGTGGTGTGGTATGCTGGAAGGTCAGTCAGTCTGCTGCAGAGGGAGCCAGTCCTCAAGCACCAGTGCACAAGTGGGTGTCTGGGTGAGGCGTTGCTCCCTGCTGCAGTGAGCAGCGCAGACAGTTGTTTGTGTTGGCTCTGCAGCTCCCAGAGCAGTTCTAGAGCACCCACTGGTGCCTGCTAGCAATTCTCAAGGTTTCCTTGATTTGCATGACTCTAAGATGTGCTTTTTATTGTGTTGGAAGGGAGGAACCTTCCTGTCCTTCCTCAGCCACTGGCCCAGAAATGCCTTTGGATATTTCCAGGTCTCCTCATTCCTGCCTTCCCAGCCAAAGGCATGGTGCATGTCACAGACCTGATCCTTAGCTCTTCCCAGCTGTGCTGGTAGTACAGAGAGATGTGGACAGGAGACTACAGAAGCACTGAAAAGTATTTCAGATGTGATTTCAGACTTCTCTAAGCAACATTGAACGTTGGTAAGGTCATTTCAGTCTCATGTGGAAATCACTACTGTGCCCCCCTGCTGCTGCAATGAAAATGCTATAGGTCAGGGGGGAACAAGCAGTAGATGTTATTGCCACGAGGAATTCACAGCCTTCAGTTAGGCACTTCCATTTCCTATATGATATCTGGTCTCCTGCAAGAACTAACAAGTGGAGCAGAGAAATCCTAAACAACAGCACATTAGACCTGAAAATTGCTTAAGCTGATTAGTTAGGAAGCATTATACACAAAGGCATGTCTTAAATCTCATGTTTTACTGCAGTTCATCAGGATATTCCTTTATATCCTCTTCTCATCCAGAACCTTCTCTGACTGTTACCACCTAATACTTTTGTCATCAGAAGTGTGGTGTGAGTGACTCAAACTACAGCTGGAATTAGATTTACCACAGGGGTTCGGATACATCCTGGAAAGACTTCTGGTGGATTAATTAGTTTACACATTAACCTCTTAAAAGGGTACAGACTGGACACTGCCTGGCTGGGAAGCAGCTCTGCTGTAAAGGCCCTGAGGTCCTGGTGGGTGTAAGATGGTCATAACCCAGCAGTGCACCCTGGCAGTCCCCTGGGCTGCATGAAATGAGCACAGCCAAGAGATCATTGAAAGTACTCAGCACTTACTATACCACATCTAGGTATTGAGTCCTGTTTTAGACTCCTCACCTCAAGAAAGATATCAATAAACAAGTGAGATTATCAAAGAGCAACCAAAATGATTGGAAGGTTTGGCCTCTAAGATGTTGGGAGAGCTGACCCTGTTCAGCCTAAAGAGACAGCTTCAGCAGGTCCTAACAGCAGTCTGCCAATGCCTACAAAGAGATTACCAGAACGATGAAGGTAGGTTTTCCATGATGGTGCATGGCACAAGATGCCATATTGACAAATTAAATAAATTGAAACAAAAAAAAAATTTCAGATTTTATATAGGGGAAAACCTTTTCTCTATTAGGACGGCTAGGTTTTGGAACAGGTTGCCCAGAGAAGTTGTGCAGTCTCCATTCTTGGAGATTTTCCAGACCTGACTGGATAAAGACCTGAGCAGCCTGATCTGACCTCATAGCTTACCCTGCTGTGAGGAGACTGCACTAGAGAGCTCCTGAGATACCCTCTGATCTGAATTGTCCCATGATCTGAAAGTTCAGTGTGCTGAGCCTTTGTCATTACAGGCTTTCTTCTTAGCGGAGAGAAATAAGCACCTCTAAAGGGTTATTTACATGATCTAACTCAAATGTCTAGCTGGAATTGAGGTGGCTCACCCATGAAGATTCTTGTTTCAATCCATAGACAAAACTTAGGATAAGTAATTTAAACTAAAAGTTTAAGTAATTTAAATTAAAATCGACCGAATTTTGTGGGGAGTATCTCAATCTGTTATCTTATCCTTTCTTTTGCTTGCAGAGAGTCAAACTTTCCTCTCTAGTGATCATGTCCTAGGATGCTCCTGGAGGCCAAGGGACATCCACAGGATACCTTGTGCAGGCAGCTATTGTAAGATACATGGGCAATGTCTGTATCAACAAATAAAATGGGGAAAAGGTGAGAGATAAAGCAGCGAACAACAGTTGCCTGTACTCTTGAATTGTTAACACCTTCTCTGTAATGGCTGTAGCTCCTGCCAGATGCCACTCTCAGACATAAATCTTGGCAATGTTTGAGGTTTACCTTGTTTAGGAGAAGACAGAAAGCCAAACTGCATGGTTGTAAACCTTGCACTCCCAGGTCGGGGACAATCCCTTGCCCTGTAGTAAGCAGTCCTGCTACCTTAACCATAGCCAGTGGACAATCCTGAACAAAACTGGTAGGAGTGTAATCCTTTCATGATCTCTAAACTTCAGTTTATAAAACCTGTTTTATTTTCCTAATAACTAAATGACCTTCCTGTGCTAGCTTCATGACTGGAGATTAATACGGTCTGGGATCACTGCCCAGTCACTTCTGCCAACACAGGAGCCATTCCAGGAGACATGTTCCTCTGACTCCCTGGTTAGATTTCAGTATATTTCAATTTTCCATTTGTAGATTATAATTTTTTCCAGCCCATGGTGTTCTGGTAATGCACTAGATCTATTGGAAAGTAGAATCAGCAGCACTTCCCCGTGTTAATTCATCTGCCACAGTGGCAGTATCTAAATGTCCACTTAAAATCTCTCTGGATAAATAAATCTTCCCCTATTGTAGTGAACTACGCAGTAGTTTGCTTTTGCATCATCCTGTTTTAGATGTTTAACACTAAGGCTGATTGTTAGAGAAAAGTTCTATAGTAAAAATGTGCACTGCAGTATTTTGCATCAAAAACCGATCACAAATGTGAAAAGTGCATCACTCTGAATCTGATCCTGCCCAATCCTTCATGTATTTTCAACTTGAAGTTCCTGTGGGAATGCCTACAAGTTATTTTAAGACGCTTCTCCATAACAAATTAATTGCAGATACAGCCAGCAAATCTACAGGCACTTCCCAAGCATGATTGGAGGCCACCCTCTCAACAGAGCAGATCCCTTCAAGCTGTGGAGATGACACCATTCAGTTTAAAGCAAGAAAACCACTAAGTCATGTAACGAATTAGAAAATCTCTAGGCTTGCCTGGACACGAGGTAGGTGGCTTTCTGAGCATACTTCACCACTCCTACTCCAGATGCCTTTTTACCAAATATATGGGTATACTCCATAACGTTAGGGGAGCATCGGACAAATTTGGGATGCTAGTGGTATAGAAATCTCGCAAAATTATGATCTTAGTCAGCACCTTAGAGACCGTTCACTTTAATAGCTGTAATGATGCTAATTATAACTAAACTATTGATACGAGAAGTTCATAAATCATGGTATGTGGACCTTTAAGACTGTTTTACCAGTGCTAGCATCCAGTTTTACCCATGTGTAATATCTTATAAGGATAGTGTTATAAGTGCCTCACCGATCCTATGAAAAAGTGCAACCCTACAGAGTAAGGAGCTGTGACTGCCTCTGCCTTTCATGTAAACAAACCTGCAGCTGACTCCCTGAAGCTGCTGGCACTGATGCACCTTTTTGAAGCCTGTGAGAAGTGCTCTTCCCAGACAAACATTAAAACAGGTGTGTGGCAGAAGAAGACAAGGTACCTGGGACAGAGACAGCAGCACTGTCCTGTACACCAGAAGGATGTTAGGATCCTTGGGCAGTTTGTGATGATAGATGCATAGAGCTAAATGAAGGAATATATGTGAGTGAGAGGCTTACACGGGCTTGAAAGACCAGACAGGTGAGGGGCATAGAATTGGAGTCCTGGTCTGGGGAACATAAAGAGGACATGGAGGTCAGAAGCCAGGAGACCAGGAGCTGCTGCTATGCTGCTTCTGATGGCAGTCCTCAAACAAACTCAGTTTGAGAAACCCCTGGTTTATTTCACACACTTCCTCCCATCGTTGTACGCAGACCAGAGCACCAATCCTGTGTATGCTCAGCTACAAATCTAGGAGCGGTGTTGCTGCCAGCATGAGGAATGGCATCAGTGACATTAAACATGTGCATATGGTTCGGGTGCTACTGGGATATACATAATAAATAATAACAAGAATAAAAACAGATCTGCCTTTTAGCAGCCATATCTATATTTGTAGATCCACAGCCATAAACATTATAAATATTGCTGAAATCATCCAATATGTATTGAGTGCAGATATTCCAGGATGCCCATAAAACACATTGAAAAATGTGAACTGATTACATAAGCAGCTTTTTTAATGAATAAGGTCTATAGATTTTATAGTATTCCTCTCTCTCAAATCTTGTAAAATACATGGAAGTCTTAATTATAGCTGAAGATATCTGAACTATGTTGGCCTTTGATTTTATAATACAATAAGTAATTCCTGCTGGCATAATAAACCAATAAATTCAGTATTTGTTATAAATGAGTTTAAATTTATAAGTCTATCAAAATACCTTCTGGTTCCTGTTAATGTTTAGGAAACATTTCAGAAATGTTTCAGGTTCCTGGCTGAAAGAATTGCCTCACTCTTTACTGAGCTTCTGTTGATATAACGTCTTGAAGTAATCAACAGTTACATGTACTGTACGAGTAACACACACGCAAATGTTGTATATGCAGGTAAGAGAGATATAGAAGGAACAGAAGGAAAGTAGAAGTAGTAGTTTATGTGTAAGATGATCTACAGTAAGATGTTTGGATCTAAGAGGCCCATCCTGAGCCAGCTGTAAATCACATTTTGCTTTGGAAGGTATGAAATAGATGGGCTGCTTTTCAAATAGCACCCTCAAATCCCTGCAGGTCCTGGCCAGGACATTCAGTTTACTAGCAGAGAGTCAGCTGGTAAAATTCATACAGTACCCCTGTCACGTGCTTGACTTTGCAGATTTGTGCTGAGACTTAACTCTTGCTTTTTGGTCACATTCTCATCAGTGTTCATGTAAAATGCATTTAACTTCTCACCCTGGAGACAATTAATATCTGGATCCCAGCAGAAGGTGCCAAGGGTCAGGTGTTGTAGCTGAAGATGATTAAAACACGTTGTCCCTCGTTCTGTGGGTTGGTGTCCCTTGATGTGGCTCCTGGAGCTGCAAACAACCAAACCCATAGCAGGAAGGAAGGACAGTAAAAGGAGATGAGGCTTGTTTGCTGGTATTATCAGTCTAAATGAAAAAGCATCTGATTCTACTTTTAAAACTCTAATTTAGGATATGTACTAGCATAGTCTGGTAATGTTTTGTGACAGAAAATCGGTAAAATTTTCTTGTCAAAATACTAAATACCACATAAAGGAGTTACAGATGCTGTATTTAGGTAGATTAGCTAAAGCATGGCATAAACTGCAGTTTCTTGAAATTCTATCCCCAAGGCGAAACTAAAACATTCAATGGTTGCAAGATTTTTGTTGTTGTTTCTCAACAAAAAACAGCTTTAAAAATATGATGCATATGAAGTGCTTTACTTTCAAAATTATGCTGGCTTTTGACTAGGTACATGTTTTCTATTGAAGTTCACACCATAATCTGAGACATGTTAATTTAAGGTAGGCGTCTACTCAGTCAGCTGTTAGGTAGAACATATGGACATATCCATTCAAGGCCTTTCATTCCCTGTAAGCCTAAGGAACATTTTGGATATTGCCTTTCAGCACTAAAACTGGTCAGCTTATGGTAGCATTTTCTCATTTCAGTTTCTGCAGGTCCAAACCACAACGACCCACAAGGGGATTAAAGCATATATTAATGAGCTTTTTAGCCCCTGTAGATTTCTCCTTCTAATTTGCCAGAATTTTATGTACCCCTTTCCTGACCCTAGAAGTGATATTTTCTTCCATCTGGAATGATTATTTCATGTTAATATGTAGGTTTGAATATAAAACGTAGGAATGTTGGTTAGCACAAAACCTAACGAAGGCTCTGGGGTTTTTAGCTTTTTTGGCTTTATTTATTTTTTTCCTTAAAGAAATATTACTCATTTGTTCAGGCCAAGAATGTAAGGTTTCAGATGTTGCTCATGCAAATCTAATGTAAAACACAAACATTAGGCAGTAAATCCATATTTAGGCACCTAAATAAGCAGCCTGATTTGACTCATTAGCATTCTGGTAAAAGCCTGTGTTTTATTTCCTGACCCCTGTCATCTGAATTCAGTCAGACTTATTAAGAATTGAAACCCCATCTTATAAGAGGGACCTGTGTCTACTAACTGCTGTAACTACCATTATGACAATTACACTGGAATAAGATCCCAGAGAAAGTTAGACCTGAACAAAAAGACGACATTTTATTTAGGTCTTTTTTCTTGGACTGCAGCTTCCATCTGAAACGGCCATTGTAAAATGGAACCGTACCTCCCACTGCATGAAAATCCAGCTCATGCAGTTACCCATGTGACTTGCATCGTAAAGGCTCTGGGAGCCGAGTACATTTTTGAGGGCAGGACTTGGTTGCAATGTTCTCTCGTTGAGAATTTCCATTTGTTCAATTTTTTTCCTTTCTTCCATGTGCTCTACTTACTCTAAAGTAAAAGTGCATGTTTTCTCTTGAGTTAATGAAAGCTCAACAATCACTAGGCTCACTGAATTTTTAACTAAGCAGTTCTGCGAGAATGAAAAGGAAAAAAATACGCACATGGTAAACACAAAAGTGCTGAAGTAGATACCCATATATAGTAATACATATGGGTTAAATACTAACATATTTGGCAGAAATGCATGACAAGAATCCTTGTCCAGAGCCAAAGCCTCATAGACAAAGGGCAGAATTTACCACAAGCTTCCCTATCTCAGCTGCATGCAAAGCACATTTATTTTTTGGATGCATCTGGACCATCATCGATTATGCATTCCATATGACATATATCTCAATGGGGTTTACTTCACCTGCTTTCATGAAATGAACCTTATTTTTCTTGCTCTCATGTAATAAGAACGTTTGCTACTGAGTATTAAAATGTGTGCAACATGTGGCAGACATTTGTGGTGTGCTGCCATTGCACTTGACTCACACAACGAAATGAGCCATCTCACCTTCCAAAATCAACCCTGCCCCTCTTCAAAACACGTCTTATTTCAGAAACACAGGTGCAAAGCAATGCACCTCAGCAAACACGGAACACATAAAGAGCTTCAAAGAGGTTTTGTTCCACTGTATTTTGCTTAGACATGTCATGAAACAGCACAGATGTAGGAATCAGTTTTCACTTGGTCTGGTCCAGGACTTTTCAGTCAGTTGGGCTTTGTTTTTTTCCTTTTGTTTTGTTTTCACTTATTCTTTTTCACTAAAATTTAAAATTATTCTAAAGAGTGTAGGTCACTGTTAGTGGAAGGCAGTTTCATGTTTCCAAGACACAGAGCACCACACCAAGCCACTCTCTGCCCATCAGACAAAATGCGGTAATGACTGGATTCTTTAAACTCCTTGGTGAGTGTGACATAAAATGCATTAACTTCATTGACATTAACAGTGGTCTAAGTTAATACATCTTACTTCACATTTGCAATATTTGAACTGCATGTACAAGCTGAAATTTTGCTAACTTGTGTTCTTTTGGGAAGTAAAGTAAAATGAATGTAATTGAGCTCCTTTTGTTTTGAAAAGGTTTCTGAAGACTTTAATTATCACAGAATCACAGAATATTAGGGACTGAAAGGGACCTCAAAACATCATCTGTCCAATACCCCTGCCAGAGCAGGAATACCTAGATCAGATCACACAGGAATGCATCCAGGCAGGCTTTGAATGTCTCCAGAGAAGGAGACTCCACAACCTCTCTGGGCAACCTGTGCCAGTGTTCTGTTACCCTCAAGGTGAAGAAGTTCTTCCTCATATTTATGCAGAACCTCCTATGTTCCAGCTTGCACCCATTGCCCCTTGTCCTATCATTGGATGTCACTGAGAAGAGCCTGGCTCCATCCTCATGACACTCACCCTTTACATATTTATAAACATTAATAAGGTCACCCCTCAGTCTCCTCTTCTCCAAGCTAAACAGACCCAGCTCCCTCAGCCTTTCCTCATAAGGGAGATGTTCCACTCCCTTCATCATCTTTGTGGCTCTGTGCTGGACTCTCTCAAGCAGTTCCCTGTCCTTCTTGAACTGGGGGGCCCAGAACTGGACACAATACTCCAGATGCAGCCTCACAAGGGCAGAGTAGATGGGGAGGAGAACCTCTCTCAATCTACTAACCACCCCCCTTCTAATGCACCCCAGGATGCCATTGGCCTTCTTGGCCACAAGGGCACATTGCTGGCTCATGGCCATCCTGCTGTCCACCAGGACCCCCAGGTCCCTTTCCCCTACACTGCTCTCCAACAGCTCAGTCCCCAACTTATACTGGCACACGGGGTTGTTCTTACCCAGATACAAGACTATACACTTGCCCTTGTTATAGTTCACTAAATTTCTCCCCACCCAACTCTCCAGCCTGCCTAGGTCTCTCTGAATGGCAGCACAGCCTTCTGGTGTGTCAGCCACTCCTCCCACTTTTATGTCATCGGTGAACTTGCTGACAGAGCACTCTATTCCCTCATCCAAACCATTGATGGATATATTGAATAGTACTGGTCCCAGTACCAACCCCTGAGGGACTCCACTAGATGCAGGCCTCCAACTAGACTCTGTCCCACTGATCACAACTCTCTGGCTTCTTTCCTTCATCTAGTTCACAGTCCACCTCACTACCTGATCATCCAGACCACACTTCTTCAGTTTAGCTGTGAGGATGCTGTGGGAGACTGTGTCAAATGCTTTACTGAAAGCAAGAACAGACCACATCCACTGCTTTAACATCATCTGTCCACTGGGTTACGTCCTCATAAAAGGCTATCAGGTTGGTTAAGCATGACTTCCCCTTAGTGAAGCCATGTTGACTGCCCCTAATGACCCTCTTATCTTTGATATGCCTAGAGACACCACCAAGGATAAGTTGTTCCATCACCTTTCTAGGGATGGAGGCCCCTTTACCTTCAAGTACTCTGCCCCATGGGATTTCCCCTAGCGATTTCTTGAAAAGGCCAAAGTTGACCCTACTGAAGTCCAGGGTTGTAGTTCTGCTAGGTATTCTATTCCTGCCACATGAGATCCTGAACTCCACCATCTCATGGTCTCTGCAACCAAGGCTGCCTTCAACCCTCAGCGCTTCAACCAGACCCTCCTTGTTCGTGAGAATAAGATCCAGCAGCGCTCCTCTCCTAGTTGGCTCATCCACCATTTGCATCAGGAAGTGGGTTAGCTGTTAAAGTGGACTAGTTAATCCACTTTAACAGCTAATTCACACTGCCTCTCCTGAGCATCTTTGTGTCATCAGGTTCTGTCTTGCAGGTATGGAAAGTGGAACATTTTTTGCTGCTTTCAGATTGCACCCACAGAAGATGTATGTTCATGTGTCAAGCCTCTCATGCCCAAATATCCACATGTGCTGCCTCTGCTCACATAGCTCTGGAGTAATCATTTACACCTGTGCCATATGAGTTCGAATCTCAGCCATTTCACTCTTATTTACTGTCTGGCAATGTAAAGGACTTGAAATTACATTTTCTTTAAGATCATTCTAAGATACCATGTAGTATAAAAGCATGTTTAAGTAAGGCCTCTTTCTCTCATCCATCACCTACCATAGTGGTGGACATTTACACTTGCTTTGGACTTGCCTAGTCATCAACTTGAGGTGCAGGAACCTGGAAAACCAGACCCATTTTGTGCAGAAGCTGAACATTTGTCTTGGTTTACTTTCTTACGTTATATGGCATTGGAAATGCTTCCCCTGAACAGATAATAATACGTAAATCTAAAGGTATTCAAAATTTATACATCTTGCATGGGAACAAGAAAGATCATTAAAGAAATTTGAAACAGACTGCAGGGTTTTGGAGTAAGTCTTTCAAAAGGAAAATAAAAAAAACTACAACACTTAAAGAATTTCTAGAAGCAGGTAATGGGTCACTCTCATCTGCTGTCTGTGGTGGATAACTTACTTGGACAAGCACGTTGCTCCAAGATAGCTGCAGCTGTACTATCACCTTCCTATCACCCTGTGTAACCTCTGTTACTGCAAGAAGAGGTGATGCTCTGACTATTCACAGACAGGAATAGGAGCCACCTGTGTATTGCGTGCCACAAGGTCTGTTTCAATACTGAAAACTGAACCACATAGACACACATGCAGAAATACACATACCCTTTGAAAAACTACTGAAGGAATTTCTGGCATTCACCACTATACCTGGCTCTGCAAGGACTACAACTGTGAGCTGTGTCATAGGTGTTGCAGGCATGGAACATTTGAAATGTATCAAGAGAGCATATTGCCATTATTACATGAATGCAGTGATTCAAAGCAACTTTGACTGAAAACGCCTCATTCTAACTTACAGCTAGAGCTCTGCAACAAGCCCTGCAATAAAAAAATGCCTTTAAACGGATATAAGTAATCCTAATCAATCTCATTCTAAGGCACGTTTATTCTGTTTGAGAGCAAAAATGAAAGTTCAGGCTACCAAAAATTATGTGTGTAAAGCATTTACAAAATTGGACCCATTGCTACATTTTCTTAGAACACAACACTTTAGGGAAAAGCACAGAATCACAATGTCACAGAATCATAGAATCACAGAATAGCCTGGGCTGGAAAAGACTTCTAAGATCATCAAGTCCAACCATTAACCCAGCACTAAGTCACCATTACACCATGTCCCTCAGCACCTTATCTACACATTTCTGAGGATTTTCAAACATTGAAGAGAAGGGATAGATGTTTAGGCCCTGACCACGAGGCCTCCTGCCTCCCAGGGGTCCCACCAGTGCGCTCTGCTTGCTCTCTGAAATGCCTGTACACCAATGCACGCAGTATGGGGAATAAACAGGAGGAGTTAGAGGTCTGTGTGCGGTCTAAAGGTTATGACCTGGTGGCAATTACAGAGACATGGTGGGACAGCTCACATGACTGGAATGTGGTCATGGATGGCTATGTCGTTTTTAGGAAAGATCGGTCAGTGAAGCGAGGTGGTGGAGTTGCTCTTTATGTGAGGGAGCAACTTGAATGTATTGAGTTTTCTCCAGGGGCTGATGAGGGGCAAGTTGAAAGTCTGTGGGTAAGAATTAAGGGGCAGGCAGGCATGGGCGATACAGTTGTGGGGGTCTATTACAGACCTCCTGATCAGGACGAGGGAGTTGATGAGGCTTTCTACAGGCAGCTGAAAGCAGCCTCACAACTACAGGCCTTGGTCCTCATGGGGGATTTTAACTACCCCGATATCTGCTGGAAGACTTACACAGCCAGCCATTCACAGTCTAGGAGGTTCCTCCAGTGCATTGATGATAACTACTTAATGCAAATGGTGGATAAGCCGACTAGGAGAGGAGCGCTGCTGGATCTTGTACTTACCAACAAGGAGGGTCTTGTTGAAGCAGTGATGGTCGATGGCAGCCTTGGCTGCAGTGATCATGAGATGGTGGAGTTCAGGATCTTGTGTGGGAGGAATAGAGTACCAAGCAAGACTAGAACCCTGGACTTCCGCAGGGCCAACTTTAGCCTCCTTAATCAATTGTTAAGGGAAGTCCCATGGGACAGGGTGCTAGATGGTAAAGGGGCTCAAGATAGTTGGTCAACATTCAAGGACCACTTCTTGCAAGCTCAGGATCAGAGTGTCCCAATGGGTATGAAATCAAGTAAGGGAGCTAGGAGACCAGCGTGGTTAAACAAGGAACTGCTGGGCAAACTTAGGTGGAAAAAAAGAATTTATGGATCATGGAAAGAGGGGCTAGTCACTTGGGAGGAATATAGGACAGTTGTCAGAGGATGTAGAAAGGCAATGAGGAAAGCTAAGGCCTCCTTAGAACTTAACCTTGCAAGCCAGGTCAAGGACAATAGAAAGGGCTTTTTCAAATACATAGCTAATAAAACAAACACTAGAGGCAATATAGGCCCACTGATGAATGAGGGGGGTGCCCTAGAGACAGAGGATATAAAGAAGGCAGAGGTGCTGAATGCCTTCTTTGCCTCTGTCTTTACTCCTGCAGGCTTTCCCCAGGAGCCCCTGATCCCTGTAGCCCCGGAAGAAGTCAGGATAAAGGAGGAGTTTGCCTCGGTAGATGAGGATTGGGTTAGGGATCAGTTGAGCAATCTGGATATCCATAAATCAATGGGACCAGATGGAATGCACCCAAGGGTGCTGAGGGAGCTGGCAGAGGTCATTGCTAGGCCACTCTCCATCATCTTTGGTAAGTCATGGAGAACAGGAGAGGTGCCTGAGGACTGGAGGATAGCAAATGTCACTCCAATCTATAAGAAGGGCAAGAAGGAGGACCCGGGTAACTATAGACCGGTCAGCCTCACCTCCATCCCTGGAAAGGTGATGGAACAGCTTGTTCTTGGCACGATCTCGAGGCACATCAAGGATGAGGGGGTCATTAAGAGCAGTCAACATGGTTTTACCAAGGGTAAGTCATGTTTGACCAACCTTATTGCCTTCTATGAGGAAATAACTAGGTGGATAGATGATGGTAGAGCGGTAGATGTGGTTTATCTTGATTTCAGTAAAGCATTTGACACTGTCTCCCACAGCATCCTTGTAGATAAGCTGATAAAGTATGGGTTTAGTGATCAGGTAGTGAGGTGGATTATGAACTGGCTGAAGGGAAGAAGCCAGAGAGTTGTGGTTAATGGGACGGAGTCTAGTTGGAGGCCTGTGACTAGTGGAGTCCCTCAGGGGTCGGTACTGGGACCGGTGTTGTTTAATATCTTCATCAACGACTTGGATGAGGGTACAGAATGTATCCTCAGCAAGTTTGCTGATGACACCAAACTAGGAGGAATGGCTGACACACCAGAGGGTTGTGCTGCCATTCAACGAGACCTTGATAGGCTGGAGAGTTGGGCGGGGAGAAACTTAATGAATTTCAACAAGGGCAAGTGTAGAGTTTTGCATCTGGGGAAGAACAACCCCATGTACCAGTACAGGTTGGGAGCTGACCTGCTGGAGAGCAGCGTAGGGGAAAGGGACCTGGGGGTCCTGGTGGACAGCAGGATGACCATGAGCCAGCAATGTGCCCTTGTGGCCAAGAAGGCCAATGGCATCCTGGGGTGTATTAGAAAGGGAGTGGTTAGTAGGTCGAGAGAGGTTCTCCTTCCCCTCTACTCTGCCTTGGTGAGGCCACATCTGGAGTATTGTGTCCAGTTCTGGGCCCCCCAGTTCAAGAAGGACAGGGAACTGCTCGAGAGAGTCCAGCGTAGAGCCACAAAGATGATTAAGGGAGTGGAACATCTCCCTTCTGAGGAAAGGCTGAGGGAGCTGGGTCTCTTTAGCTTGGAGAAGAGGAGACTGAGGGGTGACCTCATTAATGTTTATAAATATGTCAAGGGTGAGTGTCATGAGGATGGAGCCAGGCTCTTCTCAGTGACAGCCAATGATAGGACAAGGGGCAATGGGTGTAAGCTGGAACATAGGAGGTTCCACATAAATGTGAGGAAGAATTTCTTCACAGTGAGGGTGACAGAACACTGGAACAGGCTGCCCAGAGAGGTTGTGGAGTCTCCTTCTCCGGAGACATTCAAAACCCGCCTGGACATGTTCCTGTGTGACCTGATCTAGGTATTCCTGCTCTGGCAGGGGGGTTGGACTAGATGATCTTTTAAGGTCCCTTCCAATCCCTAACATTCTGTGATTCTGTGATTCTGTGATTCTTGGGATGGTGATTCCACCACCGCCCTGGGTGCACATTGCTGCACCTGAACTAGTGATACTGGCACCCGGACTAACAGTGCCATGCTGAGGTGATTGCACACTGAAGCGGGTGGTTACCTCAGTAGCTCCGCATTACATTTTGTGGTGTATTTATGCCACAGGTTGTCCTTCCTTAGAAAAGTCATCACAACAGGGGCAACTACAAGCTTAGAGGGGTACTTTGTCTTTTATTTGACTAGGTGAGGAAGATGCCATCTGCCTGTGCTGAAGGCACAGCTGTAGATGGTGTTACCCATACCAGAACAAATGAGCAATAGCTTCCCTGAAGACATCAGACACAGAAACAGGGGAAGTGAGATGTGAATTCAGCTCAAGAGTTCAATTTCATTCTTTTTTTTTTCCTGTCCCAACTGATGTGTGCAGCGAGTGAATGATCCTTGGCAGCAGACCAGGATGAAGGATATTGAGATCAAAGGAGTACCAGCACACCACTGTACTTCACAGAATAGTGTGTATTTGGCACAGAAACACCTCTGATAAGCATTAAAAATACCTTTTTAATGCATATTTTATTCCCTTGACAGAGGCTATTTAAGATGTGAAAGTGACACAAAAGTAATTTATCCTCGCATGTAAAAATGCACTTTCCAGATAGAGATATCACATTAATTTTACTCATTCATGTAACACTCTGAAAACTAATCTTGGGTTCCTCCCTCAACACTGTGGAAAGCAAAAATTAATTGACTTGGGTACAAAGAAAGGAATGAATCTACACTTGCTTTACTTTAAAATTCTGCTTTCAAAGAAGCAAATCCAGGTCATCTGCAATCATTTGTTTTCTACTACAAATTCTGCTTCATAATGTGTTTAATATGTCATTTACTCATTAACACGTTTGTTCATTAATTTCTATTTAACAGCACACTCTACAGTCCATCATGTTTTTAATTTCTCCAGTCATCCAACATATACTGCATAATGTGTTCATAGTTGCATGAGAATGATTTCATATTTGTACACTGTCTTTCAACCAGAAGAATCCCAGAGCAGGTTCATAAACTATGTTCTGTGAATAGGCTTGTAAACAATGGTTTAGGGCAAATGTAATTACGGATCTGTTATATGTTTGTATGCATCTTTCCAACTGTTCTTTTTTAACTGGACATGTATTGCAGATATGTTACAATATTGGCCATTTAATCCTTATTTTTCTTGCTGATCAGGAAGTTTCTTCTCCTGTTCTCTACTTTGAACTTTCTCTTGGTTACTCCTGGTGTTCTTATCAGGATTCTGAGGCATGGAAAAATTTTGCAAGAAATTGCAAAATAAGAAAAACTGACAGTGAAGAGTACAAGAGGGAACATTGTGTGCTTTCTTTGCAAGACTTTGTTGCACCAAAAATGAAATGGAGACCTGTCTTTGAAAACAGAAGACTCCTTGAAGGAAGTAAATTGCAGTTCAGAGATAACAAAGACAAAAGGGTATTGCAATTGAATATCTCCCATGGGCCAAATTTCAAGAGCTATTTACACAGCACTATGAATTACCTAAGTCTCATGGAGCAGGATGAGGAGACTCTCTACACTGTATTCCCCACCCTTAAAGACAGTCAGACCCAGAGCATAAAACAGTACATTTTTGCAAGCTCCAGAAATGACAGTTCTATCATGTGGAGAAAAGACAACTTTCCTTAGAACTGGGATTAGCAGTTCCAGTTCAGTGTTAAGTTCATCTATATATAAAGCAATTGAGATAAGTACATTCCCCATATTTTTGTACAGGCATGTTTAGACATGAGGCAGCTTTTTCAGGGAGAAGATGGTATAAAATATGTTCTCCCTGAAGCGAACAGAATAATATTTCAGGGACTTTTCTTGGAAAATGTTAATGAAAACAATTTTTTTAAATTTATTTTTTCAAAGAAAATCAATTTGGGGAAGGGGGGGGGGGGGGAGGGATGTCCCTGCATTCCCCTTCCTCAGGCTCCAGCACCAGGCTACATTTTTCAGTATAGCCTCCCCTTATTTCCTCTTTTCACTGAGCTGCTGAATTGCAGTATGGGAGTCTGTGGTCACTGTGTTTTTAGATGATAATGCCTTCCTGAATAATCTAGATGATAGAGAAGAATAAAGACGTGAGAATCCTAACCTCCCAGAAATAACTCAGTGACATTTAACAATATTTTTCTTTGTTTCCTAAGATACTCTTTAAAAAGAAAAGCCATCATTTTACAGGAAAAGCCAACACTTTCTCTTACAGGGCTACATTTACAGACTAAAGGTTTGAATGTGTTAGCCTGGGAGGTTTCTGATGAACCACGCAGAGTGGTGAAGTTCATCAGAACTAACCAAGTCTTTCCCTACTTGCCTTTGGATCTTATTCTCTGAGCCAATTAGTCATCCAGCAGTTAGTCAGCTGGAGAAATGTCACATGCACGTCCTTTCCTTTACTAGTATCACTTCCAGTTTACAGGCTGGATAAAGTCCTTGTCGTTGAACTTCATTTGCATTCCTGATAAAACAGGGTTAGGTACAGGAGCAAGTGCTGTCCTGTGATTGTCCCTGGCATTGAATTGCAAGGGTAGTCCAAGGCACAGCTTTGGATGTGATGACTCGCAGTACATGAACACAGCTTGGGGTGAGCACAAACCAAGCAAAGCTCCCAACCAGCAGCCTGGACAGCCACCCTCTCTGAGGGGACCAACTAGGTCAGACACATGGAGAGGAATTATGCTCTGCCACTTAGCTTCAGGGTCAGATAAGCAGCCCTAGCTTATTTTATTTAAGAATATGGATGTAGTCATAGTGGTAAAATCACGGAATCATGGAATATTCAGAGTTGGAAGGGACCTCCAGAGATCATTCAGTCCAACTCTCCTGCTTAAAAGCAGGATCCCCTAGAGCACATCACTCAGGACTGCATCCAGGCAAGTCCTGAAAATCTCCAGAGAAGGAGACTCCACACCTCTCTGGGCAGCCTGTGCCAGTGCTCTGGCACCCTCACTGAAAAAGGTTCTTCCTCATATTTAAATGGAACCTCCTATGTTCCAGCTTGTGCCCGTTACCCCTCATCCTGTTACTGGGAACCACTGAAGTCTGGCTCCATCCTCCCTCAACCCACCCTTTAGGTATTTGTAAATATTAATTAAATCACCCCTCAGCCTTCTCTTCTCCAGGCTAAAGAGTGCCAGCTCTCTCAGCCTTTCCTCACAGGGGAGATGCTCCAATCCCCCAGTCATCCTCGTTGCCCTCCACTGGACTCTCTCCAGTAGGTCCCTGTCTCTCTTCAACTGGGGAGCCCAGAACTGGACACAGTATTCCAATTGTGGCCTCACCAGGGCAGAGTAGACCCCAGAGGAGTATCCGCCCACTTCATGTACTCCTCTGTTCAGATGCTGAGGACACTCTTCAGCAAACACACAGTTAGAAAGTGTGATGAATTGACAGCCAAATAACCAACTGTATTTTATGGTTTCCCCCAGGTTTTCACATCACAGCTCAGAATAATTGCCCTGTGAGTCTGCTAGGTTTTTAGGTGGTAGTATTTCATTCTCCAAGATAGACTACATGTCTCCATGTTATATATTTTATCGGTGGATGTGAGTCTATTATTAACCCATGCTAGAAAGTCTAGGCTCTTCACTTCATATTTTTAGCCCTGGAGGTCTTCAATTTAGTCCACACTGTGTCAGGCAGCATCACAGCTGTCACATTAGTATATTAATCTTCAACTGCTTATCTTACATCACTGTTAATTGATGAGATGGAGTGTGCCATCTCTCTAATCTTACAAGGATCTGATTTCTTGATAGGCAGGTTATGAGATATGCATATGCATGTTCTAAACAAAATGATCACAAAACATTATTTAATGATACTGTTACTTACCTGAAATTATTCAGCTATTTAAAATTAGTCACTTGTAAATTACTTCATTGCATATGAAAGTATCCTTTCTACGCCAAAATGCCCTGAAATGCTGTAAGGGTTTATGTGCAGAGTAAGATTAGATGAGGTTCATCATGCATGCATTGAACTTCACAACATGGATATATGGCTCACTGTCTTCCATGGTATTTCAATGACACTTTGACCATTGCTTCAAGTCAAACTTGTTCTGATATGTTTTTCTGAGCAGAAATGGACTTACACACATCCCTCATTGGTCTGCTGAACCAGCAATTCTAATACTAATTAGTATCAGCATTAAAACCCCCACCAAGACATGACACTGAAATTCAGCAAAAGCTGGATAAAATTGCAGCTTGCATTCTTTAAATATTTATACAGTACATCCAAACAAATGAAACTGGAGATTCCACTTCCAGCATGAGCTGCAACATTGCTAGAATGGGGTCTACTGTGTCATGGCACTTATTTTCATTTCTTTGATTTTTTTTTATGACACTTCTGCTGAATTAGTAATCAGGGACAAGGGACAGAGTCATACTGTTTTAAATCTTCAGTGTTCCTAAGAGTAAACAGATATCCAGTGAAGCAAGTTAGAGAGACCTTTAACTCCATGAATTATTTTGAGAGCATGAAAGTCACTTTCACGGATCAAGTTTATCACAGCACTGAAAAGATGTAAGTATTTGTGTTAAAATTTGTATACTTCAAATAAAAGCACCTAAGAAAACTCTGTTCTTTTAATAAAAAATCCTCATTTAGTTAGCCAAGTCTGAGTGTCTCAGGTCTGAGATACAGATTTTTGTGGAAGTTAATGTTATCGCTACAGAAAAAAAAAATAACTGTAGATTTTGATAACAAGAACTATTTGTCTACTACTTTTTTCTCTGTTTTGGTGCAACATGAATGCAGTAGTAGATCAGCTGCAATATCAGTGACTTCCAAGTGACCATGACATTTACCAAATATTTGAATACCACTGTACCAAGTCAACCAAACATCCAGCTAGTCCAGTGTATGGAGTCCAGTAGTGTCCACTATCGAGACACCCATAGAAGAACAGACCTTTTCCAGACCTTTTCCAGTCCATTTAGTTTCTTTCACTGTAGTGCACTGTACTGTCCCACACTGAATTCCTTTTTGGGGAAGACGGACAGGGGAGAAATGATGGCCCAACTCTGTCATCCTTTTTAGTAGAAACAGAGCACTTTCAACGACAGTAAGACAGTTCACTGTATTGAGTTAACATCCCTTATTAAATGTTTGAAACCTTTTACACTGAGACCCTGCAGCCCTGGCTCTCATTATTTCCTTGCATGGGGAGGGGAGCCTTAGGTTCTGTCTTAACAGTTCATCTTCTAAAATAAGGTCTAGAAATTTAGATATGTAGTGGAGGAGGATTGCTACCTACCTTACAAATCCCATAGATGAGAGGCCATATTTTAGCCATATATTAAAGAAGATTAAATTTCTAGCAGCTTACAGCAGTGAAAGCAAATAGTTTCTTGTCATTTTGTTCATACAGTTACAGTCCAAGCACAAACTACTCAGACTTACACTGAGCTGGAAGTAAGATTTAAAAATCACTTCCCACATCAACTGTATTTTCCCAACAGCTGCATCTCATGTAGATCTGATCTCAGGGCTCTGAAACTAAAAGCTCTAAACTCCCTGCACTGAACTCAACTCCAGTGTAAATCCAGTCAAAATGTGTTTGTGCCATTCCAACAATCTACGAACTTGCACAGTTTCTGCAAGCCCTTGTTAGTTCAGTCCGTTACAGGCCTGAGTTTCAGAGAATTTCAACTTCCAGAAGCCTTCCATTACAAACACAGAGCTAAACCAAATCCACCAGCTGAATCTCATTTGTTTATATGTTTATTTATGTATGTGTTTCATTGATTTATTTATTGATCCTAGAATGGAAAGGGTATGAAAGCCCCTGCCTGCTACTGGGTTTTGTTAAACACCATCTGCTTGAGCCAGGCCTACTGAAAGAATTGCTAAGGTTCACGTTCTATCCAATGAATCTTCCTCAGTTCGTTACAACGATGGCCAAAGGCTGTTTCTTTCTTTTCTCCATTTTCTCTCCCCAGCCTTATAAGAGTACGTTACAGTGAACTTGCAGTGTCTCCCTCTGCCCATGATCTGTGCACACTCATGAAGTTTTTCAGCTCTCAAGTTCCAAAAGAAAATTCTGATTTGGCACAGCTTCAAGTTCTTTTAAACACAAACACTATCTTCCTTGCTTTGGCACACTCCTTGTTTTTTCTGTCAGACTTTTTCCCTCCCTTCTTCCTTGCTATGTCTACCTTCCTTCTATCTCACTCAGTTCCTCAGTGAAGAAAGCTAACACTCTTCAGAAAAATCCACGTTTACATGGTGATTGCCTTAGTTTAGAGCTATGCTACTGGGCAACATCATAAATAAAACACTTTTCTGGGGCACCGTTAGATAATTTTTATCTCACACTTTCCAAATATTTAATGTCCTTCTCTCATTTGGAAAATTGTTTTACTACATGTCAACATTCCCATCTGTTCTAATTTTGTAGGTTTGTAATAATGATGCTGCTTAAGGCTTTGCCTCACTTTAGGGAAACTTTAGAACTTGAGTTGCAATCTCCAGCAAGGAGAAAGTACTTTGAAATTACCTAAATCTTTCTGTGGTAATTGAGTGCTCAGAAGAAACATCTGTATCAACATCAGGAATATCAGCGCAGACAGACCAGGAGCTCCTGAACAATGCTGCAGGCAGCCCCACTCCTAACTAGGAGCATTCTGCAGTATGTGCCAAATCTCCTTGGAGGAACTCTGAATATAGGTCTTGCATCTTCAGCCTGTGGACATAATGGAGATGAACAAATGACTTAAATTAACTTTACCAACCTGTTACACAAAGGTCATGACAGAAGGAGGCTGTTTTGCACATTCTCAGTCTTTCTTATGGTCATTCATAATGACCTCTCACTTAGTGAAAAAGAAATATTGCAGTCCTTACACAAAGGAATCTTTGCCTGGTAAAAATAAGTCTGGGAGGAATCACTGCTCTGCTGATTTCCAGTGGTAATTTTGCAATTGATCTCAACAGCATGGAGATTTTCCCCTTTGGTTAAGATAAATGAGGCCTGAAAAAAGTTCTCTGAAGGTGACAGATAGTTTATGGACAGCATAGAATTGCACACCATATTTGGTCTTTTCAGTTATTTTTCTGATATGCATATTCATTTACTAGATTAAACTGCATTAAAAATAAATCTGACCACATGCGTACTAATACTACTCTTTAGATAGTGTATTTCCATACGCTAAATTACACATATATCTTTCTTGTGCTTTTTTTCCTTAGGGGCTACATCAACTACTTATGATGGCTTCTTCAGAGTTTTCAGCCCTTCATCTACTTTCGTGTTTAGTGACTTTCATAGGAACAACTGATTGCTGCATGCATAGTGATTTATGTGGAAAAGGAAGCATATTCATATTAAGCATATGAGAGCCTTGGAACATTAGTTTACATTTTGCTGGCAATCACAGTGGCTTTGGCAATGGATTGTAGATGACCTTAACATTCACATCTAAAACATATGCGATAACTAGCCTCAGCCTTCACCCTACCGTTGATCTTTTAAAACAGTGAGCACAAGATAAAGATCTGTTGTGGTTCTTTTCTCAGCTCTCCATAACATTTCATAAATAGGTCAGTTTTAGCATGTTTATATAAATTGATTCCCCTTCTGGGAATGCTGGGCTGTGATAAACAGTTCTTTCCAATTAGTTTGTTTTTTTAAAAATAGTTGGGGATTACTATTACAGCTAAAAATATTTTAAATATAAGTATCTTCCTAGTCAAGAAAATGTTTTCTGTCTGTTACTGACAGATGAACTGCAAATGCCCACTCCTGTTCACTTTAAAAATCAATATTACAGTCCCTATGCCTGTGGAATTCTTTTTGACACTACACAGCAAAATGAAGATCTAGTCCTGTAAACACAGTGTCCACTACCATGAGTCCTCTAAACCATAAGGAAGGAATGATTGAGACCCATAAGACTCCTTTGGTTTGTAATCCCTGCATTTAACAAACATCTACAGGATGAACTCTGTTTTGTCATACTTGCTTTATAAGTCATTCTGTTGGCTTACAGATTCGTGCATTCCTTTAGAGTCCAGCTGTCCTTTTCATTCTCATTAATAATCCATTTTATTTGATTTTGTTGTCAGGTCCATTTCTAGAAACAATATGCATAGTAAATCAGGTCAGCTGGTGAATCAGTTGCCCAGTAACCTCCCTCCCCAATGAGTAGCACTGGATGCATCTGAAGAAGATGTAAGAAACAGTAAGAAATCATTATGTGGGACAGAGTGGACTTCTAGTTTTTGGCCACTATTACTCATCTTGATGATCATATCTTTCTTCAGAATACTTAGTGAAATGATGGTGACAAATCTTGTGCCTTGACTCCCACTTTTTCATATTATTGCAGCTTTAGGGCAGAGATTGAGGCTTTGAGTGAGCCTAGCTCTGCTGCTCAGTCTGTGATAGATTAGATCTGACAGCAGATGGAATCCCTGAGGCATGTCAATTTAATTTTAGGTTCTGCATGTAATGCACATGTCGCCAATTACAATGGCGTATGATGTCTTTCTAGGAAGGAGGTCTTTCTCTCTCCAACTGGGTGAACATGCTAAGGATAAATTTTGAAAAAGTTATTAAATCTGGGCTCAGTCATGTCTTAACAGCCTGAATGAGAAGGGGAATGTGTTTCAAAGACTATTTCTGACTCTCTAGAAACAAGAGATTCCTCTCCTAATACTCTCTTAGCTACTCAGTTAGCAGTAGTGCATTTAAACTCCCAGGGAACAGAGCAAAATATCCAGGTTCCAGATGGACTTCAGTGTTGATGTAGTTTTACAGTTCCAGTCGAGCAATGGACTTCAAACTTGGTTTGTTAGAGCCCTATGACCATGTTTCTGAGGAAACTGGAAAACCCCAAAGCCAGCTCTCAGACAAGTCTTTGGATGGGTAGATTAATAGCATCAGCTACCTAGCTCTTCATTAGAGAAAAATACAGAGGAGACAGGTAGCTAATATTAGTCCAAGTCAATTTAAAATGACTGTTAGATGAAATACAGCTTCAGACAGAAAATTTGGCTGGGAAGGAGGAGGAAGAAGTGATGTTTTTCTAATCCAGTTGTTCTAGCCATTGGGGGCAGTGGAAGGAAGCTCTGCCTAGCAGAGCGAGGCAAAGCCTTTTCCAAATAATCTGTGGTGATTAACTGCTGGATGATTTGTTCTTTAAGCAAACTTCATACCTATTACTTGTTTCATGATTTCTGCTCTAAAAAGCGTTTCCCTGTTTTCCTCTATCCCATCACTTCTGGAAACCTCCACTCCAGCGTACTGCATTGGCCTAGCTCCACAACTACACCAGATCATCACAGATGAGACATCCAAATGAAACTTCCACCAGCCTTCCGTTTAGCATGAGGCTGTAAACATCAGGATGATTATCTTTCCAAGGAATATATTCATGATACAACACTGATACTTCCCAGTCTTAAACAGTGTCCTACCGATACCACAAAAAGTTGAAATAATTGTATCCCTAACACTGACATTTTTTAACAGCGTGTGAGATAAGACAGTTTTATTGTATAAACATAAACTTTAACTGTTCATTTTCATAAGTATATTCATAAGTTCCAGTTGGTCTCACAGCCAGAGCGCCATCCCTGACCCACTTCACACACTGATACAGATGTAACTTCAGAAGTATGTTATCTAAAGTGCTAATGGTCTATCAGTCATGAGCAGTTCAGATGTTACCCTTAAGCCATATGTGGTGTCTGTGGTCCTGGCCAGTCCAAGACACTGAAGCTAGGCACTGTAGAGCTCAAACATATAGTTTGACCTTTGCAATAGTGAAAAACAATAAATTCATATGTACAACATATAACTCATACTCCAGGCAGCCTACATAGACATTGTGGCTGCAGAATACCAATGAAAAATAAAGCAAAACAATTTGCATTTGCATATAATATAGGTGAACATTTGAAAATATCTATACATAAAAATGTAAAAACTGATATTGAAAATCCCATAAATATTAAAGTATTTTTTATCCCTTCATTTCAAACTGTTTTTTGCAACAAAAGTCTGGGTGTGGACATTGACTCAAAAACAAATTCTGAAACATTCAGGCTTGACTGTAAACCCTTCAGCAGGATCATGATTTTCGCTTCTGAATACATGGATATTTGTTTGACCCTTGCAAGACACTCATGGCTCTGTGTCTGGAAATAAAGAAAAAAAGTAAGACATCTGTCTTCCAATTTGCTGACATAAGAGGAGCAACCAAGCACCATCTAGCCACCATATGAATGCAATAAGCCAAGCTTCACCACTGCTGCAAAGTCTGTCCCTAAGCACTGCACTTCCTTCTGCCGAAAGACCCATTTTCACAAGTTCCCAAGTTTCACAAGAAGAAGAGCAAAATGCCAACTATATTCAAATCCAACTTGAATCTCACCCAGTTGGAATAAGAGAAGAGAAAAAACTGCCACCCACATGCAGTTTGCAAGCAGGAAATAAAATTCAATTATTTATTTATGTACATTTATTTCTTTAGAAGTATCATCATTGTCTATCACCAGAGAATGGGTGTTAGTCTGGGGAAAATAGTGCGATTTATTTTGAATAGAAATATCCTTTTGCTTTTTCCATTAATTAGTATCTTTGAGCCACAATTTCCATGAATTTTGCTGGCACAAAGGATTCAGACACCAGATTTGAAGGATGGATATATGAGTATTTGTGGAATCCAGAATTGCAAAAATGTTCATTGGAAGTACTGCTCACACATCTAATCAGGAAAAAGGAACACTGCCAGGCAGTCAGTCCAACCAGTGATAGTTTGAAAAGCAAATATTGGCTGTCCACAAACAATTTACATAGCAAAGATCATCTGGACAACATAAACACTGTAATACTCTCATATAGAAAATATTTGTTCATTAATTTGACTAATTTTGTATTATGCTTTAAACAAACATTCTGAATATATTTTTATTTTCTCAGTTTTTGCCAAACTTCAGTTACAGATTGGTGTATCTAAGTTACAGATGTAAACACTAAGCCAAATAGTGTGTGGCTTGGTACCCTGTGGGTATAGAAACATTGGTGGTAAGTAAAAACAGTGGCCAATTTGAATAAAGGGGTTTGATTAATTTTCTAATTCATCCTGGATCTCAAGTGCTGTTGATTTTGGAGTCTCTTCAAGACACTGTATCTAGAACACTGCCTTCAAGTGGGCAGATGTGTGCCTGTTAAATTGTCACTGTGAACTGTTTCCATGACGAAGAGATTAAAAATAAAACAAGAAAAGTTTCTCAATTTGAAATATCATGAGGTGGCCTATACTGTAAAGTGTTCAGATGAGTCTTCAGTACAACCTACTCCCTATTTTAAAAGCAACTCCTATTTTGCAGCGAATTCCCCTTCAACAAATCAATCTTCACTTCACATTAGCAATAAAGGTGGAAGAGTTAAACCTCAAATTACTTCCTTCAACTAGTTTGTCAGCATTTTGAGTGATTAATGATCAAAAAAATCATGAAACTGTCCATTAGGTAGCTGAGAAAAACTGTAACATCTACCATCTAGACCTCACAAAATGGTGCATCAATGCAGCCAAGGAGCCATGCACACACCTCTTCATACATGCATATTCAGGCAGGAACCATTGCCTTTGGGGATGCCCATTTCAGGGATGACACATATTCTCAACAGGACTTGATAGCTCTTGCTCCTAACAGCAGCAACATTAAAAAAACCTCCAAAGACAGACACATACTGTTTTGGAAATCAAAAGTCAGGCTTAGCATGTCTTAAACACCTTTCAGTGTGTAATATTTTTTTTAATCAAAGTACAGAGACAGGTTACAAACTCAGGATTATTTGATTTAAAAGTCTTTTGTATGCCTACAGGAAGAAATAGTGCAGTATTCCAAATGTGGTTCAAATCTCCATATGAAGTGAATAATTTCACTATAAATGCACTTAAGCTATATTTCTGCATATGTTTTTTCATGTATTAGTTTATTTTTGCTTTTATAAATATGAAAATTGTTCATGCAAAGACATTACATGTTTGAACTTTTTGTAAAGCATTCCCTTTCAATCTGTTACATCAAATTTCTTACCTGTGTTCCAAGAAGTTATTCTGCAAAGAGTTTTTGGCTCTGAATCAGGAAAATAGCCTTTGTTAGGACCAAACCTAAGGCATTTATGGTTATATTAAATCAAATGGTTTTAATTGCATGTTTTTCTGCTTCTATATCTAGGTAGCAAAAAAAAGGGGGGGGAGGGAGTGAATGGGGAATCTCCCACAAGGATCCCCACTCACCACCTGAGAAATTAAATACTATTTCCATTAAGTGCTACTATGAGATTTTCTGTAGCCAGTTTAAACAGACAGTGAACAAGCTTTTCTTCCTCAAAGCAAGAGACAGCATATGGAGAAAACAGCATCTGTGATCTTTCTTTGAATTCTGCAACTAGTTTCATTGTTAATGATGTTATTGAAGAGCATAAGTGAATACAGCAGTATTGTAATGACAGTGAGATACAAAACTTTCCACATCTCAATCTAACTTCCTCATCTTTTATCAGTGTAAAATCCAAATGTAGAAACTTAAAATGCAGTTTACGTGACTTCTCCTACCCACACTTGAAACCAAGGATAATTAATGTTTTGTGATAGTGCAGCTTGCTTTCTCTATAGTTAGGTTTTCATTACAGCAGTTGTTACACTGACTCGTAGGGCTGAGTGTCTGAATTAGGATTAGAGCCAAATATAGAGTTGCTGTGCCACAGCTCCCTCAGTAGAGCAGCAAATTATGCTGAATGCCTGGACACTTTAATATTAGTGAATCTATGGCATTCATTTATTCGTAACAAGACTGTGCTGCTGACCTAGTCTGCTCATTAAAGTAATGGAAGCTGGAGAAACTAAAAAGAAAATCCTAGAGGGGTTTCATTTCTGTGCCTACTTGGTTGGATCAGTGATTCCTTTTATTTTCATTTCTTTTCTCCTGGCTGTATAACTGGATGAATTTGTTTTAGATTATTTTCCTATTAACTAAAATTTCCCAGAGGTTCCTGGTATTTGCATTCAGCTATTTCAGTAGCAGATATAACATTGCACTGAATACACCATCTACTGAAACAATGAAGTCATAAGGAAATCAGACACATGTTCCCTACAGATGTTTGACCTTAAGGCATATTGGAGTTGCCAAATCCACCTTTGGGTCACACTCTTCTCCATCTGGAGATCTACAAACATTGGGCCAAATGCAAGGAGTGATTTATAAACTGGGTAGCCCTACTAAGTCAACTAGCAACCTTGAGTTTAAGTGCCAAAATCAATGCTGTAAGTGCTAAGAACTTGCAGCTTGGCCATGGGGTTTCATGCAAAGCAGCATGCCTAGCAGATGGGCTTGTTCTCTTGCTCACTGTTCAGTCCCTTCTGATGCATCTCATTGCTCTCTCAGGGCTGCCAGCATTAGTGACAGCTCTGCCCTTATGATCAACTTTATCCATGTTCCTTCTACTTTAGCAAGATCTCCATTAAAGGGAAGCTACCTACAGCATCCCAGGATAACAGGGTAGTCCTTGGACTGAAAAGTCTGTCTCACTAAAATCACAGATAACTGTATAATAGATAGTCCAGGTTTCACAGAACAGACCCATGGGCCAGCCATGGGGGACAGGCCACATCAGCTGACAGTTTCAGTCAGGGCAGCTGACCCAAGCTGACTCGCAGGTGTATCCCATACCACTGACATCAAGCTCATTATAAAAGGAGGGAGTATAGTGAGGGTGAGGGTTCCTCTTCTTAGGCCTTCTCCCTCTTGGCTTCTTGCTCTTTCTGCTGCTCCTGAGGACTAGTCTGGCTATAAGATCATACACTTTATGCTGGTAGTTGAATTAGTTTTGATTTTTATTAAACCTGTTTTTATTTCAGCCCACTGAGTCTCTCATTTTTTTTCCTGATTCCCCTTCTCAGCTGAGGTGGGGACATCGGGTGACAGAGCAACTGCTGCAGTTTAGCCCTGGATACAGGCTAAATGTAGGCACAGATGTTTCACCCTTATGCTCATACTCAGAAGACACAAAATCCCCACCTTGTAATACAAGATCTCAGTATAAAAGACAAAACGTCTTAAACTATTATGTATGAGAGGAAAAGCGTAGGTGAATTTGTGGATCACAGGGATTCTGAGTAAATGGCACCAAGCACTGAGCCCTCCTTGCTGACTATTTTATACTGAGTGAAAATCTTTCCAGAAAGAGTTGTTTCCGTAATCTGATAATCAGGCTGATACCAGTTCAGTGGAAAGGTTGTGTTCAGGGAGATTAACAACTCCATCTGCTTTCCACTTTCCCCAACTGATGCAATTGCTTTTATTATTTTTTTATATAGTTTATATATTTGATTAGGTACATTGGAAAGTTAAGGAAACTCTGAGCTATTCATTTAAACATTTCCTTTGTGGTGCAGGAAAAAGGGTGTTTGATGAAAACACTGTGTCACTATAAATGTTCTTCCTTCCCCATTTTGTAAATCTAGTTTTCCTTTTTGCAGCACTTTGAAATAGACTTATTAGTCCACTGAGGGAAATAAACAGCTGGAAGTAAACATTTCCCAACTTCTGGAGAAACCCTAACTGTTTCCTAAGCCATATCCAAGTGGTCACCAAATACATGCATCAGGGAAAACCAGTTCTTGGCCTGCATCTATGCCTGTGCTAATGAAGAAATTGACAATAGGGGGCTGAGTCATTCTTCTTCGAGGATCATCAAATATCCAGCTTAATTATTTATTGGTTGCTAAGACCAGTAGCCAGCACTGTTCTTAGAGCTGTACAGGGCACCCTTCACCACACAGTCTAAATTTGGCATACCAACAGTATCCAGCAACTCACTGGATGTTCAGTAGACATCCAGCAATGCACTTGATAGGTGGTGAAAGCCAGAGCTGTTTGCAAAGTGCTAGAGAAGTCATTTTCCAAGATAAGTGCATTTTAAGGAAGAACATGAAAAGGAGTACACAACAGACACCAAAAGAATTGACTAACAGCTCAAAGGAAAGTGGTGGAAAGTGGCACATTCTTGAAGGTCCATGACTTCTCTTTCTGCTACCGATGATGTTTTTTTTCACGTCCTTTTCAAGAATGCTTATATAAACCAAGTTTCATGTATGTAAAGAAATAGTTAGGCAGAAGAACCTGTAAGCCCAAAGCCAATATAGTTTTACTCATAATACAAAATTTGCCATCTGACACAGACAAAAGTCCTCTTGAGTGGAATAAGGAATTTTGGTGAAGTTTAGATCAAACAGTTCTGAAATAAAAGAAAGAGTGTGTAGTTAGCTGTCCTTTCACCATGCTCAGTTAAAATGAAACTCACCCCACATGAAAAAATCCATCCTTAAGGCCTCATGACCATATGGCCAGCCATGCTAACCCATGAGCACACCCCAGTGAGACCAGCTGAGTGTCAGACTGGAAGAGTCACCAGCATGAGGCTGCAGATGGTCTCTGTAGAGAGTAGAGACAGCCAGCAGAGGGGAAAACCTGCAGGGGTTGGAAGGGACCTCTGGAGATCATCAAGTCCAAACCCCCTGCCAGAGCAGGCTCACCTAGAGCAGGTCACACAGGATGGTGTCCAGGCGGGTTTTGAGTGTCTGCAGAGACGGAGGCTCCACAACCTCTCTGGGCAGCCTGTGCCAGTGCTCTCGGTTCAGCTAACAAGGGATGGAAAAGCCTGTAAGAGACTTTTCCTGAGCAGAGGAAGAGTCCCATGCCCTTTATAGTTGTGTATTCCTGATGTCCTACTTTGTTCTCTCAAGTCCTTCGTCTGGATGTGTGTCTGACTGGCCACAGCAGGTGAGGAAAAACAGCAGGATCACAAGCACACTCATCAGTACACAGTTATTCCCTAAAGGTAGCATTTAACACACAGACCACTTCTATCTAAGATAACTTTAGATGAAATCTACTTTTACCTACTTTAATATTTCCTTATTGGGAAGTTTTCTTCTCTGTTCTCTGAAAACGTACCTGAGACTTTTCTGTAGCCTGGTGCTGAACTCCTGGAGAACAAATAGATAGAGACAGCCCCAAAAGAATTTACAAGACATATATAAACTGAAATATCTTTGCGTACATTTGGAAGAAAGCCATGCTGTGTCTGGACAACTCTTAGATGGAATAAAAGTTGTTAAATAGATTAATCATTCACCCATGACGTGTGATGTGAGCAGCCCCAGTGAGAAGCCAAAAGGCCAGAAAGAGAAAATGTGTCATGATGAGAGAAGAGTAGCAATTATGCAATTGTTTGAAAAAAGGAAGGAAGCAAGAGGATGAAGAGAGGAATGAATTCAGAGATTCAGAGAAAGACAGATTTGTGACGAGTTTCATTCTGGAAGACACTAACTTGAACTTGATGCAGAAGGCCAAAGGATAACCAAAAAAAGACCAGATTGAAATAGAGTCAACAGGTCCAGTGATGTGACAAAGTTACAGTTGCAGCAACATGTAGGCAAACTAAAATGGAGCTGAATAAGAGGCACAAATATAAATTGAGAAATGAGATGGGAATAGCATTAACTCTAGCAACACTGAGGAAGCAAAAAGAAGACAGGAAGAAGTAGTAACACATGAAAAAAAAAAAAAAAAAAAAAAAAAGTATTGCCTGAGATATCAGGGTTGAAGAAGAAAAAGAAAAGAGGAAAACAATATCAGATCTCTGGCACAAGTTGATATACCTGTTGAAAAGCCATTAACAATGACTCCTTTTTTTCCCTCCTCAATTTACCCTAGTGTGAAATACAGATGTATAGGGACAGAAGACAAAGTGATAAAATAAAATTTAGGAAAATTAATACAGGCAAAAAAATGATAGTGGGTCTCAGCAATGTGGATTTTGTGACTGCAGCAAAACCATCAGTAGGTCTAATTCTCTTCTTACAACTTCTGCTGTAAAACCAGAATAACTCCACTTGATTCAGCCAAGTAAAATTGCTGTAAAAGAGATGAACAAGCCCATAAATTCAGATTTCATTATTCCACACGTATAATGTAAAAATATCAAAAATCAAATGCAAGTTCCATCACCAAAGATCTAGTAAAGACAGAAGGCAAGTTAGAAATCAGGAACAGAGAGATGATATTCATCCCTTGGAAAATAGTTGAGGTGCCTTGTATGACCAGAGCATACATTCTGCTGCTCAAACTTGGCAATACAGTTCTCTAACAGTTCAAGTTGACTCATCCCTTAGGAGATACAATAAGAACGCAGAATCAATAGACCTTGCAAATTATTTAACTGATGATTAGTGGTGATGAGCTCTGTAGACAAACTTCTGATAATCACTGGCACAGATCAAATTGTTGTTTTGTTTTATTTTTCAATAGCTACTGTGTCAGGAAATATGATACTAAGATAAACATTTTTATATATTAGGTGTAATACCAGACTCCAGTAAAGCACAAGCATATGGTGTAGGGGGAGTCAGCACCACCAGCTGAGGCACAGGTGAAGAAAGGAACACCCCTTTTGAGTGATTTACCGTGTTCTCATCAGGTGTGGAACTACATCAGTGGAACTACAGCCCCTGAGCTGGAAGCAGCAGAGACGTATGAGCATGGCAGGAATTCTGGAACAGCTAGGCCTAATAAAGGGCAGAGCCAAACCACTCCAGCACAGCACCTTGCTGAAGCCACTGTTGTGCTTGCAGGCCTCATGCCAATATTCCTGCAGGGTGCTGCCCTCTGTCATGTAAACACGCCTGCTGGGTATCCAGGGCACGGCGCTGCATCCAGCAGTATGGACAAATACAAAGTTTCATCAAAACCTATGAACATTTTGGGGCATGTAGGTGGTTAGGGTTTTTTTTAAGTTCTGCTGGATGCTGAGCACACTTCAGCTGCTCCTTTGAGTTTAAATAAGGTAAACTTGACGTATAAAACATGTCAATGACTTAGCTTGTGTGCCCCAGACTCAGAAGTGATCCTTTGTAAGACAAGGAAAGCTTCCTTCACTGCTGCAGCTCTCTGAGCAGTTAAATATGCATGTGGCCAAACTCAGTCCTCGTAAAACCCAATTGACTTCATTCAAAAAACTCCTATAAAGATGACTGATGTCATTGGAGTCCCACCAGGGATGAATTTGGCCCATGCCATTCCTCCTGTTTAGTCATTGGATAGGAATGTAGAGAAGTGCATGCTGGACTCTAGGACTCCATCTCTCAACAAAACTGCCAGGGCTGAAGAAGAATTACACGTGAATATAAATTTGTCTTGCATGCTCCATTAGATCTCTCAGATCAGCCACTTCTTTCAGCTGCCCAGGTACGAATTGTAGTATCCTTTCACTACTGAGGACTGACCAGGAGTTTCTACATGAGTGTGCCAGGCCTCTTGGGAGCAACAGCGGCAGCATCATTATCCCCAATTTACAGATGAAGAAACCAAAACAGGGAGCTGAAGTGATTTGCTTCAGCTCACATGTGGTGACAGAGGTAGAAGAGGTATTGAAACTTAAGTACTTATGGCTCCTCGCCACTTAGGCCATGTATTGCTGTGATATATCTTTTTAATTTCCCTCTCCTTTCCCCATCTCCCTTCTCCCCTGCCCCCAACCCCATCAACATTGTCTATAGCCACACAACTGGGAAGCTGGGATTAATCCATCCCTAGGGAAACTGGGATTAATATACAACTCATGCGGAACATTTAAAAACCCAGTGATTTGTGGTCCCCTTTTCAGAGGCACATGTAATCCACAGATGAAAAGTAACTATTTGCTGTTCCAGTGCACATTCTGCAAGAGGTTTTTGCTCTGTTTCATGAAGACCCCATCTGACAGGATTTCTTCCTGCATCTAACAAAAAAAAAAAAACCAACACAAAAACCAAACGGCTGAGTAGTCTGAGCAGAATCAGGCTCTTGTGGAGTAGTAACAGTTTATGGGCAGAAAAAGAATGACTGGAATGCAAAGGGAGAAAAAAGAGAGAGAGAGATATGCCAAGACATCTTTACATTTTCTCCTGTAACTGGAAATGGTTAAAAAAAAAATAAATAAAAAATAAGAAAAGACAAAAAAATCTGTTTCTCTTGTAAATCTTGCAGGAAGAGACAACTAGAGTCAGGTGCCCTGGTTTTTACTCTTGCAAACTCCATTCAGTTATGCTTTTATGATGAAAATGCAAAATTTAAAGCAACTGTGAAAACAGAATCAGCTCTCAATTGTCAGACAGAGGCCTAAGTAAGTTTTATTCGCTGCATGCATGTCAGATTAAAACACACACGAAAAGCAAAAGGAAGAAAGGGGAGGTAATTAATAATTTAAAATGTTTTGTGATCCTGATTCAAAAGGCACATTTCCCATCTAATTTATTTCATTTAGTTGGGGGGTTAGTACGACTTATCTCTTCTGACTGCAATGATTTCATCTCTTCTTTGCTTTCCTTGGAATCCCTGAAGTGATACTGCACAGCAAAATCCAAAACACTGGAGGGAACAGGCGAACTGTTCACCAGTGCAACTGAGAGCACGACCAGAGAGATAGCCTTTGTTTGCACAAGGTCGAAAGCGGCCTTCTGGGAAGAAGAAATACACACACATATACAAGTAGTATACGTGCATAATGTCTTAAATGACTTTAAGAAACTGTGTGTGCATCCTGTGCTCGGTATGCCCACATAGTTTTAATACATCTGTAATTCTGATTATGTCAATTCTAGGGATTTTTGGGGGGTTTTTTTAATTGCACATGAAAATACATGTCCAAGGAAATTCTTGGCAGGCAGATCACCAGGCTTCAGCCTTAGAAGTGGAATGCATGCCCAGCTGGGAAGAGCAGTTACTCCACCTTCGCAACACCGCAATTGTAATGGCTCCCGGGAACCAGTCGCTGACACGGTTTCTTACCTTGCCAGCAGTGTTTCGATATCCCGGTGTTAAGGAGATGGTGGAGCAACCGTGGGAAAGCCTCAGTGGAGTCACCTCCCTGCATCCCTTCCTCCCTCCCTTTGGACCCCACTCGGACTTCTGCCTCGCAGTCACAATCCCTGAAAAACGACCGACTCCAAGCGACAGAGCCCTTCGCTTTCTCCCTCCACGGGAGCATCTTTGTTACTTCACTCTGTGCCACGGACGGCACAAGAGGGACGGGGAAGTTTACCGGGGATTATCTCTCTGAATCTCCCTGTGGAAGAGGGAATGAACCACTCAGACCTTAGCCTGGCAGCTAACGCCGTGTCAGCGCTCGGGGGCCGGGGGTCGCTCCCCGGAGAGGCGTGAGGTGCCGCGCTCCTGCCCGGGCAGGGGCTCACGCCGCCGGCAGGCGGGGACCGGCCGGAGGGCGGGGGAGTTTTCCAAGGAGAGCTCCGCAGGCAGTGACCTGCGCCGGGTGAGGCTCCCGCTGGGCTGGCGCAAGGCGATGCAGCCAAACCCCGACGCAGGAGCATGGGGGGAACCTTCAGAGGCAGCGCCAATTGCCCCCGAGAGACGCTGCCGAGAAAAAGCAGCCAGATCCAGCCAGCGCAGCAGAGGGATTCTTGATTTAAGACAAAACCAAAAGACCTTACGCGGAGCGGGAAGCGAGTGGCGGGTGAGAAGCGAAGGAAAAGCGAGCCGGCTTCAAACTCTGCTCGTTCCGCGGGAGCTGGATGCAGGCAGCGGGTCCGTGCCGGCATCCTGCGCTTCCCCAGCGTTTCCCTGCGCGGGAGGTGCGCGCTGCGTGCGTTTCAATCAGTTACGGTGCGCTCCAACCCATGTCCAATAAAAAAAAAGGTTTCTCCCCTCTCCCCTTACACTAAATAAGTTTCAACCGCAACTTTTTCCCTGTCTTTGATAGAATTCCTTGACCAAATAAAGAAATATTTTCTAAAAGCGGAGAGGGGAAGGGGGGAAAGGACCCGCTACGGACCGAGGGAGCTGCGGTGTCAGAGCATCCTCGCTGCGGCCGCGGAAGGTCCGCCGGGACCCGCTGTGAATCGGGACATATCGCCGCGCTAATTTGCAGGAGGCTTTTCTGTACCGCGGGGGAGACTGGCTTGTAGCGGGGGGAAGAGGGTTTAAGGTTCGCCGAGGGGACGGGAAAGGATGGTGAGAAGCGCTTCAAAGGCTCAGGCAGATCCCCCAGCCCGGAGCTCGCTCTCCCATCTCGATCCAAAGCGGTTTCGCAGTGGAATAAACATCTCTGATCTAAGACAGCTGCTGGGAATCAAAGGCCGCCCCAATCAACGCTGAACCGGCCCAAGATGCGGCTGAGAAATGCCCACTCTTGCGGGAAGAGTGTGCGGAGGCGGCTCTCCCTGCAGCTCTTGCAGGCTCTGGGAGCAGCAACAGTTTGCCCATCATTCATCTGATTTGGTTTAGAACACTGCTGACACCCAACCTTATCAGCTAATACCTGAGATTTAGTTACCCAAGACGATTTTTTTTTCCACACTCCCTGAGAATCTGTTTACTTTTGTCAGCCTGAAATCAAAAAGAAATAAAAGGGGAGGGGGGGGGGGGGGGGAATGAGGAAAATGAGGAAGGGGAAAGCTTATGCATAAAGGAAAGATCCAGAGCTTCCAAGGCTGGTAGAAACAAGTACTGAGGAAATTTCAAGGAAAAATAAAAAGAACAAAGAAAAAGAGAGAGAAAAAGAGGAAAAAAAAAAAAGAAAAAAAAAAAAAGAAAAAAAAAAAAAAAAAGAAAAATTCTGAATATTGTTTGCTAGGGAAGAGACCAGAAACCAAATGAACACATATGTAGTCCATGTAGACTTGCCTGTAAAATAACGATTTATTTTAATACTTAAAAAACACACACAATCCAGTGATAAATGTCAATTACCAATAATCAGCATAAAGTGCCAAACAGCCATACAACTTTTTTTTGTTGGGTTTTTTTGGTGTTTTTTTTTTTTAATAAACAAAACGTATTGGAATGTCTCTTAATTTGAATACACTGTTCAGAAAGCCGGCATTTAAAAAAATATGCTCTCGAGTTGAGATTTGTTCTCTCTTATCAGGACGCGTGAAGACTTTAAAGTACCACTAAAACCACGTTGTGCACACTGTCAGTTTGACATATTGCCATCTTTCTTTCCTCTGGATTTTTTTAAATAAGTCCACAAGTTACAAACCTCCTCACAGCACACTAGACCACAAGGCAAAGAAAAAGCTGTGCATGTCCCGTGAACACTGATTTGTCCTGAACACCGTGGACCCGCAGGTCTAAGATCCAGATGTATTTTCTAGCGCATGGTAGGACTCCTCACTTGAGAGATTTGGGTCATTTCCAAGCATACATTTTCTTCTCCTTTGAAGAAAACAAACTAGTAAATGAGATTTGCAAGTTGCTCTTCTCCTTGTCCTAATGCTGCTGTGATGAGAAACCACCGTTTCAGTTCTTAATAGTCTTCTGGAATTCTCTGTGTTTCCTGAAGTGTAAAAATAAGAAGCTTTATACAGTCAAAAAAAAAAAAAAAAAAAAGTATAAAATAAGAGTTTGGGTTTTTTAAAAAAGTAATACTTTTGGAAGCTACGATTTGGGGGGATTTTGTTGGGATTTGGGGGAGGTGGGGAGCTTGTGGGTTTTTGTTTGGTTTTAAAGAGATTCCTGTCCAACACGTGAGCACCACCTTTTGGCATAAAGTTTATCAAAGCCACACAATTCAGTTAGCACTCTCTGCATCATTCGTGTATATTTTAAATGCAAAATAATCTTTTCACCCACGACTTAGGAAGTCAGTTGCTTTGCAGGGGGGCGGGAGGAATAGATTTTGTTCTTTTTAAAGTACAAACAAAAACAAAACACAGAGTTCAGCGTTCCCATCCTGAAAGTTTTGTTTCTGCTCTGGTTTTGGTGTAAAGTCTGAAGGGAAAGAAAAGTTCATAGAAGTTGGAGATTCAGCACTTAAGTTTGGCAGGTTTCAGTTCCTTTACTTGCGTGTGCAGTGTCTTGTGGACAGCTAGCGTTCTGGACTGGCAAAATCCTTTCCCGCATTCTTGACACTTAAAAGGCTTTTCTTTAGAATGGATATATCTAGGGAGAGAAAAACAATCGAGATGTCAGAAATAACTGGCCTGAACTCAGCAGTCATCATCTACCTGATGGAGAACACGATGGAGCTTTTCACATCTACTGCTGAGACCAAGAGTGCTGGAGTGCGGCACTTGGGCAACCATCCGTGTGCGGGTGTGCGAGAAGAGAGTGGGGTGTCGGAGGCTTACAAAAGCACCCTTCTTAGGGATAAAGAACTTCTCTCTAACTTCAAGGTCACCAGACTTCATGACACTTCTGAATGATCACAAAGGTAGAGGATACAAAACAATACAAACGGAGGGTGAAAACGTCTGTGGAAGCTAAGAAGGAGGCTGTGCAAGTAATTTTTACAGGTTGAGTGAGTGCAACAACAGGCCTGTGTTCCGAAGTGAGTTATCTGGGCTTCTCCACCAGCAATGGGCAGAGGAAAACCTAGAGGCAACACTGCTGGCTGACCAGGGACATGACTTTTCTTAGAAGCACTTTCCCGAGTGCAGGTGGGTAACACCTCACAAGGAAAATAGGATAGAAGAAGAATCGTTACCTGTGATCCCTCAGGTGATCCTGTCTTCTGAAGGCCTTGTGGCAAATATCACATGTGTAGGGCCGTTCATCGGTGTGGGTTCTTTCATGGATCAAAAGGTTGTAGGACTTAGTGAAGTGCCTGCCACAGAATTTACACACAAACTCCTTCTTGGTTTTGGACGGTAACCTTCCCCGCGTGGGTTTCTTCTCTGGAGAGAGTTTAGTCACCTCAAGCAAAGACCCCAGCCCTGGGGCGGAGCCCTGACTGTCTGCCTGTCCCAGTTTAGAGTGGTCCTCCTGTGTGGCAGCCACTGCTAAGTTGGCAAAGTCAAAGCGGGGTTTGGCTTTGAGGGTCACATTGGTGGCCTCTTGCTTGGGCTGTATGACATGTGGGAAGAGTGGAAATGTCGGCAGCTGGAACCTTGCATCCACCAGACTCGACACGCTGGGAACCTTGGAGAAGGAGGAGCGGGGCAGATGCATGGCCGGGTACCCCAAAGTCCACTGGTGGAGGTGTACGGCGTGCAGGGCGCTGAAGCCGTAGAGGTTGGAGAGGTGGTCAGAGGGCACGGCGGGCAGCCCGTTGAATGCTTGCAGGAAAGAGTAGTTGGTGAGCTGGAGGGAAGGATGGATAGGCACTGGGGCCGGCAGGGTCTTACTTCCCATGGTGGCCGCTCAGGAGGAGGATCTTGGGAACAGGGGAGGAAAAGATCTGGAAAATAAAGATGAAGAAGGGAAGAGGGAAAGGTGGCTTTATACAAAGATAACAGCAGAGGCAATTTCTCACCTCACCTCTCATTAATACCCTTCTCCAAAGTCACAGGACGAGGCTGGCTTGGACTTGGGAGGCCTGACCAGCTCTTGGCTTCAAGTGTATCCCCACAGGTCTCCTGACTCTCCCTCTCCCTATCCCTCCCACACAAAAGTTGTACCCCATCCACACTCATTCACCCCCCAACAGCATCCCTGTGCCAGGTAGACCACTGAGGACGCTTTTCACAGGAACAATGAAGATATACTGTTTTGGCCCACAAAGCTCAGGTTTCTACCATGTAATTTAAAATCCTTTTCTTGGTGCCCTCATCCTTTAGGAGATGGTGGAATACTGCCTACTACGTCTGTCCACAAAAGATGCCTTTAGCCCTGACCCTTGAGGTGACGTGAGGAGGGGTGAAGAGAGCTCACTGCCCCTGGGTCGCTCACCTCCCTGTGGTCTGCCCTCAGCCAAGGGTCTCCCTCTGGGCTGGTGGAGGCAGCTGGGTGCTCAGAACTGTGCATCTCATTCAAAAAAAGAAAACCCCTCAAAAATTGTTTTTGGGAAAAAAATAGTCAACAGTCCCCCCCCACCCTTATGTATTGCAAAAAGAAATGGAAAAATGCTGAGTTCAGGTGACAAATTTGAAGTGCCATTTGCTCTCCCCAGGAAAAGTGCCTGGATTCAGCCCTGTGTCCTAATCTAGGGAACTGCTTCATTAGAACCCTTCAAAAGGCAAAAAGGCGAGGGCTGGAGGGACCCTTCCCATGGGGACACCCAGCCCACCAGCTGCAGGGCTGCAGGGCTGCAAGCCCTTCCCTGGGCTGGGTGCCACCACTTTGCTCTGTGTTTCAGGGTCCCGCCAAGCCTCCAGCCTCTCCTCTGGGTTAGGTCCCTACCCATTCTGCTCCACAAAGCGGAGGGGAAAATGCCACCAGGCAGCAGCATCATGGTGCATCTGGCCCTGCCTGTGAATACAGCCCTGGCTGCTGTCAACCATTTGGCAGGAGGTGCCTCCCAAGGGCTCGTGGTGGGGACACAGCTTCCTCTCTTTGTGGATGCGAGACAGCACCCACAGCTTTTGGAGGCATTGCATCCCTGAAGCACAGGGAGTCTCCTCCTTACTCCACAGCCCACAGCTTATATTCACTTTCCCCCCAGGGAACCCTGGGATTTGCCCTCATTGGGGAAGCTTTCCTGCAGGATCCCCGTGGGATCCCCAGGGGGTGCTCATAAGACCCCCACAGATTTGCTGCAAGGTTCCCGCAGAATCCACACAAGGATTCCCATAAGACCGCCTATAGGGTTCCTGCTGAGTCACAGTAGGGTCCCCACAAGATCCCCACCAGGTTTCAGTAGGACCCTCACAGCGCTCAGCCTGGAGGGTCAGTTCATCCCCGAGTGAAGAGTAAAGCCCCTTTGGAGAGAAAAAGGCAGCAAAGTGCTGCAGGGCAGTAATTGTCCCTCCGGGCTGGGGAGGTGGAAACTGGTGGCGGAAGAGGTCTAAAGACCAAGGAAACAAATCTGATTTATATGTGAGCTGTAGCCTGGACTGAGGAGCTGTGGCTGGGAGGGTGTGAGAGGGAAAATCTTCCTCTGAGCAGCTCTATATGCTGGGTCCACCTTTCACACCACATTACATAAATCAGCAGCAGGAAGAGAGACCCAAACCTTAGAGGAATTCCATCGCAATGACCCAGAGTAAGAGATTGTGACATTTTGCCTTTTTTAATCCAATACATTTTGGATAGTGGCTGATTGAAAAATGCACACAGTACATTCTCATCCCTCTCCTTTCTTTTTTCCTTTTTTTTTTTTTTTTTAAAAAAAAAAAAAAGAAAAAAAAAGGAAAAAAAGAAAACAAACTATTTAAGGCCGATGAACCAACCACCAACCAGACTGTTTTGCACCTCAACTGGGGAAATGCTTTTTATTTTGTTAGTTCTGCCCATATGCCAGGCGTGTCCACTTTGCAGTGCAAATGCCTCAATCGATGACCCCGAGGACAAAATGTGCGGAAAACACTCTTGTCCGGGTACCTGAAATGTCCGTTTCTGTCTGTCACAACGGCTCCGTGTCTTATTTTCCTGTCTACTTAGCCCTACATCTCTTAAGCATGAAACATGCTATTACAAACTGAGTTAATTTCTGAGCTTATCCCTCTTTCTTTCTTCGTATCCTTAGAAAACATTTACTATGGAATATATAAACAAAAATCTATTATGTCAATTTGGGTAAATTCTTGCTTGATAACACATAAAAAATTCTCTTTCAATTTCCTAAGTGAAGTAGGGGGCAAAAAACAAGGAGAAATATGGTGGGATCATAATAGCATCCATTGCAAGCACGGTTTTTTGCTAGAGCAGTTCTATTATTTAAAGAAAAAAATAAAATAAAAGTAAAAAGACATAAAACAAAAGAAAAAAGAAAAGGGAAGGGAGAAGAGAAGAAGAAAAGGGGAGGTGGGAGCAGAGTGTTCACGTTACTACAAGTTTCTTGGCACTTTTCCAGAAATGTAAGCTACACTTTTGCTCTGTGCGACCGGGATAGTCAAAAGTATAGATGAAGAACAGAGTATTCCATAAAGAAGTCCCCTCTCTTCGGGACATCAAAGCGAACGTGTTTCACAGCGCAGTAACTCTCCGCTCGCCCGCAGAGAGATCAATGTTTCTTTGATTTTGGTGTCACCTCCACCTTTAATTCTGTTTCATGTAAACAGATCGTTATCGGGGCTTCTTTATTTTTATTTTTATTTTTTTTTTAACAGAAGAAGACCCCTCGAGTTCTCTGCTTGAATTCCCTCATCCACAATAAAACTGTGCGGGGCTTTCTTTCTGTTTTGGTTTTTTTTTTTTGAACACAAACGAGCTCGGTGAGTAATTAAGAACAAACCACTTGTGTTCTGACTGAAACAAAACCCACTCATGCCAAGATAAATTTACCCTGCAAAATAGGATCATAAACTTGAAAGACTA
Source organism: Podargus strigoides (assembly GCA_028020825.1). Lineage (NCBI taxonomy): Eukaryota > Metazoa > Chordata > Aves > Caprimulgiformes > Podargidae > Podargus > Podargus strigoides. Next base: position 10,987,167 of record CM051619.1, on the reverse strand, counting down.
CATCTGTCTCCAGCTTTCTTACCCTTTGTCCCGTTTGAAGATACGGTAACGCTATTGTCCAGTTGCCATTGTTTTAAGACCATTGTAATCTTAACCTTCGAGATTCAAGTCTACCTCCCCTATACGCCAACAAAAAAAAAAATAATTTAAAAAAATCCAGTCGGGCTTTTGCTGGTAGCATAGCAAGGGGAGAAATTAAATTGGTTTTTAAATCATCTTGTGACTAGTTGGTATTTTTCCTTTCTACCTTGAATTATCAGTTTCCGATGTATCCTTTGAAAGGGATATTTGTTACATTAAATACCTGACTCATAAATAATGAGGTTTGCTAATTAGTTCCACATGGGAGAATGGAGGAGGTAAATTACCCTGAGAACGTTGCTTATTTTTACAAACATGATAAAGTAGCGGGCATAAAACACTGCATTCTTGGGACAGCCTCAAACTGCAGCAATCAGGTTCATCTGTCAAAAAAAGTTCCCCTGTTCTGCCTGAATCCTTTAAAGTCTGGCAGCCCTGTCCTTTCGGCTGCATCGCAGCGGTGTGCAGCACTCTGCCATCAGGTCGGCTGCTTATTTTGTCCCCTTTGAGGGGACGAGATTTTCCCTTCCTATCAGTTTGAGGGAGGAAATAGAGCTTACAATTTATCTGTGTTTGGGAAACTAACTGGAAAAAGAATAAAACTGCCCTTTCGCTCCGCATTATTCGAGCGTGGTGCTCTTGAGGAATAAAGTGCATTGTTCAGCACAGATTTATTCAAAGTATTAATGAAGTGTGCAGAATCTATTAAAGCAGGTTTATTCGGGGCTAATTGAGCGTGAAAGAGTTAATTGCTAACATTAATGAGGACTGGAAGGACTTAGTCAGCATGTGCCTTGGATATCTCCGCTCAATCCTTATAAAATCATCATTCCCATTTTATCACGAGATCGGTGGTGACAAGTTTCTCCGGACCACCATTGCGAACGAGCGCGGGTGCGGCGGGTTCCAGCCTCGCAAGAGTAATAATAAATAATAATAACCGGGCTCTCAGCGATCGCTACTCTGCCCGAGGCAGACTTTATCCAAAACAATAACAATAAAGAACATATCCCCGTGTCCGGATCCCGGGGGAAGCGCAGCCCCACGGCGGTCGCGGGTGGGTGCCGGCGGGGTGGCCGCAGGGACCAGACTCCAAAATCCTCTCCCTGCGGAGGTTTTTAGGTCGGTTTGGGGGTTTTGCGTGTGGGGTTTTTTTTAATCCCCTCGAGTGTGGGAAGGCCCTCAGCACAAGGTTCGCTTTCTCCCCAGAGCAGTGGCCGGCGCCTCCCCGGAGGATTCATTCCCTCTGTACCCCTCGCTTCTCACAGCACGCACAGCCACGGGTGGTGAGACAAAACTTCTGGTGCCACCCCCGCGAGGCACATCTCGGGGCACATCCCCAGCCCTGGCCGGCCGAAGGGTATCGGCCCCGGGCACTCCGCAGCCGCGCTCCCCCCGCGGAGCTGCGCAGCGCCGCCCGCCCGCCGCGGGGTCCCGCTCAGCGCTAGTGTCGGACCTTATTCTCAGTTGGTTTCGGATTTACTAAACTGGACCTACTGGTGCACCTGTCCGGGACACGGCTCTCACCCTCCTGCCCCGCTCGCGTTCTGTGGGATAATTCCCGCAGCCCTACGGTAATCTCAGAAATGCTCCATTTTTATAGTTTCCCCTCCTAAAAGCCAACTATAACAACTGTACCCTAATCCTCGACTTTGCACTGACACTTTACAGGCTCGGCCTCGGGAGAAGCTCAGCCTCGCTCTACGCTGAACTTGGTTTTGATCCATTCAGACAAACATAAACATCAGATTCATTTCTGTTATGGCCTTGGGAGGAAGCACAGAAGGCTTCTTCAACCCTAAAACACTAAACATGGAGTAGGACAAAAAAAAATAATAAAATAAAAAAAAAAAAAAGGAAGCAAATAGGCAAGAAAGAAATAAAGAAGAGAAAATGAAATTAAAAATAGAGAGGAGAGAAACTGAACGTTTAAGTCCATAAAGGACATTCAGACTTCTGTTTTACTGCTCGTGTGTGTCATTTTTAGCTCGGGTTAAAAACACAGCTCCTCCGCAAGGGAGGATAAACAGCTTTGAAAGGGGAATACAGATCTTTAAATAGCATCAAAATATCCGAGCCCCATATGAAGGCTTCCCCCGGCCAGCCGCCCGCCCCAGGGAGAACAGTCCTCCCCACGTGAACCACAGCATTCCCACTTCTTCTGCACCATCCAAGGGATGGGGGGAAAGAAAAAAAAAAGAGAGGGAGAGGAAAGGAGGTGTTTGATGGATATCCCCAACCCCCGAAGCTTGGCAAAACAAAAAGCAAACAAAACGAGTTGTTCTTTTTATTTACCTAATCCCGATCTGTGCTCCACCGCTGGCAGCAGTTAAAAGATCCTGGGCTAATTGGAGCTGGTGAAATAAAATAATAGGAAAAAAATATTGGAAAAAATAATAGGAAAAAGGAGGGAAGGGAAAAAAAAAAAAAAAAAAAAGAAAAAAAAAAAAAAGAAAAGAGGTTGGGCTAGGTGAGTGTCTCTGCCGGCCCGGGGGGGGCACAGCTCTCCCCACCCCACCGCTTCTCCAGCGGTGCGGGCAGATCCCAGCGAGCGGCGGGCCAGGTGTCCAGGTGCTGTGGCTGATGGGGACGGAGGTGCTCTCCCTCCTCCTCCTGCTCCTGCTCCCGGCGCCGGCTGCGTGTGCCGGAGTGCAAACGCGCTCGGGAGCAGCCGAGCTCAGACTGAACCGATCCCTTCCCTCCAGCCTCCTCCTTATTTCAACCCCCCCCTCCTCCCAGCTCCCCCCTTCAACCTCCCACCACACTCCGGGCATGCGCAAGCAGGGAGAAAGTTTCTGGCTGGGAAAAACCAACTTTTCAACCCGTTCCTCCTGCAGGCGCAGCAGCCCGGGGCTCGCAGCAAACCCCTCTCCACCTCCTCACGGCTTCCGCAGCCTCCCCCGGGGCATCTCCCGGGGCCCCCCGCCGTGGAGCAGCCTCCCGGGGTGACGGGGCGTGGGGGGGTCCCTGTGCCCCACCCGCCGCCCCGCTCCGCTCCGCACCACCCGCTGGCCTCGCTGCGCCCCCTCCCCGCCGAGCTGCGGGACAGGACTCACCGGGACCTGCCCAGGCAGGGAGGGGAAGAAAGGCAGAAAAAAAAAAGGGGGGTGAAAAAAAAAGTGAGGGGGAGAATGGAGGGAGGGATCTGCTCCCTTCAGGAGGATTTGAGATCGCAAATTCTTCTCCCTCTCTGAGAAGACCCTTGGAGAGGATGGCAGGAGCCGCTTACCTGTGAGGGGTCCACCCCCGGGATACAGCCGTTCCCCGCCCCCCCCGCCGCAGCATCACTCCCGGTCCCCGCTTTCTGCCCCAGCGCCCCTGACCTCGGTACGTTCCCCCTGTCCCCCCTCCCACGGCCAGGGACGGTCTCTGCTCTCAGCCGGGGCGTGCGGAGCGCCGCGGATCTCCCACGGGTGGCGACGCGCAGAGCCCCGCGTAGGTCCCGGGGGAGTCAAACTAAGCGGGCGAAGCAAGCAAAGCAAAACAACCCTCGAAAGAAAAAGGTTAAACGTGCTCTATAATTAATCCCGAGGCCATAATCTCCCTGCTTATTTGTTTTTCTATCCATCCATCCATTCACACTCCTTTAGATCCGTGAAGGGGGAAAAATTACTCGGGTGTGTGACATTGTCCCGAGGAACCAGAGTAATGTAATATGTTAGCGAAGACAGATCGGTCAGGATAACACGGTACTGTGCGCAGGGACACGCGCGTGATTTTTTATTGTTCGTGTCACTGCTGTTGTTACACCGATTCTTGCCCATCTCCGAAGGGAAAACAAACAAATAATAAAAAAAAAAAAAAGAAAAAAAAGAACCACCAAGAAAAACGGCAAGGAGAAAACCCTGCATGATGATCCTGAGGAATAACCGTTCATGAACGAGACAGCAGCGTGGCGAAGTAAGCCTCAGCACCGCCACTTCAGCCCTTAAACATCCCTGTTTCTGGGGAGCCTGGGGTCCAGCACTGCTCACCGAGCTGGGCAGGCGGAGGGATTTTCGTTCCCTCCTTGTGCAAACGAGTGGCATTTTTATGAGGCAGAGGCGAAGCACAGACGTTCCCTCGTCCCGGTTCCTTCTGTTCTCTCGCATTTCGCGCTGCTCTTTTCTTTCTTTCTCTCTTTCTTAATACAACCCTCCCAACCCTGCCCCTGCACCCAAAAAAAAAAAAAAAAAAAAAAATTAAAAAAAATCCCATACCCCAGCGCTTTTGTTCTTGTTCTGGGGATCGAAATGTCGAAAGTGTGATCCAGTGCCCAGTGCTGTGAGTTGATGCCTTCCACTAAGTTTGCATTTTCAAAAACAGTTTTCAAGTCCTGTTGTCAGAACACGAATGAGGAATTCCCAAGTGTCCCCAAACCAAGAAACAGACCGGAGATATGCTCTTCTAACTGGAGATTTCTCTTTTCCCAGAGGAAGATTCTCGGTATAGCTAGGGGTGGGTGCGTGCATTAATAAAAAAAAATCTCAATTCTCTTTAGAGAAACGGCAGATTAGTTGAGTTGGTAAATGATACCTACACATGCTGCCTCTGAGGGAACTCAAAAAAAATTGCACTTGCAGTTACAGAAACCATCATGCCGAAATAAATACTTCAACATCGAAATAAAGGGCAGTAATGGATCTCGGTGTCTAGAGGGGAGGGAGACGCAGAAAAGGATTCCCACGCGAAAAGAGTTTATAAGCAAAGCGAGTCGTTGGGATATTATTCTATCCCAGGGTATTGTTAGGAGCTGTAGCCGAAAGCTGCCTGCATAACGTATAGTCTGATATTTACGTATTTGTTAAAAAATAAGAATATTTGGACTTGTCAACCCGCTGGCAATTGAACTGAAGTTTCAGGTTAACTGCCTCCTTTAAGTACATTAGGTTTAAATATCTGGCGTTTGAGTTATGAATGGTCTGCTGCTCCAAAACCTTTATTCTCGGATGGATTTTTATGATGTCCCTTGCTAATTTGCATTATGTCAGCTCGCAGCGGTGGGGAACCTCATACCGGGAACGGGATGCAAACCCACTACTAGCAGTGACACGCAGGGAATACACTGCGCCTTTCCACGGCGGAAGATCTGCTGTCGATTAGGAATGTTATAACTTCAAGAGACTCGTAAAAAGCGAAGGCATCTGCTCCCAAAACCAGCCACGTTTGTGGGATTTAGACCTGATAGCAAACCCTAATTCGTTTCAAGAGAGATCCGTGGGGTGACTGGGGAGACCGGAGCCCCTATCCCTCTTTCCCACCTGTATCCCCTTCTTAAAACCATCCCCGTCCCATCCTGCCCCACGATTCTGCAGGGTGAAGGTGATGTGCCCCCCCTCCTTTTTTCGGGGAGCAGCATCCCGGACAGCACCAGCCGCCACTGCCCCAAGGCTGCCTCTCCGGTCCTCTCCGCACTGCCGCCGGTCCCGGTGCTGGTCCCGGGCATGGAGGGGGCGGCGGGGGGAGGCGGCTTCGTGCCTCACCTGCGGAGCAGCCTTGGGCGCACCAGGAGCGCACCTGAGGGCATTTCCTTCCTCCCGAAGGATGCCCGCTGCGCTTGTCACCTCATCTCCAACGAGTTCTGGGTACAAGGGCTGACCCTGCACAACACAATTGCTGGGGGTTGCTCCTCCTCTGATTTCTGCTCGTGTGAATGCCGAGCATCCCTGGATGTACCTACACGTCTCCCCGTGGGGGGGCTGCGCAGCCTGACTGATGTTCCCTCCCTCTGCTGGGGCACCCGGCTTCACCTTCGGGACCCACTTAACCTCTGCAGAATAACGATTCCCAACCCTACCCTGTAGCCATCTGCAGGAGAAAACTCCCTTCTGCTTCTGTGGGACTTTCTCCCCACCGGGGAAGGGCGCTTGTCCCTTGGAAAATCTTTTATTGAGGGAAAAACAACCATGCCGCTTGCGGAGCATCAGCCACGGGTGCCTGGCCGGGGCTGCGGGAGTTGTGGGTCCGGCGGGGCCGGGGGGGGTGGTCCTTTGCTCGGTGGGTTCCGAGGGCTGCATCGCCGCCCGGAGTCCGGCGAACACGGCACAGTCCCCCGGCATAGGTGGGAGTTGGACGGGCAAAGCTGCCTCCGGTCGGCAGCCCTGCCGCTCCCGGACCAACAGAGAAAGGGAGCGGGGCGGAGAAGCCAGCTGCGCTCGGCGACATTTCCGAAGGCGCTCCGCTCCCGGAGCTTCCCGGGGAGGGATGGAGCCGGTCCCGGAGGCAGGCACATGCACAAGTGCACAGCAGCGAACCTCCCTTGCCCTCACGCCTCCCCGGGCAAGGTGCCCCCCTCCTTTCACCCCCCCCCCCCCCCCCCCGGTTATCACTGACATCTGGGGGATATATATATATATATATATATATATATTTTAAAATTCCCACACACCCTCGCCCCCCCACCCCCCACCCCGCTTTCCTTCTCTTTTTCTGTTGTGGGTTTTTCCCCCCTTCCTGAGGTTTTGGTGTTGCCCGCGGCGAAGGTTTCGAGTGTGCGGGCTCTGACCGCCCCCCCCACGGGATAAACCGGGCTCGGATGGAAACCGGAGAGCCGGCAAGGAGCCGCAGGGGAAAGGATCCTGTCGGGACTGAGCCCCGAGTGAGGACGGCGGCGGAACGCGGAGCCGGGCCCCCTCGCACCCCTTTTCCCGATTCCCCCCTCTCTGCCAGCCCCCAGCTGGCTCCTCAGGTCCTTTGTAGCCTCATTATTTTAATAACTGCTGATGACAAGAGACGGAAGAATAGCGGTAAACAGCGCGGGTGGAAACTGCTCCCGCGGTGCGAGTAACTGCTCTTCTGATAGCAGCTCCCGCCCCCAACCCCCAAAACATGTAACGTTGTTCTGCCAACTCTCGTCATTTAAAAAAAAAAAATAAAAAATAAAAAAAATTAAAAAATTGACTTCTTGGGCTCTCTGAAAATAAAAGCCAAACTTTGGAGCATCTCCATTTTGTTAGCGAGGGGGAAATCGTTTGTTGGGTGTTTAGCGCGGTGCTGAGATGTGACCCAGCGCCTTAACACACCGCTGCCCTCCGCCAGCGAGCTGCTGCAGCGCGGAGAGATCCGCGGGCGCGTAAGCACACACCCCTCTCCTCGCCCGTGCCTGTCCGAGGAGTCACGGCATGGCACGACGTGTCCCTTCCACACCGTGGGCTGGTCACCCGGCAGGGACAGACCTCTGCCAGCAGCTTCTGCGGGCTGGGAAAGAAAACCCAGAGCACGGAACAGAGCGATGGGGGATTTGTCTTCTTCGAGAATCACAATGGATTTTGCAAGCGACTAATTAAGTGCAAGATCTTCCCCCCCACTCATCCATCCACACGCCCCTTGTTTGCAAAGCGGAGTGAAGTCGGTTGTGTAAATGATTCCACTTTAACTTCCAGCCGCTTTCGATCACTAATAATGCCATGAGGGTGCTGCTCACACTACTGCAGTGAGAGTCAGCATTTCCATTAGAATTTCCTATTTTCAGGAGTTTTTACAGTGGTCATAAAAATTCAGCCCAGGCTAAAACTTGGCATCCCAGGGCTCCTCCCAGGAGTAATTTCTTTTTGTTGTATTTGAAAGAGGAAACCATTTATCTGTTTTTACATTACAAGAGAGCAACAAAAGGAAGCGAAAGCAGGGTTTGGAGAACATTTTTGTATTTTGTATTGCTTGCTCTTCCTCAGCTTTACAGTATCTGCCATAGAAGTTAGAGGAGTACAGTACACAATGATTAATAACACATGAAAAACCATCAGGTTACAGAGAAGTCAGAGTCCACAATCAGAACCGGTCACATAAAATACCCTTTATCATTCTAAACCCCTTTGCTTTTCTAAACTGATAATTTGCTAGCAATACACCCAAAATGTAATTTGATGCTGGGGGCCACTCTGATTTAAAATGAACCAATCACAAAGTTTATGTATGTGCTCATATTTAAGAAGAATTTCCTACAAGTACAGATGTTTTCATTGCAGATTTGAGGGGTCTATCCTCCAGTCCCCTTTGTGCAAGTATATGTATAACAGTCAAATAATCTTTGGATTTAGGTGTCCCTAAGTATTCATTTATATGATGGATTGTAATCACTATATGGTTCCCTTGAAACCATTATATTCTACCAGGTTAAAACCAGCTTCTTAAAAAAGTTCATTTAATGCAAGGGTGGCTGGAATGATTTGTGTACATTGCATTTGCTCACATACAGTTCCCATATCTGCTGGAAATTGAGCAAGGATTTAATGACCCCACAGGAATCGAAGGTTTTGGTGACTTGAGCTCAGAACGGGCCTATGAGACAAAGACCAGTGTGAATTGGGACACTCAAGTGGAATGCCAGCAAAGCCTGGACATCGCATCATTTTGCTGTGGATGATGTCTATGCCACATGTTTTACAGAGAAGTCCTTTCTCTACTGCTATAAAATGTACATTTCTACTAGCCTGGAAACTTAGTAGAGGTATCCTCCAACTCATCCAGCTCAGGTGTGGCTAGGAAAAAGGATCACAAAGAATGATATCTCACACACATGAAAGAATTGTTTCTAGTTGGTAAAAAAATATATGTACAGAATTAGAGGTACGTATGTATAGAGAGATAAATATATGTACATGTAGAAAGGGAAATTACCTTTGTATGGCTATGTAAACAGAGAGGGATTAAAACAGACAGCCTTACAGTATGCATGTTAGAATTAGGGGTACAAGTCTATTGATTCAAGGAATGCCAGCCACTTTTATCTCTTGAAATTTCTGGAATAATGTGTATTTGATAAGGCTTATATTTACTATACCTAACGGTTAAAGTAGAACTCCATAATTTTCAGGGAATGAAGGCAACATTTTCTTGCCATGGTCAGTCAAACACAGGATTGGAATCAGGATTTCACAGGATTTATCTCCCCTTGAGGGATTTCATCACAGTGACATTGCTCCAGTAACCTCCAATGGATCCAGCACTCTCCAAAAGCAGAAAAAACTCATTCTCTGACCTCACTGATACCTGTAGCTCAGTCCAGATGTGTTACTCTTCCAACTAAACTGTTACACCTAGTTTAGGAGTGTTGGTTCCCAGGTTCTTCGGAGAGTGGAGGTAGATCCAACCCATGTTGAGATCTGATTCACATTTCAGATAAACTTTTCTTTTTTTGATTGACCATATGCTGACACATACGTAGAGCCAATGGTCCCTATTTTAGGCATCTCAGTTCATTGCCTGAAGGTAAGTGGGATGTGCATTAATCTTTTCTATTTCTGCATTTTTGTCTTTAGTAGTTAATAAAGTACATACCTGCAGTAGTTGATAGATCATACACCTACATGGCAAGAATGTTGTTATGGCTGGAAAATGAAACCTTTTCTCTGCAAGAAGTGGTTGGAAAACCTTTTCCTAGGATTTATCATAGTAACACTTCATGGCAGCAATTCAGCATCTCCTTTGGGCTTAGTAGGACTGAAGGTAGCAATACAAACAGGACTTCAGGTTCTATATCCTAACCATTTGGGATCTTGTTCTGGCTTTGTTCACTGCATAGATCCTCGAATAAGTAATGAAACAAGGCTCTAAGTTCAGTCAATTGCTAATACACGTATGTTCTCACCCTGACCGACCGGGCACTGGAGCCCAAAGGCACGTTCAGTCCATGTGCAGTAGCATGATGGGAGATTCAACCAGTGTTTGTGCCACAGAACTCCATCTGTCTTTCCAGTGCTGTGCAGCATCGAGGCATTTCATTTCCATGTCTTTGGTGCACCATCTGCCATGTCTGTTCAGAACAGAAAGCAGAGTGAAGAGACACTGAAGATTATGAAGGCCCTGTGCAAACTCACCCTGCAGTCTTGGACAGGCTCCTGGGGCAGCTCTGCTGGGTCAGTTCTGTTGACTCATACTCTACAGCTCAGAAACATGGGTGGTATTTTAAATATCCTGTGCCTGGGCCTTGGATAGTCTTCAAGGGAGGTCACAGCTGGTCCAGTAGTTGATGGGGGTCAACTTCAAAAACAGGTTTGAGATGTTCACTATTTCAGTAAATATTTGAGGCTGCCACTATTTCAGCTTCTGTACAGTGACAGTGGATTCCACTACAGGACTGAAGGTGCATGTACTGTGGTCACCTTTCCTGCTGCACACAAATGTGTTGTCAATAGCCGGCGACCCCAGCACTGCTTCCCATTCAGCTGCCTGCAGTTCAGCAGCTAATTGACCAGTGCTGCTGGCAGACACGATGGTGAACCCTCCGCAGGGGACAAGGTCTTTTTTAATTCAGTGACATCAGTCCCGAGTCCTCTAAATTACATCTATGTCCCTCCTCTTCTATAATACGATTGCCAGAGGCTAGTTGATCTTTGGCCATATACACTGCTAACATGACCATGTGACTTTGAAGCAGTTGTGAGGTTCCAGTTTTCTTCCACAGAAATCTATATGAGTTTTTATGATTGACTTCAGTGACAATAATATCTAATAACTGCAGCACTGTGTCACTGTGGATTCAATTTCTTGACTTGTACTCAGTGGAAAGGTGTTATTTTAACATAAAGTATTATTGTTACCAATACACAACCAGTGCCTGGCTAAGGTATGTAGAAATACCGAGCTGGCAATAATTTTATTATTTAGAACAACTCTAAAATGGGGCATATTGAGGATAATATATAAGAAATAAGAAATTTCGTTGCATAATCGCTCACAATGTCTTTCCTGTTTTTAGCAGCTTCTAAATATATACCAGCACTATAGAAAAAATGGCATTTCTTTTGTTTTTCCTTTTTTTTTTATTTTTTTAGCATCAGCTTTCAAAAAGGATATCAATTCCCACTGAAAGTACATGGAAATAAAGCTGAGGGATCAGCTAGAAGCCACAAAAGCAAAGGAAGTCAAGAGTCAAGTCAGAAAGACGATTTTCTATCATACACAGCTATGCTGAAGTGTTAGAGATAAAGGTCATCTAACGGGGGGGCTTTGTGCCGTCAGGTGATCCTAAATACCAAATACACTGGGATACCTCAGCCCAAGGGGAAGGTTAAGCACTGACAGAGTTTCAACCCTAACTGAGAACTTCCTGATAATTGTGGTTTGAGGTCAGAGCCTTAAGGTCATTTTGAGATAGGCTTTTGTATGCAAAACTGCAGAAATAATACAGTCAGGGCATTATGGAGCAGAGTGGACTAAAAAAAATCTTTTCTTGCGAGTGCAATCCTGAAGAAAACTCGCCACCTGCTGGCCAACCCCTCAGCGCCGCGATTCCCTCCCCACCATGGGCGATAAAGTCGTAATTTATCGCTTCGCAGCAGCTGAAATCGCCCACGGTTCACCCTCTCTCCAGTTAAACCGTTGATTTGGGGAGTCTCTGCCTTAAAGGAAAAAATAATTTTCACCTGAAAATCTCCCTGTGACACTGTTTTACACTGGTGTTTGAAAATAATTCCAGTCAAACATTTCAACATGAATAACAGTCTCTTGAGGCAATGTTTTTATATGGGTGAGTTTTGTTAAATGCTATTTTAAAATGTATATATATTCTTTCTTTCCCTTATGATTGTATCAGGAATCTTTGTGGTTTCCTTTGTGATATTTGTGTTTCCACGGAGTCTTTTATTTGCTGTTACTACTTTTATTTACTGTTTCTAAGTAGTAACTGGAGATTTTGACATCTCATTAGAAATAGTTTTCATTCCTGTAATGGGAGAGGGAACACCACTCTATGCTAAAGCTTACCATCTTATGACTTACCTTTTTTCATGTAGACTTTTTGGTAAGCAACACTAGACTATTTAGTAGAGATGATAGAGATTGTTTTTTTGTCAATTAAATAAGTCAGGAATATAACATTGCCTTTTTTTCTTAGTGTCTGCACTACAGTCAGCTAAGCCAGATGAAAGATCCCGATCCGCTTTGGGCAGACCATTAGACAATAACCCAAAACACAATGTGCACGTTCTTCAGAGCTGATACTGGGTTTACGTTTTGTTGGTGAGGATTGTGAATGCACAAGCCACAAGAAAAAAGATTCACAGCCATTAGGTTCTGGACTCAGCAAGGGGGAAGGCAGTAAAGGCTGGGTGTATCCAGACTCAGTGGCCAAGTGTCTGTTCCATGAAAGGGGACAGCACTCTGTGTGGGGCTAGCATGTAGCAAGGTATAGGAATTAATCTGTCAATACAGCCAACAAAGCAGGAACAAAAGAAAACATGGATAGCTCTTTGGGGAGACCTTATAGCACCTTCCAGTACCTGAAGCAGCCTACAAGAAAGCTGGAGAGGGACTTTTTACAAGGGCATGGAGTGACAGCATGAGGGGTAATGGTTTTAAACTGGAAGAGGGGAAATTTAGACTGGATATTAGGAAGAAACTCTTTACTGTGAGGGTGGTGAGACACTGGAACAGGTTGCCCAGAGAAGTTGTGTCTGCTCCCTCCCTGGAAGTGTTCAAGGCCAGGCTGGATGGGGCTCTGAGCAACCTGATCTGGTGGGAGGTGTCCCTGCCCATGGCAGGGGGGTTGGAACGAGATGATCTTTGAGGTCCCCTCTTTTGTAGGAAGCAGGAATTGTGGAAGAATTATAATAAAAGGATGTATATATCACAAAATATAATACTGCAGAACCAAAATGGAAATATTGATTAGAAGAGACAACAGAATTAGAAGAGGTTCCTGTGAATTCATTTAGAAAATAATGGGAAAGTAGTCTAACAAGAAGATGAACTCCAAAATAACAGTTTCTGCTCAGTTCGTGGTAACCAGCAGAATAAACAAATGCAACTGAAGCAACTAAGGAGACGATGTTACCAGTGCAGTGATGAATGCAAGCATTAAAACCATGCTTCTCTGCCCAAGAAAGGGGCAAAAAGACTCATGAATTAAGAAGTCTGGGATCAGGTCAACCATTTCTACCAAACTCACTTATAGCTTTGTTCAAATCACTCAGTAAATTCTCTGCTCTACTACATCCATTTTTAAACATAGGTAAAAGCACTCACCTACTTGCCAGGGATTACGTAAAGACAAATATTAGATACTGTATTTCACAGAGGGAAAAATCACTGCTAGCAGTCTGCGTTTTCTTTGACTTGGCCTTGTCTCAGCTACTGTTATATTCTATCCTGGTTTAGTCACAATGCAATTTTAAAGCAATTTGGGGAACATTTGTCTGGAACTGTCGGTTTGTCAAAATTACTTCCTAAATTGTGTTTTCACAAAACCTTTCTTACTTAAAGCAGCAGCAAGTTGCTAAACTGCTAGCATCTCTTTTGAGGCAGATTTAGGGCAGGACCAGAGGCACGGATTTCTGACTTCAAGTGTAAATGAATGAGGGAAAAGAGCGGAGGAAAAGCAGAGGCCTCATGTCAAACTGAGTATAGTAACCTGTCTTTTGAGCAGGTGGCAGTGATGCCCATAGGACAGGGATTGCTGGCAGTGCTAGCTGGCTATGATTTTAATGTCCATCCACATCTGACTAAACAAACTTCATCAGAGCCCTGAATTAAAGTGTATCGAGGTTTGGATGAGAAGACAGGACACAGAAACCTGTTACTGTGGCACAAGCTATGTTGTCCTGTGTCGACCAGTTGCTCTGTAACAATTACTTACACACATGCTTTAAATTGCTGTATAGAAAAATTTTAGCTTTTATTTCTAACTTTCATGCTTTTACTTGCAGCATACCCAGGTATGTCATGGGGTACAAGGAGAGCAATATACTGAAGAAGAGCTACAAAACAGCAGAAGCAGCAGCTGCTGTAAGCTCATATCCTGGAGGTAACCTACCCATGTATTCATCCCATCCACATTCAAATGCTAGAGAAAGAAGTCCAAGAATAAACAGTAATGTAGGTGCTAGGATTTTTGTATTTGGTCAAGAAAGCTTCAGATAAATTCTGACAGAATAAGATGGAAGATCTGAGTAAAGGCATCTCATATCTCAGCTGAGTATATCCAAAATTAGATTAGTGACTATCCCAAATAACTTCCTCTACTCTTTCTGACTCTGATGGAAAACAATTCCTAACTTAACCAGATGAAGACACTACTTAGAGCTAGGAGTGAAGCCTCAAAATTCAACCCTACCTCTTCACTAACAGCTATTCTCTGGCCAGACATCACTTCTGCTGGCTAGTTACTACCCTGTGATCATTAGTGTCCCTTCCCAAAGAAGAAGGGCAAAGCTGGAATCAGGTGATACTGCTTTTCTCACCTATGGATAGTTATCCAAGAGAGAAGTCTAAGCTTACATTTCTTGATGTTCTGTGGAAGTTGCAGGGACTGCCTTTTGAATCATGACTCAGTATAATCCTTAGGGAAGGAAAATAACTTAAAGGTACAACTGAGACCTATAGTTACAGGAACGAACTAAGGCTAGAAAAGAAACTTGAATGTTTTTTCTGAGTCAAGGCAGTTTGATTCTTTGCTCTCTAGACATCTGCTTTTGTGTTACCTTCTCGTTAATTTCTTATGCATCATTATAAAGCTACTGAGAATTATGAGATTTTTTTGTTTGTTTGTTTATTTATTCCTATTACAAAGCCATTGGGGACTAACATCCCACACCTTACATCTCATAGGCAGTTTATTACACCCATGTGTTCTTGTGCTAATTTAAACTGTTTCTCTTCCTTGGTATTCCTCTCTCTTTGTTTTTGTATCCTACGGTAAACAAACCCTGTTCAGAAAGATGGATGCTTCATGTTCAGCTTCCTTCTGATGAAACTTCTCTGCATCTGTTTCATTTTGAATTTGTACACAGGCATATGATGCAGATGAGGTCTTAAAGGTGACTTCTACAGTAATTTAAGTGCCGAAGGTACTTGGTACTCAAGACAGGATACACAATATTTGCATGTACAGCCATCCATAAAATAGCCTTTGTCAACACACACCATCTAAAATACAGTCCCCTTTGGAGTAAGACTGTGCTATTCACAAACCAGAGAGTTGTACGGTTTAGCTATTTTTTTCCAAATTCAGTTGACCTAAACGATATTGCTGGTTACAAATCTGCTTTCTGAACAGATACACCCTGTCAGTGCACAGCTCAGGACTTGAAGATTTGCTGTGTGCAGGCCAGCTGAGTCTCTTTCCTCTTAACAGATATCGTCTTGAGGCTCTCTCATCCCTCTCTGCTTGGCTCAAGGGAGAGGGTCTACTCAGGAAAGAGAGTATGGAAAATGTTATGACCTTCAAATATGAGATCCCTATTGTGGCTGACTGTACCCAAGCTCTTTTCTTCTACTGAAATCTGGACAGTCCTGTCCACTGTGTTGGGACTGGTCATGTTTCCATCTGGGGGCCATTAGCCTGTTCCAATAACGTCTACCTTGAAGAGCATAAGGATAATTCAAACTAAGAGGACAACTGCACCTGCTTCCTCTCAGCCAACAGGGCAGCTGAGCATCCAGATGTTTGTAGCTGTGGTTGAGTTTAGATATTTTCCATCTACTTCTCACAGGAACTAACAGTATTGCATTCCAGTGACCACACACTCCTGGCTTCCTGTCTTACTGGACTATAGTATCCTTTTCACCTTTTTTGTCATTGTCAAAGATCTTCCCATTGTATTTTTTTTTTTTTTTCTGCAGCAAAGGGGCTTTGTGGGGTTTTTTGTGTTTTTTTTTTTATTTTTTATTTTTTCATATAGACTGAATCTGTACTTTCTTGTTCTTACCTTCATTCTTTAGACTTCTAAAGACAGTGCTTAAGTCAACTATTTCTAGAATTAGCTAGACTATTGTATTGTTAAATACAGAGGAAGTGCTGGGGAATAGTTGACTGAGTTTAACTTTTCAGATCAGATGAAATTCTTATATGTCACACTTCACGGCATTTTATTTACGGATTCTGAATTGAAGCTCTTCCTAATCTGGCAATGGATAGCTTGCAAGCTGTTTGCAATGGAAATTGCTTTGGGTTTTCACATGTTCATTAACTTTCTGATCTTAAATTATTGTTCTACTTTGATTCAGTGCATTGTGTTAGAGCTCTCAGCATGGACATGTAAGTTGTAGACATTTTACAGCATCCCTACATTTCTCATATTTACATGAAAACAGAATTTCACTCTCCAAAACATTCTTACAGATTAACAGGACAAAAAAAATTTAGTAAGAATGTTTACCTGAATCCTTCCTCTCAGATATTATTTTTGCATCATTTGCACAGCATGATTTGACTGTCAGTCAGAGGTTCATTTCAAAGCAATCTTCTGCAATGGAGTTTTCCTTCAGTCTCTGACTTTATAAGGGTAGTCACCATGGAATTGCATTGGACTTAAACTGCACATGCAATGGACACTGCAGACACACAGTGAGTTTTTACTACTCTGATATATGCACAGGGTTTAGTATCATTTAAGAAAACAGATGATACAGAGAAATTAGCCAAAAGATACATATTTTTTTTAAGTTTATATTTGTTTGGTTGTTGTTTGTTTTTTTTTTAATTTGAGTTACCAAGAGAGTGATCACTGATAATCACTAGCAATTATAACTGAAATAATTCTGTTCTTTGAGGAGGAAGTACAAAAAAACCAAACAGGGAAGAGCACTGTCTTATTCAGTTTTAGAAATCTGCAGTGTAAAGGCTTTCTGCTGGAGTAGGCTGCCCTAGAATCAGGGGGAAGAAGTGCAATTGCAGAATACTGTTCATCTCACCTATTTTAGACCCTGTTCCTTTAGCATCTGCTGCACACAAATACACTCCTGCTATATTTGGCACAAAATCACTTTCTCATATTGCTTGTGGCCTTCAGGCTTTCAGGATACAAAAAGGTAAAAGAGATAGCCTTATCCTCCCCTCATTCGATCTATGGTTTCTCTGTTGATGCTTCCAACAAGCCTTGCCAAGTAATACCAGTGGGTAGGGTGTAGCCTTTGCAATGCACAATCCAGTCTGGTAAGACTTGGCCTGAACCCACAAAATCTGTTGATTTCATATTTAGTTAAGTGAAGATGACTTTATGATTTGATGACTTCTGTTAACCATATTTTTCCAAATAACACATGAGCATGGTTGAGCCTTTTAAGTTTTATTAAAGATTAATCATTTTAAGGGCTTTCCTTTTTGGCAAGGATCACAACCACCATTCATTCATCATGAAACCAGAACTAATTGGTATAAGGGCAGAACATGCACAATACATTCTTCAAAGGAGTATGTGTTGGAGATAGGAGGATAAACGATTCTGGCTAACCTTTTTCACCAGCTCTCATAGCTGAGAAGAAAAGATGCCCCAGTTCAACTTCCTTCCTGTGGCATCTGTGCATTGATTATGCAGTTGTCTTTTAAGCAGGTACAGATTTCCTGGAAGGATGGAGTTAGAGACTCTCTTGATATGAGATATTAATCTCTATCCCCTATTCTCTGCTGTAGGATTAGGTGTTTCTCACATTACCAAAGCAGTGGGAACAGGAGTTCTGCCACCACCACATCACAGGAGAGGAAACAAGGTGTCAGAGGGAGGGGGAGTGCCTTGTTGCACTCATTGCAGGTGGGAGCAGCCTAAATCGATAGACTGGTTCTAGCCATGGCTGAGGTCTGGAGCTGAGCCTTGGGCTACACTACTTTCACTAGCCCTGCATTGAGTATGCATATCTCCCAGCATATGAGTCACCATCTTGGTACCATGCCATTCACTTAGGGTGTGTGTCTGGTCCTATTTAAGGTCAAAGGATGACATTTCTTACACGTGTTAGAAAAAAAGAAGGAAAGGAGGGATTTCCATAGTTCTCAGAGAATGCTCCTAATATGTGGTTTCATTATCAAACACCATTTGTGGATGCACAGAGATAAACTTGGGTGTTTGCGTGTATGTACACACACGTGGATGTGGATGTGCACAAAGGAATAACACACGTTGTCTTCTTTCATTGATGGTCTAATTCTTTGGGTATTTTCACACAGAGTGAGAGCAGAAGGTTCAAAATTCTTCAGGCTAAAGTGGGCCTGAACCAGTGTCGTAGCCACAAGCAGTATAATAAAAGATGTCTGTCTAGTTCTCATCTATTTTTTAAGGAAAGTGGCTGTGCATTGAGCATAACTATGCTCAGATTATCTCCCCTTTCAGGTCCCAGATATTATGTCTATAGGTCAGCAGTGCTTAGGCTGGACTCAACACTCAGTTGTCCTATTTAGGATGCTGTGTATATCTTGGTTACCTACAGAAACACTCCAAAGTCAAAACATTGATTTTACACTCTTTTGGGAATTACCAGAGCTAGAATCATTCTCTGAAACACAGAATCTTTTGTTGAGACTTAAGGCGGCACAGTCAGTCTGAGTCTCAATCTTTGCTTGCTGCAGGAACAAGGAGGAAAATCTTTTCTCTCCTCAATTTTAAGGCTCTTCAGACTTCCGTTGGTTTTGTTCTTTGTTACACTGCTTTTCTTCTTTGCACTGACACGCTCTCTATCCCACAATACCTATGTTTTTTCTTACCATTTGCCTTCAGTGGGCTGTCTTTGACAGAGAGTTTCTGCTAAGGCAATGAAGAAACTGTGGACACTTTGAGGAAACTTTCTGTGATGGGAGCAGAGTCAAATGCAACTAAAGGGGGAGTTTGTGCAGAGATTCCATAGACAAGTTTTGACAGTAAAAGTGAATTCTCTCCATCAGACAGGGGAGCAGCTCCCCACATAACTGTGCATGTGCTAGACAGAAAGGGTTTTTTTGTGTGTTTTAGACTGTTTGGACAGAAGTTACCATACCCACCAGGGCTGAGGGTTGTGGAAACAAATTGGAATCCTTTTCTCTTGTAGCCTTGTTGGACAGGATTTGGAATAGAGGGTGGCCCATACACATGTATTATGGCTGAGGAGTGTTATAAACACAACATAACCATAATCTGTCATCTAAGAAGAAGGTTCAGTGAAGAGCTCCTCACTTGTCATCTCTAAAGTTTGCAGGTTTCTTTTTCTTGAGTCAGTGGCTTTATTAAGACCTGAAATACTGCAGGGTGAGTATTCTTTAATGTAATTCCAGCTGCTAGGGATATGCTTATTTGCAACATAGAGAGTTTCCAGTAAGAGAGGAAATTCAAAGAGAAACAAGGAGGGAAAAAAAGTGATGAATAATCCAGAAAAAACAGTTACATGTCTAACTGCTGTTGTAGACAGTTAAATCCAGCTGTAATTCCAAGATGCCTGCTTGAATGAATCCTGTAGACATCCAGGTTTTTGTCAGTATAATGTGTCCATGCTTGGACACATACAGTGTCAGTAAAATGTGTCTTCTACACACATACACAGGTCACAGCCATTCTTCAATAAATGGTTTTTTGGAGGATGGTCTGGAGCCCAGCTTTTTCAAGTTAATATACAGGCTACAAGCCAAACTAGAACTTTTTATCAAGCAAGCTATAGAGAGAGCCTCAGCCCACACTCACCTACAGAGCAAAGGTGCCTCCTCCCTGGAGTGAAATACTTTGATTCAGATTCCTGTTACAGATCAGGAAGAGAAGGATATATGGGGCTCTCATATACCAAATCACGGATCTTATCTCTGCCCTGCTGGTCAACCATTGAGTTATTCCTTGTGAGAAAGGCACAATCTGGTCTAGGTACATAACTTCAGGTGAGTATTCAGTTGTAAAGCCAGAGGTTGACTTAAACTACAAGTGGAGTAGGGCAGCAGCCGAAGGCTGGAAACTGATAAAACCCCAGTGGTCACTCTACCTACTTTGTCTGTGGCAGAGCCCAGACATCAGGGCTTTTCTTTTCCCTCTGTTTTGAGTTCAATTCCCTCTATCCCCGTCCTCAGCAGATCAGCCCATTCTTGTCTTTTAAATGACATCTCTCATCTGGAGCAAGCTTCTGAGAAGGCAACACATGAATTGTGAACATGTACATGAACTGTACATGAATTTGGAACTGAAGAAAGTCCAGATCATATTTAAGTTCCTTTCACTTCCAGACTCTGATATTTGAAAAATTTCTTCCAGACACCTGTCTATCTTCCCAGCTGTTCAATAGCAGTATTTCATTCTTGGTTTTTTTAAGGACATGTCTCTCATATTAATCCTTCTATGACTAAAATCAAATCAAATTAAAGCTGTTTAGATAGGATGGAAAAATTGGACAAAGTTTAACTAACTACTTGCTATACAAACAGCATCTTTGGTGCTGGACCATGGTATCAGTGTTTGCTGTTTGCTCTTTTCTAGAGACCTAGATTTCCCTGGTGCTTTCTCCTCTTCTGCTAACACAAATCAGGTTACCTGCCTTCATTTGTTTAAAAAAGTGTTTCTTGGTCTTGAGGCTCTGCCCATTTCAAAAATGTCTTTGTTAAGCAGGAAGGCAGGTATGACTAAACTCACTAGACATAAGGATACATGTGAGGATGTACAAAGCTTCTTTCTTGTTTCTGTAGGCTCCTCAGACTCTTTGAAATGTTTGTTTTTCTCAAAATGCTCAAACAAGAAGTTACATTCTGTGTTGACTCCTTCTGTGACATTTTTGGCTTTAATCTTTCTCTCTCTTAGTTTCCTCTGCTGTAAAATAAAGGTAATAAAGTTTAGGGTTTTTTTCTCCCTAAGATTAATTTGAGGTATATAGTAATTCACAGAACAATTCTAGTTCCCCCAAGCTACAAATATTTTGGCTAAAGAGGATGTGTGATTTTCAGAGGTGCTTGCCCAACAATTTCTTGGACTCCCGTGAGGTGTGTCATGTTAAACACCACATCATGGACACACAATGACATGCAAAATGTCTATTTTTGTAATAATGGAAATCTTCCATTATTGTGATATGGAAGACTGAATTTTTAATTGACAAATCCTCTGCAAAAAAGATTATTAACACTAAGCATTACACCCTTCCCTTTATAATGCATAAATTACATGTGCTGCCAGTAATGCTCCAGTAAGACTCTCATTGGTAAGATATCATTTGAACTGAATTCACCCTGTGAGGGTGAAACCTTCATTATTAAGCATCAATAAGAATCATCTGTAGAGGAAATGGTTAAAAGAGGCAGAAGTACTGAAAGACAAAATCAGAGAGTGCACATAATTCCAGCTTGATGCAATTATTCTAACATGAATTTAAAATAAAATTAAAGTTAACAATTTAAACTGATGTTTGAGGGGTTTTAAAAAGATTTAGTTTCCCTTGGAACCACTATGTTATTTGAGCCACTGTAATCTCAGAGCGCAGTGCTCATAACTTCTCTCAAACACTGTTACTACTGGATTATGCCCACAGGTTAAGTTACAAATGTCTAAAAACCTTAAAATTATTAAACCTAGATTAAAGTGTTCAGAGAATATGGTGTTATTTTAGTCTCCTGCCATATCCTACATTTACTATAAAACTGTTATATTGGCATTCTAATAAAATGTCATAAAGCAAGTATGTAAGGAGGTGTTTTGGGTTTGTTGCAGTTCTATGGAAGCCAAGTTAACATGGCAACCAAAATGTGTAACAGAAACATTTAAATGTTTTTCATAAACTGCAAACCTTGTAAGAGCCTAAGAGCACGTTGACTACTGGGCAGTGCACTACTGAAGATTACTGCCATATATCCTTGATGCTTCATCTTAGATAATTTCTCTACAAATCAAAACTTAGTTATCTGAAGTGAATAACCCACTTTCTTTCAGTCACGCTCTTACCCACTAGAGCCCACAGGTGTCCCTTTGACCCCAGCAGTTCCATTTAAAGAGGAAGGAATGATTTGTTTCTTGAACCTTGGGAGCAAAGTTATTACACTCTGACTGACATTTAGAAAGTTTAGAGACAGAAGGGACCTAAGAGACCCTCTGGGTTGTCTTGCTTTTCTTCAGATTCCCCACACCTCAAAGAACACCTTATCCTGATGCCTGCATAAGGGATATACAACATTAACAGAGTCCATAATGTCTGTAATGCCTCATCTGCTGAATATGCCTCTGTTATTTTTCCTATCTGTAATGCACTTTTTCTTTGTTCTGGTACACAGATGTTTCAAAGTTCTTCGTTTAACTCAATAAAATAATTTTAAAAAAGAGTCTCATTATTAGACCTCAGTTGTTGTTCACAAAAATAAAACAGTTCAATGACGTCTGGACTGTAGCTTAAAATTTTAGCCTCTGGCATATTCACAAGGTGGACAGAGACAGTCCACCTTGACTGGCAGGTCATCTCAACGTTCCCATTTGAGACACTTAAATTAACACTCTATTCTTGCTGTCAAGGAATAAATAAGTTTATTCAGGCTCAGTTCTGAGAGAGAAAATATGACTTGATAAAGTTCCTTTCACTTAATAAACTCCAGATGAATGTTTTAAAAATGCTTAGTGCAGTTACCTGCAATAGGGCTATTTTTTCCCTCAGTAACAAAACCTCCACTGAGAGTATGGGTAGCTAAATGAGTATATTCACATACAGTACAGCAATATAGAGTAGGAAACTATATAGAAGTACGAAGGAAGAGTAGGGGAGGAAGAGTGCTCTGTGAAAGAGAAATGCTAACACTGTCTAGGAAGGTATCTTACGTTCATTCACCTCAGCTGATTGGAAAGGAAAATGCAAGAAGCTACTCTTCCTTAAGAACCAGTGTGGTCATTCACAGACCAATCAAAAGTATGTATAATAATAAAAAAAGACATACATCTGACCAGAGAATCAGACAATACACTTTGCGTTGGTCAGCAAAGTCTGGGCAGTCTGGAGGAAAAAGTGCTAAAAACACTGCAGACACTTCAGTGATTCAGTGATTCCAAATCTTGAGGAATATAAGGAGGCCTAGTATGTAGTAGCAGTAGTAGTAGTAGTAGTAATAATAATAATAATAATAATAATTAATAATAATAATAATAATAATAATAATAGTGAATTAAAATTACTTACAAATGCATCACAGAACTGACCACAATTTTCACTGAAGCCAATATGAATTTGATAAAATAGTTTCTGCTGAAGAAGCATTTAACAAAACGTTAAAAAAGATCTAAAACTTTTCTTAGTGCATACACCCCGCTAACAAAACCCCACCCAAACCCAAAAAACACAACCCAAAACCTCTACAAAATGTTTGATTTTGAGACAATATTTAGAATTTGACAAAATTTAATTTTTGATTGAGGGTATAGTTCTCTCAAAGATAACAGAGACATCTTTGGTTCAAATAGGGTGGTGAATAATCAGTTATCCCCTGTGGCTTGATGACTTTCATTTTTGACAAGATGAAAAAATGATACTTTCTAACCAAAACACCTGAAAAGCAATTGTTGATGCAATCTCAGTTGCAACTACAGATCTAATGAAACTGAGGAGGTGAATATAGGGAAATTACTTCAAACTGTCCATTAATCACAATCTAATTTGAGCAGACTTGTTCTCATTGCGGGTGTACAGCTCCTGCTCCCTTACAGCCTATTTGTCTGATGATAGCTGAACTTCAAGTGTGCTCAGAAACCTTGATGCACAACAAGAGGTGTGTAATGGTTGTGTAAGTGCAAAGACAAGACTGAAACTAAGTCCCATGCTTTGTTCAGAGCTTTTAAAATCTGAATGAATTAAATTTCAATTATTTACAGCACAAAGCAGGAAAAAAGTATCAAACCAGTATCTGCAAGCCAATCACATCACCAAAATAGAAGTAGCTGTAACAATGCTGCTAGAGGAAACACATTATAAAGGCAAGGGAGAGGCTTCTTCCTGTCAAAACTACTACATTTGTTTCCAATAAAGCAGTGGTGAGGATCATTTGGAGTCCCATCTGTGCCCCACAGTCTCATGGAAATAGAATGTGAAGAGTGCCATTAAAGCTTGTAAGCCTTCAAAAGAGAACTCAAGTTTGCTAGCACCGATGGGCCTGGTACATCTTTTGTATTATTAATGGTTAAAAGTGCTTTGCATTTGAATGTCCTGTTTGGCTAGCTTAGAGACATCACTTTTTCTGTTGGTACAGCTGGCAGAACTTGTAAGTCCCCTTAATGTCAAAATATCTTAATTTCATGAACTGCGAACCTCTCTGATACAGCTGGTAGAACTCACCATGAGATAAGTGATGATACTTCAAAGGTTTTTTAGCACAAGACCTCATTATTCCCAAGAGAGAAACAGTTATGGGTCAAAGTAATTCCAACATTTTGGTAGCTCAAATGATAGACACCATAAGTACCACAGTGGGAAACAGCAATGGTTCATGACACGTTGAACATTACAGTCGGGAGCACTTACAAAGTCTGGTGCTACGGAAGGTGAAGGCAGGTGAGAAAAGGACCTTGAATAATGTAAATAAAAGTGGTGCTAACAGAATTTAAAATCTTTGTGTGATTTTAGAATTTGATTAGAAGTTGATTAAAAAAAATAGTTGATGAATTTTCTATAAACTTCACAAAAATACTGATGAGTGTGGCATGGAGCATGAAAGCAAGTTATTTTATCAAATAGGACAAATTTTAACATATCAGAAGTTTTGCTGCCTTCAGGATGCAGTCAGATTCTTCAATGTAATTAAGATAATTTTCCCCCAGTTTCTAGTAGACTAAAATTTCCTATGTGACATCAGGTGGAACATGGATTTTATTTACTGGCTCAACATCCCCTTTTCAATATGACTTTGGGTAACTCTACCTCTGTAGTGTTTTATTTCCTCAGAAATATGATGAAAGTAGTACCTGTTCCACCAGGAAGTGTTAGAAGGAGAAATATCTTAGAGATTGACCCACTGTTGACAAATTTCCAGTGAACTCACAAGACCTTTCCTGTTAACTCTATCTTCCCATTGTTCATGGGGCCAGGACAGTGACAGGAATATCAACCTTTGATACTCTTTGTTATTTAGGAACCTGGTTCTTTGGTCATACAGGATGCTGCCTGAGGCCAATGACTTCAAGATTTCCAGGCTGCTTCTGTACTAGTAAACTAAACTCATCAGGCCTTGAACACAAGCATTTTCCCATGACCATACACAGAACATAACTGCTGGCATGATCTCTGGCCTGGTTCAGGCCCACATTCATGAGCACTCTCCCACACAGTGCCAGAAGCTGTTCTCAACAACACGTGTGAGGGTAGTTTTGGGAATTCAGACTTAGAGATGTGAACTTCACCAGGACATTGAAATGTTGAACAGGCACTGTGCCTTTTTATTTAGTAGTAGAGACAAGTCTGAAGGGCAGGAATAATCCAACTTGACTCAGGGACACCATCAAATTAACCAAGAAAAATGTCTGGGTTGCTGTAGCATGTTAGTCTCTCCCAGGAGTTCTCTAGGTTCTGTACTATCCTATGTAGCTGGTAAGGAGAGATGAGTGCCTCACAGAGGGATGCCAAACATGCAACGTGAGCTGTAGCTGGGTTAGCAGTTGTTAACATCAGGTTTAACTTCAATTACTAAATCACATTTCTAAGTTTAAGCAATGTAAATAGCAACTGTAGTTAGATAAGAGGAAATCAGGGCATAGTAATAGGCTTCAGTGTGAGTGTTTCTAGCTTTGGTTCAGACCCAGTCTGGCATGTTAGTTTTGAATTCTTCCATGAACAGACATATTTCACAATAGGTAAACCTATTATAATGTGGACACACTGCAGAAGGCCTTCCACATGGAAGTGCTGCCAGCAGCAGCCTTATATATGAGAGTTACCAGCTCAGATTCCTGCCCTCATATCAACTTTTAAAGCACTGCTTCATGGGAAAAGAAAGTCAGTCTCTCAGGTAACCAACTCCCAAACCACTTAGGTCTTTATAGGTTAAAACCAACACCTTGAACTCAGCCCAGAAACTTATTGGCAGCCATTGCAGATTTTGGAGACTGCTTTTTTTTTTTAATGTCCTCTCTGCATGATGCTTCACTTAATAAACAGGTGGTTGAATTGTGCACACTAGATTCAGTTGCCAAATGGCCTCAAGATGCAGCCTCACACGGAGCGCATTAGAGTAATCTAACCTTCTGGTAAGAAAAATATGGATAACTTGAGCAGGGACCACATGTGACAGGAAAGTTTGTGCTCTTCTTGCCAAACACAGCAGGAATCAAAAAAACCCCTCTTGGCTGGCTATGTCTGCTACCACAGCATCGACAAGCTGCCCAAGACCTTCCATGTGCTTCAGGACCTGAACGTTCAATGGGAAGTTGGATCTAAGTTTTGAAATAAGGTGCTTGGATTCTCCAGTGTTCTGGAGCAGGAGGCTGGAAATTATGTGACAGAGTCACTTAAATTGAATAACGGAAGTTTTCATGACTAAATGCAAAGTGAACAATATAGCCTGTAATACAGTCCTTGTGTTATTTATTCTGATACTAAATGCAATTTTATGCTGTTTCTACAATTTCCATGTGGAATGTGCTTACTATTTTGAATTCATAAGAGCACAAGTTCATCACTGAAGTGGGAATGTGAGATCTGGGAGAATGTGTGTGGGCTGCTGAAGGTCAGGAGAATGATGGTGTGAAGTGTGGCATTATAGCACTAACAGGGCATTCCTGCTAAATCAGTCAGCAATGAAATAGTTAATGTAGACACCTTACCCATCATTTGTGTTCTCCAGAAAAGTCTAAGAGAAGGGATTATACTGGAAATCAAAATGGCATTGTTACATTTCTTCAATATTTTCTCCACTGCCTGAAAATTGAAGTCAACATCTTAACAAAATAACAGAGACCTGGGGTGTCAGGAAAAACTCAAATTCTCCAGCAAACAGTCTTAGCTAAAGAGTCATGAGAAGTCTAAATTCTAGATTATCACAAAGCTGTGAATCTGTCGATTGTCAGCATTATAGAAGGGTAAAAACCTGAAAACAGTGGAGTTCTCACTTCACCTTGCCCAACTCTTTGACAGTTTCCTGCAAATTCTACTTCATTTAATTCTCAAGTATGTGTCAGCTTCTAGTAACAGCTTCCACTGGGTTCTGGATGGAAAAATAAATAGATTTCCACCAAATACAAAATTAAACTGTATCAAACATTATGTTATCACTACAACTTTTTTAGCTTTGTCAGTTTTTTCAAGTCAGATCAGTTGTTTTCAGGGATACAAGCAGTTGTTCAAAACCTTATTAAAATAAAGAGCTTTCTCATTCTCAGATCAGAGGTTATATTTGCTGAAGTATCTACACAATGTGGGAACACACGTTTCATTTGCCTGTGTAGTTTAAGTGTTCTGGTGTCTATGCCTTATTGTCTTTACTGCTGCGGTTTATATAGTGTATACTGTAGAAAACAGACGTGCAAAATACAGCCTCTACTCTGTTTTAATCAAAGTACACTGAAAAGGAAGGCAATTGTAAAATCAATCGCATAAAGTCCTAACAAGTTACTAACACTGTCAATTAATCGTTTATAACCACAAGGAAAATGAAGAGTGGCTGATGCAGAGGTCCCTCTTTGCTCAAGAAACTATTTATCCAAGAAACTCGTATAGGTGCTACTGTTGCATTTCCCCCGCTCTTCCTGAGGAAGCTCCTCCTTTGTAGGAAAGCTGGTTTTGGACTGCTAAAGGATTGCTCAACTTCTGTACCCCATCTTGGTTTAGATGGGGGTCAACATTACCATCAAGGGGGCTAACTGCGGGGTGCTTTGATAAACACAGTTTATTCTTTTATGGTTTTAAGCTCTGTAGTGAAAACAGGATTTGCATGTCATTTTTATTATAATTTGGTTTCCTGTTCAGGCTAAAATAGCTTTTGAAACTGCAGTTTATCCACTCATGAACTAGAACAACGTCTTGTAAAACTGTGCTGGGTTTATGCTAGTTGCCCTTATTTGAAACACATGCAGAAGCTTATGGTTGTGATCTAAGATTAATACTGTTATAAACTGGGTTAAATCTAGTTGGAACTGCTGGGTGTGACTGTCACTCTTCATTTAAGATAGTAGAAACAGGCTCATTTATGATGTGATAGCAGTATTCAAACTGAAACAAAGGCACACCCAAGGCTGCTAAGGAATTTGAACTATCTTGCAGAAAGGCTTTGCTAGATATTTTTTAGAAGGGTATTTGTGTATATGTATCTATATGTTAGACAGAGAGTGAGAGAGAAACAAAGTGCAGAGAAGCTCACATTATGAAGCCTTTCATGTCAAAGTTAGGGTGAAAGATCCCTTTTCATTTCCCTCCTGTCCCACCTGCTTGCTTCCCTCCACTCACCCCTCTGCTCCTCTGGACTTGACTAGCAATCTACTTTGGCTATTGAAGCCATTTTTGTGGCTGCATTCTCAGGCATATCTGTATATTGGCTTATTTTAAATATCTTCCCTCCCCAACTGAATAATTTTCCTGGTTGAGAGCATTGCCACAGAAACAGCTGCACTAGCACAAAGGGAATTTCCACCAGGGGCAGAGAGAGCAGAGGGCTGCATAAGCTGCTGCAGTCAGGGAGGGTTAGCTTGGAAACCTTAGTCTAAAACAACTGTAACTAGAATTACAACTTTGGGGTAAAGCTGACCTTGATTTGAAAAGACTAAGGAGCTACATTGGATGATTCAGTCCTTTTAGCTGCCCTGGTAGACTCCAGAAGCACCCAGAAGAAAAAACTCTCAAATTCTGGAGTCATCTGAGTCTGATTTGTTCGCACCTTCTATTATATCCTGCTTCCAGTGCACCTGGCTTCCTTCTGTGTTCTCTTCCCACACTGGTGCCTTCCATACTCAACACATCAGAAGGTCTCTCTGCTCCCTTTTCTGCCCTGGCTGCACCAGCTTGGAGGTAGAAACCTTTGCTCTCCCTAAGGACCTGTACCTGATGGATCCCCCTCTCCGAATGAGGCAGTGTAGAAGGGTACTGGAAACTCAGAGAGGTGGTCTACAGACAGCTTTGGAGAACTGCTTACTGACTGCTCTCTGAAAGCATGCAGGTGAGAGTGTGGACTCCTTCCCTGACTTCCCTCTGGTATTCAGAACAGACAGATTTCATGGAGTTCTTTACATGAACTCAGAATTGCATTAAAAATATTGAACTGTCAAAAGTATCTTACTCTAACTAATGGATTTTCATTCAAGTAACAAGGGCTACCATTTACACCTCACAGGCAATTCCAAACATCAGTTCAGCTCTGCTGGTGGTGAGCACTAGGAGGACCTATGGAGAGTTCCCTCTAGGGACAAAGAGAAAACTTGGTGACAGAAGATGTCATCTTTGCACTAAGCTGTGTTGGTCACTCTAAATTTGCTATTGGACTATTCACAAGAACCCTGTGTGCTCACTGGCAGATTTACTTTAAAGAACAGACTTGTTTCAGATGATTGTCCTTTTAGGCATCTGTCACACCAGGTTTGCACGGTATGCAAACATTCAGGAGCAAAATGCTGTCCCAAATATGTATGCATAACTATAGCCAACTTCGAAACTAGTCCTATATTCATACTGTAGGGCAAATGATTAGGAAGATATCTCAGAAAACACCATTAATAGAGTAAAACTACTAGCTTTAGACATTACAGTGTGAAATAATGTGATATGATTAGCTACCTTGACTCAATAAATATACAATAAATCTTCTTCAAATTATTGCTATATCAACTATAAAAAACTTACTATAAGCATTAAATGCTTTCCTGGGACAGAGGAAACAGAAGCCAAGCCTTGTAAGTCATTTCAGTGACCAGTTAACACAAAAAGAGTAAAATTTCCACTTTGTTTTGAGGCTGAATTTTATTGTATTTATTTTCAGTCACCAGTTCTGGTAAGTTTAAGAGTCTTTGCAGTTAAGTGTTCATTCATTCACTCACATCAAACCTGGTTCTTGCCAACAATCTCTTTCATAGATATTGCAGATTGGGAAGGGTTCCAAGTCTTCGCTGTAAAATATCTTTCGCCATCCTATAATTTCATGTCCAAGTTCTTTCTACATCCACAATAGAAGGACTTATGAGGACATAACCCGGTGGATAGATGATGTTAAAGCAGTGGATGTGGTCTGTTCTTGATTTCAGTAAAGCATTTGACACAATCTCCCACAGCATCCTCACAGCTAAACTGAGGAAGTGTGGTCTGGATGATCAGATAGTGAGGTGGATTGTGAACTGGCTGAAGGAAAGAAGCCAGAGAGTTGTGGTCAATGGGACAGAGTCTAGTTGGAGGCCTGTATCTAAGTGGAGTCCCTCAGGGGTTGGTACTGGGACCAGTACTATTCAATATATTCATCAGTGATTTGGATGAGGGAATAGAGTGCTCTGTCACCAAGTTTGCTGATGACACAAAACTGGGAGGAGTGGCTGACACACCAGAGGGTTGTGCTGCCATTCAGAGAGACCTTGATAGGCTGGAGAGTTGGGCGGGGAGAAACTTAATGAAATTCAACAAGGGCAAGTGTAGAGTTTTGCATCTGGGGAAGAACAACCCCATGTACCAGTACAGGTTGGGGGCTGACCTGCTGGAGAGCAGTGTAGGGGAAAGGGACCTGGGGGTCCTGGTGGACAGCAGGATGACCATGAGCCAGCAATGTGCCCTTGTGGCCAAGAAGGCCAATGGCATCCTGGGGTGTATAAGAAAGGGGGTGCTTAGTAGGTCAAGAGAGGTTCTCCTTCCCCTCTACTCTGCCTTGGTGAGGCCACATCTGGAGTATTGTGTCCAGTTCTGGGCCCCCCAGTTCAAGAAGGACAGGGAACTACTTGAGAGAGTCCAGCGCAGAGCCACAAAGATGATGAAGGGAGTGGAACATCTCCCTTATGAGGAAAGGCTGAGAGAGCTGGGTCTCTTTAGCTTGGAGAAGAGGAGACTGAGGGGTGATCTCATTAATGTCTATAAATATGTAAAGGGTGAGTGTCATGAGGATGGAGCCAGGCTCTTCTCAGTGACACCCAATGATAGGACAAGGGGCAATGGGTGTAAGCTGGAACATAGGAGGTTCCACATAAATGTGAGGAAGAATTTCTTCACAGTGAGGGTAACAGAACACTGGCACAGGCTGCCCAGAGAGGTTGTGGAGTCTCCTTCTCTGGAGACATTCAACACCCGCCTGGATGTGTTCCTGTGTGACCTGACCTAGGTGTTACTGCTCTGGCAGGGGGATTGGACTAGATGATCTCTTGAGGTCCCTTCCAATCCCTAACATTCTGTGATTCTGTAATATGCTACAGGACTTAAGTTCTAACTCAGAGCACAGCATCCCATTAGTGATTCTTATCACCACATCCAGAGATAATGTAACGTCCTCTAGCTTCCTCCAGCTTTGTCTCCTCATATATATAAGAACCATATTACCCTTTTTATTTCGGTGATATATTGAGAATTTGAGCTCAGCTGTTTATCCTTTACAACTCACAAGCCATTCGCAGAGGTACTTCTTCCCTAGGCTATAAATACGGTTTGCTTATACTGAAAAGCATTTCAGTTGCCTGCAGCTGACCACAGAATGCAAATTATTCAATGTAACTGATTTATTCTCCTTGTTATTAAGCATTCTTTCCTCTCTACGTCATGTCTAAATATTATATATAAGAATTTGCATTTTCCTCCAGTTAATCAATAAAAACATTAAGTAGCGTGATGGCCATAAATTAAAGCTTGTAGGACTCCATCAGAGATGTCTCACAAATGATTCCCTGTGATTCCATATGCCTCCTTACCCAGTGCTTCATTTAATGCAGCAATTCTCTGAATCGAAAACATGTATGTTCTTGGTCAAAGTAAAAGAAAATTCCAAATCAGGTACTCTACAGAAATCTATAGTTTCAACATTATTATCACTGAAATGTTTAATTTAATCAAAAATATGAAAATACAGACATGATATGAAAAAAACAAGCAAGATCTGTTTTCATGAACTTTTCATTTGGATATTCATTACATTGTTCTTTAATTCTTATCATTAAAGAAATTACAAATTACCTATTGCATTATTTTGTCAGAGACTAATGCCAAGGCTGACATTCCCATAGTTAATTTTTCAAAATGTTGCCACATTTGTAACCTTCTTTTATACCTCTAGAATCTATTCAGTGTTTCAGACAGCTCATGTGTTTCCTCTCTTCCCACCTGCAGATGTGGGAATCCTCACCTATTGATTTAACAGATTTGTTGTAGAAATGAGAATGTTTTTAGCACTGCCCCTTGGTAAGAATGTGTCCTCCAGCTCTGTCCTGAATAAAAAGCAGAAGTACCCTTTGAACACTGCTTCATTTGTGTCATTAGTAGCAGTTGGAATTATATTTCCAGCTATGTAATGTCATGGACACTCATTGGTTTTCTTTGATGCTATTACACTTTCTGCTTTGGCAAAGTGTTCCTCCTTGCATACTTTGGCTTCTTTCGTAATTTTTGCCACAGTTCCTTGTCTAATACTGTGCTTTGCTGCTGGTTTTCGCTCTACTCCTCTTCCTTCTAGATGAATTTTAATTTTTGGATTTGCCAACATTTCTCCCCTCTATTAGAAAATTTTACTTTATCACCATTAATATTTTATAATTCTAGGGTTGTCAATCTGGGATAAGTGAGAGGAAACTTTTTAAACACTTCCTGATTATTTCTTCTTTTTTGAACGTTGGTTGCTACAGGAGATTTACATTTCTCATTCTTGTCAACTTTGTGAAATTAACTCTCCTGAAACACCAGTCTGTTGCCACATCCTAAATGAAAGAGGTCATGAATATCTACTTCAAGGTAATTATTAGATTTCACCTCTATGATGGATTTCTTGGTGTATGTCAAGATGAGAACCCTTCTGTTGGCTGCAAGATTTTTGAATTGTTACATCTTACTTTCAAAAATTCTGAGTGTTTTAAACGGACACTATGAGGTTTCCAGTAAATGTATTAAAGTCCTCCAGGATAACGCAGCTCACTTATTTTCTGGCACATAATAGATCATGGACAAACCAGTCGTTCAGTTTCCTATGCAGATTGTGTACTACATAATGGGATTTTCCTGTAAGGGGCTGGATTTAGTAACATACAGGATTATTTTCATATGTGGCATAGATTGCATTTTAAGTACATTATAAGCTTTAGGGCTACCCTAAAGATGAGTTTTCTGGACATTTATTACTTCTTCTGTCAGAAAGTTTTACCTGGGCAGACTGAGGGGGGGGGGGGGGAGTGTGGGGAGAGGATGTTATACATTTTTTCCTGGGATTTCCCTGTGGCTGATAGCCCTAACTAGCTGGACATCTCCAACTCAGCTGCTATATATCCAGAAATACATGTGAGGCTGACTAGCTGCCTGTGCCTTTATTTATAGGAAGTCTTCAGTTTGATGGCTCTGTAGTCACTCTACAATAGTAAGTTCAGGGCTTCTAGGAAGTATCTGTCCTTTCCAAGCAGTCTATGTGCACATTGCCCTGGCATATCAGAGTGGGAACATTACAAAAGGCAATTTTTGACTGAACCAACGTATCTTCCTCCCATTTTCCTTCCTCTGACAGTAGGAGAAGTCTAGGGAAAAGACAATGAGCAGAGCAACTGTTTTGCCAATTAGTAGGCCCAGTAAAAAGGACACAGCCAGCAGCAGACCAACAATCCAGTACGCAGGTTCTATTTCACGTAAAGGGGTCAGTATATAGAGGATTGCTGGGGGTACAAACAAGTCAGATAGATCACGAATAACAGACATCAACCCCAGCGACCCCAGGAATGACACAATATCGCTCGTAACAGATGGAACAAACAGAGACACGAGATAACCCACAGAGCAGATGGGAGACAACCAGGAGAACAAGGCAGTTACGTATGACAAAAGTAACCCCATGTCGCCTCCCCACAAAGCCGGCGTTTGAATGTGCCAGACCTGACTGGGATCCGGTTGCATGAGGAGTCAGGAGGTCCTTCCCCAACAGGAAACTCTGTGAAGTGCATCCACTCCACAGACAGACTCTCCAACCCTTCCTGCAAGTGGGCCCAGCTTTTATCCCCAAACAGGACACCTGGCACTTGTTACCAAAATGCAGGGCACCTGGGGCTTGTTTACCTGAGGGCTCTCCCTGCAAGGCTGGCCGCACCCTGGAGGAAAGCCAAAAGGTAAACTCATCCCCTCCTCTTAAAGGGCTGTGGGAGCCACCCATATGTCAACCTTAATTCAGGGCTGGGGGTTCAGACCCCAGCACTTCAGCAACACAAAGTGCTCTTTCCCCAGCAAGCCTTCAATTACAGCCATTAGAGAATTAGGAACTTCCCAAATTAGAGGTAACATCTTAGTGTTTAACAGTCCTTGTGGTAATTCTCTTCTGTGGATGAGCCTCACCAGTTTTTGAACCCCACTTGACTTTTGGCATGTCTAGCATATTGTGACAGTGAGTTCCATCATTGATTGTAAGTTGTACGAAAAAGGTTTTATTATATTTGTCTTGATTCTCCTACCTGACAATATCACCTGATACCCCTTTTTGTGAAATACAATTAAAAATAACTCATTTTCTACAGTAATCATCATTTTATACAATAATTTTTACATAGAATATGATTTTATGTCCTCACTCTGCTGAATTTTTTCTAGGTTTGTTTTTTCATCATGTGGTTACTGTTCCATATCTCTGATCACTTCTGTTGCTTTTCTTTGTATTTTCCTTAATTTTCCTGTGGATTTTGGTGGATGCAGAACCAGATCTAAATACAGCTCAAGAGGTGAATGCACTGTGCATTCATTCAGTGGCATACCAAAGATTAATATTTTATCTTGAGTGTCACAAGTTCATTTTAAATAAATTGTAGTTTGATCCCCCTCTCCCTTTAGCTCTTTACTTGATGTTCTCCTGACTCACTCGCAAAGCATGTCCTCTCCATTTTCTCCTTTCTTCACATGCACACAGATCCTCTTTGTCCTTGCTATAACCAGCTTTTCTTTTAGCTCTAATAACATCAGTGCTGAGACAGAGCTAAAAGCATTGGCTGGACCTAGCTGACTGCAGCCAGAGTCATTCACGTTAGTTGCCCTTTCAAGAAGCAGGATGCAGAGATGCTCAGGCTGGTTCTGGAGAGAAGCAGCATAAATCCAGCAGAGCTTTTCTCTCTGGGCTTTGTGCCACAACTCTTTGTAATGGGATCCGCTTCACTCAGGAGAAACCACTACTCCAGAAACCTGATTCAGTATAGCCGCTCTGGTGTGGCTGTTGCCAAAATACGGCAGTAAGCTTTGCATTCACGTTTTGAAATATTTTACATTAATTCTCACCCTAGTGATTTTGGCTTAACCATCATCAAGACCACCATAGAGAAACAGTGATTGGTAATTGAAATATGTGCCTGGAAAGCCTTGCATTATTAACCTCGTGTTCTGCACAAATTCCAGGTCAGATAATTACATTCCACCCACCATAAATTCTCCCTGTGATTCCACGTGGGCATGTGTTAAGAGACAAAATCAGGCTACTGGTTTAAGTGATTATGTTCTTAAACCTTAACCAAATGGATGAACCAGACTGGGAAAGCAGTTATGTAGATTATTCACAACTTCTACTACTTGGTATGAGGTTATACACATCCCACGCAATTCAGATCAAAGGCACTTTAAAAATGGTGAAATTAAACAGTATTATTCTAGTTACTACTAACTGACAAAACAGTTTAATTCATTCTGCACAAGAAATTATGTTTCTTCCTCCCTTTAATTTTTTTTTTTCTGCAGAAAAATATCTCAAACTAGCTCTGTCAGTAACAATTTATCCTGTACCATACAGTGAGTTTCCAGTTCTCATGGACCAGTGCTGACTCCCAGTTGGTGCTTAATGCAATTATCATCTATTCTATTTGGATATTAGCATTAAAGAGGTGTATTTTTTTTCATAACAGCTTTGCATATGTTCCGTATTAACATTCCAGTGCTGCCCAGTAAAAATAGTTGGCCATCTGCCCACTTTTTAAAGTAAATTTTTGGTTTACTATTTTTTAAATTTGGATTTCTAATTATAGTTAGCTCTTCATAAATAGTTTAGCAGAGCTGGAGAGAGTGTTAACCGCTGCTTTTCTGAACCTTTCCTCCCTAATAAGTAACTGTAACCTGGCTCTGACACACCTCAGCTATCCAAATTCCTCCGAAATCCAATATATTTTTGTAATTTCCCTTTCTTTGTTCTGGAGTCTTAGGTTTTCTCCCTGAACTTTCTAAGAAGAAACATCCCTCTTACCTTTGACCCTGGCAGCAAACCGTCATCCTTTCTCTCTGCTTGCCTCCCACCAAATCAGCTAGTGTCTTCGGACAGACCTGTGGGCCATCAGCTAGAGAGCTGCAGGTACTATGTCATCAGAGAGCTATTCTTTGATGATGTGGTCAGCCTTCCTACGGTTTCTAGTAAGCCAGTCTTGGCAGGTTCATCTTACCAATGAGCCAGCTCATACAGCTGTAATTATAATTGAATCCACAAAGTTAGATTTAGTCTTCCAAGTCCATATATCAGCCATAGTTACTGCAGTTTTCTGCTACTTAAGCATATTTAATTTACAAACTACTGTGCACATTATATTTCCAGTGGCTTTTGAGATGTGTGGAAGAGAGTGTGTTTGAATCAGAGGTATAAAAACATAAGTAACTGTGCACATAAAAGAGAAAAAAAAAGGTGTGAGGGCAGACAGTATGGGAGGACATAAATGACTTATGCTATAATATTTCAAATGAGCACACCGCTGCTCACAAGGGCACAGTTAGAATTAGATGACAGTCTTTGGGAGTGTCAAGCCAGGTACCTCTGTACAATTCCAGCTTATTTGGCAGGATAAATACTGATTTTCCTAGGGGGTCACAGTGATGTGAAAACACAATAGTATGTGGTGGCGAATCACACCTTGAAGCTTTTCTTTGGGGCACAAATACTTTTCTGTGATCATTAGGGCATCCTAGAAAGCCCTCAGTAGTCCAGATTTTTTTTTTTTTTTTTTCCCCCAGTATAAATCTCTTCAAGGTTTACACTGAAATCCCTGTTGAACAAGCTTGTTCCTTCTCACTCAAAGTCTTCATTAGACCATGAAGGAGTAAGCCTTGCCACTGGTCTGTAGCCTTTTCTTGCAAGTCAGCTGCATGATTGCTACCAGTTTCTTTTATGATCACTATTCCTTCAATGTGCTGTACCCACATTGACCCATTATGAGAAATATTTTTTCCAGTATCCAAAAACTGGCTAATCAGTAGCAGTTTATGTCTCTTCACTCTTAAGATTTTTAAAACACTACTCAAATCAAACACAGATAGAAATATACTTTAATATATTTTTTTAAATTTTCTGTTGTCCCTGCCATTTCTTTAAAATTTGTCTTTTATCATGATGGTTTCTCCAGAATTCTCCAGGGGAGGGACATTCCTTTCATAAATGTCTAAAAGGTTTTTATTTTTTGCCAGAGTAACAAAGAGAGTCAGTCAGTCAAAAAATAGGTTTTGAGAGAAAATTATTTGGGAGGGGAGAGGACAGAGAAGAGAAAAAAAGAGAATATAGGTGACAATAGCCAGCAAAAACCTCTCCTGCCCAGAATTCAGGATATTTTATTTCAGGTATTTTGATATGTCCTCTCATTACAGCTGGTGTTCTTTAAATCCCTATCTACTTCTACGTATTATACACTCAGTCTGGATGCTATTTCTTATGATTTCCTATGCCTGAGGATTCTGGTAAAGCGCCTTGCTATAGTTCTTCATGAAAAATGTAGTTTAATTAAAGATTAACTAAAATCTAAGTTTAAGTAAGTCTAACAGTGGAAAAGTGAGTATCAAAGGCAACCATATGAGGATTTTGGAATCTCTTTTTTTCCCCATTGTTTATGACTTCCTGTTACAAGTATTTTCTGACTACCCCAACTACTAGTAGTAAGAGTGACAGAAATCTTCAAAATATTTCATAAAGAATCAGGCGACTAGAAAGAGGAGGAGAATATGATTACAAATTAACAGCAACTTTTCAAATTTTAGAGCTCACAGTAGAAACCATATACAGTTCCAACACTAGATTACTAGTAAACAACTTAAAGTAATGACAGAAATAGTTAATATAAAAAGATCAGAGGTGATATTGGAGGACATACATTGATGCTATCTGGAATTTCAGAAATCAGATCCTTTCTCTTAACAAAGGTAAAAAACCATGAAGATCTTTACTACTGCCAAGTCCACTCCAGTGGGACAGGATGGCTAGCACGCTCTGTGTGGAAACACTAAAAAGACAAAAGTGGTTTTCTGCCTGCTAAAACAGAAGATAAATAAACAGCTATACTGTGAGACTTGTTGCTGGACTCTAAATTAGTAATTTTGCAAGGAGTTAGAGTGAATTTACTTAGAATAATCCATCAGCTTCTGGCATTCCATAAATAAAAACTTTTTAATCTGTACAGTAATTAATACATCAGATATGATCCACAAAGTTTCATTTAAAGTTATCTGTAAAGTAATTTAATGATAATGTCAGAATGCCTGTCAGAAACTGGTTTAGGCAGAAAATTGTAAGCACTGTTACAGGTAGCTGATAAAAATGGAGGAGGAGGAAGAAAAACATGCTGAGCTTCTTCCCTTTCCTAATTCAGCATCTCAAAATCTTGAGGAAAGCTTTGAGACAAGTTCTAGAGAGAGTTGCTGAATTAGTGTGTCATCGCAATGTAAATTTACGAGTCTAATAATAGTTATAAAAGAAAAAAATAGTGTTAAGTTCAGGAACTGAGGCACACAGAGGGATGGAGCCTCTGTCCGTACATCTGAGAAGAATAACGTGGAAGCATGAAGCTGTTGGGATTTCCTGTCATCCTTTGCTCTCCTGCTCTTAATCTCCTGAACTGTTCTAATTTTGACATAGCCTGCTTCTAGCATGTTCTTTCGATCAGTCTTAAGGACCGTGACACTGTCCAAATTTTAAAACAGTAACCTCAGGCAGATTTTCCTCTCGCATGTCTCCTTACATATTACACTGCTGCTTGGCACATTCTTCATGCTGAAAATTCACAAGTGCCTATAAAGGAAAGTCCCACAGGGGCCAGGGGTCTCCTTCAGTGTGAACCATAGCTCCAAAGTGTTCTGTTGACCACCTCAGTCATGGAAAAGAGGCTGGGCTGGGTGCGAGGATCTCACCCTAAATATTTTGCTAATGAAGTTGACTCAGAAGCCATGATTGATCCTTTTTTAATAAATTTTGATTATCATTTTGTGTACAATTTGATTCTCCATCATTATATT
Organism: Podargus strigoides; assembly: GCA_028020825.1. Lineage (NCBI taxonomy): Eukaryota > Metazoa > Chordata > Aves > Caprimulgiformes > Podargidae > Podargus > Podargus strigoides. The sequence continues at coordinate 10,948,131 of CM051619.1, read as the reverse complement.
TTTTTCCATTCTATATGATGTGTTAGCTGTGCAGATACCAGTAAATTTGCAGGTTTAGAGCAATTCTAGGCTCATTTCAAATCATAAAAAGTTTTCATCTTTCCTGCTTTAAACTCTCATTCAACTGTGTCAGATAAAAAGCTGTTTTGAAGATTTTTCTTTAACATGCGTATGACTTATTCTAGTTTTGTAACAGATGAAGTGCACTTATAAACCTCAATACCTGCGCAACTGTAATGTCTTAGCAATTTCATAATGAAATTCATATGGAATTTAGCAACCCAAGCCAGATTTGTGTCAGAATCTTTAACATGTTCCAGTTGCATGAAATACTAATTAAAGGCACTCATTGTTAACTGATATAAATAGTCCCCACTTAGCCCATTATAGGTATGGGTTGTAAAACAAACAATTATGTGACAGATGATACATGTTAACACAGAGAAATTCTGTAATGACATTTCTGTAAGGCTGTAACCTCTTCAACCACCATGTGTTCCACATTACAGGCTAAAGGGGGTGCTGATTGCTAAGGTGACGTTACTTTCCAGTTTGTGACTTTTTCTTCTAAGAATAGAAATGCCTTAGAGCACCTCCGAATGATTTACATTACAAATTTAGTTCAGGCAATGAAATCATTAAAGCAAGCTTGATTTTAACTGCTACATGTGTTTGCTATTCCATGCGCTAGTGCCAAACAGTTGAATATGCCTACCTACCAAACAGTACTCTACCTAGAAACTGACTTGGTAATCCAAGCAAATGATTGTTTCCTATTTACCATTTCTTTCATCCAACACCCATTTTCCTATCACTCTGTACTATGAATAAAATTATTTGGACCAAACAGGAAACTGACTTTGGAATGTATATATTTTTTTTTAAAATATGTCGTCAAAACTCCAAGCTAATCACGGGATAGAAGCAATCTCCTGGCATTTGGATAAGATACACAGATTATTCAATTAGTAAAAAATGGTGTCTGCCTTTCCACTAGCCAACATATTCCTGTAACATTAGAAGCAGGTGGCCTCCTTACTCAAAGCACAAACACGCAGAAGTTGCCTAGTGCATTGGCCCTGCCAAAAAAATATGTATTTTCACATCTGTGAATGTACAATCCTGTGTTTAACTCTTACAACCACAGAGTTTCTAAAGCAACAGAAGAAGAAATGACCAAGATACCTGTGTCTTCAGGGGGCAGCTTATGAAGGAAAGATGACCAAGATCTATAGACAGTATTATGAGCTTTTTCAGTCATGACTTTCAAAAGGGACTGCTAAAGATGGGCTGGTGATAACTGAGCTTTTTTAAAAAAGATACTCATACTCATGTAAATGCTTGTTTAAGACACAGAAAACTCTAATTTTGACATCTGCTTTTAAAAAATCTTGGCCTTTGTGAACAAGAAAAAACTACTTGTTAGCAGATACCTGTCTCCAAAACATTTTCTCAGAGGTGTGTATTTCACCAGGACCAAACCCAAATGAGCTATAGCATGTACAAGACAAAGCTAAAATTTTGCTTGTATTGTAATGATTTATTTGCTGCAGAAAATGAAAAAGTAAAAGCACGAGGGATAGATGATGCAAAACTTAAACATTAAGGAAAATATCCTTGTCTTACATCACAGCTAGAAATTGGCCTGGATGGAAACCCTTGAGCTCATCAGACTTGTCCTTGGAGGCATTTTTTACCTAGGTCTGGATCCAATCTTTTTGGCTTAGAGCTACTTTCTGATAGAAGTGTGGAAAGTCCTTGTGACACCTCACCCGCACAGTGGATTGAGGATCTTCCAAGTCCACCGGGCTATTCTCTGAGGGTACAGACTCCATCCATTCAGTTTGAGTAGAGACCAAAAAATAACATCTGATTTCATGTCCTAGAACGCAAAAATAAGACACATTTAGGCAAAGACTGTGAAAGAACTGAAATATCAGAACGTAAAGTCAATACATAAAGATGTTCCTACCTGGAGCTGCCTAAGCACTCTGGAAAGACTGTGAATAACACTAATATGTCCATGGCTAAAAAAAATTTAAAAGTAACACTGTTAACCCCATTTTAACCCCTGCTTAATCTTGCCAACCTCAAGCAGACCTACCTGAAATTTTACCTAGCAGTCAGAGGTATTATCCCAGAATGAACATTTGTTTCTGGAACATTTGAAGTCATTTGGATAGGACATTTGGATGATATTATTGTCCGAAAATGGGGATGTTCTCACTCTTTGGACTTTTTCCTAACCTTTTTTTTTGGGTTTTTAGAATGCAAAAATGATTTACCCTAGAAATGTCAAACTTGATTCAATGCCTGCTTGGCGAAGAGACATGCCTTTGGAGCCTGTTAGAGGGCTTAGGTGGGTAATTGTAAAGTTATTGTTAGTTTTTTCCACACTCATGGCATACAGTACATGGCCAGCTCGTCTTAATAAATACCTGTTGGGTACATATGTGGTTTATAAAGGCTTGATTCAAAGCCCACAGAAGTCAATGAAAAGACTTCTTTGGCTATGAACGGGCTTGGAGTCAGGCTGTAAATGTAAATGACAGGATGGAAGAGAATGTGTCATGGGAAAACTAGAGTGGGAGACTCAAGTCTCCTGCAACCCTTAGAGTCTTCATGGGCAGATGGAGTGCAGAGAGAATGGGAAGACACACATTGTCTGTGGACATCATGTAGTATAGGGGTGAAAGGATAGAAAAGGGAAACAGAATCTTGAGAAAAGGGAAATCCAATGGGCACAGTGAGGTTAAAATATTTTTTTTTAATTATGTGTTAATGCTAATTAAACATGCCAGGCCTTCTGCACCAATAGGGAAAAAAAAAATAAAAAATAAAGGAGTATGCAATCTATATAAAGTCTTATCCTTGCACGATTAATATGTAGGTGTTCAATTGCTTTTGAGCAATGTATATGCATTTCCCAGGCTGGACCTATCTCACGTGAGTGTGTATATTAATTTGGGGACTGTCAAATAATTGCAACACCCAGCTGTGGAAGGAAATGAGCTGCAGCAGCAGGTCACCCTCCAATCCAGCTGCATGCCTAGCCCAGCCTCATCCTGCAATAGAGCACTGGAGCCCTTGGGAGCCCCTGTCGTCACCTGCCTGATAACTGTTCCCAGGGCCTTCTTCCTTCAGCACTCCGAGGCATTCATATGTATCTCATGGGCCCTGGCAGTACAAAGATTTTGGTAGGCAACTGGGAGGGTCAGGAAGGTTGCATGCCCGCTACTGAAGACATGCATTTGCTCTCCTTCCAGGAACTAGTCAACTGTCTACAGAACCAGGCTGTGAAAAATCTCCACAGCAAAGTAAAGATCCTTCACATCCTCTCAGTCTTTGTGCAGATAGCAGGAACACTTTCACACAGAGCCTATGTATAAAGCCTAGTTCTTTGTACATCTGCCAAAAAGTACACATCTTTACTCACTGCTTACCACATACAAATGGTCTGAAATACCTCCCACTATGTCTGATTTATTTGTTTACTTATTCTCTCTTCATTTTTGAATAACTCTTTTAAAGTGGCAAGGTACAACAATTTGCCTGAGCAAGTTTTTGTTTTGCTGCAGGAGTGTGAACTACAGCAGTAGCTAGTTGGTAGTTTTCCACCCAGAGTTGAAAGTTCAACGGCCACCTGTGTCACATCTCTCCCTTTTTTGGATCGAGAGGGGGTTATAGAAAAGGTGTGTTTGCTTTTTCTTTTTTGGTAGGACTAAAAATGGAAGGGAGCGTTGTCTGTGAGAAACTTATTTCCTAGTGTAGTGAAGTAGCCAGATGGCAGCCAGATGGCATCAAGCCATCAGGAGGTCGAAGGCCATTGGACAACTGTGTGGGATTTGTTTCTCACTCAATGTGTTTGGTTTTAAAATCATTTATTTCTGGAGTAAGTCATAGATATGGAAACGGTTTTACCTAGGGGACAGTTGTTTCCCCATCCAGTTGAAACCACAAACAGACAGAAAGCTGGTCCCTGGCCAAAGTGAAAGGCCAAAGGCAAATTGTCCCATATTTATCCTTTACTGGGTCAAAACTCAAAAGCTGGACAGCGATGGCAGTTCATAAATATTTCACTGCTCCAATCAGCAAATGAGATAGGAGGACATTGCATGTCAAGAAACTTGTTGACTCTTGCAGAGCAGATGGCCAGCTGGCGCAAGCACCGTTATTGCCCTGTCTCAGAGCTGAAAGGCTAGAGACAAATTGTGCCAGATTTGTCCCTGGTTTAGCTAAAATAACACAGGAGTCATGTTTATGTTTTGATCTTGCTGTGGCATTGCCTGTGATCCTCACTGGCCATTGTGAACCTGACCTATTAGCAAGAGGAGACTCTGAATTCTCCAGAGACAAACTCTGCCTGAAGGTTTACAATTCCTATTTCATTCAAGATTCCCATTCATCTCATATTTTATCCTCTCTTGTGTTTGCAAGTGCTTTGAGAGTCACCAAGAGATGCTTTTAATGTAGTGTATGGGATCTGATCCCATACTCACAGCTCTGGAGAACTGTGGGTCAGGTTCTTTGTAAATATGGATGGGCAGAAAGCCACTGAAATCAGTGAAAACAAAACCTTGCATGTTGTGTAGGTGAGGACTGCATCCTGACCAGCAAAGTTTCCGTCCTTATACAGGAGCAGTGGGCCAGCCTGCTTATTCTGAAATAGTCCGTGAATACTTGAGGCACCTCCATATACATGTCTGGAAGGGTTAACACTTCAAACTTCTGCCCCTTGTTAGGGATGGGAGATAAATGGCCAAGAAAGAATCAGCTATATGCTTTCCATAGTACATGCCAACAGACAGCCTTCTGGCTCCTGGTCCTTAGGATGGCACACTTCCCAGCACCCCTAGTGATCCAGAAGCACAATGTTTTCACAATACCTGAAGCAATACAGTTAAATTTAGATTCTGATCAGCCTAGCTGGCTGCTTACATAAACGTGAAGGGTTATGAACATGCCAGCTGGTCCCCTGTCACCAGCTTTGGCTTCTGGAAGGCAGATCTCCTTCTAGAGAGCACAAATCCTCTGTGGAGGTGAGTTGAGTAAGGCTGTACGTTTTCAGTTACCCATGCAAAGGAGCATGGCAAAACAGATTTCCTTGGCCCCACAATGCTTTACAGCCCTGTTCCAGGGCAACGCATACAGTGACAGAAGGAACCTCCAAAGGCTGTGGTGGTCCAGCTTGGTGTAACCTAAGAAGTCATCCTTTTCAACTCTCTGCCCCCAGCTCTCTGCCGAGAAGTTTCCTCCCCAGCAGCAGTGGTGGCAACAGCCCAGTTAGAGTGTTTGGTTCCCCAGCAACTGCAGTTGACTGTCTGGTATATCAATTTAAGTCACAGTCGAATTCGGTTTGTGTTAATGAGCATGATGATCTGTGAACTCTGAGGAGGAGGAGCCAAGTTCTCTGCTGCTGCTGCTGGGGAAGGAGAAGCCATTGGCAGTGCTGGAGGTGGGCAGGTAGGAGAGGGAAGGTTTAAGTTCACCTCAGCCCAACTTGATGGAGGGGACACAACTCCCTCAAGCTTCATCAGGGTCCTGCTTGATTCTGTTTACTGAGACCAAACAGAGATGAAGCAAAAGAAAGGGAGGTGTGAGAGTAGGCAGATTCCTGCTCTTGCTGGCCAGAAAGGTACAGCTGGGAATAAACTGCATCACTCAAGAGGGTGAAATAAAGGAGAAAGAAAGAGAATGTTGAAGAGAAAACTACAATTCCATTCTGTCACTTCTTATTCTCTTGTCTGCTCTCAGCACAGATATATTATCACTTTTCAGTTTATTTTACCTTAATCTTCCCTGCCCCCCCCTCCTTCAGGAGCTTTGAAATGGACAAAATGTTATTTTTCTTTTCAATTCTGACCTGTAAAATCTCTGATCCAGTTTTATCACATAATCACAGAATCACAGAATGTTAGGGATTGGAAGGGACCTCAAAAGATCATCTAGTCCAATCCCCCTGCCGGAGCAGGCTGAAAGTAAAGTGATATCTCCAATTTTTAATACCTTAATGACCTGGAAAATGTGACTTGATTAAACTCCAGGGCAAAGAAAGAACACATTTATTGAAGAAGACTGTTAATGACTCTGCTCCATCTGTAATGTCAAATCAGGTTTGAAACTCAGACTTTCAATAAATACAAAGATTCTAAATACTGATGCATTAATGTGAACTACAGCCCTAAGTTTCCTCTCATGGGACAACTGAAGCCAGGTCCCTGTCTAAATGAAGAACAACTACAGAGCACAAGAAAAGTGGGACACAAACTCATAAGTAGCTCAGTCCCTACAGATATGTAGTACAAGTAAATTGATTGATTAGTGTATTGATCTCCCCTCTTCAGAAAAATGCCTACGTTTCTTGAGTTTCTTTGTACTTGATGTTACATTTTTCATGAGAGGTAGGTAGTAAGAACTTCTTGCTGTGACGGGTACTACGCATAACTGTGATAAATCAGTAAATATGAGGACTTCTTGAGAACAGGAAGCAGTACTACTGGAGGCTAAAGTGTCTGGTAGAGATTCAAATGTTACCACAGGATTTATATTTATGAGTTGCCACAAATTATTCTGAACCAAAACACTAGACACAATCCCCTCCCTGCTCCCTGAAACTCCATCAGCTTTGGAACCACACTGAGACATAGACTTGGACTGCAATCCAGGAATAAAAGTTGTGGCTTGGATCTATATCTATATGTACCCAGGAGAAGGACTGAAACTTGTGTATCTGTGAGTAAATGGTGCATGCATTTTACTTGTCTGTGTCTTCCTGACACTCTCTGCTACCTCTGGCAGCTTCCTCACTCTATCCCCTGGCATGAATGCACAGCACACTCAGCTCAATTAAATCACCAAAAGCTGATAATATTTTTTTGGTCAAACATGTGCTAACTCATTTTTATAAACAGGAATATGAACTGCTGTTTTATAGACTAGAAACCACAGTTGCAGGCAAAAAGACTGTATGTTACCTGAACTTTGGTTACTAATCAGTTAAAAGTAGATATTTGCTCCTTCTGCATTTACTTAAGTTTTTTCTCTATTAGCTAATGTGTATTGATGGAATCTCATCAGCTTTTTCATGACCATTTTGAGATGTGTGCTTGCCAAAAGTCTTAAACTACAGTCTTGCTCTCCAAACCAATGTACAGCTGAGCTAAAAATGTCATGTGTTGGCTTTAAAACAAAGGAAAAATGAAAATTGAATTTTGCTGCTGCATTCATTTCAGATCTCAGGATAACTTCCATAAAGGGTATAGGCCAGATTCTTAGCACACTGAAAACTGCATAGATCCACTGATTCCCATGAAGTTACTTTGATTTACAGCAGCTGAGAATCTGGCCTAAAAAGCTTGGGGCTGTATATCTATCTTATGTTATGTTAAAGTCCCTTGACCTCTAACTTGATTGCCTTGCTCCAGCGTGTGATGCTAGTGTAGGTAAATTATACCTTAGCTGGCCACTAAGATTGCTGTTCTAGAAACATTAATAACCTCAAGGCTTCTAAATTTCTTACCAATGCTTACTAGACCCCCTGTGCATGCCTCTGGGGTTGCTCTGACAATAATCCCAATATATTTTGTTTTGAATGAAAATAAACTTTATTACAACTTGTGCTGGAGGCAGACCCACTAGCCTAGGCTCTAGAATGCCTAGTAGGCAGCTGTGTAATCATTAGCAATACTATAGGGAACGGCACTAGGATCAGTTCAGAAGGGTTCTTCATCTACCTGGGACTATAATTTACAATGCCACCATCACTACAATAACAAAGTAGCAGAGGGAAAACACTCTGGAAGGGGTGGCAGTGAAATTCAGCCATCTCAAGGTGTGGTCTTTGGGGCAAAACCCTTACATGGCAGAAGGTTCACTAACTATTCTGGTAATCTCAGACTTTCACCTTTCATTAAATCTAAATCTACAGTCAAAATGTTCTTTCAAAAACATCCAAATAGGCAGGGCTAGCAAGCAATGCCCCATCTTTCCATGCAGAAACAGAGAGATTCTGGTGGCCTGGGCTCCTTTCTCATCAGATTTCTTTTGCCCCTCTGCCCCACTATCATATTCACTCCATCCAGCTGGATTTGCAGCTCTCTTTCCTGCACAAGAAAGGAAGCAACAGAAGCAGTAGCAACCTGTCAGGCTTTGTTTCTGCTTGGCATCCAGCTCATCCCACTTTTCCTTTACCTTACTTTTATATAGTACATCTGATTTACATATATATATTTTTGCGGTAATGATTACAGTCAGCTCACAGAGGTCACTTTTATCAAAAAATAAGTTATGGGCTAATTTTGCAACAAAAACCATGATGCTGAAGAGGCACAAATTTCAGTTTGAAATCACATGTGACCACATGGGATCATAGGCTGTTCCCTGACTGGATGAGTATGGTTCCCAGGGCAGAATTTTCCCTTTCTGCAAGTGTGCTCTGTATCTGGTGTGAGTTTACTGTTAGTCTAACTCCCACCCCCACTTGGGGAACTAATTAGCTGAAATAAAAAATTTCACTTTTGAGTATTTTGAGCCCTTTTACCCCTCTGTCTTCTTGAAACTCCCACGAATGTCTCAATAAGGTACAGCATTTCAAGGGCAAAGACTGTGGGGATTGAATGAAGGGTTGCTGCTTTTTAATAAATCTTAAATCAGCATAATTTGTTATTCATGTTGTTCATATTTTCTTTTTTGTTGTTGTGGGGTTTTTTGTTAGAAAAACTCCTTAAGCTTTTTCTAGCAGTTTGTGATCCTCTCTGAACTCTCCTGTGACCCCTAGAACGGTCATGACCTGTAGTGTGAGGAGCACTGCCAACATCCAGGCAAAGAAAAGACAGAAGGAGTAGAAACACAGGCAGATGAGTCCAGTTTTTAAGACTAGTATAAAACGTCTTGAAAAAGTCACCCAGCTTTACCACCACCGCATATCCTTATTCAGGTGACTAATCTTAGCTGATTCTAAGTTGGATTCATGGGCTGACATTGCACAATGCTGACTGTCATTGATTAGGGCCTAGAGAACAATTCTCAGAGCATTGCCATCTCTGACAGCAGTAAGTAACGTGTTTGACCTCAGTGGTCAGGTTACTAAGAAAATTAGGTCTGCTTAACAGCACTACTGTCTTGCCAGCTCCTTCCCTCAGTTTCAAAAGCCCAGTTCAGCCCTTCAGTAGGTGGTTACAAAAATTTCTGGAGAGGCCTCTGGTTTGTGGAAGGTGAAGAGTGTCTGCTCTGATGGCAAAAATATTAGGTAGAGTACCACTGGAACTCTTCTCTTCTCTATAATTGAGAACCTCAACAAAAATAACATGCTCCTTGTTTTTCTAGTGCCAGAAATGTGAGTGGGAAAGGAAACCATACTAAAAAGAAACACAACACGAGACAACACAGGATTTCCAGAAGAACATTAGTCAAAGTTCTATCTAAATAACCTATTTTAATTCAGTATATCAAAATTTGTTTTATTATCTGCTCCATCACTTGTTCATGTTGCTGCATTGAACTGGCTTTCTGGTTTCCTTGGCCTGTTCAGTGAGCTCAGTTATGTCTCAGATCTTGTGCATTTGCCTGGTTTCTGAATTGTTCACACAAGGTTGGTGATATTCACCTGCCTTGTAAAGCACTAAGATGTCTGACTGAATGTCTGCCTGAGTAATGAGAACACATCATTACAAGCCTGAGCTCTGGTCTAGTTCTGCCACTGACTTGTCCCTTGGATTTGACAAAGCCACTTGACCACTCCAGGTCTCAGTTTACGCAGGTGAAAAATGAAATGCTGCTTTTTTCTTATCAGATTATAAAAACACCCACATCAAACCAAACCTAACGAACCCACTCCAACTCAAACTCACCAAAACAAAAAACCCCTGAACAGTTCTAGGTCATCTGAAGCTATAGGCTTGATGCGAATACATTGATGAGAATTTACAGCTCACTGGTGATGAAGAAGCTCAGAATTAAAAATGACCATGCCTTCAATTTTAAAACTAATAAACTGTAGGTCAGGCTCACTTTTTATACTTAACACATTCTTCTTTTTTTTCTGGAAATTGAATTGTCTAGGCCACCAACAGACTACAGTAAAGGGAATTCTCAAATATTGTCTATTACAGTGTTTTGTTGCAAATGTCAATGTAATTAAATGACAAAATGTAATTAAATGTCAACTATTAACTTTCACAAGCATTCACAAGTGCTAGGGCCACAATGAAGATGGTCCAGAATTCTCCAGGCATATGAACCCAGAGGTTTTCATGTCAATTACAAGGTCTTAAGGCAATTCTTCAAGAACAGGAAAACAGTTGCCATATAGATCTCCTCATTGTGGTTTTTTTTGAAATGCATCATACTCATAGAAAAGGCATGTGAACCTACAAACAGAATTCACGACTGAATCACTCTCATCAGCCTCAAGGGGGTCCATGGGGAAATGTGATGTCCCAGCTTGAAAAAGAAGGTTTCCAGGCAATGTCACTTCCAGGCAATGTCATTCCCAGGCAATGTCATAACAAAAACTTCGAACATACAAGAAGACTTGACTTAGCTGACACTATGTTGATCATTACTAACTGATCAGAGAAGATACAAACGAATCTTGGTTGTACTGTTCTGATTACTTCAGCTCTAGTTCTGTTTGTGATAAGGATTTAAAAACTGATGCTAAGCTCATTATCATGTTAAAAACAGCACTCTCTAGTCAAGGCGAAGCTTGGAGGAATGTTTTGCCAGCTAATGGAAAAGCTGCTTACAGGGTTTGGATTATGAAATCAATGTGTACTTGGCCTTACAGAGTTTCTTCATTTCTAACATAAGTTTTTCATTAGCCCAGATTTTTTCCTAGTTGAGTCTTATTCGATTTTTATGGCCTGGGGTCTACTGACACATAAAATGGGAAGTGGTATAGTCTTGCTTTTGTGCTGCTGAAATGTGAGATAAGGTGTTGTATGGTGAGTTTGTCTTCAGTGTTGCTTGGATTTTGAAGTTACTTTGCTACAGTTTATACCTTGACATGTAGTTAAAAAACTTCACAAACAAAGTGGTTACATCCAGTGAACAGGTATCTGAAATGGATCAGTCTATGCATCCGGGTATGTGATAGAAAATATAAATAAAGTAGCACAAAGTAAACTCTGAACTGCAGCCAGATGAAACCTGAAAGAGAGAAATGTTTCAATTCCCTCTGTTGCCCAGAAAACAGGCCACTCATCTGTCCCGGTGGATTGGTGTGCAGGTGGGTAATCATGGTTAGTTATGGCAACAACTGGTTGCCACAATACTCTGTTAAGAAAATCTGTCATCTTGACTGATGTCTGTATTTCCACTTTTTCTTGTAAATAAGAGGACACAATGAAGAATTGATGAGCATTTGTCTGGCTGACTGACTGATTCAAGGGCTAATCAAACTTCGTGGTTTAGGAGATGAACTCTTCCGGACAGATCCAACTTGCATTGTTGAAGCCTTCAGGCGGGACAAACAAGATGCAAAATCACATTTGAAATAGTAATCCCACATCTACATATTCATACCTTTAAAACTCTGTGATTAAATGTATCATGACACTGCATGGATTCTCTCTCTCCATCTTATTAATCACTCATCCATTTATCAGCCTCTAGTCTTGGTTATGTCCTTAACTTTCAAAATGTTTGAATCTTATAATTTTTCAAGATCCCTCCATTCATAAAAAAATCCTGGAGACTCTTTGTCTCCCTTACCTGGAAGCTCATGGGATCCCCAGAAATCCTGGCATTCAACAGGAAGGGCTGTCATTTCGGGGAGAAATTTAATGAAATATAACAAGGGCAAGTGTAGAGTCTTGCATCTGGGTAAGAACAACCCCATGTGCCAGTATAAGTTGGGGACTGACCTGTTGGAGAGCAGTGTAGGGGAAAGGGACCTGGGGGTCCTGGTAGACAGCAGGATGACCATGAGCCAGCAATGTGCCCTTGTGGCCAAGAAGGCCAATGGCATCCTGGGGTGTATTAGAAGGGAGGTGGTTAGTAGGTTGAGAGAGGTTCTCCTCCCCCTCTACTCTGCCCTGGTGAGGCCGCGTCTGGGATATTGTGTCCAGTTCTGGGCCCCTCAGTTCAAGAAGGACAGCGAACTGCTTGAGAGAGTCCAGCACAGAGCCACAAAGATGATGAAGTGGAACATCTCCCTTATGAGGAAAGGCTGAGGGAGTTGGGTCTCTTTAGCTTGGAGAAGAGGAGACTGAGGGGTGACCTCATTAATGTTTATAAATATGTCAAGGGTGAGTGTCATGAGGATGGAGCCAAACTCTTCTCAGTGACATCCAGTGATAGGACAAGGGGCAATGGGTGCAAGCTGGAACATAGGAGGTTCTGCATAAATATGAGGAAGAACTTCTTCACAGTGAGGGTAACCAAGCACTGGCACAGGCTGCCCAGAGAGGTTGTGGAGTCTCCTTCTCTGGAGACATTCAAAACCCACCTGGATGCATTCCTGTGTGACCTGATCTAGGTGTTCCTGCTCTGGCAGGGGGATTGGACTAGATGATGTTTTGAGATCCCTTCCAATCCCTAACACTCTGTGATTCTGTGATTCATTTATTAACTCTTAGCTATGATCTTTTAGCTAATCCCACTGTTTCTTGGCCCAGATTCCTGCCCCCACGAGTACTTTTCTCATTGCCCAGTGGTGTGAATTCAGGCAGTTTAAACTAAAGGTCTGTTTGCACCAGTCTCAGCTGCAAGTGGTGACCTTTTCTACTGTCTGGCACTTGGCACTTGCCTGTACAAGTGCTCTTCTTTTATTTCACTGTCTCTGGACTAACCTTACACCTTGATTGCAAACATTAATCTTAGGACAACCACAACATTTCATCTGAGACAGATGCTCATTAATGAGCAGACTGTGTAAACCACAGAGAAAAGAGAAAGGAAGGGGCACCCACCCCAGCAGTGACTGGGTTCAGCTGGGGAAGGGCAGGTAACCAGAGTCTGACTCTATGCTTGCACTCCACCCTGCTTTGCATGTCTCATGACCTCAGCTAATCTGTTTGATTTAACACTGCAGTCCAGCACTCATTCTGACAGGCAGTGATCTGAGCTCAAGGCAGCAAAAAAAAGTGATAGCTCTTTCCCAGCTGAGATTAGTCACTTGGAATGGGATTTGTATTAACCAATGCAAATGTCTACATCCCAGCTAGCCTCTTTTTACAGACAATGATTAGGTGTTTTTAAGGTTATCTTTGTCTCAGTGTCACACAGACTCCTAAAATTGTTCCGGTGGATCGCACCCCACACCATAGATATCTGAAGCAAAGGAAGATTAATCTCTCCTTGATAATGCAAAGACCCTTTTCATATTTTGTTGCACCAATAACTTTAGCTATATGATAGCATATTAAGATGCATAGAATAACATTAACTAGGTCTTAGTCACAGATGTAAGACAGGACTTCCATGGAGACATCCTTTGGTTCTGAAGGTACTGTTTTCCAACGAACTGAGTGAAGCAAACAGGGAACTGTGGTTAGGGACAAGATGGATTTCTGACTCCCCTCTGCAAAGTGAGATGTTTATCAGACTAAGAAGAAGAATAATTAAAACACACACTGTAAACTATAGCTCTGCAATTCATCTTGCTTAAATCAAGGCATCACTCTAGATGTTTCAGCGGCTTTTGTTGTTGCCATACTGGGAGCACCAGCTCAGTAACTCCACAGGGAAGAGATAACCTTAATAAGTGAGATTTTTGTTGCTCTAACCACATCCCACTTCTTTTTCCCCCCAGCCCCCCACTTGTTATTATCATCTGTCTTGAATCATTTCCTTGTGGGGAACTTCAGCTATCAGTGCTAATTATATTACACGTAAGAACTGCCACTGATGCCAACACAAAGGGGAACAAATACTTTTATGTTAAAATATAAAAATTCCCAGCTATTTTTGAGCAGGACTACATTTGAAATTTCTCTTACTCACTGCATAACAAGAGTGACCTGGTGCACATGTTTACCTTTAACAGAAAGCTAAAACTAACACATTTGGAACCACAAGCAATAATTGTAATAGGAAGACAAGGGAGAAAAGAAGGGTAAAGTTAACCCTAATAACAGGATTAATATTAAAACACAGTTGTCACATGCTGTTTACTTATTTTAGCATCTGGAAGGGTTTGGGAGAGTTAAAGAAAAGAGGCTTGTTTAATGTCTGATTTCCATTCTTCCTCGTTTGCACTCATATACTTAGTTTACAGAGTTCCTTGTTGGCTCAATTACATTTCTGAGAAGCTTGCTTTTTTGACACCCCCGGGCTGTGTCTAGCAAGAACTTCACAAGACATTCTGCATCCTAATTTCCTTGCTTTCCTTCATCACATGACAAAGGACAATGTCCAGCGTGAGTTAATCCAGCATCACAGGTTATTTCTCCATAACTTGCCTCTTGGCAAAGCAGCCCATTCTTAACACAAGACAAGCCTAAAGAAGGAAACAAATGTGTGCTAGCAAGCAGTGAGATGAATTCCTGACTGCAAAATTGGAAACAAAAAATGAAATATGAAAACAGAAACTTAAAATATATCTGACTCCAAAGTTCCTTTTTATCTGTTCCAGTATCTTGGCTATGATGAGTGTAAAGGTCTGGCAATGTAACACCTCTCCCTCTCTCTTCCCTTATTTCCCCTTCTTCTTTCTTCAAAGCCTGGTCTCACCTTGGAAAGCTTGCTGAGTTTATGTTTCCTCTTTCACTGTAGTTCGAGACACAGTCTGCTCCTTCTCTCTCCCTTAGCCTGATGCATATTGTCATTCAGTGTAAATGCATGAACTGGGCTCTTCGCCTCCCACTGAGATCTTTTTCAGGAGTACCTACTAGTTTTGATTCTAGGACACTGCCTTCCTTCTGAATATGTAGCTTCTTTCTGTGACAACATTTTGGGGTTATCCTAATATTTTATAAGTCATCTGTTAAATTGAAATTGTCCATTGTACATGGTCTCCATCATTAGAACTCTTTATGTCCCTTCTCTTCTTCATGCCTTCAAGGAAATGTCCTAGCTAAGTCACCCCCACTCAGTTATAAAGGATGGAATCAGAAGGAAAGAAGGAAGGGTGGGAGGGGGAAGGGTAAAGGAGGGGGTGCCTTTTATTTTTCTTCCATCAAATGTTCTCTTTCACACCAGTGTCTCATCAACTTTAAGTAGCTAACACTACTGGGAAGCTGATCATCTGAATTGTCTCATTTACCCCAGTGTGTTTCTTTATGTGAGTAACAGTTCACTAATCTCTTTGTGCCATAGGAGCTCTCTCTGCTAGAGTTCAAAGCTGTGTTTCCTCGAGGTGCAAAAGCTTTCCCTTTCATGTCATTTCATAAACACTGTTCATTACAGTGGAAGAATGCAGCACACAACTCGTAGTTCATTTTCTCCCCTGCCACCGTTTTACTGGGCAAACCTTAAGACAGGTCTTGACCTTTTTATTCCACGGTTCAACATGAGTCACTTAAATTAATATAACTACTGTTTTAAGCCTGCTTATGATATGCCTCATCATGATACTTGCAGTGTTGTCACATTTAAGCTTGTGATGTGCTTTGAGACTCTGAAGAGTTAAATTTGAATGGAACATTTCTCAAATCTTGCATATGAATGACACACCAGAAAACACAATTAATTCCTTGAAACTACTACTAAACATTAGAAAAGTGTTGTTGAATGACTTCTTACCTCTGCTCCACAATTCCCTTACAAATCTGACCACTTGAGAAGAAATGTCCTGGAGAAAAATTTCCGTCAGATTGCGTATTATTTGTTAACTATGCATTTTTTTTTTAATCTGAGGCATAATTTGTTACTATTTTGATGCTGAAGTCTATAATATCTCAATCTTCTGAACTGCATTCATGAGAAGGAAGATTAGAAACAAATGCAAGGTTAAATGACGTACTGGTTCATCTGGAAAAGCCTTCTAGCATTTTTATTTTTTTTTTAAATTACACTCTGAGAACAATAATGAATAGCCAGAGGCTGCCCAAAGGTGTAAAGAAAAAAGTTGGTCAGTTTAGTGTGAGTTACAGCACATAGATGGATCACTAGAACTGTCATGACCAGTGACAGTTCAGTTCTCCATCACTGGCAATTACATCTGACAAAGGATGTGATCCATTGGAATAACTGGAAATACACTCATAAACTATAACTGACTTGAAATTAGATACAAAATCTGTGTGTGTATTGCAGATTCTTTTATCCTTTTAATCCTACTTCCCTTGAGCAGGAAATTATTCTCTCTTTAATTGTCATTACTTATATTTGTACTGTTTCTTATGCCTGAGATATTGCAAAACTAAAAATTTAATTCCAAGTGTCATACCTCTCTAGTATGACATAAGTTTGCTGGCAGGATGGGAAAGCTAGTACTGATACATAGCTTTGCTTAGTATGGTGCAGATATTTCCAGACTGCTAAAGTGATACATAACAGCAGTAGCTGCCAGGTCTGTCTAGGTGGAGGCATTTAGTAGAGCTGCAGACAGATCCTTCAGCTAAGTACTTGAGTGCAGGAACATCTTGGCTCCTCAGCCTCTTCCAGAACCCAGCTATTTTCAAGGTCTGTATTCCTGACTGAGGATGTGAGAGCAGGTTCAGGTGGCAAAAAGCCTCTGGGAACTGAAAACTTGCTGAGGTGAATCATGCCTTAGGCAAATCTACCTTAAATAGATTAGGAGATGAGTTTGGGTGAGTGCAGTTGGTGGTACGTGGTAGACAGATGAGGAGATTGTTGTAAGGGTACAGCTGGGTTCTCGGTGTGTTAAAGCTCTGTTATTTCAATTGGTTGTGCATAAAAAACAACTGAGAGAAGACTATGGAAATGTGTCTCCTAGTGCTCATGTAGGCTAGAGCTGGAAATTGTTGCTCTCTCATGGTCCTTC
The DNA here is from genome assembly GCA_028020825.1 of Podargus strigoides. Lineage (NCBI taxonomy): Eukaryota > Metazoa > Chordata > Aves > Caprimulgiformes > Podargidae > Podargus > Podargus strigoides. The sequence goes on along the minus strand of CM051619.1, from coordinate 10,931,243 downwards.
TTGTCACCAGTGGTGGTGTTCCTGGAGCACAGGATTTGTCCCACTTAATTTTAACATCTGTATGTCAGAATTATGTGAAAATCCACCATTTAATTTTATGGAGGGCTGAGTCACTGTTTTCTTTGGTTTCTTTCTGGGTGGGTTCAAGCTAAAAATTTTCCTTGTGTTTCAGATCCAAATAAACTCAAAATCTCAAAATGAAAAGCAGTCAAAACTGCCAAATTTTATCCGATTTCTTGTCAAAATCATGTGAGAATGAATAAATCAGCCAAGGTTCACTCAAAACTGTGTTGAAGGTTCACTCAGAAAGTCTAATATTATTAATAAACAAGAAATTACATGAGTTTTGCATAAATGGAAGTAACATAGAACATTTCCCTCATGGTTCCATAAATCTCGTTTTGGCACCTCATTCATCATTTTATCTGACAATTGGCCTCATTTGTGTAGCCCAGACTGCACCCAAAATTCCACTGAACATGGTGATAATTTGATTAAATCCTAAATATCAGCTTCAGAGTTAGATCCACTGGGCAAGCTGAACAGAGGAGAATCTGTCTGACTGATTTCAGATTGCTCTAGAAGCACAAGTACTCCCTCTTACTCAAACGGGAATATTTAACAAAAGCAAACATAGCAACAAAAAACCCCATGTGTCCTTTTTTCTTGCTTCCTCATGTACGTAGTCCCTGTAGTTGCTGTGTTTTAAGAGAGGTCTACCCAGAGGCTATATTATATTTTGCATAATTATCTGTTACAATGTAAGACACTTTTTACTCTATGTAAAATATATTTATATCTAATAGTAATTTCTCTGTCATATGCATAATTTTAATGTTGAGCATTTAGGTGGTGACATACGTATTTTCTGATAAGCACCTAACACACTGCTCCAAAACAGTGTGAAGTGGAAAGGAAGCACTGCTTAATAAGCTCACCATTTATGTTCTTTCTTGAGTCAACAGTGAGGATAAGTAGAGTTGCAGAGTGCAACTCATTTGATCCTAAAATATATGTCTAAAAGATGGGGAATTAATTGTCCTGTGCATGTGTGTGTGTCTGTGCATTTCCCTTCCCACTGACATCACAGGGAGCTTAATTCACTTAATTCATTATATAATTCATTTGAGATGAATGATATTACATAGGTGCTTTGGATCTAAACATCACCATTTACAGTTTTCCCTATCACGAGAATTTATATTAGTATCCAAAGCTGCTTTTTAGCTTTTTCTAGAGCTCCAAGGACAATGCTGGTTAAAAGTCTCTTTTAAGATTTATATTTCTTATGTCCAACCCATTTATATGTTTTCAGAAATTCATACTAGAATAAAATAACAGAGAGAAAATAGGGTTTTGATTAGCTAGTATTGGGGGTGGAATAGTTTTCTCTACTGTTGTGTGTAATTTTCCTGTAATAAGAAGTAGGCCAAACACAGAAACACTGGAGTCACTGAGAACATTTAATATAATGACTGATTATTTAAAGTATGCTGTGAAACACTTTGGGTTTAGAAATACTTATGCCCTGAAGACTATAATGAAGAATGGCTGCATTCCACAGCAAGAACAGTGTTTGGAAAGCTTAGCTCACTCCAGCCTACTCACAATGATGATAAATTGCATGTATCATACACTGTATGCACAGTTTTTATGCAGGTGTTTTTGTTTTGCTTTGTTTTACATCAAAAAAACACTAACAAACCTCTTGCCTGCTTTTTTTTCTCCCAACTAAGAACATTTAGAAACATTCCTTCACTATTTCCACACCTAAAGTACTAGTACAACAGCTACATTAGCTTTGCAACAGAGATTAAATTCCTGAAGGTTTTCTAATCTGTTCTGTCCGTAAGTACTCTGCTCTGGAATGAAACAGGGGAAAATCCAGAATTACTTTGACCTCAATGTTCATAGCATTAACCCAGCTATCTCTGTTCTGTCCTTCACCTCTTCCACTGAGTGGGAAGAAGGAAGCAAAACCAGCTCACCGTGTACTCTTGGTAGGTCAGGTTGTAGCTTCCATGCTCTCACATTTACCAGGAACTAAAACAAGGAGCAATTTCTTGCTGACCTCTTTTTCAGAGAAGATTAGTTACGTTATCATTAGTAAGGTCAATGACTTCTGCAATATTGACCTTAACAGGAGTAGCTTCAGGGGTTACAGACATGAGTGAAAGACCATGTACTCCTCTCCCTCCTCCTCCTCCTCTGAAGAACAAATCCTGTATCCAGAGGGACGCAAAGATGGAGAAGAGCATGTCTGGGTCATCTATGCCACCCTCTCTTCATCCTAAAGCCAGTTTGAACCTTTATTTGCTCATCTGTTTAGACATTGTTTTCCCTACTCGTCAGTGTAGGCTTTTCAGGGAATCATTTATCCACAGTGACTCAGTTATTAGGTTACAACTAAATTAGTACACAGACCAGGGCCAGGGCATGAACCCAAGTATGGAAGGATTGTACCTTGCCACATTTTTCACCCAGACTGGCTAGCACTGACCCACGCTCTAGCTGGGGCATGGTCTGAAGTTAACGTGGGGTGGGTATTTATCTCAGTGTGATGGTTTGGAGGCAAAGGAGTAAAGAGAGTTTAACTACATCGACACAATATAAGCACCAGAGTTGACAATGTTCTCTGGCCGTTTTATTTACTAGCATAGCTATAGTTAAAGAGTTTCATATAAAATATTAATTTCTTACAACAATGCAAGAAACCATAAGGGTACAAATAGATACAAAGTTTTTACAGGCTCACATGACCTAATATACTTCTCAGAAACTGAAGTGTTTCATTACAAATTTACCATCATGAACAAAAAAGGCTTCCTCAGAAATATGTCGAAATTCTTAAATCACTGATAATTTCTTGCCAGGCAGGAACAAAACTTTAGAGATCATGGGATGCAATATTTCTGGCCATGTAAAATAAGTGTTGCAAAACTGAAGATGCTGCAAATGATTTCCTAGAACTTTGTTCCATATTATGCATTTTGTCTGAAATAATTCACTAAAAAGAAACTTCAGTTTCTCTCACAACTCAGACAACAGGGATTAATGCAGTAAAAGAGTTTAGTTTTGCTCTGTTTTTCATGTCCCAAAATTGCAGTGAGCTAACTGCATTTTATCTTAGGAATGTAGTCACGGAACATTTTTTTCATGTTCATGTACGACATATTCAAGAGGCTCATCTATTTCATTTTTTATTATTTTCTCAGACCAAAAGTATGGGAATTGTACAAAACTGTATGCAAAACAGAGAGACTTTGTCAGAAGCAATTTGGTTATAGATTAGTTTTGTTTTGTTTTGTTTCCTTTTGCCTCCACTAAAGCCATTAGCACTTAATAACACAACGTAATTCACGGATTCCCCTAGGCAATGAAAGATTGTAGGCCCAAATTTGTTGGGGGTGGTGTTAAATGAGGGTGTCTAACCTCAGAAATGATTCTTTGAACAACCATGTAAAAGATAAAAGTGAATTTTCTGCTCCACACCTCATTTTAAAGGGATTGCTTACTTACCTCTTGAAGATACTTCATTATCTTGAATCTGTCTATATGCATTTCTGAACAGTAGCAAGTAAGGCTTAAGTCACAGTCTCTGTTCCTACATTCCCTCTCCTCAACACTTCTAGACTGGGCAGATTTTTACTTGATGTTCTGGGTTCTGCAAATCCTACTATTCCTATGTATCACAAAGTGAAGTGCACACAGCAAAAGCGGGGCTGTGAGTTCCACTCAACTGCACAGCACTTGGAAATTTCAAAAGCTGCAAGGCACTGTGTAATTCTGTCCTATCCATTGCCTTTTTGTAGGAAAAAAAAAACACCAAAAAACCCTAGAATCTCCACAAATTAGGCTTGTTTTGCCTTCTTCACATCTGGTACAAAAAAATATAAACCACCACAAAACTGCTAAGTAAAATAAAATTCTGAAGAACTTAATCCAACCGAGTATGCTTGACTTAGTGCAAGGAGTTCATAAATTATTTCTGTACAGCACTTTTTATGTGATATCAGCAGCTCTCACAAACACATACCTGTAACAATGCTGACCTGTCCAGTATGAAGCAAACTAATCCACAATTGCAACATGGCTTAAGGTGGCTATTTGACAAGCAGCTGTCACTAAAAAATGTCCATAGATTGGATGTAGCATAAGGAACTGCTCAGAATAAGTAAGCAGCCTGGTCCTTTATGAACCTGTGTGACAAAAAGAATAAAAGTATTTGAGGTGAACAGGCTCTAATTCTTCTTGCTTGATCAACAAACCATCTTGACTGTCCCTCTTGTAATTTGTAAATGAACCAGAATTAATTTATGACTCAAGACTTTCTGGTTTTTATTCTTTCAGAGCACTTTGTGAAGTAGGTTATGTTGGGACATAACATACACGCTGTTTAAGTCACAGTCTGCACAGAATACAGCTGAAGAACTAAAGCCAAACTCAACTCAACTGAGTCTGAAATAGAATTAAGTCTGCAACATGCTTTTTAGGAAGAGCAGTTTAAATGCTAAACACAAGTGAGGTGTTTCTGTGACTCTGACCTAGTAAGTATGCACAGAATTACTCCAATTATATGGGGATTAGTGGGTTTCTCTTTAGGTCACTAATTCTTACACACACTTTAGCTAGATAAAAAATGATATTTAATAAATCTCCAGAATGATATCAGGAAGAAAGCTCACAACAGCTAAATACAGCCAAAAATCCTTCAAGAAATTAGCAAAGTAAAATAACATGTTGTGCATTATACTGGGGTGTTTATTTATTTTGTTAGTTTGATTGGTTAATACAAAAACCTCATAGATAAGGTGATTACAACACAGGAATAGTAGCCAAAATCTTGGTACAAAGCACTAAAATCCACCACCTCACTTTCTTCAAGGTCAGCATCGTTCCCAAGCCAAATTTCACAGAAATAATATACTACTTGAAAACAGAGCAGTGAGAAAGGGATCACTGGAGACTTAGGAGTCTGGCAAGTAAGTTCTGGGAAATTCTTTTTCAAAAGTGACTAAACTGGAAGCCAAGAGAGGCCTTCCTGAGCTTTAAAGGGGACCTGTATTGTAGACACACTGTACTGACCACAGAAAAGTAGTTTTTCTATTGGTCAACCTATCTTTAAACTTCAGAAATTACAAGTGAACCTTGGTCTTGATTTATATAAAATACCAAAACCAAAACTAAACCACCATGATGCCCCGCCCCACCCCCCCACCAAAAAAAAAAAAATATTTTTGCATTATCTGCATTATTATCTATGTGTTATTAGTTGGTCATATTAAAACTGTGCATGAAGCATGACCCTGAGCTCAAATGTGATGATGAAATGCCCAAACTCCTTTTCCCTTTCAACTTGCCCCTGCCCCAGACCAAAAGCAGCTTCTGACTCTTTGAATGATTAGGATGATACTGATGTTGTGACACTATAGCACACACAAAAATGTGTACTATAGTATTAGCTGGGAAAATCCATACGGATTACTTCGTTCTAATAGCAAAAATAGATTGTTTAGCTTTCCTAGACTGCTCTTTACCTAAAACTGTGTAGTCTCCCTTTTCAATTAAGAAAACAGGTTGTGCGTTTTTCTATCAGGTCATGAGGATATCTAGCCACATAAATATTCTTTCCTGACTATCATTACAGAACAACTAAAAGGGGAATAATCTGTTGTGCAGTTGATTGTCTTAAAGACATACATAAACTACCTTAAAAACAGTAAAAAGTGCAAAAAGCTTACTACAATCGAACAGTTGCCATTTTGACAATTAATAAGCATTTATTGCAAATAATAATAATAGTATTTTAACTAAATTGTAATGTTAACTCTTCCATTCAAAAGAGCATAAAAAGGAGAATGAAGGTTTGTGTCCAACTACTGATGCAATTCCTATGCTGCATAACACTGAAAATTACCCTGGTCATGATTTGACCTTGTCATAATTTGATCTCAAAGGCTGATTACCTCTGCACCCTGCAGCTGGAAGGAAATGTTTTCCAGCTCTTCGAAGTCACTCTGCATACTAGGCAAAACTGCCTAGTTGCAGTTTTTAATTCTGGAAGGGTGGCAGTCAATGGAGTGATGGAAAGAAATGCTTGGTGACTGAATACTGCTTATATTTCTCACACAATGTGCTATAAGATTTATATGATGCAGTTTATAACAGTCTGATTTTCCTTCTGCTGAAGTTTATTACCTCATTCATTTATTCACAGAAGGTTAAATTATATCAAAGAATTGATGACAGATTCTCTGTCATAAACATAACTCTTATCTGAGAACAAATCATGGCAAACTGGAAGAAATGGGAAACGATTTCATTTAGTGATACACATTGGTTCTCAAATATCTGACTTCAGACTTTGATTTCATCAAACAAAATTATACTAAGCCAGTTCAACCACCTTTTCTTCCTTTTCAGGAAATTGTAAGGATTATTGAAAACTGAAATTTGATGGAAGGTAATACGTGAGAAATACACACTAAAAAAAGATTCAATAAAATATGTTATATCTTAAAAGTCCTGTGCTAGGAACTGGGTAATGTTCTATTATAAGATGCTACTTCTCTTCATTTTTTTAAAGCTTTTATGCTCATTCTTACCTCAGATGCAGAAGCAGAAAGAAAATTTTCCATGTACAAAAAGGTAAGAACAGATTGCAAACGCTCAGTAAATTTTGAATATGAATTTCCTGCTACAATTATTTTCACATGTAAACTTAAGGGGTTTATAAACTGGTTTCAGAAGGCAAAGATAAAGTAAAAATCATTATGGACATTAAGTATCATTTTAATTGGTAAGTTCAAATTAATGATCTCAGAATTATATATTTGAACATACTAACAATGTATACTTGAAAAAAACCCAACATGGTATGCCAAGGAATTTTTTTTCTCCTGAAAAACATTTAAAATGAAGCATTGCCCACCATTTTTCATATGACTGTGCTTTTTTCTATCCAAGCAACACAGAAAGTGGCTGATGGGCTAGAACAAGGAATTCAGAATGTCTTCTTTATATTCACAAATGCATAAAAATATCCTGCTCTTCCCTCTGCTTTATTCAGACTTTTTCAGAGTAGGTTATGAACTTAACAAAAGCAGTTTTGTGGCCTGCATTTAAAGCAGATAAATTCCCTGAAAGAAAAGGAGGGATCAGATATGTGTTCTCTGCCAAAACACACTTACCCTTCCACTTCTTTCCTTACCTTGTTCAGACTGGTCCTTAGCAGGCAGATGGCTGCAGTTTTCTTGTCCATCAGCGTCTCCTCAGAAGACTGTAGACAGCACCCGTTGCCTGAACTGTGACAACATACCTACAATGAACAACGTCATGGCACAAAAATGAATCCCAACCTTGTTGGAGTTGTAAAAATATAAATGTAGTAGAAATGTAAATACCTTGTTCAAAATTCTCCCAATCAGGTACAAAGACATAGATACCTATTTGCCATTGATTGCAAATCAACTGTCTAAATGCCATTTAAATCTGGACTGTGAAGACTATGGTCAAAAAATTGTGCTGCCTTTTGCTGCAATTCACGTGGAGACTGTACTGCCTTGTAAAAAAAACAGATTCTTCTTCACTGCATAGCTCAACATCCGATTAATTTGAGCTCAATGAAAGCAATGACATAGTCTTCTTTCCAAAAATTTTTCATTTTTCTTATTCTGCAGATGGTTCTTCTGGGTATGTGTGTGCATGAGCATGTGTGTGTATAACCATTTGTTTCATATGAAACTTGGTTAGAATTAATACGTGAAGCATAATCATGGTCATCATTTGAAGTTAATGAAGACCTTCTAAACTAAGTCTATTTACTTCCAGGGACTAACTGTAAGAGTAAATTCTCCACTGGTGTCCAATAGGGAATATGCCAGCAAGAACTTGGCCATAATCACCATATAAAGAACACCAAATGAACATGTGCTACTGAAAGTGAGTAATGATCAAAAAATCAGACCTAAAACTCATAATGGATATTAAATACTTCGACTCTGGCACTTAACCAAGAGGACTAGGAGACAGAATGCCAACTATTAAAATTAAAGCATTACTTTTACTTCACATTTATTACACTTTCATGTTTTTCTGAGTGCTGCTGCCATCTTTCTGATCTGTCATGATAACTTGTTTCTGGCTCTTCCTCTATTTCTGTTGATCCAAGGGGCTCATTCAATACCCACCAGTAGAGGGGGGGAAATCTTTCCATGACTTCAGTGAACTCTGGATCAGATCTCACATTTTCTTAAACTTCCACGTCCTTTGAGACCCCAGCTCTCACATTTTACCTTAGACAATACTGTCTTCAGAAATGCTTATTTTTTTACTATGAAAATCTGTCTTTTCTTCTTGTTGATGAAGGTGATGCCAGCCTCATTATTTATATCACATTTAGCAAACCCACAGGAGTTAAGCAAATCTGGAACCCTCCAGGAGATTGACTGCCTTGATGAGTGTAGCATAAGTCACCCAGGCTGAGGCCATTCACTCAAATATTTCCGTGTGTAAATATTAAGTTACAATATACTGTAATGGAACTAACAGTGCATGCCCCAAGTCAGGTGCAGTGAATGAGCTCAGGTTCAGTACCAACAGTCACACACATGCATCACCCTTTGCTTCCAAAGGGACATGAATTATCTCAGATATTTAGACCAAGTTCTCTGTAATTTCACATCCCTGAGACACCTTTTTCTTTTGCTGTAGTCTAACTCTTACTCTGCAGGTAAAATTGCTCCCAGCCTGTAATTACTTGCCTCCACCTATGCCACAGGAAGGATGGGACACATGACCCACACCAGGACCACTTGTAGAAGTGTCTGTTACTGCTATAATGGCTAAGTCTTTTGAGCTTAAAAACAGATCTGCCCTTTGTTAATGGTCCTCTTTTCAGTTTGGAAGACTATTACCCAAACATGTGGTTGCATTTTGTGGTTTTGGACCCTTAGAGGAGGGGGAAGGTGAGACAAATTATTTAGTACATGAGGCACCTTACTAAGTTTTGTTTTACATGGATCACTTGGTTTTGTGGATTGTCTCCGGACAGAACACGCAGAATTTCTATGCCATCACTTAATAAACACTAGTGCAGAGAGTCTTTATGTTTTCTCTATTACTTACCCAGCTTATAGAGGAGAAAAGATCGGTGATATTTCTGCCATCTTTCCCAGTAAGTAAAAAATGATTCTTTAATCTTGCCAAAATAGAAAGGGCATTATGCCTTAAATCACAGCCTTTTCTGAATTCTCTTAAAATATCAGTGAATTTCCACATGCAAAATAATTTACCAACCTGTGCAGAAGCCATTTCTCCACTTGAAATGTCCCAATTTAATTATTTTATTAAATGTACACGGAAGCACTAGAGTTTTGTGTCCAAAAAGCTTCCAAACTTTCACTGTGGAAAGAAATATTTTTCACATTATAAATACGTAAAACAAGCTTGTGAAACTTCTTTAAGTCTAATTCATCTAATATAATGTTGCCCTCTGGTAAGTTACAATTATTATTTTACCTGCACTCTTTGGTTCAGTCATCATTCATGAAATCTCAGACTAAAAGGAGTTTTAACAGCTGGGTTATAAACCAAATCAGTGGAAATGTTGATGCAGCATTAACTATATCAATCCTAACAGGTGTCTCTATAATGACCCTTGCAAAAGAAACACTCTATGCAGGTCACCAGCAAGCTCCAAGGACTGTGCTGAAGTAGGGAGCAGGAAATAATGAATAATTAGGGTTTTCACTAACCAGAAAGATAGGTTATTTCAATTTCTCCCCATTAATAGTCACACTTGTAAGCATTATGGTAATATAGATTTCAGCTGCACACTTCCAGTAAACTCATGATGAAATATTAAAAAACAATCCAAAAGAGAAATTACTAATCTTCCAGTTACCTTACTCATTACTTGCAACCCCATGAGCTCTGTCACATATTCACATGCAGGTGTCCCTATAAAGTATTTTTAGAAAGCAAAATGGTGTCCATTGGAGTGATCAGTAAGAAAAATATGACACTGGCCTGCCGTATTTATTGTTTAAATCACATTTTAGCAAATGTCTTTTTGTTTTGTGTTGGAAGCCCAAGCTGAAATTTCCCTGGAGAGCTCACCAAGAGCCCACTGCAGAGAGCACCACCCCCACCCTCCTGGAGGTGCCTCAGGACGAGAGCGAGCTGCTGTCAATAGAAGCACTTTTGGGGTGCACTCCTATACACAAAAAGCTGGTATTCTGATGCTAGCTGCTTTCTAACCGTTTCATATTGAAGCTTTCTTCTCAATTTATATCTCTCTCAGATTAGCCCTGCCCAGTGCAACTCAGTCTATGCCATATGACAGACCACTTGTCACTTCTCTCCTTGTCACTGAATTTGCCTGCATCCCTGCAGAGCAGTAGCATCCTCAGTATACTTTGGATGGCTGTATGTCTGTGTATGCTAGAAGGAAATGTAAACTAAAAGCCACCGATTTCCCTCAGAGAAAGCTGAAGCACCTCCAGTGGTGATTAGTCAAGCTTTTTATTAGCTTTTGTATGACTCACAACGGGCTAAAAAGTATGATTAATTCCATTTCTAATGACACAATAATCAGTAGGAAAAAGAAGGACTGTAAGCAGTGTGCAGAACACCTGCTCCTTGAAAAAACCCAGGAGCCTTTGTACAAGAGAACTTAAGGATGCAGGCATATTTCTTAGTTTCTTAAACTGTTTCTGTCTAGCACACAATACAGCAGTTTATCTGAATCTCCAGAAAGTAATTTTGACTGTAAAATGTTACAGAAATGACTTGTGAAACACAGAAAATGCTAATATACTGTCAACTTGGTAGTGTTTGTAAGGAATCTGCACATCCCTTCAAACATAACACTTAATAGGACTGAGGTGGGGCGCAATGGTCATTCCCCAAGGGCCACCCACCAAACATCTCCTACAGGTTCTAAGGAGACAAAAGCACTTGTTCCTTGTTGCAATCTCCTCTGTTGTGCCTCCCAGTGGTAGTGTCCAAGCCACGACAGTGGGACTCAGAAATGACATCATACTCATTTACTTCTGTTGAATTTTCATTCAACTTGGGGGAGAAAGAGCGATAAGGAAGGAAGTGCCTACAAAAGGCCACGCAGGGTAGGAAACTCTTTTTCTCTTTTACATTTCACTCCATTGTAAGGGACAGCCAATATTTGCCCACATCTACAAGAACATCTACAGAACATCTACAGTTCTGATGCTTTAAAAGATAGTATCCCAAGTTATGCAATATCTCTGAAGACCGTTATGTAGAAGTTCTCCTGTGTAGATTGATATGATATTGCACTATAGGTTTAGAAACTGAACTCATGCAAATGGTTTAAGCAAAATTAATCAAGTCACCCCATCAGAGATTCCTGGAGAGCTGGAGTCTTTGCTGGTGGGATGACGGGGTTTTGCATGGGAGGGAAAGAACAGTGAGGGAGGAGACAAGAAGCACAGCACAATAGGTTGCTGGAGATTCTGTTGGGATCTGTTAAACCTGAATGAAAACAGGCACTTCAAGAGGGGCAGAAAGGAACACAACTCCTTTTCCTCCATGAAAGACATAAAAAGAGGTCTCCCTACTTTGGGTATACTCCAAGACAAGTCCCCGTGTGGCCTCATTAGCACTAGAGCTCCCTCTTCTGACCCACTCCACTCCTCCAGTTCAGGGTGTGGACCTTAAATATTCACATGAGCACTGGCAGGACACACACTGACTGGCACCCAGCTGGGGTCTCCACAACTGAGCTGGTATTTTCCATATCCTGTCAGCTTCAGACTGTGATTTACAGGGGTATAAAATTGCAGGATGCAAAACCTGAAACAGCACATAGGTAGCTTGATTCAATGAATTTCTTCAGACATGCTCCAAATATTTGTTTAACAGGCTAAAACCAAAGGTACAAGTATTACCTTCAGAGGAAACTTACAATTTAGAGGTAGCCACCTGCCGAGACTGCCTCCAGGTAACAACTGTTTGCCATGTGACTCTCTTCTAATTCATGTGTAACTTGGGGTTTCCTTGTGGACCTCTTGTATCAAAGAGATACAAAGAAATGTGCGCAAAGTTTTTCATTTTTCTGTAATAGTAGCAAGTTCCTACACAAATTCCAGAACAGAGTAAGTTGGCAGCCTCTCACAACTAAAAATATTATTTTTTCTTACAGAAAAAAAAAATTAAGTACCACTTGACGTTCACATTTTTTATCATCTTGACATTATAAAACCCAAAGGAAAGACTAGCAATTCCCTTTTTGTGCTGCCAGCATTGGTCTGCCTTTGATTTTCACTTTGCTATGCCTAAACGTGCAAGTGCTCTTCAGAGAGGCCAGATAAAAAGATGTGGAGCATGAAGAGTCTGTTATTCACCATTTCTTTGGAGGGTAAAATCAAAATGGAGAGTTTGACGCTTCCTAAAGAGCCACTCGATTTTCGAGGCATGTTCATGTACAATTAACTCAGTGTCTTTAACATTAAAAAGTAATACTAAGGGGGAAACATTCTCTACTGTTTAATCCCTTCTAACACAGCATCTGAAATCTAGCCAAGTGTCACATGTGTACAGTACTCAGTATACACAGAAAGTATATGAAGTCAGCAAAACACACAATTGCAGGGTTTCTACTGCGAAAAAAGCAGGTCTGACCTTTTGGCAGAGTAAACACTGCTTTCTCACCCAGATACATCAAACCAGCTTTGTATTTCATCATGAGTTTCCCTTGTCTTTTTCTTTTCCTTTTTTTTTTTTTTTAAATTACTATTTTTAAGTTTTTCCTGATCATCTAAAACCAGGGGGAATAATCCTAATGATCATAATCCTTCCCCTGCAGCCCTCCTCCTGTTCCCTCCCTTTCTTTTTTAGCGTGTTGGCAACCCTGATCAATGTTGATTCATTGAAGGGAATAGAATCTGCAAACTCTTCGGTAACACTAGACAAGCTGCTACTACAAGCAGCTGCAGTTGCAGTTCGCATCTCACTAGGGGTTTTTCAGAAAACCCACCCACAACACACAAGGGGAATTCTCCCGGACAAGCTGCAGGTGCTATGGATATTTTCATTTAATATTCATTCTTGCAATTCAGCACATTTGTAATCCATGTGGTAAACTGTTACTTACATTTCTCCCAACGGACCACAACCAGATGTCGAAAATAAGAAGTCCAGTGGAGATATCGCTTCTTCTCCTCTTCATTGTGCATTTCAATGGTCTTAAAACAAATCTGCTTTCTCAGGACAGAAAAATGTGCTTTTATATTTAAAGACATTTTTGTTGACATTAAGTAATAATATATATATCCAAAAATTACAGGCCCCATGTAGGTTATTAAGTGCTTTAATTGGATGAGTATTCTTTGCTGCATTAGAGAAAATGTACACTTCTTACTAAGCATCATTTCGTATTGTTAACTAAAAAAACAAAAAAAGATCATGATGGAATACTGCATGGTTTCATAGACAGTCTTCTGTTTATGTCACAAAGTTGTCCCAGAAGGCTTGATTTCCCCAGTGTCAGGAGATGGGAATTCCTGTACCTGTCTGTTTATTTGCTTTGTTTGTTTGTAAGCATTTCTATTATACTCTTCACCATACCATTTGTATATTCTGAAAGCATGCCAGAGTTAGTGATTTTCCAATACCAAAAAGAACCAACATTTGAGCTTTCTGCAGAATTGTATTTACATACACATTAGTGATTGTCTGCTTGTTTTTGTTGTTTTTTTTTAAAAAAAAAAAAAGACAAAGACAAAAGAAAAACACAGAATTTTTATCTGATGCAGTTTTACAAACAACCCCCAGACTGTACATCAATGACCGTAAAGGATCTGCTGTTCTCTTTGTTTTCCTACACTTTGCCCATTCCCAGCATCATTGGGTACATTCCAGCAGTACTTGAAATAACACTAAAGCTTTCATTAATAACTCCTCCACAAGAGAAGTAGGGGTGGGAGGAAGATCACCTAAAGCCTCAGGTACAAAACTGTTTACATTTTTATAATTTTTTAGGGTAAAAATATTATTCTGCAAATGAATGTCCACAGCCTCTTGGCTTGTGCAAGTATCTCCAGATTCATAAACAGAGTCAAAACAGTAACATCAGATGCAGGTAAGAAAAGATGATTCTTTTCCTGGATGTTTTTAAATTATAAACAGATGTTGATATTTTCCTTAGTGTTGAACCAACTCTTGTTTTTCATACCGAATATGTTCCTGATCCTAAAGGCCCTAGCAGAAAGCAGAGTTCCATATGGCCAAAGGATATATTGAAGGAGATAACTCTTGTCCTATAAAACTTTCCACAGAAATTCAAACTCATTGAACAAAGTCATATTCTTTTCCTGACATTTTTGAGTCAGAAAGAGACCAGCCTCTTTATTTAAAGTTCCTGCAAAGACAGTTTGAATGAACATAAAAATCTGGTGAATAAGGACACCACTGCAATGCATTTAATTGGTTTATTCGAGCCCTCAAAACTGGTTTCTTTTGCATCTGTCTCTCTAAAGTCAGGAATTCCAGCATAAGCTTAGGTCATGATTAGATTAGTGACCTCATCCCAGTCTCATATTGCAGGCATTGGCCATGACCTTCTGTTTCAGGGCACATGGGGTGAAATCCTAGCTATGCTGAAGCCAGAGGGGCCCAGACTGACTCTCTCCTCACATTCTCAAGTCCTTCAGGCTTTGCAGCTGTGCTGCAAAAGGTGACATGGCTGCAGAATCCAAAGGGTGAGTTGACCGTCCTTTCTACAAAGTAAAAATGTTCACGTAGAAAGGGTTTATTTTTTTTTTATTGGGGGGGGGCGGAAAGGGAAAAAAAAAAGTAATTCTAAAAGATTGCTTGAAAATGTTTGGAAGAAAAGGATGCTTGCCTCAGAAAAGACTATATGTAAGAACAATGTATAAGTAAGAACCCACTATGCAGGGTGCCAAGGTAAATCCTAATCAAGCAGCTACCAAAGATATGCAGTAATAGCCCGAGTAGGTGTACAGCATACACTTGAAACCATATCTTACCAGGGCTACTGTGACTCCTTCATGAGAATTACATCAATTCACATGTTGAGGTGGGAGAAAGATGAAAAAGCTCAAGGGCCTAAAGCACTGCTTTTTCCACATGCATTACCATTACTGAAACACCTGAGTTAAATAGCGTATGTTAAGCTGCTGTAAAAAAATTCAATAGCTCTCATCATAGCCTAGAATTTTTCATTTCCTACTTGTGGTGAGATGCTGGTTGCACCCTGGGTTGCTGTCTGGAGCATGTAATGACAGTGGTTCAGGGCCCATTAAAGGTATTCTCTTTTTACAATGCCAACAAGGTAGTGGCAGTAAAAAGAGAGAGGGGGAAAATCGAAGGCATAACAATATTGGTGAATGAGAAGCATATGTGCCGACAGAGGAATGCGTTCTGCAGGGAGCTGCAGAGACTTAGTTAAATCCGGATGGTCTATGGGGTTCAGAGATGTGACAAGAAATAAGGAAGAACAGTGGGAGGGTGACAGGAGACATCAGCACAAAATAAAGTTGGTGAAAAGATGGATGCATTTGCATGTGGCTATTACAGCAAGAATATTTTTACAGTATTTTCAAGAGAAAACAAATGTAAAATGCTAATGGCAAAACAGTTTCTAGGCTCTGGACTCCATGGAGCTACATGAAGGCGTAAGCATTCAAGAGCCATTAATTTACATTCAATTTTCAAAAATTATGTGTAGCAGTTAAGATGCTATGTATTGCTATGTATTACTATATTTCAGTGCCTAAATCTGTTCTGACAATGGAAATTCAACATCAAGTCATTTAAACTGTTTGAACACTTTATTCTGACACTTTTGCCTTTAATTAAACCAAGCCTATGATAATTCAACTAATCATGTAAATACTAACTAGAATAATGAAATAATGTTAATGGAAAAAATAGAGGACTATTTATTCCAGCAATATAAATCATAGCTGTGAAATATCGCATCAATTGCATTCACCCAGACTTCAGATAGTAACTGATAATATTTTTAAAAAAAATAAAATCACAGAATGGCCATATATAGACCATATGATTGGTCAAGATGATATCTGAAGATGTTGCCTTAGATTGTCTTCTTTTGTGGTCATGAAAAATGAAAAAGAACAACACCTGAAACCAAAAAGTAAAAAGTCAAGGTATCATTTGTAGGTACTATATAACTAGACCTTCTGGTTCTGAATACTGAGAAATACAATGAAGAGTAGTTCACAGAAATGGTATTTGAAAGAATCCTGAAACCTAGTTAAATATATACCCGTATACTTTGCATTTTATGTAAGACAATATTAAATGCCAATGTTTTAGTTAGATAAAATTTTAGTGGAAATCTTATCAGTGCCTTCACAGTTTGACTGCTTTAAGTCCACACCTAAAGCTTTTCCTTACTTGTTTTTTTTCCCTACTTTTCTCCTACTGTCTTTACAATGCAATTGCCTCCCAAACATCATTTTATTCATTCATGAACCCACAGCAAGCCCTTTTGAAAGCAAAACCTCAGATAACATACACTCAGATTTCTGCAGTTCCTTGTTTCGTTTTATCCAAAGGATGTTCATGCCCTCTTGGTACAATATTACAGTGATAACATTTTCTTGGAGGTCCTCACTTTCAGTTACCACTACTAGCCTTTGGACTGGAAAGTCTTCAGGCTATGGACCGTTATTTTAGATTTTTTTGAGTTTTTATCCTTCATAGAGAAGTTTGTAATTTAGTCAGTCTAACAAGTATACCGTATGCATATTGAAGGAATTGAGGAGTCTCTCATTTTAGAAATTCAGCATGTCGTCTAAACAAAGCATATATAAAATACTGCTTTTGATTTTCTGCATGACTTTCCTCCTTTCTATGGTTCTTTTCAATGCAAAATATACCTTGAAAGTTGAAATTTCTGGGCTTCTAAGACTAACCTAGAATTTATCATTTATTTTTCCATGTACAATGCCACTGACTTCTGTGACAGCACTTGAAAGCAAAAACTTCATGATCTACATTACATTTAAAGACCTTTGTTCCCGTGGGAGTTTTGAACAGAATAAGGTCCATCAACACCTCTTGAATCTTCATGCTTTTTAGATTTCCCTTGCTTAGTAATGCAAGGAAGTATGCAATTCCAATTAAACTTGGATATCAGCCCTTTGTTTGCACATAATGACAAGGCAATCAGACAAGTTCATAACAAATAAAATTTTGATATAATTTTGGTCTTTGACAAAAAAAAAATATCATTGCTCAGTTTAGATCCTATGAAATTCCCAGCACACCTGGGGAAAAAATTAGTTCTTAATTTTCAAGTCTCTGTTTTGTCCAGAACATGTATGGGTGTCCACTACTCCAGTGAAATACCACATGAATAACTGAATGGATCGCATCTGAGAGAGCTCAATTTCAAGGATATTGCGAACTTCATAGCTGAAGCCATGATTCATATCAGATAAAGTATGGACTGCTTCTACAAATGTAACCCTTAGGGCTACCTAAGATTGCTTATGAAGAGATGAGATTCCAAGGGATAAGGTCAGAAGTACCTTATAACTTGGGGAAAAGAGTTTAAAGTACCAAGAGAAAACTGACAGTGGGAAAAGTTTTCATAGCTCTCAACAAAAGGTCAAAATATGCTTCTTGGAACTTATGAAAGTATATTTTTTAATTCCCATTTGGATGGACTGTGAAAAACTCAGTCTCAAAATGCTCAGAGACATTCTTCATAATTGCCTGAAGGTGAGGTTGGCCCACAAAATGTTTCAGTTATCAAAGAAAATATACCAGCACATTTCCCTTCAACACACATGGGCTTCAATTCAACAGAGCACTTGATCTGGTCTATGAATAGTAAGTGGTTCCTTCTTGAAGATCTTATTGGAAGAAAGGAAACCCAAGAAAAGCAGTGAGACTATTTATTTGCTGTATTACCCAGCTGCTCTTAACTGCTGGCTATCTCACAATTTTTAATCAGATTGAGAGGTTTTTTTGATATGGCTTCACTTTTCTGGAGTAATGTTGGAAATGCTCAAGTCCCACTGAGGAAAGTAAAATATATGGGAACTGTCTTTCTTTCTGCAACTTCATTTTCCTCTGTGCAAGTAAAGCTAACCATTTGAGGCACAAGGGAATAAAAAGATCTGTTAAATAGTTACATTCTTTTTGTCTTAGAAGAAGGTGGAACAATAATCTGACTAAACAATGGATCAATTTTCCAGAGACAAAATGAAGACAGTCTATAGTTAAAAGCAAAATTTGTAATTAGAAAAAGAAAAAATGAGTGTACTTATGGTAGATATAGCCCCATAGATATGCCTTTCACAAGCATTAGTAAAAAGCATAACATTAACTGACATTTTTAAAAAATGAAGGAGATTCCTGAGGATTAGGAAGTGGCAAATACAACTCCATTAGTTTAAAAAGGGTCAAGAGATTAAAGACCAAGAAACTAGAGACCAGTGAGTTTAACATCTGTTGAAGGGAAATCTTGGAAACTTTAAACTATGCAGTAGGAAGAACACCTGGGAAAGTGGTTTGGTTAAGTGTAAGCAGTGTGGAATCAAGTAGGTTGTGTTTAACTATTAATACCAGTAATAAATAGACCTGATCTGCTGGACCTGCTTGAAGACAGCATCTTGTGATAAGAGAAAGGGAACTTAGTGGCTGTGCGTAACAACATTTAGTCATACACTAGAATGTATAAAATAAAATATGAGGAAGCAGGTCAAAATACATGCTGGATAGAAATGCCATTTAAGAATATGAAAACAAGCTTGGGATCTTTTTAAGTTAGAAAAGGGTTCCAACCGGGATAACTGAGAGGTCAGTTTGAGTCCTCTCTTATGTGTAATATACATGCAATATACTATCAAAGTAAAGCTGTTAAAAATAGTATTCAAGTACAAAGTGAATTTTGAGAGAGTAAAGTTGGGTTTGTTTATTCATTTACTGATTTTAAAATATGAGCTGATTTTGGCAAGGAATTTCAAATTTACATATTCATGCAGTCTTGCTTTTATGTCTTTGGTTCATCCATTCTGATTTTCTCCAACTAAAGCTTGTTTGGAACTAGTCTCTATAATCTTTGGAATAAATCTGTGTCTTTATATTGAGTACAATGGGGTTTCAATAAGGACTGGGACTCTTAAGTAAGAAGTCTACGGAGTAGTAATCAACGATCATGCATGGGATTTTTCTGAGCAGTTGGTAGTGTATAAAAGCACTGGAGTTCTTTAGCTTAAAATCCAGGGGTGGCTTTGAGGAAGACTGAAGGGTTGGGGGATCTAGGTTCTCTTCCCAACTCTACTACAGACACCTTGTGCCAGTGAGTACATTCTTCTACAGCCTCTGTTTTAGTTTCCCCTTCTGTTAAACAGAGATAATAAAACCAGCAGGTTTTATGAGGTTAAAGGTGTTGAAGTTGTGAATTCCTGTGAAAATGTAGAATGTGAAGATCTACAAAAGTACAAAACATTCTCATTCCAAAGGAAATATGTGTGGCATATTAAGCACAGAAGGAGTCCTCATTTGCTGTGAATCAGAGGTAGTACTTCATCTACTGTATCAGGTTATAAACCTTTTGACAAGATTTGGGTATTAATATGTCTCCAGATGCATTTGACCTCTTTCTTCTGTGCAATCATCAGGTTTGTTACTGAAATAATGATATGTTAACTAGGACTGGGTGAAAGAAAATGCACTACAGGTTTAACTCCCAGTGCTGCTTCTCAGACAGGGACATGATATGTTATGGAGGACCTGTGCCATCAGGTGACACCGAATTAAGCTGTCACTGAAAATTCATATGAGAAACCTTCCTGACTGGGTTATTTGAGCAGCTGGTCCTGCTGGCATGCACTAGTTTCTCTGGCAGAGTTTAGGAATAGGTCTGTTCCCAGAGGAGAACATCTCTAGCTGCTCTCCAGCTTGCCAGCAGCATCACTCTCCAGTGTGATGACTGGCACATTGGGAAACAGGACCTGACAGAGTTCGTGGGCCCAAATCGCCTAACACGGTGCAAGCCCAGGTCTCCCAGCAGCACGCAGATGGGTACTCTTTTCATATACTGCAGTGAAACAGGATGAGGATTTAAAAGAGCAATTAGACCAATAGGAGAGGAAATCTACACATAAGACTGCTTTGAAAAGCAGATTTTCCAAACAAATGCTTTACGACTCTTAATGAAGAAAGATATTTCTTTCAGTTCCTATACAAAATGTCTCTCATAGCATCTGTTTTCCCTGTTTTTGCATGAAGAAATACAAACTTTAAGTATTTTTTATTATAGCTGTTTAATGACATTCTGTCTCTCAAACTGCAGCTGTTTGTGGTGTTGATTTTACCAAAACTTTACCATATAATCCCTATGTTTTTCCCTTTGTCCAACAGTGCAGAGAGGCTAATAGAGGGAGCACAAACTATTCAAATTGGTTACTTGCCCCTAAGTATTAATTTACATTCATCATTGCTGAACTGCGCTTGTTATTTATCGGCCTATGCAGCTGATGTTTTTCGAGGAAATGATGTTTTTTACGTGTTTTGTTTTCTTTTTAATTATTGTGTGTTTACCTCTATTTCATGAATCAATCTCAGAAACAAATATAATATTTCCTGAAAATAAAACTGTTGTTTCCATTACTGCTCTGTCTACAGAACTGGACACTAATTTCAATGAAGAATTTGTGTGGAACATTAAGAAGGGGAGACTAAAGAAATCTTACACAAAATCCAGAGCTGAGGTTAGAGGTTCAGCTGAAATAAATTAATGTAGCTCAGCTGGGTATACTGATTTTTAACAGCTAAAAATCTGGGCTGTAATATATTGTATGGAGTAAATTAGTTTCCTGTTTACTCTGGTCCAGATCCATCCCACCTTGCTTTAAGTAGCTGAGACATCTTCATTGGGAGCATACTCACATCATCTACAGTCTGTTGATAGAAAAGTAGCTGAAAGGCAGATACATGGCATTTTTAGCTGTAATTTTTTTATCTCTGGACATGTCTGCCTAGGGTGATTAGGTAGTCACCATAGCTCAGACGTGTGCCCTAAATTGTGTGATGAATCTGAGCTTTAGACCTTCCTCCCAGGCTCCCTGAGGACAAGTGGGATTCAGCTTCAGCTTTAGATACTTCAATTTAGAAGTCTAAAGAAAAGCATGCAAGGGATGCTCCTTCACAATGAGACTGGTCAGTCACTGCAAATGACTCTTAGGCTTATGTGAGGAAGACAGGGCAAGTTATTTTTCTTGCTACACAGAGCAGATATGTTTTAGCATGACAAGAGCTGGCTGGTATTCTCCTATTCTCCATAGTAAACAAAAATTGAAAATCTAACTTTCAACTAAGAAAACAAGTAATTTTTGCTTGTAAAAGTTCTGTTGTGATATTTCAGAAAAAAAAAAAAACCAAACAAACCAATGAACAAAAAAAGCCCCTAGTTTTGCAGCCTTCGACTTTTGATGGGAAGTTCAGGTTCCCTGGTTGAGCTACATCTCCTAAGGAGTAGGATGGTGTCCAGCCTCAGTAAGAGGAGGTGACACAATATCAGATCCTGCAGGAAGTACCCCTCTGAGCTGTGGCATTAGAGGGCTTGGACCTTACTCCTATTAGGATAAATGAAATTCAACACCACAGAAAAAAATATCCAAATAAAATATTATGATTGTCTTAGGTTTTGGAGGAATTTCTGATCAAAATCAAACAGACAAATCTCAGAACATTATAAAGACTTTTCACCAATAATAAAATATCTAATCCAAAATTTAGAAAATAATTCAGACAGATTTTTTTTTATTATCTTCTGGATGCAATCTAATAAAAATTCACAATTCATAATTAAGGTGTTTATTTTGATAGATAAACATCAGTGAGTCAAAAAGCACTTGATTCTTCTAACATTATCACTGTTCACCTGAGCAGTCAGCTTTCTGAAATAACATTATTTCTGCTCTGCAGCATGATTTTCAAGATTAAATACATTTAAAAGATTATTTTACAAAGAGAAGACTACACAGCAGTAGAACTAATCTAGCAATGTTTTTGAATGTTTACAATACATGGTGTTTCTTCCTCATCTGTTGTAAATCAATAAAATTCCATTTAGAGTCAGGTACAGGCTGTGCAAAATCTGGGAAGCAAGAATGGCTGAGCTGGGAAATTGCTGGAGGACCTATGAATTGGTTTCCCCATTCACGTGATAGGGAAGATAACTCCTACTCTCCAGAGTGCAATGCTTTAGAAACAGAGACTAATCAGGACTATGAGCGGGAAACTTTTCATGCTTTTGCATTAAAGCAAGCTGTCAAACACTATCCATGAAGCTGTTTAGCTTCTGGTAGTTCAATATTTCTTAGGAACAACCAATGGAAAAAGATCAGAGGTTTAAAGGCTAGACTACTAAATTTCCTGAAGACTTTGCGCCAAATACCCAATGAAATAATCACACTGAATAAGCATTAGCTTACCTCTGCGTTTTGTTAAATAGCCAAATGAATGAAAATTTGATAAGACACAATGTTTTTTTAAGGAAAAAACCCCTTCATTTCCAGATGGCAAAATTGGGGAAAATAGGCAATGAAATGTTAGAAAAGGGGTGAAACCAGCCAAAGCCTTGCTTGTTTTTCCAAGACTGGGTTGAGTGGCTCAAGTCAGAAATATACCACCAGAATGAATGTTTCTCAGATCTGGCAGGCCAATGAGCAGACATTCAGTGTATAAATAACAGCCAGACATTTTATTAGTTTTTCTCCAAATTTTTCAGCTTTCAGGAATCATAAACTGAGATTTGTTTTTTAGGTGCTTTTGAAAATAAAATATTGATCCTGAGCATTTCTGAGGGGGTGGTTAAGAGAATTCCAACTATAACTAAGACCAAAGTTTGCTCTTCTGAACAACCCCCTTAGCCCCATCAAAGGATGTAAATCAGAGAAGCATTAGGATAATTAGCATTCATGATGCTGAAGAAAAAAATTGTTTGCAGGAAGGGGAACTAACTGGCACACTTAAAGACTGGGGAATCATTAACTGTCTGAACAGAGTCTGTTGTGAGTCGTTCCAGACAGCACTTATTCCATGGTATTTCCATACGTTTACAGGGAAACCAGAACTGCACAACAGCAAGACACTTGACCTAAAACACATGGCAAACTTAGGACATGGCAAATACAGTTCATCCCCGACAAATAGGTTTGTTTTGCATGGAGCAGGAGCACAGTGAGAGAGAACTGCCCTGGAGAGACAGTAAGGGAAATGAAGACTGTGCCTTCACTTGCTGCACCCCATGTTTAAGAAGATGCGTTCCATCACTGTAGAGCTTTTATGCAAGATTCCAAAAAAAAAAAATAGGCCCATGGTTTTGGATAAAAGCATCACTCTTTGGCAAACAGCAAACCAAAGTCTGTTGAGGATAGGGTGGGTATCCAGCAATCTACTCACTCACTCTTAATTCATCCATGAGCACAAGTTATAGTACAACATAGGCACGTAAATTCAGATATCTGAACAGAACTGTCTTCTTGCTAGACATGAAAATTCAGGCTGGTAAACATATGATAGCTCCATTCCTGTTTTGACAGTTCTGTGAGTCCAGCAATAAATTCTGGACTGATTTTTATTTGATCCTCTCATTGTGTCACGATAAATTTGTGCCAGCACTGACTCTCAAAGTATGGATTATATGTTTCCCCTTCACATCAAGAGACATTAAATTCCACATATATCACACATTTATAGCAGATGTTCCTAAACAGACAAACCAGGTGCTAAACATATTTTATTCTGATGGGTAATTTTTTAAATTATTGCAATCAATGAGCTAATAATACTGGTGGTAATGATGAAGTCAAGTTATTATTACCCATTACATTTAATCATTGACAGCAAGTTAATTGGACCTAATTGGAGAAATCATCATAAATAACATGGAGCAGATGGTAGACGTTTGTTTTTTCACTTCCAAATCTATGTAACAGAGTTATAGATAAAGTTTGGATGAACCAATGTAAAAGGGCAGAGAGCACATGTATCCCCCCATAAAGCTATAGTTCACATTGGCAGTGTTGCAAGTCTAACAGGCACAGACAGCTTTGACAAGGTTGGATGGACAAACACAACTTTTTATCTGTTAACTGTGCCTCTCAGCTTTTTTATACACTGGTTGCAGTCCTATGTGCTCTCTCAGTTGCAGCAATGAGGTTCAAGGGTGATGGAGGTAAAAGGGTGCAAATGAAAAAGGAAGCAGGAAAGGGGAAACTGATCTGCTCAAACAGATGTGTTTAATGTATGAACTTCTGCATTTGACCTTATCACTCTAGACTTCCTTTGGGGAGAAATAGGTGCATCCTGGGTGTGACTGATCTTATCCTAACACAGACTTCCCAGAGAGGTTAGAACAGCAAGACGAAGTCTGTTTCTCCCTACCAAGTATAAATGGTGTCAGATGGAAATGTTGACATACAGATGTCTAAGTGAGAAGATCCCACCCAACTTGTACACAGACTGAGCCAAAGACCAGGGAACAAAGCAACAAATTATGCTCATCTTATGGTAGCATGTCCACACAGGACAAGAAGCAATGACTGCAGAAATGGGAGCAATGCTCGTGTTAGCTTTAACTACCTGGTACAGGAGTGGCAGGGTTGTGACTTCAGTGCAGGTTAGTTGCCCAAGTTTACACTCACTTTCACCACTAAACCAAACACTTTCAAGGCAATGAAACTCAGTCCAGTTTAACAGTAGAAATGGTCCCTTGTATGCATAGGGACTGCACCAATTAACACTCTCCTGGATGATTCCCAGGCATGACTTCAGAGTGAGAGCAAACCCTTCCTGTTAAGTAGCTGGAGTCAGCTGCTCAGTTCTGGAGGGCAGGGAAGTTTAGAAATATAGAAATAGCCAGATCATCACAGTTGGCTGGCAGGCCAGAGGAATGTCCCTGTTTCTGTTCCTTTCATTAGTTCAGATTTAGCAACACTGTTCATAAACTTGTGTGGGTTTTTTTTTTCTGAAGTTCATGGCATTCTTTGGTGTTGCTACCCTCCATTCTAGGGAAAAAGAAAAAAGGGGGGATATAACATCTTGTGATACACCATGCCTTATTATTAAGACATACTAAGAATGTATCCTTTTGTTCCTGCTTAGTTATATCTGTGTGTATTTCAGATTTTCCCTCTAATAAGTATTTACCTGTTGTCTGATTTAAATGGGAAGTGTCTTATCTACTTTTTCATACTGCATCTAAACTGCAAGGAAATGAGAAATAGAACACGCAGGGGTGCACTGTGGGATGACCATGTTATAAATCTAGGAACATTATTTCACTCTTACATCAGTGATATCAGTCATTTCTACATGTTCTCAAGCTGTTAGGAGGACACTTGAGAGCAGTGTAATAATCATCTCTCAGAAGCCCTTTGTGGTCTGTGCACATACCACCCTCTCACTGAAGTCCATCATTTATGCAGAGCCTATTGCCTAGCTTTCCTCTCATGCTTCTGCAATGTGCAACCTGTAATCAGCTACTTTTAAGCCTATTTCCTGTTTGTAAAACCTGACACAAATAAGTGCATTAGAGCTACTATATCACACATGTTGTGCCCTCATTGCAGCACAAAGGTTTCCTACTCTGTAGAGGGCCAAGAGTGGAGGGCACGACATCGGCCCCAGGTTCTGGTTTGGTTTCCTGGACTGATAAACCTTGTAGCAGGTGGTTTTGAGAAAAACAGTCTACAGTTGGAGTTTACTCCTAATTCCCTACAGTCAGAAGGTTTATATAATGTTTTAATATTCAACAACTAAACCACAGTTAGGAAGTGAGGTATTTTGAGGCCTGTTGAAGGCCACAGATTTTTTTACTGACTCGGTCCAAGGTTAAATGATAAATTAGATGAAAGGTTTAGAATGCCACAAAAAGAGTATTTCAACCACCCACAGAAATGTATTTTTATATGGTTGGGATGATATGCAATAAAAAAATTACATACTCTTTTTTAAAGTTCTCCCATTTTCCTATAAATGTTTAAAATTGTTTGCCTCCCTGTAAAATATTGTCATAAATTTGTTTCTTTACATTTCTTGTGTAAATGTTAATACCTTGTATAAATCTTCATCTTCAAGTGTAATTTATACTGTAGTTTACTCATTCATCTGTACCCATACATTCACACTTCAAAAATTTCCATACAGAAATGAATTTTGAGAAAATTCTGAATATCGATCACAATTTAAATGTGTGTGAACTTACTTCTTTCCGATGTACATTCAAATTAATTGTGGTCAGTTATTTCAAGACTGTGTTTATCTCTGAAACTACATCATAAAAAACACCATGCATGAGGAAGTGAATGACGAGTGGCATTACCATCTCGTATCTTGTCTCTAGTTGTTTTCTGCATTTATTTTTTGCTTATTTTTCTTTCTTTGATTGGATTTTTAGTGCAACCAATTTTAAAATTGAATATTAACACAAAAATTCTGATCTCTAACCATGTAAAAGTTAAGCATTTTGCGTAAACTAAGAATGTAGACTGCTTCAGAAGTCAATGCAAAAAAAAGACTCTTTGAGAAGGTGATTTATCGTATTTTGTTTGAGTTCTGCAAAACTTTCTAGACATTTAATTGGGGATTCAGTGTGTGGACTCATATTTATACTTAATACAAGGGATTATTTTTTTCTAATTTTTTTTGTCCTCTATTGCAAACTTACAAGGTGTGAGAGCTTACATGTCCCTTGGAAACTGTGATCTTTCAACAGTCATTGCAGAAGGAATCTTAGTGCCTAGACTAGAGGTGATTTACTTAGTTTTAGGTTCTGCAAGCTGATCTTTGGATTTGTAACTCTTCCCCATAACAGAAAGTAAATGATGCTGAAACTAGCAGCTCCAGAAATATTTAATCCTAGATGGAAGTTATTCACCCATCCAGGAAGCTGACAGTCAGGTAACACAGGAATTCAACTTGTTGATATGAAAGTTAGCATACATAGTTTTCAGTAAAATAAGAATCCATTCAAACTTCTGATGTTCCCTGACTGAATTACTGAACTGAATCAAAATGCTTTTCAGATATTAATATCTGGAAGACAGTTCTCCCACCCATACATAAACCAGAGAACCTGAGCTCCAGCAAGAGCACCCTCTCCACAGTCTATATACAATATAAAACAATCTTACTGACCAAAATTTCAGCATCTAGCATCCTAACAGTGATGAAGTGCAGTTGCCTAGGACAGACTGTAAGAAGGCTGGCTGGCACTCCATGATAATTATCTTTTGCTCTCTCAAAGCCGTCAGAAATTGCAGCTCAAAGTCCTCCAGTATGTCCATGAAATTTGGTGGGAATTTAGAAGTTAAATGCAAATGTGATGGGCTGCACCCTACCTCAGTACTCATTTGAGAACCTGAAGCTAGCCAGGATGAATGTAGTCTCCCTCTGTTTCATGTAGCTTAGTCACAGAATCACAGAATGTTTGGAATTGGAAGGGACCTCAAAAGATCATCTAGTCCAATCCCCCTGCCAGAGCAGGAATGCCTAGATCAGGTCACACAGGAACATGTCCAGGTGGGCTTTGAATGTCTCCAGAGAAGGAGACTCCACAACCTCTCTGGGCAGCCTGTGCCAGTGTTCTGTTACCCTCACTGTGAAGAAGTTCTTCCTCACATTTATGTGGAACCTCCTATGATCCAGCTTGCACCCATTGCCCCTTGTCCTATCATTGGATGTCACTGAGAAGAGCCTGGCTCCATCCTCATGACACTCACCCTTGACATATTTATAAACATTAATGAGGTCCCCCCTCAGTCTCCTCTTCTCCAAGCTAAAGAGACCCAGCTCCCTCAGCCTTTCCTCATAAGGGAGATGTTCCACTCCCTTAATCATCTTTGTGGCTCTACGCTGGACTCTCTCGAGCAGTTCCCTGTCCTTCTTGAACTGGGGGGCCCAGAACTGGACACAATACTCCAGGTGTGGCCTCACCAAGGCAGAATAGAGGGGAAGGAGAACCTCTCTCGACCTACTAACCACTCCCTTTCTAATACACCCCAGGATGCCATTGGCCTTCTTGGGCACAAGGGCACATTGCTGGCTCATGGTCATCCTGCTGTCCACCAGGACCCCCAGGTCCCTTTCCCCTACACTGCTCTCCAGCAGGTCAGCTCCCAACCTGTACTGGTACATGGGGTTGTTCTTCCCCAGATGCAAAACTCTACACTTGCCCTTGTTGAAATTCATTAAGTTTCTCCCCGCCCAACTCTCCAGCCTATCAAGGTCTCGTTGAATGGCAGCACAACCCTCTGGTGTGTCAGCCATTCCTCCTAGTTTGGTGTCATCAGCAAACTTGCTGAGGATACATTCTGTACCCTCATCCAAGTCGTTGATGAAGATATTAAACAACACCGGTCCCAGTACCGACCCCTGAGGGACTCCACTAGTCACAGGTCCCCTAGCCATAATGCTTCCTCACTGAGAAGACACAAACACAAAGAAGCTGATGTGTAAAGCTTCCATAGATAAACTCTGCCATAATCATGGTCCCTCAGCTGCATTTTGAGTGGGCAATAGCAGCAATCTATGAAAAGAGCTGAACTGAACACAGCAATGAACACTGCCAACTAGCTCAAGCAGAGGTGGGTTACATAATACAAGGAAACTCCTGCACAGAAAGAAAGCCAAGTATCTGTTGTGTGTCAATAAACTTTGATCAGAACTTATTTACAGTGACTGGACAGTCTAGAAAAAAAGTACCTTGTATGTATTTGTCAGTCTTCTCAGACTTCTGAACACTTTGCTTTCACGACTTGCGAAGTGGGAGAAATTGTATTAAACTCGAGTAACATTAGCTCAGGTGGAACTTTCAGTAGTGTCTCAGCTATGCCTGCAGACATTTTTACCTTACCCTTTTTAAGAGGAGTGAGAAGTGGAAAGCTTTAATCACCTGCCAATTTACTATTTTCTTAAGAAAAACTAAAGTTCTGTTAATGGGCCACCGGTTAAAACACTATTAGTCAATGTTAAAGAAAGAAATCCAAAGACTGGAAGAGGCTTTGGAAGCAAAAGCAGCTGGGAATTCTAGAGTAATAGAAATCAGATATGGAAAAGATCTATTAAGTCATCCAATCAATGCCCCAGTTTATATAAAATCATTCCTCACATCACAGTTTCTAATGGTCTGTCCAGTCAGGATTTAAATAACATGAGCAATGGGGTTTCTGACACTTTCCCACATTCCTGTGAATAACTCTGCCAGGAATTTTTTCCCCTGATATTCTGTCTATATTTGTCCCTTCCCACTGTTCAATGTATGTTAATGCTGCTAAAGTAATTCTCTTCCTCTTTTTTATTATCAATTATTTTTACAAGATTTTCATTTGTTAACCAACCTGCTTTGTACTTTCCATTTTAATGTTCTAGGAAGAAAAATTTTAAAATCACAAGAGTTAACCACTTCTGAATTTTTGTCCATTGGATCAAAAACTCAGTGGAGATTCTGAAGTGTCACAGATAATCCAGAGTGGTTTGAAACCACTTAATCTTCAAAATGCTTGCAGTTGTTTGTTAGCTGAATATATATTTTGCAAGTGAAAGAGATTTTATATTTAGTGGAATCAGACAGGTCCTCTTCTTTACTCCTTTCCTTGGCTCTGGCTTTCTTTGATAGCTCTGGAGAAATACATTCCTACAGAGCTTAAGCTTTGCTGCTGCTTATTATCATTTTTGCCTCGAGATATAACCAATTCTTGAGTGAGTTTTCCTGGGAGAACTAGCTTTTGCACACTTTTGTTTGACGACTCCTTTAGGAAGCTACCTTGGCCATTTCTTGCTCCCTTTTGTTCTTTTTCTCCCATAGAAAACCCGTTCTATATCAATGCCACACATTTAATCTTCACCTTTCTGTAAGTCCTGTTTTGGAGAAAGGTGTCAGTAGGAAGAGCTTTTCACAGGTGAATTTGATGGTCCCAAAGACTCTGTCACATGGAACAAATTACAGGATCACATCAAAATTTTAAAAAAGACAAAAAGGCATAGGGTAAAACTTAAAATCCAAACATTAATTTTCCTGTTTAAAAGTGCTAAGTACAGAATCACAGAATGTTTGGAATTGGAAGGGACCTCAAAAGATCATCTAGTCCAATCCCCCTGCCAGAGCAGGAATGCCTAGATCAGGTCACACAGGAACATGTCCAGGTGGGCTTTGAATGTCTCCAGAGAAGGAGACTCCACAACCTCTCTGGGCAGCCTGTTCCAGTGTTCTGTCACCCTCACTGTGAAGAAATTCTTCCTCACATTTATGTGGAACCTCCTATGATCCAGCTTGCACCCATTGCCCCTTGTCCTATCATTGGATGTCACTGAGAAGAGCCTGGCTCCATCCTCATGACACTCACCCTTGACATATTTATAAACATTCATGAGCTCACCCCTCAGTCTCCTCTTCTCCAAGCTAAAGAGACCCAACTCCCTCAGCCTTTCCTCATAAGGGAGATGTTCCACTCCCTTAATCATCTTTGTGGCTCTGTGCTGGACTTTCTCAAGCAGTTCCCTGTCCTTCTTGAACTGGGGGGCCCAGAACTGGACACAATATTCCAGATGCGGCCTCATAAGGGCAGAGTAGAGGGGGAGGAGAACCTATTTCGACCCACTAACCACCCCCCTTCTAATACACCCCAGGATGCCATTGGCCTTCTTGGCCACAAGGGCACATTGCTGGCTCATGGTCATCCTGCTGTCCACCAGGACTCCCAGGTCCCTTTCCCCTACACTGCTCTCCAGCAGGTCAGCCCCCAACTTATACTGGCACCTGGGGTTGTTCTTCCCCAGATGCAAGACTCTGCACTTGCCCTTGTTATAGTTCACTAAATTTCTCCCCACCCAACTCTCCAGCCTGTCCAGGTCTCTCTGAATGGCAGCACAGCCTTCTGGTGTGTCAGCCACTCCTCCCAGTTTTGTGTCATCAGCAAACTTGCTGACAGAGCACTCTATTCCCTCATCCAAATCATTCATGAATATATTGAATAGTACTGGTCCCAGTACCAACCCCTGAGGGACTCCACTAGTCACAGGCCTCCAACTAGACTCTGTCCCATTGACCACAACTCTCTGGCTTCTTTCCTTCAGCCAGTTCACAATCCACCTCACTATCCGATCATCCAGACCACACTTCCTCAGTTTAGCTGTGAGGATGCTGTGGGAGACAGTGTCAGATGCTTTACTGAAATCAAGATAGACCACATCCACTGCTTTACCATCATCTGTCCACCAGGTTATGTCCTCATAAAAGGCTATCAGGTTGGTTAAGCATGACTTCCCCTTGGTGAAGCCATGTTGACTGCCCCTAATGACCCTCTTATCCTCCAGTCCTCAGGCACCTCTCCCATTCTCCATGACTTAACAAAGATGATGGAGAGTGGCCTAGCAATGACATCCACCAGCTCCCTCAGCACCCACGGGTGCATCCCATCAGGACCCATGGATTTATGGATGTTCAGGTTAACTGATCCCTAACCCAGTCCTCACCAACCAGGACAAACTCCTCCTCTGTCCTGACTTCCTCTGGAGCCTCAAGGGTCCTGGGCTCCTCAGGACAGCCTCCAGCAGTACAGACAGAGGCAAAGTAGGCATTCAGTAACTCTGCCTTCTTTTTATCCTCTGTCACCAGGGCACCCACCTGGTTCACCAGTGGACCTACGTTGCCTCTGGTGTTCATTTTATCTGCAATGCATTTGAAGAAGCTCTTTCAGTTGTCCTTGATCTTTCTTGCAAAGTTTAATTCCAAGGAGGCCTTGGCTTTCCTAGTTGCCTCCCTGCATCCTCTGACAACAGACTTATATTCCTCCCAAGTGGCCAGCCCCTACATTGTTATTCTTGCTGTTCACAGTGCTGGAAGACAGTGGCTGTCTCTTCTGGGGCTGAAGGTGGGCCATGTAGCCTTTATATTTTACATTTCTGAACACAAGGGTCCAAATATTGACACCACGTTATGCCAGGTCTAAGTCAAAAAAATGAATTCTTGGAAGCCCAGTACTCATGTCTGATGAGGAAAGACTTGGCTCAGCCCTTATTAAGAGAGGACTTCTCAGTTTAACAACAACAAGAAGTGCATAACAAGATCAAGTGACTCAAATACAATGTGTGGCTGTTTTTAAACAATAAGGATAATTGAACATTAAATAAGGATAATTAAATGTTGAGACAAATTACCTAAGGATATATCAGGCTCTTTAAAACTGTAATCAAATTTGAGTCAGTTTCTAGCAATACAAATTAATGCTTAAATAGAAAATATTGGCCTAAGGCAAAGGCTACTGGGTGATTACCAGCTTTAGTTTGTGTTGTACTACATTGTGAGAACAGTCATCGTGTCTCAGAATCTATGTATTAATTGTATTGTAATGGAGGCTCATATTTTATTCTGAATTTGCACTAAGTAATCCAACAAAAGAATGAAAAAGATAAAAGCCCCATATTTCCATTTCACTCTTGTAATTAATCCATGATTATTAAAGGCAAACAAGTCTACTAACTTTAGCCACACACTCTCTAATTTTACCTTGATTTTCTATCAGCAATTCCAGATTAATTAATCTAATTCCACTTGGTTTGCTTGTGGCAGTTGTACATCTTGCTCTAATGAACGGACTTCTTGGCCTCGTGGCAGATTACTATTCTAAATCAGCTGCCAGGTGCAGGACACAGGAAAGCTGGGTTCAAACCTGCATAGGTCTTAGGATACAACAGTATAATATTTCAGCAAAAATCAACATTAACACTTTCTAGAATCCCTAAATAGGAAAAAAAAAAAATTCTCTGATTTAGTCCTGTCTATCGCTATGTAATAAAATAATTATTTCTTTGTATGTCAGGGTGAGAAAATGTACATCACAGTTCAGAAAAGCTGAATTTTGATCACTGCATATAGAATGAATTTAACAGAACTACTCAGACTACAGGGCTTCCAACAAACCCCAGGATCATTTTACAGATTTTTGAGACAGCTTATTGGCTCCTGACAGACTCTTTAGGCTTAGAAACACCACATTTTTACTCTAAAAGGCAAGGCAGTATCAGGTTAATATTGTATATTTATTAGAAAAGACTGACTTCCTGATATAGCCTTAAATTATTAGTATTGAAATACTGGTGTTAACAAAGTTTATTGACAAGGAAAAAGAGTTTTGGTTAAGAAATGAAAATGAGAGTCAGGAAATCCAATTTCATTTCTTGCCTCTGTTACAGATTATCTGTACAGCTTTGACTGGTTAGGTATATATACGTATACCAAAGCACATGTTCAGATTGTCTGATTTAGGTGTTGTATAGTGTTAAATTGAAAGGGCAGGATATTTTTCTTAGGTATTTAAAAATCTCTTTCAGAGGAACCTACCTCCAACACCTGAAAAAGGAATTTAGGTGTCTAATTTTGTTGGTGTGAAGGGCCAGGCGCCTTCTATTTGGTGACCACCCTACTTATGCTAAATACCTAGAATATGTCACATAAAGTCCACTTGCAGAGGTATTGGACTTTATCATTGGAGAGAAATTCAAACTACTACCAGTTTATTACTCTTTCTTTCTAAGCTTTCTTTAAATAAATCCATTTTAGGGTGGCCTCCATTTTAGGCTGCACTAGTTCCTTAAGCATCAACATGAAATCTCCAGGTTTTGGTAAAATATACCTTAGTAAGGGAAGAGATGGAGAAGGTTTAGATTCCAGTGGGCAGGGAAAGAAATTCCTTTGAAATGGTGCATTGAAACCAATAGCCAAAATATTCAGTTTCAGTAATACACAGCAGAATAGAAGTAAACCACTCTGGTTGGTTTGAGTGATGAATAAGCTGGACAGAAATCTGAAGACAGATTCCTAGAACAGAGCTCTTCAAAAGTACCTTCCTAAGAGACACTCTCACTGCAAGCATTTCTTAGCAGATACACTCTACAGACAATGGGTATTTTGCATTCCCTTTCCACTAGCACAACTTTTACCGGTCTGTACCAACTATGTCTCTATAAGAAATCAATTTGCTTCAGAGTTTAACAAAATTTCTATTAATTCTGAATGCAGGCAGATGACATAGCAGCAAACCTTAGGATTTTTTGTTGGTTTTCATGGTTTTAAGTAGAAAAGTAGTAACAAGTAAATGTTAATACTACAGTTACAACTACTATTATTTCATTTACATGTAAGTACTTCAACTTTTCAGGCTTGTCTGATCACTTTTTTTTTTTAATGTAGTCACAGCAGTAAAGAAAATGACTTATCAACATATAAACAACAGGGAAATCTGCAAAACAACTCACCTGTGTGTGTAACAATAGACAATGACCTTTAGCTGTCTAAAATGGAGGCATCTTGTCTAAGCTAGTTATCCAGGTTTAATTTACAGTCGGTATAGAGACAGAGCTGTTACCAGAAGAGCACCAATGTTATAATAAAAAAATTTCCTAAGATAACTGAGTTGACTGTCTCTTTAGAAGCATTTTCGTTTCCATTGACTAAAGAGAAAATGCTGGCCAGGACTGAGCCTAGATGCCTTACAGCTGAGATTAGGTCAGATGAATCCCACCTGGCTGTTGGTTTTGTCTCTTAAGTCTCATGTACTTAGGAACTTAATTATCTTATTAGTTATAATCACAAAGTTATGATTAAAGCTAATAAAAGATTAACATAAACAATGGATTGAATAGTACAACCCCAGAGGAACCCTTGGCTCTAGGCGACACTGTGATTGGAAAAATTAATCCTTCTATATCGTCTCCTGCTACAAGGGATACATGTAATTCACATTTCCTCTTGTCTGAACACTCAACTGCAGCTTGTTAATGCTAATTACCATAACAGCAAATGAACTATTTTGACTTGATAGAAGTACCTACAAACTCTCTTGGCTATTGTTTCAAATTCTAAGTAAAGCTTTACTTTTGGTTAAAAGGACAGTCAAGGTACCTTTTATCAGCCAGATTGCCTCTCTTTAACTCTTGTCATCTCATGATTTGACATCTCCACAGTGAGCTGGGCTGAATGTCTAGGTTACATATGGGAGTTGCTCTATAGCTGAATGATTTAAGTTGGCTTGTTTCAGAATGTGCTTTACAGATTGCATGTTTCCCTCAGCCTCTGCATTCAGCTGAGAGGATAACAGCCCAGTTGTAACATGACAAAAGTTAGGCATGTCCATAAATCATATGTATTCTTCCTCATTGAACAGGATGCCTTGGACTGTGATAATTTCATCTGGGTTTCTTTGTTTTGCCAATATATTTTTCAGCTGATTTATGGCACTTGCACTAAGTGTATGATCTCCAAATATCTGGAAAAGAAGATGTGTGCTTTCACCTTTAACACAAATGTCGGTCCCTAGGCTTTCGAGGGTGTGAGTGATTATTAATGATCTCTTATGCTGGCTTTCTTAACAAAACTCACACTGTCTAAAATCACAGCACAAATAATGTCTGTTTCCTAGCCTCTGGCTCCAAAACAGTGCTCTTTCACAACTGTTAGCAATGCCCAAATACCCCATCTTGCTCATTAGAAAAAGATAAGCTTGACATTTCTCTTGGAAAATGCACTTACCGCATAAAGAAACTGTTCTGTTTGATTCTGTATAGTTATATCTTTTAAAAAAAAACCTTCACACAACGATGACTTTCTGTGGAGTTCTTCAACCCTAAGCACCCTTGGAATCAGTCCCTGTGCTTCACAGAGTGCTCTGGAAGCTCTGAATCTCCAAGCAC
The DNA here is from genome assembly GCA_028020825.1 of Podargus strigoides. NCBI lineage: Eukaryota > Metazoa > Chordata > Aves > Caprimulgiformes > Podargidae > Podargus > Podargus strigoides. The sequence continues at coordinate 10,895,507 of CM051619.1, read as the reverse complement.
TTGCAGATTTCATGCACTGGCCACATTCAGAGTACACTGATAAGCAGAGTTATGAAGGCTTCACCGGACATGCAAACCCTCTTTTGTCTCATGTCTTGCCATACACTGAAATCCTAGTTACTTCTCTGGCAGACTTAAGCAAGCTTTACAGTAAGTGAAAAGTTTAAATTCCTGCAATCTGCATCTCTTTTTCTCATGTACAGACTAAAACATCACAAATTTTAGCTTTATTATATGACATGTAGATGATTTCAGATGATCATCACCATAATTGTCTTTTCACTGGCACCAGCACTTGCAGAGCCTCACAAGCACCATAAAGTGATCCTCCAGAAACTTCAGGAAGGATTGTCCTGTCCCATTCATTGCTATAGTTCTACTCAACATTCATTTTGCAGTGTTTCTGCTAGGTGTGCTTTCACATAGGTGTTGAAGGAAACTATGAATCTTTTCACATGCTGACATTTTTCTGGAGGTCTGTTTCTTACTTTTGAATCTAGGCACAAGTGTTATGAATTTATGATATGCCCCAAGAGGTCTACCATCTCTGACACAGCAAACACTTTTCTCTGTTACTGCTGTTTGGACTCACTAACTGAAATTTGACTGTTAATTGATTAATTTGGGTACATTTTATTGTTTATTGTTATCATTTGCAAATTTGTTCAGTTCTGTGTAAGACAGAAAAAAAAAGGCAGTCCAGCTGTCAGAAAATTTATTGTCTAGGAGATGGACAGAGAAAGAGGGTACTCATAACTGATCAGTACTAGCTTACCAATAGGACTGAAAAGATGCAGTGGAAGATCTGGAGAAAAATCACCTTACATGCATTTTTCACTTCTTTTTTTGTTTGTTTGTTTCTGTTTTTATTCTTTTTTTTTTATCTTTTATGAGCTTTGAATACGGATGTGAATCAAGAGAGAATTGAGGCCACATGTTAAGATGTGATTCACATGCTTTCCTGTTATGTTCTGCATTAGTATCATCATTTTCCTTTGGCATTATTTCTGTGCAATGATGATAGCAATTCTGTGGCACCAGAATTATCCTGGCAGTATGATTCTGTTATCTTGGCCTTGCCTGAGTGCAGAAATGTATTTGCTATGAAACGTGTGTGGTATTTTTGAGGGGAAAATAATTGGTCACTGAACAGCCTTGGAAGGATGCCATCATTGGTAGATGAGATGTATTCTGCCTTTGAAATCAGCATATTTAGTTATTTCAGTGCAGTGTACTTTTCCTCATTAGTAAATATGCATGAACAGAAAGCTCCAGACTAAGATTTTTTTTTATATATCTTCCCAGTATGATCATTTGGTCTACCTTTCTCCTGTCATTTTGCTAACTGAGCTTATGCTCTAGACTTGGAATCCTTCTTAATGAATTCATGCCAAAAAGTTTTCATCACCTTAATTAATAGAAACAAACACAAAAAATGGATGCTCAAGCATTGATTTTTTTTTTTTCCTGGCTGCTTAGTGTTAATAATCACAGTACTAGTTAGTATATTAGAACATCGGTGCTAGAGAAAAGCAGAATAATATACAAAATAGTCTTATTTCAAGCTTATTTCATTATAACAGTGTTTTTATGACCAATTAGTTCAGAAACCTAACATGAAATTGCTCCTCTCAGATTAGTGTGGTCTGAAGTGACAAAAGACAAGAAATAAAATGTAATTATATTATAAACAGAGAGTGGCTTTAAGTTCACTGAATTGCATCAATATCTGTTCAGATTCAAACACACGTTCAGCTAGGCCTGGTTGAAAAGATCTTTTAAACTAAAGGAAGCACCAAAATTGTTACTTTGACACTGCAGGGAAGGTAAGACTAAAATTTTTGGATTTTTACTCCAGAACTATCAAGATTATGGAGGACCATAGAAATGGAAATGAAAGTTCTCATTGTATTTTTAAAAGTAATATTAATGTCTTTTCCCCTGGCTGATAGATCTTTTGGGTTAACAGGTACACTGGAAGAGAAGACTAAAGCAAGGAAGGGAGAATGGAGACTGAAAATCAGAATGATGTAGAGAAGTGAATAGGAGAGAACTACACACACAAAATAAGCAATGGGAGCACTCCATGAAACTCTCATATAGAAGGTTTATCAAAGAGAAACATACATTTGGGTTTTTTTCTTCCACAGGATGAAATTGTGCTCTTCATCCTCACGGTAAATTTTGGATGTCAAAAGCATAGATTAGCTGAAAAGAGAGTTGGACAAATTTCTGGGTGTTCAGAGACAGTTATTAAAAATGATGGACCAAAGGCAAACTGTTTCAGGACATCATGGGATGTCCTGATTGTGAGATGCTGCAAGCATTCAGCTGCAGCTTCTCTGAGCATCTGGTCCTGGTCATCATCACAGGCAAAATGCTGTGCAAGAGGGAAACTGTTTTGCAAATTTTTATAGCTCAGACTCGATAGTCTAAAACTCTAACTGAGATCTTTTTGATGATCACAGGCTGTTACTATCTGCCTGTCTGTAGTCTTTTGTTAAAACAAACAAGCAAACAAATAATAACCCTCACCCCCTCCAAAATACACAATATCTTCTGTTTCAGGGAAAGCCTCAAAACAACTTGAGGACACTCATCCTAGCAATGTGAAAGTAGTCTCATTAAATTCAGCAATGCTTCAGATTCAGGCTTCTTCCCTTCATCAGTGCCACTGTGACCTGTAGCTATGGGGTATGTTGCAGCTTAATATCAGATAAGACCCTGTGGTCTAGCATGACAGGCAATGAAAGGCAATGAGCACTGCTTTCTACTACCTGAAACTCGCCAGGAATCTGATCAAAAGTTGGCTTCTCCACTGAAACCTTTGTTGCGCTAGGATGGGACTCGTGCCTGGACTGGTACTGTGGGCTAGAGCCTGCAGAGGGATGGGTTTGGTTGGCTCATGGATAGTGCAATGTCTAATTTGATGTTATAAGGGAATTAGTACCATATGTATAACATCCATACTCCTGCAAAACATGCAAAGAGAAAGCAGTCAAAACATCAGGTTTAATTCTTCTGCAGCAGTAACATAGCCACTGCTATTAGTTCCTTTTTAAAAAGCAATTGAAATGTTTGTGGAACGAATTTGTGTGGTAGCAAACTCTATGGTTTTGCTTTATTTTACATGAGGTCACCACTTTAGGTTTACTATAGGTCTGAGGTATTTCACCCAGGTTTGAACCTCAGCCTACCACAATTACAGTGTTAAGAGTTCATCTGACTTCTCCCAAAAGTCTTGGTGGTCTATTTCATTCTTTCCCTAATGAAATTGTGGAAATGTCGTTGTATTGCTACTGCTGGTCTACCATTCATGTATTTGATTTGGTGGCACTGAAAAGCTCAAGCTACACATCCAAAAAAAGGACAGCCGTGAAAATTAACCTTGTGTGGCTTAGCTGGAGAAAACATTATTTAAATGGTTGGTCTTGGCATGTCTCAAAGGACCTGTGAAATGGGTTTGGAGCCAGCTTTCTTCATCAGCTAATCTATGTGTGAGAGCTAAATAAAGGAAACTGAGGGAAAGGTAAAAAAGAGAGCAGGTAATTAAATATTAGGGAAAAGGAAAAATAAAAATTTGATTTATACAATTTTAATGTTTTTTGGCCAAAACGGAATTCATGGAATATGTAATTGAGTTGACAAATATATCACAAGGCAGAGGTTAAATAAACAACCTCTGGAGAAAACTATATAGACTAACACCATAATAAAATGTTGCATGAAGCAGAAAATTCTATGACAATTCGGTACATGGGGTATTCCCTCTCTTTCAGTTAGAGGGCATTTATTACCCACTAACCATGTCTTGATACTCAAGCAAGACAGATGGTGTGGTGACAGATATTCAAGATTGTGAACTAATGTTCAGTCTTCTATAGAGAACAAGAGAAGGCAGTAGAATTTTTTATTTTTTTCCCCCTAACAGCTTGCATTTTATTGCTCCCTGCGAGTGGAATTGATCAATGGTTCCTGAGGGGCTGGAGTGGGTGTCAAGGATGGGTACACAAGACACTCCAGTCCACTCTCTCAAGTTTTTATTTTAGCCCTAATATGTCTTCAAAACCCTAATAACACCAGCAGAAGTGCTCTGACCTTACTCTTTTCCAGTGTTTATATAGGATTTTAAAGAGTTTATCCAGCAATTGTCCATCTTCTGGTCCAGTCTAGCACAGGATGAGTGCACATTATATTACTTTAAAATGTCAGTATTTGTGAGATGGGACTCTATTTTAAAGGAAACTTCTAAACTGCACATGACCAGCTGAACACTTAGGCACTGTGCTCCCCTTCAGCGGAACATGTTAAACTAGAATATTTCAGTAACAGCATAAGATTCTTGGAGCTGGAGCTAAAAGAAGGAATTTCCCAAGGGAAAACTTGGCATAGTATTTTTTCTCTTTTGCCTGTTCTCCAACTACAAATAATTAGTACTACTACCAGATTCATCCCAGTACTAGAATATTTTTCCTACATAACACATCAAAATCCTGCACTGTGAGTACATCTAAGAGATAATTCTGTCTCTCAGACTGCTCCACTTCCAAGGTGCTGTTAGCCTGAGATTTTTCCTTGAAGCAGTAATCATTTTCCTCTCTAGGTGTGTGAAGCATTCACACTGCTACCTCCAAATAGGAGCTGCAGCTGAAACCATTCCCCAGAAAGACAGACAGAGATGTTCCACCCTCCTGGGTGCTCCCTCTGAACCATGGTGTATATAAAAGCCAGCAGAGAGGCTGTTCATCCCACTGTGCTTAAACACCATAGGATATATTATCTGTGAGAAACAAGGTAGGCTCTCATCTAATGCCTTTGTGATTACACAAAATGAAGCACAGAGCAAACTTTTGTGCCAGAAATTTCTCTCTCTGTCTGACAGAGCTTCTATCATCCTACTGATCTTTGTAAACAACATTTTCAGACTTGCTAATATCAATTTGTCTACTGGCTCATTCCCCTCCTCAGGCATCCCAGGGGTGTTGTCCACCTTAGAAAGTACAGAAAGGAGAGTAGCCTTAGGTACAAATAATTTGTTTGTATGGAAACTATGTGAAAAAATCAAACTCCAGATCATTTGGTTTTCAACATCAAACTTGTCTGAGAGTGAAAATGCTGGCATATCCACCTAGTAGTTTCAGCATCTGTGAGCCCAGGTTGAGATCCTGTAAAATGTCTGCTAAAAACAGCATTAGTCAATTCATTAGTTTGTGTTCTTTTAATAAAAAAGGAAGGAAGATCATATTTAAAGCATGTTTGGTATCAGCCTCTGTTGGAAATGGTACTGTGGTCTAGCCATTGATATAAACCGTTATGGAAGCTCCAGTGTTGCCACAACTGCAAGAGAAGCAAATCAGATGAAACCAAGAAAATGACTGATGGTCAAACTCAATCCCAAACAAAAATGAGTCATACAGATTTGAAATTAAAAAGCTTGGGTATTCACTTAGGTTTTTCCTTTGTAGGTATAAGTTTTTCTTTATTCTCTGGTCTAAAAGTTGCTGTGGTTTTGATTATAATCTTTCATAAAGGATTGTGCTACAAAGTAAAGTCTTTGCTCTTATGCCCACTATTTTTAGAGGGCCTTTTAAGATCTTTTTTTTTTGGTAACTCAGAAATAAAAATGTCTACCCAATTCCTCGTGACATTTTGGAGAGCTATTTTTATATCCAGCTTTGCTATCGGACATCTTCATCCCTTTCATGGCCACAAATAGCAAGGACTGACCTGTGAAACATAGCATGCACCTCAGAGGGTTTGTAATCTGAAAATCATTGCCTACAGACCAAAACAAAGAAAGTAGAAGCATATGGACAGCTTGAGCCCCCAATTCCCTTCTGCAAGATCTAAGCAACTGATACACTACCCATGAAAGAACAGAATGTTTGGACACGTGTGCCAGCCAAGTAGTCGTCCAAGATGTTTCATAATCATGCTTATTTATGGAATCAGAATAGGATGCCAAGTCAGGTGGGAAAATAAGAGATGGCGCTTAAGTCATAGTAAATATTACCCAGCAAGGGGGAAAGGGGAAGTAGTGCTGTTGTCAAGTGGAGGGTAGGGGGTGAGAGGGAGGAGGAAATTGCAGAGAGATATTAGATCCCACAAATAGCCCGAGGAGTCAGCAGGGAGAGGGATGTGGTAGAAGAAAAATGGAAGATTTTTCTGAAAGTCGGGGTAAAGGAAATCAACCGAAGACCATAAAAACAGCTTACAGAATCCCAGTCTCTGAAAGAAGCACCAGCAGTGAGAGAAAACAGTCAAACAGTGTTAGTCTCCCCAAACATGGATGGGTGCCACAAGACTGAATGCAAAAGAAAACACTAACCTCGACTTCAGGAAAATGATGAGGAATCCTATCTGCTCCCCGGCTTTCAGGGGTTGTTATTTAAAGGTAGAAGAGAGGAAGCACCTGGGCACCTGGCTGACTTAAGCCATGGAATGTCATTTGCACAGGAAAAATTCACTAGAGAGGCAAACCACCAGAGTAACGAATGACAAGCAAAGGAGAAGCTGAAACAAGAGAGAAGTACACTTGAAATGGTTGATAGGGATGCTTTCAAACTCAGCCAGTCACCTCATATATTCTCCACAAAACTTTCAGTTTCCCCCTTGAGTCCTTCCCATCCAGTCTTTGTTTGACACTCTTACCAATCTACATTTCCTAACAGCTTTTCCAACTCCCATTCCCTTTCCTGATATCCTTGCCAAATCCAGGCAGTATCTTTCACTTGTTCCCTTCCGCACATCACATACCAGAACATAATTTTCACAACCTGAGGGTGCCAGCTCTGTGCTGTGCATTAAAATGACATTAAGCATTATGTGGATCAACAGAAGCTAGAATATTTTTTTTGATGGGGTGAGGGTAGAGGGATGGGAGAGAATGAAGAGGCCTCGTAAGTGGGCCTTCTTTAGCAGAACATCCTGTAAGAAACATATGATAATGTAATCATCGCAGATATTTGACAAATGCTACTCAGTTCATTTTTTCTCTTCCTGATGACATATCCCAGGCTTTACATTGAGCTTCCCAAAGATAGATTGTGCATACAGCAAGTATCTAGAGGAATGCAAAAGCAAAAAAAACAGAAACACTAGATATGGGAGAGATTCCTTCACAATGGCTACTTCAGCAAGATCTGCAAACAAAGTTATTAGGATAGTTACCATGAGCCAGGGTTATCTGAAAGCAAGCAAATATTTTATCATAAATAATTACATTGTTTAGTTTTAGTATTTAAATCACCATCCACACAGTAGCTGTGTTTTGCCACTTTGGTAGTATTATTTACCCTTCATATATTTGACTGTAAAAATGTAGAGGAAAGCCTTTCAGTTAAAAAAAAAAAAAAGACAGTGAAAATTAGAGGAAGTGTTTACTGAGAATCATATCATGTTGTTTACAATTAATATCAGATAAACTGGAGCAAAAAGTGCTTTTAAGAAAGATTAGTCTAGAAACGCCCTAGAAGTTGCAAATAAAAAAAAAGTCAGAACAATCCTCAAGAAAAAAATAGAAATAATGCTTACAACAAATGACTATTATTATTTCAACAGTGTACTTAGCAGAAAATAAGGTATAGTTGGAAACATCATTTTCATTTTCTTGGTTTGAATATATATACTTTTTAAGACAATAGAAAATTCTGAAGAATTTCCATTCTTCCTTAAAAAACAGTGTTCTTCAGTTATTTTTCTCTGCTTTCTTGCTGTTCTAGAATTTTATTGAATGGAAGTCAGTATCAAAATGGGAAGAGCACTTTTCCATGTTTTCGTATTGTTTATGACCTAGAACGAATAGAAAGCAAAGACTTACGGAAAGGGCATGTAACAGAGGACAAGGAAGGAATGCCATTTTTCAGAATTTCACAAGGCAAAATCGTATTTCCTTTAGGAAAAATATGTTAAAAAAAACATGCACTGCATCAAAATAGTCTTCCTTCCTGACCAGATTTTCATGTTACTTCTATTATATTTAAATTGTCTTATTTTGCAGCAAAGGAGCTAATAGGACTGTACCCTTTAAAGCTCAGATAACAGCTGATCCATCTTGTTGAGTTAAATCTCCTTGGATGATGCTCAGAGTGAGATCAAGGCTTCGTGTTCCCCCAGTTCTCTACCCATGCTGAGGAGGTCACACTTTGATTCCTGGACTTTCATGCAGGAAAGAATTTACAGTCTTTCTTCAAGATGTTTTACTTTTCACAGATTTTACTTTCTTAGCCCTGCTTAACCATGTATCAGTTTTATGTTTGGACCTCAAAATGCTAGACGAGAGGAAGGATATTCACCAAGTCCCTGTGTTTATTTGACATTCCAGAATGAATACATGTTGTGTGGACAAAAGCAATTTTTTACAAGTTTTCACATCGCATTTTGAAAGGAGTGTTTTCTTTATAATCTATGTATCTTTATATAGGCTGTAGGCCAGGTCAAGCAGTGTGATGCAAAGGCTGGGCAGAGGGCCTCTATTCACAAAGGAACACTTATTTCACTTCATCTTACGCGGCTATCTGTACGGCCAAGCTCATGCTGAGGGATGTTTCACACGCATCATGCAGTGTGTGTTGTGCTCCTGCGTCGCTCCTCTACTTTTATCCCGTTTGTGCAGACTAGGAGGTGGGACAGCAGTGATGGGGTAGAGGACAGATTCTGCAAGGGAGTCTACAATTTCAGCTGTTTGACATATCTTGCCATCAACCCATGTTTTTGCCAAACATCATTTCTCTCGTTTCACAGTGTCGTGCCCTGAAAGAGATCCCTTTGAAAGTGGTAGCAGAGCAGACCACTTTGAAGGGATGATATAGTGATGCTAACAGCCATAACATGGCATAGTGCCATGCTCTCTCTATGAAATGTGCAGCGAGAAACAGCCTGTATTTCCATGGCAATATATAATCTGCCTGAGAAGCAAATGTTGCACGGCATAGAAATTCAGCTCTGATCCATCATTAACACAGATATTTTAGCAGAAAGAAGGTTACTGGTAGAGCACTGGCAGAGACATTTAGCTGAAAGAGGGTTAGTGGTGGAGATCATAATATCCTTACTGTAGGCTACATAAGATATATTGTTCAATTAAGACTTCTTTTGTAATACTTCAGCTTTTTCATTTGCAGTCAGAGAAGGGAGTGGAGTTCCTGAGGGCTTCAGTGGAAGAAGCATATTCAACACCTTGTTGGCCTTTTGCCTCCTTGGATAACTTTGAACCAGTAAGTTCATTATACACAATTGAAAACCAGTACATACAATTAAAAATCCAAGGGTCTTAAACAAAACTAAAGCAGATTTGCAGAATTGAGGACCAACATTTTGATCCAAAACCCACTCAACTGCCAATTCAGCAAGTATCTAAACTCATAGTGTTTCCTCAGCTGGTTTGTAGATGTGTAATGCCCTGTTTCTGAACTTGTCCTATGCAGCTGCCTTGGTATACGTCTCCTGTATACATTTGACAGGCCAGTAGACTACTGCACTGACATGAAGACCTCCAGGGATTTAGACCTTGTGCCTAGAGCATGTCTCATTTGCATACTGGTTGGCTTTAAAAATCCACTTAAAAGACAGTATGGCCACTTTCTTCTAAAATCAAATGCAACCAGAAGTGGTTATTCCACTCTGAGACGCAACACCCCACTAGCTAGAGCTGCTGCTGCAGGAAGCTCCAGGTCCCTACGAGGTCCTGACTAAGCCTACTGATAGCAAGCACCATCTCACCTGCTCAAATTAAACTACAGAACAGAAACAAACACTTCATCCAAAAGACACAAGACAAAATGGAACACAACTCAAAGGCTTAGTGGTTAAGGTACTGTCCTGGCTGAGGGATTAAATGGATTTTGCTGCTTGTTCCTAGATATTTTTTCAATCAAAGAGACATTGAATGATATGTGTAGACATAATTATACATAATTGTCATTTGGAAGTAGGGGCTGGAAGGTAAAATCCCCCTTCTGTCCTCAGTGGACACATTTTCTGTCTCTCCCTGTGGTTCTCACTTTCCCTTCTGTGCAGTGACATGGCTCTCAGAAGGGGTGGAAGCTGCCTTCAACCCCACTTCACCTATAGTGTGATAACATAAATGAGTCTTAGCAGTAATCATGGGCTTAAATCACCTTTGACTAAGGAGTGCCCGATACACCATTTTCCGCTTTGCTGGGCAACTTCTAGATTTCACATCAAATCTGCAGCAGGTTTATCTGCAACCATGGTGCTGGCAGTGCCTTAGTTCATGTGAACTCACCAGCCTCCCTGGTGGAACATTTAGCTACCTGCCTCTAAAAAAAGAGACAAGATTTTAAAATACTCTCTCTTCAGCATTTTGTGTTGATTAATTTGACGTTTGTACACACAGGGATGCTCTGCACAGAGCTTCACTGCCCCTTTGCTAAGTATCTAACTGAGCCTGCAAGGACTGCTGCACACCTTGCTTAGGCTGGGGAGTTTGGCTCTAGGAGCAATACATATAAAAATTTTTTATAGCTGCAGTCAAGATAGACATCTCTACTGAGCTGCCAAATGAAAGAATTGCTTAATCATCTCCTAGATGTGCTCTTATCTTCCATTTGTGTTTTTTAAAATGCTTTGGAAGACACTGATGAAGGTTACTAGTGATCTTTGAAGGTCCACTGCTTTTGTTTACAGATGGAAGATCACTGACAAAATGTTTGATGTGTCATACTCAAGATAATACCAGTGGATGCTTTCTTGGATTGTAGAAAACATTATTTTTGCGCTTGTTAGATGCACCTCGTGGAGTGCAATGAACAGGTGATGCTACAATGTTTTAAAACTGTATATATTAGTCACTGTGTATTAGTTATAAAGAATGTTTCAAATAAAAGTATCCTAAAAGAATATGTAATTTACCTCAAGAGAGTTTTTCCAGCAGTATCTATAGATAAAAATTAATTCCTGCTTAGTTTAGAAAGTGTTGGAAAGGGTAAAGATTTGTCTTTTTTTCATAGTGTCATTTGAAAGAAAACCATCTTTATGCGACTTCCAAGAATGATGTAATAAGAGCACCACTGCCTGGCTTCACGAGTCTGGCACTGACACGTGACTGTAGGAGATGCATCCACACAACCTTGCAAAACAAGCACGTTGAATGACCCTGTTAATGTCCATCTCTACTACTAATCAAAACCAATCCAAATGAGCTCCAAACAGGACTCTCTAAATTGAATTACATAGTGCACTTCCCTTCTGCTTCATAAATGATACCTTGGTACACATTTTTCCTGTTTACTGCTTAATATAGTTCCCAGATTGTAAAAGAGCATCGATTTTATTCAAACACGGTGTAAAATATTTCTCTGTCAAAGAGTATATTTATTTTTTTTCATTTAGGTTCATGCACATACACATATACACTTTGTGGTTAGATTTCAGGACAGATACAGAAAAATTTACGCCTGAACCTTAAAAGGAATTGAGTAAATAACCAGGGGAACAAAGGCAGAAAGAGAGAGAGAATGGGAATTAATAAGCAAAGCAGGCTGCAATGAAGTGGAAATGTGGACTTCGAGCCATTTTGCACTTGGTAACTGAAGCAGCGTGTCTAAAATTATTATCATTGTGATCAGAACTGGCATTTATCATGGCAGGAGTAATTCAGATACTGAGCTCAGCGGAATAATGGTGAAAGCCTTACACTTGCTCTTCTTATAGCCAGGAGGTGCCTTGAAGTCCATAATCCCAGGTGACAAAGAGTTCCCCTGACAAAGAAGGTAGCTTTTTTCAAGCACCAATTTCAAACCTTGGCTCCAGTTTACTTAGGTTTATCTGCATGCCTGAAGTTTATGCATTAAAAAATACTTTGCTGTACTGACAACCTAGAAATAGAAAAAGTTTTTATTGTACTAGAAGACAGTAATATCAGAGCTGGTTTCTATTAAATTCACTGACTGTTCTCAATTATTTTTGTTGTTTTGGGTTTTTTTTCCTGTTGGGGGTTTCACTAGGAACAGCAAAGCCTGTGGATTTTATTTTATTTTGTTTGTAAACACATCGCCTTTATGCAACAATGTTCAAAATGAAGAAACACAAGCAAAAAAATATCTCCTTACTGTGGAAAAAAAAAGCAAAAGAAAATTTTACTGCTGCAGACACAGCACTTTTATTTCTTACTAAAAAAAAAAAAAAAAGACAACAAAACGAAGCAAATAAAAATAAAATAAATTGTTAAACTGCAAATCTTCACATGAATGAGAACTTTGGCATTTTTAGAGTACAATGTACACTGAATCTAACGCAAGCAGACCATCATAACAAGCTTTCATTACTATTTAGCATCGATCTAGTTCTCTTTTTGCTGAGTTCACTAGTGAGACCAACAACGAACACTTTTAAAATCCTACTCAACAACATATGCTAAAAAATTTATGTTATGAATCTCTTTGTGCTTAATAATCTGAGGTCTAGTAATTAAGAAAGAGTAAAGAGACAGTACTGGTGAAAGCTGGGCAGAAGAAATGGATGTATGTTTCTTCATTGCTATAAAGACAAAGATATCTACCTTAGCTCCATCCAGGTCTTGAGTTCAGTGCTGATTCTAATTTGATGATACATTCTGAAACTTCTGCAGTCACAGAGTTTCACTATTCCTGTCCGAAATTTTATAAGAGCAATTCTGACTAAAATGAAGAAAAAGTCAGATCAATCCACCTATGGGCTTGCTTTTGCCTAACAGCCTAAAAACTAGCCTGTTTCCACAGTGAAAGAGCAGGTTTGGATGTGTGGATCACACTTCCCAAAACCTCAGCTGGAAAAGATTTCAACCCATTTCAGTAGATCTTCCTAAGATTTAGTTGTCAAAGTAAGTTTGAGATACTAGGTAGAACTACATGTAACTGCTGAAACTGTGTCTTGAAAGTATTGGGTGTTACAGTTAAATAGAGATTGGTCACATTCATCTCTGTGCAGCCAACTGACGAAAGTTGTCCTGGAAAATGTAGACCCCTGTGAGGTCCAAAAACTACTTCAAAGGTACAAACAAAATGCTAAGGGCTTAAATGCAGTGAGGATTCATACCTTTACAGGAAGTTTCCTAGGTGAATCCACCAATCAAAAAGTATGAAAACTATTGTCCCAAAATATTTCTGTGCCAGTCCACCTCGTGAGGGTTAATGGCATACACAGGAGTTCTGCTAAATGTCACAGTAGTTACTATGCTCTAATCCTGATCCCCAACCTACTGTAGCTGCTGTAAAATATATAGTAATAATTTCCTGAGGCAGGGTAATGTATAAGGAATGTCAGACCATGCTCTGGACATATTTGCCTTAGCTCTGTTTTATTAAAGTGAAACTTTTATTAAGGCATGTGGTGAATTGAGCAATCTGCATGATTCATGCACTTATAAACCTATTGCTACACTCACAATAAATCAATGAGCCATTGTCTTATGTTCACTGTACAGTAGATTAAATAATAGGGGGGAAAATCAATGTGGAAGTATTATTCAGCCATATGAAAGTATTAAAAATGTACTCTAGCTGTATTAAAAGCACCAAATTGTAGTTGAGCTAAGCTATATTCCATAAACAAGTTTCCTTCTATGCAGGGCATTTATTTACTCATGGTCTATATAAGAGTCAATATAATTAAGCAAGTTAAATTATGTCTTTCACTGAGTTCTTTCTGATTGGAACTTACTCTTATGATTCACACAGTAAAACCATGGGCCAAGGCTCCAGCCTGACCTCTGCATACCCTCAGCCTTACTGCCTAGAGGGAAACATGAGAAGGAACTACTCCTTCAGGACTGCTGCTGTCATAGGAAGATGCTGATTCATCACTCCACTGATGCCAGAGTTGCAAAGGGTCATTTTGGGTTGGGGCTAAAAGAAATGGTTGTGGTTTTTCTGCATATATCCACATACTTCTGTTTTTTTCTCAGCTCTCTCTGAATTCTCATCTCCTTTGGGCACAGCAAGCCTGTGCAAGGCATTAAGGGGGTGAGTGAGAGTGAAACAGATTAAAAATTCTTGTTTTCCTTTTTCACAAGAGAAGGGAGGAAATGGATGAGAGACTTTTGCTAGCTCCTGGAAGGAATCATGCTCCGTATTGATTCAAAACGATCACAGAGAATTGAATACAGTCTGTAAGAATCTCTGTAACATCAAGAGATGCTCACCAAAATGCATTATGCACTAGAATTTGCACATAAATGACATTGTTTCACAGTGAGAAGTATATGTTTCAGCCATAAAGTCATACGTTTCTTCTCTACTATGCCCACTCTCTCAGTGGTTTACTTAGATTATTTGAAAACCTATTCAAATTCAGTCAGAATAATTATAATTAAATTCATTTCTGTTATACTTCCAATGAGCACCATGAGCAGAAGCTTGTATCTTTGCTGTTTAAAAACACAGTACTGAAATGCATTTGATTTTCTTTAAAATTACAGTTTTAATCAATGTCATGCAGATTCATTTTCTCTACTATTTTTCGCATGAATTTTCTGTTACTGTTGCTAAACCACTGCAAAGTTTGAATAGGTTTCTGATCTGACCTCAGGGGCAATCACTTACCTTCAAGGAGTGGAAAGATTTGTGTGTCCAAGGGACTAACAGCTGACTACATGACAACCACAGTTCTCCAAAATAATTGAAAACTATGCTTTAAAATATACAGATCGTATACTTGATAATCCCCTTAAGGATAAATAATCCAGATACAAACAGGAGAATTGTGACTTGTATCCAATTTTTCACATTCTATCATGTCAAACAGTTATCCCCAGAGTATGATTCTTGCTTGTAGAGTACACCAATCACAGACTCTCCTCAGATGGGTGACTGACTGGGAGCAGTCTGACAACATGTTATTTTTTTCATTTCTGAGGAAAAGCAGAAAGTCAAATGCACTATCCAATGCTATGGGCCATCATGTAGATTTTGGGATTCTTCTTCACAGGACTTTGGATCCACAGATCAATTAATGCTTTGCTAGCAATCATCTGTCTTTCTTGTTGGTGGCTGTAAGGACACTATTTCTTATTTATATAATGCAGTGTGCTCTCAAAATACAGTTCTGAAATGAAGTTTAGAGCAGTTAGTTTTATTTAACAACTATGTGGCTCTAGAAAACAGAGCTGGTCAATATTCAAGCATCATTTCCTCCAAGCTCAGGATCGTAGCATCCCAAAGAGTAAGAAAGCATGTAAGGGAGCCAGGAGACCTGCATGGTTAAGCAGTCAGCTACAAAATAAACTCCAGTGGAAGAAGAACATTTACAGAACATGGAAGAAGGGGCTGACCACTTGGAAGGAATGCAAGAATGCGGTCAGAGAATGTAGAGATGTAATAAGGAAAGCTAAGGCTTCCTTAGAATAAAACTTAACAAGGGAGGTCAGGGATAACAAGAAAGGATTCTTCAAATATATTTGAGCCAAAGGAAGACTGGGGGAAATGTAGGCCCTCTGCTGAATGAAGTGGATGCCCTTGTGATGGAGGATACAGTGAAGGTGGAATTACTGAATACTTTCTTTGCCTTGGTCTTTACTGCTAAGGCAGACCCTCAGGAGTCCCAGACCTTCGAGACCGCAGAAGAGGTCAGGAGAGAGGAAGGCTGTGCCCTGGTTGAAGAGGATAGGGTTAGGGAAAAGCTAGGTGAACTGGATACCCACAGATCCATGGGGCCTGATGGGACGCACCCGTGAGTGCTGAGGGAGCTGGCAGAAGACATTGCTAGAGAGCTCTCCATCATCTTTGAGAAGTCCTGGAGAACAGGAGAGGTGCCTGAGGAGTGGAGAAAGGCCAGCATCACTCCAATCTATAAAAAGGGCAAGAAGGAGGACTCGGGTAACTACAGGTTGGTCAGCCTCACCTCCATACCTGGAAAGGTGATGGAAGCTTGTTCTTGGAGCCATCTCAAAGAACATTGAGGAAAAGAGAGTTATCAGGAGTAGTCAACATGAGTTCACTAAGGGGAAGTCATACTTGATCAACCTGATAGCCTTCTATGAGGACATAACTAGAAGGATTGATGAGGGGAGGGCAGTCGACGTGGTCTACCTTGACTTCAGCAAGGCTTTTGACACTGTCTCCCATGACATCCTCCCAGCCAAACTTAACAAGTGTGGACTGGATGATTGGGCAGGGAGGTGGATTGGGAACTGGCTGAAGGACAGAGCCCAGAGAGCAGTGGTCAGTGGGGCAAAGTCTAGTTGGAGGCCTGTGACCAGTGATGCCCCCCAGGGTCAGTCCTGGGTCCGATCCTATTCAATATATTCATTAACGACTTGGACAAAGGGACAGAGTGTGTCCTCAGCAAGTTTGCTGATGATACAAAGCTGGGAGGAGTGGCTGACACACCAGAGGGCTGTGCTGCCATCCAGTGTGATCTGGACAGGCTGGAGAGCTGGGCAGGGAGAAACTTAACAAAATTCAATCAGAGCAAGTGTAGAGTCCTGCATCTGGGGAAGAACAACCGTATGGATCAGTACAGGCTGGGGCTGAGCTGCTGGAGAGCAGCTCTGGGGAAAGGAGCCCTGGCAGACAACAGGCTGACCATGAGCCAGAAATGTGCCCTCATGGCCAAGAAGGCCAATGGTTCCTGGTGTGGCCAGCAGGTCAAGGGAGGTTCTCCTCCCCCTCTACTCTGCCCTGGGGAGGCCTCATCTGGAGTACTGTGCCCAGTTCTGGGCTCCCCAGTTCAAGAGGGACATGGACTGGACAGAGTCCAGCACAGGGCCACTAAGATGATGAAGGGACTGGAGCATCTCCCATATGAGGAAAGGCTGAGGGCACTGGGTCTGTTTAGCTTGGAGAAGAGGAGGCTGAGGGGGGATATCATTAATATTTATCAATATCTCAAAGGCAGGTGACAGGAAGGCGGGGCCAGACTCTTCTCGGTGATGTCCAGTGACAGGACAAGGGGCAATGGGCACAAACTGGAACACAGGAGGTTCAGTCTTAACATAAGAAAACACTTCTTTACTGTGAGGGTGACAGAGCACTGGCACAGGCTGCCCAGAGAGGTTGTGGAGTCTCCATCTCTGGAGACATTTAAAACCCATCTGGACGTGTTCCTGTGTGATCTACTCTAGGATCCTGCTCTAGCAGGGAGGTTGGTCTAGATGATCTTAAGAGGTCCCTTTCAACCCCTACCATTCTGCGGTTCTGTGAAAGAACCCTATATATGCTGACTTATTATCTATGATTTAAAAGACTCTTGTAGACATTCCTCACCACCAATTCCAGTCACAAGCCAAAACACTGT
This sequence comes from Podargus strigoides, assembly GCA_028020825.1. Taxonomy (NCBI): domain Eukaryota; kingdom Metazoa; phylum Chordata; class Aves; order Caprimulgiformes; family Podargidae; genus Podargus; species Podargus strigoides. Next base: position 10,878,275 of record CM051619.1, on the reverse strand, counting down.
ATTCTCATTCACATCTGTCCCCAAATCTTAAACTTACAGGTTAAAAGGAGTTTGAACTAAATCACAAACATTTTCAGTGTTTCTTCCTTATGGGAAGAGTTCAACAGCTCATGTAATCTCCGTTCAGTTATCCTAGTCTAAACTGGCCTCTTCACCATGAAGTTGGGCAGAAGCAGCTTGAATGTTAAGAAAGGAAATAACAGAAGGAGAATTTGAACTTCCAGTACCTCCAGATCTATGCAGAGCCCTAGGGCCAACCTCCATGATGCAACTATTAGCTATGAGATGTTGGAACAGGTAGGCACAGAACTGGACAACGTCCTTTTACCTTCAGTCTCTTTCCAAGCTAGTAGACTGGTGACATTTACAAAGTCAAGTTTAAGATTTTTCTGTATATGCAGAGTGACACTTGACCACAGAATGAATGTCACTTACACCGATTAAAGCTGTAAAGATTAATCCTGCTCAGTTCAATGATGAGCTTGTAAATTCTGTTGGTTTTGACAGATTTATGATTTTTTGGCACTGTCTTTCTCTGTCTCTTAGATAATTCTTGGAGAACAGATTAAAAAAAATGGCTCTTTTTTCTGTTAAATACATTAATTGCTAGGGAGACACAAATCTGAGTCTGCATTGATACTCTTGCTCTGCAGACATGAGAATTGGCATCAATCTCTTCACAGTTAACTAAAATTAGTGATGGACCTGAACCAAAAGCCATTATATCAGTACACTCAATATCTAAAACCGTGATTCCACACACAAACACTTCAAACATTCATATTTTGGGGAAAAATTTCTCATTTTATTTATTTGCAAGTGTTTGATATACCATAAGCTTTCAATAAGTCAGTCTTTTCAATACCTAAACCACTTTTTAAAGTGGAACTTGGTTCATAATATATCGGGATGGTTTTGAAACTTACCTTTGGGCCTACTGTCAATTAGATCTTTTAGTTGAGTCTTGGCAAAAAACAGAAGCTGCAAAATTCCACAGAAATGTGCGAGTTTCCTCCTAGGAACTGTGGGAGTGAAGCATGGAAAGGCATTTCTGATAAATACCCTCACTGGCCGCCTAATGAATGAAGCAGAAGAAAGACCAAAGGAGGAAGTGTCTGAAGCAAGAACAGACATAATCACTAATTATTCTGAGATAACAGTTTTCACATTTTTATGCCTATGATGTTAGTGTGTCATTACACAAAGGCCTGTTTTTCTCACACCTTCAATGGTGTATGACACGGAAGCACACAAGCTAGCTCTGAGCAAGCAACATTGGAATGAGAAACAGTGTGGTTGTATTAGCAAGAATTTCTACCCGATGTAATGGGTCTGTCAAGCAGCCACAGTCCACTCTTATTACTGATCTTCTCTGTGCATCACACTGATTCTCTTGTGCTGCTCTGGGGAAATGTGCTAATATTTGAGAACATTAGTACATCGTACCTTGTAGATGTTCCAGCTCTTTCTGGCTTACTGCAGAAATCCCAGTACACTGCTCCACCACACAGAATGGATATGTTAGAGTTGTTTTAATTTAAAAGGTAAAAGTATATGCTCAGACTGGAAATATACAGCCTGAAATATTCACACTGTTTCTCAAGATGAGAGAACCAGTCAGTAGTCAAAGCATGTGCAGAATTCATCTCCCATCTCCCTGATGAGTGGCTTCTCTGTTAGATCAGAACTGTTATGTATTGGTACTACTTTACTTGACTTGATTAGGAATGGTACAAACAGGTTTCATTTTAATACAACAAATGCTAAGCAGATACAAGTGAATAAGAGAAAGTCAAAAGGTGCAATCATAACTATGGGTGAAACTTTCACCTACACAGGTTTGCAGCTCAAAAACCTGATTGCTTTGGTTCAGAAGAGCTTATGGAACTCATCCCTTATTTTTCCTTTGCAAGGACTTAATCCTTTTTAACCTAAACCACCAGGTTTTATCTGGTTGGGGGTCAAACCAATGCATTTTCCCTGGCTTGGACCCGAAATCATAACTCAGTATAGGCTTGTTTCATCCAGTTTCAAATCTTTAGAGCTGTGAACTCTGACAAACCCTTTAGAAAACCTGATGTGAGTTTCAGATTTGTAATGAAACTCAAGCCTGGGTGGGTTTTGGGTTTCATTACAAAAGTTCTGCACAGCTGCACTAAGAACTCAAACCAGGTTTCATAAAAGTACCTGTTGTATTTAAGCCAGGGAGTCGCACTGGGAACTATATTTAATAAGTAAGAAGTTGTAGGAGTGCTGATGTAACTGTGTAAAAATTGTTTTTAAAATACAGGAGATTTGACATGGAAACCCCTTTTAAAACCAGTGGAATACTTAATCCAGGACTGTTGTCCCTCTAGACACAGTACAGTAGATCCAGTGCAGTGCCACTTCTGAGAGGAAGGATTGCAGATCCTACAAAATTTAGCTCTTGTATATGTCATTATTTTGCAATTCCTAACTCTCACAAAAGAAAAATATGAATAAGTTTTAGCAGCTATGGTGGCTGCATTGCTTCTCTTGTCATAATCAATTGCACAGCTCCCACAGAGGGGACAGTCTCACAGCTTTTGTCTGAGCCGTAATAACATTCTTTTGAAGTGTACAGCTACTCAGTCCCGTAGGGCAATTTCTTGCAAGAAAATCCAGATGCAGTCAAATTATCTAACTTAATTTTAGTAGGAAATAGTTTCTACCCTCTACCAGCTAAATGAATGCCTTTTATTTCTGGTTCTGTTACCAAATTCTGCTGAGATATTCCTAGAAGATACTGTGTTATCTTCAATCCAGCTCTGTGCATGAAGTTCTGAGAGGAGAAAGCCCGGAGCCTTTCTGTTCTGTGTTTGCATCGTATTAAACATAACAGGATGATAGTCTATGGCTGGGACTCCTGGCCAATGATTGCAAGTTTTCCATAATAATAGTAATATTGACAGTGGCAGTAAGTATCAGTTGTAGTAAATCTAGAGGCTGTTTTGAGCTTGAAAGAAATCAGTAGGGCTCTGATTCGTCAGGGTGTTTAATACATGCTTACTTTAAGCATATGGGAAGGCCAATTCATTAAATTAAAAATGAGCATGTTTAGACTGCTTTACAATTTGCAGCCCAAAAAGAGAGGTGGAAAAGAGAAAAGTGTTATCCTGAATCTAGGAGGTGAGAGACTGCATATGGCAAGGTCCAGGCTCTGGTCAAGATCTGAGTATGCTTCCAAATGAAGGAAGAAAAAATTTAATTGAACACCACAGGAGAGACTAAGGTGTTAGGAAATTCAACTGCAGATTAAAGTGATCCAAGAGAATTAAAGTGAAGCTGATGGCAGAAGTGGCATGTTTAGATGAGGCAAAAAGGAATCCTTAAAGGATCTGAGTGAGGGAATTAAGAGATGGAAGACAATAACAACCTCAAAACTCAGAATGTGCAAGAAATGAACTGTTAATTTAAGAATCTCAAAAGTAACTTAGACAGTATTTTTTTCAAAAAAGAAGGAAAAAGAAGTTGCTGATTCTTCACCAGCTGACAAAGACTTAAATTTCGACCCTCTGCATGTTTCATTTAGCTAAAGAACAGGACATTTTGGGGCCATTCAACACTGACATTTTCTCAGCACAAAATCCAACACAACTGTTTCTGCAATTGTGCGACACTGAGAAAATCCAGTATTTAATGATTCTCTGATGAATACCTACACGTCTGAAGTGGTATGGTGATGTCGTTGTCTAATGTTATTATATTGGGCAATAACATATGTTGGAAAATTGGCTGGGTCAACACCTACTAAGCATTTTTTTCCCACTGACACCATCTGTAGTTATTAATCTGGATGTGTTTTGTTAACTTTTACATTTATTTTAAAAACACATTTCTTAAAATTTTCTTTTAAATAAGCATCTGACCAAGTCAAATGCCAAAATATCTACATGACACAAGGTTAAATCATGTGATTTACATATTCTTTTTTTTTTTAAACATGGTAACAGCATGACATTTCAAGCAATATTTCTTGCTTACTTCCTGCATCTCCATTCACAAAACTCCATTTCTCTTTTGTTTTAATAGATTATAAATACTTCAGATCTGAGAATTTATGCTTTTGAATCAAGTGTGTCTTATCATGTGATGCCCATTCTCAAATAGTTGCATCTTGGAATAAATAATAAACAAACCTATGAAAGGCAAATGGGAATTGGATGAGAATGCACCTCTATCCGTGGATATTAAAATTTATGGCTGAGCAAATGGCTGTCATTCATCACATACACAAGTTAAATATTTAGTCAGCTCTGCCTCCATTACACAGGAATTCTTGAAAAACATTTCTACTGTAAATTTACTACATTATACTGCAAGAATTTAGAACACACATATATATGCATGTGACAGATTTTGTGACCTCTTCCTCCTTTGTTCATCTATAGATGAGTTTAGACTTTATTATGTCAGCTGAAGTTTCTCCTGAACATGAGATTCTCAGCTGACAAGAGAATTGAGAGTCAAGTCATTCTTTAATTTAAGCCACAGCATTAGGTTTTGAGGTGAGACACATTGAATTAATGTAAGTAGCTCCTTTAAACACAAAGGGTGGTCTCTGTGCTGAAAGGCAGGAGTTGTACCTGCTAAGATATAGAGCTCTCCCTGCTTTTCACCACTCTTACAGAGAAAAGGCCTTAGTGGAGACACAGGGTTTTTCACTTAGGATCTCATGACTGCCTTCGCCTTTGTACAGGTTAATTAGAAGTGGAGGAGGAGTCAAGCAACACTAGTTTCCATCTGTTCTGCAGCTGCTACAGCTGAAGCTGAAGGTGCTGATTTTTTTCCAGTGTCATGCTCAACAGTAGATGTGTTGGTTGGTAAGCACTGTGCTGCTACTAGTATGAGACCCACTGCTCTCTTTAAAAAAATTCAGAAGTATCCCAAGAGGTTTATTTGGCTCCAGAATTTAAATAACTTTCTATTTATTCTCTTCTGCATTTTAAATTTGTTCACTTTAACCATTTAGTTTATTGCCTTATTTAATAGTTCTACCATGGTCCAGCTGATTTCAGTCCAGCTTCACTGAAACCTAGAACTGAAACCACTGAAAATTCATGTGTATGTTAGGGTTAATGTGACCTACCAGGTCTCTGAGAATAAACTGAGCTGCACCACTTGATGATAGTCAGGTTTTTAGTCCTTTTTCTCTACTGCTGGAGTAAGAAATTTACCTCACACTTGGCACAGGCCAAGAGTCGACAAATGTGAGGTTTTATCTCACAACTGCAAACCTGTGTGCCTGAGCTAGTCACTGAACAGTCTAGTAAATAAAGTCAGTGCAAGGCAGAAATCATGTCATCCTGTAGTAGATGTCTAAAGTCAGGTGAATCACTCTAAAACTACATATTTCTCTTCAGTACAGCAAAAAGAGACTGGAATGACTAGCTCAAATGTAGACACTAAAAGTTAAGTAAAATTACTGTTTCCTTCAGTGACTTACTCAGGCACAGCACAGCAGCTTGATTTACTTTGTGAGGTTTAATGCAATCACTGCTGTTGTTATTATTTGCATTGCAATAACCTTTAGAGGTTAAGATCTGTTTGTGACAAGCACTGTACAGATAAAACTTCTTTGTCAGTCATCACTAGTAAAAGCCATTCCCTAAGTCTCTCCATCAAGAAGTAAATCAAAGCAAATGGTGAACTGTGAATAGTAGAGGAGGGTCGAGATGGTCACTACCTGTAAGTTTGACATATGTAATTGTATGGAACTTGATGAAATGCATCCAAGAGTGCTAAAAGAGTTGTTTTTCACTGATGCTAAGCCACTGTCTGCCATTTCTGAAAGACTGTGAAGATCAGAGGATGCCACAGATGATTAGAAAAGGGCAAATATGCCGTCTACAAGAATGACAAAAAGGAAGATCTCAGAAGCTACAGACCAGCGAGCCTTACTTCAGTCCCTGAGAAAACAATGGAACAGGTCCACATGATAGATATTTACAGACACATGAAGGGTGTAAAGAACATGAATGAGAAAAAAACAGCACAGATTTACCAAGAATAATTCATACTTGATCAATCTTACTCCTGATATGACAAAAAATATGTGCAGTGAATAAGAAGAGAGCTGTGGACATCATCTACCTTGATTTTGGCAAGGTGTGCAACATTCTATTACAACATCTTTGTTGACGAACTGGTAAGATATGTACTGGACAGATAAGCCATAACTCAGTTGGAAAACTGGCTAAAATGATGACCTTAATGGATGGTAGGTAAGGCTCAGGGCTGAACTGACAGCCAGTAACAAGCAGAGTGCTTCAGAAGTCAATGGTAGGTTCAGTCCTGTTCAGTGTCTATATGAAGTGTGGATCACAGAGCTGAAACCTCCTTTCCCATGTTTACAGATGGTGATGGAGAGTGATTTAAGTGCCAGAAGGAAATCCCACCACACAGAAAGAGCTTAGTTGGCTGAAAGATTGTGACAACAAGAACTGCTTGAGGTTTAAGAAAGGTAAATGTAAAGTCCTGCACCTGGGGTGGAAAACCCCAACTAGCAGTGAGAATAGGGTTCTAACCTGGTGGAAAACAGCTCTACTGAGAAGGTCATGGTATTCCCAATGGGTAGCAAGCTAGACCTGAGCCAAAAATGGGTCCTGAGAGCAATGAAGGCTAACAGCATCATGGCCGGCACTGGCAACGGAACAACCTGCAGATCAAGGAGTGCGACTATGAGCTCTATTCAACCCTTGTCAGGACACATTTCAAATAGTGTATCCATTTTAGTCCCTGCAGTGTAAGAGAGACATTGAAAAATTAGAGAGGGTCCAGTGGAGGGTTACCAAGATGATTAGAGGAACAGAGAATTTGACATATGACAAAAGTTTGTTCAGCCTGGAAAAGAGGAAGCTTAAGGGGGATCTAACCACATCTTTTAATACCTAGAAGTCAGTTTTTGAGATGATGAATGTACATCCAAAGGATGCACAGTGACAGGACATAAGAAACACAAAAAAATTAAAAGACTTTTCATTTTTAAGAAAATTTTTAAGAAAAAAATCTATCTAGATAAAGGGAAAAATATCATTATGAGAACTATGAAACTTGGAGTTAGGTTTCTCAAAGAAGTGGTGGAGTGTCCTTCTCTGAAAACTTTCAAAACCGAGTTTCATAGTGCTCTGGATAACCTAACCTAAGGCTCTGCATTTGACAGAAGTTCAGGCCAGATGGTCTCCAGAGGTCTCCCCCAACCTGGATTTTTCTATGGTTTTATGATACTACAGCAAAGCTCTCTTCCTTGCCCCTAATAACTGAGTCTATAGAATCATAATCTAACCCTAAATTTGTTTCTTGTTCTTGGCACGAATACATGGCTGGGACTTTTTTGACCTGCAATTTCCATTGACTACTATGGGAGTGCAAATTTCTGGTGCACATATAGATGTCAGCATGGATATATCTCAGTGAGGGTCTGTGGAAGAAACACTAGGACAAAACAGACTAAAGAGGGCAGAAACCTCCTAGAACGCATGTTATTGGAGAAGGTTCCTATTCCCTGATGGCTGCTCTGTTTCATCAGCTGTTGTTATCTTCCCCAGAGAGACATGGAAGTCTCTGCTCTATCATTAATGCCAGATCTAGATCAATTCTGTATTTTGCCTTTTTATAGAGGAGGAAGTAGAAATCCCCACTGGATTCTGGGATTGCATGAAAACCTTAAAAACACATAAAAAAAAAAGAATAAAGTAAAAATCATTTGGGGAACATTAATCAGTAAGTCACTCACCTTCTAGCAGGGAAAAAAAAATGAGACAAGATATCTATAGGATAGGGGGAAAAAAAGGGAACAACAGTTCAGACAAATATGTTAGGCACTGGATAAATTCTTCACATTATGAGGAGTACTAGTGATGTAGTTAAACAATTTGGCACTGACACATACCTCCATGGTCAAACAGTTAGCCATTCAGGATTTACGTGGTGTGGGTGGGAGCTGCAGCCATAACTCTAAGGCACTATGTTACTTCTAAATCAAGGTGCAACGTGTTACAAGAGGTACCGCTTTTCACATGGGACATAAAGTGCAAGGTCCAGAGTTTGACTGTTCATCATTAAAGATTGAATGATATTTTTCATAAGAAGAAAGGTGTCAAACGTACAGTTCAAGCCAAATTCCAAAATTTGAAATATGGATGATGTTTAATGGCCTGTAACTCAGGTGCGGTTTGGTGACTTTTCATCAAACTCCACAGAAGAATTCTCCTTTGCCCTCAGAGTAAAATCTGCAATTATCAGGCCAAAGGTTCTTTTTTTTTTTTTCCCCAAGTGAAAGTTATAAATTGGCAAAAATAAAGCTTGCAATGGAAGATGATAACCACTGCAATTATGGAAAGCCCATTATTTCTTAATAAGTTCATAAAGCTGTTTACGTCTTTAGGGCAAAAGAAACTGACTAAAAGTAAGTTGCTATTAATTACACTAAGAGGAAAAAATATACACAATATAAAGTTCCTGTAACCCTGGGTGAGCACTAAAAGTTAACATTTTTTGGCTCAACATATAAACTAGCACTTCCCAGTTAGAAGGTCAGATGTGTGCACTAGCTCTAAAAGCTGACAGTCTTTTTAAATTAGAATTGAACAAATGTTAGATTCTGTATTATTTGCTATAACAGAGAGGTGGACACTCTGCATCTCAGAAATTTTTGAACATTAGGACTGAGTCTGAAGTCTGTTCTCTGTGTTAAAAAGAATAATGATGTTTTGTTCCACATTGCGTACAAAGGTCAAATTAATTTACAAGTACCTTGAGATTAGTGATTATCCAGAAGAAGACTCTTTGAATCCCAGGTGAGCTTCAGGCATTGCCATAGTATATCTAAAAGTAAAATAGCAACTGTACAATATCCCCTCTCCTATGAAGAGTCAATAAAAATACAATGCCCAGATACAAAATGTGGCCCATTCTCACTACACTGCAAGGAGAGGAAACAGGAAGAGTAGGCACGATTATGGAAAAGTCTAGGTCTATGACACAAGTTTTATTCTAAGACCTTGAGCATTTCTGTAATGGTGCCTTTGCAATGTCATAACTAGAGGAAAGTAGCTACTTTTGTACAATTTTCCATTAGATGTGTTACAATACATCTGAAAGTATATTCCATTGTGAACTTTATTCTAGAGAATACCCAGGCTGAAATGCATTAATATAGTGGGTCTGTACTGACGCCTGGAGAAGAATAAGTTGATAGACTCACAGCAATGTTGGTTGGAAGGGACCTCTGACTGATCCACCCAGTCCAGCCTCCTGCAGGACAATTCCCATCACTAGATCAGGTCAGTTGTGACTTTGTGTAACTGAATGTTGAAAATCGCTTAAGGATGGAAATCCCACCAGTGTTTCTGCTTGTCTAACATGAACCTCAATTTTTCTAGTCTAGGTGAGACTCGAGAGGCCATCCTTCACCAAACCCAGCACGCAAGGCCCCAGGGTACACTCACAGCATCCGCAGCCCAGCATCTATGGAAAATTTTCGGTTTGACAGGGTGACAGTTTCAGAGGGAGCAGGCAAATTTCCTCTTAGTAATGAGAAACAGGGAGAAAGAAAGAGAAAGAGGCTTATTCACTCCCCTGTTACTTTCCGCGATGAGATTTTTGACACCATGGAGAAACACTGCTCAGTTGCCGTTTCTCAAACTACATAATACTCTCACCACTCTTTATCAAGCAGTATCTCTCCACCCTCTCTGTATTTTTTTAAATTATCAATAATCAAGGTGTTCATGATTTCAAGGTGAATTTATAATAACTGCTGACTGCTTTAGTGCAAGAAAGTCTGTCTCTTGTCTTTGCTATGCAATTGGTAGAAGCACTACATGTTCTTGGCAGGAAAAATAGCTAGAAACCTCAGGAATGCTTGATTTCTAATTTCAACAGAGTGGTAGTTGATTATAAGTATTAGCATAGCTTAACTTTATCCACTGTCCAAACTTAATATTATCCTTTTTTTAATACACTGATAGAAAAAGAGCTCTTTCCTTTGTGTAACTCTATTGTTTTCATTCTCTGAGGCCAAAGTCAGTGTTGACATAAGCAGGCTCAAGTCCACAAAAGTGAATGAAGTTAAACCTCATTTTGCCAGCAATGAAAGTTAGCCTCTGGAGCAATGCTAATTATGGTTTGTTTGTATCAATTAATCAACACAAGGTTTAACTTTCAATCAGCACGTGGAAAAAAACACAGCACAATTAACTAAAAAACAGTACAAAATCCCTTGATTTACCATGAAGTGAGATATTTCTATAACCACACCATGCAAGTGTAGGAAAAACTAACCAAAGCAGCTCTGAACAAGCAGTCCCCTGAACTACAGCTGCATTCAGCAGGGCTTGACTCAGGAATTGTATAACCATTCCTCTGAGCTGCTCTGCTTCTTAGAGCTAGGCCAGTATCTTATGCAGCATCACACTATTCCCTGTGTACATACTAGCTCCTACAGTGCAAGCAGGCATGTTGCAAGCAGTGTTCTGTTATGTAGTGGAGGTATGGCCAAAATGTTAGGTGCACTAAAGGAATGAAACTTCACCTGCTAAAATTAGCACAGGTTTCCTAAAGAATGGAAATAATACTCTAGAAGCTGTCCATAAGATATTAGAAAATGACGCACAAAAAACTACCAGAGATACTGAAGAAACCATAGATGGCGAAAAGAAACCACATTCATCACTGAAACCACATCAAAAACGTCATTGTGGTGTCTGTCATTCACCCTATCTAGCTGCTAAGTGAAGTGAAATAATTGCATCTTTGGCTAAGTTTAGTGCTCAAGACATGAGACTTTGTTTTACTGAGAATTTCAAAAAATAGTTTATAGATGACAACATGAGATCAATAAATTCCTTGAAAAGTGTTCTCATGCATTTAACAATTATGGTGTACAGAATCCAAATCATTGAATAAAGTTCTTTCTCACTTGTATGGGCAAGACTGAGCATTGAGTTGGTCTAATTGATTAAAGAAATACAAAGGTATGTTTGGCTCTGTCTGTGTCTGAAGTGTATCGTAAGAACTTTACTGACACCAAATGGTTGAGATTTCTGGGGTTTATTTTATTCAAGACTGAGCTTTCTACGGGCCAAGTTGAAGTACCTCAGTGCAGTAAGGTGTAGACTGAACATCATGTGAGCCTGAAGGAAGGTGACAGAAGCATTTAGAGGGTAAAGGGACTTTCATTTCAGAAAACAGAGTTCTTGTGCCAATGCAAAAGTGCAGAGAGAGTGCCAGTGAGAGTTCTGGGTTTTGAAGGAAGAGTCAAAACCAAAGCTGATCTTTAGGCAATAGGACATTGTTGAACAGACAGGTCTCCTGACTTCTCCTTGTCTATTTTTCAGAAAGAACTTAAGAGCAAACGGGCTTTAAAGAGCATTATGTAGAGGTACTCTTTCTTTGAGCAATTCAGTCTTATTCTTTTGATAAAGTAGCTTCACTACTAGTATATACAGTACTAATCAAAATTTTCTTCTTTCAAGTGTTCTGCAGCTGGATGTGTAGCTGTGATGTAATGGGTGAAGTATTTGAAAGCAATTAAGACCTAAATTCCAGCCTCTTCTTTAAAGACAGCAATCAGCGTTATAAAAAAGACAGGAATATGATGGGTTAAGTCTGTATAGCAATCGAGCTGAGGAAAGCAGACTCCTAACTCTATGCATCTAAATTAGTGTGAATACTGTTCTCTCTCCTGTTTTTTCCAGCCTTGCAATTTGAGGATCCTCAAAAACATTGAAATATTGGTTCAAATGAGTACAGTAGAACATAGGGTGCTGCACCTGGGGAAAAAGAATGCCAGGCACCAGGATAGGTTAGGGGGGGACCTCCTGGAATGCAGTTCTGAGGAGAAGGATCTGGGAGTTCTGGCAGACAGTAAATTATCCATGAGCCAGCAATGCGCCCTTGCTGCCAAGAAGGCCAATGCCACCCTGGGCTGCACAGGGCAGTGTGTGGCCAGCAGGTCGAGGGAGGTCATTCTCCCCCTCTACTCTGCCCTGGTGAGGCTGCAACTGGAATACTGCATCTAGTTCTGGGCTCCCCACTTGGAGACAGGGACCTACTGGGGAGAGTCCAGTGGAGGGCAACGAGGATGACTGGGGGATTGGAGCATCTCCCCTGTGAGGAAAGGCTGAGAGAGCTGGGACTCTAGCCTGGAGAAGAGAAGGCTGAGGGGTGATATAATTAATGTTTATAAATACCTAAAGGGTGGGTTGAGAGAGGATGGAGCCAGACTCTTTTCAGTGGTTCCCAGTGACAGGACGAGGGGCAACAGACACAAGCTGGAACATAGGAGGTTCCCTTTAAATATGAGGAAGAACTTTTTTTCAGTGAGGGTGCCAGAGCACTGGCACAGGCTGCCCAGAGAGGCTGTGGAGTCTCCTTCTCTGGAGATTTTCAAGACTTGCCTGGATGCAGCCCTGAGTGATGTGTTCTAGGGCATCCTGCTTTTAAGCAGAGGAGTTGGACTGGATGGTCTCTGAAAGTCCCTTCCAACTCTGAATATTCCATGATTCCGTGATTCCCCAAACAATCAGTCAGGAAAAAGGGACAGAGATTACGGTGCCTCTGTTGCCATTCAGTGGTGGAAATTGATGAGAAGAAATTGGATTTCACATTTTTCAGAGGCAGAGGTGAGGGGGAAATGGAGGGGGGGGGGGAGAGAAAAAAGGTGAAAGACCTGACTGGGAAACAGTATTCTTGTGCAGACTAAAATAGGTTTCCTGAAATGACATGTGAGGTTGAGCCACTGCTTTTCTGCTAGAGAACAGGCTCTTTATGAGCTATCAGTAAAACTGCTGAAGTATCTGCTTTCACATCTGAAATATCGTATTTCTAAAGAAAATGTAGGACATTGTCATGAGTTCTAATCAGCAACCAGTAAAATGTGGTCTTCTCAGAAGAGTGTAATGCTGTCAGTTTTGTCCAGCAAACAGAATACTGAGACAGACTTTACTGCATCAAGGAAGAGCAGGGATGTTAGGGAAGCACACAGAATGAGTAGCAAAGGATCTGAAGTGAAAGCCACCAACCAAAAGAATGATGGAGAAAGAGAGTTCATCATTTAGCAATTTGCAGGCGTTTCAGTGGTACTGGATCACCAAAGGACATCTGTGTAACATTTTCATCAGTCTGACAAGAGAGCCAACATCAACATTTGTCCACAGGAACCAAACTAAATATTTAAAGGTGAACTGCAAAGCTAAAATGAAAGTTGAGTTAATCATGGAAATATGCACTGAATGACCCTACTTACCAGGTTGTTGGAGACAATTCATCACAGAAACGAGTTGAAACTCCTATTTATCAAGGCTTTTTCTGCTTTTCTGAATTTTCCTATAGATTTCTTGTTTTTCAAAGGATGCTAAAGAAAGTATTCTGTGAGGACAGCAGAAGTTTTGTGTTATCATAGATATTTGATGTCAAAGAATAACATACTGTGCGATCTTTAGTGAATTAAGAAAAGCCGGAGGACACACTCAGATGAAAACATAAGGTCAGTAATGTCATTGTAACTAGCCTGATTTAACTCCAGGGTGCAGACTAACAGATGGGCCCACATACCTCCACACTAACTCCTCCCTTTGCCTCTTCGGGTTTTAAGCAAAGTTTACTATACCTTAACTGAGGTAGATTTTAATGGACAACCTATTTAAGAAAAATCAAGAGTTCTTCCAGTAGTCATGTGATTTTGACTTGGGGTTGTGAAACGGCTGAGTAATAGGAACAAATATATTATTTGTTCCAAGCCATTACAAGGAAAATGGAAAATTATTTGTTAGAAGTATCAAAGTGTTTTCAAAATGTGATTTCATAGTCTATTAAAAATATCCCTGGAATTTTATTCTTGGATTTTCTTGGCACTATTTTGACTTACATTATTCTTACAGCCATAAAGTTGCACATAAACCTATTTTTCCTTTATCCAGAAACAGTGTCCAATCTACGGCACACATACCCACTGCCACATAGTAAGCACACAGTCCAGCTCATATTCCATCTTCTGTTTCCTTCAGAAGAATGGAAACATGTAGAAATAGAGACAGACTGAATACACTAATTCAGAAACTTAGGAGCCTGAGAAAGCACGGGGCTATTCCAAAGTATAAAAGCCCTGAACACTTAGTCCAAAGCCCAGAGAAACTCTTGGGAGTCTGGTCACTGAACTCAACAGGCTCTGAAGCACACACGTGTAGGCAGGGAGAGTTCACCTGTGCAGTCAGCTGTAGGAAACTGTGAACTAACATCAGCATCCTTTGAAGGTGGCTTCCTACTATCGACTGCTACCTGGGAGCTGTGCAGAAAGAGTGAAGGGGTGCCAGGCATGGGATAGCCTACCCTGCCTTGGCAGTTACTGCATCAACACTGATCCAGCTCTGCAACTTCTAGATTAGTTTCTCATCTCTTTTGCCTCAGCCCAGATGGGCAGCACTCTGCATCCAGCACCAGAAAAGCTCTCCATGCAGGGTGGACAGTTGTGCCAGAATTCGACTATGTGCCAGAACCAGAGAGTCGTATTCACCCTTACAGGTGAGCCCTTCTTATGTGTGAGTTTCTGGCTAGCCAACTGCATCTTAATCCATTTTGCTGTTTATTTGCCTATTTAGTTTCTATTTATTTCCACACAATGCTAATAAAGTAGTAAAACATTTTTTGCTCACTAAAACTGGGAGCAATCAGGTATTCCCTTGACATTAGCACAGAGACCCTAAGCTTGGGGTAAGGTTTTGGCAAAACAACTGAGATTCTATAAGGTTCATCAGAATTACTGTGAAATTACTAAATAATTAACAAATAGTTAATGACCTATGGTTAATCAGGAAAAAAAAAAAAAAAAAAAAAAGAGTGAAAAAAATGGAAAGTGAATTTTTTTATATCTAATGAGAAAACCAAGCAGAAGGTTTCATCTCAGATTTCCTAAGCATTTTTAATCTGTTTATCATTTGGAATTGATACTCAAAATGGTAACAGAAAGAAGTCACATGGGACTAAATAGACGTTCACATCAGACATAAAATCTCACAAAGTACTTTTGTTATTAAAAATTCTGTAAAGTCCTAAAAGGATGGGCCTGTTCCAGAACCCAGAGAAACCAATGAGAGCTTGGCCATTGATTTCAACAGGCATTGGAACAAACTCACTGTTAGCTAAGCACACAGCTATCAGTGTGGCACTGAGCCTGGGTTAACATACTACGCCTCTCATCAGGAATCTTTGATCTGTGGCATGTCTCAAGAACATCTCATAGCTAGTCATTAACCAAGCATGCTTGAAAATATATGGATGAAGATATTTGAGGATGGTTCAGAGCATTGTCACAAGAACTTTTAAAAAAATGGACAACATGCCTCTTGCAAGGCACAGGGGCTTAGCTGTGATGAGCATAAAAAGGAGATAAAAAATAAGAAATTACTTTTCTGCAATCTGTAATAAAAAGAAAGTTAATATCATCAGGCAAGGGAATAGTATTTTCACAGATAAAATGCCTTCCAACAGCTGGAAACTGGAGCAATACAATTTAGGCATGAAATTACAGTGAGAATTGCTAACTAAAGGAACAACACACCAAGAGTTGTAGTGGATTCTGCATCCCTGGAAATGTGTTCATCAGATTGGCCTTTTTAGTGAAACATATACTCAGACATCCAGGGAATTCCTATGGCTTTTTCTAAGTAGGAAGTCAAGTTAGTTCCAATGTATTAACATTCCAATGCATTACGATTTGCAGCTCCTTGAAAAATATAGTATCATAAAAGACAGTGTCACTCACAATTATTCATATGCCATTTCATACTCTCAGACTTGTCTGATTACACTTTAAATCAACCGGCACAGAGCTAAAGGGTATTCCACCCCAGATCCTCACCAGTTGTTGGCTTGATCAATGGTCATGAAGGAAAGGAAACACGAGAGAACCAGCTGACAAACAGCTTGTTGAGAAGGCTACATGTAATCAGAACAACAGCAGGACAGTCATCTAGGGAGAAGTTGACACCTGCTGTAGCAGAAATTAAGAGTTTACAGATGTTGCAGTTAGGGTAGTCAGCTTCTAATCCACACCCTCGTAATTTAAGCCTCAAAAATTCTCCGAACAATTGTAATAAAAAAGAATCCAAGAAGTCAGGAAACTGAAACAAACAGGGCAGAGCAGCTGTTCTAATTAGTGCTTTGCTTAACCTGAGAACCATACCCCTGCTCACTGGGATTATTAAAATAAATCAAGTTTTACATGGTTGATGACATTTTATTTTGCTCCTCTGTAGCATCATTGCTAGAGATCAGCATTTGCAGAGAGAAGTTAGTAGTACCTTAGTCATAAAAAATAAATCAAATGGATTCCAAATCACATACCTGCCTAACACCAGGATAAGGGGTTTTCTGGGGTCAACTTTATGCTGCTCTCATCTAATATCTTTTTCTTGCTGAACAACAAACTTTAAAACACACCTGTCTGCTGCTCTCTTCATTCCTGGAGAGTGTTCTACCTAGTTTTATGAAACATAGTTTATGAAGCATGAACAAAACACATGTGAATATACTCATATGCCCATGTCTAATGCTATGCTGTTGTAAAGGAGCCCACAGTAAATAGCAAATGGTTGCAGGAATTAATCTCAACATAGGTCAAAAGTATTCTCTAAATACTTCCAGCTCAGTTCTACTGTATTATGTAATACTATAAAATGTATTAACTGTTCTTAATTGGCATACATAAATATATTTTGATTAAATTGGTGAAGGGGGCACCCAACTAGTGGCCTGTGAGTGCTTATGTCTTGGCACAGTTTTGTGGTGGCAGACACTTATGCCAACACAGACACTGCATGGAGGTGACCAGCAGTAGGCAGCTACCCTCTGCTGTATGTTCTAGTGCACCAACAACACTATGGGTAAAAATGCAATACGGAATAAGCATTAAAAGGCGGTTGGGTAAAAATAAATATTTTTTAACACTTTTTCCATTCTTTGACAGCTAGAAAATCCCTTACCCAATTTAAGAAAAAAAACAACATTCTCAAAGCTGGAAAGTTCTAATATTTTGGAACTCTGTTTTGTTTATGTTTGAGAAAGTTGTGGAACAGCAACAGGCAATGAAAGCATACATTGGCACAATTAAGTCTGGTAACTCAAGAAGCCAGATATTGTTTTCAGTTCTACACACATTTTCGTTGAAATTTGCCAACCCACTTGAATAGGCTATTTTGGAAACCAGTGGTGACAACATGTGGATAAAGTTCTGCTCTGCTACTTACCAAATAAAGGAGTCTTTGGTTGGAAAAACAGCGATTTGTAACTGAAATGGAAGGAGGCAAGACGAACCTCTGGAGAAATGTTCAAGAAGAGAAAGACTACATATAGAGATGGTTCTAAGGAGACACTTTTTCCAAAGTAAAGTGTAGTTACTTTATAGGGGATAGAAAGATCCTCACACGTTGCATCATTAAGGGATCATGTTTAAATAATCATAAATACATATCAACCTATATAAACAGAAGAGCCCTTCTCCTGAGATCTTTGCTGTGTATTTGACAGTTTCCAATGCCTCCCTCTTTCTGCAAAAAATAGACCTTAGAAAACTTGTGTACATTGAACAATTGAAAAAAAAATATGTCTTCCTTGAGCAGGCTTTAAAAAGAGAGCAGACAGTATCAGAAGAGGGAATGACATATTACCAACTGAAATGCCAATAAATGACATTCAAGAAGTTTTGTAAACAGATATTTTTTTTTCCTCATATCACAGGTTTTATAAGGAAGCATGATGGGAGGAGGAGAATGAGGTGGCATCCAAGCTAGCTCTAAATCAAGTAGTTTGCAACACAAAGAATCTTCTTACTATAGGTTTTGTGCTTGGTTCCACTTAGAGTGCACAATTGACCATATATTTGTGCTGTGTCTCATTTAGACTCAGTTCCCATAAAAGAAGCACAGGACCTTGACAAAGGACCTTTGACAGGCTGAGGGAGTTCGAGTTGTTCAGCCTGGAGAAGAGAAGGCCTTATAGCGACCTTCCAGTACCTGAAGGGGCCGACAGAAAAGCTGGAGTGGGGCTTTTATGAGAGCATGTAGTGATAGGATGAGGTGTAAAGGTTTTAAACTGAAAGAGGGCAGATTTAGACTAGATATTAAGAAGAAATTGTTTACTGTGAGGGTGGTGAGGCACTATCACAGGTTGCCCAGAGAAGTGTGGATACCCCCTCCCTGGAAGTGTTCAAGGCCAGGCTGGATGGGGCTTTGAGCAGCCTGGTCTAGTGGGAGGTGTCCCTGCCCATGGCAGGAGAGTTGGAACGAGATGATCTTTAAAGTCCCTTCCAACCAACCATTCCATGATTCTATGATTCTGTTACCTCTGTTCATGTACCTGTTCTGGACATTTGTGGTGAAATCTATGGAATCACAAAATCATCTAGGTTGGAAGGCCTTGAAGATCATTGAGTCCAACCATCAACCTAATGCTGACAGTCCTCAACTACACCATATCCATGAGGGTTATGTCAACACTACTCTTAAACACCTCCAGGGATGGGGACTCCACCACTGCCCTGGGCAGCCTGTGCCAGTGCCTGGCAACCTGTTAGGTGAAGAAATTCTTCCTAATATCCAGTCTAAACCTCCCCTGATGCAACTTAAGGCCATTACCCCTCATCCTATTGCTTGTTACTTAGTTAAAGTGACTCATCCCCACCTCACTACAACCTCCTTTTAGGTAGTTGTAGAGAGCAATGAGGTCTCCCCTCAGCCTCCTCTTCTCCAGACTGAACAACCCCAGTTCCCTCAGCCACTCCTCATAAGTCTTGCCCTCCAGACTGTTCCCTAGTTTCATTTCCCTTCTTTGGACACACTGAAGTATTTCAATGTCCTTTTTGTAGTGAGGAGCCCAAAACTGAACACAGTACTCGAGGTGCTGCCTCACCAGAGCCAAGTAGAGAGGTAAGATCACTTCCCTGCCCCTGCTGGCCACGCTATTTCTGATACAAGCCAGGATGCCATTGGCCTTCTTGGCCACCTGGGCACACTGCTGGCTCATGTTCAGCCGGTTATCAATCAACAGTCCCAGGTCCTTCTCAGACTGGCAGCTTTCCAGCCACTCCTTCCCAATCCTGTAGCGCCACTGGGGGTTGTTGTGGCAGAAATGTAGAACCACAGCCTTTCCCTCATCCAGTAAGCTTGGTGAGCACCCTGCCAGCTCCTTCAGCACCCTTGGGTCTATCCCACCCGGTCCCATAGACTTGTGTATGTCTATGTTTTGCAGTAGGTCACTATCTCCTCCTGGATTGTGGGGGGGTCATTGTCTGTCTTCTAGCTGAGGAGGCTGGATTCCCTCAGTACAACTCGTCCGGTTACTAAAGGCTGAGGTAAAGAAGGCATTAAGCATCTCAGCCTTTTCCTCATCATTCATTACCACTTTCCCCCTGCATCTAGCAGAGGATGGAGGCTCTCCCTGGTCTTTCTTTTACTGTTAATGTATTTATAGAAACATTTCTTGTACTCTTTCACAGCTGAAGCCAGATTAATTTCTAGTTGGGCTTTAGACCTCCTAATTTTCTCCCTGCATAGCCTCACAGCATCTTTGTTATCATCATGAGTGGTTTGCCCCTTCTTTCAAAGCCCATAAACTCTTCTTTTCTCCCTGAGTTCCAGCCAAAACTCCCTCTTCAATCTGAGTGGCTTTCTCTGCCGCTGGCTTCTCTTACAGCACTTGGGGAAAGCCTTCTCCTGTGCGTTTAAGACTACCTTCTTGAAGACTGTCCAGACTTCCGGGACTCCTCTACCCTTCAGGACTGTCTACCAAGGGATTCTGTTAGACAGTCGCCTAAACAAGTCAAAGTCAGCCCTTTGGAAGTCCAGAGTGGCAGTTTTACTGCTCCCTCTCCTAGCCTCTCTAAGAATAGAGAACTCTATCATTTCATGATTGCTGTGCCCTAGACGGCCTCCAACTGCCACGTTGCCCACCAGTCCTTCTCTGTTCACAAAGAGGAGGTCCAGCAGGGCACCTTGTCTGGTCAGTTCACTCACAAGCTGCCTCTCAGAAAAGAGCCAGAAAAGTCACTCTTTAAAGTCCTTAAAACAGCACTAGGATTCCTTCTATAGTCCTGTTCAGACTTTTTGATTCTCTAGTCATTGATCCTTATTTTGTGTTTCTATAGTAATTGCTTGAAAGAGGTAGTCCTTTTTTGAATATATGCATTTCATGCTGTAGCACAATAGGCTACCAAGTCTGCATTGGGTTCCTAGAAACTTTATTAAAGAACAGCCAATCAAATATAACAAATTTAATATTTTAAGTTACATGCCAGCTCTGAGTTTGATAAGGCTCCAAAATACAAGTTTCGTGCTTTGTTCATGCTTTGAGTTCACTGTTATTTATATTGCTGCACACTGAGATAAAAGTCTAACAGTCTATCTATCTGATAGATGGTTGAAACATTGATGACATTACTGCCTAAAAGCTGATAAGAGAGCTGAACACATTCACCCATTATGAAATGTTTTCTTTAAATGCTGTAGAGTAGGTTTCAGAGTAATTTCTGCACTATTAGAAGTCATCATATTGTATGTACAGTGAAGGATAAAATTTTGGCGCTGCAGACACTCAAAAGATTATGATTTTACCAAAATATGAAAAGGGCACTCTATTAAGTATCTGTAGCAAAAAAATACCCAACCCATAGAATGGTTTGTGTTGGAAGGGATCTTAAAGATCATCTTATTCCAACCTCCCTGCCATGGGCAGGGACACCTCCCACCAGACCAGGTTGCTCAAAGTCCCATCCAACCTGGCTTTGAACACTGCCAGGGAGGGGGCAACCACAACTTCCCTGGGCAACCTGTTCCAGTGTCTCACCACCCTCACAGTAAAGAATTTCTTCCTAATATCTAATCTAAATCCACCCTATTTCAGTTTAAAACCATTACCCCTTGTCCTATCACTCCATGCCCTTGTAAAAAGTCCCTCCCCAGCTTTCTTGCTGGCCCCTTCAGGTACTGGAAGATGCTATCAGGTCTCCCTGGAGCCTTCTCCATGCTGAACAACCTCAACTCTCTCAGCCTGCCCCCATAGCAGAGCAGAGGTGCTCCAACCCTCTGATCATCTTTGTGGCCCTCCACTGGACTCAGAGAACTGTTCAAAGAGAATTTACAATGCCTTTCCCCAACATGGATGCCTATATATATGGAACTGTGAACTGTACATGACCAATCTGAGAGTGTATGTGGAATTGCCAAAGGTTTTCAGTATTGTTCTAACTCTGCTCTCCATAAAGTCAACTCAGGTCTTACCCTTGGCTTTTCTGTGAGCAGAAGTAGTCCAGCAATGATTGAGAGCTTTAGAATATCCCATCTTGCATATCAAATGCTAAACAATTCAATAACAGTGCTCTTTGGTTAAGGTGAAGGTGCTACCCCATACAATCATTTTACTGTATGTAGGATCTGGAAATGCAGTACGGTGCATTTCTGTGACTGTTAAAACTATAACATCTGGAATGCCATCCTGGAAGTTTTCCAGGTGATCTCCATGAGGAACACTTTGTAAAAGTTGTTACCCTTCTAAATAGAATATGTTCCCAGGCTTGCATAGGAGCAGAGATTGGATTATAAAGTGCTAAATGTTTTTTACAACAGTATCAGCAACAATACTGTATGGATAACTATTCAAGGGAAATTATTTTTACAGACAATTTCAATGGAATTGTTCCAGTCCTCAATTAGATTCATATTTCTGGATTCAGAAATATAAGCTAACTTATCCTATACTCATCCCATTGTGAAATACAGTTAACCAATCTAGGGCAAATCTCCTCAGTCTTCATATTCCTATCATTTTCACATAAAGTTTTCAAAACCCAGGGCATGAGCAAAATAACATGGGAGAGAGAGTAGAGAATCTCGGTCTCTAGGAGCTTTACAAAGCTGATGGGTAGGCAGGTACATGATTATGGGAGCAGTAAATAAAAGATATTTCTGGATACAGTGAGGGTTTAGGGGCTCTCACAGGTGCTCAAAAGGTGGAGCAATGAAGTGTCTCATTGTTACTTTAGGAGTTTATGTTATGAGACACAGCTCTTTGTTGGGTATCTGTTGGTTTCAAACTCTTGGTGAAGTACCCCTGCCCTACAAAACGCACCATAAACATACTTCACGCTAGATGAAAAATATATTAAACATGAGTAGTTTGATTAGATCAGAGAAGAAGTGTTAGGGCAGAAAAAGCAAAGAGCCAGCTATTTAAAGTCTTTGGGCTGAGTTTCTATGTCAGTAAAGAATGACAAGTTTGGGACTGATGTATGAGGAGACTCTGTAGGGAACAACAGAAAAAAAATCTGATGAGGCTAAGGTAAATCAAGTAGTGATAATTTTTACATAACTGGGTACTCATGAAAACAAGCCTGAAAATGCTGCTCAGCATGAGATACTGAAGGAAATATGAAGTCAGAAAACCATCTCAAAGACACAGAAACAGCCTCACTACCTCTGTTCTCATTGTTATATCTCCTGTAAGAACAACGTTTAGTGAATAATTTCAGAAGTTCACAGCACTGAAGCCAAGGGGAGTCTCACAGCAAACCAAAAGGCATAACTGAGTTTTCCCCATGATTTAGGACTCCAAAACTATCTACCCAAAGAGTCTTCTGGGTAATGCCTTATATATTTATTTTTTTTCTTTTCAGAAAACCACAGTAATTAATTTGATATTATTCACACAATTGCCACTTGTAAGGTTTGATCACAAGAATAAGAGTTGGAGAAATAACTATTTTTCTTTTTGAAGACTTTTAACATGGTATTGTTTAAACCTGTTTCTTGATTAAACAACTGCAGCCATCAACTGCATTTACGAATCAAAATTGTTTGCAGCAAAATACTTCATGTTTCACATTAATGAAATAATTGGATATTGAAGAAAAATTAGTCACTTTTCCAAGGGAAAATGCATTCTGTACTTTTGTGGCCAGCAGGTCAAGGAAGGTTCTCCTCCCCCTCTACTCTGCCCTGGGGAGACCTCATCTGGAGTGCTGTGTCCAGTTCTGGGCTCCCCAGTTCAAGAGGGACATGGAGCTACTGGACAGAGTCCAGCACAGGGCCACTAAGATGATGAAGGGACTGGAGCATCTCCCATCTGAGGAGAGGCTGAGGGAGCTGGGTCTGTTTAGCTTGGAGAAGAGGAGGCTGAGGGGGGATCTCATTAATGCTTATAAGTATCTCAAGGGTGGGTGTCAGGAAGACGGGGCCAGAGTCTTCTCGGTGGTGTCCAGTGACAGGACAAGGGGCAATGGGCACAAACTGGAACACAGGAGATTCAATCTTAACATAAGAAAACACTTCTTTACTGTGAGGGTGACAGAGCACTGGTACAGGCTGCCCAGAGAGGTTGTGGAGTGTCCATCTCTGGAGACATTTAAAACCCATCTGGACGTGTTCCTGTGTGATCTACTGTAGGATCCTGCTCTAGCAGGGGGATTGGACTAGATGATCTTCAGAGGTCCCTTCCAACCCCAACCATTCAGGGATTCTTTGATTCTGTGATTCTGTGATTTTTCTTTGCTTTTCAGTAAGAACACTGTTAGACTATAACAAGTTATAATAAAACTAATGACCTAAGGTTTCCTGACTGCAAATCTTACTCCATCTAAATTGCATTTATGATGCGTAGTTATTAAACTTTATGTCATTCAAGATATCTTTTTAAATTCCCCTATCACAAAGCAAATAAGAGTTTTAAATTCTCTTAATATTATCTGTCCTAACAGCATCAAAACTATGCTTAATATGTACAGACATTTGATGCATTTTTTAAGGTTCTTCAGCTAAGCACCTTCAAATCTAAATTATATTTGACACTGCAATTGCAGAAGTTCAATGACTTCTGAGGGTAAATAGTGCCATTTAGCCAGAAAAGTACTTAATTGTTTCAGAAAATAGACTGCTAGTTCAATTTAGGCACTCTTCAACCAAAGTTTGTGTCTTTTGAATTTGAAAGGCTCAGATATGCAATATTTGTTTCTGTGAGCCTGCTTGTAAGCCTTCTGATTAGGGAAAGTGGAAGAAAACAACATAATTTTGTCAAAAAAAACCCCAAACTGTTGAAATAAGAAAACACATCATCTTAAAAAGGAGGAAAGTGAGCTGAACACTCAAAAGACACAATTTCACAAAGCATAAAACTTCCTTGTAAAGAATCATCTGTTATAGATATGCCAAACCCCTCAGTAGTCAGACAGGAACCTTTTTGACCACCTCCACGGGTGCAAGATTTGTCCTGTCAGGAAGCTGTACCCACAGCCTCTTCTGAATTCACAGGACCATACATACTGTAATGGTAGGACACACGGGCTTGAACAACGTCATCCTAACTGTGCCTCTTTCCTCCCATGGCTATGCAGCTAACTAGTGCAGATCTGGGTATCTAAAAATTTTATGAGATTAATCCCTTTGCACCCCAAAAAGGCCATTGCAGAATTTATCTCAGAGCTCCTTTCTGAACTATGAGTTCCCACTTTTATAGACAGCAATAGGTTTGTAGCTATGATCACCCCTTTTCTTCAGCACTCTTCTTTTTTCCTGTTCTGAAAGGGTTATAACTTGAAGTGGCTTTCCCCCATGCTCATACACTGAGGCTCACAATGCCATATCAGCCCGTTCATCAGACAAAGGGAAAGAAATGGGATAAAGTTAAAGAAAGAAAATATTTCAAGATTAGCCCTCCCAGTGTAAATCAGTGTGTGGACCTTCACTGGGTCACATGAAAACCTCACGCTCACATTTAATTTGCCCATCCTGAAGTATTTTTCCTCCTAATGCCAAATACCATAATGGTCTCTGTCAGTGATTTGAAATTATTGTATAAGCTACATATCGGGTACACTATTGTTAATGAAATGCACACAAGATGATGAACAACTTCCTTTTCCTGCTGGAGCCCAGCTGCAACCAGGCCCTGTATCCTTGATGCTGTAAATCAGGCCTTTGTACTCCGGGAGGATTCAATCAGCTGCAGGTGTGGGCTCGCCAAGGCCCGCCTGGGATTAGGTAGCAGTATTTGATATGAGATCCCAAACAGCACCAGCAATCTATGCACCACATGTGGCCAGTCTTTGGAGAAAGCAAAGGAAAAACGCTGATGAAATGTGGCACAGGACCATGGAATGCAATTTCAAACTTCCACATCTGCAGGAAAGAGAGAAAGAAAGTTCCTAATTTTACAATGATGATGTCATCAAGAATACATGATAGTGAAAATGATGTGCCAAGGCTTTCATAAATTTAACCACTTAGGATGCTGCTAACCGAGGGCTGAGATCTGTGTGTGATATTTGTTGTTATAAACGCATTAAAGTTCTGCAAAGTAACGCGCTGCTCTGCTGGTCTGTCAAAGGGCATCTGGTGTTCTGGTTTGTTCATTTTGTGAGCATGGCCACACAGACCAGGCATTGCCATGATGCTTGTACTCTATGCAGATGCAAAACCAAACCTTGGCTGAAGCTTGTTCACTAAACATTATCATTTAAGAGAGGTGATTTGGTGAAACTTATTCCAGTCTGAAAAGGTAAAGCACTTGCCTTCCATGAGAAACAACAAAAAAGGTTGTTCAGTTCACTCCCAGAGGTTAAAAGTTGTGAAGGGTTTCTTTTTAATGTATATCCTTGATATTTGAGGGATAAAGAAATGTTAAACCAGGTCTGGTTTTGTTATTACCATAAAGATAAAATACATTGAAAAGAGCATTTCTTAAAAAAATCTGTTTTCCATTAGCTTATCTTGATAGCTGAAGTTAATCATTATTTTCAACCATATATGATTTAGATATTATGTCATTAATTCATGTACAATCCATCTGAATAATGATTGTGGTTTTCTGCTTTACAAATTCATCTACTTCACTGAGAAACCAAGAGAGTCAAATTCCATGCAACATCTGGTTTCCATTTTACGTAATTGCTATTTTCAGAGTTATAATCATGTGTTATTGTAAGGACCACAGTGTCAATCATGCTGCTAATGGGGAAAATTCAGTGCCTAAATACCTGAGAGAACAAGAAGCTGACTTAAACAGGTGCATTTAGACACTTGGTTTTAAGTATAATTCTAGTCTACCAATTTAAATAAATCATTTTAAGAAGAAACTATATTCTTTCCATACTTTCTACTGAACCAAAGTTTAATACAAGCTTTCTACACAGTGAGTCTGATTTTGTTCTCATCAGATCAAAAACGTTAGGATTGATCCCATGCAAGTTCCAGTACCATTAACCCAGTACAGTTCTAAATCCACTTTACTTAGCTAATGTCAGTACACCAAGTTACCCTTCTTTTGAAAATTGAAATGAAAATTGAAAATTTTGAAAATTGAATGAAGGGAAGAAAATTTTAGTGCCTTTTAAAGAGCATAATGTACACATCTGCCTTACTTATCACATTCAAAAAAAAGTGCAGAAAATAAACAGGCAGACCTGTTTTCAGGTAAACGACTGTACCAAAAGTGCAGTGTAAATATATTCTCACAAGCTTAACTTAGATTTTGATTGTAAGTAGAGTAAAAATTGCTCATCAACATTCAGATTAGTCACAACTCAAGGTACAGATCATAACCTAAAGAGCTCTTGGATCAATCTTTCTTGTATTTACCACTTCCTTTTTTTTATAATTTTGTTCATACAAATTTTCAGGTAGAGCTGACTAGTTCCTGCTTAAAAAGAAAGTATGAAACTAATATACATTTTTATAATATGCATAATGTTTTATTATGAATAATAATGCACACAAAGAAAATATATATTTACATGTGCAGTAATTTTATACATTTTGGGGACAAGACAAACTTTTTACTTTGAGCAATTGGGGGAGTGTGAAAAATAAATTCACTTTTATTTCAGTACTCACTGTATCAACCAGCAGGTGCTCACCTGCTCATTAACTTTGGGTAGCAACTCTCAGTAAATACGTAAAGTATTGTTAATCTCTGCTTTTGAAAACAAGAGCAGGAAAACAGTGACAATTCTTGAAATTCCAGCAGCAGAGGGCTGCTGTGAAAATTACCCTTAGCAGGAGCAGTAGAAGCCTTTTTTGTTAGGAAAAGGAAGTTGCTTTCCTTTGTCTTGATGAATATAATTTTGGAAAAACATCAGTTTAAACCAATTAGATGGAACAAAAAACCACCAACATTGTCTTCACTGCCTGCAGGATGATGGCTCAGAGGGAAAAGCCTGGAGATGTTTACACATGGTACACTCTTGCCGTTAATACCTTTTGAATACATTCATTTCATCCCACCTCTTCTCAAAATCTTCAGGTAAGCAGTGGTGTAAGTACAGGACAGGAATGGGTCATGTTTAAGAGAAACAAGACTGGGAACAAGTTTCCTGACCCAACCCTGAAAGCTAATCTTTGCTAGCTCCTCTGGTGAACGTTCAAAGCTCAGGCTGAAATGAGCTGCCGAGTTGGAAGCTGTGCCTGTTATTGCCATGACAGCCACAGTGGGCACACCCCAGCTCTGCTTCCCCAGAGCTTCAACATTAAATTCTCTGCAGTCACATCCACACAAGTAGTTTTGCATGTATGTACAACTTCAGCTCTGCAGGGTGTGGTTGGATCCTTTTCCAGCTTGGATAAGTGCCTTTGTGCACTGCAAGGGAAGAGCTGCACTTACCCACCTGGCAATTTTATGGCCACATTAACTGACCCAAAGTAAATTTCTGCATTTGCTGGTATGCACGCATCACTCAACCACAATTACGAAGGATGCCTAAGGTGATTAAAAATTATAAACAAACCCATGACACTTGGGAAACCTTAAGCTGCCATGTCATCTGAATCTCAGGCAACAGCCTGTTCCTAGTAAGAGCATGCAAATAAATGCAATTTATATTTTCACTTTCCCCAGAAAACAATGACTGAGGTGAATGCTCATCAGTACGGCTTGCAGGGAATGTAAAAACATGAAAAGAGACACACTGAATTAGTCCAGACTGTGGTGGAACACATTGCAACGTATTCTGGTGTGTTTTCCCATATGAGTTAATAAAGTTATATGGCAAATACAACTGTGCAGTTATACAAGCGAAACACACTAGGAGTGATGGGTACCTAGTCAGCACTGCCGACCCTCACAGTTTTCATAAAGGGTCCCTCAAGCGAGGCGTTGTGTTTGTTTCTCTTATTATTTTTTAAATCACTTTTCAGCTCAGGATTAAGTCCAAATCTTAGTTTTCTCTTTTTAATAAAGGGCATATCAAGCCTAAAGAAACTCCTGAAGACTTCAAAGCTAACACCCCTGGTGACAGAAGGTATCACAGAATCACAGAATCACAGAATGTTAGGGATTGGAAGGGACCTCAAAAGATCATCTAGTCCAATCCCCCTGCCAGAGCAGGAACACCTAGGTCAGGTCACACAGGAACACATCCGGGTGGGTTTGGAATGTCTCCAGAGAAGGAGACTCCACAACCTCTCTGGGCAGCCTGTTCCAGTGTTCTGTTACCCTCACGGTGAAGCAGTTCTTCCTCACATTTATGTGGAACCTCCTATGTTCCAGCTTACACCTTGTCCTATCATTGGATGTCACTGAGAAGAGCCTGGCTCCATCCTCATGACACTCACCCTGTACATATTTATAAACATTAATGAGGTCACCCCTCAGTCTCCTCTTCTCCAAGCTAAAGAGACTCAGCTCCCTCAGCCTTTCCTCATAAGGGAGATGTTCCACTCCCTTAATCATTTTTGTGGCTCTAAGGTAAATCAAAAGAAGTCCAGATTTACAATTTTTTTTTAATCTTATGTTTTTGAGAGGATGCAGCTCATGATTTGTATTTCACAGGATCAGCAGAAATGCAGACATACTCTGCATTGTGAGTCTCTGTGTAAAGCACTAGACATACTACACTAGAGGTAGCTCCTCACTTCTTAGGGTTGACAGCAATATTCCAGGGTCTACTGTCACAGTTATTATTGCATGACTAACTGTAATGCTGAATTTGTGGGTATAAGTCTTGGTATATTATATTATTAGTTCTGTTATTTTGTTTGCAAAACATTGCTTTAAAATGAGTAGATGAATAGCGTTCTTCTCATATGCAAATAAATATGTTTATTGGATTTTTCCCCTTCATAAGCATTTTATTCCTCAGTTAAAACAGTAAACAAGGGCAGCTATCTATTCTTCCTGAATATACATACTGTTATTATGCAAATCAGCTTTACGTTCCCAAGTCTGAAATTTCACCAACATGAATTTTGTCATCATTTATTAAAGTAGAGGGAACAAAAAGCTGCATCCAAATAAATCTTCACATCCAAATATAGCAGAGAAAAATTCATATGCAACTCATGACAGTGAAACAGAACACAATAAATTTGGCTTTTTCCATCTCAGACATGGAGGCATGCCGAAATTGAATGGATTATAATTTTCACAAAAGTTCAAATAATGAATTGATCCAACAAAAATAATTTGGTTAGCATCTTCTAGAAGTAAAATTGTTGCAAGACACATGACATAAATTATTCATATGGAATTATTTTTTACTATATTAGAGTCAAATAAAGTTGGACAACAAACAGGAAGAGAATTTCTTGTCCATGCAAATATCTTAGTTTGTGTTTTCAGTGTGCAATTGTGTTGCTTCTCAGTTATTGGCAATGAAGAGTCTGTCTCAGTCCATTTCCTGGGACTCGTCACTGTAGTATTGCACAAAGACCACACTAGAAGCCTAATTTTCATAAAAAGGTATTCAAACAACAAAGTTCCAGAACAGTATTTTGCAACTGCTTTCAGTAGGCAATAGTCAGATGCTTTATTGATTTTAGACTTTCAGTTCAGGTGATACTCCGAGCTTCATGTTTCAGTTCACTATATGGTCAGGTAGAGCAGAATCCTAGAATCATAGAATTGTTTTGGTTGGAAAAGGCCTCCAAGATCATCAAGTCCAACCATTAACCCAACACTGCTAATTCACCACTACAGCATGTCCCTCAGCACCACATCTACACATCTCTTAAAGCTCTCCAGGAATGGGGACTCCACCACTGTCCTGGGCAGCCTGTGCCAGTGCCTGACAACCCTTTCAGTGAAGAAATTCTTCCTAATATCTAATCTAAACCTTCTCTGGCACAACTTGAGACCATTTTCTCTTGTCCTATCATTTGTTACTTGGGAGAAGAGACCAACATGCACCTTGCTACAATCTCCTTTCAGCTGGTTGCAGAGGGCGATAAAGTCTACCCTTAGTCTTCTCCACACTAAACAACCTCACTTCCCTCACTTCTAATCAGGATACTCAAGCTTGATGCCAGGCCAGATGATAATGTGAGTGTCCCTGGTGTCCATGAGCCAGTGTAATCATGTACTTGATAGTTCCATGCTTTGGCCATCATTTTTGAGCATAATTGGATTAAATATAAATGAATTACCCCTTATTTTCTTTTTTGACCTCTACTTGTCTTACTATAAACTAAATGAACCATTAGCAAAAGGCACCAATATACAGTAACAAAAGAAAGATCTTGCGTGGTTAAATTAGATGAATAAATACAATTCTTGGAAGTTTTGAGAGACATCTTGTTACTCATTCTTTAGAAATTCAGGGTGAGATTCAGTTGTCTAAACATAGGCAAAACATAAGTACTTAGAATTTTGTGCTGCTCAGCTGCCTTAACAGGAGTACTGAATGTCATCAGAGACACCCTCTGACACATCCACATAAGGCTGGCAAGGTCTGACATAGGATTTTGGACCAGCACTAGGAGGCCAGGAAGGATACCATATTGATCTTGAAAGGACACAAGGTACCTACTGGCAGGCAACAAAATCAAGCCATCTATGACCAAAACACGGCTATGAAGGTTCACAGCACAATTTCTAACTCTCCTTAACACTCTGATGATGTCTTAGAAGGATTTTCTTTTTCATTTGTGTGGAGAAAGAGACATCATAGTAAATAAAATAATAAATAAGGGACAAAATGATTGAACAAAAAAAAAACCCTAAATACCAGTTATGTTCCTAATGGTGAGGTCTGCCATTCAGTGGAACATTTTCCCAAGGGAACTCATGGTAGAACTGTTGATTAGTTACTCAAAACAAGGCAAAACTGTACTTTCAAGAACAAATATTTCTGTAGGGAATGATTCTGTATGTGCAGCGAAATCAGCATGATGACCTCTCAGCTCTAGACCATAAGCATTTTCTTTGAGTGTGTGATACCAGGTAATAAATGTACAGACTCAGTGTAAAAATTAGCTGGCTTAGAAGGATTTAAAAAGTAAACATGTGGAACACAGTTTGAAATATTCCTGTTTTCCTCTCATAGCAGGCCAATGTAAATATTATTCCACATGTTATCAAGTAATTCTAAAGCTAAATGTACTCACCCCAAGAATGGTCATGATCAAAATCTTACAAAGTCCTTTTGAAAGGGCTCAGTGTATATAA
The DNA here is from genome assembly GCA_028020825.1 of Podargus strigoides. Taxonomy (NCBI): domain Eukaryota; kingdom Metazoa; phylum Chordata; class Aves; order Caprimulgiformes; family Podargidae; genus Podargus; species Podargus strigoides. The sequence continues at coordinate 10,846,835 of CM051619.1, read as the reverse complement.
ATTAAAGGTAGCCCTAAGAAAGATATAATTCCATTCCAGCTCCTTCAAAGAGAACTGCGGAACACTTGCTCTTGCTGGTTCAGTAAACCAGGTCTGCTGACAGCTCAGTCTGAGCTCCAAGCAATCCATATATAGGGCAAGGAACAAACTGTTTACCTATTTGCCCCTCTGGAAGGCCTCCTTCATGAGGCTCGAGTAGAACTTCATGCATGAGCATGGACACTGTCTTCTGTGCAAAGCACAGCAATCATGGTGGCTTTCATCCAGACTGATCTTAGAGGTCTTTTCCAGCCGAGGCTGTTCTGTGATTCTGTGATTCTGTGAAGGAGGTAATGGTTTACAAAATGAGGAATGGCAGGATCATGTACTGAGCAGGTGGAAAATTCATGGTTGGTATAATTTTCATTCAGCATTAAGGACTCATACTGTCCCCATGACTATTGTATTCTTAACTGTGCGGTGGCTCAGCTCCCAGAAGAGATGAATGCAGTGAGTTCCCTTCATCTATGCAGCTAGTCTGCTTGATCGCTGTTCATTGGGATAAGTTTCTCAGAGAAGGGCAACTATGCTATTAAATCCCTCCCATGCTGAGCATAAGTTTTCATTTCTGAGTAATTATTCAAATTCAAATAATAAAACTCCTCAGTGAATTCTCTCTGCTCCATATTGAAGAAGGTGAAGATGCATAATCAGCACCCAGGATTTCGGAGCTGCGGTTTAAAAGAAAATGCTAATTCCAGGTCCCTGTACTTGATCTATCCTATTAGTTAGTTTTAGACAGCTCCTACTTAACTTTAAGGAGTAACAAATGACTCATTGGAGGTCTTTGCATCACTACAGGAACTGTACAAGAAAACTGTATATCTGGATTCCCTGCCTGTGTCCAGGTAGGCATTTATAGATATTGCATTGCCAGAAAAAGATGCTGAGAGAGGGAATTCTGAACTTGACCCAACAATGAAATAGTACTGATAAGCCTGTCACAAACCAATCATAACATCGCAAATGGGACAAACAGACTTTTATTGATTTGATTTATTTTTGGCTATATCTAAAGTTTTGATGTTCAGTGAATTAATGTTTTCTTAGATGACATAATTAGAATATATTCCCAAGAGAGACAAAACTGAAGAGGTTTTTTTGTTCTATATGCACCATAACTACAGGTTCTACTTCACTTTAGTCAGCAGCTACATTCCTTTATCCCAGTGATTAACTTCTTCCAAAGCCTTAACTGTAAATAATTACCTCCTGATAGGCAGATCCTATCTTTTAGTCAGTTATGCATTTTAAATCAGTACATACTTTAAACATACTCTCTCAGGTTTCCGTCACAACCTATTCCTGGAATAACGTTTTTGGTAGCAAAAAAGCTTTGCTACCCGTCACAATATATTCACCACTCCTATAAAAGGAAGAGAAGCTGCTTCAGCAGGAAACACCTATGGATGAAACTTCTGGATACAGGTACAGCTTCTGCAGGATGCTGAAAGCCCATCTCTTTTAGTCAATTCAAGATTCAGAAGTAGAGGGCTATGTGACTTCAGCATTGCCAACTATCGTAACTTGCATCCTGGGTCTTAAGAAAGTTTGCTGTTTCTTTTCTATTGAGCTTCAGCTCCTGGGGTTATATGATTAAGGAAGAATCTCAGCTTTCCTCCTGTAAAATAAATAGATTATAGTTTCTAGACCAGAATGGCAAACTAGAAAGAATGAACCAAAAGAAACCAGGAGTTTCCCACTTTTATTTAGTCATGTAATTTTTGAGTCATTTGTTGACCATTTGATGACTGGTACAATTTCTGAAGGTCACTGGCTGGCAGTCTTGAGGCTCTCTCAGCTCACTACAAAAGGGAAATGAAGGTGCTTATGTGGAGGGTTGCTTTACAGCATAACAAAATCCAGTGGGGTTAATTGAAATGCTGGACCAGTTGTTAAATATCTAAAGGCCACCTGCCTGGCAGATCAAGGCAACAAGTCCCTACAGAACTGAGGGTGCTGATTTTTGCACTTCCTTACCTTCGGTATGGTTTTACTTAACACATACACCTGCATAACTGAAATCAATCCAACCATAAGTGATATTCATGAACAAAAAAAAACAATACAAAAACCAAAACAAAACAGAAAAAATGACAGAGTTAACAGGACCGGCACTAGACCAGCAAAAATAGCTGATGAACCTTGCCAGCTGTTGAAAAACTGTCTGTGGGATCAGTTCCTTTGTTCTTCTCTAATAATAGTTTTGGTTTATGTTTCTTTTTTTTCCCCTTCTTTTCTTTTACTTTTACTGTTTTCATTTTGCTTTGATGTTGAAAACAGCCACAGCTGCAATACAAAAATTATTGTTCCTACTTTCATACACAAGTTCATGCACTCAAAGGCAACTTTCTTTATGCATAGACATTACACATGCAAATGCAAACTCACATGTGTAAATATATACAGGCACCAACACACACAAACAGTATATTGTTTGTGAATGTATGACTACAAATAATGACTACAAATGAAAAGGAATTAAGTTTTTGTCTAACAAAAAGAAAAAATTATAAACTTGAAGATCCTTTTAATTACAAATTTCTAACATCACATAAGAACTTCAACTCTGTGAAACTCAGAGAGACTCTGCAAGTCCCCTCCAAATGTTTCATATCACTATGCGGATATTACTCATTTACGTTTTCATTTATTTAAATGTTACATTTGCTACATCCTAGACAATCTTTTAACTTACAAAGAGTCACGAGCATGACACCAGCCCAGATCAGCAACAATGTAAAGGTAGCAGAAATCAACCTTCCCAAAAGCACAGTACCAAGTTACAGAACCCCACCCATCCAGCTTAGTCTAATAGCATCCCTCATATGCAGAGGAGGTAAGACAGACCCTCCAGAGTGTTCTGAAGTCCAATGCTCTGAGCATATTGAGAACATGAGGTTGTAGAGTAGCTTCCAAGAGCCAGAAGTCTTCTAAAGTTATTAGTCTCATTTCTTAAGTTAGTCTCACAAACCGCCTGTGATGTTAGTAGATTTAATTATTCCTTTTTTGAGGGAAGGAAAGAGAAGAGCTGGGAAATGTAAATGGCTTATTCAAGGTGACACAGGAAGTCTGTGAAGAGCTGCAAATTGAACCCAGGTCTTCCAACTCCCAGTTCAGTCTTTATATCAGTCATAAAACCTTCCTTCCTCCACTGGATATTTAACAACAAAAACATTTATAACTTGACAAACATTTTCTTTCTTCATGCATCAAATTGGATGCCTGAAGTGGATTTGTTCCTTCTGAATTTCGCTCAATTTACTACATAGTCCCAATTATCACAGTATTTCTTAAATTACTAAAATAATAACAGATCCTAACTCTTGCAGTACAACTTAGGAGAAGTAGCAGAAAAACATATCACACTAACTCAGGTTGTAGAATCACTTTCTGTGATGGGTCAGGCACTAATCCAACCAAATAAACTTAAGATCGTTGATGCAACCCCTTAAACAACATTGTAATATAACTACACAAGAAAGTGGGAGCAGGGGTCAAGATTTTTTACTTCTGTTTCTAATTATCATTATTATTATTATTGCACATCATTAAAATTCTAGTTCAGGATCTCATAGCATTTTATATTACCCAACTAATATAAAAAAATACAAGTCCTACTTTCCATAATTTACACTTGAAGAGATGAGATTATAACCTACCACAGACATGTTGAGCATTCTTTAGTAAATCACATATATTCTAACTCATTTTTCTCCATTGTAAACGGATTGTAATAACTACCACTTCCCTAGCAGCTTAGTTGCAAGGCTTAAATAACAGGGTGGGGAGGTAATTTTGTCTTTGTAATTTATGACAGAGACACAGGGACCATCTGCAAGATGAGACACCACAGGACTGAACTCCAAAACTAGAGCTAAATCTCCAACAAAATATCACCCTTCACAAAAATGTAACCAGCTCTAAAACAGACTTATATTAAAGTTTATGTATATAAATATAGAGATTAAAATCCAGAAAGAAGATTAGTAGCTGTCAAAATGCATGCACATATACACATACATATGTGTTGAAAATACTTCTGTCTCTTGGAAATGTCCCAAGAACAGCTTCAAGTGCTACAAATTGTTACCATTAGGTCACCTTACCAGAAAGATAAAAGAAATTGTTCCAAGTATCTGAATGAAAAAATACAGTTTATGGAGGTGACAGGAACACAACTAGAAGCAGCAGCACCTTATTTGAATATTTTCACTGTTTTGGTATTTCTCTTCTAAATTACTCCCAGTTCTTTTTACAGTGCCAGCAACCAGAGTGAACTCTCCTTTCTTTCATCCTGTCTGCTTCCTTTGGACACTTCCCATCCCTGCTAAAAACATTTTGCAACGTTCAGTGATGTGGTAGATCTACAACAGGAAACAGCTGGTATTGGCAGCTGGCAAACACAGGGCAAGATGGGGCTTGTGTAACCCAGCATGTTCCGTGGCTTTAGGTTATTACATGGTGAACTCTACCTAAAAACGGTAGCATGATCATCAGGGGAGGCAGAGCCCTGCCGTGAAACAATGCTGACCTCTGACAGGTGGTATGGACCATACGATAAAAGGAGAAAAATAGGATCTAATTTCCAGCCAAAGCTCTCTGTCACAACTGTAGATGGTTGGTGATAAGGTTTGTCAGTGTGCTCTGCAGACACTGTGTTTATAATTTGTTATACAGCAGGAAGCAATCATTATGATTTTGGGGGGGGGTGGAGAGACTATTTAATTTGTAGCTGAAGCCATTGCCAGCTCAACAAGTACATCTCCAGCTTTCTCTTGAATTTTAGTTTTCCTGGAAAAAAAAAATCTCATTGTCTGCCACTCTTCCTGCACCAGGGAAGAGGACCTAATGGAGGAAAGTCAACTGCTTTCCCTCTCCTCTGAGGACTGACCACTGTTCCTATAGGAGGGAGGAGAGGACAGGAAAAGCCCAACTTCTCAGGCAGAAAATTCTTCATTCCTCAACTTCTGGCTCTTGAGTGTCCTCTATCAGCCCTCTTCCTGATAAACAGGAGAAATAATGGAGGAATCCTAATATGGACACCCTTACTGTGAATGAATAGATGAGTGCAGCAGGAGAAGAAATCTACTTTCAGGATCTCCAAGATGTAAAATATTTTCCTGGGAAAACAGGGGAAGAACTAAAGATATATGTTTTTGGAGGAGAAAAAAGGCTGTGTGGAATGAAGAGATAAAGGGGTGGTGACAGAACTGATGAGACTATAAATGATAGGAAAGCTCTAGAAATGAGGCACTGAATCATCTTATCCTATGTATCTGTGGGAGCTGGGACTCTAGGGTGACCCTCTAGAGAACCAAGTGCTCTAGGACTGAAAAGGTACAGGAAGAATTCCAAAGCTTAAAGACAGACCAAGCAATTCAATATAGTCATTTTTAAATAAATAAGATTAAATATACTTGGGAATTAATCCCTCAGTTTTGCAAATCAGTCTTGTGATTTTTGATCCTCTGGAATTGTCAACACTGTATACAGTGCATAACCACAAAAGTGATACAGCTTTTTGTACGGGTGCAATGAAGAACAATAAAGTGTCTCCCGGAGCATTTACAATACTCATAAAATGACTTTATTTTCCTGTCCCAGAAACCAGGTTCATGAAGAGTGATGATCCACCAACAACCATTTCCAGGAAAGACCACCAGAAGATTGAGCAGTAGAGTTAAGAGGTTTTCTGTTCTTGTCAATCGAGTAAAATTTACCTGTCCAATTTATTTTGCTTCTTCTGTTTTCTCTTTATACTGGGCTGTAGAGTTCCACTGCCCAGGTCTAAGATGAAGACATACCCACATGACTTTTCTGTGCTACTTAACATCAAACATGAACAAACATGACCTATTAGACTCTCATGAGGATCAAAATCTAATAATTTTAGTTGAAGCAGATTGTATGAAGATCTTGTCATTATAATTAAGTTTGATTCAAAATCCATGGTCACTGTGGGGCAAACGTGCCAACTCCATGCCAGAACAGTTTTGAGTGGTTTGTGCTTCAACAGCGTGTTTCCACTGTTTCCATTCAATATATACTCTGTGCTGGATGGAAAGAAAAGGAGTGAGATCTGTGAGATCACTAGGTCTGGGCAACTAGGACACCTTGATTATGGAGTATTCACCAGTATATAGCCTCATCAGGTATGCAATCCACATCCACCAAATTATCTTGTCAAGGTCAGTCCTCTCAGTTTTTCCACAAATACAGTCATGAGGTATTTCTCTGAGGTAATGTTTGAGGCTTTTGCACTACAGCTTCCATAAAGAAATGCTCTGAACAGGTGAGTAGAAGAGTAGCACAGTAAAAACAAATAAAATTCTGAAAGGTTTACTGACTAGCCAGAAGGCACTGGGTGCCGATTTGGTCTGATCCATTGGCTAATATCACCAAGTCACCTTTCACTAGTTGTTTGACCTCTTTGTGCCTCAGCAAGTTCAGCTGGAAATAAAAGCAAGACTTCACTGGAAACCAGACATTGAGTGTAAACTGTGGTTTCCTAGATAAATAAATTACAAAAGAAAGTTTTATAGGAGTCACACGGCCAGTGTCTAGCACTTTGAACAGACAATGGATAACAAAAACCGTATGTGGGAATGTTGTGTGGCAACACTGCTGTACTACAGATTCCCCATCCAAATTTGCAAATGATCTAAACAGCTCCTATTTCTGTGCCTTTGAAATGACAGCAAGCCAAGATAGGATCCCCTTGGGGCAGTACCCTATCACAGCAGCATTACTACCAGTTGAACTAAGATATTTCACAGAGTTAAGTAAAACTTGATGGCAGAAGTGGGGAAAAATACATCTCTTTATAATATAAACAAGTATGAATCTAATCAGCTTTACTTTTCTTCATCTAGCACTAGTTCCCACTGATAAGGTTTTATTGAAATTAATTATCCTGTTGAGCTCAATGGGATTTTCCTCAGTAGTGTGTGATATGGCAAACTGAAGGATGGTTCTGCATTGTCCAGTGACTGTGATTTTGAGCCTTTTCATCCAAATTTCGTCATGTAAGTAACCGTTTAAGTTTGGGTATATGGAAAGTGTTGCCCAAGCAGTTGGGGAAAGCGTATCAGGACGGCTGATTCATCAGGGTCCCAGCTGAGCAACTTATCTCACAGATCTGAACTACAGCCAATTTTTTTTAACTTTTGTATCAGTAGAATTTCTAGAAGCCTATCGTCTCTGATGAGATCTGCTTTAGCATTCAGTCTCAGATCACTTGCTACCATAAGGGCATTCGCAATTTTGATATGGTGAGTCATGTTTCATTACTGACCAAAACTGGTATTTGGAACTGAATACTTCAAAATCATTTGTGTGCATTTTTACAAACTCAAAAGGCTCATGGAACTCAGGAGATGAATGTTGTGATGGAAGAAACATGCTGCACTCGGGCTATATTGACTTAATTCCTAGTAGGATTGTGGCTGCCAAAACTGAGACCTATAGCAATCTAGTGGGATTTAATAGTTAAGTATTCTGGATCTTCCTGGGAATTTTGCACCCTTTCTCTTCAAGACTCTACCCTTGACCTCTACTACAGATTATCAACATACTGAACTCTGCTCTGAACCCATATGTTTCACATTTGATTGATTGACATGAAGCACCAAAAGAAGACCATGCATTACACTAGGGAGCCTACAACCAATATGCCTGCCTGGTCAAGTGCTGGCTTACAGTCACCATGAAGGCACTGCAGTCAGAATGATAGCACATGTTGATAGCTCACCTGACCTCCACTGCACCACAATACTTTCCACCCCCCCGTAACTCATATCAAATCCTGCCAACATTTTATTTCATCTTTCTCACACCAGGACTTTCAGTGAGATCTCCTTAGCAGAAAGAATGTGACTGTCAGCTGCGGTGAGCCACTTTCTCACTGGGAATCTTACTGTTTGGCAACCAGCATTTAATTGTTTTAGAATTGTACTGAATTGTTTCCACTCTGGTCAAAGCTAGAGACCGTTGCCAGCAGACGCAGATGGGGTTGTCAAGAAAATCTGAAGTGCTGATATGGCCACGTGCAGACTATGACTCACAGTAGAGGACTATCCTCTGTAGATCAGCTGAGTCTAGGCTGACAATTCTGCCACCAAGAACGCTGTGACTTGGCTTGTGCAAACACTAGTAATGTTTATGTGACCTACATGATTAAGAATCAGACAAAAGACCTCTAGAACATTATTCTTATAATGTAGTCTACATGTTCCTAATTCAAAGGGATTTTAACTGTTGAATCAGCTAATACAAGGGCAATGCATAAGAAAGCTCATTCCTACTTCCGAATTTAAGTAGATTTTTATGTTTTACACTCAATATGAAGGACTTCTAATGAAAACCTTGTCAGTGACATTCATAGACAGAGATCCATAAGATCCTGGAGTAACACGAGAAGAAATTGTGCTCAAGTGTGTCAGGAGCTTGTCAGAAGCAGATGTTGCAGTATAGGTAGCTCCCACTGTGGCCTGTTGCTATAACCTCACCTTGCCTTCTTCCAACTTACACTCACTTCAGTTCATTTGCTCTCAGGAGAGCAGATAGCACAGTCAGTTCTTGCTGTGAGTGTTCCTTGCCGTGGCTGCACATGTGGCTGAGGAAGAAGCAGTTACTTAATATACACACAGTTCTTGCCCTAATTGCTTTCAAAAGAGACGATCGCAATGCGTCTCTCAGAGTGTGTGTGAGTGAGTTGCATTCCAGATTGCTGGCTATCTATTGTTTTCCTCCTTGCTGTGTGAATAGAGCAATTCTGTATATAAAAAGCCTGTTGGGAGAAACATGTTTTTTTTCCCCAACAGTGAGCAGATGGCCCACAGACTTTGTGCATCATTTGCAAATTATTTCAAAGTCTATTTATCTATTCCAAAGAGATTACTGGAATCTACATCTGCATTTTCATGTAATTGTTTCCATGTCACATGAATGAGGCATAAGAGGGTTACAAAGGAAAGATGATCACCTATAACGTAGCTGGCTGACATCTGCAAGAATTTGGGGAACCTATCTACTAAAATCTTCCTTACTACACCTCTTTCCTTAGTTCCTATTACTTTTTAATCAATTTTTCAGGAGAGAACCAAAAATCAGTGCTACTGGAAAAACTTCAAGATGATAAATTACTAACAGAAATTAGGACAGCAAGGATCTCAAGAGATCATCTGTTCCAGTCCCTGGAGGTAAAGCAAGATCAATTCTTCTCAAAACAGCCATGACAGATGTATGTTTACCTTGTTCTAGAAAACCTCAAAAGAAAATGTGAAAATTTTACCAGTCATCAAAAATAAAAAACAAAAAGGAAGAACAGTGAAGTATTATGAACTCTGAGAGATTTAATCTCAGGTGCCAATCAAGACTTTTCTAAGATGAAAAAGAACAGGACACTTCTATATTATCACAACCATAATAGTTGTACTGACCATAATAATCTGGTTCTTTCTTCAAGGCTGCTTGTCAGTGTATGGAGACAAAAATTTTTAAGCATTTTCCAGTTCTTGAGATAAGGGAGTGAAAGACAGGATCTTTTAGAGGTGACTTCAGAGATAAGCCAGAGGCAGCTGAATAGGTGGATGTAGAATAATTACGAATTCTATGATTCTGTGATTCTATGTAGAATAATTATGGCCATCCACATGTTATCATACAGCTTCTGGAGTGGCTTTGAATAAGCCAATGCCACAAGGCTGCTTTGAAGAAGGTATAAGGACTGGGATCTGATTGTGTGATTATAAGATAGATACATATGTGGCTGAACTCTACAGATCTTCTAAGGAAAGACTTGAATGAAGAGGATGGAGACCTGCTGGGTAGACCAGGTCAAGAGAGCTCTTTCAGGAAGTTGCCTAACTTAAATGAATTTTTCAGCCATACTGAAATGCAAACCAAAAACACTTCAGCTCAATCAATTTATTAAAGATTGAAAGGTGACTGGAAAATTCAGTGCAAGAGATTGCAAATGGAAAAGATATCTTGTGAGTGAGGCAGAAGGGAGACACTCAGTCATGATGCAATTCAGTAAGAGGAAGTCAGATTTGCACAAGTAAAAACTCTAAACAAAATTACCACTTAAACCTGCATCTTAAAGGATATCCTAACCAAAATGATTTTTTAGTTACACCATAATACTTGGGAGTAATAATTTGACCAGTTTTGGAAAAGCACTGAGATCCTCAATAGTACTTGATAATTCTACCTAGTGATTTATTTCTGAACATTAGTTTTACATCAGTCTGCAGAGCAAAGATATGAGACAAGTTTTCTGAAGGACAAAAAGAGATAAGGAGTTTACTTAAAGACTAATTATTATGAATGGGGACATGGATCTAGTTATCTTGGTCAGACCTTTCCAAAAAGATGCTTGTTAAATCCAAACCTTAGATAATATTTATATTAGATCTATGTATACCAGTATTGCCCAAAATCTGCTATCATCCATTACACACAGGAATTCCTGTCTTGAGAGCACAGCCATAGCTAAGAATAGATATCATAGCCTGTTTATTAAGAGATAAATAAGGTCATTGGGAGTTCTGTTGAGGATTTCACTTGAATGACAGGAAGGATACTGTGGTCTCAATATAATCCAAGACACTGGAAAGTCAGAGTCCTAAAAAGCTAACACAGGATACAAAGGGCTCTTCATTATTAAGAAATCAGAAAAACGATGCAGTAAAACTACACCAAAAAATGTTGGTATTTTCTTGTGTTTTCCTGGACTGAGTGCAGGGAGTGTGAACAGCAAGGGAGGAGAGACCCGCAGAGAATTTAAGAGGATGCTCTTTCCATCCTCCTAGCAGAAAAGTAGAGACAGTGAGTTACACTGACTGAGATCTGTGTCTTTCAGTCCTCTGTAAAGTTTAAGGAACTGTAAAAATAATTGCTAATATTTTCAGAAGTTTTCTTATTTCTTTCCGTAAGGAAGGTGCAACTTCACTGGATTTCCACATGAGCAGGCAAAGTATCTTTACCTCTCAGTGCCCTTAATTCTCATGTTACCCCTCTGGAGGGATGAAGTACTTTAGTCTAAACTAACTCTCTGCACTCAATACATGATTATCAGAGAGCAAGGCAATGAACTTCGGTATACATCAGCTTAGAACAGTCATTGCTCTTTTCTGAGCTTAAAGCTCTGTCAAATCTCTCTGAAATTGTACTGTGCAAAGTAAAATAGGTAAAGTCTACTTGAAATTCAGTTTGGACATTTTCTCTTAATTTGAGTATTTTTCTCCTGTTTGAGTATGTTCTTGAGACTAGATTTCTGTGCACAGTAAATTTTCATGTTCTGTGTGTGTGCAAACAAAGAACACGGATCATGGCTAAGATGTAAAAAGAGAAAATACAAAGAGCTGGATGAGGAGACTTATCATGCAGAGAGAAAAATTTGTTATTCGCTGTTTTATTTATCTGTCTTTGCATCTGTGCATGTCTTTATTATTACAAGAATCACACAATAATAATAAATATTCATAACCATATATGTTTAGCAGGTAGTTTGCAAACATTGTGTCTTTCCCTCTTGGGCGTGTGTTCTCCTTTGCACAGAGAGACCAGATCCCTGACCAAGGCTGTTAAACTCTGCTGTCATGCAGATGAATCACTCTGGTCTGTCAACAACTCAGAGGCCATAAGAAGCTCTGGAATGTTCTGAAATTTTCCAAATGGAATTTGTTTAGGCTGTTTTAGTTGAAGAAATGTTTATGAATGTTAAGCATTCAGAACTCTAAAGCTACTGAACCAATCTGTGTAAAACTTGGCTTGAACTTGAACACTCAATGGAACATACATAAGTCAGGCTTTAAGTACAAATTTTACTGTCATAGCAGCTGTGAAGAGCATATTGTTTCATACTTATAACTAAAGAAAAGAGTTTTTGACCAAGCATCCCCAAAACATTCAATTGTGGGTTTAGGCCAAAGCTGAACATTTAATTTTAATAAGAATTAATTTGTTAGAAATAACAAGGAAGATGTATTCTGTACCTGAACTGAAACAGACAAGAAAGTAGGACTGGATGACACGTACAGGAAAAAATCAGACCATAAATTTAACATTGAAAAAGACATTACAAAGTACTACAAAAACTCTCTTGCACTTTCTGGACAATCTTGGATGGTCTATTATGATTTTTGTTTTGTTTGTTTGCTTGCTTTTTCCTTTTCAGTTTCAGTGGTATTTTTTTATAGATCTGTTGTAAGAGCCACTGTTTCTGTAGAAAGCCCTTAGGTTTGTGTCCCTGGAAGCTTCAGTACTGTACCCTGCAGTCAGAAACCCATGTGCACTTGGCTATCGACTTATAAAACTGAGATTTCACCAGATACTGCTCTCCCAAAAAATTGAAGTCTGTATTTTCATCACTAGTACACATTTTTCCCTTAATTATTGCAAAATTATGAAACACATCTAGCAGACAGGCTCAAGATACACAGAACTTAAGGCCAGTGTGTTCTGGGCAGGGGCAGGAGCAAAGGGGTTGCCCATGAGAGGGCTCTGGCATGGGAGCAAAACCGATGCACTTCCACCTAGTGGCAAAATGCACTTCAGGGAAAACTGATGATGGATTTTGACCCTCTTGGGAATCTAATTCAAGAAGAAAAACATAGGGTCATGCAGAATTTTCATTGTACATTTTGAATATCCTTATTTCAATATTTTTGAGTATCCTATCATGGTACAAATGTTTAGGGTTGGGAAATGCTAATTACACTGTAATTCAATAACAGCTTCACATAAAATAGGAAAAAAGTGGACAAGATGGTCAACAGCCGGCTGAACACGAGCCAGCAGTGTGCCCAGGTGGCCAAGAAGGCCAACAGCATCCTGGCTTGTATCAGAAATGGTGTGACCTGCAGGAGTAGGGAGGTGATTGTCCCCCTGTACTCAGCTCTGGTGGGGCTGTATCTCAAATACTGTGTTCAGTTTTGGGCCCCTCACTCCAAGAAGGACACTGAGCTGCTGGTGCATGTCCAAAGAAGAGCAACAAATCTGGGGAAGGGTCTGGAGCACAGCTCTTATAAGGAGCAGCTGAGGGAACTAGGAGAAAAGGAAACTGAGGGGAGACCTTATTTCTCTCTACAACTACCTGAAAGGAGGTTGTAACCAGGCGGGTGTCATGGAATCACAGAATGGTTTGGCTTGGAAGGGACCTCAAAGATCATCTGGTTCCAATCCCCCTGCCATGGGTAGGGGCACTTCCCACTAGACCAGGTTGCTCAAAGCCCCATCCAACCTGGCCTTGAACACTTCGAGGATGGGACATCCACAACTTCCCTGGGCAACCTGTTCTAGTGCCTCATCATCCTCATGGTAAAGAATTTCTTCCTAATTCGCCCAAGTAACAAGTGATAAGACAAGAAGAAATGGCCTCAAGTTGTGCTGGAGGGGTTTAGATTGGATATTAGGAACAATTTCTTCACTGCAAGGGTTGCCAAGCTTTGGACAAGGTTGCCCAGGGAAGTGCTTGAGTCCCCACGCCTGGAGGTATTTAAAAGACATGCAGATGTGGTGCTGAGGGACATGGCAGTGCTGGGTTAATGATGATCTTAAAGGTCCTTTCCAACCAAAATGATTCTATGATTCCAAGATATTGGTACATTTTTTTTTCAATATTCCTTCCTCTCCTGCTTTTCAGCCGAGTTCCAAATGCACTTTCAAAACACATTTTGTGCCTATGTTCTCTTCTTCAGATATTTTATATCACAATTTCCTTGGCTATAAACTGTTTATGTTAGTATTACATGATACCAAGCCTTTCTGATGAGTCCTGCACGTAGGATCTGAGTTGTTATGATGCCCCATGAACATTGATAATGTTCAAATTGCATCCAGAGTTATGCCTTTCAGAAGAATATTTTGCTTTGATTTTTGCTCATTAATCAAGCAAAACTCCCACTCATCAGTGTCTGAACACAAAGCAGTGGATTGATTCTTTCCTTTACAGGAAGTTTTGCATTTTAAACATAGTATTACAAGAGTGGACAGCAGCCGGTGAAAGTTCTTCTCACTGAGATTTAAAAATTCACTTTTGCCTTTGGAGAAACATGAAGAGGAAATAATGTTTATTAAATTCTTGTGGTTAGAAACACTGAAGAAAAATACAGGGCTTTTTTTTTTCCAGTATATTTATGTCCAGATCTTACATCTATAACTATAAACTGACTTGTACTCTTACCAGTGAACTGTTCAGTACTCACACTTATTAGAACTAATGAATGCTTTTTTTTTTCAACTCCTGCTCGGAATAAAAACTAACAAATGTTTAATATACATCTTGCTTCCTTTACATCATTAACAGGAATGCTGAGGCCTAATCTAATTATAGAACCTGTCATTAGGCAAATTCCAAAGCATTTTTTGTACTGTAATGTAATGAAGATCTTGTTAACTGGAGGCATTAACATAGCTGAGTAAATAACAAATCTCTGACTCTTTAGCAAGAACATGTGCCATGAAAATTTTCCAGAATTCCCAAATTTTCTGCAGATAAATCAAAAGAATGAGGGTGGTAGCATTGATAATGGGTCTGTCAGCCAGACACATACAGAATACATCAATAAGCATCACTTAAATTTAAATACAGCATCAATTCTATTTCAGCATTTGTTAATTTTAAATAAACCTACATATGCACATTCCAGCTTACTAAATGTAGGTACAAAAAAAAAAAAATCCCTCCGAGAAAAGAGAACCAACCCTACATTAATCCATTAGTCTCAATTCCATGCTTGAATTCATCACTTTCATAATATGTACCAACCGTGAATCCTCAAGGACAGGTCTCTGCCCATTTCAGCAAGTAGCATCTACCAAAAAAGGAAATCACTAAGAGTTCATACTTTTTCATGGCCTTGACATGTGCTGGTGCACATTTACCCTTGCGCACAGTACCACTGAAGCCTCAATGATGTAACTGTGTAATGTAGTCTCAAGTTAGTTGAATAAGTGGTGCCAGAATGGAAATCCATAACGAGAATGGCCACGAATGCTACTCTTTAAAGAGCATTCAAAAAAAACATGTATCTAGATTACTTCATATAATCATTTACTGCAAAGTGGACACACTTGTGCTTTTCTTGTACATTTCCAAATACATTTTCAGGCATTTTCTCAGCATTTTCTGGACTCTCAGCTTCTGCAGCCACATGACCATTAGTAATGGGTAATTTGACTTCTTGGATTCACCGCTGAGATAAAAATAGATCATGTTGCTGATACATAAGGGACCAGATACTTTAGCAGATTTGTGTTATTTTAGAGGGTCAGGAATACTCACTGCAGTATAATTTATGTGGGGGTGGATGAAATTAAGCAACAAAACTCAAAACTGCGTGCATCCCAAGTTTTGTTAGGGGCCTTTCCATGTTTTTTGGCACATGTAATATTTGGTAAAGTAAGAAACTGGTAGCCCATTAGAAGCTTAAGCACTAAGTGACACTATTTCTCAGGCCAGGAGTAAAGCAATCAATTACTAGCAAACAGCAGCAACAACAGCTGGTAGGGAACATTGTATAAGAGTAGTGCTGAATAAGCCTCGGGTAAATGAAATGTGTCTTTGATAGAAATCATATGTCAGGCCTTTACTGATGAAACTGCAATATTTCCCATGGTTCATACTAATGAAAAACATTCCTCATGTCTTCCGGGAAAAGTTACTCTTTTTCAGCAAAATATTTTTGTTTTAATTTTGTTATTTCTATGGATGTTTTCTGGAAGAGAAAAAAATCATTGTTAATTATCTTCAACAGTTTCCTATTTATAGCTAAGATCATTTCTCCATCATGCAGAAAGTATGTACAATTACTGTTTAACAAAAAATGCCAGAAAGTAATGACATTTGTCTTCAGTTCAGGTGCGAAAAATTACTTGTATAGGAGCTGCCTTAGTACTGCCTAAAAATCAAAGTCCTTTTCTTTACATACCTATTGCATTCATTTTATTTTGGTTCCCAAATACAAGGGTTGGGGTCTTACATATCCATTCTGAAAAATTTGACTTGAGTTTATAGTTCAGCCATAAATGCCAATTTGACAAACTGCCGTAGTTCATGACAAGCTCAAAAAAACTGCAATTGTTCTTTCTCAGTTTAATCAGCAGATAATGTAAATAACATGGCCTAAAAATTGGGTAACACTTAGGAATCAGTCATACCAGTCTCTTGATATAGCCAGTGACAAGAGAGAGGGGGGAACCTCGAACTTTCTGGAAGTGCCTGGGTTTTCCATGGAGGAAGCATGTGCCATCAAACTAAGTGATAACAAATCCCGGATGAGGGGTTTGTGCTTCCGCGTTAGCTTTAAAAGGTGCTTGGGGCAATGTTGATCTCCTTTGGTACTTGGATTAAGTGGACCAGGAAGCTGGTGAAACTCACCTTCTGATCATGAATGTGCCTTTTCTGGATTAGAAAGTCCCTCCTTCTTGGAAAGCTGAAACCATTTTAGAAGTGGATTAAGTCATGCATTATGTGTTGTGCTCAAGTAAGTACTTTGTGTACTAAAGTTCAAGGTATGATACTGCCTCACAACTTTTGGTACTAGATCAGCCAGAGTGGATCAAACAAAATTTTGAAATTCGGTGTCGTCTTTAAAGGAGTAGGTTTGAATCTTGTCTAGCTCCCTAAAGCACCTGAATCTTAATATATGATACGATTCATATGGAAAGACGTCAGGACAACACTGAGGATCAAACAGCAAAAGAACCGAGAGCCTATCACCTCTCAATGACCAGCTCAAAGTTGGCCATGCCAATAGAATTGATTGAAAGTTCTCAAAATTCTCTACATTCTAAAGGTATTTATCAACCTCTATGAAATTATCAAGGATTCTTCGTCCAGGCGAAAGCAGAATGCAAATTTCAAAAAGAGTGTGTCTCAAAATGTCATTAAAAAAGCACAAGCCGAAACTCTTTTGTTTGGCTTGAGTTCTGTTCTGCTCCCACAACAGGGATTAAACAATGTCTTTCCCAAAAATATAGGAACTCATGTATTCCCGGTGACATTTCTAAGCATCATTAGTTGATGGGCTGCAATTCAGTAAATGACAGTTCCCTTAAGAAATTCAGTGTTTGGATTATACTTAACGTTAAACATTTCTCATCTTATTCAAAGACCCATTACATGATGTCACTGTCAGGTGGAATTAAGATGTTTTAGGTGCATTTACAGTGAATCTACATACCATAGAATGTTTGCATTTATTTTTAAGTACAGCCTTTGAGCTACACTTATATGAAGCTTCAAGAGTACTTACAACCAGTTTAATTCATGTTTCCATCACATTATTGACAGGAATCTCAGCTTTGGATGTCAGAATGGATAAAAGCTCATTTCATACAGAATACACCACAGATGAATGAAAGGATGAAGTAGCTGCTGAAGAAGCATTTTGTTAGGCCTCTACCTCTAATAGGTAGAACTTGTCATGAGCACTAATTTAACGCAAATTTAAGTGCTTTTATAAAGACAATTCTGAAAAAAAGTCTGTCTATTACCATGAAAATAGCTGAACAAAGGCCACCAACTCCTTTTCATCTGCTGAGTATCCCATGACTAAAAGACAGCCAGATGGAATGCACAATACATTTTACCAAACTACTGGGCTCACATGTTAAGAGATTTGCCATTGCTCTACTAATAAAAAAAAAGGATATTCATAAATCCATAGCAATGAGCTAACATTTCAGCCCCACAGATACGATTCCCTGACATCAAGATGTATGGGTTGCAGCAAGTGTTACATCCCCAGAAGTGTTATAAAGCTCAAATCTGCCTGTACTCTTTTTTGTACTGTAAATCTGTGATCCTAGTGCAAGCACCTCCTGTTGCAGGAGAGGGAGCAGGGCTTCAAATGGCAACCAGGAGGAGGCTTGGAGACTTTTGCACCTTTAATGACTTGGAAAACGAAAGCTTAAAACCAAACTACGCTTCTCAAACGTTTTTCCCATTCAGGTTTGGTAGTCTGCATCATTTTCTCCTATACCATTCCTGATATTCTCAATACTAGAGTGTCTTTTCGGTGCATTTTTTAACGTGGAGAGAAGGGGGTAGGGTGGGAGAAGGGATCTGTCCAATGATCTCAAAGCATATGTTTCTGATTCTAATAAGATTATGGATACCAAAGGAATAAAAATGGAAATCACTACTGCCAAGATATGAAAGAAAGTTTGCATAGTAAAATAATTTAAACCCTAACATTTGGACCCAATAAGGCTAACAGAACGTTTATTCCATATTTTTGGAAAGTATGCTTTTTCTGCACATTAAGTGGTACCAATAAAAAATAATGATTCTCACTCAGTTTATTTCTATAAATTATATTGTTTTATAGTTTTCCAGGGCACAGTTATGTGTCAGATTCTATGGCAAACACCTGGGTGTAAAATGCAATAAGCTTTTTACTTCCAGTGGGGGTTGCAGGGAGGAGAGAAACAACCCTCCATTCTCCCAAAAATGTACCTATTTCCAAGAAAACTGGATTGTAGCTCAACTGAAAATGGCCAAATTCTTTTTCACACTTTAGGAATTATCATTTGCATCTTCTCTTGACTTGTTAGTGATATAAAACTGAATGCTTCAGGGACTTGGAATCAGATGCAGCAACAGCTTCAGACATGAACATGAGTTTGGTGGTCTTTGCCCAGTGCCTAATGGGTGACTGCCCATATCATGGTTTTGCCCTTTAATTTAGCATACATTAATGTACATAGAATACGACGCAGTATATTTATGTGAATTTTTAAGAAGTTATGAATGCTACAAAAATTTCATAACTTTCAAAAGTTATGATGTTACAAAGACTAGCACTCAGAGATTATGGATAGACTACAGTTAGGAATGCCTTTACAGCATCAGTTTGGCCCCTTTTATGTACGCACTATAATTACAGCTGGTTGGAAACGTTCCATCAAAACTTTTTTTTTTTAGTGAAAAACAGTTTTCTGTGGGAAAATGTTACTTTTTCCAGAAATGTTTCACTTTTCCATAGGGAAAATGTAAGCAAAATACATTCTTTTGAGTCAAGTCAACTGGATTCTAAATATTCCAGCTTGTCAAGATGAATAAAAACACTTCCTTTCAGGTCAGCATGACATTGATGAGTATACACCAGAACTGCTGTGGTACATCACAGAAATTGCAGCTTAGATCAACTCCTCTGCTGCAGGACAAGAGCAGTGTAGTCCCCCTCTTGCTAATTTCTCCACCATCGCACAAGTGGAAACACAAGACTGCATACCATGAAAGCAACACAACTCAGTGCTGCAGCTCAGGAGTCACCTGAAACTGGGGGAAAAAAAAAAAAAAAAAAAAAAAAAAAAAAAAAAAGGTTCATTTAATTTTAACTTAGCCATCTAAAAATTAGTCTTGATGTCTAAGCAGCATGGTTAAAATCTCTGAATTAGGGAGAGTAAATGCCTCCAGAGGACAGTTTACCCTATGCAAAGATAAATAATTAAGATAGGTAACACTGAAGGGGAATTAATCTCTGGCACCTTTCTCCGTTGATTAGTGATGGAGCACAGATGCCCACCTTAGACTAGACCCTAACTTTGCTGGAAACAGTGAGATGCTCCTTCCCTTTGGGTTGACTTCCTTCCCAATCAGCTCTGTCTGCTCTGTTTCTTGAGGAAATACATGTCTGCCTTCAGTCTCAAAGTTAAAATGTAGGGGCAAATTCTGGTGAACGGTGCCCTGACAATTTCTCTGGAGTTTCACATGAGCAAAGACTTCTGCATAGGTCTGAGAGAGAGAGCATCAAAAAGAATCAGTCACATACCTTAGTAAAACAGTAATAACTGTTTATCCATAAAGTAAGATGCACTGCTATAGGAAAATTGACATAATTTTGGTACACAAGGACTCCTTTTGTCAAAAGAAAGCAATCCCTTGTAAGTTAGCATTTGCTTAATTAAAGGCAATAATACATGCCATAACACATGTATTTAGAGAAATAGTTATTGTTGAACTATGCTTACTGAGAAGTGTCCAAAGACTGATTCAAAATAATACACCTACATGGTAATCACTGCCTACACTCCACAGAGCAGGTATCCTTTTCCCTGCAGAACTTTGCCTGGCCTGACAGGACAGGAGGGAGATAAGAGAAGGCAATGCAATACCAGCTCATGATGTCATCTAGTGCCATGTTAGAGCCATGTGTGAGAGGTATTATTTGCTAAAAAGGAAGGCTATCCAGAGAGGAAAGACACTAAGGAGAGACAGGAGGAATTTGAGAGGGATAAGTGGGTAGAGAACAGGAAGTGGAAGGTGTATATGGCCAATTATGCTGGAGAGAAGGAGAGTCCAAAGTGCATGCCTCAATAACTTTTGCATTTCTTGAATTTACAATACTCACTTTTGCAACCTTATAAAATGTTCATAATATTGTTTTAGAATACAGAATACAAACCATATGTGCCTGTGTCAAGCTACATATAATATGCATGTCCTGGGTATTGTGTTTTGCAAATTTAGCAACAGTCTCACACACGGCTCTCATTAGCATATGTGCAACCACAGTGAAGTTAATAGGATTAGAGCTTGTCAGGAATTTTTCAATTAAACTTTTTTTTTTCATTGGAAAATACCACTTCATTGAAATTTAAACTGTGCATGAGAACCTAGCAGTTTGGGTGCAATTTGCTTTAGGAAAGGTTCCTCAGGTCCTGGAATTTTGATCAAAACCGGGAAAAATAAAAACTCAGAGTAACATTGTAGTCAGAGTACAAGGTTGCACGTTGGAGAACCGAACATGAGAGCCTGCTGCATTGTTCACCCAGCATCGATGAGATCCTGATCCAGCCTGCTGTTTATCTAGGGGTGAGCTCTATCACCCCAGTCTGAAGTTGACTCTTTCAAATCGTGAGTTATCACAAGACCATAACATCCTTCTATATTGGGGCAATCTCTCCACTGAATAAGTTTCATGTATAAAAGCTGAAAGGCCTTTGCTTTGTCCCAGTAGGAAATAAAAAACATTTCCTAATTCTAAAAGTTTGGAGTAGGTGGAAAACTTTTCCCCATCCTGCTTTATGCAGACCTTTCTGCAAAACATCTCAGAAAACACCTCTCCAGCATCATTGTTTCAACCAGCTATCTCTGCTCTCAAGATCAGCAAAGACATGCTGTACTGAATGATGGGATTCAAACGAATACATGAAAATTCCAGATTAAAAGATATGATGCTACTTTCTGTTGTCCAAACCCTTCAGTAATTTAAATATGTATTTTCCAGTTTCCCCTGTAGTGCACAGCACATTGTGTCTTTGCAGAGGTGCCTGCTACCTGCCCCATCATCATCTTCTCATTTTAATTTAGACGTTGTGATTTTTTTTTCCCCCCTTGAATGCATTCCCTTTAGAAGAAAGGTAGAACAAAATCAACAAGGTCAAGGTTCTCTTAAATAACTCTTAAATTTTCTGCCATGAACTGAAGGTGCTGTCAGAGTGTGGTATCCCTTTAAAGAGCAGCAGATATGCTGGAAATGCACCAAAGAAACTTCTATACTTCTGAACAGCATCTTTAAAACAGCAGCACTGGAACAGAAGAAGAGCTCAGGGGAATGCACAAAGTCACTCATTCTCCAAAAATAAAGCTAGCAATGCTTCACTTTGTTGAAATTACCAGTGGTCGGTCATTGTTGGTTGAAAACTAAAAATGTATACTTTTACATTCTTAGCACATGCACACAGTGCCAGCTGGCTTTATGGCTTCGCTTTGCAACTTAGGGGGCTTACAGGATCTCAACATCTGCAAAATTATGCTTTGATTTCTGGCACCGTCAGATCTCGAGGGAACGAAACCAAGCAGTCGCCAGCCAGAACTCACATTTTGACATGTTAAGCAAGGGGCTGTTCCTCAGAGTTTTTGCCATTTGGAGAAGAGCAGTAAGCTATATACTTGAAGTGGAGAGGAGAAATAAAGAGAAGCCGACAGACATCAACGTTACAGTATTTCTGCTACCAGGGAGAGTGGCTATTGGAACCAGTGTAAAGGAACAAATTATGAGAGGAGTGGGAATGGAAGGGAATTGGCAGGTTCTGTACATGAATGTTTATTTTTCAGTTGCACCATATTCATTAAAATTGCTGAAAAATTAAATAAGTATCTGGTGTTGAGGCTGATGCTAAAAGACAAAGAAGACAAGATGAACTCTAGTGTGAGAGGAAATATTATAAATTATCATCTTTCATAAAGGCTTTTCAAAAAAATTTTTCCATGCTAATAACTTGGGATTGTTTTTAAAGATTCATGGCCATGTAAACAAAAATTTAGCAGTTTTATATTAAAAAACACCACATGAAGAGTTTAGCAGATCAGGAAAAATGTGGGTACTGTACCTATGTGTTTCACAGATTTTATTGGACAATACAAGCTAAAAAACTGAAACCTGTGGGTAAGAAATTAATTTTCCCCAAGTTCTTCCACACAGCACTTGAGGAATTGCT
The DNA here is from genome assembly GCA_028020825.1 of Podargus strigoides. Lineage (NCBI taxonomy): Eukaryota > Metazoa > Chordata > Aves > Caprimulgiformes > Podargidae > Podargus > Podargus strigoides. The sequence goes on along the minus strand of CM051619.1, from coordinate 10,824,338 downwards.
GCTCTGCAGGACTGGAATTACTGCCTGACACTTGTCATTGCTGTTTGCTGATCCCAGGGATTTACAATAGGTCATTGGTGTTTAGTGACTGGTAACTCTTACCACCCTTTCTCACAAGAAAAGGAACAGTGAAAATTTGAGCTGGAACAGTTTGTCAGGACAAAGACCATAGTGATTTCTTTCCTGGGCAACAGCATCATTTCCATTCACATCAGCTCAGAATGTCCCTTGGAAAATCATTTTCCTAGCACATCACTTAACCACATCAATTTCTGTCTATTTTCTTTGCTTCCCTCTTTTAATACCTTTCTTTGCTGTATCTTCATGTCCCTCTCTATATTTTGCCCACCTCCCTTCTCCCATTTCTTATGAATACCAAAGAGCAATCCTCCTTGGCATTGAGCCTGAGCATCCACACCGTCTGTTGGCAAAGCAGCATCTTATACTTTTGCCCATACTTTCCCTTCATACTCAAGAAGAAATTTTTGTAAGCAAATGAAACAAGGAAATTATTTTAAAAGTTTAAAAATAAAAATAAGGAGAAGAAGAAGAGAGGATGGATAACTTTTGCATTGTTTTTCCTTGGCAAGAAGAATCCTTCAGGCCCTGCTGTTGTACTTTCCCCTGCCATGATATCTACAGGAAAATGGAAAATATGTAGGTACTTGATGTGCTGATACTGTTGAAGACTACTAATATCGCACAGCTCCGTCATTGTCCTCTAGTTTAAACTGTTTAATGTGTTTTACACACCAACACTGTAAATTCACCATCAGCATGGTCCCGGTGGGGCAGAGAGGTCTCTTCTGTCCCATGTTTGTGCAGCACCTAACACATCTGTGCTAGTCTAGGCTGCTTATGAACTGCACCAGTACAAACAAATACAGTAATTTTAGAAAGGCATCATGCTCCGATTAAATTTAGGGTCCATGAAGATTTTACCTCATGCTCAGGAAATCCCAGATTGCTGGAGACTGAGTGGAAGGAGAGAAGATGGAAATATCTCTGTGTGACCTTTGTTGCCTTTGCACACCTCCCTTGTCATTTGTCAGAGCCAAGACATCGGGCCAAAGGGACCTCTAGTCTGATCCATTCTCACACACCTACATCCTTTCCTTTCACCTGCCTGATAGACAGGAGTAAGCACTGAAATGGACTTTTGGGGAAAGAATAGGTAGATTTAGCATATTTAGTGTGAGGGCTGTGTGTCTTTCCTGATCATCTCAAAGGCAAGCGTGAGGCTTTGAGCTGTAGAAGGACCGAGAATTGCTGGAGAATCTGAAGTTATTTCCTTAACAGGAGAAGACTGCAGGATAAAACTACTGCAGTCATCCTGGATAAAATCTTTTTGTCTTCACAATGCTTTCACACCAAAAAAATCCTGAAAAAAATCCAGAAAGCGGCCTGATTTTCCTCTTGCCGTGGTCAATACCACTGAAAGAAGATTAAGGTCTTTTGTTAATAGGATTTGGTTCACCTATAACTTTGCAAAGACAGAATGTATCAGCAGTATTCTCTTCTCCACTGTTTCATCTGCTTCATGGGTCTTAGAGGGGAATTCAAAAGTATACTTAGTAATATAGTGGGAAGCACATTCTAATCTCTTTCCCTGAAGTTTTGCAATTTACTCCTTTCCACCATAAATCATTATGTTGCTTCAAGAGTTGAATCTCTGGTTGACTTGCTCTTAAATAAACCTAAAAAAACCTTCTTTGGATTTAAGACAAAAGTTAGAAATCTGTTGCACAGTCTAGGTTGATCTAGTCATTTAATGTTTCAGTAAGTAGTCCTCCCTAGCCCTCACAATCCACACAATCCTGAATGAAGTGGTAACCGGGAAAAAAAAAAATAAAAAAAAAAATAAAAAGGAAGAAATGAGAGAGAAAGACACAAAAGAGAGATCCTCAAGCTTCAAGGAGAAGCTGCTATAAGCCCCAAAGTTTAGGGAAGATAAGATCTACTAGACTGCAGGGAAATGAACTTGAAGGTGAAATGTTCCTTTTTGAAATGTGTTCTCTTGCAGTTGCTAACTGTAAGTGAATATGTTTAGCTTGGGCTTCCCCAAAAATGTCAGCTTCCAGACAGTTAGCCTTAGAAATAACAAGATCATAAGGTAGTTTTGCTTTCTCACGGGAAGATCTCTTTTTCACATGGATTTTGGTCTGACAAAGTGCCATCTTCTCCCATCACCCCCAGCAAGCCCGCTGGACAAGGGATATGGCTTCACTTTCCAGGAAGACAAGAGTTTATCATCCTTCAGTCTTGGGTAATGTACAAATCCCAGCTCACCCACTTCCTCCCGGGGGGGACTTCAAAGCAAGGGCAGAGACCACAATCCTTTGGGTGACCCTCCCAGAGGGGCTCTGGCCAGGAGGCAGGATGGGAGCTGAGCGGGCGCTAACAAACAGGATGACCATGTGTAATTCTGTTGTGCACGTCTCTCCTCTCATCCTCTCTGGCAGCAGCTGTAAATGCTGTGCATTTAATAGCCATCCTCTCTCTAGCAGTGAGCTGAATGGTGTTTCAAATACTCATCAGCCGCATTCAGCGTGCAGAAAAAGACAAAAACAGCTGGAAATAGCCATGATGACTAGGTAGCCACATTGCAGAAGAAAAGGCTCATTGGATGGGACAGTGTTTATTTGCTGTCTGTGATTGACAGATCTTTAATTCCTGTTTCCTGACTGGCGGGACCATAAAGCAGACTGTAAAGGGGGCTGCCAGGCAGGATGGAGAGCAAAGACAATCAACAAATTCTTTTGTTTTTTTTCTTCCCCCATTTTATTTTTAACTTTACAGGACATTTTCTTTAAGATGACTTTACCTCAGGCTTTTCAATATTGCTTTGCAGCAGTAAAGGGTAGTATGGTGATTCTGCTCCTCTACTTTGCTCTCGTGAGATCCTACCTTCAGTACTCTGTTCAGCTCTGGGGCTCCCAATGCAAGAAGGACATGGACCTGTCCGAATGAGTCCAGAAGAGGGCCATGAAGATGATCACAGGGCCGGAGCACCTCTCCTATGAAGACAGGCTGAAAGGGTTTGAGTTGTTCAGCCTGGAGAAGGCTCTGGGGAGACCTTATAGCACCTTCCAGTACCTGAAGTGGCCTACAAGAAAGGTGGAGAGGGACTTCTTACAAGGTCATGTAGTGATAGGATGAGGGGTAACTGAAAGAGAGCAGATGTAGATGAGATTCTAGGAAGAAATTCTTGACTGTGAGGGTGGTGAGACACTGGCACAGGCTGCCCAGGGAAGTTGTGGCTGCCCCCACCCTAGAAGTGTTCAAGGCCAGGTTGGATGGGGCTTTGAGCAACCTGGTCTAGTGGGAGGTGTCCCTGCCCATGACAGGGGAGTTGGAACTAGATGATCTTTAAAGTCCCTTCCAACCCAAACCATTCCATGATTCTATGATCGCTAGAATGAAAAGAAGAGAAAACAGCTTTAGAAAGATCTGATAATTTTGTTATAAATCTGTATCCTGGGGACACTAGTTAAGTAAATTCCCGACATCATGAAGCAGTTAATAAAATCAACAGAAAAAAAATCTCAGTCCCATGAAATCAGAATGGGAGATCACAATAGTATGAATCAAAGAGTACGTCTACATTGATGTTACGTCTGCTCTAGGAATGCACTTTTGGAGTCTCCTGACTCTCACCACTTATGGCACTTTTGTTCCTGCTGCAGGAATTGGAGCTTTTTGGGATGAAACTTATGGAAAATTGCCCTCCAGGACAGCAGCCCATGAGCTCCAGCAGCTAACAGACATTCCGTCCACAAACTAGACAAGAGCTGCTCTGAGGGTAGAACCCTCAGCTCCAGCTCTTTCATTCTCCAGAGTGTCCTCCTGGCACACTGTGTTACAGGCTATGTCCACAGTATTTCAGTAAGAATCTCATTCCATCAGTGGCTCAAGGCTACACATGGACCTGCACAGGCCATATTAGACATCAAACTGCAAAGAAGCTCTGTGTTGCAATGATGCAGCTTTAGGGCCTGCCCACAGTTCCCACAGCTCTGTCCAGGCAGCAGAGGCAGGAGCAGGTCACTCAGCCCAGGAGCAGGTCCTTCTTGATACACATTGTTTAACACCAGCACACTTAATAAAATCAAAACCAGAATACACCTACAGTTCTAAGTACTTCCTCTCTGTGTCTTCAGGTTAACAATTAAACTTAGGCAGTGAGATCAGACCATGGAGAGAAAGACATAAAGCTGTCATGTTCTGATGTTAAAACCACTCTTGTCTGAATGGCAAAGAAATCTCACCACATATATTTTATCTGAAATTGGAACTGACTTTCAGCACCCGTCATAATAATCTGAGAAGCTGACCAAACTTCTGTAACAGGAGTGACCTCCATCTCCCCTTTGCATGACTTCTCAGGTAGCAGAAGAGTAAACTGATGACTCACCAAAGCCACAGTACCAGTTCACATTTAACTGCAAGTGTCTGAGCTACTGATTCAGCATGAAGGGCCCCATACATAAAGAAAAAGCAAACAACGTTCAAAAGAAAAGATGTCTGACACGGTAAGATATTTGAGGAAATTAACTTGACCCCTACGTAACATCCAATAGTAGCACATCTGTAAAAAATAATTCCTACCGCCTACAGGTGGCATATTTAATAAGTAAATATGAACACAGCAGCAAAAATTGAAACCTAACCATTACTCCGGTGTGACCTTGAGTGATCCCCTTTTCCACAGCAGCACAGCAGTCTATTCAGAGTCAGAATACTTAATTCAGTACTTTTATTTCAAAATTCATGAGATAAATTACAAATGATCCTTATGCTCGTTTTACAGACTGTGGAGGTGAATGAATGAAAGCTGCCTGCTCAAAGTCCTTCATCACACTGGGTGCAAGGCTGGAATAGAAAATAAATCTTTCATTTGCCACAATTCGCTTGGGGTCTGGAAATATCATTGTGCTTATTTTCAACTGTATAATGAAATATAATTAATGAAAAAAAAATTAAATGAAAAATAATTAATGTTGTTATTGAAAAGAAATAGTTAATGTCAAACATTTTCCCACAGTATGCAAAGTGAAGGCACTTTTAGGGTAATATTTAATGAACACTATTATTGACACACTTCAAATTTTTTTCTATAACCAATAGACATTAAGTTACTTAATTTCAAATTGATGTCATATTAGACATTTGTAGTCCCTGTGGATAAAAACTCTTTTTGTTTGAGAATCGATAATATTAATATTTTGAATTTCCAGTATTTTATTTTTATTCTTTTTTTTTAGGTTTATGCTAACAATCAAAAAGTTTAAGTATAGCTCATCATAGCTTTCATCTCACTTAATGTAGCTATATTGCTTTGCTTAATTTAGAAACTGTTCTGACCTGTGCCAATTAAATGCGACTTGGGCTTGTGTACTCACCCAGTGAATCAGAGCAGGGAGTGAATCCCACCAAAAAATCACTGTTATTATCCAGCCAATTTAATTTCTGAAACCAGTTCACCCTGCAAGTGATGACATTCAAACTTTTTGTGTTAAAATGAACTTTTACCAGTTTTACAGTTTGCTTCCACTGAAAAGGTGTCTTTTTTTCACCTCCCTTCTTGCTGTCTATCCCATGCCAGTGCTCTAGTTCCTGCCCTCACCTCACCACCTAATGAGCCAGTTTATTGCACTAATCAGCAATCAACATTTTTCTGATTGGTTTTGTATCAGTTTGTTGGACTGAAACAGCCCATCACAGGGCAAGTTAAGCATTAGAGAAAAAACAATGAAAGCAGAAACCAGGGGAGGGTGAGGGGCAGGGGCCATATTGGTTACAAACCATTGGATCAGCTCAAGACCTGATGAAACCCCACTATGAGAGGGGAGGACCAATAAACGTGGACCACATTCCAAGTGACAGCAAATGTCTTATTGACTTCTAACAGGGTTTAAGGCTGTTTCACACACACACAAAGCAAAAAAGGCAAATAAAAGAATTATCTTCCATTATTTATAGAATTATACATCACACATACAGTTATATATTGCCATTTTTATAAATAGGGTATTTCACTCAGGTTCTTAACGCCCACAGAGTTTACTAAGTATTAGATACTGAAATATGTTTGAAGATGAGAAATGAAAAAGCCAGACTTTTAGGTCTTTATGTTCTACTTAATTTCCCCAATATCATAAGAAGCATAAGAAGGTTTTAAGAAGCACTGCATGTCCACTGCCACACCAACCTGAAGTTACAGGTATTCAGAAAAAAAATACACTGCTTTTTTAAGATACTACTTATAAGACTTCTACTGTGCAGTAATTTCAGCCAGCGAAGTATGCTTAGTGCCCCCTGGCTTCTGTATGGGCTGGAATAGAAAAATCCTGGCAAGAGGATCTTGTATGTGCCTCTTAGTTCAAAATGTCCATCTTCAGGTTCCTGCATCCTTGTGCCCTGCAGGGAAGATTCTCTCTCCAAATTATGTGGTTACATTTCAAAGGCACCTGAATCTTTTCATTACATATAGAGGGAACTGTGACACTTTAAGGCTCCTTAACTAAGGACTTAACTAAGGACTTAACAGTTCATTGCAAGCTAAATGTTTAAGTTAGGCAACTAGATTACTTCCAAAATTGATCAATTAATGAATCATAGAATCATAGACTAACTCCGAAAGTTAATCATAGACTAACTTTCCAACTAACGGTTGGAAAGGACTCATAAAGACAATCGAGTTCAACTCCCTCGTTGCAAGTTCAGGGTCACATGAGACCTACATATCATCTAAATTGACTTTGTGTTTGTCACAAGTCATTAAATTTCACCGCCTTACCTCTGTATGATAAATTAAGCAAACTTATAAAGATGCTAAAAAAAAACCTATTAAAAAATGTAAAAAATAACAAAATAAAGAAATAATCATGACAAAGGACAGAGATGACTAAGTTCCTGGCCAAAAGGATGAAAATGTGAACTATATTTTCATAGAATCATATGGTTTGGGTTGGAAGGGACTTCTACAATCACCTAGTTTAAACCCCCCTGCCATGGGCAGGGACACCTCCCACCAGACCAGGTTGCTCAAAGCCCCATCCAACCTAGACTTGAACACTTCCAGGAAGGGGGCAGCCACAACTTCTCTGAGCAACCTGTGCCAGTGTCTCACCACCCTCACAGTCAAGAATTTCTTCTTAATATCTAATCTAAATCTACCCTCTCTCAGCTTAAAACCATTACCCCTTGTCCTATCACTACATGTAAAATGTCTCTCTCCATCTTTCTTGTAGGCCCCTTCAGGTACTGAAAGGCCACTATAAGGTCTCCCCAGAGCCTTCTCTTCTCCAGGCTGAACAATCCCAACTCTCTCAGCCTGTCCCCATAGCAGAGTTGCTCCAGCCCTCTGATCATCTTCGTGGCCGTCCTCTGGACTTGCTCCCACAGTCTTCTGTCTCCCAAGTTATCCTTCAGAATAGATTCCTGTGTTTTTGATCCTGGTATGTGCACCATTAAATAGAGAGTTTGCCAGGACACATGCATATCAGGAGAACTTTCCTCCTATCACCCATCAGGGAACTACTAGTCTTTCTTTAAATGTTTTTCCACTGATGGTGTCCATCCAAAAGAAAAAAAAAAAAAAATCATATTTACATGTTCTTAATGCACAGTGGTTGACACTGAATAAAAGAGAAATATGACAAAGATTTTCTACTTGAGGACTGGGAGAGACTGTGGAGCCATGGATATATCTTTGTTCTACTTGGGTGTTTTTTTAAGATGGTAGGTTTACCTCAGAACTTGCATGTCTATGAGATAACATCCAAAGAGAAACTGGCATGTTTGTGCTCATGCAGTCAAGAGGGCTTGAGGAGGAATGTCTCAGATCTTTACCTCCAATACAGCTTTATGTCACCAAATCAAAAATTCTTCCTAGAAATGAGGACAGGACTTCTGAAAACATCCCCCAAAAGCTGGAAAGGCTCACACCTTCATTTTACAATATTAAATGATTTTGAGGAATATTTTTAAGCATTTTCATTTTTATAGGAAATAGTTCCCAAGACTTATTTTTGTGGTTAGCAAAACAGTTTATCTTCCAGAATAGTAGCCCAGCATCTTCCCAGGGCTTGATACAACCCATATGATTTCCAAAGGTAAAAAGAGAAAGCAGAAGTTCCTAACATACAACTACACAGAAGATCCTCTTCAAAAGTGTTTGAGAATAGTCTGGAGAAACAAAGAGAAAAATCTCTTCTTTTTTTTGCATTAGCACATACCATTATTAAGAAGAAGGTGCTTGTGCACAACAAAGTGCTCAGAATTTTGGGTTTTTTTAATAATGAAACAATAATTTTATAAAAACTGCAGTTGTTACATTTTTGCAAGACTACTCGGTGACATTGACATTTCTTTAACCTCTGTAACAAACCACACTTATTCAATACCACTCTTTACATGTCATACTGCCCCAGTGTTATGTGATCACGTAATGAAAGACCCTATCATAAAATATAATATGCACAACGGGAACAGAATTAAGGTTGCCAAGGGAGTCTTAATTCTGAATTTCCTGACTCTTGTGGGTTTAAATCTCAAACTTAACATTGTATTAACATATTTTTAATTGAGCAAGAGGGGAAAGAAAAACACATATTAAAAGCCTTTATTAGTTAAAGATGAGGATTTCCTAACAAACATGTTTTATCTCTCCATTTTTCATTCCAGAATTTCTCTGTAATTTAAAACTTGCTGCTCTGGTCTCTTTGCAATGAGCTGTCTTTAAATCAAGACTTGTGATGCGACACAATTAATCTTTATTTTCAATCCATTTGATCTTGCAATCTCTGATCTTTCAGAGACTAGATCCTATTCTCTAGAAAGCGCTCCCCAGCTCCTGTTAGCTGGAAGAGTAGGACTTTTCCTGTTATAATTTAGACACTAATATTGAATACTTTTTAGTAAATAATAGGAGCAAGGAGACTAAGTTCTGGCAACAACGTCTGACTGAATTTGGTGTAACCGTCTAGAAAGGATTTAATTTGTCCAGTTTGTTTAAATTCTATAAGATTTAAGAACAGAAAGAAAACAATTGTTTCTTTTTTCCTAGGCTTTTTCTTCTATAACAATGAATTTTTACCAGAAGACTTCAGGTTTTATAAGACTTTAAATCTTATATAACATTTTAGGACACAACAGAGAATTTGGTCATATTTTTATTATTTTTTTCACATCATTCTGCTTTACTCACCCTATGGAAAAATCAAATATTTGATGTTGGCTATTGTATAAAAATCCTTTGACATGCCTCTGAAAACATGGCAAGTCTGTTGTCTTTGGAGAAAAATCTGCTTAATTGCCTGGTGTAAAAACTTCTTACAAATAGAAATGCTTAGTATATGCCTCATTTAAAATTAATTTAAGTCAGCAGGAGATTTTCTATTGATCTTAGTTTTCTCTTCTTTTTCTTCTGATGATTTCTTTTTTTCTTTTTTTTTTTTTTCTGATGATCTTTTGCTGTTCTAAGAATTGGACTATTTATTGCAGCTATTGAGTAATGTTCTATGAGAGACACTCCTTTAAAAGGACAAAACCACCCCTACCCCTAAAGAAAACACAGAGCAAAATAACATAATTCCCCAATTTTGTGGTTTACTTCCAGTGATTTTGTCTGTCTTCATAAAAAGACCACTGAAGGTGAAGCTCTTCAGAGGCAGCCCTCTGAACAAGGAATTCAGCATGAGCTCATCAAAAGGCCCACTTGATAAGAGCAGCATTATGCATCCAGTCTCTGAAGGGAAACCAGAGTTATTTTGGTGCTAGAAATCAGTGTGTCGTCTAACACAGCCAAGTGTCCTCTGAGGACCCCACTGGGAAATCAATAGAGTTTTATGAGGTTAGCTGCAGCTTTTGTGTAAACACCGTAACATTTTATGATGGGAAACACAGTTTTTTGCTTTTTATGTAAAAATGGCATTGATTATGGGTTTTTATGTCTTGTGTGGCTGAGTTGTTGGGAGTTGTTCAAAGTGTATGATCTGCACCTTGAAAGTCTTGCTGTCCAACAGCAGATAATGCTTTATTTAAATATATTTATTTTCCATTAAAGACCTTTAAACATTTAAACCACTGAGGTAATGAAATAGATTTTGTTTTCTGTGAATAAATTCCTAGATCATTTGCAATATAAAAATGGTTCATTTCACATTCATTTTTATTACATTTCAAGCATGTACCAGGTAAAAGACCAGGTGGTGTAGTTTCCAGACAACATCATGGCCAACACTTGATTTTTAATCTGGGATGTTTTCCTCCCTCAAGGTTCAGGATCTTTTCTGATGTTTATTTTTTGTAGGAGAATTTAATTTACAATGTCCATCAAGTCACAACATGTACATTAGCGGTGACTCCAGTCTTCCATTTGAGTGAGTGTGGTGTTTGGATGAGGAATTAGACTATGCTTCAAATGCTTAGCAGAAAATATCTATGTATGCATGTGTGTGTTGGCCCGAGATCTAATGGAAGCTGAATTATCCCTCACCAATCTCTCTGGGTGCTACAAGAGGCTTTGCTGACTGCTTTTGAAAATCTCAGACCCCCTTGTCTCCTTTAGTTCTGCTCATAAGAAGGGGAATATGACATAGTCCTAACCCAAACTCCTCCTGCTCCCTGGGGTAGGAGGACAGAAGACGCCCAGCTTTTGCAGGGGAAAGGGTGCTTGTTGAGTACCTGCAATTATGACTAGCCTTTGCACAATTTTTCCAAGATTTTCTGAGACATCTGGAGCCTTCTAAGCTAAAGGATCATGGCTATTTCTTTCCATACAGTCAATAAAAGTTACATGTGATTCCCAGTGTTGATAAAGCAAAATGCTGTATTTAAAACCAGATACACTTTAAATGGAGGAAAAATCAACAAAGAAAACATCAGATTCTGTGGAAAATTTCACAACTCCTCCAAGACATGTTTGTGACCTAGGTCGTGGTTACAGCTATACTTCATCTGGGAAAAAATATTTTCAAAAAACAACACTGGTGTTCATACAGTGTGAAATAAAACTCGCTAAACATCCTTGCCCATCCAGTCCAAACTAAAGCTACTCCTGGCAGACAGCAGCAGCTCAGAGGAGTAAAATTTTATGGACTGTAAATAAAATCAGTGAAACATTCCTAACGCAAAGGTTATATATTTCTCCCCACTAGCCCCTTATTAAAGGTGGGATGGTCAAGGTCTGTGTGCAACCATTTCACTTTGCATCAAAGTGGCTTTTTAATTGCACTCCAGTGCACCAAGTAAAAACATATCTGCAGATCTCCTGGGGGCTTTTTTTTTTTTCCTTAAGAACAGTTTCAGGATCTCTTTTTTTCCAAGTTTCATCTGATTATTTGGTTAAAAAATTAGAAACTGAGCCTTTTATTTATCCACAGCCCAGAATTTGCAGCTGCAGGACAAGGAAGCTTCCTTGTGCTGCCCTCAGGGCGACCTTGGCTCTGACCTGCTGGGACCACCCTTACCGGAGGCAAGGGGTAACCTGGTCCTGCTCTTGCTCTGGGGTCTCCCCTAGGCTGAAACTGGTGTTTTATGAGGCAATTGCATGTTGGTGAGAGACAAAGCCGAGACCACCACGTAAATTCTGACTCTGGCCACAAAGATGGAAAACCAGCACTTTATCACCGAGCCACCCAGGTCCTCGATGTGATTCCTGGTTACTTAAGAACAAGCATAAAAATCTATGGGCCAAATTCTTTCCCAGGTCTCAGCCCAGCAGGCTCACTGTCTCAGCTTGCCTCCTCTCAAAAGAGCTGCAAAGAGTGTGGGCCAGCGGAGAATCTGATTGACTTTATTTCTTTTAATTTATCCCATAGAGTTCTCATTTGCCCAGGAGATCAATTTGTTTTTTACTTTAAAAAATCCACTTACCTGTCAAATGTTCCCCCCAGTTATACTGCAGAACTGAAATAACATTTTAAAAACCTCAGGGTAAGATCCTGTGCTGTTGAAAAACTTAGACCTTTTAGAAGCTGGTTAATTTTTAGGATCTTAGAAAAACCATAGATGGTTGCTTTAAATAGCAATGAAAGGCTTATTCAAGCCGTTAAATTTTATGTTGTGTGTAATGTTGTAATTGATGTCAAGCCTTTCCCATATTCTTCACACTGACATTGGGCAGTCTCCTAAATGCTAAGAGTGCAGTTACAAGAGTCCAGACCAAGTAAAGTACCAAGAAATGGGTGGCAGAAATGGGAATTTATTGCTAAGAACAGAAAGGTTCAAATGTTAAATGATTAATCATGAGCCAAATTTTGCCAGTTTCTCTCCCATCCGTTTATTTTGGGGGATAATTGGGTGCATTAAGTATTTCACTGCAAACCGTTTCTTCTGTGTATACATATAAAACTTTATTACCCTTGTAAAAAGCATGCTGTGAATTCTGATGCTTCTGTGTGTTTGGGAGTGTATAATTATTCTCTTTGCAGGAAAACACTTTTATCTACATGCTAAACTGAACAAACCTGCTTCCAAAGCAGCAGCTGCTCACAAGCACTGTTCTCAGCTTCAAGCATACCTGAGGAAAAAATGCAAATTCAGCTCCTAGTTGAGTAAGAAGTCTTCTTTCCTCACAGGATATTTTAGTACAGTGCTTTGCCTCACCTTTGTTATTTTCCAGGCCTTAATCCTGGCAACACTAAAACGAGCTGAGTAACCTCAGAGCAAGAGCAAAAGTAACACCTGAGGTCAGGAAGAGCAGTCTGTGCATGAAGATACAGAGATGGCACAATTGAATGAGGAAAAAAAGCAAGGGAAGTAAGAAAAAGAGAATTCTCCCTTTGCTAGATTGTGTTTCTATAGAGTTTGCTCACACCAATAAATTAAAAAGAAACCATCCCTCTTGTCACGCTTTAAATCAGGCCAGGGACCTTTCCCAGCAGGTAGTTTCCATGAAGCCACCCTGTTTTGAAGGACGAGGATGTTTGCTATCATGGAGATGTGCAGACCTCAGAGGTGGTCCCAGGATGGTGTAGGTTGCTGCTTCAGGTATACTCAGGCCTGCTGTGCTGGTCATTGCATCCAAGAGATGCAGCAAACCAGCCTCTCCATGGTACAGACAGTCCTACCATCCAAAGGTGGCTGGTGTAGAGCACATGAATAGCTTCAACTGCTTCCTTAAGCAGCAGCAGAATAAAAGCTGATTTGGGGCTGTTGCCCAAATATTTGCCCAGGAGTCCACAAGCATTTGGAGATAGATTTTTTCAAACTGGATTGTTTAAACTGATGCAAATGAAACCAAGCATCCAGTCATTCTCACAGCCATACCTATAAGCAACATCTACCTGGGCAGGTTTAGGATTTTTTCTTTCTTTCTTTTTTGTGCTTCTCCCTGGTGCATCTGCCTTATAGCACAAAAGTAAAGTGTGACTACGAACTTTCTCAGGGCAAAGCAAACTCCCACAGGAGTCACCACTGTCACCTCTCCTCCCTTGAATGCAGGCTGTAGTTCTTCACTCTGTCCTCTCTTACATTTCATGTACGTTTAGAAGGAAAAGACCAAAACCAGAACACTCAACTCGACAGATTCAATTCTATCATTTTGGAACAGGATGCAAAACAGAACAAACCACATGCAACAGATGTTAGTCACATCATTTAATACATGACTAGAAGATGTGCAGTTACTATACTGATAAGAAGCACTTATATAATTAATTTTTTAAAAAAATGCAATAGAGGTTTGAATTGGCCCCTACAAATGACTCCAGTTGTTTTATGACATTTACCTCAGCTGGTGAGGCTAAGCAGTAGTCACTACTTTGTGATATATATATATATACTGCAGCAAAAAAAAAAATAAATAGACTTGAATAAAAGGTAGGAATGGTTTTTGTGCAACTAGAGCATTGCTGTGAGGTGCTAAAAAGTGAGTGGATAGTGGAGACTCAGACCTTGAACTGGAGTTGTTCCCATTTTACTCATAGACTTCCCTCACCCTGGAGCAGGTCGGGTTGCTTTCCTAGATTTAATCCCTCTATGGACAGCAAGATGAGAAAAGAAATACAGCTGGAACCATCCATGATTTGATGAGAGAGTGGGGACAAAGAGGGCAACCTTTCAGTGGCTATGGTGCACACTTGTCCCAAAGTCTGTATGCCAAGGGGATGATTCCTTTCATGTCCCATACCTCTAGAAATAGTCATGAACATGCCCTGAAAAGGGAAAAAAAGCAGTTTAGATGCAAAGCCACAAGCCTGCTTTGATGGAGTTATTCCCATGCAGAGATCTTGTCTTTCACCGTGAGCCAAGAGCGTCTTCTCACCTGTCATCAGCCGCCTAAAACATATGCTTGTCCTCCCACCTGACAGCCTCAATTCCTTTTACAACCAGTGGCACACCCAGAGGGCCAGTGACATGGCTTGTCCTATCCTAGAACATGTCAGACAAGTTGTATCATCCTCTGGATAGATGTGTCAGCTCCTGTCCTAGAAGTTACAACTTGATCATTGCAGAGATACCAGCCTATGGTATAGCACCATGGGGTTTTTTTTAGCACACAATGTACAGACTCCCTCCTACAAACCCTCGTGCACAAGAAACATCTTCCCATTGAGGCCAAGGAGCTATTTTGAGATACGTGGATAACTCGCACAAGTAGAGATTTTCAGAATGGGGGCCAGGATCTGTACAAGGAGGTCACACTTCATCTTCTGCCTTAGGCACACAAATCTGTCAGTTTTAACGACTTTTAACCTTGGCACTAAAATTTGAGTTCCAGGCACTCCTGCCCACTGCTTGGAGGCACCAAAGAGAGGTTAATTATTTCTCACCCTGTTACTTGCCAGATCTCATCTCGCTGAAAGAACTGCAGCTTGTGTTTCCTGGAATAGATTCCTCTCTTTTTCTTTTTATTCCAAAATAATTCATTTCTGATTCCATAATTCCTTTAGAGATTTAATAAATATCTACAGACAGAAAAGGGCAGCTGCTTCTTGCACAGCACTAAAATCTTAAAATGTCAAAACCAGCAGGACGATCACCTCTTCAGATCTTTAATTTCACCCTAAGCAGATCTGATTTGTTGGAGGAAGTAACAGTTTACACACTGCAAAAATAAATGGTGCAGCAGGCGTTCATACACAGTAGGAGGTGTGAAAAATGGGGGGGAGGGGGGAAGGGAGACTGATGGAAACAATCAACTAAAGCAGAATGAAAGCCTTTTTCTCTCTCCAAGTGGAACTAATAGGAACATCAAATATGTTAACCTAAAACAGAAACTTGAATGACAAAATTGTTTTCCACTTTTTTTTTTAAGAACCCATTTTTCCAAAGGTGGTCACACATACTTGTGGAGGGAAAAAACAAATGCTTGCCTCTAAACACAAACAAGCAGTTTCAAGTGCTTAATTTTGAAAAATAATTTCTTCTCCTCTACATATCACATGTCAGCTTAGAGCAAATAACCTCAGCAGCAGCTGTAGATGGTCCATACTCAGGGGGCATTCCAACAGGTGCTGGAAGCCAAGCAACATCACAGCAATAATCATCAGAGTAGGACTCTGGATCAGTAATTGTGAACATCCCCCAGGCTTTCAGGAGACAGTCTGCAATTTCCAGTGGCTTCAGTGGGTATCTTTTATGTTTCATTCTGTTGTAGGTGACACTGGAAGAAAACAAGAGCAACATCTGGTCCTGCCAAGCATCTGGCCAAGACAATGGGCATAAAAATGCCAATTTAACTTTCATCTAGTACTGAACATAAATACTGCTGTCAGACCAAAACCAAGTGGTGTCTCCATGTAGTCATCTGCCATTCAATTCAGTATTTCAAAGGTGTTTTTTCTTTATCTGAAAAGCCATTGGATGTCAGAAATCATCAATAGCACTCTTTGGAAGCAATGGGCTTCTCAATGGGGCAAGGAAAAATTCTTGAAGGAAACATCTTTGTCTCAGAGGTTAAAAAAGTAATATAAAGAAAACAGTGAGTGACATATTAGCCCAGTTTCATTTAAAAACACCCAAATTAATGTTAATATCAGAGGGTTAAATTATTTATATTTATTCATGATGTTCTCAAAATGTCTTATAGGCTAAAAGGAGAACCAATTTATACTGAAAATGTCACACAGAACAAAACTTTGTCCCTGCTGGTGAATGCAATTGAATGGCTTGTTCTAGCAACCATATCGCTCACTATCAAATTCTTCTAGAGGAGATTAGGTGACAAAGCAGCTTTACTGGACTCAGTCCTACAACACTCTCCAGAGCTCTTCCATAAGCCTGTCATTATCCCAGAACCTGTTTGGGGGGCTGTCCAGTTCTACCCACTTCTTGGAGCTCTCGCATTTGGGACATCCACAATTTAGCTCTCAGAGCTGAAGAACACAAGAGGAAAGGGAGACTGCTGGCATAACCACTGTCACCTCTGCTAGGCACTGCCACCACCATTGTCTAAAAGCACCCCGAAGAACTTGACAGTGCTTCTATGCACGTCATCAGACATTACAACTCCTCAGCACATGACACTCTGCTTCCTCTGAAGCTCCTGTCACTGTTACAGAAATAATGATTGCATCCATGCTGGTACATGGTAATGGTCTCAGGCACTGGAACTTGGTAGTCTGTATAATTACTTTGCTTAAAAGATCCTTGCAAACAATTCCCAGGCATTCCTGAGAATTTAACACAGCACAGAGATCACTCCTGATTGGGAATTTGAATGCAGTATCCCTGCTGTGGAAGATGAGAGTTTAACTGTGTGAACACGGCCAAAATAGGCCACTTAACCTCAGAGCTGATGCAGATGTAGACAATGGACCATGTTTTCTATGAATGTGGACTACCTGGACCAGTTCACACATGGTGAAGAACTGTCAAGATGCCAGTAAGTATTGCTGTTATGGCTAGACATTATTCATTTTCTTGAGCCAAAGGACACCTAAGATGGTACTGTGCCAGTTTGCTTCAGCAATGCCTGTTCTAAATAAGATAAAATGGATGACAGACCTGACATGCCTAATCTGGAATCAGAAACGCAAGACAATGCAGTACAGAGATTTGATCCAACCAGATCCAAAGCAGGTCAAAGAAGCAGAGTGGTGATTCTGCCCATAGATTAAACCTCAATAAACAAAACAAAAACACTATAGCCATTCAAGACTACTTCTTCTTCACATATTAACTGATTCAGCAAAGTCTGTTATGACATGAGTTCAGAAAACTAACAAGGTGCACTCCAAGCATCCTGCATGTGAGCTGAACCATTGCAAGACACATGCAAATTTGGACTTGGAGTAAATTATCTGTCTTAAATCAGAGCCTATATGTATATTTTAGAAACAAAGTATGAAGAAGCCAGGAAATTCCCTAAAACAAGGACTGCATTTAGTCAGCTAGCAGTTGATGCCATAACTGATCACCCCTGTGTGTTTCCTATTGGTAGCTGTGCAAAAAGTAAAGAGCTCATAGAAGTGAAACTAAACTCATAAACTAGTGTACCTGCAGTTAAAATGATAATTAATTCCAAGATGAGCTGATGCTTTTGGGGAAACTAGTTCCTTATTTTTGGGAAAAAAAAAAGCACTTTTTGAAGACATTTTAATGCTGCAGTTTTTGTACTGCAAAGCAAAGTTAAATAGAACTCTGGTTGAAATACCAGTTTATATTTGGCACAGCTTATTCCTGGTACCTATCCATTATCCTCGTCTAATTACTTAAGTTTTTCTTGTGAACTCCTTCAGTGTAAACAAGCTGTGTTAGTGTCCTTTAGCTATGGGTTTCAAAAGACCTACAATTACAAATTTTATTGCTCAGCGTTACAAGAAGATGGTATCTCAAGAGAAGGTGACAGTGAGTTAACAGATAGGTCCCCAAGGGCAACTTGCCCAGACCTACAGACTCCCTTCTCCAAACAGAGAAACAGGCACAATTAACAACATTCAAAATGATAAATCTCTTTCCTTCATTCACCAAGTCTAACGTGGTTGAGTGGACTGTCTTTCATTCACATTTTGGTACTAGTTAACTAATAACATTTGGCTTTGTCTCAGAAGAATCGCTAGCTCTTTAGATGTCATCCCACATGAGGGAAAGTCACACAAACAATGTCAGAAAAATCAATTACAGAAGGAATTACTTTGCAACTGTCTTTTGGTAAACCGCTACAAGGCACGGCATGTTGATTTCAGGTACACATTTATTTTAGGTTTTTCTAACTTGACCATCAGCTCAGGATAGCAGTACCAATAGTAGCAAGAGACAAACAATTGTCAGAAGTCTTAGAGGTGCATATAGCTGTGTTTCTAGCATTCACATCATTACAATATAGGATCACTGAAAATACATAATTAGAAAACAGAGCACAGTAATATAAATTACTGGTTGCTTGGGTTTTCTTTAATAAAAGTGGGATTATTTTTTTTCAAAAATATATGTAAACTGAGGTATGGACACTCGAAATTAGATCACTTTAGGATCTAGATGGTAGTAAGCTTTTATGTAGGGCTAGCATTTGTGTTTCAGAAATTAATAAACCAGCTGCAAATTATTCAGGAGACTGGAGTTTTTCACTCAGGTCGATTGGTACTTTGAACATCTTTTGAGTACAACCTGAGACATTGTCAGGCAGCTTAACAAACACTTTTTTGAAGTGAATGTGTTTGTATGTCCTCTATTTAATTTTCTTTTTCACCTCATGTTATGAGGCAGCACTATATATATTGGGCAGTAAAAATGGTGCGATATAGAAGACACTCCAGCAGAACCACAAGAAATACCACAGCAATATTCAGAGAATTCCTGAGGTATCATTTTACTGTGTGGACAAGAGTCATTAGCACTATATATAGAATATACTCTTAAACATCCTATGACACATTCATAGTAGAAGTTTTCATCACATTTCCTTTCTCTGTAGTGAGCTAAAATTTATGATCACTTTGACAATTTTCAGTGCATAAAATTAAAAAAAAAAAAAAAAGAAAAAGGGAGAGAGAGTAAAGAGTGAAACTAAGAATTCAAATATAGAAAAAATTAATTCAAGCTCTTCTCCACAAAATCTATCTCCAGTGGTTTACTAGGGATCATACTGCAAATGACTGATATGCTCTCTATGCTTAGAAATCTCTGATCATTTTTTATTTATCCAGACCAGGACACCGATGGCTTCTGAGGAGGTAAAAATTACCTTTTGGTCTCTGATTTCCATATTATTTAGAAATGCCCCAAAAATATGGATTGGTATTTCCCTACTTGTTATATTCTCTGTTCCCTAAATTGATTTGTCTCCCAGTCCATGCAAGGAATCTCATTTCTTAAAGAATTCTTAATTTTTGATTTCTAGAATTGAATAAGGATCTGGATCCATGGGGATACTCTTTTATGAACAGGGTCAGTACTTTACTGTCTAAAATTTTCTTCTAGTGGGATGGTTTCCTACAACCTAGAGATGATAAGTAACTGAAAGTGGACAAGTAATTCTATACCTGATTTCTGCAGATTTTCACAGTTTCAAATAAAAACCTATAGATTTCTACAGCTCCTT
The DNA here is from genome assembly GCA_028020825.1 of Podargus strigoides. NCBI lineage: Eukaryota > Metazoa > Chordata > Aves > Caprimulgiformes > Podargidae > Podargus > Podargus strigoides. Next base: position 10,804,846 of record CM051619.1, on the reverse strand, counting down.
TCTCCTGATTTGCTTAGGTCACAGAAGTTCAGATCCCATCCAGCCATAACAGAATTTCAACCAAACTGTCTAAGGTTTGCCCGTCGTTATTTCAGGCAGAGAGCAAATAGTATGTGTGATGCTTTTGGCACCTGCAGACATAGCAACATAACTAATAGAAAGGCATCCGTTTCTGTTATGATGGAAGGATGTTTACATTATGGCAGATTTGCAAGTTCTACAGAGCAGAGGCCCTTTATTGGTAAAGGAAGTCATCATTTAGTTTGTTTAGCACAGAACACTTACTAGGGGCCACCTTGATCAGTAATCTAGAAACCAGAAAAAGTTGTGGATCTTGGCTTCCCAACAGGCTAAGCTATTGAACAGAACTTTTGGCCAGAGAGCAGTATCCATCTTCTTCATTTTTGACAGCAGTGACTATGGTAAATTGCAGGGGAAGAAGAGGTCTCTTCCTTCAGTAGCCCTGCACTTGATTTTGTCAGGTGGTTTAAATCCAGATCTGTGTGGCAAATTCAGTTTCCACAATTTAGAGGTTCCAAGGTCAACAAGCTGGTGGACATAGAAAGTATCTTACAATTCCACTCTGAGGGGAACTCTTCAAAACCAAGTGTTGAGTAATAGCAGTGGGGAGAGGGGAAGTTCAGGCTGCTGGGTACAGGAGGGGAAGGCACAAAAACAAAGGCAATAAGTGGCAACATCACATGAACAAGCAATCTGGGTGCAGAAGCGATCAAATGGAAAGTACAGCTAGGAGAAACAGTTAAAATTATGACCAAAGATATCAGATATTCATCAGGACTCACTACACAGTGTTTGTGCTAAAGCAGAAATGTTCAGCCACAGCAGAGTGAGACCTCCCTCTGAGATGAAAAAAAAAATTATATGAATATGAATAGTGAATGTATATTAATATGAATTGTGTATATATATATGAAACACAGCATATCAGTCTGGAAGAAACCTCCAGAGATGCTCTAGTCCTCCTCCTACTAGCCCAGTACAGACACAGTTTGATCTCTGTCATTCTAAATAGTCATGTTTTAATTGTTCTTAAAGAACAATTCTTCATCATCCCCAGGGTTTAGTCTCTTTGTAGGAAACATATATAGATTAAAACTTATTTGCTGTAATTTAAACCCATTACTCCTTGTACTATCCCCAATGATATGGAAAAGAATTTATTCTGTTATTCTTATAACAATCTTTTAAGTATCTGAAATCTATTTTCATGTGTCCTCTGAAGCATCTTTTCTCTGTGTTAAGACAAATGAGGCTTTTCAGTCATACATGCTTCCAAACCGCTGTCTACCCTACTGTTACACCCAGGATATTCTCTAACAGACACTTATCTTTCTTAAATGTGGCCTGAACTGGCCATAGAACCATAGTACTTCAGGGGAGACTCCACAGATGCTGGAATAGAAGGTGAACATTTCTTCATGTATCTAATATTCACATTCCTGTATGGCTATGACTGATATTTGCTGTCTTTCTTCCTTTCTTTCTTTCTTTCTTTCCTTCTTTCTTTCTTTCTTTCTTTCTTTCTTTCTTTCTTTCTTTCTTTCTTTCTTTCTTTCTTTCTTTCTTTCTTTCTTTCTTTCTTTCTTTCTTTCTTTCTTTCTTTCTTTCTTTCTTTCTTTCTTTCTTTCTTTTTCTTTCTTTCTTCCCTCCTTCCTTCTTTCTTTCCTTCTTTCTTTCTTTCTTTCCTTCTTTCTTTCCTTCTTTCCTTCCTTTCCTTCCTTTCTTTCCTTCCTTTCTTTCTTTCTTTCTTTCTTTCTTTCTTTCTTTCTTTCTTTCTTTCTTTCTTTCTTTCTTTCTTTCTTTCTTTCTTTCTTTCTTTCTTTCTTTCTTTCTTTCTTTCTTTCTTTCTTTCTTTCTTTCTTTCTTTCTTTCTTTCTTTCTTTCTTTCTTTCTTTCTTTCTTTCTTTCTTTCTTTCTTTCTTTCCAACAGCCTGCCACTGCTAGACAGTTTGAAATACATAATAATTTTGTTAAAAATCAAATCTCACAAGCCAATTTTAAATGCAATACTCCCTATGGGTTACAAGATCTTTATTTTAAGCCCTTGGAAGGATTGCAATTGTGAATGGTGTCAGTTCCCCGTATCTGCATGTGGCAGAGTAAGGAAAAGGGCTTTGAAACGTTCCTCATATTTGCAAACTGCCTGAGACACATCTTCATTTTAGGTAAACACAGCTTCAGTCAGAGCCAGTATTTCTCTGACTTCTGCTCTGACTGCAAGGACTCAGACTCAGTGTGTCACTACATGCTTCAAACTACTAAAAACACAACGTGGCCTAGGAATATATCTCCTATTTCAGCTGAGACATTCTCCATCTAAGGTTGTCTATAAAATTCAGTCTCCATATTGATGCCAGAAAAATTTCTGAAATCCCACTGACATACTCTTTACCTCACCAAAACTGTGAAAAGAAGCTGAGATATGATGATTAAGGCCTGGTAACTGTACCTTCTTCCAGAGCTTTTACATAGTGGTTATATTATAGAGATAGTGTAAAAAAAAGGCAGACTTGATAGCTAAGTGACAGAAAAGCTGGTGAACAGCACTTTGAGTTAAATATTAGTGCAGATTTCCTAGGAGGAGCTTAAGTGCCTTTACACATGTTCACAGAATATAAATAGCTGAAGAAAAGTGCCAAACTTCAGTACTAACCTTTGTAAAAGGAAAGTTAGAACTGGACAAGGGAACCAGGGATATTTCCAGGATCTGCTGAAAACAATGATGATGACACTGGTTGAGTTATAGTTGTCAGGGTATTTCAAACTAAACACTGCTGCTGAAAAGAACCAAGAAAAATACTAACACCAACCGCTAAAGCAGCACTTTTTAACAGTAGTGCTCAGACACCTATGCAGGACTAGAGAAGTGATTGTGCCCCTGTGCTCGGCACTGGTGAGGCCACACCTCGAATACTGTGTTCAGTTTTGAGCCCCTCACTGCAAGAAGGACACTGAAACACTTGAACATGTCCAAAGAAGTACGATGAAGTTGGTGAAGGGTCTGGAGCACAAGTCTGATGAGGAGTGGCTGAGGAAACTGGGGGTGTTCAGTCTGGAGAAGAGGAGGCTGAGGGGAGACCTCATTGCTCTCTACAACTCCCTGAAAGGAGGGGGTAGCGAGGTGGGGGTCGGTCTCTTCTCCCAAGTTACAAGTGATAGGACAAGAGGAAATGGCCTCAAGTTGCACCAAGGGAGGTTTAGACTGGATATTAGGAAAAAATTCTTCACCAAAAGGGTTATCAAGCACTGGCACAAGCTGCCCAGGGCAGTGCCCAGGCCCCGTCCCTGGATGTATTTAAGAAACATATAGGTGAGGTGCTAAGTGACATGGTTTAGTGCTGAATTGGCAGTGCTGGGTTTACAGTTGGACTTGATGATCTTAAGGGTCTTTTCCAACTAAAACAATTCTATGATTCTATCTTACAGATAAGGAAACTGAGCATCCGTGGTGATGTCCTATTTGATATCTATGCAACAGACTATTCTGAACTAAGCTCATTTGTTCCTATTTAATAACATGAGTTTTTTCTCTTTTTTTCTTCAGCTTCTTATTTCCATTTTACCAACATATATTGAATTCAAATCTTGCTCTCCAAACTATTGATGATGTCTGTCAGTTGAGTGCCTGCTGTATAAAAAACACTGAGCATTTTTCCCTTATTAGCATCACAATCTATAGCTGTTCAGCAAGATTTAGCATGTCTTAAGTTATCATGTTTGTTGTTAGCTGTCACTCCAAAAGGACACAAATCCCCATACTCCCCAGATCTCCTATAGGCTCTGCACCACATCTGCCAGCTGCACGTATATGTTTCGGATGCTCTGAAACATCTTAAAATGACCCTTTGGGTAACTGAGTGGAGAGGATGGAATAACCATCACAGAAATGCATTTCTCCCCACACTCATCCAGGAGGCAGAGGTTCTGGCAGCTATTGGCACCAGCTCCCCTGTCCTGCCCTCCCTCCAGGCACCAGCGGTCCCAAGCTCAGGGAACAGCAGGCACTGCCTTGTTTCATGGGCCTTTTTATTTTGGAAAATCCCTTGCACCCCTTCTCTTTATTTCATTCATTGTCCCTTGAGATGTCAGTTTCTATATGTTTTGCTTTCCTTATATTTCCCCTTATTTCTGAGAGGGAGCTACAAGATTTTGTTGGAGATGGACTCCACCCAATCGTAAAAAGAGAAGCCAGGAAAGGCAGTGACAATTAAAAAAGATAAGGATACTGACTCAGCATTTCCAAAACATCATGGCAGCTGGGATCACAAGTGTCCCGAGAGGAAAGATATATAGCAGGAAAGATATGCCTTTTGGCTAAAGAAGCAGATATAAGTCAGGAAAGCTGGACTGCTGATACCTATTTTACATTTAAATAGCAAATACATTTAAAGTAAATACATTTACTGAATTAAAAAAAAAAAAAAAAAATTGCAGCATCAAACTACAGAGGTGACAACTTCAATTCTGATGATGTGTCTCTCTTATTTCTTTTGGCTTACTAAAAAACAGCAGTAGTAGGTCCTTCCAGATTTCACGAGGATAATTTTTACAGCAGGTTCGCACATAAAGAAAATACAAACAGATGGCATAACATAGTAAGCAAAAATCTGGCCAATATAGAGGAAAAGGATGTTCTCCCACGTTTAAATTCAGAAAGATTTTAAGCTTAAAAAGATGAGACAGTAAACAGATGGGGTCATAGGCACAGAAAGGAGGAAGAACAGCCTGATTGATGGGGACATGCTGAAGCTCAGCCATGAAACTGAAGGTTTCACATCATGGTGAAAGCTTGGAGTGAGTCTGATAATAGGATCTGAAGTTAAGCTGATACAGGAATGTCTTACTTTCTTTTACACAAATGAAATCTGTGATCTATTCAAGCCATTCAACCTCTCCAAATCTAACTCTGCCTGTGTAAACTGAGACCAGCTCTTAGTCCCTTTAGTAAAGTGCTCTGAGAACTACAGATTGGAAGTGATGCTTGCACAACACTGGCCAAATGCTGGTTCCTTTCAAGCTCATGGCAAAATTCCTCTGGGTCTCTTTGGCTGTGTCGATATTAATAAATTAAATGTGCCCAATGCCATTCTCTGGTGCCGCAGCCAGCTGGCAGGGAACAGCCTGCATCTATGTTACTAAGCTCTTTTACCCTCTTAAATAGGGTGGTCATATCCAAACTCTTTGTTGGGAAAGGCTTGTGCAAGCTCCCAGACTGTTCCCAGGAATTGTGCACTGTGTGCAGGGTGCTGCCTGGCCCTCATCCAAACCATGCCCAAGTCCTTCTGACACTTTAAATGTACAGAAAATCCAGTTCCAGAGACTGGAAATGTTCCTTAGCACCACCTACTAGCTCTGAGTAACTCTGGAGGCAGACACTTGACCTAATAATTTTAATATGTAATACAGTTAGAACCATCAACTCCAATGATATTTCGTTCAAGTGTTCAGATCATTTCCTTTTATAGCATTTGTAATTATTTCTGTATTCTGAGGGTTCCTGTAAAATACTTATTATTAATTCTAATACTTACAATTAATCTGATTGCTAGTGCAAAATATCAGTCTGCAAGATCTCCATCTTGGATTCCTTTCATCAGCTCATTCTGCAAAACCACCTTCATGTAATTACAGAAACATCCTGTGAGCTCTGGGTTTGTGAACCACTGACGGCTGGTAGAACACAGAGGTTAATCTCAAATCTGATCTTGCAAGCAAGGTGGGCTGGTAAATTCCAGTGAAGCATAAAGAGCTAAATTATTAAGGCAGGGCAGGTTTTTATACAGCATCACCCACTGAGTGCAAGCAAAATAGACTAATCCCTGAGCTACCAGAATCAGTTGGTTATTTCCAAAAGCCAACAGCAGCAAGGAAGCTATTGCATGACTTCTTTTCGAACAACAGAAGGGAAGATTGGAGAAAGGAGGGGCTGGGTGGGAGTAGAGCAGTCTGACATCTAATCTATCATTTTTATTAGGCTGAGACTGCAGACATTTGAATTGTGTTTTCCTCACTTTTTAAACGAAATGGAGAACAGTAACACTAACGACATAGTTCCTCATGAGCAATAGAGTAATTAAAACTTCTAGAGCCTCCTATTTCAGATAGTGTTAATTTATATGTGAAGGAACCTGCAAGCATGGAATTTGTGTTTAAAAAAAGCCAAAACGACTAAACCTTCAGAGTGCTCTAACACGTCTGTCTGAGGGCATATGTAAGAGACTTAGCAGGGAAGTGGAAAAAAATAATGTTCTCCAAGTCTGCACATGCTTCCACACATACATGCATACAAAATGACAGAGAAGACAAAGGGAAGGCGGAGGCTGGGTGCTCTGTGGAAGCTGTTTTCTTAACCTCTGCGACAGCCTAGCCTCCCCACTGCGCTCCCCCCACCAGCTCTCTGTGTGCTGCACAATGTCATCCAGAGCACCAACAACAGCTTGAGTAAAAACAGCTTTCACTGAGAACGGGAAAGATAGGAAAGAGATTAGTGCTTTTTATATGTAAACCTTGTGGTTGGTGACCAAAGCTGAAGACAAACTACATGAGTGAGGTGTGGGGAGGGAATGCATGAGAGGCAAAGTCTAGGTGACTTGGAAGATAGTTTAAATCCATCAACAGGCAGCTAAGATCTGAACTAGTCATCTGCAACCAGGGGAGAAATCACAGTCCCAGTGTCAACAACCACAAATCTTACTGCCTTTGAAGTGACCAGTATTTTACCCAAAAGTTACTACCTAAGATTGTTATCTGGCTACTTGCTGGCCTGCGTGAGACAAATTGACAGTCTTCAGCTAGATCCTGGTAGACTAATTCCACAACACCACATTTGGCATTCATTAGCTGTCCTGGCTGTGGAGCTAAGTAGGAACAGTCAGGAAGGCTGAACCTCCATTTCACCCCTCAGAGGTGGTCTTCCCAGCACAGCTTTGAGATCCATGGATAAATCAGTATGGGGCAGTAATTCCTGTAGTAAGTACATGGGTAATTAGATGACTTTTCCTTAAAGAGCTCTGAGTTTTTCCTTCAGCAGCACTGCATATGATTACATACTCCCTGCAAATTGTTAACCATGCAGTTGAACTCGGTAAAAGCAATCTTTCTTTTCTCTTCAAGCTTCCTAAGTGTGAGTAATAGTGAAAGGAAGAGAAAGAGTTGAGGTACCTACCTGAGAGAAAGCTGCCTAGCTCAAGCAAAGGAAACCTGAAGAATGCAGGTAATAGTATATTAAATATTTGTTTATGGAGCTAATGTAATTTGCTCTTTTATTGTTATAGAGAGTTTTCTTGGTATTCTTACAGACAAATTGACATTGCAAAAGATCCTCATTCTTAGGACCAATCTGCATTCACAGGCTTTATTTAGATTGACTGCTCCTGTGTGGCGGCAAAGAGATAAATGTTCTCCTGAAGCACTAGTACAATGCAACCCGAGGAAAATCAAGTCAATCAGCACTGAACTTGCATGCTAAATAACCTACTACAAAGCACTTTTAATGTTTTAAACACCATTTGTCACTGTCACACTGGAAGAAAAATTACTGTTCACTTCAGCTAAGTGGTAGCTCACAACAACATGAAAACCCTCTGAACTTCTGCTTTTATTCTGACCTTGTAAGTAGTTTTCTGGGAGTTGAGAACTGGAAAGGAGGGAAAGAGCAGAAGCTGCAGTGGGGCTTCAACCCTACAGACAAATGGAATGGCTTAAGGTTAGTAAGGGGATAACCAGGTGTGGATACCCCCTAGCACAATGCTCACTGCTGGTCCCTAGTTCAGTTGATTACTTGTGTAAAAGAAGAATTTCACACCTGTGCATGGCAAGTAGTCTGTGGGTTGTATTGTAGATAAGACAGTGTTTGCCAAAGACTGTTAGTTGCCAAGTAAAACTTGGACTGTCAGACTGTGAAGTGGCAAAATGAGGAATAAAAGTGACTGGCAAAGATTATTTGTAGATTGAATTTTGGAAAAACAAAGTTTGATAATGACTGATTTGTGAAACTGAGCACAGGCCCACCTTGAGGGGTCATCTGAGGAACATCTCTGAAGATGAGGGAGCTTACTTCTCAAGGTGCTTCTCTGCTTGCTTTCTTTTCTGACTGGAAGTTTTGGGGAAATTTCCACTGAAACACAGTCCTCCACTATTTCACAGAAACACAGACTCACAGAATGGCTGTGCTTAGAAGAGACCTCAGGAGATCATCTAGTCCAAATCCCCTGCTCAAAGCAGGCTCAGCCAGAGCAGGTTGCCCAGAACCTTGTCCAGATTTCTTTTGAACGTCTCCAACAGTGAAAACTCCACAATCACGCTGGGCAACCTGTTCCAGTGTTTGACCGCCCTCGGAGTAAAAAAGTGTTTTCTTCTGTTTAAGCAGAGTCTCTTGTATTTCAATTTGTGCTCTCTCATCTTCTCTCTGGGCACTGCTGAGAATGGGCTCAACCTCTCCTTATTCCCTCCATCAGATATTTAAACAGACCGATAAGCTCCCTCCCCTCACCCTGCTCTTCTCCAAACTGAACAATCCCATCTCTCTCAGCCTTTCCCTGTTAATTCTTTTTTTCCTCATTGTCAAGCATGTGCTCAAGGTTGTGCTGGGTCTGCTTTGAGAGGCTTTAGCTCTTTACGCAGCAATAGGAATTCTCAAGTATACTAAAATGTCCATATTATGCCAAACAGTAAAACTGGAAAGAGACCCAAAATCCTTTCAACTTCTCTGCGTTCAGCTCTAACATACCGAAGCTGTTCTCTGCCACTTTCTTTATTTTCATATTAGAGCTTTTCTATAGCAGAAAGTTTGTTGTTTTGCCTTTCTGTGATATTACAGTCAGTGCAAGTGTGCTGGGTACAGCACTGCTGGCTCAGAGGAGGATGGTCTGCGGGATGCGCTGAGGGATGCCCAGAGAGGTGGCTTCCTGACATCCCCTGGCTTCTCTGCTCAGGACCCAGAGAGAAAAGATTTCCCTCTGTGAGCAGACCTTTCCTCTTGCTGAGCACTCCTTGAAACTCTTATATCCTTTTTTGCTCAAGTGCTTCTTTCTAATGTCCATCTGTTTTTGAGTAGAAAAATCCTCAGGGCAAAGAAAAAGAGAATATGGCTCTACTTCTTTAACCACAATATTCTGATAAGGATATATGAAATTCCCATTAACATAGGAGCCACATACTTCTTTATTCTTTATTCAATCAGTGCACATTAAGTAACCTAGAAAGGTGGGTTTTTTCTACTGTCAAAGTTAATTTTTCCTTTTGAAAAATAGTGTTGCAAATACTTATGAATAGGACAGTGATTTCATTAAAAACTCTATGCTTGTGTTCTTTTGAAAATTAAGGAGAAATTCATTTTTTCATGCAGATTTAATATTATTGTTCTAATTTCTTTTTCTAAATATTGAATATTTTTTATTCACTGAATACTTAATAGACATGTTTTTAATATTCTGTGCTCTTTAAAACTATTTTTGTAGGTTTAAAATAATTTTATTCTCAGAATAAAAGTAGATAATAGTTTCAAGAGAGTTTCAGAAAAAATGACTGTTAAAAATGTGATGAAATGTCCTCATCATTGAAGTAGATTTTTTTCATCACAGTGATTTTTTTCAACTTTTCTCTTTAGAAGTTGTTTTTAGGCAAAATATTCTTTGCATTCATTTCTTTTCTGAGCAATACAAAGCAAAACTAAATGTACCAGTAAATTAAATAAATTCAATGCTTTGTTATTTTTTTTCCTCTTCATTATCTCCCCTTTCCAATGTCAAATCCTCTGGATACAAAGCTTCGTAGGGTTTTGTTACTTTTTTTTTCTTTAATTTTTGCTGTGATACAGCATGGTGGATCTGTGTCAAACAAACACACAGACAAATAATGCAATTCCTGGGTGCAGTCCAGGGAAGGTAGACAGAAAATAAAGCAGCCCTATTCAGCCTTAATTGTTTTTCAGTTTCCCTTTGTGCTTTTCATAACTCAGAAGTTCCCTTTCAATAGTGAAATACTTAACAGCACAAACACAAATTAAGTTGTTTTGATACGTGTTTATTTTTTTTGTGCAGTCTCTTCCATTAACATGTTGAAATGAATCCTAAAAAAATGAAGCTCTATGTGCTCAGTTCATGCAGGTAAATGCAGATGATTCTTACAAAGTTTAACTTCAGTTTATCTCTTTTCCTGAACTGAAAGTCAAAGCGAAAAACTGAAAAAAATTCAAAGATAACTAGCTAAGGAAATGGAATTGCTACATCTTTTCACACATCACCATGTGGAGGAATTCAGAATAGCAATGACAGAATTTTTCCTAGGCTCACACAGTCAGATAAATGTGAATTGTTGATTCAGCTCCTCTAGCAAGAGAAGCATGGGACATAAACACAAGATAGGATAGAAATAAAAGCATTCTGTGTAGGTATGACTAGAGTTCACACCTCTGGAGATACAAAAAATGGGAAAAAATTATATCCTTGATTCAAGCAGGATTATTTCCATCCACTATCATCTCACACAGAATTATAAAAGCTTCTGATAAGGCAAATTACTCCTAGGGAGTTCACTTTCTGGAATACACACTGCTGAGTCCTTGCCAGACTAACAGGTCTGAGTCAGCCCTATCCTAATCATTTTATCCATAGCCTGATTGTCCATGTGCCTTATAATCTTGGACCTCAGTCAAAATAAATAATGGCAGTAACAAGCCACAGGCTGAACTTTCCTCTGAAATTTTTTAAAGACAACATGTTCTTGCATAAGGCAAGTAACATCTGCTGAACCAAACGAGGAAGAAATCCTTAATTGCTAGAATGGAGAAGAGGAAAATAAAGGAAGATCAGGGTGAAGTCCTAACCCACTGAAATCAGAGGGGTTTCTGTCTCAAGCTCCAGGCAAGCTGGGAATGTGCTCCTTACATCCATGCTCACGTTCATCACAACTCTCAGCTGGGTAAACTAATACCTCTGCTGCTCTACTACTCTCAATTGAATGAGAACAATACCTCCTATTTAAATGCCTCTTAAAAGTCTAATAAAATATGTAGTCCCTTTGCACCCAGCTTGCATACCGGAGTTCAGAGGCACTCAACACTTAACTGGTGCTTCTGAAATACACAGGTGTTGTGGTTCATACACCCATACTCCTCAACTGAAGGTTGGTCTTCTTCATTTAGCCTGTTAATAACTAGGATTTGATATTTCTACAAACATATAAAAAAGCTCAACTTAACTTCTCCCTGTATGATAACTCTGATTGCTTTTACTTGCTGACCAGAGTATGTTTCAGGTTTTGTCCTACACTTGTACAAATGATCCTTTGTGACATACTTGCATTACTTGTAGGTAGCAAAAGACCTTTTCTGAGACAAAAGCACATTTTCCAGCCTCTGTGAGAGTAGCAGGACGCTCAAGAGGTGTGGCCCACAGTTTGGAATTGCCTTTTATGTTAGCGCTATGTTGAAGAATGTCACATTTAATCAGTTTTAATACTTTTCAAGTAGTGTTTTCATATATAAAAGAATAACAGAAAGTACAATGATATCCAACTAGTGTTGAAGTTAGAGTAAATCAGTGATTCAATTGTGCATAATTCAAACTCACCAGATTTATTTCTTTCCACTAGAGAACATCTGTCAGAGCCAGGAAAAAATTTTATCACCAAGCTAAATTCATATCAACAATTAAATAATCATTTACAGAAACGGCAATTTTGCTTTGCAAATAGCACAATGACTCCCTGAAGCCCTTTCTTTTTTTTCCTGAATCCTTCATCCCTTTTTTCTTTCGCATCTTTGTACATTTTTAGTTCTTTGCAGCAAGCTTTTGTTTGCCTGGGATTATAACTGTCAGCTATCTCTCATATAAAAAAGTACACACAACCTATTCATATTTGAGGTTGGAGAAGTATTTGGTTTTATTTGAATTGATTAGCTGTTAGCAATAAAACAAAATCTAAATAACTGAAAGAGGATGATCCAGACAGCAAAGTTGCTTTTTTTCTCTGGTATCAGATCTGGATGAGATGGGGGGAAAAAACCAATGGACTAAATCTCTAATGCTGTTTTCCCTGAATATGCTGGATATTTCTGTTAATTTAATGATTTGTTAGGATAGGCTTGGGATCTCCGAAGGGAAAGGATATGGGATACAGGAATGGGAGTAGGAGTGACTTGATTTCTGAGGAAAGTACAGGACTGTGTGAATAACTGCAATTGAGGAGGTTTCAGCACTAAGTCTCCCAGAGCTGCATGTACTTTGTCTCTGCCTAAAGCCACACTGAAGTTATGGGGAAAACTATGTTAGTGCAGTAAGGCAACCTCTGAAGGGAGGGGAATCTAAAAATGGAAGAGCATTTGTACATTATTATCTGTTGTAAACTCATAATCCAGGCTATCCTTAATAAAAACTTTGAGTTCACACAGACCCTTCTACATTCTCAGGAATGCAGAACTGGAAGAGAGCACTGAATCACTCAGTCTTGTTTCCTGTTACTTTGAGCACCATAGTGCAAGATATCTTTCATAAACTTGAAGATGGTCCCAAAATCCTTTATGAAGGAGGTCGCTATCACAGTCGCTGTTTCACAGATGGAGAAACTTGATCCTTAGAGGGATGAAATGACAAATCCATGACCATCCAACAGCCCAGCAGAAATCTTTGGACCAAACATCCTTTCCCTGAGCATCCTCCCCATGCTGGAGACCCTGCGCCAATCAAGAGCTTCTAAAGGTGCTTTCCAGATTTCAAAGATCAACGTCCCACAACATCGTTGTTCGTGTTTGCAATGCTTTGCCTTACTGATTTATGTTAAAGAGGACTCAGTGCTCTGTGGTAGTGTTGGAGAAATTCTTCAGCACACATTTTTTTCTGGCATTTCTCGGAATGTAGGATTGCTCCCAAAGTGACTGGCTTCTGGAAGCTATTGGAAAACAACACGAAGCCTTCAGTTTCTGAATAAAACTTTCCACCTGTCTTTATGGATCCTGAAAATTAAAGTGTGCAATTTTGTCAATTACAATAGAAAATACCAGGGCCATTACTTGAGATAGCTATATATTAAATACAGACCACCCCAGAATGCTTTTAAACAAGAGCAGGAAAGAGATCGCTGTTCATGAGTCTGGGACCTGCCAATCAGACCAAGACTGAATGCCTGTCAGTCTCCCTCATATTTGACTTGGAAACAACTCATATCAATATGTAGTCAGGAAATGGCTCTTTAATCACTGCAAAGTCTCTCCTGATTTTAAAGATTAAATCAGCCACAGGCTGCTTAAGCCTTTTTCTTTTTTTATTTTAGCTCCTCCACGATAACTGATGATAGCATTTGAGAATGATTAGCCATGCCGCACAGCATAAGCATACAGCTTGCTCCGATTTCATGCATTACAGGCCATGTTGTACAACACTGATCTCAGATAACAGGACATTCAAAGACATCTGACAGACTTGTCTGTGAGTGATATATGAGGGGGGAAGATAACTTGGAATACAGAAGGAATATAAATTACTCCATATACTAACAGCAATCTTGTTAAAAATGCTGTAGGAAGATGGGCCAGGGAAAAAGCAGGGCCTCTGCGGAGATCCCAGTGAGATGGCATTCGAAAGACACCTTCTGCAAAGTACAGTTAGAAGTGCTACTACTCCAGGAGGAGTATCCAGCAGGATGGATATATGTTCGCAATGGCTAGCAAAAAAGCAAATGGTGCTGGCAGCTGTAGGACAGCAAGTGACAGCCAAAGACACCACAGGAGTGTGCTTTGGAAAAGCAGTGGGGGTAATGGAGAGGGCAGAGGGGGAACAAACCCCCAGCACACAGGTCCCTGGAGTGGTCCAAAACTGGCATGTATAGGTGGGAGGTGGGAAGAGCAGATGGGGAGGGGGCTGTCAGCCAGGGCTGTGATGAGAAACTAGAGGTTCAAGTGGGAGAGGACTTGAGCCAGATCAATCACTCTGAAAGGATGCGACATGTGTCCTGGGGAGAGGAAGGTGTGAGATGCATGGGAAGGGGCATCGCGTGTGGATGTGCTCCCTGTAAACACCTGTGCACTTTCACAGTGGAAACCCAGACGAGTACTGAGTGAAGGAATGGAAAAGCACAGCCTACACATTATTAGCACCCTGATTGCCTGAATTCACCTCGAGATGGTCCAAGGCTCCCCTGAAGGCTGGTGGCTTATCACTCAGTGTGGAAAAGGGGCGCAAGGATGGCAGAGCTCCTTCTCTGTCACCAAGCGAGTTGTTGCTGGGACCATCAAATCGGCTCCTCTTTTTCTCACAGTGATCTGGCTCACTTCAAGCACAGAAATACTCCCCAGCCTAACATAGCCAAATAAATCCTCTTGGAAGTTATTTTTCTCAGATCCTGCATTTCTCTAATAACATCTGTACCATGTTTCACCCACCCTTCATGCTTTTCTCTCCCATATTAGATTTACAGTGGAAACAAGGTACTGCTGCATCAGTCCCTCACCCTACTCCTACCATTAAACTTTTATTCTTTCCATGTTTTTTAAAGGATTTAAAAAAAAATGAACTATCAGGTAAAATTTTACAGCAAAATATTTTCCTTTTGCTGTGAGGTTTTTTCCCATAGAGACTGCCTGTTTGCAAGTTGTTGATACTCAAACACATGCTAAAACATGTTCCTCCACCTCATTTAAACTCAGAAAATGTTCAGCCAAATGGCCTATCTTGTTCCACTTTTCTGCCGTTCAAGCACCAGTATGTAATGAAATGAAATGGAGAAAAGGCAGAATTCATTTGGTTTCTCAAGACTTCTCGAAAAGCCACTGAAATCAGCATTGTGACTCCTTTCACCATGTGTGGAGTGAGTCAGGCTGTACAGCCTCAGTTAGAAATACCAGTGAGACCATGTAAGGGTGGGGGTGGCATGCACAGAAAAACTGCAACTGCATGTACACAGCTGTTTTAGAAAGATGCATAAGAAGTAACTGGTAACCTTGAGATCTTTGAAATACCTCAAAAAAAAAATAAGTGCAACTTTGAAGTTTGCCTTCCTGAGTGTCTCCAACTACAACTAGTTCTTAAAGAATTAACAATCGATTTGAAACCTCACACCAGTTTCACTTTCAGTCTCCTTTCAGAGAAATTTGCCTCTTTGCTTTAGGAACAGCAAAACTTGAGATTTTTCTCATAGAACAACTGGATGACGAGATCACGGTCACACCTGGCACTTCCATGCTGCTCTTTGCAACAGACTTAAAATATCTTCTCTACAAGTCAGTCTCACAACAGTAACTGAACTCTAAAGATAAATTTCCAAATAGACCTGCAGTAGATTAATGAGTACAGGAGGCTGTACTCATTGCTTTTTTCAAAATACCCACTGAGAATTCAGGATTCTCAATTAATTCACCTCTCTGATACCTCCTGCTTTATTCCAAGTCTCTTGCTTGAAACTGTGGAAAAAGAATACACCAATGCCTCAAAATCAGTTCTTCAAGATTACCGACTTTGTATCATTTGAGTAACTGACAATGCACTCTGAATAGGTCATTTGTTCCATGAAGTACCTCCAGCTGTGATATTGTCTCATGCCAGATTGGACTAGGCAAACATGTGTCAGCCAGTCTCCATACTTGATGAAGAACTGAAAAGATTCGATATGGGGAATTAAAAGATAAGGATGAGTGAATAATCAGTGACGAATAGACAATAAGGAATAGCCTCCTGAACCAAATTTGTTTCCCTATTTGTACACATGGTTCTGTTTATGAATTACTATTGTTATATCTTTTTCTAACTCTTTTATCAGCTAATTTATACGATCAGCTCTTGGGTCCCAGATTGTTTTTAAAAGCTTGTGAGCATTTATGACTTGGAATTTGCATTGGAAAATATATTACATAATATTGTCTCTGGTCTCTTGCTAGATGTATGCGGTTAGTCTTTGAATTAACATTTTAAATAGTTCACTTTAAAGATAACATATCACTGTTGACAGTTTGGGGTTTGGGGTTTTTTTTGGTTTTTTTAATGAACTAGTCTCAGAATAGGAGGTGTTTGCTAGAGATTTCAGAACTGGAATGTTGGTAACAGCATAAAAGTACCAGTAAATAACTCTTAAATATATATATATGTATAGAGATTGGATAAAATGCTTGGAATTTTGGCTTTCAGTCCCTTGAACCATGCACTTTTCTCACTTCATCCTACTAAATTTTGTGTTTGATTACATGTGACAACTGCTGCTAAAAATAATGGAGTTTGTGGAGTGACAGTATAACTCCAGTCAGCACAAGAAAGGGCCAAATTCAGCTCCACTCAGAAGATATAAATCCTGAAATACTTCACTGGAGTCAGGAGAGCTCGTCCAGATTTGCACCCTACGAGAACAGAAACTGGCTCACATTAAAGAGTGCAATTCAGCTGGCAGTCCTGTATCGATTTTTCACTTGGGTTGCACTCCTGCCAACATCCTTTGCAGCTTTGCTTCTCTTCTGGTATTAACAAGATCTGAATTTTATGGGAAGATGAGAGCCTTCTCCATTTCACCCATATTCACTTCACCAGCCCCTCAATTCAAGAGGAGTTGCTGGGCCAGAGATAGGAGAGGCTGGTCTGCACCCAAGTTCAGCACTCAGTAATTGTGTCAATGAAGATGCACAGCGTGGACAGATAAAAAGCCCAATAATTTGCAAAATGCACCAGAGCAGCTTCCTTCTGCTAAACTGCAACCCAACAAATCATGGTTTGCTCTTGCCTACTGAGTCCACCCCAGGGCTTTGTGTCAGACACTTAGATGAGGCTCGTATCTGAACATTTCTCCTTCTTCCTCCTTCCCCTTTCCCATCTTCTCTGCAGTAGCAGTAAATGGAGGTGACCAGAAGAAAAATTCTGCAGCACTTTATTGCTGCTCCAGAAGGATGCAAGGTTTTATCTCTCCAATGCACCCCACTGTTTAGAAAAAAACCCTACTGGAGCAAGCCATGCAGGTGACGTGTGTGCCGTGCAAACCATGCTGTCTCCAGGCAGCTGTAATCACACCATACCCAGTCTACCATCCTTCCCTCCCCTTTGCTTACACAGTGCTAAATGTCCACACATGGCTGGTTCACCAGTGGGATTATAAATGTAGTCGCAGAGTTCAAGGATCAAAGACCAAATTTCTTAGATTGTCACGCTGCCAGCTCAGGTGAACCACTCTGTAAGGCAAGCTAAGCAACACTCAGATCTTCTTTATACCAAGAGTGTCCTACATTAGAGAAATGCACCTCAGGATTTTAAAAGAAATATTTTACAGGTAAAAGAGGGAGAGGAAAAAAGGCAGCTAAAAATGACCTTTATCTCATTAAGGTTTCCAGAACACACCCTTGTTGCTGCCAGCCCACTCTGAAGGAAAGCCTTTGGGTTGTTCTGACAGCAGATTAGCATCTCATAATGTCTGGAATAGATTCAAATGTCCCATCGAGATACTGACATGCTTTCTTTAGTAAAACATCCCATATGAGAAACAGAACTAGCTAAGGTTTACCTTTCCCAATATATGTTTTAGTGTAAGAAAACAAAGGAAAATGTTACTAATTGTCTGCCATGGCTCTGCTGGTACATACATGAACAGAATTATCCTTTGTTACCTGCCTTTCAAATTGCTAATGATCTCTACAGAAGCTTAATGGCACTGTGCGCTTGTAGCTCAGGAGGCCAACCATGTCCTGGGCTGCATCAAAAGAAGTGTGGCCAGCAGGTTGAAGGAAGTGATTCTCCCCCTCTATTTCACTCTCCTGAGACCCCACCTGCAGTACTGTGACCAGTTCTGGGGTCCCCAACATAAGAAGGACATTGAGCTGTCGGAGTGAGTCCAGAGGAGGGCCACAAAGATGACCAGAGGGCTGGAGCACCTCTCCTATGGGGACAGGCTGAGAGAGTTGGGGTTGTTCAGCCTGGAGAAGAGAAGGCTCCGGGGAGACCTTATAGCACCTTCCAGTACCTGAAGTGGCCTACAAGAAAGGTGGAGAGGGACTTTTTACAAGAGTGTATAGTGATAGGGCGAGGGCAAATGGCTTTAAACTGGAAGAGGGTAGATTTATATCAGATATTAAGAAGAAATTCTTGACTGTGAGGGTGGTGAGACACTAGCACAGATTGGCCAGGGAAGTTGTGGCTGCCCCCTCCCTGGAAATGTTCAAGGCCAGGTTGGATGGGGCTTTGAGCAACCTGGTCTGGTGGGAGGTGTCCCTCCCTATGACAGGGGGGTTGGAATGAGATGATCTTTGAGGTCCCTTCCAACCCAAAACATTCTATGATTCTATATCTCAGGACTTGTCAAAATTCAAGGGAAAGAGCGAACAGCAGCTTTAAGCTTCTGGGTGCTTTGGAATTGCATGCAGTGCAGAATGCTTAGCTTCCATAACAGTTTCACAAGCCTCCAGAAGTCCAAAGTGATAAATATAAGTAGCCAGACTATTCCACAGTTGTCGGCACAATGTGGTATCAAAGTCATATATTAAAATGAACAGCCATCAAAATAGAGGAATGAATTTTCAGTTCTAGCCCACAGGAATTTCTGCATCCACGTCCCATTAATCATCAGAGTTCTGCATGGAGTTCCTTGTACAAAACCTTTAACATTCAGCTTAGTATGGTAAGTTATGACAAGCACGGGACCAGAGCCAAATTCTGCCCCCAGTTATACATCAGCAATACCATTAGCTTCTGTCAAGTTGAACAGTCACAGTCAAAGTCAGATCTGGTCATTTATCTGGTGTGCAACTCTCACAGCACATCAGTTTCAATGGGTCCGTTTATATGCTCTTATAAGCTTAACACATAACTAGTGCTTGGATAAATTGGGAACCCAAATGAAGTTTGAGATGTGTCTTCTTACACTAGGAAGATTTCAACATTTAGCTTTCTGCCAGGATACACAAGTCTGACACTATCAGATGAAGAATGTCATGGGATATTTAATTACCAAAATTAGCCACAGGGATTCAGGTTTTGGGTTTTGACAGAAAAACTTGTGAAATATATACTACATGTTTACATTTTGTGAACAGCGTCTCTATTTTTTCATAAGTTTTGATTTTTTTAGTGCTTCAGAATAAATATATGCTAGCTTAAAATGTTTTTTTTCCATTCCAAATGACAGAAGGAACCATTTAAAGTGTTGTGGTGAGCTTAAAAGATGAAATCAAGTTCGTTTTTCTTCCATAGCTGGCTAGAAATAATATTTGCTACCCAGTTTAGGTAGCAGTTTAATTTCAGAAAAAGTTGCGTGTAAAACATTTGGCTTTATGAAATATTCACGACTATTTTTCTTGGCTTCCATTCACTGGCAGGCAAAAGGGGTGGTTTAAATATAAAGCGTGGATTTTAGAGTATGTCTTTACCGTACATGGACAACAGTAGAGACACACCTCTTTACAGTGCAATCAAGACTTGAAAGCTACAATTTACAATAAGTAATTGTGCACAAAAGGAAAACATTGCATCTGCTGCCCTTACCACAAAGATCTGTACATGGTATTTTCTTGCTGAGTACTCAAGTTAAAGCTCAACCAATGAATCATCTATTGTTGCTTCTGTAACTTCTGCAGTCTGATATGTGCTACTTTTTGGCAGTAAATTTCTGATGGCTAAAAAAGAATGCAAACCAGACACAGCGAGACCAGATGAGCGAACTTAATAAGAGGTAAGAGAGCTAGTGCTTCTGGGAGGCATAGCACTTGCAAACTGTGTCAAAATGGAAATCAGAAATACAAAATCGGTGTGACCTGGCAGGTTTCCATATGTACTTTTGGTATTTATAAATAAAAAGATCTCAAAAGAAACATGCCAACTTGGATAAAGACATACATAAATATGTATGTGTGTGTATATATATATATACATATATATGCACATACATGCATTCATAGAGTGTTAAACTCCATAAATCTGAAACAGAATTATATTAGCTTTGTTCAAGCGCTCACTTGGCACCCAAATTTTAGACACCTAGTGACACTAAGTGCTTAAATTTCCTTTACAGTCAGAAGGAGAAACATGGTTGTGATTGAAGGGCTTCAGAGAGAAAGGGGCTGACCACTTAGTCTCTCTCCTGGAAACCTTCAAAGTCATCTGTCCTCTTCTGATGACTACAACAGCAAGTGGCACAGTTAATTTGGGAAAGCTGATTCCTCAGATTCATAACATATAGGAATAAGTCAGATGTCTAAGTTAGGCTAACTGGATCTAACCTTGACTTCTGATCAAGATAGGGAAACTAATTAAGCTGCAGACTCCCACTGAGCTGTCTGTGTAGAACACAAAAAAAAAAGAGAAAGTGCTCCATGAAATCAAGTCCAACAAAAACACCCCTAATCAGTGGACTATTTACCAAGACTATCACAAGGTATGACAGAGGCCAGGAACTCAGGGGTTCCAGGCGGATTAGAGCTGTATCTGCACAATAGAGTATCCACATCTATAAACCACAGAAATCACTACAAGAATTTACATTACCAACCATCAATAGTACCACTATCATTAAGTTTGTCCAGCATAAGTGTTTTCAGTGCCTCAGAAAATTATTAAACTTTAACCACTTAAGCTGTTTCAGACTGAATTTTGAGCTGCCTTTAACAAAATACTCTTTCAAAACTTCTTAGCCAAAAAACATCAAGGATTTCCAAGAGTTCAGCCAGACAAGAATACATATTTTTGTCCATATTTTTAAAAATCTGTCAGATTTTATTCTTTCAGTAGTTGACCTCCCCTCCTTGTGAAAAGACATAATACTGGACAGGGACGCTCTGTGTCAAGAATATGCTTTCAGCTCCCCCTAAGAAAATCTACCCTCACAACAGCACTGATTGTAGTCACATAGGGAGACCAATATCCCCAGAGGACAAAGAGCTTCCTGAACCAGCTAAGACTAAATTGATACTAATGTTTAGCCAGTTCAAGTTAGAAAAGATGGCCTGCCCATTTGATAGGACATCTATTTTCTGTTTAAATTAGCCTGGAGAAACTAATTACATGGCTGATGGAAAAAGGCAATCTGTAGTAAACAATGGTGATAAATTCAGAGCCCACTAGTTTGGCAGCAGTGGTTAGGGTCATAACTTTGAAACTCTCAGGCATCTTCCAGATGCACCCACCTGCCCCCAGAAACTTTCTGGGGCATCTGGGCTCCTAACTTTACCCTCCGTAAAGGTGTCTATGCTCAGATAGTAGGGGTACTCCTTAACACAATATCAATGTGAATTTTCTGGTTTAGCACAAGAAGAGGTATAAGCTAAACTGAAAAGTTCACTTTTACACCCGAAGGAGTCTCTACATACTCAAAACTATTCAGGGTGTGGTTACACCAGCTTAACTTTGTCCATATAACCGGTAAAACTTTCCCATGTCAACAGGGCTTTATCTTCAGGAAATCTAACTGCATAAGGGAATGTGAGTTCAAGGGGGTCTAAATTACTGTATGACCATCTTAGATTACAACGAACCATGAATTTGGCTGAAGTGCATTGAGTGCAGGAAGCATTATAGTCCTGCTGAGCTATCGTGCTGTTTTCATCGGTGCTCAAGCCCGGTCTACTGAGGGATAGCACAGGCAGCTCAAGTACGCAGCATTTTGGCAGAAGGAAGCCAGACAAAAATTGCCTGCAGTGGTGAAGGATAACAGGGCTCCAGCAATGCCTCCCCGGAGTGCCACAAACTGAATCACCACCTTGGCTCTCAGTTCACCAGCTTTTACTACTGCAGCTTTGCTCTTCCCTCGCCGGAGAGTGTGTCCAGCTGACAGCCTTCGCCCTCACAACTCGATTTCCTCTTCTGCACAGGCTCTGCTTAAGAGCCTGATCTTGTGTTTAGGATGTCATGCTTTGTTGCTATGGAAGTTATTGGGATGTCAGAGGTTTAGCATAATGATTTCACTGTAGGGCTAGAGCTGGGGGTAAGAGGGGAGATAAACCATGAGAGAAACCAGCACTACAGCTATGACTACTTGATTGCTAGCACGTATGGAGATGTTCTCTAAGCCCAAAATACAGCCCTAAGGAAAGATGAGAAGGTGGTCTGAGGAGTGTTTTGTGTCTCAGCTCCTCTTTGGATGAGTTTTTCTGAAAGACACAGAGCTTGCACTCACACTTTTTCAAGTTTCCCAGAGCACTGCAGTTCCTTACCTCCTCCTATCCAGCCCCTCATACACTTCCCAAACAAACTACATTTGTATGTATGGTAAAGCAAGTTAAATTCCTGGGCTCTTTTCTATAGCCAAGACACCAGTTTGCCTTCTTCCTTGCTGGAATCTAGTGTTTAAGTCCTTATTGATTGTCCTGGTTTGTGGAAGTGACATCTGTAAGTCCCTATCTTGTTTGGTAATTTTCACTCTAAATCTCAGCTCAAATCATCTCATGATAAATCCTTTTCCCTCATCATTCTCACCCCATCTGCTCTCCCTAGGGAGACCTTTATTTTCTATCTTCCAAGCTCATCTCTTCGAACAGCAAGGAAGCTGTCAGCTGCTGTGAAGATTTGTAGGGCACTAAATCTTATACATTAAACCTTTAAATACATTTATCCAGGTAAAATATTTTGAAGCAAATATATAAACTCTGAAGGCCTGCTAGCATATGGCATAATGATTAGCAACCAGATACCAATGATTTTCATCCTCTTTATTACCATTATTTTAACAGTATAAAAACTCTTTTCCATTTATCACTTTGCTTGGAAATAAAATGTTCTATTTAGTTTATCCTTCATCAGCTTCATCATTCTCATTACTGAAGTAATGGCTGAATCCAAAAGTCATCAATTTCATTAGGTTAAACACCCCACAGAAAGGATTCTGCCCCTGACCTGTCTACGAGAACATTTTTGAAGTTTCCTTTCTATGTAAATATAGCATGAGAATTATCAAAGCTGTTCTTTTGGTGGTTTGGGCCTCATGAGTCATCAAAGAAGCACAAAGTGTAAAAAAAACAGCTAGACTGCATTCTCTTGAATGCCCTGAGTTTCATTTCAAGGGATGAATCACAACATGGTTTGATTCTTTGTTCATCCAACTTCCTTTGTCCATTACCTGAGTACAATACAAGTCTTTCACCAAATCTGCATGCCAGGATTTCTGCCTGCTAGAAGCTTTTTTTATCTACAAGTATATCAAAACACAAATGACATTTTTTTTTTCCAAAGAGACTACTCTTTTATTTTATGTTTCATTAGTTAGGAAAGAAAAGGCTCAGAGATTTTCTTATATATGCTATATAAGTGTCAAGCCTGTATTACTGACTGCTTTGTGAGATGCTTCTTGTATCACAAAGTTGGGCAGGGTCAGCAGGAAATTACAGAGAAGAATTTGCAGGAGTCTGTGATACAAGGGGACTATGAAGTCATCTGGTCCATCTTTTGCCAGTATAGGTGTGTTCCCTACAGTATATCGAAGTATGAGCAGCCTTTCTTAAAATGAAGAGGCAGTGTCTAAAGTTAACAGCTGCAGGTGTGACCCCAGAAGGAGGAGTAAGTGGCTTACAGTGATCCAGGGCAGCCCTGTGCAGCCACTGCACTGAAGGATGGCCAGAGAGCCTCACTGAGACCAGCTAATTACAACTGGATTACTGAGTCACGAAACATATAGGCTTTCTCAGTCTATTTGTTCTCAGTCTCCTCTCCCTTCGGGAGGAGCACCGGGATGTTAGCTTATTCCAGTTTCTGAAATATACTCCTATTTCCAGCCAGGCCTTTCTTGAAGCTGTCGAATTGTGCTGATAATTGAAAGTTGTTCTTCCTGGAGGGACAAATTCAGCATTCCTGCCCTATGGCATGGGAATGAACCCGCTGGCTTTGGCTCCCTAGCACTTCAGTCAGACTCTGCAGCCAGCTTCTCTACAGGTGCCAGTGCAAGCAAGGGCTGCAGTATCAGGCCTTGAGGTAACAAAACTTGCCAAATTACTCACAACACATCTCATGTGCAGTGAAATAAATGTGGTAAACCACCGATGATTCATCATTTACTTATTGCAGAAAACAAACAGGTTTTCTTCTGAGTCACAAGCATGCTAAGAATTTTTTCCTTTTCAAGCAAAACAAAAAACAGTGTTATTTCAAGGCCGGGTGAAAAAAAAGTTCAGATAAATTAAGAGGTCCTTGAACATTTGTTCAAATCAGGAACCTGAACATAAAGTTATATGATGTTCTGAGAGGTCTGGAAATTTCATTTTCCACCTGATGTTGCGGCTGGACATGATATTGTTCAACTGGGGACCACAGAGGATGATGGAGTATGGATAAGCTGGGATGCATTAGAAGGTCATGAGACCCTTTTCCTCTTCCCACTCCCACTTTTGGAGAATTTGAGTGTGCTGCTAATAATAATCCAAACATGATACTTTCAAAACTGATCTGAGATCTGAGTTCTGGTGAAATGTGCCCACTTGGTCATCATACGCCAGCAAAAGAGATTATTCACTTTTTTAAGATGAGCAAAGTATCATTAAGCTCAGTTCTGGAGAGAGATAAGAGCACAGGAAGGAAAAAACCCCATAAATAACTAAATAAAGGAACAAGTGAAATGACTGGAAAAACATTTAGTTTTATCCTGGATTGAAGCAACTTTGGAACATAAAACTGTTTCTTTTTTCAGTAAAGAAGCACTATTTTAGACCTATATGCTCTTAGGCTACAGGCTGTGAATTGTGTATGGGTCCTTTTGCCATTAGTTTTAGAAACTTACATCTGTACTGCCTGCCACAAACCTCAGTCATTAGCAGAGAGAGAAGTGTGTAGTGCATAACACCCCAGCAAATTCCACGTGGGTTTGCTGAGGGATCCTGAAGAAGAATAGCAGCTAAAGTTGTCAGTGGGTTCATACGACAAATCCTTGAAAAATCATGGACTCCCAAATTCCAGCTGAAATTCAGGATCTGTTTCAGTGAAACATTCAATATAAATATTGCTGTAAACATCCAAGTCTATGATATAAGGTGCATAGTGTAGGCTCTAACTCTGTAAAAATATGAATGTTTTTTACAGATGTAAGTCAATTAACAAATTGCATCCTTTTGGTGGGTGCATTCAGCACTGGGCAAGCTCTTTTCCTCCATAGGTAAACCAGAAAACTTTTGGCACCTTTGTTACTGCATTTGGCTACTGTCATCTTTCCATAGATTATGCTTGCTACATCATCAGTTAACTGACACATTTCAGCATGACATCTAGTATCTCATTAACACAGTACACTGTAAATGCAGAGACTGGGAAGTGGATTTGGCAAATTATATGGAGGAAGAAGCAGAAATGCTCATCTGAAGTATATGGAGGAGAGACCTGAGTGGTAGAAAGGGACGTGAGTTACTGTCAGTGGCAACGGAGTGAAGTTTGAGACCGCAAGTTGTGCTTGAGGTGCTGGTGAACCACCTGACTAAAACAGCAGAGGTAAATTAGATGACAGATGGAACCACAGGAGATGGAGTCTCAACACAGAGACAACTTTGAAAGTTCTAACAGTAGTGTTTTGCTACATCTCTGGATCAAATGATGCCTTCAAATGAAAAGAAAAAAGAAAAGAACAAGTGGAAGGTAAGAATTTGAGAATGTCTTCTGAGGAGTTTCAAGAGAAATTAGGAGATTAGAGGACAAGAGCTATGAAGGTGGAAGTGAAGCAAAAGGAGAGTGATGGAAGACAGGGAGGAGCATATATCAAGGGAGGCTATCAACAGCAGCAAATAGTTGAAGAAAGTTAAAAAAAACCAGTTCAGATGTTCAAGAGTTCCCCAAGGAAAGAGGTTTGAAGAATGGGCGGTTTAAAGAGCAGAAGAGGTCAAGGATGGGCTCTGGACTGCAATGAGACCTCCTGAGACAGGGTGGTCAGAAGGGTGTTTAGAAAGGAGCCTGTGGGGTAGAATTCAATAGAAAAGTTACATGAAGTGTTAAGTGCACAGGAAAATGGAAAAGTAAGAATGAATGTGATATGGGTAGACTGTAGAGAAGGTCTGAGGAGCAGATGGAATTTGAACAAGGTATCTTCAGGAGGTTATGCAATAGTGAGAGAAAGAGAGAGAAATCAGTAGCCAGAAATGCAGACTCCTAGAGAAGGCAAAAGCGGTAGAATTAGGCAGTATGGTTGGGGTTCGCCTGAGCAAATATATATACTTGAGGTGCACAACAAGTCTCAATGCAAACAGCTAAATGTAGGTGTGATGCATCACACGCTAAAAGTTTCCTTCCATTAACTACAAAGAAGCCCAGATGCAAGCACACACATTGTCAGTATCAAAACCTATTCATTTGGGAGGAAGGGGAGAAGGAAAGAATATTTAAAAGGAAAGGTGGAAAAAGTTGCAATGAAAGATGAAGGAGGGTATAAGTTGCTAAACACTGAGTAGAGGAGAAAGAGGAGAAGTAGAATGTAGAAGTCATTTTAAGAGTCCTGTAAGACTAACTGTCACCAAAAAAAAAAAAAATTAAAAAATCTGTAATCAGTAGACAGGGTAGCCACTAATGAAGTCTTTAATATCTGCAAATCCAGCTGCATCCCCAGAAACCTAGGAAATGAAGGTCAGTAGCAGAAGTAGGTAGACCCAACTTGTTCTATCAATGCTAGAGTCACAAGTGGGCAGGTGGGTAGTGAAGAGACACACAACCTAACCAGACATAAACTGGTTTTGCTCCAGGTGCAGCATACTCCCACTTGTGCAGTACTGTGCCCAAGCAGTGCAGGTCTAGCAGAGAGATTAAACAGCTCAAAAACAACCCCAAGTGAACAGGATTAAACTACTTCCAGATTCCATCTTATAAATCCCCATTCAGCTGATAGGCTGGAACACATGGATTCACTGCTTGGGTCTTTGCTAGTACTGGAATCTCTGCATCTGGTTGACATGACCTAAGCTGCACCATCTGGATACTTGAGAAAGAGCAATGCTTCCCCACTCATAAGCAATATTTCTAAAAACAGGACTTTCTTGGGGGAGCAGGCCAAAGAAGAGAAGCATAACACCAGCTTGGAAAAGCTGAATAATTAACAGTTGAAAAAAACTCTCATATTTCAGGATTCTCTGGCAATGGCTCTGAGCCTTTCCTTCTCCTGTACCTAGGACTGGCTACTGAGGAAGTCATGATTATACCTCCCTAGTTGTACCACTTCCAGCTCAGTGTCCAAGCTGGGAGGCATTCAGGGACATGCAATTTCCATGACTTTTATTACTGAGCATATCTGAAATCACTAGACAGGAGACACAAGCAATGACCAAGAAAACAGAGTAACTCTGTTTCCTTCCATCATTGGGCTGCTGAGGGTTTAGCAGATTTTCAGACAGGGGCGTAGCTCAACATAACCGGTCAGGAATAAGAACAGATGGCAATAGTTTCACCAGAGACTGAAACTCCCTCTATACTGGTTGCACAGGGAGGTTCATGCCTTGTCTCATGAGTAGGACTCCTCTGGCCTCACATCACCTCTTTTCCCCTCTGATACACTGGCAGCACCTGGGCAATGCAATTGGAGTCTGTAGCACAGCAACACACTCACTCACTCCTCGCCACTAAAGGGAGCATCCTCCCATGCCTTCTTCCCTTTCCTCCTCCTCCTGTTCTGAGTCTCTTCTGAGAGTCCCCACCCGGCTGCAGGGTCTTGGCCAGGCATTTTGAAAAGTTGCATTTAGATGTGCTATCCATAAAATCATACTAGAACAAAAAAGTTTCAGACCATTACGTAAAATAAATGCAAATAAGGCCTTGCTCTCCAGCAAAGTTTTCACTCTTTCAGAAGGTGTTAGAAACTTGTTCTTTCCCTTGGAGGCACCTCTACCTATTTGGACCTTCGCATGGAGGAGCTGTGTTTGACCTTCCCAACAGGTGTGAACAATGCCATCTCCACTCTTTTACGGTTTCAAGCAGCTTAGAGCTTCAATGCCTAAGCACAGGGCTTAGGGACAGAGCAGAAACAAATAATATAACAATGCTGAAGGGAGAGCAGGTATCAAGGCATGAAGGAAGCATTCAAAATGAATTTCATTGTCCTTCAATTACTTTATTGATCGGTACAGGCAGCGTAAAAAGTCCATTTCACTCCCTTGCTGCACCAGACGGACAGCACGGAGGGCACATAGAATCACAGAATGGTTTGAGTTGAAAGGGACTTCAAAGATCATCTAGTTCCAACCCCTCTGCCATGGCAGGGACACTTCCCACTAGATCAGGTTGCTCAAGGCTCCATGCAATCGCTTGTTCATGGGAGACTCAAACAAGCACAGCAACTGCATTTAAATGCCACAGGTGGTAGATTGTCTGGGTTTTAATGGGAACCATAGACAAATAGCATCTGCTAGAGCCACAGATAAATAACATTTGCAGCACTCAGCAGTCATGGCACAGAAATCAAAAGAAGTGTGGCCAGCAGGTCAAAGGAAGTGATTCTCCCCCTCTACTCCACTCTCGTGAGACCTCACCTGGAGTACTGTGACCAGTTCTGGGGTCCCCAACAC
The DNA here is from genome assembly GCA_028020825.1 of Podargus strigoides. Lineage (NCBI taxonomy): Eukaryota > Metazoa > Chordata > Aves > Caprimulgiformes > Podargidae > Podargus > Podargus strigoides. Next base: position 10,776,417 of record CM051619.1, on the reverse strand, counting down.
AAGAAGGACATCAAGCTGTTGGAGTGAGTCCAGAGGAGGCCACAAAGATGATCAGAGGGCTGGAGCACCTCTCCTGTGGGGACAGGCTGAGAGAGTTCGGTTGTTCAGCCTGGAGAAGAGAAGGCTCTGGGGGGACCTTAGAGCGCCTTTCAGTGCCTGAAGGGGACAAAAAGAAAGATGGAGAGAGACGTTTTACAAGGGCATGGAGTGACAGGACGAGGGGTAATGTCTTTAAACTGGAAGTGGGTAGATTTAGATTAGATACTAGGAAGAAATTCTTGACTGTGAGGGTCGTGAGACACTGGCACAGGCTGCCTAGAGAAGCTGTGGCTGCCCCCTCCCTGGGAGTGTTCAAGTCCAGGTTGGATGGGGCTTTGAGCAGCCTGGTCTGGTGGGAGGTGTCCCTGCCCATGGCAGGAGGGTTGGAACGAGATGATCTTTGAGGTCCCTCCAATCCAAACCATTCTATGATTCTATGAAATATTTGCAACCATAAGCAGAGAGCACCAACATTTAGAGGCAGGTACGCTGGGTGTCAAGTACAGGCCAGCTCCTGCAAGTGTCTAGATCTCATTGGAGCAGCTGGGAGGGTGACTGGGGAAGGCAACGGGCCCCGTCCCAGGTGCTGCGAGCTCGACCCCTGCTGACGTCAGTGGAAGTTCAAGGCACTTAACACCTCGCAGGACCAGGCTGCCAGAACAACTTCCAGAAGGAAACTATCTTGAGAACAGATCATGTGCTGTTAAATGTAGCATAGATGCAAAAAAGGGCAGAGCAGTGTGTGTTGCAAAATGTGACTTCTTTAGTGCAGTATCCCCAAGCTGTGAGCTTATTCACTCTTGGCTCTCTCCTTCCACTGTCTTATCTGTTATGGTGTTGGCACAGAGCTGGGTCTGGTGGGACTGCAGAGCTGGAACAAAACAGTAAATGTTCTCCAGGTTTTCTTTTCTTACAGAATTCCCTAACTCCCAACCTACTTAAGGGGGAGCCATGAGCTAAAGTAAAATTATAGTTTTGTCTTCTTCTCAAGCCAGATATCTCCAGAGGGAATTCTGCTCGCATTGTACTTTTTCTCCAGAAGTACTACCACCACCACAGCACCTTGCAAGGAAAACAGATTCTTTCTGTTCCCTGATGAAGGTTTTGATTAACAAAGGTAGATTAAATGAACAGCCTTTAGTCAATCCAATTTTGTTGTTCTTTCTACCAGTTGTTCTATGCACTGGAATTCTATATTTAATCTTTTATAGCCAGTCTGAACATTTATATAATGTTATAAAGTCTGCAGCTGTTATATGCGATCTGGCAAAGAAAGAAGAGAGTATGTTTGGGGGGAAAAAAAACAACTCTTCTAGGTCCTCTTATTTTTAGAAATGCAAGGTTTCTAGTTAAAAGAAAGCTTAATCAAATAAAAATAGTACCAAATGAAGCAGCCTCAATTTCAAACTTTTGTGGTTCTCTGAATTATTTCAAAGAAGATTTGTAATTTTTTTCTAGCAGGAAAATTAAGCAAGTGTTACTTTCTGTACTAGGCATAGTGAAAACATTCAATAATTCTGTAGCTTTGAGGGGTCTGTTCTCTCTATTGTGTTTTAATGCCCCAGATTGCTGCATTCTGGATACGACAGACAAAGCAATCCTCTCTTCTTATACCAGGAATGAGGATTTAAATACATAGGCATACATGTATGATTTACCCAAAGGATGTCTTATCCTATAAATGAACAATTATCCTATATCCATGTATCCTACTGCATACATACATACAGGATATTGCATCTATTGGACCCCAAAGCTATCATTGATGCTAAGAATTGATGCAGACTGAACCTCCAGAGCTGGAAAATTTTCTATTACATGTCATCATTGTATTCACCACAGGTCAGTATATATGCCTTATCTATTAATTCACTCTATATACAAGGAAAATCCCAATGGAAGTTGCCTTCTCTTTTACTATGGTGATAACAGCCATTATTAAAAAACCAAACCAAAACAAAACAAAAACCAAAAAACAAAAAGCAAAACAACAGCTTTCATTTTCTTCTGACATATTTCTCATTTACAGCCTGGCTTTACTTGGTTTTAGTAGAGGTCAGAGATGACACAAGGTTTCTGCCCTCTGGCATAAGTGTAGAAATCCCTTTTGAGAGGTAGGACAAGATCCTTGGGTCCAGTACAAAATGTCAGATGAGAGGATGTGACTAGAGGCTACGCCCCTGGTCCTCTGGTCCTACAAAAAGTATTTTAATCAGGCAAGAAATAAAGCAGCCCTAACATCTGCTCTGCATCAGGAGGAATACTTGACTATGTAATGGTCTTCTCAACTTCTTGTAACAAGAGCACAAGATGACTCAAGCCCCCTTCAGCCTTGTGGACACATTCTAAGAAGACAGGAGATGGGAATCGGTGACATCAACCAGGACATGATGACACCAACATCAATTAGTGACACAGCAGCTAGCAGAGAGGGGTGTACTACTTCAGGAATCTCCCCATTCTCCATTCCCTTTGCATCCCTGGAGAAAGGCAAAAAGATGGAGCAAAGAACAAGACAAGAGACTCATAAATAATCAAATTGTTTAGTACAGCAGAAAACAAAATCCGAGCTCCAATGTCAGAAATACTGGCAAAATTTCTTGTGGATATTCAGTGTTGTCTGACCAAAATTCACAGGAGTAGCTGAGAGGAGAGAGTATTCCAGTAGAGGCAGGGGGTATTTCATAATTCTTTATTTAATTATGGTGTTGTAGCTGGAGTCTGATCTCATGGGAAGGACAATGGAAGATTAAATGGCAGCAAATATCATTCTGCATCCCTTATCTGCTCATGTCCAGATTTCTTTCTCGTATGAGTTGTTTGTAATGTGCTGAACATTTTTTAAAAATGAAGTTGAGTGTGAGGGCAAACAAGAAAGGGGTCAGCTAGACTCAGCTTGACCTTTTTTTTTTTTTTCATAAACTAACACTTACGTGTTTGGGAGCAATGAACTAAATACGGACTTCACTCAAACAAAGACGGATTCAAGGTTAAGGGGGAGACCTTTGTTGTATTATGCAATGCTCTGGGATAGAATATTGTTGGTCCTTGCTGTGCAGATGTAGCCATGGCTGATTATCCCTACTCTCAAACCTCTTTACTCACCCGCATTGTTTAGTTTCCAAGAGAATGATTCTCTAGTGACTGATTCATTTCTGCAGAAACATGTATGTAAAACTAATTTATTTTACAACTGTTCGACATTGCGCATCCTCTACCCTTAGCAACAAACAAAAAAGTTTTTACAAAGCATACAGTGTTCCACAGTAGGTTTGCCAGGGTTTTTTTAGATGTTGTGTACAATATGAAGATTTTATCTCTCTTAATAATAATTCAGCAAGGATAGAACCCAGAATGAAAGTTATGGAAGGAAAATGAGCAGTGGGATATCTCTTACTGTCACTGAAACAAAACCAGAAGAATCAGCTTTATGATGATATATCCTTGAGTTTCTGTAGTGCTTATAAAATTCTACAGACAATTTAAAATTTACTCTAATTCATGTTATAGGCACCAAGCAACAAGCTCTAGAGTAATCTAAAGAAACCACTAGCACTGAGTACATGCTATGTGTTGTGGGACAGAGGAGGGGAAGATGTGGATCAACAAAAAGGTAGCTAACAGAGGTTATACTTTATAAAAAAAGAGACATACATTGTCCTCTTCCTTGATAGAGTGGCAGCTCTGTGTGTCTTACGCAGGGAACTGAGTAGCTCCCAAAGAAATTAAAGATTGGACCCAGAGGTGTTCTGTGTTTGCAGGATACTCCATGAGCAGTTGTTTGTAATGTGCTGAACTTTTTCAATAATGAAGTTGAGTGTGAGGGCAAACAAGAAAGGGGTCAGCTAGACTCAGCTTGATCTTTTTTTTTTTTTTTCATAAACTAACACTTGTGTGTTTGGGAGCAGTGAACTAAATACGGACTGCTAAATAAGGAATCATAAAAACTGACATCCAGAAAAAGCAACTAAGAATGGGTACCAGAAACACGTGGATAAATCTAGAAAAGCTACAGCAAGAATGTACAATAAATAAGAAAAAAATCCAGCTACAAATTAGAAATCAGAGGAAGAGATTCACTCCTTACCAAGAAGAAAATTCCACAGAGAAGGCAGAAGATGACTGCTTGTTGTTTCACTGTTTGCAATAATTTTTAATTATGTCAGCATTATTCACATAATTAATCAGATACTTACATTTTTTTAAAAAATTGAGAGATCAGAAAGGGGAAAAATATGTTTAAAGAGTAAAAGAAGTTGCATATCATCAAGTTCACCACTAAGAACTTAGAGCAACTTCAGAGAACTTAAGAACTTCACAGCAACCTGAACCAGTCATGATTAATTTTGAGGATCCATAGATGACTGCCTGAGTCTCAGAAAAGTCAATCAAAGTTTAAAAGCAGGAGCTAGAAGACCAGGGAGCCTAGTATTCAGTCATTATTTAAAATAATTTAAACACATAGAGAAAATAGTTAAGATATTAAAAGGTGAATTCTGTAGGTGTATCAAAAAGAAATCATATCAAGCCCACCAAATTTCCTTCTCAGACACAACTGCCAGTCTCCTAGATATAGAGATTGCAGAAATAGTCCCTGCAAGATGTGTTGACACAGGCACTACTTCGTATAAAAAAAGCTAGGCAAGTAGAGTTTAGGTAAAACACCTGTAAGATCTTATACAGCTAATCAGAAACCCTGCTCTAAGTACACCTGTCAATAAAGGGGACCACTTAAAGACAGGTACTATAAACAGGATCTTTATATCTTGTCTGACACCAAGGTGAAAGGTTGACAAACAGTTGGGCTACAAGCACAGAATTCAATGTGATCTTGGAAGAAGAAATAGTCCAAATAGGATGAAATACTTGAAAAACAAGTTGTAATAGTCCATGCATAATCCAGGCATCTGGAACTGTTGGGGTGAATTGCCCTCTAGAGAAACCTGTGTCTCTGCATTGCAATTACATGAAGCCCAGGGAAGTGCATAGACAAAATGTTTAGCTTTTGAGTGCCTTTTGTAAGGTAAATTCTAGTTCAGAAGAGCTGAAATGCAGATACAAAGTAGAAAATATTTGTGACTGCACAACAATTCAGCAGGAAAGATCTCAGAATTGCTGCAGATCTCAAACTCATGATGAGTCAAACATGGTGTTTTGCAGAAGAAACAATTCTTGTCCTGGATTCCATAAAAGAGATTGAGTATTTATTCAGCCCTTCTCAGAATTGTCAAGGCCACATCTTAAATCCTGTACCCAATTTTGAAGGGACAGCAGAAAGAATCCAGAAGAGAGAGCTTCAGAAAGCATCACCCATTGATATTCCCTTCAACCTTACAGCTGTATACATCTTTAGCACAAAAACCTCCTGTCAGCTGCATGAATCACTTAATAAAATATTACTGGATATTAAAGTGTTCTAGTAAATTTATGTAACAGAGAAAACTGGTGTTTGAACTGTGGAAACCAGTTGTAAAGAGGCAACCTTGGCTTCCCTACACAGGAAAACTTCCTCCAAAGGCTATATTTACCCTGCTTGAAAACTATCTGGCTGGCTCCAGAGCAGATCTCTCCAGCTCGGGGAGAAGTCTGTGTATGCAGATGTTGCAGATAGGGATGGGATCAAATTCCTGCTTTGTGTCCTCATGAAGGAGAAGAAGGAGGCTCACAGGCTGGCTGCAGCTCTTCTGATCTGTCGAACTGGCACCTCTTGCCATTATTACACTTGCATTGCAACTGCTGTCAGAAATTATTTATGCCAGAGCGTAAATTCTGGGGGTGAAGACAGAATTCTGCGGATGCCCAGTGGTGTATCAAAATCCGCTCACAGCAATAGTGGAGTGTCTTACAGCTGGTCCCTCAGTGGGGTCAGCCTAAGGCCAGCAGTATGCTCTGTCCAAAATTCTCCATTCATCCTGCTAGGAAAAAGAGGGAACAAGCCATCTAAACAAGGTAAGGCTTTTACTATCCCAAACAGAGTTCAGCATGTGGAATGTTGCCTGCACTGGAAAAGTTAAAGAGAAAAGCAGCAACTGAGAGGAGGAGGATGCTTGATGCTGATGACATTACATATGTCATCCTGAAGAGCTGATGAGGGGATACTAATTGTCTTGACACATAACAATGTTGAAAGCTTTCAGATTCAGATCTGAAATACTGGAATTGGGTGGGAACCTGACCAGAAGTTGCTGTACTTTGGGTTTGCCTGGATTTCTTCCAAGGAACATTTCAGAATTTTGCAACTAAAGTAAAGAGCCTTAGAAACTTCTCTCTCAACACAGTGATGGCAGTCACTCCCTCTGTGAGGCACAACCACCACGCAATGCATTGCAATTTTGAATTATTCATTAGTTATCTCACAAAAGCTGCAGTGAATACACACTGTGCCAGCTCATCAGCTGGTGTAAATCAATACAAATCCAGTGTCTCCCATGTGAAGCCCACTAAAAGCACTAAGTCATTTAGCTGACATTTCTGCAGTACAGATTTGTTTATTTTATAGAGGCAAAATACAGGCAAAATGAAATGTTTGTACAGGATGTAAAGCCAGAGATGAAGTGTGCTATGACTTTTAGCTCCCCTTTTTCTCACCAATCTTTAGCACACAATGGAGGATGTCCAGAATGACATTGTGGGGCTAATCCTGGGTGCTGGAGATGTCCACACGTGCTCTGACTGGTCTTCCACTCCCTGAGAACACTGAGAAGCCACAGGGCTTTTGGAGTCACAGCCTCTCCCTTCCATTCTCCTGGGCATAAGAGGTGCTTTGTCTTTCAGATGAGCTCCTTATATCTCAAAGCACAAGCCTTCAAAATATACAGTCTTTTTTTCCTCTGTTAAAAAAGAGAAACGAATAAATAGGTGTCTTCACAAAAATTTCCATGCATTTTTTTTCTCCTAAAATCCTATTAGTTGAACATTTCTCCAAGACCTAAATACAATAAACTAGAATATGTGTAAAGAAGGTAAAATGACTATGCTCTGATTCACCAAGGCATTCACTCACATGCTAGACTTAAAATGCATGTAATGACTGTGCTTTTTACATTTTTAAGTACAAACACATGCATTTGAAACGCAAACATTTAACAGGGAATTCATAGGAAACTGTTGCAATGACAGTATTCATAGGTTGCTAGATACATACTGGAGTTTAATCCTCATGTAAATCTAGAACAGCTCTCCTCCTTTAGATTGAATTACTCTCATTTTACACCATGGTTCATTATTTTAATACAATCAGTATGAAAAGCTAGCAGCCCCTTAGTGGGTATAAATCAGTTTCTCATACATTGGTTGCTCTTTCCTGAAACCTTTTCAGCTGGGTTGACCTTTTTACTAGAAGATAAGCTGTTATATATTTGAATATTCATATTGTACAGCCTTCTATAAACAAATACTTTCAATGTAATACTTGTCAAAGATGTAAGAACACAAGTTAAATACTTTATGAAACAGCTGTTCTTTTAATGCTCTGCTTTAGACACTTCAGGCGTTTAAACAGAACATCTAGTACTAGCCAAAGTAAAGAAAAGAAAAAATAGTTAATATTCACTTGCTGTTGCCACAGACTTGTACAACATAAATTTTCAGTCTTATGGGAAGATTTTTCAACAGCATTTTTTTTAACTAATGGTTAATAGCAATGATTTTTGCAGAGCTCTCAGTAGCAGCACATTTCCTAGAGTGCGAGTAGATAAATTAAATGGCAAGAGATGAATTGATGAAGAATCTGTGGCTATGGATATGTGAATATGGATAACAAATGTAAAGGTTGACAAGTTTCGTCTTTCTTTTTCATGCTGTTTTCTAGCAACCTGCCTTTTTCTCCCTGGGATGTAGGAGCTGCAGTTGTTTTGCACATTTCTGTGCAAATTTTCCTGCTTCATCACAGAAATATGCAAGCATCATTTTAGAAGACTATGACCCATGCAGCAGGAGGGTATATAACCATATATTACCTGGCCACAAAACGAATGAAGGGTCTAGGGCAGACACTGAGTCCTGATTGTTAGCAGAAGGAGGGAAGTGTGGTTCTGTGGAAATGCTCAGCACCACACTGACAAAAATACACCTTGAAATTAACCATCCTGTCTCATCTGGGTAGGTATTTTTATATGGTGGTTTTTTGTTTTGTTTTCTCATTTACAATATCAGCCTAAAATCAAATGTCAAAATTCAAATTAAGATGAAGGACTGAGTATTAGCTGAAAAGAAAATGTTCTTTGATTACATTTATTTCAATGTCAAGTTGTGAAGAATGACAATAAATGCAGTTACTCATAGAAAGATCCACGAACTTTCATTACTATTTCTTCATTATTGTTAACTCAAACCATATCTTCCAGAAATGCACTCAAGGTTAATTTTCACACCATGGGAGCTGAAGCATCCATCTTTGCCCTTGATCACTAGCTTGTGTGTCTATATGGACATCCACACTCCCTAAGGCCTGAAGTTCTTGGAGCCAGAATGACTGAACCTTTTCAGAGCCTGTCCTCTCATTAGAAATAATTTGAGCAGTGTTCATTCATCTTTCGTCAATCTGTAACTTGAAACAAGTAATCAACTGGGAAAAGCAGAGCTTGCCACTTTAGCCATGCCCTACCACATGTTTCATGGACTATGTATGGGCAAAGAAGCCATCTACTGAAAATCCCAACTCTAATAATTGAGATTAGCAAATCAACTATGCAAAGGAACATGAAGTTTAAGAGCCCTAGAAACACTGGTAAATATTTCCCCACCCACCCTATCTTGCTCATTACTGAGAATCCATGAGAACTGTCTGACTGGAATGCTTTGGTTTGAAGCCTGATTGAATCTTGGACAAGATGCTGCAAAAAAAGCATTTTCTTCCAGCAACCTACCAATCATACTAACAGTTGTTGATTTCAGATTTATCACTCCTCTTAAGTGAAAAACTCTATCGTTACAGCTTCCAGCACTAAGAAAATCTGCCAGAGGTAAGAGACATAGTGAAGATAATTAGGATTGAAGGAAATTGATTTTACTTTTAATGAATTTTGATCATGTGTTTATATATTTATTTCCCTACAGCTCTTCCCATTTTATTGACGTCAATCTTTCCATTAGCAGTAAATAACAATCTTGTATTTTAATTGCTGTTTTTTCTTACTAGATCAGTTATAGGAGTCACGATGCCTAACAGATCCATAAATAAAATAGAATTTTATAACATTCATTTCTGATAGCTTGCCAGATCTGACTTCAAAAAAGTATACCAGTTGTCTACAAGTGCTACATTTCATATGTTTTCAACTATCCCGCCTCTGTAAAATTTCACATATTAATGATAGCATTCTTAAATTTGTTTTAGATGGAAGGAAAAAATTCAATGATCGTTTTCAATTGCAGGTTCAAATATAATCTTTATGAGCTTTTTAAAATTGAGTAACTAATAAAATTGATTGTATCCTTGCTGATTCCTAAATCCAAATTAACAGAGTTCAGCTATAAAGTTAAAAACATAGAACAAGATGATCAGATTTCATAAAACACAAATTGGTACAACCCATTAAAATGTTAGACTATAAAGTTTTCCCTTGGGCTTTAAGGAACCATTCACTCCAGTTAAAACTAATGGAAATTCCTATTACTTTCTGCATGTAGAGATGGACATTGCAGTTTCCAAGTGTGAATTTGTTTCTTTACGAGAAAAATACACCAGTTAGTCACTGAACTGAAATTGGGGGTTTTGTACGTTATCAAAGTACCATCAGATGTTAACTGTTAACTACTTTTCCGGCATGACTCATTTAAAAGTATACAAAGGTGTAATGGTAATGATTCCAAAATCAGACTCTGAAACTCAGCCTTAATTTGGCCACTCAGAGAAGCATCCTTCTATTACAAAACATTAAGGGCTTTTCAACTCCCTCTTATATTCATAAACAGCAACTGCTATTTTTTTTTCAAAGTAAAGCTCATGAAAAGTCCATCCTCAGAAAACAGAATTTTTAAATAGGACAAAATAAATCATTCTGGCTTTCTGATTCTCTCAGGAAAATATCTGTTCTGACACCACCACCCCCAAAAAAAAGTGACTCCATAAAACCTTATTATTAGCTTATTATTACTTTACTTGGAAGGCACTTAGATACTATAGTGATGGTTACATCACCTTAACCAAGACGTAATGTAGATCACTGTGTGACCTGAAGTGACCAAATCCCAAGATAATAGGCTCTCAGAGCTGCAATTTGGATTATTTTACTTTGTTTACAGATGGTAGCATTTCAGTAAGATTTTCCAAAGGGAAAAGAGCTATTTTAGCATGCAAAATGTTTTGGGCTAGGCTCGTAATTACCTCATCCAACACAGATACAAAAGCAGCTATGAAGAGAAGTTTCACAATGTTCCTTACACATAAATGCTTCTCTCTTTTAGCTGCCATAACCTGGATTTTTTTTAAGTCACCTGCAGCCCAAATCTCTCAAAAGTTCCCTTTCCTCTCTTGTAGAAGGATTCATTTCACCACATCGCCGCAGGGCATCAAGGTTGGTTTGGGACAATTGTGTGACCCAGTAGATCTCCTTGGTCACAACAGGAAGCCTCTTCAACATGTGAAAATCATGTTGGCTCTCAAAAGGTACTCATGTAAAAGAAAAAGAGCAGGAGGATGTGAGCATCACCTGCAACCAAACGCTGGGCAAAGCAGTGTATTTTTCTCTGCTACATTACTACCTACACCCTGAAGTACTGTGAGAAGTAGCTCTGAGCCCAGGAGAGGAATGAATTTCTCTCTCCAACAAGTGATTAAATCAGCCTGGGATTCACAGCATATAATGGGAGGAGATGGAGCCAATTCTAACCTTTAAGCACATACTTACAGGGAACCCATCTCAGGCACTTTTACCTGTGTATGAATGAGTTTGTTCCTACTTTGCACACCTCTTTTTTGCAGGATTTCCATGGAAGGGAAGAGCCCTTTGTCCCTTCTACCAACCTCAGCTATCTATAAAGGGGCAATGATAATCAGACTACAAGCTTTTACTAGTAACTCATCTGACTGCTGTACCTTTTCTTACAGAAATGGGCTTGGTAGTTAAAATCCCCCACGTTTTTTAATCACTTGCAGCAACTAAAAATTTAAGATCATTATAAACATCAGGCTTGGCAGCATACTAAAATCTCTTTCCCCCCTAATAGAGCTCATGCTGGAGGCCTGATCCATTGGCTTCTATTTTGGGAGGTGAAAGAAGGTAGTCACTGGGGCGCTATTAAAAACAGAATTTCTCCAAGATATTCACATCACTTAAATAGGTCATAAACAAAGGCAGAGGCAGTATTTACTGTGCTATTAAGGTAAACAAAAATAGCAACCCACAGGTAATTATGAAACAGATTGGGTCTGGCAGGTGAGTTCCAGCAGTCTGGTTTTCATTTCCAAATGAGGGATTAGAGCCAAGCTATAGACCTGCCATAATAAATTAACTATATTCCCATACTTACATGGCTTGTTTCTTTTCATTTCTAATTTCATTTTACATTAGCAGCATTTGGCACTCTGATATAGAAAGAGGCCTTCTCATTTTTTAATCACCTCTGAGCCCCGAGTTAGTTTTATGGTGGAGCTACAGCCACTGCACAGCAACCAGCGTGGGGCCATCCTGTTAGTCCATACCTGTGCAGCACTGACCCTAGGACCTGACATCCATACTCAGCTCATGCGAAATAGAGAAGATTCACTTACATTTTTGAGAGGAAATGGCTTGTCAGAGAAATAATGACCCCCATGAGCAAAAAGTACAGGGGAAAAAAAAAAAACAAACCACCATGGAAATATTATGATAGGACCAAAATGGGGTACCACTCAAGTGAACTGGAGCACGGAGGGTCAAAGACAAAGGGATGGAGCAAGTTTGTGGATTACATTTAAAACAGAGGAATCTGATTTTATTTGGTATTTCAGACTTGAGTATAAGATGGCATGTCTCTTCAAGGGATGTTCTCAGTAGTGACCTGGGCACAAAAGAAGTCTGGCTTTATGCACTGCAGACCACTGACTGCAGACCACAACACACCTCTGATGTAGCCTGTGTGTGAGGGACGAGGATGCCGATGACCCAGGACCCCTTCCAGTACAACCTTCATTACATTGGTATACAGACCCTACCAACTACCAGGTCTTCATTCTACATGCATCACTGGTGCCCTTGCTGCCACTGCCTGGCTTCATACATAGCTAGGGCAGGTGTGAGTAACTACATTGTGATCACAGCCCAGCTAGTAAACTCCAAAGAGCTAGACGTGCTCCCAAAAACAGGACTTACAGACTTAGAGTATTGCTATGCCATTGAAAGTTGTACTCGCTGGTGCTTTGGCAGTATTTTTTGCCTGTACATGAGCTATGAGTAAAGCAGGCAGGGAGACAGTCTACCCCTGGGGTGCAAGGTGAAAATCATCAATCTTGTGCAAAACAGTAGCACTGAGAACAAGTGCAAGCTACTCAGAGAGTGAGTATCCCAGGCCAAAAGAGGGAGCAAAGGAAAGGAGAGCAGACAGCTGACGTATGATCACTGTGCTGAAATGCCTGTTGCAACTTAATGTACATCTACTTTGATTCCTTTTGCTTAGACCAAAATCCATTAACAAGGCCCAAGAGGTTAAAAACTAAGAAATGACAGAAGTGAATTACTACTGCCAATTTTCAGTAGTAGAACAATAAAAAATGCAGAAATGGTGATTTTTTTTAATTTAAGTTTTACTACGGTTTCAGATTTTAATGAATAAACTCAGCTATTGTGAAGACTTTGCCAAGCATTTCATTGCTTTTCTAGTTCCAGTGCTGTTCTTTTTAGTATGTCAGTATCAGAATTCAAAATTGTGTCTAAAAGTACAAATACATTTCTCATATAAATTCTAGTTTTGATCAGCAACAACTGACTGCCCAGTGCAAAGCTCTTAGTTTCTTAAAGCGGACAGAACTTGGAAAAGGTCACACCTACAAACCTTTCTCACCTACAGACCTCACAGCAAGGTCAAATAACACATCCCCATAGGATCTTTTTTAACTACCCACCAAGACCAGTTTCAAGGACTCCTTATTCACAAAACGTTCCAGTCCCACGTATTCATCAGTGAATACTGCACCAACAAAATTCCTGGCTGACTTTGGTACATCAGAACAGTGTGCCAGGTTGCCCATCATGCTTGTCAACACTGTCCTGGCTTTCCACAACCTCCCACCTTTCTGTTTATACCTATCTACCATCTCTTGTGCAACACCTAGACTGTAAACTCTCTGAGACACAGAGCATTTCTTCTGTGGCATGTTTCTGTTGCATCTAGCATGCGGGGCTGCCAATCCACAATTACACCTCCTAGGTGACATGATACAAACACAGACTGTGGTCACAGCTGTATTTCCATCAAAAATACATGGCATGCTCCTACTGCATATGAAGATGAGAGATAGAACTTAGTAAATCAATGCCCAAAAATACATGCTCTTTATTACCTAAGAGTAGAGTGACGATCTTATTTTATGAAAGCATTTGCCATTTCATACCATTTTAATAGGACAAGCTATGATACAGCAAATAGGAAAAGAAAAAAGAAATTAACTAAATCACTCTACCTGGTGTAAACTGATACAGGTTCCTTACCATCTTCATTAGCTTTGTGGAGTGAGCTGAAATTAAACACATTTCATCTTTATGCCTGAGACTTTTTATGTTTGAGGGAAAAAATATGAATAATGTTCATTTTTCTTGTAAAATCCAAAGTACTGTATTAATACATTATTGTTACTTTACAGATAAAAGTGTGGTAAATCAAAAGAAGCAATAGAGCAGAAAATTGTTCCCCATGAAAGGAAAGAGATCTTTCCAGAATGGAGCTCTGTGCTAGCACGTCTGTTGATCTGAGCTATGACAGCAGAATAAGTGTTGGCAACCCACAATGTCCTGACAGAGAAAATTGTATCCTACCTGGAATTAAAGGAGAAGAGTTCAGGTTTTCCACCGCAGTGTGGACAGACCACAAGAGCAAGCTTTTTCTTCCTAGTGCTCACAGCAAAAGGCTAATAGGGCAAATGACCATCTCAACACTTAAAAAAAAAAAAAAAAAAAAAAAAAAGGCAATGGGTTTTGCTGAAGTACATCTTCCTGGTGTCATCTAATGTCACAGAAAAGATGGCTTGGATGCTCAGAAAGTCAACAAATGTAACCAGAGTTTTAACAGCTAAAACAAAGCAGCACATTGCTAAGGTGGCACAACTGTCTGTCAGTGTTTAACCTCCAGCTATTTGAGATTAAGAAGCTGTCCCATGTGATAAATACCTTACCTCTGTTAATTATGGAGCACCTAATGCCCATCAGACTCAGCATAGTGAGCTGAAGGGACTACAAGGCTGAGCCAGAAAGAGAGTCACTATATTCCCATGTAGAAGCCAGAGTTGGGGGAAATCCCATCGCATATCAAACACAAACTGAACACAGAAGTCATCTGCTCACGTTCACACCGCTGAACACAAGCTTACAGTGGATGACTAGTTTGAATACATGAGCTCCCACACATCTAATTCCTCGCACAGGCACAGACGTGCACCTCTGCTGGCACCTCGGAGGATGCAGAAGCAGAGGCTATTGCACCCTGTTGGAGAGCAGTGTAGGGGAAAAGGACCTGGGGGTGCTGGTGGACAGCAGGATGACCATGAGCCAGCAATGTGCCCTTGTGGCCAAGAAGGCCAATGGCATCCTGGGGTGTATTAGAAGGGGGGTGGTTAGTAGGTCAAGAGAAGTTCTCCTCCCCCTCTACTCTGCCCTGGTGAGGCCACATCTGGAATATTGTGTCCAGTTCTGGGCCCCCCAGTTCAAGAAGGACAGGGAACTGCTTGAGAGAGTCCAGCGCAGAGCCACAAAGATGATTAAGGGAGTGGAACATCTCCCTTATGAGGAAAGGCTGAGGGAGCTGGGTCTCTTTAGCTTGGAGAAGAGGAGACTGAGGGGTGACCTCATTAATGTTTATAAATATGTCAAGGGTGAGTGTCATGAGGATGGAGCCAGGCTCTTCTCAGTGACATCCAATGATAGGACAAGGGGCAATGGGTGCAAGCTGGAACATAGGAGGTTCTACATAAATGTGAGGAAGAACTTCTTCACAGTGAGGGTAACAGAACACTGGCACAGGCTGCCCAGAGAGGTTGTGGAGTCTCCTTCTCTGGAGACATTCAAAACCCACCTGGATGTGTACCTGACCTAGGTGTTCCTGCTCTGGCAGGGGGATTGGACTAGATGATCTTTTGAGATCCCTTCCAATCCCTAACATTCTGTGATTCTGTGATTCTGTGATTCTGTGATATGTAAATAAGGAATCCAATAGGAGATTTGTTATGAAAAGGCCAGAAAAATCCAGTGTTAGTATAATTGGATAAGTGGATAATCTATAAACAAATAAGGAGATGAAATATTTTTAACGTAGCTGGAAGCAGATTTGATTTCCCTCACGGTCACTCTGCTCTGTGTGTGAGGGAATAGTTTTATTTCCTTGGATAAGCAGTTTACACACCTTTCACCTGATGACTACTGGCAGACAGCTCCCTAACCTGCAGTCATAAAGGCTGCCAGTCTTTTGAGAGAGCAAATTTTATTGTAAATATGATATACTAGATTTACTCCTGAAAAAACCTCCAGATTTCTCTTTTTTGCTGAGGCACAAAATAACTACAAAATCACAGAATCACAGAATATTCAGAGTTGGAAGGGTCCTCCAGAGATCATCCAGTCCAACTCCCCTGCCTAAAAGCAGGATCCCCTAGAGCACATCACTCAGGACTGCATCCAGGTGAGTCTTAAAAACTTCCAGAGAAGGAGACTCCCCACCTCTCTGGGCAGCCTGTGCCAGTGCTCTGGCACCCTCACCCAAAAGAAGTTCTTTCTCATATTTAAATGGCACCTCCTATGTTCCAGCTTGTGCCCGTTACCCCTCGTCCTGTCACCGGGAATCACTGAAAAGAGTCTGGCTCCATCCTCCCTCAACCCACCCTTCAGGTATTTATAGACATAAATTAAATCACCCCTCAGCCTTCTCCTCTCCAGACTAAAGAGTCCCAGCTCTCTCAGCCTTTCCTCACAGGGGAGATGCTCCAATCCCCCATTCATCCTCGTTGCCCTCCGCTGGACTCTCTCCAGTAGGTCCCTGTCTCTCTTCAACTGGGGAGCCCAGAACTGGACGCAGTATTCCAGTTGCAGCCTCACCAGGGCAGAGTAGAGGGGCAGAATGACCTCCCTTGATCTACTGGCCACACACTACCCTGTGCAGCCCAGGGTGGCAGTGGCCTTCTTGGCAGCAAGGGCACATTGCCAGCTCATGGACAATTTACTGTCTACCAGGACTCCCAGATCCTTCTCCTTGGAACTGCTTTCCAGGAGGTCCCCCCTAACCTATCCTGGTGCCTGGCATTCTTTTTCCCCAGCTGCAGCACCCTACACTTGCCCTTACTGAACCTCATGAGGTTCTTCTCTGCCCAGCTCTGTCCAGGTCCCACTGGATGGCAGCACAGCCCTCTGGCGTGTCACCACCCCTCCCAGCTTGGTATCATCAGTGAACTTGCTGAGGATACACTCTGTCCCCTTGCCCAGGTCATTGATGAACATATTGAACAAGACCAGACCGAGTATTGACCCCTGGGGGACACCACTGGTTACAGGCCTCCAACTCGACTCTGCTCCAATGATCACACCCCTCTGTGATCTGTCACACAGCCAGCTCTCGATCCACCTCACCATTCCCTCGTCTAGCCCACACTTCCTGAGTTTCCTAATGAGGATGTTATGGGAGACAGTGTCAAAAGCCTTGCTGAAGTCAAGGTAGATGACATCTGCTGCTCTCCCCTCATCCAGCCAACCGGTTATAACATCATAGAAGGCTAACAGATTGGTCAAGCATGATTTACCCTTGGTAAATCCATGTTGACCACTCCCAATAACTTTCTGTTCTTCAGCATGTTTGGAGATGACCTCCAGAATGAGTCGCTCCATCACCTTGCCAGGGATGGAGGTGAGACTAACCAGCCTGTAGTTCCCTGGGTCCTCCTTCTTGCCCTTTTTTTAGGCTGGAGTGATGCTGGCCTTTCTCCAGTCTTCAGGCACCTCTCCCATTCTCCAAGACTTTTCAAAGATGATGGAGAGTGGCCCAGCAATAACATCTGCCAGCTCTCTCAGCACTCGTGGGTGCATCCCATCAGGGCCCATGGATTTATGGATGTCCAGTTTGGCCAAGTGGTCTCTAATGCAGTCTTCCTCTATTGAGGGAAAGTCGTCATCTCTCCAGACCTTCCCTCTTGCCTCCACAGTTTGGGATTCACAAGAGACCACTTTAGTAGTGAAGACCGAGGCAAAGAAGGTATTCAGTACCTCTGCCTTTCCCGTGTCTTCCACCACCAGGGCGCCCGTCTCGTTCATCAGTGGGCCAACATTTTCCCTAGTCTTCTTTTTTCTATTGAGGTACTGAAAGTACTTCTTATTGTCCTTAACCGTAGCGGCCAAGTCAAGTTCCGCTTGAGCTTTGGCCTTTCTAATTTTCACTCTGCACAGCTTCACTACGTTTTGGTATTCCTCATAAGTTGACAACCCCCTTTTCCAAAGGCCATAGACTTTCCTTTTGTTCCTGAGGTCCAGCCAAAGCTCTCTATTTAGCCAGGCTGACCTTCTTCCCCACTAGCTCATCTTTTGGGACCTGGAGATGGCCTTCTCATGAGCTTTTACGAGTTGCTCCTTGAAACATGCCCAGCCATCCTGGGTACCTTTGACCTTCAGGACTGCCTCCCAAGGGACACCCTCAACCATGCTCCTAAGCAGGCAAAAGTCTGCCTTTTGGAAGTTCAGTGTGGCAGTTCTGTTGGCTCCCTGCCTTGTTTCTCCAAGAATTGTAAACTCTATCATTTCATGAAATATTTTAAATGACCTGTAAGCCTGCTATTGGAAGCAAGTTTGGTTCTCCTGACAATGTTTCAAACTTCATCTGTAACAATTAGAAATATATCTCCCAACTTGTAGCCTTTCACTCATGTCTGCTGTAGTTTGTCTGTTAAATGATCCTCAAGAAACAGATTATTATGAAACTTGATGTTTTTACCTAACAAAGACAAGACCAAATTCCTAATCCTTTTTTCAGTACCATTTTTCTGGTATGGAAAAAAAACTGAGTGACTGCTGGAAATTCAACAGATGTAGCTCCTCTCCTGAGCTAGTGTGATGTATTTCATGGGTGCTGCTACCCCTCCTCAGTCAGGGACAATAGGTACCAACTCAGCACTGGCTGATGTAGCTGACATATAAGCCAGCACATTCTTTCCCACAGTGAGCCTCACTGGACCAAGAGTGCATGCACAGCTCAGTAAAATAATTCAACTCAAAAATTTATTCCAAATGTATTCCACATAATGTGATGAGAAATAAATATTCAATAAATATTTCTAATGTAGAGAAGTGATAACAAGAAAATGCTTGATCCTTGAGTGCATGACCAGCTCTCAGGAACTCACAAACTTATCAAGACTCCTCTGGCATACTCTTCATTGGAAAAATTAATTACTAACATTGCACCCCTATGTCACATACAGAAGATACACATACCCCTAAAGCCATCAAGTCTGTAAACATAACCATAGGAATTGTCTTATGCATATGATAAATGCTAGACCACAAAATTCAGCACAATTTCAGTATTGACAGTTGACAACACATAAAAGCTCTATAAGAAGTGATATGCAATCGGCACACAACTGTGGCATCCTGACTCTTTGGAACAAACAACAACATTTCTTGGAATAGAAATTTAAAATCTGTGCAGGTGTCTGAGGAACTGATCATCCAGGTTTGGGGTCAGTCACTGGATAATTGTGGAATGGTGGCTACATATTACACAGTCCATCTTCTTTTCAGAGGGAGAACTGGCTTGCCAGATTTGATATTGCAGACAGCCCTATTTATAACATGATGGCAATAAAGAAAAATGTTATTCATAACGTGGTGGCTATAAATAACATGGTGGTTATACTCTGGGAAATCAGAAATCAATGAATGCATTTTCCTCCCCAGTGTGTTATAACTATAGGCAAAGAAAGTGTTTATCTCTATTCTGTGGCAGCTACACTGTTGATCTCTTCACAGATCAAGCAATTCACAGAGACCATTTGGCTTATGGTAGTTTTATTTGCAACTCATAATAAATAACTCCAGGGGAAGAAGGAGGAAAGAAATAATGGCTAACATAACAAATTTGGTCTGTAGAAAAAGAGACAAACACTATCTAAAATGTGCTCTTCTCCACTTCTCAACACTGGCAATAATCTGTTGGATGGAGCTCGCTAAGATGGATGGTGCTTCTGGCCAGACTCCTGCAGATCGGGAACACATCTGCACTGGTAGCAACCACATTGTCTTGCTGTGAGTAATTGCTGTAGGAAATAGGGTAGGCAAATGAGACTATTTCTGACAAATTGTCATGAGTGTCCAGTGCTTACCATTTAGTGTCTTATTGACCTTGTCTTGTATATAAGGAAACACCAGCAGGAGAAGGCAAGTGCCAAATAAAATAGATGATTTGATTATTTTCATTGAGCTGTTAACAAAGTTGTGATTACAAGCTTCATGCTTTCTAAAGCACAGCTAGTGAGGGGGAGAAAAGTAAACCTGGAGTCAGAATTGCAAGAGTAAAATAGAAGAGGAGCTTGTTGTACTTA
This sequence comes from Podargus strigoides, assembly GCA_028020825.1. Lineage (NCBI taxonomy): Eukaryota > Metazoa > Chordata > Aves > Caprimulgiformes > Podargidae > Podargus > Podargus strigoides. Next base: position 10,756,670 of record CM051619.1, on the reverse strand, counting down.
TTTTTTTCCTGGGTAGGGTTGGGTGAGGGCTTCTTTCTGCTAAACATGCATTTGGGCCAGGTCCTTTCATCAGCAGAGCTTTACCAAGTTCAGTATATGACCATTCTTCTGCTGACTTCATCTTCTATTTCCTCTAGGGAATCTTTTTTAAATTTTAAACATGTAGAATATAAATATATTTCAGGCTTCAATACGTCTACTCTGTGTGTCATTTTTTGTGGAGATGACAGACTCAGTTCACCTGCAATTCAACCAAATGGAAAAAAAAAATGCAATGCTTGAAATGAAAGTTCTGAAAGCAGCCTGGGAAGTTTACTTTGCAGGGCAGCATGACTGTGTGCTTATTTTATATTTCCCAAAGTTGCATGCTCCCTAGAGCAAATACTGCTGAATTTGCATTCTCACAATGAGCCTTCAGGGAGTTCAGTTGAAGTTGCTGAGATGTTAATCTTGAAATGAGAGAGGAAAGGTTGAAACAGCACTGATCACATCTAACATCTGGAAAGAAAACCCAAACCATGCTTTGACTGCCATTCTTCTCAGTGCCCCAGACTGGGGCTGGAGAGGAAGGAGAGAGGAGAGGGATCAGCTGGGCAGCCTGAGCACAAGACTGGGAGAGGAGGTTCTGCACAAGGCAGAGCTAACTGGGCAGCAGGGTGTTGCCCCAGGAGCCTTTTCCACGCCGATACCCCATTTTGTCCATGGACATTGATTTGGAGCTTGAGAGGGGGAGGTGAACAGGGATATAGTGGGGCATTTGCAGTACCAGTTGGCAAAATAAGCCAGTCAGGACTAAGGTAAAACACAAGGTTAAATGAGTGGCAGAGTTTAATGGTTTCTTGTATCACTGTACATGAAGATGCAACATGAAGCACCACACCACACCATTGCCTACACATTCAGCAGAACAAAAGCCCTTGCTCCCGCTTCAGCCTTCACAGGTCACAAGCACTCATTATCACAAGGTATCACCAAAACCAAGCAGGAGCTGATGCTCGGACTGCAAAAGTGGGTCCTTCTAGCTTCAGTATCATTAGCAGAGTGGAGCTGGCTTTGGAGAGACAATCACAAGGTTACTCACAAGACCATCAAATCACAGAGACTGAAAAGGGGAGAGGAGGAGGGCACTGAGTTAAATTTGTGGCATTAAGCATAAATCATTTGGTGCTGAGACCTCTGCATATGTATTTCATGCAGTTGAGGGGGTTCCTTAAGATTAGATTGAGTCTGGCTCCATGGACCAAACTTCCATACTGAAAGCATGGTCTGAAGCTGTATGAAGAACCTGTGGCTGATTTGGATCCCTGTGTTCCCCCTAGTGGAACCTCTTGGTACAAACTTAGGGCAGAGCTTCCAGTTGAGTCTACCCCAAAAGCAATCTACTCCATGTACACAAATCCTCACCTGTGGATGGAAAGAGCATGCAGCAAATGGAACAGTTCAGAGAGTCACTCCCAAAGCACACTGTTGCTTCAAGCAAAAATTCTATAGCAGGTACAACTACAAAAAGATTGAAAGTTTACAGTGAAATTTTCACAGTGTCTCAGTTGACCTCACGTGTTCCTACAGCAATATTGCAAAAAGACCAAAAATAAGCAAAGGGTTATAATGTTCTGCAGCTTGTGACCACAGTAAATATGAAAAGCTACCTTTCATATCACTGGAAATGCTCTCTGAATAGCTAAGACATGATGATTAATTAACTCATTTTTCACGAGTCTCATTTAATCTCAAAAATAGCTAAATCAGACTATATTTTAATCCATCACCTTTTCACCATCACCCCTGGCACAACCTCCTCTCTTGACCTTATCTTTTCGACTTCCTGCTAAGATGTGTGTTTAATGAAACAAAAAAATGCCTAATTTTGAAGCTCAGATCCAGCTCTTCCCCTATCGCAGTCATCAGCTAATTTCCTTAAAACATCATCACATAATCAAAGGAGACCCTGGGGACCAGTGTCCTAACCTTGTCCTGTCTGACAGATGGAAGATTCCTTTCTTAAAAGTCCAAAGCTCAAGGTTGACATGAGTCCTTCAGGGAACAATACTCATTTTTTCCAAGTCAGTACCAGCTCCAGGTCAACTATGGCACTAACTATAAAAAACCCAAAGACTTTTCCTGTTCCTCTGTCAATGCTCTTTAATGTTAACCTGAAGGGACTACCCATTCCTCATACAATTGAACTAATCACTAACAAAAGTGCATACATGCATATTATTTCATGAGCTGAACATTTGACCTCCTTCATTGTTGCCCGGCTTACTCTGGACAGAAATATCCAAGTTATTTGTGTTTGGCCAGTTCCCCCCTCCTAGTTCCTTCAAATGCTCTAACTAGATCTTAAAGAGCAAACTGGTAACGTTCACTGGTGCAGCTACTTACCTCTAAAACTCAATAATTAATCCCAAGTGGATGACAAATGCTATGCAATTTATTCTCTGCTTGGCTGCAGCTTGAAGGAGCATGGACTCTGAATTAGTGAGCTCCTTGGGTTCAATCTGGAAAGCATATGTTTCCCTTCCATCATTCAATCCATCAAAATGCAAAAAATGGCCTGGGAAAGGCACATGGCACATTTTGATATTATTCATTAACATTAATGTCCTTGTTATAAAGATATGTTTTATTTGCAGGTAACAACAGCCTTATGGGCATCTGGGAACACTTTGAATGATTGCCAAAAAAAAGAAATTTGGGTCATAACTAATGATCAACATCCCCTTTTAATCAAATGAAGCCATCATAATGTGTCAGTCCTCTGGGGGAACAAGGACCTTTCACCTTGCTGGGGCCTGCTGAGGCCAGCAGTAGCTGTAAGCAACCCAGGCAAGTGGCCTTTTACTTTAGAGAGGGGAAAAATGGAATCTATCCATCAACACGCTCACTTGTAACACCGAATGTATAAAAGAAACTAAATCTCATCAGTGGGGCAGTGATATTGCCTTCAAGTTAACTCATGCATTATGGAGCACCCACTTAGGGCTTTCCTGATACCACCGTAGCTCTCCCCTGGCACCACTGCTGGGTGGCCATTGCTCTAACGCTGAGGAACCTCCCCTTGGGACCGATCTTCAGTAGAGATATGGAGTTCTGGCTGGAGTTCCAGACGTTCATGTAAATGAGGCTCAAAGGCACAACCTGGAGCTCTGCAAGGGCAGATTTGCCCCTGCAGTGTTGGTTCTTCTACAAAGGAAAAAAATTGTCAGGAGAATGGGTCAAAATTTTCCAGATATTTTTTTTCTAATCTGGAAACAGTATTTTTCTAAATAGCTTTTGAATAGATTTAGAAATAAAGCCAAAAAAAATATATACCAAAATTACATAAAAAGATGGCAGAGAAGTTACTGATTTTTCAGAAAAAAAAAAAAAACAAAAACAAAAACAAAAACCAGAAGTCATAGCTATAAACATTAAATAGAAATGCAAGCTTCAGCTGACTCCTCACCACCACTGCTTTCTGCCAGCCAAACCACTGAATGAGCCTCTGTCATCCCAAAGAGCTCCTGCTGCCATCAGACTCCCACAAGACACTGTAAATGCCATACAGAAGCAGGTAAGATGGGGACAGACAGCCCATCCAGCAGGAAAATAGAGGTGTGAAGCACCTGAATGATCTTTTCAAGTGGACAATACCCCAGCTTTGTGCCAAAAATGCTGAAGATTTGCCTTGGAGAAAAATTCCTATATTTTCATTGATGAACACTTTCTGCTCAAGATGTTCTGATGATGCAGCATACTTCTGCAAGGGTTTTTTTTTAAAAAAAAAAAAAAACTGAACCAGGTGCTCCAGTTAAAAATGACCCCAATCTGCATGTGCATCTCATGGAGATAAGGAAGGTGAAAGCCTTTCTCAGACCACAGAAGTCCCAGCCACTTGCTGCCATTGCCTTTGAATACTTTTTAGCAATCCCCAGAAATTAATGCAGAGACATCCCTGATGTGTCAGTGCATTTCATGCCGAAGAAAGGAACGACTGTGCTACAGACTCCCCTAAGGCTGGAGGAGCAAATACATCCATTTTGGCTTTTCCTGGGGCATCTGAGAAAAAGGTTAATTAAACATTGTGCTCCATATTTCGTTGTGAGATTTTAGGTAACTGCATTCTGGCTTTTTTCACTGCCACTCAGAGCCCCTTCAGTGAACTATAATATTTAATCTTCAGTGTTGCTCCAACTGAAATGACTCCCTAGATTTGTGTGAGAGCCTAATGTATATCTCAGATTGCTCCCTGGATAGTCCTTCATCTATCACAGAAAGCAGCCTTCTGGTGAGAGTTTCCTATTAACTTAACCTGAGAGGCGGGTATGGGCTTTTAAAACCCATATTTCTAAGTAGGTTGGTGCCCCTATTCCTGCACCATCAGAGCACTTCCCATGCTGTGATACACTCATGGTCCCCACATTTCTGTGAGGTGAAGCTGAGCTGTTGTTGCCATTAGATGTAAAGGAGATCTAAGCACACATACATTAAACTTGTTCCTCAATTAACAATTTAAGCCAACCACTGCTGCCAAAAAGCACAGCACAGCCTTCCCCATGCTGAGGTCACTCAGGTCCAGTCGCAGGTGACCCACATCTCTATAGGTGTGTGGCAAACAGTACTGGCAATGCGCATGTCCAGAGCTGGACACAGAACTGGGGATGTTCAGTCTGGAGAAAAGGAGGCTGAGGGGAGACCTCATTGCTCTACAGCTCCCTGAAAGGAGGGTTTAGCAAGGTGGGGGTCAGTCTCTTCTTCTAGAAAACAGTGATAGGACGAGGGGTAATGGCCTCAAGTTGTGCCAGGGGAGGTTTAGGTTTCTGCACAGAAAGGGTTGTCAGGCACTGGCACAGGCTGCCCAGGGCAGTGGTGCAGTCCCCATCCCTGGAGGTGTTTAAGAGCCGTGTAGATGTGGTGCTGAGGGACATGGGGTAGTGGTGACTTGACAGTGTTTGGTTAATGGTTGGACTGCATGATCTTAAAGATCTTTTCCACTGGCAAAAGCAGGTGGGTGTCCATCTCTCACTAGACATGACTCCTCTCAACCCCTGAGTCTAATACAGCCTTGGGGACTTTCTCAGCATCACTGGAGGTGCCCAGCAGGAGCTGGCAGTCCTTCTCAGGGCATTGGCACTCTTTTGGACAGACAGAGACTTTGCTAGTCACAAGGCTTTCTAGCATCAGGTGTTGAACTCACCGATCGTGTCTTTATTTTAATTACTGAAAAATAAACCAGCTACCAACATTATAAGTGATGATAGCCTGCCTCAGACTGCAGTGAGCTGATGCAGAGACCCCAGTACAGAGACCCCTTCTGCTTCCTGCTGGCTTCTGCTTACTTTCTGAATGAACTGAGAGGCGGGCAGCTCTTTTTAAGATCCTTTCCCAAGTTATTGCATTTTCTAACCGAGCACAACGTTAACTATCCTGTCAGCACTGTGTAAGCTCACAGCATTTTTACGTTAGGGCTCCTAGCACGGGGAGAGCAGCACGGTATGGGAGTTTAATATTTGGAGGAAGGGATGAAGTGGCAAGTGCTGAATTTGATAGCTTTGGATTTGACATCATTTCTCAATAGTGGTGCTTTCTAACAGTCCCCTGAAAACCACTGATTTGGAGAGAAAGTACGCAAGCCTGCCCTAATGCCCAAGGCACTAAAGCCAGTTGGCAAGCCTGTCCTCAGGACTATTAGTACTCCTGAACACAAGAAGCCTCCTGTCCCAGGATATTGCATTTACTTAAGTCTCCTTTCCAAACTGGAAATGTTTTTGAGCTTCATTCTGTGCCTGGTTTTTGTTTCAGTTAGAAACTCAGGAAATCAAATGAAGAAACGTTTAGCGTTTGCAGCACACAGCAGGGATGGGGGTCTGACTGAGAAAGGACTAGAAGCAGTAGCAAAGCTCATACATTTGTTAAAATCTCCCAATTACACTTCCAGTTCCCTGCCTTCACAACATGACAACAGTTTATTCACTGAGCATTTTCAGTGAAAAAAGTCCTACAGGATAAAAAAGAACAGTTGTATTAAATAGCTGCTCTGCAGAGAGAGAAAAATTTTTTCCCTGGCTGAGTGAGAAAATCAATAAACATTAAAACATTGCAGATAATTGCAAAATGATGTTTGTTTTATTTAAAACCACTCCTATTGGAAATTAGTTCTGCAAATGTTGCATGTGAAGGAATAAGCTTCCCCATGAGCATCACAGAAGATGATGGACGGGACTAGGAAAGAATGCACAATCATGTTTTCTTCCTCCCAGGGAGAGGGCATTAATCACACGTTCTTCCATAATCCTTCTTCCAAGGCCCCAGAAGGAAAGGGAAGAACCTGTCATAGCTCTAAAATTGGACCTTTCTGGTCTTCAGCATGGCTGTTTCCACTGGGCCTGAGACAGACCAGAATGCATCCCTGGACCATTTCAGAGCACAGCAGGGGAAACTGATGCTGTATTTCTGAGCTGAGCTTGTGCATAGGCTTTGCCCCTGTGCCTTCCCCCATCCAGCACTGTAACCTTCCCCTTTGGTGACTGCCAGACCCATATGTCAGAAAGAAATCAGATTTTTAAACTATCTTGCAACTGGTTTTGGCACCTCCATTTAGGGCTGCTCAGAGTCCCACTTCTCTGCAAAGGCAGAGGGTGATGCAGGCACCTGGGCAAGGCAAAGCCCAGGCAGAGAGGCAACGCATCCACAGGACATACTGCAGCCGTGTGCCTTGTCACACCTTCCCAAGAGGGTTGGTTTCTGAGTTAGATGACACTGTAAACTAGGTTAGCATCTCCTCAGCATCCATAGTTGGTGAGTTTGGACAAAAGTTCAGCTCCGGTCCCAGGCTGAAGCAGCAGCAATTTTCAGGAGTGGAAGAAGGCAACTGAAAGAGTGCAAGGAAGATTTTGGTCTGTAATATATTTGAATATTTTGAAGGTCTCTATTAACAACTGTAGTCTCCCTGCTGTGGCAATTGAGTGGAGGAAATAATAATGGAGATTGAAAGGCATTCACCATCCGACCTCTCACAACCCTGACATTCTTCAGTAGAATATGATTGGGATCGGGCACACCTGCTCCCAATAACAAATATAAAAAATATCCTGCAGCTTTAAGACCTGAAAAACATATAGTTGGGCTAAAAGAAGGGCATAAATATGTATATCTGTAGACTCAATATAACTTTAATAGTTCAGTAATAACTCTGTGATCGTGGCCACACCATGTTTTGTAGTGCTTTGCCTCCTGCAAATGCCCGGGAAATGCAGGGGGGTGGAAAGTAAATCTCCACTTGCAGTTAGGTACAGCTGGCCTTAGGCAACACACAGGTGCAATAGCAGAGGCCATGCAGAGCTGATGTCCTAGCTACCAGCAAACACAGCACAGACTAAAAGTCAAGTCCTCACACCTTCAGCTGCCTTCCCCAGGGCTGGAGTGGGTTGGCAGGGTGCAAAGACACTGGAGCTGTAACTCGGCACTGCCAGATCGTGTCAATTTGCCATGAGAAGCATGTGTTGATACCAGAGAGAGCTGTAAATACACCCAGTGCTGGCTTAGTGTAGGTCCTTCTGCACCTCGCAATGCAGTGAGTCCCACAGCTCTGATTGCTGACAGAGGAAGCCGGTCGTGCTGGGGATGAGACTGCAATGAGCTGAAAGATGGAGCATGTCCAGTCTCTCCAGACACAGCTGCTCAACCCAAGACTGTGCTACGAATCAAATGGTGTTGCTGATTCATCCCATTCCCACTAGCACATGTGAGTCATCTGTCCACCCTGGCCTGTTCACTGATGAAAAGTTTATTTTTAACAAGTACTGGTTAAAAATAAATGTATACATCACACAAATGAGTAAAGGACTCAGCACCAAATTGGTATGAATGTGCCCTGAGAAAAATTAGCTAGCTTGAATGCAATAGGAAACCTGAGAACCAGTCCTTCTCTTACACTGGCATAAATCAGGAATAACCCTACTGAGATCAGTTACTGTTCCTATAAGGAAGCATTTTTAAAGCTCTGATTGAGACTGTGCTCCATTAACCTAGTAGGATGATCCCTTCAGGGAATTTATTATTATCCAGCGTTCACAAAAAGGGGACTCTGACAGCAAGAGTTTTAATGCAGGGTTTGTAGCATTTTTAGTGCTATAAGAGTTAGCAATCTAATCTAAGATTCAATCTCCATGTAAAACAAAATGAGAAAAACTACCATGTCCAACCCATCCTACTATGGGTCTCAACAACTGGGAAAAAATGCCCCTTGCAGGTGCAGATATCTCTGCATTGACTATGGACACAATCTGAATGACTGACCTGGACTAGACACCTGAATCTTGGCAAGATGAGCAACACATTAAGTGAGCACAGCAGACACAGGAACTGAACTCCGCTTCTCTCAGCTCTAATGAGAGGCTCCTTGTGGCTGACATGGTTGAGCATTTAAAGGCTTTGTCTAAAAAGGTTGCTAATAGAGCATATGGGTAAAAGCCTATAGTCTGGGATATGCAGCAGGACAATCTAATAGTCTTGCCTGGCTATCAACTCTGGAAACAGCACATCAAGGGCCCCTGCCCTGAGCTGCATTATGGCTTACAACAGCCGGGAAAGCTGCATGATATCAGCCACTGGATTTAGCCTGCTTCAACAGAAAACACGTTTGCACCACATGGAACCTGACAATTGCCCTCCCTGGCTTTTGTCATGGACACTGTGGTCCCTTTACATCTGAACACACACACAAGCAAAGCGGTGCAGGCACATGTGGTCTCCTACCCCAAGAGCTGACATCCTGAGACAATATTCAGTATAAGCATGGAAGGGTGGGAGACAACTGAACGTGTCTGTTTAAAAATAAAATAAATAACTGGCACATACATACATTTGGATCACAGAAACAAGGCTGAAGCACCAACAGTTTCCCTTGCACATTTGTAACGAGCAGATGGCATGTGGTAATTTTGTGGTGGGACTTTGAAGTGACCTGCTCTTTCGAAACATGAGACTGAAACAAACTTTTAAGAGCAGAGCACTTCCTTTCTGTTGTTTTTCGTGTGCAGCAAGCAGGCTGCAGATAGAGATGTGCTCCCCTTCCTCACCAAGCATAAAAAAGGCCCAGCTGTGTTGTTCTTTGCAGCAAAGCATTAGCGTGGGGAGCCTTTCAGGGCAAGCACTGCCTACTGTTCTCCCTGTGAGCTCTACCTCCTCCCCGGGGTGCACAGCCCCACGGCACTGCCACACTTAACCTCCTCCAGTAACGAACCAACATCAAACACCTCTCACCACGGGATGGAGCAGCTGATGTATCCTGCAGATCCCAGCTGCTTCTGCTTTCCACCCCACAGGGCAGCCCTTCCTCTCCTGCACCCACCTCTCCCACTACACAGGTGACCCCTTGGGCAGCCCCTTCCCCTCCATAGGCTGCTCTGCACAACACCCAGGGAGACAGTGCTCCTGGAGAGTGGCATTCTGATGCACACTGATGCAGGCATTCCTCTTATCAGCAGAGCAGTGTCCAAGGGAGCAAACTCAGCACGTGGGAGCTATATGAGAGGAAAGGAGAAGGCTCAGGAGCAAGGAGAGCCTTAGATGCCCTCAGTAATGGACCATCCTTCTCTGGACAGGGAAAGGGGACACATTTTTGGTGCATCCTGCACCTGCAGCCATGGCAGATGGTCACTGCACATTTGCTTCGACTCACAGAGTTCCTCCATGTCAGCCAACACCCTCCCACACTTTTCATTCCTGATTCCCCATGTGCAGATATCTACAGAGGTCGTTCAGGCCTTCTCTTGCTGCAATACAATGGGGGAATTTCACCCATAAAGAATATGTCTAGGAAAACATTTTATTGATAAGAAAACAAAGCAATCTCCAGTCTCCAAGGTGGTCAGTAAAGACATATGTCCTTGATTTGCAATAGATCAATGCATTAATTTTCTGTTGTTAATTATTTAATGCAACATTTTGTCCTTAACTGCCTATGAAGCGTAATTGCCAGTAACTAAAACTTAAAAGGGGGCAACTTTGGATGGAGAAAAAGTGTTCCTTAGGAAGCATTTCCTGTGTCCTTCTGAGTGCCTTATCTGACCAGCATCTTTCACTTTTATTTACATTTTATCTTCTTTAAGAACACTTGAGGTATGGACTGAGTCACAACATGAAAGGAGGGATGAAAAATAAGCTGTCTTAAGAGCACTACTCTGCAGGAAACTTATTAGCATTTATTGTGTGATATCAGGTTACCAGAGTTGAATGGAAAGAACAGAGTTTATTTAAGTGGCACAAAACAACTCTCTGGAAGTCACATTCAGTATTTTGAAAGTACATGATGGAAAAGGAAGTAAGAGAAATCTCTTAGATTTTGCAGAAGCCAATAACAGGTACAAGTTGGGGGGGAGATGTTAAGGCTCATGAGAGCCTTGAGAGACAGCTCTTGGGTAAGGGAAATGCCATGAAATTAGGGAAGAAGGTATAATTTACAGTGGGAGAAATCCCAGGGCTATCACATTATAACCTACTTGCACAAAGCCCACGTCTTGTCGTTGCCCCTCAGCTCCTCCCCCCACAAATAAACAAGGGAGACATGCTTAAGAAACAGCTCACTAGATTTCAAAAACTGATTCCTGCATCTGGAAGACTTCTGAGCTTTTTCAATAGCCAAGTCACAGACCTCACTCCCACATTAATAGAATCTGATTGCTACTGATGTAGACTGTAGGAAAACCTTCGAAGCCTCTCTTTAGGAGTAAAGCAGAATATATATTTACAGATGACATGCATGTGCTGCCATAACCAAGGCAGAAAAATAGAAATGAGGTTAGATTTACAGTTTTGAGCTCTCCTTGGCTTGGATAATGATAAATCATGCATGGCTGACATTTCACTCTGAGAATGCAAAAATATATGCAGAAAAAGGACTCTACCTTGCTGTAGGAGAAGATCTTATTCCTCCCTGACTTTGTTCTCTCAAAGCAGAAGGTCATGATCTGAACTTCCATTATGGCTGTTCAAAAATGCATCAAAGGTTGGATGGATAAAAGAATGTTATTTTCCAAAACCGCTGGGACACTTCCTGTCAGTTCACATAATTGAGTATTACAGTATTTAAATTACAAATTGAAGATTATTTTTACAGGTGTCATTTTAAATATAATATGAAATTTCTTGACATTACCTCAGCCACGCTACACACCCCAGCTGCACTCGGACTTGCATGTGTGATGCACATGGCTGAAATTTTGTCAAATTACATCATGGGCTACAAAAACACACAGTATAAATAGACGATGTAATATTTGAGTGAGCAAAAACATATAGCGCTGGCCTTGCTTTATGGAACCCCAGATCTAATACGGACGTGGAAATGTAAACTGTTATTAGAGTTCAGATTTAAAAAAAAAAAAAAAAAAGTCTTTGAAGAGGGTCCTGCAGAGGTCGGACAGACGGTGCTCGGTTGCCCTCCAGTGGGCTCCCACCGACTCTGCCACCCCAACCTGGTCCAGGCAGCATCACCAACCCGCAGGACTTCATGAAGCTGAACGAACCAGACAGCTATAGCCCATGAGGAAGACACAAGTTATGCACACTGGCAGATCTGCAGACCAACAAAAAAAAAAAAAAAATTAAATTAATTAAGAGAGAGATCTTTAAGAATCCTCTCAGCTTTCTATCCACAAATTGGCATTAGCGGCTGCAAAGAATTTGCCTTCAACTGCTCTAATTTAATGTGGCTTTCTAAAATGCTATTATCTCCGTTCTGTAATTTGTTATTTCATTTTTATGGTTTCCAGAAAATGCCATGTCTGGAAAGGAAAATTCCACCTTCTCTTGTACTCTGTTGTGACTTGCAATTTGCATTCATTCTGCGTGAAAAACTCAGTTCCCATCAAAGAATTCTAAGCGAAACAAGAAAAATAAAGAAAACAAACTGTCAGCAGCTTCCTAATGTTGTTAACACAAAAAATGTCAGCAATACTCACTAGATAAATTAAAACTCCCCTGCCCTTCTGCTACCCTCTTCCTAAAGAGACCAACACTAAGCTTTAAGTCAGTTCCAAACTTTTTAAGCAGTTCCAGATCCAACACACAATGACCACAAACTAGGTTGGGTGGCTGGGCAGTAACTCACATTGCCAAACTCAGAAGCAAGGAGGTGACATTTCATCTGTAGGCCTGTCCACACAGGAAGAATAAGTGACTGATAATTGCAGGATTAACTGAGCGATTTTTGTTTTCTTTACAGCTAGGCTGCTTCATAAAAAAAAAAAAAAAAAAAAAAGAGCACAAATGCAGTGATTCAAGGAGTAGATTTGTTCTGAAAAAGGCACTTGTAATTGAATATAGGAATGTTAGAGTTTCAATGCATACATAACTACTAAAATGAAGGACCATAGCAAAATGACCACCTCTGTCTCTTACGACAGAGCATTATAAATTTTAGTGATTTCAGTGGATACATGTTCATTCCCCTCAAATCATGTGTCTTTTTTCATTCTTTCTTCCTACAAAGAGACATAAAATGAAAAATTAAAAAAAAATTCCAATTTCTCTTCATTTTTTGTTGCTGTTTTTGAAAAACACAAGCACAAGCAAATGGGAAAAAAAAAATAATTCTTAATCACAGAACCACAGAATATCTTTGGTTGGAAAAGACCTCTAAGATCATCAAGCCCAACCATTAACATGTGCCAATTCACCACTACCAGTGTTACCATTCTATCCTGAAAAACATTTTCATGAAAGACTGCACAATTTGTTGTTAGGCAATTTGAGTTACCTCCATGAATAGAGCTCACTCTTTAATCAGAGACAGAAATAAAAAATAGGCAAAAATAAGAGAGTGGAATAGCTTCTTGCTCTCAAAGGAAGGTAACTCGAGGCTACCATAAATCTAACCTGGAAAATGAGCATACCGAGATGGGTATGATATAAGGAAAATCCAGCTGGCCAGATTTTGGGGTCACAACTGAGGTCACAGCCTAAACCAGATTAAAACAGGAGGGGGAGCTCTCACCCAGACTGACAAAGCAGAAAGGTGCTCCCAGGTATTCCACTCTAGGTTAAAAAAATAAGCTATGAACCCCTTAAACAGCTCATCTGTCTATATCATAAAAGCGAAGCATGGATTTTTAAGGCTTGAGGGTTTGTTATGGGCAGGTAACTACTGATGTGAACATTTAGAATTTGTGAATTTTAACCTAAACCAAGCAAAATTTGTGGGGATTTTTTTCATTCCAGGGAACCCTAACATTGAACCACTGGAGCTGTTTGAGCTTAGTGATGTTTGGTTTGTTCACATTTGAAATTCAAAGTCAAAAATATCAAGGAATGGGAGCTCATATGGATGAAACCCAAAGCAAATGTTTGCAGGAACCTCTGAGAAATGGAAGTGCTGTGTTCACATAGTTCTAATTATAACACTGCATTTGTAGGATTCATATGAGCTAGGACCCGTGGAAGAGAAACATAAAGGAAAGCTGACTTAAAGGGAAGGCAAAATACCCTATGGAATTCAGATTGGAATCTCCTAATGTGAAGGAAATCTACTGCAGAAAAGTGGGAACTACTTAGAAAACAGCTGGAGAGACCACAAGTGAAATTCATCCTGGTTATAATCTAAACAGAAAAGGGCAACAAAGGCCAGTTCGGTTAAGCAAGGATATAAAGTCTTATACATTATGTGCAAAAAGCCCAATAAAGGGTCTTTAAAACATAAATAGCACTGGGAACTATATAAAAAGTAGACAGAAGCTAGTTAAAATGAATAATTAAGGACAAAGGGGTTCTAATGAAAGGTACACTGTAAAGAATACATAAATTAATCGTAAAAGCTTCTTGCATATTCACATGGCAAAGAGGACAGGCAGAAAACCTCACCATTTAAGCTGATAATGAAAGAGATGGTTCATTACACCCACTCTTCATGTTGAAATGGTATTGCTCTTGATTTAAAGCAGAACACAGCTTTCTATATTTTCCATCACCGACCCATTTGTTTTCTGCTCACAGTATAAGGCATTCCTCTAATCTCACTGTATCCATGTAGAAAAGGGACAGGCTGTCTAGTTACTCATTCAGACACCACCAACAGTCAGTGGAGGTGGGCTTTGAAGCTAAGTAGGGTGAGACACTACTCTAGACGTGCCTGTCTCCCCCCATGAACTACATGTTAGAAAGTCTGGGTTCCTAAAGTTAGATGTGAGGACGTGACTCTGTCTTCACATACAGAATTTTAATCCAGTTACAAATTGTCAAGAAAATAACCTAATGACTTGAAATCAATGAACCTCACTGGTTTACAGAAGCCAGGAGTATCACAGCCTCATAGTAGCAGACTGCAACTGCAAAAGTAATGGGAAATTTGTCCCCAGATGGAAAAAAAAAATAATCTGCCCATAAATGGCATCCTTCCATGGCAAACTGATGAATTTCATCTGTTAATCATTTCTCATGGAATGGTAAAGTTACAAGGGGTAAATGGGTTTCCAAACTGCAGACATGCTCGAACAGCATAGCTGGAAAGAAGTGGCTAGTGTCTTTGCAGTTGCAGTGGTTAGTTCTGGAGCTCCCCCTTATTATTATTTTCAACTGTTCAGTATTATGCCTTTCCAAAACACCAACTGCATGCATTTCAAAGAGTAATAATGTCTTTATATGGCAAAGATCAATCTCCAGTTCTTTCTTCTTATATTTCAGAAGCACATATATGAGTTACATGAAGTGTAATCTACATGATTTGCAAGGAGGAGCTTGCAATGATCTGCTCAGAGACCACCAGCAGGGAGCAGAGCATTTGACAACACAGACTAGAGTTTAGTTCAGTCTCTGATGAAAGCCATTTTTTTTATTAAGTTCTTCTATTTCATTTTAGTGTCATAATTAAATGCCTTTTGAAAGCAAAATTGCAAAGGGGTTTGACTACTGCTCCAAAACAGAGTCCATTCTGCTGGAAATGACTTCAGTTCTACAGTGAGCAAAAAGCTTTTATTTTGCAGTAGAAATACTTGAGATTTTTGATCTGTGAAATCCTGTCTTTCAGTGAAATTGAAAGGGTATTTTGCACTTAAGCAGGGATGCCCATGGAGTCAAGGTGCAGCAGAGTTGTCTGCACAGTGTAGGCGGTGGAACTTTCCTATCCTTTGTAGAAATTATTGACTGTGAGGGTGGTGAGACACTGTCCCAGGTTGCCCAGGGAAGTTGTGGCTGCCCCTTCCCTGGGAGTGTTCAAGGCCAGGTTGGATGGGGCTTTGAGCAACCTGGTCTGGTGGGAGGTGTCCCTGCCTGTGGCAGGGGAGTTGGAACTAAATGATCTTTGAGGTCCCTTCCAACCCAAACGATTCTGTGATTCTATGATTCCAACTGTACAATGGAGGGTGCTCAGAATGTTCTTCAGCTGGGCAGTTTTTGTGAAGACTTTTTTCTAAGAACTCACAAATCTCAAACAACTGTAACAATTATTTTCGCCCGATGTAGTGAGTCCTGGATCTGACCTGGTAACCCAGAGGCAAAAAGCTCCAAATATAGAGTAATAATTTCTTATATACTTTCTTCACAGGCAACTATGGTCTAACTGAGGAGCTCCCTGAAGGCTCTGTAATGTTCCTGGATGGTGCTTTTTAAATACAGTCATTTTGAAACAATGGCAGAAATACATTAACACAAAATTCTGTTATTTTACATTAGGTGTCCATATCAAATAATAAATGTTGAGTATTAAGTACTTGCTATCAAAATCCTCAAAGCTCTTAAAAACACATTTGAACTAAAAAGATAATACAACTGGCTTCACAAAAGCCCTCTCTCATGAACTACCAAAACAAAATTATTTGCTTCCACTGAAACAAGAGACTTGAGAGTTCCTAATGTGTTAGGTCTATCCGTAAGCCCTCAAAGTCTATGGGAAGCTTTCCACAGACATCCAGGTTCCTATAACAGAGCACAGGGAAGCAAAATGTCCTATCTACACAGGCTATGCTTGTGCTAAACAAACATAAGAAACACAGTTTGCAGTTATAAAGACAGGGAAGAAGAAAGGCCAAAATCAGGACATACCTAAGTCACGACTCAGCTGACGATTTTCTCAAAATTTCTGAATATTGCTTGAACAAATAAAACAAATGGGATATACCAGTGGTGTTTTCAGTCCTGTAGTTACATATGCAAACACAGTTTGTGTTAGAAAATCCCGTAAAAGATCTTTCAGGTGCAATGTGATTATTTTTTTTTAATGAAAGACTTTTTTGTATTTGTTTTGAATAGTCATTAATCAGAGAAATGGAGAGGTGGTGGGAGGGGGGAAACCCACAACAGAAATGGAATACTACTTAACAAGCCTGCAATTAGTGGACTAACAAGTTTGTTATTTTTGTACTTTATCCCACTGTATGACCTAACGGAATACTAGCAAGCATTAAACACACCACAGCTCTAGCAAGAGCATTGTGGTCTTTCACGGCATGCACAACCATACTGGAAGTCTCTGTGAATTTAGCTGTTGTAGAGCTAAAATGCACTTGATGTCTTGTCCATCTCAATTTATCACAAATTATATGTCAAGAGCTCAGTATGGATGAAGACAGCATATGAGAAGTCATGTGCTTGGACACGTTCCAGTGTTTAAGCATAATAGAAATCTTAAGGAATTTAGTCCTATCTTGATATTTGAAGAACAATGCAAATAATATCAGATTTCAGATCCGTAAGAAATGCTTAACACAGAGCCAAACCAGAGAAATGTACAGGTGTCTTTTCCTGATCATTTCCAAAACCACCCTGACCCTTTACATTTCTAGTTTTTGCTCATTTGAGAAAAGAGGGGGAGGGAGGAGGCTTTTTGATTAGCAAAACTAAGAAGTTGTGCAACAATGCAAAGGGAAGGTCAGAGTTCAAATTCAACATGCTGGATTGCTTGTCTCTCTCAATCCTATTCACTAAATCAGCAGCACTGAATTGCTATGATGACAGGAAGAATTTGGAAGGGGAGGAAGGTTGTGTTAGTATTGAAGACAAAAAATAAATCTATAAAATGATTGTCTTAATCTCTTTCCAAAGTCAGAATAATCTGTCCATTAAAAGAATGAATAACTTTTACCTTCACTGAAAAAGGATGAGTTTGTGCTTAAAGTGTCAACTATGAATACACATTGTTAGGTTTTGTTTGATTCTAACCCAAAATCTGTTTTAAATAGGAAACTTTTCCCAGCAATAAAATGCTTCTCACATAAAATATCCATTAAAACAAGAAAATATTCTCCCTGAATGTTTGTGATCCAAATAATGGCATTACAAGAGTTTGCCACAAAACCAACTAAACATTGACTCTTGCCCAGATTACCAAAAGCTTTTACGCACTTAGTTTGCATTGAAAATTAGAAGCTTAAATCCCTCTGAGACCCTGGACTCATAAAAGTCAGATATGAAAAAAAATGCTTACTGAAAAATCAGATCATATAATGAGATTAAGGCATAGTCTTATTGAGAAATTAAATACTATCTCACTTGGAAATAAGCAGAGCAATTTAAACGCAAGGAGACAGAAACTGTGCAGTTCTTCAAATTATTTCCATTTTTAAAAGCCTCAACAGTCATCAATGAGGTTTAGGAGAGATAATGAGGTTTCTCTGGAGCTTCAGAATAACTCAGTCATGCAATTTTGGAACTTAACTCCGTCTATGGATCTTAGGTAACACTATGGTATGTTTCAGTGCACCTGGTCCTGCGTGGGGAAGAGATGGAGACAGAGGCATGCATGAATGACTTCATTCAAAATTGCAAAGTAGTTACCTTCTTCCCCAAAGAGTGCCTGATGTAGGAGAAACGGAGGTGAAAGTGGTCTCACCCTTCTCTCAAAGGTGGGTCAACAGACAGCAAAGACTGCAAGACCTACTGTGAGGTAGGGGCTGCTACAGCCATGGATCCTATAGGACAACTCCCATTGATCCTTCCTGTACAGTAAGAGGGTTTACTGATGTGAACATGGGCATCCATGCCAGGGGACAGTGCCAGAGAAGAGTCTTGGGCATAACAGCTGTATAATGTATGAGATTTAGTGATCTAATGTCCCTCTACATCCCCAGCTTGGGCAGCCTGAAGGCTGCTTTAAGTGACTTAGAACCTTTGAGAGGAGCACCTAACTCCCTCTGATTTCAGTAGCAATAACTACCTGGGTATTTCTCCTTTGGGTGCTGAAGACTCTCAGTTCTCGGATACCAGCTTCAGCACACAGCCAGACACCTTGGCTGAGATTTACCCCATTCATTTTAAATCCTTTAAAGTTATGTGCCTAGTCTAAACTAGCCACCAGTCTCCCTTCTGAAGTCCATGTGAAGAGATAAATCTGTCCAAGGAGGAATTTACTACATTTATTGTAGACATTTCTCCTAATTTATTTTCTAAGAAATGGCTTGTCTACACTTTTGCAGGAGTGAGGCCCTATCTGTTAGTACTGTTTCAGCTCCTGCAGATCTTAGAATATGACTACTTAAAATATATATTCAGCTACTGAATGCACATAGATGCTTTTGAACCACAAGTACAATATTTTTTTCTCACTGTCAGTATCTTCTCAGTGCAATTCCACATCTGAGCACATCTTCTTGTAAATTATCAGCAGAATGAACACATTTTTAACTGATGTTTTTCTCATAGTTCAAAAGTTAAATATACCTTTCTGTGATCTGTAAGTACCTATCAAGCTTCCATTGTCAATGAAAAATCATTCCTTGACAAGAGAACTAGAGCTCCTATTTTTTTAAACAACTGGCCATCTTTTTTCCGCAGCAGACAACAGAAGATCTAGAAAGTTAGAGAAGCTCTTATCCCCAAGGTTACTAAAAAGCAAATGAACGCCCAAAAAAAACAGTCTAAGAAAAAAAAGAAAAAGAATTGAAATTGAGACACGAGGGATAATTCAAGCAGCATTTTCAACACAAACCTTGACAACCCTATGTTGTCTTACAGTACGATCTTTTCTTATATATGCATCTGATATGCAATTCCATGTGTCATTTTTTTGGATGCGAGAGCAAGAAATTCCAAGAATCGTTCAGCCAAAGGTAACTGTAAGTATAATATCATGTGTGGGTATAAAAACTGAAACCCCTTATTTTGTGAAGCACTTCACAGAAGATTTGAAAAATCCACCTTACATTAGAGCCAAATTCCAACCTCATACACACACTCGAGGCTCTCATTAAAGGCACTGGGAGCCAGAAGTACTTTGTCGAGGGCAGACTTCAACCGATTTTGGTATTTATCCTTACAGAGTAACTCTACTGGAACCTTGATTAGCCAAATGGAACAGAGACATGAAAGTAGTTTAGATTAACAGGGTTTGGAGGAGTAGGAGAGGTTTTAGTGTTTTGTTATGCACTTTAATAGATGTGACCTTAGGCCACAAATCAGCAAGGCTCCTGGGCACATGCGTAACATCAACCACATGAGTAGCTGAGTGAAGTCAGCAGAATTATTTGTGCTCTTGAACATAGGCATATGTTTAAGTACAAAGCAAAACGTGTCCCAAAATTTGAATAAAAGGAGCACAGTGGTGACTAAGGACTGTATATTGCTCAGGTTTATTTTTTACCCTAAACACAGGCTTAAAGCAAGCACTCTGAGACAGACTGCTTATTTAAGAGCAGGTGACCCACTCGTGTCCTACAAGTAAACGGAGTTAAAACCAACTAGCTTTGGGTATAGGTGAGAAAAATCTTAAACAGCAACAATCTAAAATCTCTGCCAATAAACTTAGAAAAAAAATCCCAGCTGGTCTGGAAGTGTGTGCTGAAATGCCCAGAGAAAATTCATTCTCCTTTTCCTAAACTTTCAGACCAGAGTAGTGAATCCACACTGGTTTTTATCCCAGTTTCCAAGGAAAATTAGTATGTTGGAGGATCTGCCTGTATTCCATCTTTACTCCAGTAACTTTTGCATCAAGCTATGGAGACAACTACAATCACTGAAATCCTGAAAGATTCACATTAAATGCAGTGATGGGACAGTAAAGTACCTAAGATAGCTTTGCAATTTATTTTAAGTTTATACAGTCTCTTATTCTAAAAATCCCAAACTTGCCTGTCCACTAATGACTACCGCATTATAAAATGTTAATGTGCCTAGCAAAGGCACACAACAACCCCATGAAGTCTAAACCAGGGATAATACAGGGCTGCAACAAATCAAGCCTCCCCCTGCACTAACTGGTAGCTTTTCCCTGCAATCATTAATAATAATAATTGTTTCTTATTTGATCACCTGGATTGTTTGCACTGACTAACACATTTCACAGGTAAGTGCAGAAGCTCTGCATGCTGCTTCACAGCATTGTGCACAGGGATTCACTTCTCCCTCCATTCCCTCCCTATAGCACTTGGAAGATCGTATGTAAGCCAAGAGAGTCTGACACACTGGCATGAGGCTGGGGTATTATAGCATAAATAATCTTGATCCAGATTTTTTCAACTTCATCTGATTAGTAAGAGGGAAAGAGTTAAAAGCAAACAAAAAGAGTCCCTTCTGGACATTTCCGTTTGCTAACAAAAGAGATATGTGCACAAACTAGGATACCTGAAGTTTGGAGAGATGGATTCTTTTTTTAATGTTGTATTACTCCAGTCATACCAATGTTTTATTCGTAACAGTTTTAATAAAGCCTTTGGGGAAAAAAAAAATCCAATATCAACCTGTTTTGGAAGAATAAACATCTGTGCCTTATGGGACACATGCATCAAGCTTGGCTCAGCTGCATGGCAGCGGCATGGCCAATCTGCCTTCTCAATCTTAACTCCCACTGTGCGGCTGTTGCTGAAAAGGAACTGGGGAGAAAGGCTATTCCTTCATTAAGAGAAAGCAATACTGTGTGTTTTAACAAATATGGAGAGACAACAGAAAGAAAGGGAAGTCCTTTTGTTAAATACCCATGAGCTGAGCCCCTATATAAGGACCTTTTCTTGAAGCAAAAGCACGCCAAGGGAATTGGGAGCACTGCAGTGAAAGCAAGTCACTTGGGGGATGTAATAAATTGGTGTTGGTAACAACAGAACCATAACAGAGAGACGCAACGCGTGCCCTGTCTGTGTGCAGGCTGCAGCCCTCACTGCCTTCCACAGAAACTCAATACAAAAATGCACAGGAAAGCTGCTGGCCTGAGCTAAGATGAAAATTGTAAATATCCAGGGAAAATAAAAACTCCTGGGGATGCAATCAAAAGAGAATGAGGAAAAAAAGCATTAATGTGGCAATAGTAGTTATGAAGAGGAGAAGCAGATGGCAGTAAGTACAGGTAACATAAGCATCCCCAACAAACAGTGGTACTCAAGCAGTGCAGTGTTTTATTCCTACACTGCTTTCATTTCAGGCTGTCCTGTCACTGAACTTAAACACCTGTAAATCTGTCGCAGATCTTTGTCAGGTGTAAATCTGTCACAGGTCTGCAGCCCTGTACCACTTGCTGGGGAATGGAACAAGCACGTCCACATGTTTGTGACCTCTCTCCCCTCCTCACTGCTCCCCTCGAGGTTATTTGCATCACTGATTCTGCCTCAAGTTTTGGGGAGAGTGACAACAAAAGAAGTAAGAACTGAGTGCCTGAAAGTCCTCTCAGGGTGCTCCAAAATCAGTGCTCTGGGGGAAAAGGGAGCAGGGCGAGGGAGGCATGAAAGCAACACTAACCCAAGAGCCATTTGTGTGAAAGGCTGGAAAAGCAGCTCATTAGTATTGTCAAAGAAATTTTTGTGATTATCTACACACAAAGGGTTTCATTTTCTTCATCTTACGTGTCAGACAGTGTTTTCTGATCAAGAGCATTGGTTGGGAAAGACATAGAAACTGTTTTTTACTCCCCCTGGGTTTCCAGCTATGGATCTTGAGCAGTAGTATTTGCAGATTTTATGAGGAATCTGATTTTTTCATCTGACCTTATTTTGTTGCATATAGCACTCCACGGAAGAGTTACGTGTCAATGTAGGCAATTGACCCCATAGACTGCTATCCAAATAGCTCCTGAATTAGATTTTGGTACAGCCTCATGGAAAATTAGTCCATGATTTGTCCATATAATTCTGTGACACAATCTAAAATGGAAAACCTGTTAGCTCAAGCATTTTTTCTTAGGTAGGAAAAAATACAGCATATATATATATATATAAAATATAGATATAGAGTTAGATTAGATAGATAGATAGAAATATAGATATAATTTAAATAGGGTTTAAGAAACTGTAAGGCTGATGCAATAGTACGTTAGAATAAATGTCTACCCTGGCAGAAAAGTCAATGAATTTTTATGATACTTACACAACATGCAAGATCTTAGACCTCCAGACTGCATCTGTAACATTTTATATATTACATGTACCCTGTATGGTTTTCTAGCTCAGAGGCCAACTGGCATGCTCTATTCCACATCTATCTCTCCAAATCTCCTGCCCTCTGTATCAGGACGACTACAACCAGACTGTCTGCTGGGAATTACCCTGTCCTGGTTCCTGAAATGCCTGGGAACTTCTCAGGACAGTGCTAGGCATCAGGGGCTGGAAACATGTCACAAGCTTCTCTGGGTAACACTATAAACAATGAAGCTTCAGTGCGCAGGGAAAGTTTCTGGCATGGTTTGATTTACTAGCATAGACATATCCAAGGAAAGCTCAAGTTCAGGACCACATGTAACTTTACCAGATACAGCAGTTTCTAAGAAATGAAACATCATAAGAGTCCTGAATCTCACACTGAAAGTGTGCAGTTTCCCTGGGGCTTTTATGGTCTTCAGAAAGAAAACTAGTTGCACTTTAGTGAAAAATTCTCTGTGAACAGTTCTGAGGCCCTCAAGATAAAAGGATAAAAGCATATCAATATTTTACATAGCACCATGCTTCACAGCTCTAGTACTGCACACTGCTGACCTGCGATAGTGTCATATGTGTAGCTAAAGCATAATTCTAAGATTGGCCATCTACTGCCAACATGAATGTACATTTGAGCTCTTCAGTTCTCTCTCAAGGAAGTGCCATCAATTTCGTTTTATGGGAGAAGAACTAAAGTAAAGAACACACTAAACTTTGTGTGCAGGAATTTGGGGACCTTGCCTCCATCTCACAAGTGATCTGAGCACCCTCAAACCCCAGTTCCAGTTGAGTCTCCAAAATAGCCCTGTTACCCTCAAAAGTGTAATCCACATCACTCACCTAGAGCATGTCATATAGACACAGAATAGCCTTGGTTGGAAAAGACCTTTAAGATCATCAAGTCCAACCATTAACCCAGCACTTCCAAGTCACCACTAAACCATGTGGCTCAGCACCTCATCTACACATTTCTTAAATCCCTCCCGGGATGGAGACTCCACCACTGCCCTGAGCAGCCAGTGCCAGTGCTTGACAACCCTTGCAGTGAAGAAATTTTTCCTAATGATGTTAAACCTGGAAGCAGCAATTCTGGGTCTGAGTCAGAGCCTTAGCTATGATTCTACGGGACAAGCTTCCATCTATCTTCCTCTCTCAGAGAGATTTTAGAAGGAAACTAGTGTCACCAGTGGTTTGCAAACAAATGTTAAAATACTGTCATTTCTAGTGTTTTGGACAAGTACAGCAACAGCCCAGAACTGGCTTCAGACTCTGCCAGCTTCCATGAAAGAAGTGGCACTGTAGAAATAGGCTTCTTCACACCAAGTGTGAAAGTCAGACTCCTCTATGCAGGCTCTTTACCAAGTGAAGCCTCATCCTGCCACCTCTCATCCATCTCACCCAAGAACACACAAGTACTATTTGTTATCCTCCTTTTCAGCCTGCACAGCTATGTTTTTTCTGGCTTGTATCCACAAAGGGAAAATATAACAAAGGAAAAGTCAAGGATGGATTATAGCTCTGAAAGAGATTTAATGACAAACACATTGGCATTTTCTCTTTTATTTTTACACTCCATTTTACCACTTTCATTACAGCATTCTGCTAGGTGACATGCTGGACTTTGTTTGGTACAAATAGCCAAAATCCGTGATGTGCTCCTGTAGTACTGTATTGCTCCAGTACCTCTTAGTGATTTCCTCTCCTCACCCTGCCTTGTCATTCCTAGCTGATCTTAAGAAGAAATATCAAAACTTCATAAAAGAGTTTGTGCTAATTGTTAAAAGCCCTTTTTAAAATCAATTTTCTCCTCCTATCTCCCACACCAAATGCACTTGGAGGTGTGAATATACTAGTAGGTCACATTAGTTTACAGGGAAGGTAAAAAAATGAGATGTGGCTGAGTTTCTAGGAAAGGTTAGTACATCCTGCCCAGGAGGCTGTTTTTTTGTCATGGAAACTAGGATTATAGACTGTTCTCCTGCTTCATCTTGCATCGTTTCAACATTAAAGTGAGATATCTAAATTGGAGCCTATTTTTCGTCTATATCCAACAGATGCAGACAGACACGCTCATTGCCTGTGTAGGGAGCTGAGGAGTATGAACCCCTAGGCAAGTTGGTCTGGTGCCTAAAGTTAGATGGAATAAATCCAAGCTGAAGGTCTTCATTTTGCAAATTGTACTATTTTAATATGATTAAAGCATCTAAGGCACAGGATATGTATTTTTTTCCTGACAATGGGAATAAAAGAATGGAAAGAAAATGGGACCTTTTGAGATATAGGGGGACATGGAAGAAAAGTTCATAAAGTCCTGGTGAGACCATCCCAAGAACTTTGATAAAGATGTAGAAAATAAATTTTAATAAATAAGGTATGGGGGGAAAATCTATTAGAAGATTTCGGGATGTGGAAAGTCCATCTTTATTAAAAGATACAAAAGCTCAACAATGAGCTATGCTTCTCATTTAAAATGAGATATGTTACTTGTAATCTTTCAGTAGATAGATTTCTAGCATTGTCACCAACACAAACAGAGTTTCTGGGTTTTAAACAACACAGCTGGTTGTAACTAGATACATGCAGGCTATAAAGGAGGTGCCAATATGCAATGGGATTGCCTTTGACTGTTCTTAACAGAGAAAACCATGTCCTCACCATGACATATTTGGGATGGACATCTTCCTCAGACAGATTCTCCAGTTCAGCTGGAGATTCCTGCACTTGGTGATGGGACCCCCACTCTGTGGGGGTTTTATGGTCTAATTGATTCCGGTCAGACAAAAGGTTCCTCCTGGCTATAATTTATGTAAATCTCTGAAAATCCACTTCCTGTGTCCCAAGCCTCTCCTTCTGCCACTGACATCGAGAGAAAAGAAAGATGGAACAAGTAATGATGCAATACAGATGAAGCCACAGAGATGTAAATAAAAACACTAAACACAAAGAATTTTCTTTTCTTACCAAATTCCATGAGGCGTGCCTGGATCCTCCCATCTCTTTTATAAAGCACAGCGAATTGATTAACAGTGTGGTTTTGCTCCTTAAGACAGAGCTATAAATATAACAACACCATTCATAGTAAACTAACTGAGGATCAACTAATTAAAACTACATAGTAGCACAGTAAGGGAGGTTAAGTAGGGGGGTTAGCATCTCTCCCACAGGAAACAAAAATTGGACAGGGGACATTTCTGAAGATACTGGACAAAGCATGAGTCAAGAAAGGTGCATTGTGTGTGTATCAAGCCAGGTTTAGACAACTGTTCTCATTACCAGATATTGCAGTATATAATCTCACCTTTCCCACACACATACACACCCTCTTTCCCATAATGCCCCCACACCTGTTTCATTTCCTCCTCTTGAGAAGTATTATAGGAGGAGTATTCCTTCAGATTGTCACTTTAGGGAATGACTCCTTTAGATCCCCTTGAAAAACACAGACCAACGATTAAGCTCTAGCTGAAGCTGGCAGATGTGCTTGCATGAAAGCTTTAGTGATATACACAGCAAGGAGCTGAGGAGTGACCACAAGCTATGGCAACCTTAGTTTGGAACTTATTCTCCCCCTGACCTGGAGCAAACTTTGGAGAAAACCGTAGAGCAGCTTCATCTCGAGTTATTACTCATTGGCTGCTGTAGTGTCTTCCTCCACTTTACTTATCAGTATATTCACTTGTTGGAGGTTTTTTATATCGAGACCACCTGGTTCATAGAGATAAACAATCCTTTTACTCAGTCCATAAATCTAAAGCATAAATGTAAAGCAATTTTAGCTTTACATTAAGTTTGTTAGTTCTTTAAAATCAGTAGAGAGTCTGGAATGAGAAAAAAACAAGCTCTATTTCTCTTTTTATTCCAGAAAACCTATTGAAGCAAGAAAATGACTGTTCCAAAGGAATTTTCCACATGTATATATATCATTTTGATTTACTAATTTAAATAAAGAGCAATTTAAACCCTGTTCTTCCAGCTTTGCAATTATATATATGAAAAAAAACAATTAGAAATATGATGAATTTCAATGCAAGTGCTGAAAAAAATTGGGGCATTTGAGATTAAAACCACCTTTAGTCTCTCCATCATTGGCCATCCTTTTCTTCTGAAGGATCTTTTTGTAACTATGATCAGGCTATGTCTTTGAAATTACTTTCCCAATTAAAGAATTCACAATGGTGAAAAACTGTGCTATGAGAAAAGGCTCTTTTATTAGAATAAGTCATCAGTTCAGTATGGAGGAGTTTTCGTTTCATAACATCACGTAACTCTTCAAGGCCTTGGTACTTAATGCAAGGCGGTTGTGCCAATGTGTTCCTGGAAATTATAAAGATCAATGAGAGAGATTTCAGCACCAGAGTTGAAGCTGGTTAAAGCTATAATAAAAGCAGAACAATCAAACCACTAGAAGAATGGATTAAGTTATATTTCTCAGTCAATTTTTACCTCTCTATAAAGTGTATCACAACAAAGATGAGCTATGAAGTAAAGAATATGTGAAGGCACAGAACAGAAGCCAGTTGGCAGCTGGTCATGAGTGGTGTTCCCAGGGCTCAGTATTGGGGCTACTCCTTTTTAATATCTTTTTCGTTGAACCAGATGAGGGGATTGAGCGCACCCTCAGTAAGTTGCAGATGACACCAAGTTGGGTGGAAGTGTTGATCCACTCAAGGGTAGGAAAGCTCTGCAGAGGGATCTGGACAGGCTGGACCGATGGGCTAAGGCCAACTGTGTGAGATTCAGTAAGGCCAAGTGCTGTATCCTGCACTTCAGCCACAACAACCCCCAGCAGCGCGACAGGCTTGGGGAAGAGTGGCTGGAAAGCTACCAGTCTGAGAGGGACCTGGGGGTGTTGATTGATAGTCAGCTGAACATGAGCCAGCAGTGTGCCCAAGCAGCCAGGAAGGCAAATGGAATCCTGGTTTGTATCAGAAATAGCATGGTCAGCAGGGGCAGGGCAGTGATCTTACCCCTGTGCTCGGCACTGGTGAGACCACACCTCAAGTACTGTGTTCAGTTTTGGGCCCCTCACTACAAAAAGGACATTGAAATATTTGAGTGTGTCCAGAGAAGGGCAAAGAAGCTGGTGAAGGGTCTGGAGCACAAGTCTTATGAGGAGCAGCTGAGGAAATTGGGGTTGTTTAGTCCAGAAAAGAGAAGGCTGAGAGGAGACCTCATCACCCTCTACAACTACCTGAAAGGAGGTTGTGGCGAGGTGGAGATGAGTCACTTTAACTAAGTAACAAGAGATAGGACAAGGGGTAATGGCCTCAAGTTGCGCCAGAGGAGGTTTAGATTGTACATTAGGAAGAATTTCTTCACAGAATGGGTTGTCAGACATTGGCACAGGCTGCCCAGGGCAGTGGTGGAGTCCCCATCCCTGGAGGACTTTAAGAGCTGGGTAGACATAGCACTCAGGGATATGGTGTAGTTGAGGACTGTCAGTGTTAGGTTGATGGTTGGACTAGATGATCTTCGAGGTCTTTTCTAATCTAGATGATTCTGGGATTCTGTGATTTTATGACAGAATAAAATGCATGTGGACGTATCTGAAACAGATTATTACAAACCAAACTCATCTCTTTGATTATCAAATAAATCATTTATGACTAAGGGAAATCTTGTGAGTCAATATATTTAGGTTTCACAAAAAATAGAGCCACACTTGGAATTACAAGTTACAATAGTGATTACAGAGATTGCAGTAATTTTTAGGTGGGTATTTGTTTAGCTGAAAAGAAGATTAAAACTGTGAGGGGGCGTGGAAAAAAAAAAAAAAAGAGAGA
This sequence comes from Podargus strigoides, assembly GCA_028020825.1. Classification (NCBI taxonomy): domain Eukaryota; kingdom Metazoa; phylum Chordata; class Aves; order Caprimulgiformes; family Podargidae; genus Podargus; species Podargus strigoides. Next base: position 10,728,583 of record CM051619.1, on the reverse strand, counting down.
GCGCTGTCAGTGTTATTCTTCCACTGAGCACCCTCAGCGATAAGTCTTGCAATCTGTTTTATTGCCAATAGACATCAACTACTTGAAAGCTGTCTTAGAGTTGTAGATAACAGAGCTGGGGATTTCACCAATTCAAATTTTCCTACTAGGTGATTCTGAGGAGTAGCAGAAAAAGGGTGAAAGTTAGCAGTAGTAAGTTTAAGTCACATGTGGGCAAGGGTGTTGCTCTTGGGATGCTCAGGTTAACTGTCTAAGATGGGATTCTGAATCAGTCTGGGAGGCTACAGCTTCTCTTCATTCACTTTATAAAAGCCTTGTAGAACCTACATTACAGTTTCTAGTCCCTAGAAACAACTTAAAGCCATCAGTATGACTATTGCTATTAGACCTGTGTAACAAAAACACTTGCTTGAAGCTGTAGGTCCATTTGTTTGAAATGATTAAGATTAAAAAGATCTGGATGAATTGTTAAATGGCAATATTAAAGACCTAGGATGTAGAAGGAGAGGTATTTCATGCAAGGATAAGGAAACATAAACACCACTGTCAAGAGCAGCGTCAGGACAACATTTACTGTACTGACTACAGTTCCACTGACTCAAAACAATAGTTTTAGTTGTTGATGGGTGACTTATGACTGGAGAAGAGAGGAAAGGGGAGTCATTAGGACATTAAGAGGAAAAGAAGAACCTGTTTTATTGGAGGAAACTAAAAGACTTAGCTTCTTTAGTCTAGCAAATAAAGTCTGAGAGTGGTCTGCTCCATAAATATATCAAAAGAGTAAATGCAGAGAGGAATAAGCACTATTTAACCTGAAAGTCAGGGTTAGCACAAGAAATAATTAGCAGCAAATACCTTACATTTGGCAAGTAGAAGAATGTTTGTAACTGTACTGGCGTTCTGCAACAGTCTTCCAGTAGCAAGAAACCTAGCTAATTTCAGGATGAATCTTTGTCCACTTAAGAAAGGTTGGCCAGACTACTAGGGGATGAAGCATCACAAGCCAGGAGTTTCTTCCAGGCCTATTTATTTATTTCTCCTCTACCTAAACCAGAATTGGTTTCTCTAGAATTCTTTAAGCATGATGGCAAACTAACGGATAAAGAAGAAACAGCTGATATTATTTATTTGGTTTTTCAAATAATAATGAGTGACCCTTACAGAAGGCTACCATGTAAGCTTCATAATTACAGCAAAAGATGAATAGTAGGATATACTAAAATTTTGTTTTTCAGAATATAACTCCCTTATTTTTGTTCTCTCTCTTTTATAGCTGGAGTATCTGGCACAGGACACGTTGAGAAATAGGATACCAGACTAGATAGACAAAGTGCTACGAATCTAGTGGCCTATATGGCAAGCCCTACATTCTTAGATTTCCAAAGGTTATACAGCTGAAATGTATTATCTTAGTCTTGGATTCTTTGCTCTTTCTGTTGTGATTTTCTCTGACATAAACCATAGCAAAAGAGCCTACATGATTTCAACACTAGGAGATTGCAAAGTAAACCATTTTTACATACCATGTCTGGTAACACTTTAAAATAATAGCCCAGTTAATTAATGATGAACTACAGTGAATATTCTTATACAAGTACATATGACATTCTTATTAGTGCCAAATGAGTTCATCATGATTAATGTTATTACAGTACATACCAGTGAAATTAATAAAGGCCATTATGCTGAACGGTTACCCAGCACCAAAAAGCGCTCCCCTCCAGCCAGCAGCCCACACTCAATAAGGAAGATGAACAAAGTTCTATTCTAAGATTTGTGGAGCTGCATTATTATCAGCTCGGTATGAGATACAGGCCTTTAAAGGAGATCTTCAGAGGAACCTTCAGTTTTAGTAATTCACTCACAGCCAGGCATGGTGGCTAGTGGGCTTAAAATTCAGGCAACTAAAATCAGGTACTGCAGGACTTGACTTTTCACCAGTGCAGGTATAGCCTATGGAGCTGTGCATGCTCATCCTCCTTAGACAACAGTCTTTTTATGGTAAATGTGGTGCTGGGGTACACAGTTTAGTGGTGACTTGGCAGTGCTAGGTTAATGGTTGGATTTGATGATCTTAGAGGTCTTTTCCAACCAAAGCTATTCTATGATTCTACGTAAAAGATTAAGCACGTCTGATTGAGAGCAGGGGTCATCATAGGGCCCGTGTGAATAAGGGTGCTGAGACCCACTGCCCTCTCTTTCCATCAGTTGCATGGCAGGGACAGGCAATGTTGCCTCCCTAGGACGTGTAAGAACAGTGCTTAATGTGCAGATTTCACAACACAAGCCAAGGCACAAAGGCAGTATCTACATCAATAAACTCAATAGGGCCCATGCAGAGGCCAGAGGACTGGCAGGTGTTCCTTCATACTGCTAACCATTGGCAGCACTCCCTGGCAGATTTTTGGCCTGTGCCAGCTAAGAGTCTCCCACACACCACACCAGCATGATTCAGGGATTAGCACATCCAAGAACCATTCCCCACAGGAAATTTGGATGTAGCCACGCTGTTTGGGGGGAAGGTCAGTAAGTTTAAGTGTACACACACAAGCTATATAACACCAGTCGAACTTAGTGCCAGTCCATGATTCATTTTGCCACCTCGTGTAGATATAGCCAGAAAGGCTGTGCCTCCCAAGATCTGTACCAACCCTGACTCACCACAGCTGCAGAGAGTACTTGTGGCTTTCCTGCGCTTTCAGCTCATGGTAGAAAGCAAAAGACAACCTCTTCTGGGAGTGGAAATATGGGCAGTACCAATGCTGCCACAGAGGAGCAGGCGACAAATAAAGCAAGAGCTAAAGCTGCAGGAAACTGGAAACAGTTGACCAGCAAAAGTGTAAAGCTGCAATATTAACACCTGAAGGGCATGTTCTTCCAGCTTACATAGAAGACTGTTTAACTACAAGTGCTGAGTTGTAGCCTTCAGGAGTTTCACCCATCAGGATAGCTGAGATATACTCTGTTGGGCTCTACAGTCAATGATAGAAGACTGATATATGCAAGGTTCTGACACTAAAACTGAATCCATCATGTTTAAGTAATACTAAAGATCACTAGTTAAGCTCTTTTGAAACCCAAAAGGAAGGACTAATTTTCCATCTCAGCATTTCTGAGGCTCAGGAAATTGATTTTTCAACTGTATTGAAGCCATTATTAAAAGCATTCTGTTAAAGGAGTGAAAATGAAGATGAAGGAGCTTAGAAATAAGGATATTTACTTTTGAAATAGCTAGAATTTCAGAGAACACTGATATTAAAGTTGGGATATTTTAACTGGAAATGTTGCCAGTGATAGTAATTGTCCCCATTATTTATACTGAAATGTAATTAAGATAATTATGAGGGGAGTTTTCTCACTAAAATAAGCAGAATAAAAAAGAAAACCTATTAGGAGTATCTTGCTGAGTAGAAGGTAGATAATCTCAAAATTTGTAATTGCAGAAGTAAAACAAAACTTTTAGAAACCAATCCATTTTCTACTTAATAATAAGTGTTCTTGTAAATCATTGTCCATTACTGCTCATAACTTTCTTACCTTGTTTTGCATTCTGCAACATCTGCCATTCACACCCTGAAGTTACTTGTCTGATCTCATTTTTTCCTGTTTTACCATAACTCCTGGTCTTGTGCAGAATATATAGAATATACTATCAAATATTTAAGCATCAGTTTAGCTTTAAGCTTGTGAGTTGTTCCAGTGACATCAGTAGCTCTAATTGTGCTGATTATGAACACATGCTTAAAGACATGAGTTTTGGTAAAGTTTCTCTTCAGTCTTCTCCTCTACAGTTCCTCTCTTTTCAGTCTGAATCAAGCCTCCAGTTTCTCCATGCCCTGAAAAATTTCCTTGCAGGCCTAGCTACAATACTGAGGGTTAAACTCATAAGAAATAATTTACTTGTTACTTTTCAGCTAACCCAGCAGGAACTGTCAAGAAAGACTCTTTAAATTCTCAAAACCTCAAAACCAGTATTCCTTATATCACAGACCACATATCACCAGTTTCAGGACCTCCTACAACAAGGCTTATTGAAAACACCCAGTGTCCTCTTTAAAATCCTGTTAATCACCAATAATGTAGCACCATAAAATGTGGTGTCTCGGGTCAGGAGAACCAACATAACTTAGAGCTTTATATGTCAAAAACAACCAGCGACTTGCAACCAGAGAGGAATCCACAAGCCATATGGTTGGCCATGTATATTCCCAGAGAGGCATTTTGGAATACAGATGTAAACACAAAATATTCACATGCTTGATGCTGCTGCAGGAGGTAGCTGTGCAAAGAAAAGGGTGACAGCTGGGGAACCTGATCTAAATTCTCACCTTGACTCAGTCACTGATTCATTCTAACCCATATGTGGCTCAGTTTTCTCAAGGGTAAAGCATGGGTGATACTTTTCCATTTATGTAAAGTGCTATGATCACATGGATGACCAGGCAAATGTATTATTTTTAGGATATACATCAATGGTGAAGTCACAGAATTTTCCAAACTAAAATAATAATAAAAACCAAGGAAACTCAAAGGAGAGGCACACATTGACAGAGTAGGCTCTGGTTTAGACTGAATAGTTGTGTGTCTGGTGACAATGCCTATTAAGATACTTGCCCCAGATTTCCCATGTTAAGTCTCTCTTCAGAGGCCCTCAACCACAGCTTAACAGTTTTGGCTGCTTGCTCTGTGTAACAGGTGTGCATCACAAACTTCCTTTAATATTCAGCTGACATGATTGGCAATTCTGGAAAACGATAATGGGGGAAAATGTACTGGAACTTTGTTCCAGTAAAACAATGATTTCTTTGTTTAATTTAAGAAACTTGAAACTTGGTACAAAAGAGAACTTAGTATACTAGGTGTGTGATTTTGCTCTCTCAAAGAAGCAGACATGGTCAAAAAAAAGATTCAGAAAACAGTCTGCATTTGTAGTATACTTAGCCAAAATCAGCCTCACTTTTAATACAACCATCTTGGAAGTCTCCATCCTCCATGACTGTCTTGGTCTTCTCATAGCTCCTGAATACAAGATGTAGGGTCAGGACGACCTTTGTTCTCACCAGCATGACTATTCCAAGATTTTTATTTATGTGTCCTGCAGACCATTTTAGCCCTATGTCTATTAGAGGAGGCAAGCCATGTATTCCAAGCTTTACCTAGGCAGTTGATGTTACTGTAGTCTTCATTGTACGAGCGATGAGATGATTTTCATAACTGCTGAGGACTTGCAACTATCAATAAAGACAAGACCTGTACTTTGAACATATACTATCACATGCAAGGTTGAATATTGCCATAAATCCAACTCAGGCTATCTCAAATTTGGCATTTAAATTTTGGCATATGATGTCTTACCACAGTGCCTCAAAGCTTTTGTGATAGTGCTGCCCTGTACCTGAAAGAGGTATGGGGAAGATGATTGACTTTCCTGAAGTTTGGACATGTGAAGCCCCAGATTTTAAAGCCATGGACAGGACAAAAAATACCATGAGGAAATTAGTAATTCTGACTTTGTGTTTTGAATAGATATTTAGCCTATGATAAGGAATAATTCTTCCCGAAGTCAGTAACATCCATTCCCTTCCCTAAAAGTGGCAAAGGTCCCACTGAAAAAAACCCGTATTGGACCATGTAATTAGTGACTGTATTATATGCACATGAGATTTTAATTCACATTGCATGGACGAGCAATTTCTGAACTCTTGAGTATTTGACATTGCAACCTGAATATCTTTTTAATATAAGTTTGGACAGTTAATTTGCATGTAAAGACTTTGGGGCATTTGGGAAAATGATAGACACATTGGTCAGGCTTTTTCTTTGATAAGTGGAATTTTATTTTCTAGTCCATACAGATTTAGCACTATTCTAGCATTTCTTCTCCATTTTTCCATACTTACTTACACCTTCATGTCAAGCCACTTTTAAATTTATATCCAAAAGAAAGCAGCCCAAAGTTCAACCAGAGCAAGCTTTATAAAAAAATTGTGGAAAGCAGAAATTAATTCTGACACATCTGATCAGCAATTTGTGGCATCATTCATCTCAAACTCCCCAGACAACTGAAACCAACAAAAGATGATAATCATTTTTAAACACAATCTTCAACTGGAAATAATTTTCTATCTTCCCCAGCTCCTCTACTCCCCACCTCCAAAATATAAAGCATTTTACACAGTAACATCTTTAATCTTTTCTTTTGTCTCCCTAGCATATAACACAGATGGGCTGTGATAGGAAAACCTGGACACAGTCCACTTCTCTCCTAAAGAATGAGAAACAAAAAATGATTGAATCTAGCCCAACCTGCTCAGTGTGCTAGCTTCAAAAGAAAAGAATATAAAATATTAACCTTTCTATTTTTTGGCCATTTTAGTTTGTGTATTATTTTCACTTTTGTTATTCACGTTATAATAATTTAGGGCCCTGAAACAGATCAGAATGGCTTCAGGCTAGTGACCATAGGAGAGGGGCTGCCCTCCCCTCAAAGAAATGCGATACACTGTAGTCTAGACAAAGGCATCTTGTAATCACATTCATATTATGGAAATGGAGGGAGGGTGCAGGTGAGAGCAGTGGAGGAGGAGGAGAGGATAAGGAAGGATAATGCAGGGGAAAGGTACTTATTTCTTTCTCTTGAGATTAAACGGATGGAGATTGACAAACTGGACATAGCTGTATACTGCTAAGTCTGAAATCAAGTGGGATTCACAGTCTCTTCTCAGTATTTGGTAAAGAAGGATATATGTTGAAATTATGGCTTAAAACAAGTAAATCAACCACTTGGCAACAATGAGTAAAACTTCAGAAAGGGTGCAGTCCCAAGTGAATATAACAAAGTACATTGGTTTTATCTACATTTATATTTATCTGCACTCTAATAAAGGACTCTTTTTATACTGAGCTATTCCTTTCCTCTTGATAGATAGCACAGTGATTAACATTCCTTGGCAGATCTCAGAGAAGTTCTGGTGTCAATAAAGTCTCGCTAAATTGAGTTGAGTTCAGATGATAAATGTCTCATTCTTTTGTATCCCAGTTCCGTTATCAATCAGGCAGAACTACAGTTGGCAAATAACTTATCTCAGGTTAAAACACCAACTTCTCCAGCTTCTCTCACCTCAGAACAGAGTGCATGGTAATGTGAGTGAACTTACCCAAAAACTGGGATACCTGGTTACTACACCTAACCTCCAAGTTTTAATGTGACTTACGTAGCATAGGCCAGTTGTGCAAACAAGCAAGTAAGATTTAAAACATGTTCTATTTTGAATACCATAGTTTCCTTAAGGGCAGTTTAATGCAGCATATTTTTCAGATTTCCTGTGTGTTGCATGCCACTGTGATGTAATCTAGTGAGATGCTCCAAACTGTGACAGACATTTTCAAATGCGAAAAATATGTTTCCAAAAAACAAGGTTCCTATCGCATCTGACTTCAACAACCAAGAAAAGCTGGTCTGACAGGTTTGAACTACATTTTATGTCATCTCAAACCTCTAAGGGCATGTAACTCTGGTAATGTGTGTGTGACAGGAGAACCTAAATGTACTCCAACAGAGACAAATGAACATTCTGAAGAGATCATACTCTCTATTTTAAAGAACAGTCATCACTATCTGAATGAACACCTTCTGAAAGATCATGTATCAATAGGAATACATTTAAAATTTAAGCAATACTCCATTCAGCCTTAGAAAAACTTTAGCTAGTGCATTTGTTTGGAGAGCTCTGAGGAAAGCCAAACCTATTGAAAAGACTGAGCAGAGGTCAAGGAGCCATCACCTACAAGGAAAGACTGCCAGAACTATCACTGGTCAGTACAGGGAAGTTTGAAGAAATGAGCAAGATATTGGAAAGTCTGAGACAAAGAAGGCAGTAATAATCTGCTCTACTCGTCTTCAAGAATGAAAAGTAATGGACTTTAACTGCAGTGAGGAAGACTCAAATCAGATATTATAGAAAACTCCGTAATGGTAAGGATAATGAAGTACTTGAATAGATCTTCTAGGGAAGCTATAGGATCTCTGGAGGATTTTAAGAGCAGGTTAGGTAAACATCTGGCAGGAATGACATAAATTTAGTTGATTCTGCCCTAAGTCACAGGACAAGATGATCCCTGGAGGTCTGTCCCACGTAGCTTTATTTTCTATGAATCTGTATTTTCAAGACTTGTAACAGAAGGCAGCCAAAGTGACAGGTTTCAAATAACATTTCTTTTTATGCAAAACCTGGACTTGGGTCTTTGGGTTAGCCATAATGTCTTCAGTTCAGTTTTGATTGTCTCTTCAGGTTGCATGGCTAGTCTCTTCACTGAGATACATTAAAAAAGTATGCAGTGAAGAAAAGCTGCAGGTTTAAAAGGACTAATTAAACATAAAAATTTCATAAGAAGAGTGAACAGTTGGATGCAAGAGGCAGGTGTTCTCAAAGTAGAAGAAAAGTACATTTTACTAAAAGTATGAGGCAGTGACCACTGAAATTACCTACCAAGGAATATGATGGATTACTCCCTCTCGAAGACATTGACTAAACTTTAGTCATGTAAATTATTAGATACAATATATAAAAAGTTAAATTACTATAGCTCTGTTGTACAAAAGATTAATTTCTCATCTTTCTCTCCTAGTACTCTATTCTTGTTTGAAGTTAATTATAGTTTATATTCAAGTCATCTCTCTGTTACATAATAGAAAATGTTTTTCTGACCTACAAATTTTTTTTAAAACAGCTATCCTTCCCATCTAAGATATTCAAAATGCTCAGAAGTAAATTTAAGATTTCAATAATTCTTTGGACTTTTGGATTCTCAGATGGGAAGAATATACCATTTTCTGTTTTTATAATTACCTGTTACTAATGTTACATTTCAGAACAATGAGCCATTTTAAAGTATAGAAATGGCCTTGAAGTTTTCAAACTGTTAATATGAATTATATCAACATCTTCAAAATACCTTTCTGAAGATTCTGCCAAATAAAAAAAAATCAGTCAAGTGAAAGAAAAATTAACAGAGCCTTGATTCCACAAAGCAGCTTTTTCCAATAAAATAGCTGTTGTTAAATCCCACTTGAACTTTATTTAAAAAATAATATAAAATAAAGTGCTCTTTTACTTCAATTCTGTCACCAAAAGTCTCTTTCTGGGGCTTGGTTTTTCTTTTTTTTTTCAAAATCTCCAACTGATTATCTTTCTTTACAGAAACAATAGGCTGGTCCTAAGCAGAACGTAACTATCTCTGGCTAAGTTAAACAAATTATTTTTTATTAGACCAAATGATTTGAGTTACCCTGTGTAATCATCATAAGAGAGCACTTCAACAGTATTTGTGTCTTTTACAGATGCTGGCACTGATAGATCCATGCTTATTTCCACAGCACTGAGAGAACTTTTACATGGCTTTGTAGCCAGAAGTCACCACTCTGGAGCTCTACTGAAGACATTTGTATTTATTGAAGGTTCCCACTGACTTTGTCAGGTGGATCATAAAAGATTCAGAGTTCACCTTGCTGATACCATGTAATGCTGATCCTTTAGTCAGAATAACACTTGGTGCAGATTAAAACACTCTGTAACACACACTCTGTCTGTGCTGTTACCAAAATAAATTTAATTTGCCACTTCAAAAAGTAAAACCCATCTTATTTCCCTAAACCATTTGTTCAGACTTTAGTTACATTAATGTGAAAATTAATTTCTTGTTAATTGAATCCTGTACCAGACTGTCCATTATTTGACTGGAAGGTGACACCAGGTAAACCAGCCTACAACTGTATGGATCATCTCACTTCTGCTCTTTGATTTCTGGCACAATATTGCAACTCTTCCTCTGTTCTGGAGGTTCCCCAAGATTTCAGGACTTACTCAAAAATGAACATCTGTGAAACAGAGATGTCCTCAGCCAACTTTCAGGATTCTTAGATGCAAGTTAGCCAAGAGAGATTATATAAAAATGTTTATCCCTAGCAGTTCTCTGTTGTTTTCTTCAGTACTGATGAGCTAGGAAGGTGATAAAGTATGTCACAGTATATATTTCCAAATGGAGATGAGAAATCCTTATTGCTTCTGTCTTCTTTACGTCAACACTGTCAGTTTTGTCTGACTTCTCTAGCTTTAAGTCTACCTCTTCTCAAAGATTTCTTCTGTCCCTAATATCCTTATCCCTATCCTGCTACCAGGGATTCTGTAATAGTTTTAATTTCTCTTCACAGTGAGGTTTAATTTCTCTTAGTAATTTCACAATTTCTACTTTATACAGGTTGTTTTCAACTTTATCTCTCTCTTTTTTTTTTTTTTTTTTTTTCTCCTTATATGTCAGTTATTTGGGGATGATTATAGCCTTGTCTCTTCACTGAACCAGAATTTATTTTAGCAAATTACATCCTCCGAATGTGAAATCAAGACTTACTAGCCAAGCAATAAACTCTTGCTGAGGAACTTGTTTTCATTCAGATTTTTCCATTTCCAATTTTCCTCAGGGGCATATTTATTCATCACTTCTCCCTAACTTCCACAAATGTGCTAGTTGTTGGGACTGTTCTCTTTTAATATATTAAGTATAAGTTACATATTACTTGCAGTCAGATCATGATCATCAGAGTCATAGCCACTAAAGGCCACTGCACAGAGTTTAATTTATCTACATCCATCAGAAAAAGATCCAGCATAAAATTACTCATTGTCAAACCCAGTATGTTTTGTGTTAGAAAACCATCATCTATCATCCATCATTTTTAGGAGCTTTACTACCCTCTGCATGAAATGGAGCTTCCATCATTGCATCCTGGACTGAAGTCCCTCATGAAAATTATTCTTTCTCTGTATTAAAGACAGGTGTTGCTTTGGCTGGATTCAGTGGGCTGTAACTAAGTTACATTAGTGCACAGACCTGGCCTTTGTTAATTAGTTCATAGATTCATAGGCATTCAAGACTGCTCATTTCAGGTTTCCCTGTAGCCTCCCAGATTTCAGAACTTCAACTCACCTCATTCAAGCTTTTTACTATTTACATTGTTTTCTCTATTTTTCATGTAGTACTATAGACATCTTTAATCAGAAAGAAAGATGGCTTTCTTGCATTAATTAAATACATTCGTTAGCCTCTAACTGTGAAAAGACATATTTTACACCTCCAAAAAAGTTAATTTTAATACACTTCCATTCATAGACCTTGAGACTCTAGAGGAATATTAAGATTCTCCCTCCAGTCTGCTAAATAACACAGGCTGCTAAACCCTACTGCCTGTTTTTCTTTGGATCAAGATTGCTCTTGACTGAAAAATTTTAAAGGGACTGATGATCCTGGTATTGGTAATGAATGCTTTCTACCAACTTTATCTCCATTCTGACATGAAAGATCAGACAAGAGATCATGCTGTGAAAGCTTGGCATCCTTTCTTTAAAATTATATCAATCAAAAGCCTACCCGATTATTGCACTCTGGAGCTCCCCCCCTAAGGACCTTCTGTATCTAGTTTAGATTAAAGATATCTGTCTTCCATACTGATTCGAAGTGTGAACCATGAATTCTACCTACCTTATGCTGAGGATTTCAGCCTCTAATACTATGATGATGGACAACAAAGGAGTTCCTTTGTAAATGAGTAATACCATCAAATTAAATGTAACTTGTAACAATAATTTCTCATAAAATCCCTTTAGTGTTTCTCAACTGGAATTACCATAATTCGCACGAATATTATTTTAATCATAATATAATTGTACAGCAAGAGCCTTGGATCCCTACATTCAAAAGAACTTATTTTATTAAATGCCATAGATTTGTGCATTGGAACAGCATACATATTTGACAGCCTCTTAATTAAAAAAGCCTGCAAGTCTCCACCATTTCACAAGCTGAAGAGCAATTTTCATAATTATAATTACACAGAAGCATGCACATAAACTTGGCAATCCCCATCTAAGCAACTAGTTCAGACTAAAATTGTTAATGCTCCTTTGCATTGAACCAAGCCAAAGGGAGCTGTGAGACCTGATTTTGCTACTAAAGCTGATTATCTGAGATAACACCCACTAAACTGCCAACTTTTGCTGCAGCTACAAGGTTCATTAAGGGCAAGAATATACGTTAAAAATCTCGAGAAACAAAGAAAATTGCTTATGAACATTTTTGCTGTTGGAAATGGTTATGTCTGCACTGCACACAATGTACCCAGAGACTTTTATCCCAAGTTAATACCACCAAAGAAGCAACAAGAAGTCATCTTCATTTTGCTGGTAACGAGTAATGGGGCAGAACCAACCACCACGAGCTGGAGCAACGTTAAGGTGTTCATGTCGTGAACACATGCCTGACTTGTGCCGGCCAAGAACAGGGAAAAGAATGACACCACAGACTCCACGCCAGCGCTCTTTGTCTGAAAGCACCGACTACGTTGATGTGATGGGCCCAGATATGCTGGCTTGAGAGCCAGACTGCACTACAGGTTCAGCACAAAACATCCAGAGCACCCCAGGGAGTCTGGCTGCAGTTATCCTGTTATGGGACCAAGTCCAAACCCTAATTCTATCCACACTTGTACTGCGGGTAGGAGCACGAACTCCCTGCCCACTCCTCCCTGCTAGAATAGGTCAAGTCAAAACCTAAACATTTGTGAAACTCCAAAGCTCTGTAAAGCTGCAAAGCTTTGGGGTAAATTAAGTTTAAACTGCTGCTTCTGTATCATGACATGAGGCAGAAGCCAATGGTGGTGATAGACTTCAGGTTTGAGCCTCTGCTTTAGCACCAGCTCATGTTGCTCCCGTCATCTATATGGTATCGATGCAATGTGAAAGCCCCTAGTACCCAATGGTCACAAGGTATGCAGGTACAAGTCTATCACAATATATCAAATATGCTGTTCACCCTTAAAAATTGTATTTTCATGTCCCTTCCCACCCATGCAAGGAGTCTGACTTGGCTCTCTTAGTCCCTAAAATTTTCAGTGGACTGAAAAACATAAAAAGTTAAAACTCCAGAAAAAGAAAATCACAGCTCTCATTTGTACTCTGCAGGCAGAGCTAATCAAGGTCATGGAGTGCTGACAAATGACATTTTTTCCTTTTTCACAGTTAGAATGGGTTTCAGCACAGATCTTGGAAGGAAAAAGGCTACCAACTGAACCAAACTGATGCCAAAACTCAGATATGAAAGTGAAAGATCCTAAACTATAGTGCATGCACTATGCCACCACAGAGGATGTCCCAGCCAGATTCTCTCTATAATAGGACAATCTTCCTAGATGCTTTTCTGACCCATATACATGACTCACTATATCCACTCCTTTGCTTTGCACTATTTTACTGCTGGAGCAGGCAGCCCATCCTTCAAACAGCTAAATTACATTTTTAAAAAACCCAACCAGCACTTGTTTATGTTATTTAGTTTTATGGCTGCTGGGTGGTATAGGGCCTGTTTATAACATGTTAGTCCTCAGACTCTTCAAAGTGTGAATAAGAACTGATGAAACTGGGATTTTATTAAAATATTGGTGTTAGAATACTACTTATAGTAATACATAGAAGCTAACATATTTTATCAACTTATGATTTTCAATACTTGGAGTAATTGTATAATACCACTTTTAAAACTGTACAGTACATTTTTGAAGAATATTGTCAAGGGATTTTTTTGACTTGAAGGAATCAAGTCAATCAAGAAAAGGATCATTTCAATCTCCTGAAACACCCATCATTATCAATAGTTCAGCAAGACCTCACTGATCTTTAAGGTATGCCCCAAAGACTTAGTCTTTCTGCAAGTATCCCACTGCTCTCAGACACACAGTTCTGCTCAGTGGGGTCAGCACTTCTAGGCTAGCAAGAAGTCATCATGTTGGTTAACATGCAGCTGTGCTGCAAAAAGGCCGGAGCGGAACAAAAAGAAAAACTATCATATGTTCACCTATCACAAACAAGCAACAGTGTCATGGGAACACACAGCTGGATGCAGCTGGTCCTCTTTGACCTACACAAAACTCTCTTGCTCTTCACTGGGCTGTTTTGAATGATGCATGGGTTGAGATCTGGTTGAAGGTCTGTAAGTCTCTTGAGAATCTTTCAAAATGAACTACGTACCTGAAATGCAGCAGCAGCATCCTAATCCTACACATGACCTAGTTGAGTGATTTCTATTTGTGGCAATTTAACTAAATTTGGAGCAACTGCAATTTGTGTTTTCTGCAGCAGGTTTATGGGCATTGCAGAAGTAAGCCTTCCAAAATCGGATAAAACAATTCTGAAATCTGTTTCTAGTAAATTAACGTGTCTCATTGCATGAAAAAGACATTTTAGAAGTTCATGAAGACAGAACTCATTTCAATGCAGTTGGCTGACCTTCATATGCTTCTTCTATTCTGTGCCCCAAAAGGCATTATATGCATGTAATTTCCAATATGGGAACAATTTGAGTTGTAATTAGGCAAATCTCAGAAGGTTCCGCCACTGATTTGTTCATTCTTTCAATATTATTCTATAGGACACACCAAAAACATTACATTAGGTTCAAGCAGGGGACAATTAAGAAAACTTTAATCCTGTTACAAGGGTATGTAAACATATCATCACTTCATAATGGTGTTATTATACTTTACATATTGGGCAGATGGGTCGTATTGGTGTTCTGGCATTGCACATGCTGTCTCCAAATACAGCTTGCCATATTAACAGACACGTTTCCCATTATCAGACCCATAGGATGATAGTTTTCTGCTAGAAACTGTAATAACAAATATGTATCTGTTAAAAGAAGTAGTGACAAAGTTAAGAGACTGGGACAACTTATTTTCAGTTAGCTTTTTATTATGATGTAAAAACTCAACAGACTAATACTATATTGAGAACAGGTATTGACATGAGTTAATTTTTATTTTAAAAATCCTGTCTATGATGAGGGGAAAGTATCGTTTGCCTTCTTTGATATGTGATATTTTTTCATTTTCTTTTCAGGTTTGCAATTTAAGTACCATTTTTATGTTATTCACATACATATAGTGTAGGTATAAAGAATATGTCCATGTGTTTACACACATGAACACCTATATACAAGTGTATGTGTGCATAAGGTAAGGGATATAAAGGACACATTACTATGTGCAGTAATTGAAGACTAGTTGAAAGTCAGACCTTTTGTATATTGGTTAATATAGTTGAATTTAACATAAAGATATTGTTCAGCCTTATGATACTTACTCAATGACCATTATTGTAGAATGTTTTCTCTATAGCTTAAATTCAAAAAGACAATTTCTTCTTCAAATGTCATTTAAGAAAATCACCCTAAAGCATTTTTCACAATCAGAAAAAAAATCAACAAACTAATTGCAAAAATATTATGTTCTTTTTGTCAGGTGATCAGTTACTATAATACCATAAAGTATAGAAAGAATCTTTCACCTTTACTTGAATTCCAAAGTGATTAATTTCTCAAGGTATCTATTTTCACAACATAATACTAGAACATAATAAAGAATAATATTAGAAATCAACTTACTTAAAAAGATGTGGAGGAATTTGATATCAACAAAAAAATTACACAGAAACATAAATGAAGAAAATTTAATTCACAAATTTTGTGTGAACCAAGTCAAGCCCAACTGCTCGCAAGATGTAACATGAAATTGGCAATGTCAGGTGAAGCAGTACTGTAAATTTATATTCTACTTGATGTATTTTAACACCAGTTTATATTCACTGCTGTGCTTATGGCCTTCATTTTGTAAGAGCATAAAGATTCATCTGGGTCTGTGACCGATAGAGGATGACTACGAAAGTGCAGAATAACAGGGGAAACAAATCTTAATGCCTCTCTTGGCATTTCTTTCCTGCTGCCAGTAATCAGTTGTAAGGACTTCCTAAGCCAGAGATTATTTCTTCATGCTATTAGCCTTTGAGTACCTTTTTTCCATGAATTCATCTAATTGCTTTCTTAAATTCACATGAACTTCCAGGATTATAAATGCCACAGTTTAACTATGAACTGTTTATTTTGAACTTGCCATCCCATAACCTTCTCAGAAACGCCTTCATGTTTTGCTTTATGATAAACAGCGAATAATCATTCCCTGTTCACTAAAATCATTCCAATTCTAGTTCCTAACATGTCTTCTACCCTCCTCAATCGTCCAGCACAATAAATTAGCAAAACTGTGTGCTAAGAAGACTTGAATACAATGAAGTCTTAAAACTAACATTCACTGACTGCTTAATTAGGTCATCTTTTAAAGTGAAAACTATTTACACTTCTTCTCTGGAAGAAATACGTTTTTCTACATTGTTGTCTAAAAATATGTGCCTCCTTTCTTGGGGCTGTGCTCAAGTAGTTTGCTCAAACTACTGAGCAAACAGATAGCAAAGACAATAACACCACAGTGTGGTTATAGTTCAAAGTGTATAAGGCAGATCTCAGTTTGTTTGTACAGCACGCGTGTATGTGACAACTGTCAAAAAACACTCACTTAGAAAGAGAACAGGTTAGGTAGACTTAGCAGGTGAAACCTCCTCTGTAACAGGCATCCTTCAGGCATAAACCAGCCAACAACTTAAACCATTCTCCTCCTCCACAAAGCGAATCACATCGCATAGCTGGGCACCGCCAGTTAAAATGCGTCTGTTTTTCCAGCTGAATCTGTCAAAGTCAACGCAATGGTAGCACTCAGAGAACAGAGCCAGCACAAATGGTGAGAACAAAAGAACACGTCCTCCCTACCAACCAAAACAAAACACAAACAAACAAACAAAAGCCTATTACTCATTAGGCTGATGCATGATTCCCAGCTAAAAAAAAAAAAAATAAATAAATATTTACTTCCATTTTCACTGCTGAACTGTGACATGGATTGTCATACACAATTACGCTCTGTAGGTGTTTGAGTGAGCATTATTTCTTTCTGCAAAAAGAAAACACTAGCTCTACCAAACAGCCTTTGAACTGGCTTTGTGGCTTCTCACTCTTTTTCTTTTTAATACAGAGCTCCAACTTAAAAGTATTTAAAAGTCTTCCTTTGCATTGCTTTATTTGCAAATGGGCTCAGGCTAAACCCTTGACTGGAGCAGACACAGTATGGAAGTGATTAAACTTTCGCTCTCATTCAGGTCTGTGGCAGAACATGATGTTGAATTACCAGCTTTGAAGAGCAGAAGCAGAAGGGAAAACTTTTATTCCCTGAACTGCTCAGGACTGGGGCCTCATGGGTGTTACGGAAAAGATGTGCTCTGAACTCTGGTCAGCAAATCACTGTTGCTTCCTTTGGGCTCTGCTTCGAGTTAGTTGGTGTGAGTAGAGAATGCAGATGCATGAGATGAGCTCTCCTAAAGAAGACATTTGCTGGGGTCACCCATGCACCCCAGCAGCCCACCCTGCACTTGAGACGTGTCCCCTTTCTCATTCTGTGGCTCCACATACCAGAGATGCTTACTGGCCTAAAGTCTCATAAGCCAGCCAGCACCTTCTAGCCACTCAGGAGCCACTTTGTCCCAAGAGCCTGCAGTGTAATATATCTTGAGCCCAGGAAAGTTATTCCTTCACAGCTGCAATTTAATGCTGTCAGTCCTCTCCTCTCTGCTGCCTCAATACCCACAGTGTGAACCCCACAAACACACACAGGATCCACCACATGAGTTTTCACACACGCCAGGAGAAGAGAAAAATTAAAGATGTGCATCAGTCAAATGTGTAGGGAATACTGGTGGGAAGAAGGACAAGGTCTGGCAAACCAGATGGGAGCCTGCTCAGGAACCGCTGCCCAAGGCAAGGAGATGTGGGAAGGAAAGGGAGGGCTTAGAAGCACCATCCAAATTTTTAAGCTCTGAGAAACTATACAAATTGTTACCTGCCTTCCAGGCAGAGATTTTGTTTTATTTTATTTGAATGTGAAAGCACAAAGTGACCTTGACACGTATAGACCCCCCAAGCCACAGTGAGATGCCACAGTCCAAAACCAAGGTAATCTCCAGTTCCCAACATTCCACTATTGTCATAGAAGCAAAAAATGGATAAATCAGAAGTATCTCTCTGCCACTGTCCTATTTAATGTCCAGATTCCTGATAACTGAATAGACCATATAATCATGATGGCCACCCTGTAGCATGGCTATACCTTCGACATTGTCAGAGTAACAACAAAACCAGAGGAATACAGCAATGACCTAGTTATTAAAGTATTTTGAACAACATAAATGTTCCTCCACTGATAGTCACAGGCAACTGCAAAA
Source organism: Podargus strigoides (assembly GCA_028020825.1). Taxonomy (NCBI): domain Eukaryota; kingdom Metazoa; phylum Chordata; class Aves; order Caprimulgiformes; family Podargidae; genus Podargus; species Podargus strigoides. The sequence continues at coordinate 10,710,374 of CM051619.1, read as the reverse complement.
GCACTGTTTTCTCAGGCCACAGTAGTGAAGTCATTTTGGGTTTTTTTCAAATAACTGAGTATAAAACTGTGTGCTATATACACATAGGATTTGGGCAATAGAGGCATATAGTGGAAACAGATCTTAATTAGGATTACAGATAGTGTGAGATTAGCAAATGCAGAGGACTTAATGAAGCTGTAATACTAAAGTGCTATTCATTTCATCTTCAAAGAGTTAACAGTCAACCAGACTGCAACAACAAACATAAGAGCAGTCCTTAGCATGTATTGTGCCCAATTCAGCAGTGTGTCCTATCAACTCCATTTAAATGAGTGGGGTTACTGACAGAAGACAGTGCACATACAGGAAAGCTCAGGAATGAATAAGTATTGGATTAACACTTTTAGACATGTTCATAAGAACATTGGCAACCCATGAATTTGCAAAACTAACCTGAAATTTCAGAAAATCTTCCAGATGTAGTTTATCAAACATGTAGACTCTTATACATGGACTTTCTAATTCTCTGCAGCTTTCTTAATTTTTTATACACATGCAAAATTTTAATTGTATAATAAACTAGATCTGCCTTTCTTTGAGTTTCTCTGACCTCTAAATTTCTCTACCTTGCTCTCTACTTAGCAAAAATGTAGCTTTTAAAGAACTGACCTTTTAAAAAATGTTATCAGTGCCTGGCTTGGTCTTATTTTATCTACTCTTTGCATCAGAGTATAAGAAACAAGAGCCTCACAGTTGCAGGAGGCTCTTGGATGCAATGACTACATCCCTACCAATAAACCGGGCAGCTCTAGGCCCCATTCTCTGGACCTAGGAGCAGAGGCATGCTGTCATAACATGGCCACATGTATTTATTAAACTCTCCTGGTCTCTAAAATAGGGATGCCAAATCCAAACTGCCTTTTCAACAGTCCCTGGCCCAGGCCAACTCCTGAACCAGGACCAGGAATAGTACACGAGGCTTTCAGTAAGCCCAAGCCAAAATCATGCCAAGGATAGCTCTAACAATTTAATGACAGCAACAACGGCATTCAGGGCCAAGGCAAGACCTCTGACACTGCTAATTTGTTAGTATAGACACTGCAAAGGCACATGGATAATTGCCCACAACAGACAGGTGATTCTTGGCGATACCCTGCAGCCAACACTAACACAAGTAGCCCCTCGAGCACAGTGCAGACTCCCCTGGCAGTGCTGCACTGGGAACCCAGAGATTTCTCTGCCCTTGGCATGCTGCATCCTTAATCCCACCTGAAGTGCATTGTTCTACATTTTTAAGGAGCGTATAACAGCACCACGACCTTGCTACTCTCCCCCTTTCCCCCGCAGTGCCCCTCAGATCATGCCATTACCTGCAGTGCTCTTCCAGCATCTCTGGGCTTACACATTTAGGCTAACAGAGACCTAGTGCTGTACAAAGATTAACAAGGCTGAGCATATTCACAGTACGTGGGCATGTGTCCTACTGAAGCCAAGAAGAACTACAGGAAAACAACCAAAGAAAGAATTCACTCCAGCAAGATTTGGATCTGCAGCACACTCTATTATGGCAACATCACGAGATTATGATACTAACAGTGCCTGAAATATCTGCTGCTGAAAGATAGATTCATATTAACAGCATGTGCTGTTTGTTGGGAGCATTGCGATAAAAACAGCTATTATATTGCTAGAAGTTTGATGCTTTATAAAGGCTATATGTCATGCAGTGGTCTTATATCATCAGTGGGAGAGACTGCAATGATACTTCTTGGCTTCAGAGAGGAAAGTCTAGCACTTAAATGGGAAAAGGTACAAAATCCCAGCATTTCACAATGTATTATCTACTTTTTTGTCTTTATTCTCCTGTCTTCCCCTGTCTGCTGATGACACCTGTCCTTTACCAGCTCACAAGGCCACTCCTGATGAGGCTGAGGGGGACAAACCTGTCATTGCTGTCACTTAGGGATGTCATAAGTCTTGCCAAGTGCCTGAAATATCTGCATAACCCCCCACGGCTCCTTCCACCCAGGGGCCATCATGCCTTATGCTAACATGACAACTGACTTGAGCTCTACAGCCCAATTTACACTCAGAGGAGCAGTAGATCATTTGGGGGCAACTGCCTATGGGGACTAATGAGCATGACTCTCCAGCCCAGTAAGCAGAGCAGCTGTGTGGAAAAAAAAAAAAAAAAAAAGGTGAGTTCTGGCTGCTATGCACTGTTTGTGAACTTCAGCACAAATCACTGCAATATCCCATGGAAGAACAGCAAGCACCACCTACTTTCTCTCTCCCTCTTTAATCTTTTCCTGATGAATGTGTCATTTTTTTCAGCCTCTAGGAGCAATGTCAAAACCAGGGAGAAATGCAGCTTTCCCCTCTTTTTCCCCTTTTCCAAGCAGCCTGGTGGGCAGGACATTTACAAGGAACGATGTAGGATTGCCTCTGAAGGAGGAGGTCATGAAACCCTAGTCACCCACAGGCTGGTTAACTGCTCTCGTTTCTCATAAATAAGGAGCAATAGGCAGCATCACTTTTACTGTGTATTCTTTAGTTGAACTGGTCATGACAACTGTGTGGTTTTTGTGGCAGCTTATAGCCAGACTGTTTTGATGCCTACGAGAACAACCATGCCCCCTTGGCCAGAGAATCTGGGCTGGACTTAAGCAGAAGGGCTTCCCTGGGGTACTCATCTGCAGGATGAGAAATGTAGGTGCATAGGAACTTCACTTTTAAACACCAGGATGGGTACCTACACACAAACCTTAGACATCCATCTATTTCAGAAGTGGCTTTGAGGCTCACACTTTTAAACTCAGCTTCACACTTTCTAGGAAGACCCACACTGTGTGCCCAAGGTCATTGGTAGTTCTGGCCAAATTTATATAAATAGGATAACCATTTTTTAACCTTTCTTTTACTTACTTTATTTAAAGTAACACTCAGGTGAGGATCTGGATATTTACCTAACAAAATCTTTCAGACAAGTCTAATTTTGGCTACTACAGTATTTCCCCACTTTAAAGAAAATCTTTTCTACTAAGACTTATCATATTCACATTTATTTTGGCAGTAATAAATAATAATTCTGACCTCATTGCTAAATTATTTTGTTTGCTATTCTAGCTGTTTGCTCACAGGATTATTAAGTAGCGCTGGTTTTTTTTCATACAGCAAACCACTTCTCCAAGGGTGACCATATTAAGACTACCTTCTCCATAAGAACAGGGCAGATGTAAAGCTTAACTCACTGCAATGACTCCTGTTGGGTTTGGATCAAGAACCAACAGCCCTTACAGGAGACTGATCAGGGAGACAATCTACTGAGATAAGCGCCTTCAAATTAAGTGTCCTCCCCAAGGACTGAAAAGAAGTGACCAGTAACTCTTTTCAGAACTACTAAAAGCCTACCATTGGCAACGGAAACCAGTAAGGTGGAGCACTTGTCCACAGTAACCCAGAACCGCTTAATCCCTAAAACCCCTTACATTTTTGGTTCTGTTAGCCAGGTTGGATACTCTTCCGTTTTTCTGTTCAGACACATCTCAGAACCTTGGTTCTGATTGTTGTTCTTTGTTACACCACAGCTCTGTGCCATGCGTGATTTCACGGTTCTTTTCCAGTAATTAACATAATACCAAAGGGCAAGGAGGGGTTGTGGCTGAAAATTAATGCTAGAGTAAAGGCCCATTAATCACAGCTTTCTACAAGTCAAATTAACTACAGAAGGTAGGACTGATAACACGACAAAAATTAGCTACAGAAAATTGCTGAAAATATGTAAATACAGCCTAAGCCTTTGGAATATTTGCCTTAAAAAGATTTTAAAATAACAAAACAATGTTTTTTGTTATAGAAAACAATTTGTGAGCTTTTTTTTTCTATGCAGTATTAGAAACAGAAGATCATCTTAGTGGATTTTATTTCTGTTTATTGGTTTCTGACCAGGAACTAATCTGTGAAGAAAAAAAAAAAAAAATGCTTTTGTTTCTGATGTAATCCTGTTGCCTACAGATGTGCATTTATTAATGAATATTTATCAACTGCTAGACATATAAAGCTAGAGGAGGGGGGAAAAAAAATGAAAACAACAACTTTCCCAATATAATTTCAGTTAAAAATCACCATGTCCTTAACATTTGACAACAGTTTGTATCTTCTGAATAATGGAAAACTTCTCTTTGGGGCTTTCATGCTGAAAGAAAAGGCTAAACACTTTTGACCGTACTTCAGAAGTCACTGAAGGCACTGGAAAGACTAGGACTTTGGATCATGTTGCAACTTTTCCCAGGAGAAGTATCTCTCCTTCTGAGATGGGAAAAAGTAACCACCATGTATAAAATTCGCTTATAGAGTAGACATAAAGAGAGTGTGATTATCTCTGAAAAGAAATCACAAAGGATCTTTAGTTTGCAATTTCATGTTTACAATAATTTCATATAGTAACTAAATAAACCAATTGTTTCATCAAGTGGAAGATATAACCTGATTCTCCTAGGAAGCCAATTAACAGTTCCAAGGGATTTGTGTAGGATTCATCTGCCATAGCTTACACATCTGAGTTTTAGTTGTCTAAGCCTGAACTAATCCCTAGGTTCCCTTTAGGGTCAAAGAGAGAAGTAGCCACCTATTTATCTTATCCTACAGTAGACACAGCGGTCAGGGCTATATGCTGGACATTCCTAATTCTCTGCCTGGGAGCTGAAGGTGAATATTTTAATTTTCAGATACAATTTTAGGTCTATGCAGTTGGGCTTGATGAGTCTCACTGTAAGAGTGAGCACTGATGCTTAGATCAATAAACCATACAAGAACATATCAGCCAAAAGACAACAGATCTGTGCTTTTTGTTGGCATGTGAAGAGAACAAGAAACTCTTTTTTAGCTCAAAACCTAAAAAAACCCCTACTTGGATGCTCACTATTTTTATAGACTACTGGAGGGGGAAACTATGCAGAAAAATGTCAAAGGGAAGGGAAAAAAATGAGAAAAAGGCAAGATTTTCTACCGAACATTTTTACTTTTGGAGTGGAACTCAGTAAAAGTCAATTCTCAACTGAAATTAATTTCACTATGAAAAGAAACAAACTAACTGCAGACAATCAATCAAAAGCCCAGTGTTCCTTCAACTCTTCAGACACATTAACTTAAAGCTAATTTCTTGAGTGGATCAAAACATTTTTTTATAAAATCTATTGTAATTTAAAAAAAAAAAAAGTTTTGACATGAAAGTATCTGAAATCCAAAGCAGATATTCTGCATGTGTGTGTGTGAGTGAGAGGGAGAGAGAGACAGTCCATCCGCCTTATCAAAAATTATGCGAGAGATTCAAATCAGGCCCTGACATGTGAGGCAAAAACAGATGTTTCAACCCACAAAGAGCTTTTCATAAACTGCCTGAGGTTTTGTTTTTCTTCCAATGCAAAAATGAAAATAAATAGTCATATTTTGAGAATTTTTCGGGGGGTAAACAAAATTGACCAGAAAGGCTTTATTTAGCCTGAATTGTTCTGGTTGTACCACAGGCGCTTAGATCCTCACAGCCACAGGGATGGTGAATGGTGGAAACAACTGACCATCACTGGAAACAGTGCATCATTTAATGACAGTTTTGCCCAAGGTTATCAAATTCAAACAGTAAAGGAGGAAGAGGAAGGGGGAAATGGTCTGGCAGAGCCCAGCATTGCTCACCCCCGTGTGAATGCAGAACGGCTCTCCTGCTCTCGGAAACATTCCTCTGGATTTGCACTGGAGTAAATTAGGGAAGAATTCACTGCAATAATATAAAACTGTTTACAGTTTTAATAGGAAAGAAGGTTAAAAATACAAAGGGAACAGTGAAGCATCTTTTTCACATTACCAGTGTTTTTAAAACTTTATCAGACTCAAATTTAGCTTTTAAATGTAGGTCAGAATCAGAACCAGGTTTCAAGTTCACAAACCCGCCCATGTTTTGTGCTTTCTGCTACAAAGAAGGGTAAGTTTATTAAATCAAAGTTCATGGAACTGGAATCTATAAACCCAAACTTACATATCCTGGTCATTGTTCAGTGTTGATTTGTTTTGTAAGGATTTAGAATCACCAAAAGGCAAAACAGTGTCTGAAAAGAAACACTGGGGAAAAAGAAAAAAAAATGGAAAGAACTTCTTAGTAGACCCAAAAGATTCAGGAAAAGAAATGTGCAGAAATTTATCTAACTCAGAGAAAGCTTATTAGTCCTTGGAGAAGGGAACACAAGTGCTATATTCCTGTAAAATTTGGAGGTGACTGAATAACCTCATGCTGGACCAAATACAGGCCCATTAAAATCACTGGAAATCTCTACATTGACTACAACAGGCTTTGGATCAGGTCTCTTTTCCTTTTTTAGGCAAGGCAACACAAGATGGGGTGAAATCCTATCCCCACTGAAGTCAACGGGAGTTTTGCCACTGACTTCATTTGGACCAGGATTTCACTCCTCCTCCGTTATCAGAATATAAAGTGTGTTTTTCGGATCTAATCTGCTGGTTGTAAAAGAAGACAGGAACAAAAAAAGTGCAACACCATCCAAAACACAGCATACATCATGAAATGATAATGTTATCATGTTTCCAAGTGGTGTGAGATACTCAAACAAAAAATGGCAATGGAACTTGACTGCGTATTAGAGGCTAAATTACCCAAATTACCTGCCAATGCTTCTTCATATTGCAAACTGTGGCAGAGAAATTCTGTGGCAAATAAAGAATCAGAAGTCAGGTTTCTAAAATGAATGACCTACCCACTCCTGCTGGCATTTCTGTGGTTGGTTATCTCATTGCACAAAAGATCTCAGAAACAAAGTGTTTGCATCTGATTTTGCATGCTTGATCTTCACTTTCCATGCCTAAATTTAAAAAAAATAATCCTCCAACCAAATGTGTTTTCCTTAAGGTATCCTTAGATGTGGATACATAAAAAAGAAAACCATCAAGTGGATGCCCATCCAGTTCTGCTAGTTGTTAGGTCTAGTGCTTTTTGGGGTTAGTGGTAGGGTTATGTTTCTTTCAGCATAGCCCTTGCACTGGCTCATTACACGGCCACAAAGTCATCGGTCTGGGATGAGCAATGCAGGGAGTGGGGTCACAACTTTCAGAGCTCACCTCCCATCAGTGTAACAGTCTTGTGAAAACACAGTTTCAGGTTGAACCCAGGTGCCGTTATGGAGAGGTGAGGAGGTGCAGCAGTGCCTGCCCCAGAGGACTCCTCCCTCAACCTCCCAAATGAGTCTGAACCTGACCTGCTCGTTCACTAGGAGCCAACCTGGGGAACACAGTGGAAAGCAAAAAAGGCATGTAATGAAACAAAACATCTGAAATCTCTCACAGGCCAGAGGCAGCCATACGAAAAGGGAAACAATAGGGAGTGCTGTCTTTTTCGGCATAGATTGCAGCACAGAGCCTTGAGACTGGGCCCCAGATGAGAGCGGCAGGATGCAGCTGACGATGTACTGACTCATGTATCCACTGACAAGTAGCAATATTAAAACAGAGCGTAAAGATGCCACAGCTCTGCGTGAGTGATTTGTCAGCCAGAGCAGACACAAGCGAGAGCGTTACAAAGCCAGCGGTTCCCAACTGGTAAGGCACGAGCAGACACAGAGCTGTATCTCTATACCAGAACAACAAACAAGGGCTTTGCCCCCCCACCAAACCCTGCCTTGGAGAGATGGTTGGCACACGCCAGGGGCCATGCTGGCAGTTTCACAGAAGGGGCTCACTGTGAACTGGATGGTCTCAGCCCCCCAAAGCCTTTCTAACTCCCTCCCAGGCCATCCTCCCATTGCTGCTATCACCAAATTGAGTGGCAACGCCTGAGGCTAAGGGCAAAAGAAGCATAAACGAGGACAGTTCTAAGTTCATGGTTGGACTTGATGATGACCTTTTCCAACCAAGGCTATTCTATGATTCTGTGATGACAATAAGGTTCCCTGAGGTGCAGAGCACAGAAACTCTGAAGGGAGAGTTGGTTGCAGCAAGTCTGTGGAACGCTGAGCAAAACTAGGAAGAGAGCAGAGTGGACAGGCCAAAACAAAACAGGAGACAAGAGGGGAGGAATGTGAGGTCCAAGAGGTGGCTTGGGGGCACACCACAAGGTGTGCTGAAAACAGTCACTTTGAAATTATTTCAGGAATCGAGAGCAAGCCCAGGATGTAGTCCCAAGGATGTAGTGGTCACTTTAGTTTGCTGTGACTTCCTGGATCCTCAGGGCTTACAGCAAAGCCAGACTGAAAAAGTCCACGGGGGAAAAAGCATTAAACATTTCAATCTGAGATGGCAAATGATACTAGGACAGGCCACATCAAAATGGAATAGGGGACAAGCTATACTGTTTGTCAGAGTTACATCTTCGTAGACAAATAGCTGGTGGTTTAGATACTGACCGCCAGGATATCAGGGGTGAGCTTCAAATACTGCCAGGTGAAGGCAGGCACAGTTTTGCAAGTGCATAAACTGCATCAGGCTTTTAAGTCTCCAGGCTTAAGCATCATCCCTGGAGGGATTTAAGAGACAGGTAGATGTGGTGCTGAGGGACATGGTGTAGTGGTGACTTGGCAGTGCTGGGTTAATGGTTGGACTTGATGATCTTAGAGGTCTTTTCCAGCCAAGGCTATTTCTATGATTCTATGATGCCCTGTAGCACCTCAGTTAGGAATGATGCAGGTGCAGAGCAGATCCAGCTGGGGTGGGAACAGAGACAGGGGCACAAAAGACTGCTGAGAAAACTGACAGCACCTGACCCCTTCCGCACCATGCCAGCAGATGCAGTGCAGAGCCCTCAACTTGCTGTGCCACAGGCACCACTGCCCTGAGAGCAGGAGGAGCAAGCATGCAGGAAAGCTGGGTGAGAGATAGGCACCCGAGTGGCAGTGCTGGGCTGTGCCTCCCACTGGTCCCACACTCCGGGCTCCAACAAGGGGGATGCCAGCCCATGCACGCGTGTCCGAGGGACATAGACAAAGGACGAACCGGCGTGCACGGCAGTTAGCCAGTATTACCAGTCGTGGACTGACAAATATGCAGGCCAGTCTGAAAGCTTTCCCCACACACACTTTTTTCCTGGATGTGATTTTGGCAGCCAGTTCCCTGGTAATCAGATCTCTTTGTCACTGTCTGTCACTATTAAGCCAGTGTTCTTTCACGCTATAATTGCATCCCATATGTAAAGTTACTCCTAAAATCTGCCTTTGATAATTGCTTTTTCTTCATTGTATCAGGCAATCATTAAAGACGCAGGCACAAGTGAAACAATAGACTGTTAGGATTTCTGTCTGACGCACTCCCATGGATGCTATCCAGTTGGCCACTCACAGCATTTTAAAGACAGTGTATATTTACCCACCCAGCTCAGCTCCAAGGTAAGCACCTATGCTCATTGCTAGAGTGGTGACAGGCTTTATTTACTTTTGCTGTAATAAAGTGAATTCTGCCACAAAAATGACCTTTGTTAACTGCAGGGGTATGCACAGGAGAAAGACTGACACCACAGAAGTGGACCATGGATCACAGGAACCTGCTACAGGAATCATGATATGACAGCAAAATGCAGGGGAAAAAAACACTTTAATTCCCTGCTAAAAATAGTAATGCTTTGGGTTAAACATAGCAGTATTGCCTCCACAAATGGTTTGGTGAGAACCCTACACGATGTGTCCAGCTCTGGAATTCACATTTTAAAACAGATCAAAAGTTGGAAAGGTCCTGGAAAACACATCTTCTAACAAGAAATGTAAAGAGTTCAATCAGTTTAGGTCCTCAAAGAAACAGAGACCAGCTTTTAAAGCTTCTGAAGTGGAGAGGCATGATATAAGCAACCCCTTCACTGTATCAGAGAAAGGCCCTGCGAGATCAATTGGCTGAAAGTGCAAATAGAAAAATGTAAACTGAAAATAGGACACAAATTCCTTACAGTGAGAGAGTAATTAATCACTGGAACATATTACCCAGGGAAGTGGTAAATTCATCATTGCTTGGAGCCTTTGAATGCAGATTGGATGTTTAAGTGACGTGCTCAGTAGTTCAACAGCAAGTCAGCAGCCACAGTATCATTCACATGTCTAAGTGTGAAATAATTCCAGTTCCTCACACTGCGAAACTGCTGCCTGGAATTAGGTGGCCCTTATCACACAGTAGGTCAGACAAACTGGGACAGTGGTACCTTTCAGCCCCAAAATCTATGAACCCTAAATCTCATTAACCAGTGAGCATTTCAGTTGTTTTGTTTGTCAGTTCATCTCTGACTTGGTTATGTTACACCTCATACACTTTTAATATGTTACAGTTCGACTGCAAGTAAAGTTTGCAGGTAAAGACAAACTAGAAAAGAAAATGCATATGTGCAGGCAACAGAGTCAATTTGCAACAACAATTTGAACTCTGGAATGCCTTACCTTCTGAGCGCCAGCTACTCAGTCTTAGCACTTCAGTAATTAATTATAGGAAGTTTTTGCTTACTTTATTTTTTAAACCTATGAATCATTTGTTGGTGAATTCATTAATCTCACTGCTTCAGTCAGTAGAATAGAAAGGTTTCTGTACTTTGTTAATCAGAAAGACCCAACAGGCTTAACAGAGGCATCTTAAATTTAGCTTTCCCTAGCTGACTGAGTACATTGCCTTAAATGGGAATTTTCAGTCTGTGGAGCTGCAGTCCCTATTGACCACACCAGAAGAAAGTCATTCTATAATGGAAGTATTGCTGGATAATATTATAAGATAAATCAGATCATATTATAAGATAAATGAGATAAATAAGTTAACTCACATCTCTGATAGCTCACAACGGAGTTTTGATACGTCAGAAATGCAGGATCCTGAACATTGATGGGTCAAAGAAACAAACAAGATCCAAAGGAAGTTTTTGAGGAGAGAGGACAGAAGGCAGTGAGCCACCAGAAACGTCAAAGGAAAAAAGGAAATGACAAAGCAGCTGACCATTAAAGGGGAAACAAATCCATGAGGTACTTGTATGTGACAACTATGATGGATAAAGGTGACTTGAATTCTGAACAGTAAAATAGTACTTGATCAGGAACTGCTAGTTATCACTAGTTTCTATTTACCTCATGTAGGCAAACACAGTACAGTCCAAATAACAAAAATACCTGGGTATTTCCAAATAGCTGTATTCTGACATTGGATAAAATTTAAGAGAAATTTGCTAATAGGAAAAATGTAGACAAAAATTATAAAAGACAGTGAAGAGTCCTTCGAGAGCTTGTTAGATGACCAGACAGCATATGATCAACAAAAAAGACAACATTGCCTGAAAGCTTGCCTTGGTTCAGTGATATACTGAATGCATGGAATTTCAAAAGTGTTATTCAAGAAATGGGAAAATATATCAAACACAAACCAAACCATACAGCTTAGCAGTTATAAAGAGCAGAAGATGTGTAAAAGGAAAAAAGGTAAAAGATCCTAAAGGAAAAAGTAATGTTTGGCAATACTAGTTGTCAGAAGAAATTTGAACATATTGAGATCAAAGAAAATGAAGGCAGATTTGCCAGTGACAAAGGCAAAATTCTTAATAGCAATAATGAAAACAAAGAAAAATTAAATATGCTTTCTGTTCGACCGTGATGTGTTTTAACCACCTAAGTATGATTAGACTATTTTCTATTTCAAAGACGGGGAAAAAAGGATCCGAGAGAGGGAATTGGATAATATCTAGTAAGGATGCACATTTTAAAGACATCAGGCTGGATAACTTGAACCCAGGGGTCCTGAAAGACTTGCCTAAAGAAATCACTGCTCACTTGTTGCTTATTGTTACTAAATCCCAGAACACCAAAGAAGTCTAAAAACACCAGATGAATGATCACCTTGTGCAAAAATCTGAGAGGGGCAAAATGTACCTACCAGAGTTACAACACTGATTATCCTCAAACATCAACCTCAAACAAAAGAATAAAAATCACATATGGAATTTAATTGATAACAAAATAAAGGAGAATAATATAATGAATACCAGACAACATGAAACGCTTTATGGAAAATAGTGTTGCTTAAACAAACTTGAGTTCATTCTCTAAGAAGTTTTTTTTGGATAAATGTAACTCTGTAGATGTAATAAAAGTTTATAGGGTGTTTGACTTGGTACCACACAACATTCTGATACAAAAATCAGCACTATATAGTACTAAGAAACTGCATACAAAATATATTGAGAATTAGCTAACATATACCTCAAAGTGTTTGCAGTAATATCACTAAAAAGGACTGTTTCTAGGAGGGTCACAAGATGATGGCTATAGACCGGAAAGTTATACAATACTATCCTCAAGTATTTGAAAGGATATATAAAATTACTGCTGATAACTTTTGCGGATGATGTAAAGACAGTTGGTACAGCAGAAAAATGTGGGGAGAGGACAACCAGAGTGAACTGAACTGCTAGGTAATCTGGGTCTGCTCAGTGAAAAGGCATTTTGTAAACTCGTGTGTCTAATTTCTATAAAACAGGAATGGTTTTCTTGAATGCAGCAGTTCTGATATGAATTTTAAAGCCAGAATGGGCCGTGTTGAGGTCCCAGCATCAAGCTGTGGCAAAAAAAAATGTTGCTGCAGCCCTAAGAAACCTGTTAAGGAGATGTTTTCTAAGATTAAATTCCTCCTGTAGATTTGGTGGAGTCAAAGCCACTACAGTGAAAAAAAGCCTGACATTTTTAAAGGATGTTGCACTACCCTTTTCCCTACTCCTCCCATGCCCAACAAGCACAGGCAGAGGCTGAAGAACTCTACTGCATATATCATCAATATATTATTAATGATCAATAAAGTTTTGGTAATTTGATGACAATATACCACAACCTTACGAGAATAATGTAATGGATTTCAAAAGGACCTTTAATCTACCAGAATACACAAGGACAACTATTTCCAATAGCCAAAATGAAACAAATTTTCAGTTAAATATTTAATTAATGTTAATGCTTGGATCGATCAAACAACAGAAGAAACAACACATGAAAAGGATGAACTCCCCAAAATAAAAGTTTAGATGCTTTACTGCTGTGATTCGGCCAATCATGACTTTTGGGCTCAGAAAGGGGTTAACTGAGTTATACGTAAAGAGGCCAAAACAGATGATCTCATGGTCTCTACTGACTTTAAACACTATGGAAAAGGACTTTGTGATTGGAATGAGATGTTCTCAGATGGGCAATCCCAAACTAAGGCATTAAAAACACATCACTGGAGAGGTTCTAATAAGCACATGAAAAGCTGCTGAATTTAAACTTTTGTAACTTCAAAATTACTGATCCAAATTTCTTAGATTTCTGTCAGTTTACATTATATTCCCTTTGAGGCAGGATTACTTCTTGCCTATCTATAAAATACCTCATGCTGAAGCTACTTGGAATTTTCCTTTCTCACCATGGAAAATTCTGACTTTTCATCAAAAAATGAAAAATGGAGAAAAATTCCATTTTCAGACAAAATGCTATTTTTCAGGGGGAACTTTTTCCCAAGAGTGGTCATTTTTTCACCAAAATAAATTGCTCTGTCAAAAGCAAAACTTTCATCCAAAAACCATTTTGACAGAAAATTTTCAACCCACCATATCTACAATACTGGTGGTGCTATAAATAAACAGATCAAAAACACATTCACTTTAATCAGTTACATGCCAGATAAAATAAATTATTCTTCCACTTTACCCTGAAGCTTATTAAGTTTGAGCTGTGTGGGATGGTTTAAAAAAAATAACGGTTATCTCTAGTTTGTGTTCTGTAGCTATGAAACTGGATCACCTTTCTATCTCGTCTGCCTACAGTGGTGACTGACGTTTGGACTTTAGCTTAATCTAAAAAAAGTAAATGTGATTTGTTTCCTACACATGGAAAAGCTAAATATTCCTAGTGTGCCAATCTCAACTGTGATATCTTACCACTATTGATAGAGCAGTGGATTTTTTGGGGAGCAGGAGAGATGAAGTTGTATCCCACACCACGTGAATGATCACGCAACTTGGTGCCAACCAGAGGCAACCTTTGCAGGTACTGACATCAAATCACCACTGGGTCAGGTTGTTATGAAATGTACCGCAGGTTGAAAGTTGCCTACAGTATGGAAAGTATGGGACTAAATTCCTCCATGCCAATTTCCAACTTGATTTCTAATTATCTTGCTTTGACTAATTTTTGTCAGAATTCATGTTATTTGCTCTACAGTCAGTCTTTCATTTCAGCTGCTGCTGAAGGAATAACACTTTTATTCTGCAGATTATCTGGTGACAGCACAGTATATTTCCAGACCAAAGTGTTTATAATCATAATTTTACTCCTGATAAACAATACAAGTTGCCTCATGACCTTTTCCTCTATGTAATAAAATCCTGTTTAACTGAAGAGTGGCAAAAAATTTCTAGGACAGCAGCTCCCTGTCTTAAGGTCACACATTTTAGCTATGCAAGTGAAAAAATAAAAGCTTACAGGTCACGTGTAGCACAGTGCAGTGCACACAACTGTCACCTGTTAGAAGTCACTCGACCATCATCCCTCCAAACCAGTCTGGATACCACTTTTTGTTCCTACAGGACAAAAGTTAGTGCCAGTCTAAGAGTGATTGTTCCAGGCTCCAAGAAAAACCCACAAGAAAAAAGAATGAGAACCACATGCAGACCTCTCCGAGAGAACATGCAGGAAGACAGAGTGCTGTTAGATCTCATTAGATAAGACTATCACAGTTGGCTAGCAGAAAGGAGAAGAAATTAGGTTTTGCACTCCTTTCAGTGAAAGTAAATAATTATGCTGGTGGAAACCCAGCTCTTTGTCTAAGGTTAATCATACCAGAGCAGAGTTTGTCCTGCAGTGACATGTAATGTCTGGCAATTTAAAATACATCTCTAACTGGCTAGGATAAAATAGGTCTGGGCCCAGGATTCTCAGGGTCCAGTGTGGAGAGGTGGAAGACCGAGCCCTACCTCTGGAGGTAACTCCACCCTGCAGATGAAGGTCATGGCTCCTGTGATGGATGAGGGCAGGCAAGCTCTGAGGGACTCTAGGACAACTGCTCTCCCTGAAAAGGTGGCTCTGAGCTCTGTCCTCTTCTTTCTTACCCTCCTTCTCTGATCTTTTTTACACTATTTCCACATCTCGCGTTTTCCAATAGCTGTCCATTGCAGGGGATCCATCAGCCATTCGCAGGTTACACTGCAGAAATAATTGATGTTCCAGACCAGGCTCTTGTTGGCAGCATTGGCTTTCATCGTTAGCTACCCATAGCTGCAGCTATACATGCAGCACTCCCTGAAGGCAGAGCCCACATCCTGCCCACAAAATGAAGCATCCCTGAAAGGGAAAAAAAAAAAGATTTGGATAGACATCAGAAAAGGGTTTCTGAAAGGAGGAGAAAATATAAGGGGTGAAATCTCAGCCCTTGCATAGTCAGAGTCTTGCCAGTGGTTTCAGCTCTTTCCTGGGCTGCAGTGAGCAGTGCCTGCTGAACCTTTGTCCTTTTGAGGAAGCAGCTGCCCACAGATGAGCACTGAACATCTGAGAAAATATGGTCGCACTGCTCATCCCAACTGTTTTTCCAGATGATAATTTATTCTTCATGAAAGACGAGATCCTAAGGACACAGACATCAGTATCCAAGGACTCCAAACAGTGTGCAGGACAGTGACAAGTGACAGGGGAGAGTGAACAATGTGTGGCAATAAGTAACTGAAGTGTTTAGGACATGGGATGGCAAAGCAAGAAGCCACACTTGCAGTGGTGCACTTGGTCAACCCCACTCCTTCCACACTCCTTGGCCAACGCTGCCTGGCCACAGGCCCAGCATGCTCCCCTGAAATTCAGGCTGTCAGTGTAAATTCAGAGGAGAAAACAATCCCAGTCAACAGCCATGAGAGTTCAATAGCTAGGATATGAACCTCAATGTTACCACTGATGTCAGCGCAAAGGCTTGGATAGGTGTTTTCAAACCAACCCACATCTGTCTTTCACAAGCAGCTTTCACCAACAACCCAGTCTCTCTGAAACAACACTCTGCTTGGCTTCTGTCAGGGATTTGTTTGCCTCCAGAAACCAGGATAAAGTCCTTAAAGTCTTCTCTGCAATTACTCACTCTACTGCCAGTTAATGCTCAGTACAAATTGCAGACCTTAAAATTCTGGATGAATCCAAAGACACAAAGTCAAAGTAAAGGGGGAAAAAGAACACGTCCTGGCAACCATCCAGTCACCAATGGAACTGGAGGAAACCCTATCATATGAATCATTTAAAAACAAGATCGGTCTGGACACAGCACTGGAAAATGTACCGTGGGGAACAGACTTGTATTGGCGGGGGAATGAACAGGATGAGCTAATCCTGTAGGTCTCTTCCATCTCTGGTTTCTGAGGGCCCAGTCCTCAAGGGACCTTGCAGGTTGGGCTCATGCCATGTTAGATTGTTTCAAAGAACATTAATACAAGAGCCACAATAAAGTTAGGACAGCATTCTCACAGGTTAACTGTTCAACTTAATGCAGTAAGCATCTTTGCAAAGGTCTCCCAGGCAATAAGACCTGGTTTAAAAGGTCAGAGTGATTTTGAAAACACTTGATGAAGGGTATTTGAGAAAGCATCTCTTCTTTGATGAGACAGAGGCTCAAGGCTCAAAAGCCCTCTCTGATACTGTGCCTGTTTGGAGCTGGGATTTTGGTTCAATGTATCACTAGAGACAAGGCCCAGCTGTGAAGTTTGGAGCTGGACTCAGTCTACTATGGTATCTGTTTACATCCAGAAATTTGGTTTGGGACGTTATCTAGTCAGAATATACTGGCAACCTGCCTCCTCCTATTCAAAACAAATGCCCTGGATATTGCTAAGCCCAAACATCAGTACGAAATCTTTTTGGGAGAAGGTGATGGAGTAGAAAAAGACTCTGAGCCTTCTTCCCAGTCACCACTTCACTGAACTGAAGTGTCACGGGATTGCTGTGATTAAGTATCAAAACCTGGGATCCACCCTGCTCTTTTCTGCTCATTTTCAACTCCCTGCATATAAATTTGACTGGAGAGGTGAGAACAGGCTTTTATCTACAAAGGCCATGAAATGAGTAAAGAGATGTGAGTTTTGTGCCTGGTTCTAGTCATCACTCACTTTCTCTCCCAGCTCCTCAACTTCTTTTTGCAGTTGCTACAAAGGAAGCAACAGTACCTACTTTTTGCAAAACACTTTTGAATTCTCAGCTAACTGGTGCTTTAGCAGTGTCGAGTGCTAGTGCGGCTAGCGAGGAGGAAGGAGAGGAACTGTTGAGGGTGGTGCAAGTGGGTAATGGGAGAAAACTAGAAAAGGGATATTTTAGGCTGGAAATCAGGAAAAAATTAACAATGAAGCCCATTAGACTGTGGAATAGGCTCCCAGAGGGAACTGCTGGCAGCCCCACCACTTGAGTCATTTCAAATAAGACTGGACAAAGCACTAGAAAATACACTGTAGGGAACAGCCCTGGGCTGACCTTCAGGGAGCGGAGGGGAGGGAGTGGGGGAAATGGACTGTGTGACCTAACGGGTCTTTTCCATCCCTAACTTCTATGAATCTGTTACTGGCTAGTGAAAAATGTGATGTAAGGGCAGCCTGCAGTGATTGGCAGACTAAATGAAGGTCAGGAGTAATTTTTTGGATGCCTTGAGCACAGCGCGTGTCCCAAGCACTGACCGCACTCACTCGGCATGTTTAGCCACCTGGCAGCTCCGCTGTAGCCAACCCAAATAGTTCATATAAAATTGAAGCGAAATAGCAAACAACCATCATTCTCAGAAATGTGCACTTTTCCTGGGATTTCTTTTTCTCTCTTTTTTTTTTTTTTTTTTTCCAGACAAACCAAAAACAAGTAATTGAGTTGAGGTACTTGCTGAGTGAACTCAGCTCGGTCAACGCTGACTGGTGTCTGGTGGAACCATTGCTGGAAACAAGAGGAAAGTCCACCTGCTGTATTTGGATACCAGCTCAGGCTACTCTTGGGGCAGCAGACTGCTCCTTGAACCTCACAGACAGGCCATTGTAAACATGGGCTAGAAAATCACCCTTGTCCCTCTGTAGACAGACACGTGTCACTCTAGGCTGTCCATGTTCCCTCCTCAGTGTCTTCTTTTCACAGAGCCTGTGGAAATAAAGCTGCATGTTGCAAGCACCTAGAAAGCCCTGACCAGATCTCATTCCCCTTCACTGCTAAAAACTCTCCGTCTCCCATGATTACCAGTGCTCTCCCATTCCTGAGGCCAGAGTTTGGTGGCAAAACTGCTTAGTGATTCATATGTGTTAGTTTTGTGTGTTTTGCTGGTGCACTTGGATTGCCGTTCCTGGTCTTGCCTTGGCCTCTTCCAGGCTCATCTGCTGGAAGGAGGCAAGACGAGTGTTGGGCCTTGCTAATGAAGAGAACACTCTAACTGGCAAAGGATCTTAGTAAGGCACCGGAGCAGAGATGGGATGAAAATACTTGGGCAAGAGGAGGTGGGGGAACTGGAATCAGCCAATAGAGGAAAAGGAGGCATGACTAACTGGAGTAAGCAGAGAGGAAAGAGTGGATAATTGCCGATGAAAGGAGAATACAGTGAAGCGGTGAAAAAGCCAGCGGTGTAGAGTTAATGCACAAGTGGTCACATCCCACTGAAACGCAGCTCTTCAGCTCAAGAGGATTTGCTTTGCCCTTACTTTGGAAGGTTGCCAAGATTTTATGCCAATTTTTATGAAGGCATTTTTATGGACTCCAAGCAGTGAAAGCTCACTGTACTGGAAGCACTCAGCACTCAGGGCATGACCTGAGAGACCTGCATGATCCCTGTGTACAGCCCGTCAGGCCCTTGGCATATGCTGGAGCTGCTGTGCAGGCAGTCAGGCTTCAGGAGGAAGCAGCAACCCTGAGCTCTCGCTGCATAATCTGAGGACAATTGGGAATGTAGCCCCCACTCCGTTCCCCACCAAAACCAAACACCACAGCTGGCTCCACGGCATCTCGGGAAGCTGAGGTCCCTCTCTTTGATAGTCCCTTTTATGGTCCTCAAATATAGACAGGGCAATGAATGTTGCCCCTTTTGACGATATGCCATAAATGGCTTCCACTGAATTACAGCCCTCTGAAAGTTTCCTTTACAGTTACAAGAAGAGGAAAGTAGAGAACAGGGCAGCTTTACTTCTTTCCTCCTTTGCTTACCTGGCAAAGTATCTGCAGGTTTATTTTTCTTCCCTGTGGTTTTGTTTGTCAGTCCAAGTATATCAAATCAAACATAGGTTTTGGTCAGGATAGATCTTGAAGGGAAAATGATACTTTCTCTCAATATTTTGTAGATCAGAAGAAATTAAACAACGGCTTTAATTTCAGTGGTATAAGCAGCAAGTGATGTGGGAAGGGGGATCAGATGATGACAGATAAAATTAATTGTGTGCAACAAGGCCAATAGACCAGAGGCTGCTATGGGAAAGAATGAGACCATTTGCACTGCAACCTACGTGAAATAGAAAGCATACTCGGCAAATTTAGCAGTGGGAAAAAGCAACGTTGCCTTTTCATAGATAGATTCTTCAGAAAAAATATGTGAAGATTGTGTCCAGGTCTTGTCCACCACCTGCCAATGTTTTTATTTTAAGTGTTTTCCTGTCAGAGAGGAGATAGGACAACTGAAGTCCACGTGATGTCATGACTGAAAGTATATTTAGTCATTGCATAAAATTGAAAATGTCAGGATGGACATGCTATTGATCTGTGTAACTTACAAAAAAGGAGACCTTTCAGAGCACCTCACAGGGACAGAGGACGAAGATTCCTGTTTTAGTTTAGGCCTGTCTTTTATAGCTATGCATCTAAAGTACAAAGGGAGAAATCTACAACCACATTGGTAGTTTTCAAGCTTTTGTGACTTGGACATCCCTAAAACTTTCCTAGCAGAGGCATGGTTCTCATCTAGAAAATGTATACTTAATGTGTGACCTGTGGCAATCTGCAGAGAGGAGGCTGAAAACCAGAGTGCTTTATGGTGGAGAAAAACAGGAGTTGTTCCTCACCATAGTGCACTTTCAGGATGAGCACATTCAAACACTGTGGTCAGGTTTATTGCTATTTCCAAACTTGATCTTCTTTCTGTCAGTCAATGTCAATGTCTTTGGCCCATACCTCAGAAATCAGCTTACACCTGCTTTCACATCAGACATGGTTGGACCGTCTCAGCTCAGGGCTCCAGGGAGCTCATTTGGCACCAGTCTTGGCCCTGTTAATAACTTTTCATGTAGTTCCAAACAAATCACATCACCTCAATATCCCCCCCTGCGGAACCAAGGGTATGATTTCTGCTTTTGTTCATATCTCTCATAGCTGCCGCCAGCATCTCTAACAACTGTCTCTTCACAAAAAGTCCTCCCTTAGACCAAGGCTTCCCAAAAAAGGTCAAGATTTCAGTGGAGAAGACCTCAGGTCCTGTCCCAACCCGCCAGCAAGCCCTCCCTTTGCACTCACCTGCAGTTTGCTGCTCTTGAACACAGTTTCCAAGCAAGAGTGAAATGCAGTTTCTGTCAGGCCAAATGCAGATATGAGAACAAATATGAATTTCTGTCTGCCCAAGACTTATCAAGCAATTCAATTTTAAATTTATTGAATATCAAAAGGGAAGAGGAAGAGGTCACTGAGCTGTTTCCCATGGTGTTCTCTTTCTACCTGAAGACAAGGCTCATAGGCATTTTGATAGCAAAACTCCTCTTTTTCCTTTTCAATCAACTAAATATAAGTCTTGCTCATCAGTGAGCTATGCTGGAGCAGCCTGTTTTGCATTTGATAATGAATTGCATACCATCTTTAGATAGAGATCTTTTGGACTCGTTTTTGGCATCTCTGAGGAAATATGCTCTCCACCTGCTGCTCTGTCCCATGCAAACACCATCCCCACAGCATGTTCCACTGTCACGGGCAGACTCTGCCACCTAGTGCATCCAGATGTGTACTGGCACACCCAAAACAGATGGCTGGACCCCCAGTCCTCACCTGGGACCACCTGATTTCTCCATATCACCCTTTCCTTCAGACACTGAAGGAAACACTCTGCCACCAGCAGCAGTTTTCCCAAGAGATGGAGCTGTGTAAATATTCTCCCAGGACCTGGATCAGTTCTCAAATAAAAGACATTCTCATTTTCATTTCCATTTAGAAGATCACATCTCTGTATTTCTCTGCTAGTAATGAACCAAGTAAGCAGACACAGGGGCACCTTATTTTGTTTTCCTGTACTACCTAGGTTATACCCCTTTGCTCTGGCTTGCTCACTCCAGCATCCAACAAGCAACAGTATTGTCTAGCTTTACTGTCTGTTCTTGGTCACTTATTCTGTGGGGTTTGCTCTGTCCTATGAAATGAATGGTCCTTCAGAAAGCCCTCAATGCATTACCTGTGCTTCCAGTCATAGGTCAAGCAGTGTGGCTAGCGAAAAAGGAGAAAGTGTGCAGCCAATGACTGTATTAGAGATTGTCAGCAAACAAAATCGGACTTAGGTGTCCATGTGTGGCCTGACTCTCCTCCACAAAACCGAGCTCCTCATTGTGAGCATTACACAAAAAATCCCAACTTCCTCTGAAAAATCAGGTCTGGGCCAGTGTCGGAGAGGGAATACCAAACTGGACGCAAAAGATACGATATTTGACAAATTCTGTTTATCAAAGCAAAATTCTCGTTTCTTTTTACAAGAACAGTTCATAAATCTTCAGCCCGGGTTTGAAAGTCTTAACTCTTCCATACTTTCCCCCTCACAGAGCCAATAATCCTGCGTTACGACAGGACAACTCTCAGCTTTTTGTGCTCTACACTGAACAAATATCTACTTCTTTCCTCACCTCTCATCTCTGGGAGGAAAGTATTCATATTCCTCCACAGTAGCAATATAATATATCACTTCAATCCTTCGTTAGCTTCCTAATCCAATTCGTGTCATTTTCTCCTCTTTTCTTCTGTTCTGTGTTTCTAACCTTGTGTCTAGAGAAAAGCCCTCTTTGCCATCTGTTTTTCCAGCAGTCGACCAGCCTTGCCAAAATTTGCACCTTTCTTCCTCTCCATTTCATTTTCTCCCACAGTTCTGACACTAAATAGACTCAAAGTAGTAAAGCAATGTACATAAAATGACTTATCAATATCCTTAGTAGATTCTCCACCATGTTTGTGGGTTTTATTTAAGAGCAGAGCCAAATTGCAGCAACAGGTGAGCAGGGCTGAGCCCCAAGCAGTGGGAAGGGGGGATCCACAAGCTGCTCATGCAGTGCCAGAAAAGAGGGAGGTGTCCCTCGGAGCCACAGCACAGCTCAGCTAGATGCCTGGGTAATGTACTGATCCTGCCCCAAGGGAAGGATTGGGGTTGGTGGTGGGGCACAGCTGGAGTGGGAAGCAGCTCATGCCCCATCACGATGCTCCTGGCAGCAGAAGCAGAATGGACTTCCCAGGTTTCCCCTCCAGCACCGTGCCTACCCACAGCTCCCTCCCCATCCGCTTGCTTTAGTCCCCTGAGATGCAGTAGGACAAACAGGAACTGCACAAATAGGGATGTGTTTCTCACCTGGGGGGTCTGCTGCTGTGTGAAGCACAGCTGGGGCTGTGGGGCTCACACCTCCAAACCTGGGGGAGCTGTAAGGAAAGTCCAGAGGGGAAGGGGTGGGGGGGCAAGCAGAGGGATCCCTTCCTCAAATGACAGTCCCTTCAAACTTCCCATGTTTCTCAAACCCCTCCTGCCTCCAACTCAGAACTCACCGAAAGGTTTCATCACTGCCACCCCCTGTCTGGAAAACATGACCTTTCCTCTCCATCCCCTACCTGAAAAGCTTCTACTCCTGAATCATACACCTGCCAAAAAATAACTTTAATCACCTCCATATCTTCTCTGCAGTCCTCCTTGACTTTTCCTAAGCCTGTTTGACACCTGTGGTCTCCAAAAGCTCACTGATCTCACACTTGCCTACTGAAGTCCTCCTGACTGGTCCCAGCATCCTCACCCCCATCTCCTGAAATCCCCTGGCCCCTTCCAGTCCTTCTCCTCTCACAATCCATTCTGCTGCTGCCCTGAAGAGAAATTTTGCCTACACTGCCAAAAAGCCTTCAGCCATCTCTGATCACAATGGAAAACTTTCTTCAAGTACTCTCTGTCCCAGCTGTAGAAAATCCTGTGGGGGCTATTCACTGACCTCCATAATGAAACAGGTCAGATTAGATAACCACAATAAGCTTTCCTGGCCCTAAAGGCCTCCTGCAAAACAAATTGCTCAGTCTAGCACATGTAAGAACACGGATTAATAAGAACTTTCAGGGAGGTCAAACCCCATGTTCCTAAAGCCTCTGAAATTACAGATACCAACAGCAGTCTAAACCTACAGATCTAAGAAGGGAGGAAAACAAGTGTAGTGCAAAGGAATGATCTCTGTAGCTCTGATAATACCACCATTACACCCATATCATTTGTTTTGTATAATTAGACAAGTTACACAGACATCCCGTATTCCCCAGTTTGAGCTAGCAAAATGCCAGTGGACAAGGAAAAAAAAAACCACAAAAGTTTATTTTTGTAGGAATAATGCGATGACACATTTTCAGCAATATATACTATATCATCAAGCCCTCATTAGACAAGCCAAATATTTTTGTATAATTTCTGCAATAAAATATGAAGGCAGCAACATTCAGACAGAGAGGCTGGCTTTTGTTAAAGTGGGGCTCCAAGAATAACAGCTTGTGAATTACCAACACCATTGTTTGGAGGAAGAAAGTTGCTTGATATTAACAAATTCATTAAGCCAAAACTGACATGCCTGTTAAAGCAGCCATTAGCAGTCTCAATCTTCATGGACTTGTGTCCCAAATGTACTAAATAACGCCAATCATGGGTATTGTGTGAAGTGCTGTGACAGAGTAACCCACAACCGCTGGGGCACGGATACGTTTTCCAGCAGATGTTAATGATGATTTATGACTCACATTTCTTCCGTGTACTATGGCACTCATACAACTCGTTTGTGCTACATGCTTGCAAGAGTCATTTCACTCATCCATAATACTGGTGAAATGCAACTGCCTCTAAGGAAAAAAGCAAGCAAGGGCTGGAGCTATTACAGTAGCAGCACACAGGTGTCTGGAACAGAGGATGAGGAAGACTTTCATCTGCTAAAGCCCAACTCATCAGAGTCTTCAAGCCTCTCCGTAACTCATTCCCTGATCACCCATCCCAAGTTATTGGCCCAGTGGACAACTGACCCACAGAGCATGTCAGTGTTGCCTCTCTCAGACAGGGACCATGCACAGAGACAGGGCATGAGCCCAGACCTAAGTGCAGGCTGGGGCCTCAGCACATGGCAAACCTTTCTTCTTTCTCCAGTAGAAACTGCCAAGAGGATTTAGAAAGATGGATAGTAATTTGCCCAGGAGAAATTTGGCGAGAACACCAGCATGAGTGTTCCAACGCCTCTGATAGACTTCGTAAGATAACACAGCTTTAGGTACACAGTATCAGCGCCTGGCTACACAAGTGCAAAGTTTATTTTTTTGTTTCTTGATCTGCTTTGCTTTAATCTGAAGGACAGTTTCTCCTTCTCTCCATCCCATATCTTTGAGAGATCTGATCCCAGGTAACATGAGGAAAAAAGGGTTTGCACAGAATTATCAAGGCAAATTACAGCAAAACATGTGGCAATCTGTATTTAAAGCACCTACACTGCGGAACATTCATTTTCCTTGTTATCTACTCCTTTTCCAAGGGAAGTGCTTCAGTCTTCTACCTCAGCTGAAACTCCCATTAGGGCAAGACATATCCAAAATCTCATTTTTGCTGTGTAAAACTATCAGATTAAACAGTCAGATCTGGATCTGGAAGGTCACAAACTTGAGTGAACATCAAAATATGACAATATTGTGCTGGAAATGCTCTTCCCATTCCTTAAAAAACCATTAAAAGATCAAAGCTTTTACAGATGCATCTAATGGAAGCAAATCATTTAAGGCTTAGATTAGCCAAGGTTTAGCCCAGTTCACCAAGAAATCTTTCTTGAAGCTCTGATAAACCTGTTTTAGACAAGGATCATTAAAATTTTCACCTTCTTACCTGTGCACACATGGTTTATTTCTCTCTGAAATAACACTTCATTGTCAAAAGAGATCCCATGAGTATTGTAGAGATGTGCAACTCCTGTCACAGATAACCAACGTCCTACCACACCATTTATGGAGCACTGTCATCTGGAAAATGTTTCTTCCCTGCAGTAGTTTATAGCTTATATAGAAGAAAAATGTCAAGTTTGGAGTGACAGAGACTTTTAAGTAAGAAAGAAACTCAAGGTTCACTTTAATCCCTACGTCCCCGGGAAACCCAGCTGCCAAATATCTGTCCTACTCAACAAAGAAAGCCAAAGAAGCCTTACTCCTACATGTCACTGTCTTTTACCAGTCAAACAGAGCTAAGCTTTAGCTGGATTAAAGTAAAACTGCACAAACCGCCAGAGACACATTATCAAACAAACCCTTAGACAGCAAGGAGACTACCATGGCAGGATCAGACAGAAAAGACAGCTCAGTGTGTTATGGTTCTGTGTAACCAAAAAGTAGTATGAAGTAGCAGCAAATCATCTGTGTTATTCCTCCACCCTCCTCAGGGAATGCCTGCCCCGATGAATCCAAATCCACTTCTTCTGCAGATCTTTCAAACAGCCAGCGGAAAACCTGCTTCCTTCTTGCTGGGCCACCAGTGACATAACCTGACACCAAAGCACCCACTGTCCCAGCAGCCCCTGGTAACAGCAGTAAGAACAGGATGCAGATACCTGTCATATAACCCTGTCCTGTACCAGTACTGATTGATAACCTATGCGATGTGTCTGTGATCTACATACAGATCCTAGTGCCCTGTATAAGCACTGCATTTATGACTTCTGCTGTCACTGTCAGAAGAATGACATGAGACCAAAGACCAAAACACAGTAGCCACCATTAAAAACCCATTACATTTTTTCAAGAAATACTCTGTTGCAATTGAGAACAGAAAGAAGAGTAGATAATAAGCCACAGTACTTTATGCTAAATAACATTATATTGGCAAACACAGGAAAATATTGGCATGGAAGAAAGCTCATGCTACCACCACCCCTTTATTGCACTTGTTCTGTGTGTTCATTAAAGCTTATGGCCTGCAGGATACTTACTCTAGAATAACTCACCAGGATAAACTCTTGCAAAATAGCACTATCAGTTTTAGTCACACCAGAAAACAAACGAGCAAATTAATTGCACAATAGGGAAGCTTGTTATGAAAGGACTGAAGATGATGCTCTAGAACTTCTCAAGGGCATACGATTTGTAGTATTCAGTTGAAACAGCCCCAGAAGATTCTGTTATTTGGAAATGTGGGTAGGTTTCCTGGTTTGTCTCCCACTTCACCGAATCCCTCCATTTACTCACTCTCTCTGCCTTCAGTCCCACGTGTAGCCGCTGAGTTCTGGCACCCTGTCCAAGTCTCCTCATCCTGGGAATACCGACCCCATTGGTTCTGGAATCAGAATGACCACACGGCACTTATAACATTTCCAGACAGACATAAATACACAGATTAGTCTTTTCTGCATTTTTCCTCATAAAAACAACAGCAGCTTCGACGCGCGTTGGCACAAGCACTGAGATTAAGTATTGCAACCTGCTATTGTTGGCAAGGTTGCTCTGGCTTCTTCTGCTTTCCCCACCTCCTTGTAATCCTCTCTTCTCTTGGAGAGTAGTTAAATGCTATGTCCATTCATGTCACCACGGAGTAGTCTTGGCAGATGCATGCCCCAAGGCTGGGATGTTTTTATGAGAACCGTTTTCATATTTCACTGTTTGCCTGGCTGATCCTTTATCTGTTCTAGCAGTTATACAACTAAACACACTGAACCCTCTGTCAGATGATTACATATTCCATGCTGAATTGCAGGATATGGAAATACTGCCAAACACAGTCCTGGTCTAACTCTGTCAACTTCAGTGTGCAGCTACGAATGAATTCATTCCTTAAACTCCTTCACATTGGCCTTTGAGAGTAAATAGAAGCAAATCAACAGAAATATGTCTTGCATTTTGTGCATCTATGCCTTTCTAGACCCAAAGGCTCCTGTGGATACCCTCTAGCTCTGAATGACAGGCTTGTATGTACTACCCCTCTGCTCAGAGTATGTATTTAGGATGTTCGAATCCCCCAATTTAGAGCTGAAAGTGTTTCAGTGTAGAGGCAATGCCAGGCTCCTGATGAAAAAGGAACAATGACAGCGGATGGAGCCCTTCCCTTCACTCCTTGCTGTTGACCCAGCAGAGCCGGGAGAGAGGTGGAGATGAGGCAGGCAGGAGCAGAGGAGCTTGTTTCCCTTCTCAACTTGACAGCATCCTCCCCGTGTTGCCTGCTCCCAGCTACACAGCAAGAGCTCTCCGTCCTGACGGCAGCTGCCTGCAAACACTCATTTGCTTGTGTAGAAAAATTCAGGGGATTTTTCAGGTCGCTTTTAAACATCCCCAAGCACAAGGAAAACATAAAGTGTTTTTTTCTGCAGAAGTTTTCATTAATTTTTAAACTCATGATTCCTTAGAGAACTGTTTCAGGAGAAAAATGCTGATCTGATCTATTCCCATGTCATTCCACTATTGCTCCTGTATCAAACAATTAATATAGCTTGAGAGTCTGGTTTGCATGTGATCAGAAGTGAAGCAGAAGATAGATGACTATAGCAAGAGTTCAGGAAGGGATTTTCTCCACAGGAGAATCCTAAATGGAAACGGACATGTGGAAAGAAGGAAAAGCAAATGTATTGTTCATATGTTTCAAAAATAGCTATCAAAATGTCCTGTACCTGGGATTTCAAGGTGTTTTCCAGGAGTCTCTGAGTCTTCCTATTAATATTGCCACCCAGGCACCTTCCAGCCATTTTAGCCAGTTTTATCATGTGTTTCCCTGCTGGTTTCAGTGGTTTCATTGCTGTTACGCTGCTCGCAGCTGCCCACATGCAACCAGTATTCTTCTGTATTCAACACCTGGAAGGTTTATTTATTTAGTCACGTTTTGACATGAGTGGCTGCCCCATCTCCTACCAGTGAACAAAACAACATAAAGAGGACAAAGCAAGAGAAAACACAACCATAAAAAGGTGGGAAGGAAAGTTTTCAGCAGGAAAGCACTTCAAAAGTATCACAGAGAGTGGCTGAATAATCGTCCTAAGCATCCCTGGGTGACTCATAAATTGAATTGCTGAAAAGAAAAAAAAAAAGAAAAAGACAAGTCCTGCTAATATTAGTTTTTTAATCCTCAATCCCTGAAGATGGGGGATCACAGAGTGGTTCCTCTTCTTAAATCATTTTTCCCCTGCATGGCTTCTGTCCAGTCCCTCACTATCCCGGCTTCTCTGGACCCTAATAATAATTTCTGTGCACAGCAAATTTAATGAGGACTGCATGTTACTGGCTATTTAGTTTGCTGTAGCTATAATTAGACATCTGACAAAAACTGGCTTGTTGTGTGCACTTTTTTTTTTTTCTCTGATTACATATCATATTTGTTCTATGTGCAAGACAAAAGATGATTTTTCTTCTTTGTCACTCTCCAGACTCCTCAAGGGAGTTGATAACTGCATTGGCTGCTTTCTGCCACTTACCTCACTACTAGTAATAAGACATTGTCATCGTTACTAAGCTGATAAGTGTGTTGAAATGACATGCTGAGGAATTCAGTCAGCCTCCTACCTACGCCAGTGTTTTTCTCCCTTTTCGAAAAAGTGTTGCCTTTTTGGGGGAAAAAAATGATAATCAAATATTTTAATTTTGAAATGTTATGCTGGTTGTTTCATGGTAACGGTTGGATCGTGTCTCCCAACGCGCCGTGATGTTCTCCTGTGTCAAAGGGAAGCAGTGCAAGGTGGGAACTCTGCAGCTACAGCAGGACACAGAGATCAGGGTCAGGCCCACATGAGAAAGAGAGGACATGAGGGTGGCCTGAAATAGCACGTTCTAATGATGTTTTTCACCTGCAGTATTTCCTGGCTTTACCCAAATCATTTCCTTTTCCATATAGAAGACCCAAGCTTCCCATGAAATTAGAGACTTTTAAGGAAAAAATCAATGAAAATGTTTTCAAACAGAATGTGCTAGCAGAACATTTGTTAGTTCACTAAAATAAACACATTATCTTCAGTAATCACTGACAGTAATAATTTAGACTTAAAAAACAACCCACAGCAGATATTTTGAGTGAGAAGATGCCATTTCCAAGACAATTACTTTTCTAACCATAGTTCAGGACCATACCAACAACAACAGGCTCTGAAAACTATCTGTACAAGTACATAAAGCCATTCTTCATCTTCAGTTCCCTCAGAAGAGCTAGCAGAGTATTATTACCAAGATAAATGAGTAAAATGAATTCCTGAGAAATAAAGCCCAATTTAAAAAAAGCAAATAAGCAAGAAAGGACTTTTGATCCCTAGTCTGTGAAATCTCCCAGTGAAGGCAATGGAAATTATACTCATATTAGGACAAGGTTTCTACTCTACCAAAAAAGGCCACAAATACAGACAAAGGTCAGGTGGCAGATACTTGCACTCCTCACAACCTGGAGCTGTTGCAGATCACACCACACCTCTCCAGCCAGAACCTGACCAGAAAAAGGTAGACTTTTCCTCCCAAGAGAAGCAGAAATCTTCTATAAGCTTCCCACCCAGATGTATGGACTGGAAAGGTAATGTCTCTGTGGACACCAGCCAAAAGCGGCATCATTAACACCAGGCTTTATTTCATGGCATCAGAGGGGCAGTGGAGGGAGGTAAATGAAGCCTAGAAGGACACAGTTTTCAGAGAAAAGCCGTGTCATAATTCCACCATGACCAACCCAACTACACATGTACTATCAGGTCGCTGCTGGCAAGCAAGCAACAAAAAGTAACTTTCATTTTAGCAGCTTCCACCAGTTTCTACCTTCCTTCCTCTGTCAAGAATGCCCTGGCTATTGCTTAGATAGCACATGAAAAGCTTTCCCACTGTCTCTCCTGCTTCCTTTCCCTGTTCTGTAATTCAGCACAGCCCGAGCACCTTGTAACTCTCAGAAATTACACCCCAGGGTATAATTCCTAGCACCTTCCCAGTCCCCCCAACCAGCTGCCCCCACTTGTCTTTTGGGCAGACCTCCTTGCAAGTCAAGCGGGTTGGTAAAAATAGTTCTCCCTGTCTGCCCCACTTCTGATTCATGGTCCACTTAGGTAACGTCTCTTTCAGTTACATGGAATGGCTGGGGCCTCCTGGACCCCAGGGACATTACATCTTCATAAATAAGGAGATTTATTTACAGATATAAATCAAGACACAACGTTTAGAACATGCTACAGGGAAACAGTAAAATGCAAGGAGAAGGGAAAAAGAATAATCAAAAGTCGAGGATTCCGGCCAAATTCTTCTTAAAATAGCTCTTCCAAGACATAGTGAACATTGTATCAAACTCACACAGGATCTCTAGCCAGCATCTTGGCTTCTTTCATGACTCATTTCACTTGGGCTGGGGAGTAACAATTTCCTCCCTAGCCACTGACTAACATGGCTAAGACTAGGTAGATAGAGTTCAACTTGTTGTGCTTGATCAGGTCCCTCTTTAGGGGAAAAGAAGCATTTCATCAAACGCTACTGTACATCAAAATGTCAGCATCAAGGAAATCACCCTCCTTCCCACAGCCCCACACACCCCCACACACATACATACATGCTCAGCCCGGCGGCCAAGCCATCACCTGCTAGTGTTAACATGCACACTAGCAAATACAGAGCAGACATCTGTTCAGGATGTTGCTCATTGGATTAGTATCTTCGCACAGCGATGCCTGCAAGGCTTTGAAGCATTTATTTTCTAACTCTGTGCTGTCTCCTAGTTCAGGGTGGTTTGTCTGTGAAAGCTCCTCGTGCTGGTACAGCCTTCATTGGCATGAATTACTCTGGTTCAGCACTAAAGCAATGGTGCTAATAGGGAAAGACAGCCTTGTGCAGACAGGTAGGATGAAGCCCACTTCTTTCAAATATTGCTAAGTGGGGCATTGTGAAGTCCTACATGGGTCCCCTGCATAGGAGAAGGTTTTGCAGATTTTGCTGTAAACAATAAATAAACAGTGTATGTACCAGGTTCTGTTTGGCAAGATGGTCACCATTTCAGAGAAATCAAATAATGATTTGGAAATAAGAAAAACCACAAGTCAGTTACAGGGTCTCATCTAAATTATACTAAAGTTTAAAAATGTTCCTCAGAACAAATGCCAAAGCAAAGTTTGAGTTTTCACTGTGATTTCAGAACACAGGCTGACGCAACTCCCTCTGAGGGCATTGGTAATTTCTTGAGATTGGCCTCGGAGGTAATTAAAAATTAAACTGGACAGTGACTGCCAAGAGGTGGTAAATGCCCTTGCCAAGTCCCTGCTTCTCTGTCCATGATGTTGGTAGCACAGGAACAAAGTCCTGGACAGGACACTGCAGAGGTCATCAAGTCCGGACTCCTGCGACTGCACACCACCACACTCACAAATGTCAATTCTTCCTGTGCCCATCAGCTTAAAAAAAACAGAAAAAATACATTTAAAATACATGCAGGATAGACATTATCCTGGACTTCACCTCAGGGGGCCATGAATAACACAACATCCCAGCATCATCATGTGTTCAGCGTAATGGCCTTTTCTTGTGTGGGCTGAGACCAGGCATACTCGTGTGATTTTCGGAATAGTCTGTTCCACGTGCTGAACTTGGGCCTCTCCTCCATGCCATCGGCACTGCACTGGCTGGGTGCACTGGCTTTGGGGACCTCTCACCAGGTGCAGAGAAGGTGTTACAAAAGTGGGAAATGGAAGGAAGGAAGGAAGGAAGGAAGGAAGGAAGCAAGCCTGGTGGAGTAGACAGTGACTTGCCCAGCCAGCTGGCAGGGGGCACACAGGAGGACCCACACCCCCAGACAATCTCAGAGGAAAGGCTGATTCCCCACAAGTTCTTAGAGCCACTAAGCCAACGATGGAGCATTTCCCACGCACCAGGACATGCGATCGGCAGGACAGGCATTTGCTCTACATCAAAACAGGGGTGAAGTCTGCAGCCAGTGCGAGAGCAGAGCTGCTGCAGAGCACCCAGGCGCTCTCTCGTGTTTATTGCCCACGCTATGTGTTTATCCTGAGCAGCTATTTCACAGCCATCGCGCTGTGGTGGCTGTGGTTTGCGGCTTGCTGGGCTGCCGCAGAGCGGGGAGCGTGGTGGGAGGAGGCAGGGATGGCCGACACTTCATTCAGTGATTTCAGGCCTCATCCAAGGCTCAGACTTTGAAACAAGACATTGGCAGGCCTGTTTAGAAAAATGATTTCATCCATGTATGAATTAAGCCAAAGAACACAGTACTTGTCCCTTTGGTGTTTATTTTAAAATAATTATTACATGTTCCCTTTTCTTTCAGGAACATTAAACACAATGCTGCACATGATTTTGTTCAGGAGGGTTGCAGATGGCTGCGACGAGGGAAAGTCAGTGGCAAACACTGACATATGCACTATGGCAAGTACTCAAAAATTAACTCCTCATTCCCTTCAGCCCAAGGAATGCTGAAGTCCGATACTGTTTTTGGGGAAACTAGGATCAATAACAGCTAGTTGGTTTATTTGGTTGCTGATTTTTGTAGTGCTAGGCCACCAGTTCTGTTACATTTCTAGTTTTTAAATCAAGTGCAGACTTTTACAACAAAGTGCCAGCATTTGGTAGCAAGAGAGGCTTCCCTCGTGCAGCTGTCCTCTGAAAAACATACAGCGGTTTGAAAATGTGGTTGTAAAATGCGGACAATGTGCACAGGAGTTATTAATGTTCAC
The DNA here is from genome assembly GCA_028020825.1 of Podargus strigoides. NCBI lineage: Eukaryota > Metazoa > Chordata > Aves > Caprimulgiformes > Podargidae > Podargus > Podargus strigoides. Next base: position 10,677,547 of record CM051619.1, on the reverse strand, counting down.
AAGAAAATGTGCTGCTTCATCTCCATTACAGTCATTAACCACAGCTGTGGTTTTGCAAGCAAGGAAATCTACCCTCATTCTTAGAGCTCAGATTTGGATGTTCACAAGCACAGACACAGGTAGTTCCTAGAATTCCATTCCTAGCTACAATAAGAACATACACAGACACTGGAAAAAAGACTTTCCTTTATCTTAAATAGACCTAGCACATAGACTGCAGAAGGAATTTAAAACAAGGTTTTAATGTCAGATGTTTCATATGGACCACATTTCTCACTGTGAAAAGGGAATAAAAGTATATATATATTAAAAAAAAAAAAAAAAAGAAAGACAATACACTGTCCAGGAAAACAAAGCAAGCCAGCCAGTTCTACAACCATTTGACTAGGAGACAGGTCCAGAGTTGTTCCAGTACTGGCAGTACAGCTAAGCCAGAGTTCTCCTATAAGCCAGATGACACAGTTGGAAAAATATATTCCAGAGCTTGTTATCCATCCCCTGGACCTGCCAGATTTGCCCATATGGGACCACAGGTGTTGGCTCAACCCAAAGAGGAAAAGGACAGAAAAAGGCAGCAAGATGAAGAGTATCAGGAACTGGAGTGGCAAGTATCATCAAGCCAGTGCTGAAGTTGCTACAGGTGCCAATTTCTGACGAAACGGCTGTGATCTTCATGAAATCCAGTCCAGGTAAGAAGGTGCTTACAGATACGTGCATGGGTCGATGTTTACAAGACCAATATGTAACCTGCAAATCCAGCCTGGGATGCTCCATTTTTGCACATGTGTGAACACGGCAGCTGTCAAACATTTGAGGGTACAGAGTGCTAGAAAGCACAGCCTTCAGCTTCAGTCACAAAGGGCCTCTTTTGGGCAGCTTACCATGAAGAAGCAATTCCCTGAGTGCTGTTAAGAGAAGTCTACTTATAGTGGTGTGGACAGGCCAATGTGCTCTACCCCAAATTCCACGCTGGCCAGATGCAACCCAGCTTCCGTCTGGAAGCTGTATAGCTGTATTAGCACAGCAGAGTGCCCAAACTAACTACCATGCTGAAAAGTAGGATGTGTTAACTGGAGAGCTTTGCCGTGTTAACATGGCTGTGTGGCTTCTGGAGCTGAGACCAAAGGAGCTGAGGTCTCTCTGAACCACACAGATGTAACCAGGGAGGAATTTGCTTAGCACCTGCGCAGGTCTGATCTTTCTTACAGGTGAACAAACTAAAGCAGAGTTGTCCTTGACTAAGTACATCATACCTGGATTTCAGTTCCACAGGCTGGCCCAAGGCTGCTGGCTGCAGATGAGACAAATCCCAAGCAGCACACAGATCAGCACCATATATGTCATTGTGAATCAAGCATGGTAATTTTAGCGTCAAAAGTACAAAAGTGCAGCACTTGAACAGGAACAGCGTCTCTTACGTTGCCAGCTTGAGCCATCCAAAAGTTACAGACAGGTTCCCATACTCATGAACATGTCTTTCAATAAAAATCACACCATGAGATATGATTTTAATAATACTTCTGGGGTTGATTGCATTTACTTTCCAGGGTTTTAACTGCTGGGGTCCACTTCCAAACACTTTCACAACAGGAAGGCTCAGAATATGTTATTTTGTGTTCTTTTTCAAATTAAAGCTGAGGTTCTTATGCATTCATCTTAACTCCAGGAGCTGTGTTTTTTGAGGCACACACCAAATGTCAAGAGACTCACAATAAAATCACAAGAATTGGCAAGACTGCCTTCATTGGCTTTGGGGAATGAGCAGGTTGTTGTTGGAGCCACACATTAGAGGGAGACATACTCACATGTTCTTAACCAGTGAATTATGCACAGAGGTATAATGGCAATCTGCCCAGCACTGACATACAGCAACAAGAACAGGATGCACAAAATTCCCAGGCCTCTTAAGCTAATGGGGAAATTTTGTTAGTTTCCCTAACAAGGGAACCAATGACATAACCTGTCATAAACATGTTGGGACCATTATATACACAGACATGAGATATATTTAAACTATAAAAAAACATTTAATAACCAAAAAGACAGCTGTGTAATCTGCACATTACACTTACAAAAAGGAAATAAAAGTAAAATTAACTAGAACATGTGTGCCTGGAGAGAAAAGGGGCCTGAAGACCTCTCAGTGAAATTCTTCTAGGACCTGCTTCTGCAGAAAGCACTTCTAGTCTCCATTCTCTGTGGTGCTCTGTAGGAGCCATATTTTTACAGTTATTTTTAAAAAAATGGAATGGCCCATACATTAACAATGGGACAATTTTCAAGTAAGGGGAGGAAGCTGGGAGCAGGAGTTCCTCTTCTCCACTGATGAGGGAAACCAAACACACATGCATCTCTATGTCCAAACTACCTACATACCACCACCTGGGATCAAGACAAAGGCCACTGGAGTCAGTGAACTGGTCCTTATTTTTCTTGCATTGAAGCAGAACCACTGAAGTTTCAGGCACAATATGGCAGAAAAGAGGGATCCGCTCTCTTCTTCATCTGTCACTGCCTTTGGCCTTACAGGCATTGTAGATTTATGTGCAACATGAAAACTGACTCAAGTCTATTTAACTAGGACTATGCTTACGAAGTATTTGTGAAGGGAGTACTACGGGGATGGAGGTTTTTATAAATCACATCACTTATGTTTAACCATCTCTATGGAGGACATGTTTAGCTGCATAATAACTCATTGAGGTTTTGTCAGGACCAATTTACATTTGTCAGATGCTCTGCAGTCTTCAAACAAAAGCCATAAATAATGGCACTGCACCAGTATTTCATCTTTTTAAATGTTATGATTTATAGCCCACAGAATGGGAAGAAGAGGCAGTGGAGTGATGTTATTTCTCTCCCAGCTGCAAGCACTGATCTTCTCAAGAAGGGAACCAATGGACAAAACTCAGCAACATCTATCCCTAATACCAAAATAGAGATTGAAAAACCCATCCGAGGTGCCTAAATGTCTGTATCCAATTTATGGCTAATTTACAATGGAAATAGACTATATAAAAATGTATACAAACTTGTAGCCTTGTGCATCAGGGCAGATAGATAGTTTAACTACAAAATAATGAACATGTAGTGCCTCTTGTGAGCTGCCAGGTAGACATTTTGATTGCCCAGATTTCATTAAACTCAAACCAGAGAGAGCTTGAAGTCTTCCAAACATTCTTTAACTCTATCAAGTGTGTCGGTGCTCTACAGCCGATGACAATATATTTCACCAGAGTTGCCAAAAAATTGTTTAATTTTAAGCAATGCCTGTATTGCATTACTTTTTACAAGTTGAGCCAGCATGTAGGGCACGATCAGCTCCACAGAAGAATAAGCCCACTGCCAATGTTTTCTTTGCATCTGAAAAACCAAGTTCACACAGCCATTCCTTAAAACAAGGAGAAAGACAACAAAAACAACAATAAAACTCCTGTTGTGTCCTTCTCTCCTCTAGCCCTCAAGTCAGCTTTGCTTTTCCCAACTTTGCCAATCAGACTCAAGTGAGTGAAGAGTTACAGAGAATGTCTGTGCTGCCAAGAGCTATTTCCAGTGGACTTTGATCAAATGATGCTGTAATCCCTAATGGGAAGCATACTTCATTTATAAGGTATTCTTTGGTGTCATTCCCAAGGAGCAGGCATACGAGTTTTTGAGCAGCAAAGCTCTTTCTCAACAGAAAGCGCTACGTTTGTGAGAGGGTAGCACTACCCACCCTCAACACAGGGGTACAGGCCTGCCAGGATAAGTGGGCTTTGGGTGTTAGTCACTGCCGTGCTCAGAAAATGCAGAGGTGGTCAGAGGTTAAACCTTAGCACTAGAATGTCTTCAGCCACAGCCCTTTACCCAACAGCAACGACTAACACTCAGCCCTGGTTTTCAGTTTTATCATTTCCAGCAAGGAACACAACTGCAGGCGGTTCTAACATTCGCACTTTGCTGCAGCTTCATCGAACTTAAGAGACTGGGGTTATTCAGAACAGTATTTTATTTGCCCTTTTTATTCCAAGACCAAGGACAATTAGCTCACACTTTAACAAGGAAACGATTAAAGAGTATGACATTCATAAAAAAGATTTATTGTGCTATTAAATTAGGATGAAAATCATCAAAGATCATAATAGCCAAAGAAAAACAAATATAAATTATCTTGATACTCAGTTTGTACCCCGATGCTTATCAGCCTGAAACGCGTGTATTTATTCTCCAGTGCTGCTGTGCAATTTCTGTCATTGTATCTCACTGTTTGGAAAACTCATCGTTTTCGTTCTGTGCTGAATAGTAACCCTTTAAATTCAAAAGGTTTAAACAGCCCTTATCTGCTTAAAGCTTCCTCTGAAAATAGGCTAAGCTTCCAGAGTAAAGACATTTTGTGCACCCCTAGGCAAACGTGCTGGAGCCAGGTGTCCTACTGGACACAAGAAGAGCCTCTTGTGCCCCAAAACCCTCTGCTTCTTCCATCTGTCTTGTTGTCTATGCATTTACAAAAATATCTGCACTCAAAATATTTTCCTTGTGCCTTCACTTTTTTCATTAACCTTTCCACTGTTTTTACATACAAACAAAAAAGATTAAGATGCTTCTACTAAAATTACAGTTTCAGACTCACACACTCTGCTTCCATTTTCTTCCCTAATATATTTTAAAATATCATAGATATCTATTATTAAAATATGTATTACAAGATATAAATATATTAATATGTTAATATACATAAATATGTTAATAACTACACAAGAAAAGAAGAAGCAATGGGAACATGTCCCAGTGGCAGCAGTATAGAACCAGAGATCAGGAGTCTTTCAGCCACTGGCTGCCTCTGTGATAGTAGGGGAAAAGGGTTTCTATGCCTTAGTTTTGTTATTGAAATAACAGCACATTAACTCCTTCATAGGACTCTTGTCTGCAAAACATTTGGGCACTTTCTATAAAGAAGAATTATATCCTCTTAGTCAAGGTTTTCCAAACAATCAGGGTTTTCCTTTCATACTAATATACAGAAGTCCCTCTTAGCAACCTTCTGCTCCTCACTAGCATCTTTCATAAAAATCCTTCCTGTACCTCAGCACCAGCCCCTCGGATTTTGCCTAGAGAGCAGCCTTCAGAGCCTGGCAAAGGCTGCATCCCTGCAAAGGTCCAGTTTGCATGAAGTTCAGGGATCCCACCATGCTCTCAGAGGCTACAAGCCTGCTAGCCCTTCTTGACGTTACAAGCTGATGAGAAGATCCACCTGAGAATTCCAAATAAGACCTCCTGAGCAGTAAAATCATCAGGAAAATAACATAGGTAAGAGCCAGTTCAGATAACCTGTGCTCTTATCCAGGACTTAAATTTGAAGCATGTGGGAAAGCAGGTCTCTGAAAGTGAGCATCTTATTATTAATCACTGGAAAGATTCCTGGTTTACATGTCTGAGCCGCATGGCAGCAATGGAGCTCATTATACATTCAGTTTAAGGGAATTGTTCATCTACTAACTACATGTTAAATTGATTTGCTGAATTGGGACCTATGTTTTAAAGTCACAATAAATATCTGTTATTCTGGACACTGTTTCTTTTACAATAACTTGGTAAACATTTATTTATTAAAAATTTGAAGTTTACAATTTGCAAGTCATTTGCATTGATTCCTTAAAAAGGCTCCTTCATGACTTGGAAAGCATTATGCATTATCACATCAATGCAAAGAAAGCTAGTAAGACCGTAAGTACATCTGTTTTCTAGAAAATAAAATAGAATTTTTTAAAAAGTATTTCAATTTCCCATTTCCTTAGTAAATGATCCTTACTTATTTGAAAAAAGGAAAGCATTAAATGCTCTGCCTCTATGATGAGTTTTAAATAGATATTTTCAATGAATTATCCTGATTGAGCTGTCTATCAAGATAATGGTATAAATTGCTCCTTCAATCTACATTTACAAACTGACTTGAACAGCTTCGGTAAAGACTCGGACGAAAGTTAAAGGAATCTGATGTAAATCAACAATGAGATTAGTGTTCAGATCTCCTTTAACAGACAGGCTGTGCCGCAGCTGAACAGACTCATGTTTCAGTTTCTTTTCTGTTTTGCTTTAATTTCCCTGTTTCAACTCTGTTTAAATTTCAAAAGTATGAGTGACAGTCTAGAAAGAGTGTTCCGAAACAGATAATGAAACATTTCCAGAAGCTCAGGTACTGCATCTTAAAAACTTGCATTCACGGAATGAAGGACTGAATTCTACCTGCAGAAAATATGTCCAAATGTTGAAATGCCAAAAGAAATATCTGGATTTCTTTTTAAATGGGGATTTTAGAATACTTTATTTATGAGGTAGACTTAAAAGGCAAAAGTATTATTGATCTTATTAATGACCCTCAATCTCATATAGAAAATGTTGTTATTTTTAGCTTTTCACTTCCCCCCTTTAAAAAAATATTTTTCTTGCTGTGTTTAGTTTAGTTTTTAAATCACTTGATCATTATAGTGATCTCCGTTTTATTTTGTTTGTAGTTAAGAGGATTTAGGTGTTCTAGTACTTTTTAACAGCATGTTCCAATACTTTTTTACCTTTTCAATTGCTTTAAAGCCATTTTTAGAAGAAAAAGGAACAATGATAATTGGATATAAATTTGCAGTATTCATGTTCTGAAGAATTATTAGAAGCCTTGAAAAATGTTGACATACCTCACTGTTCTGTTTTGCTCTGTTTCAAATATCGGTGTATTTATTAAAGCTGGTTGGAAAACTTAATCATATATAGTATTTTTGTTTTTCATCAGATTTGAATTCTTTCCAGGTTTTTCAAGACTCTCATTTTTCTACACGTCTCAGAAAATCTGTATTAAATGAGGTAGGATTTATTCCAAGTTATCCAGTGCATATCTTCAAAGAAGTATGTTATGTATATATCTTTTACAATAACCTATTATGTAAATAGCTATTAATACAGAATAGCTGGGAAAAGATTACTTTAAAAAATGTTAAAGTCTTTTAAAATGCTGCGTGAGAGAGATTTCAACGAATGTAGTGAATAACTTGAGTTACAGTTCATGCAGTATTTTGTATTCAACAGATTTAACTCTTGAGGTTATTTTCTATATTTTTTTTTTTGTTGTGGATACATGTTATCTGTTATTTTCCATGGCTAGAAATTAATTCCTGAAGGGCAAGATTTTTGCCTTTTCCACTTGCTGCATTATACATGCTTCTTCACTGGAAATAATCTGTTTCGTACGTGTAGTGCAAAATCATCCGCATGGAGAATGTGGATGCTCAGACTCTGATCTCACAGCTCTGGGCACAGAGGACAGAGAGCTGCAGCCATCCGCAGCCCTGTGCGAGCCCGTGGCTCTGGTTCAGGACCCACGCAAGGAGCTGCAGCAGGAGTAGGACCAGTTCAGCAACCTTGAACAACCACCTCAAGGTCAGGGGGAGTTCTGGGTGCACGGGCTTTAGTAATAACCTTATAGGTGGATCTTAGACATTAAAACCTGAGGGCATCCCCTTCTGTCCCCAGCTTTAGGGACCTAACTGAGGCTAGTTTCAGAGCCCACTCACTGTAAATTCCCAGTATGGTCCCAGAAGAAAGACAGGCTTGGGACCCACTTGCAGAGCAGAGCTGAGCTAAGATCGGACACGATGTCTGGAGGAGCTGACCTCTCTCGACTGCTGTGGGAGTGCGACCTGAGGAGGTGCTTGCTTAGGCGCCTCAAGAAATTTCCTACAGCTCGGCAGAATGGATCCAGGAATAGAAGCACTGCGAGAAAAGTGGCACAGCTGGGTCCTGGATTTTGCCAAAGATGCTTATTATAAGAGAATTTATATAATTTAAGCCTGGAATGAAATCCTACTAGATGTATGCTTCATTATTTTTTTTTACCCTCTGAACAGATTTCACATCAATCTCGGTGGTGGTAACTCAAGGTAAAGCACTACATGTAAACACACATGAGTTGAAGCACTTGAGCAGCCTTTCTGGAGTCAATGGGCATGGCTTGTTAAAGTGGGATTATTTGGCACATGTGTAATGAGCAGAACTTCAAAATGGTGACGCCCAAGAAAAGGCTGAAGGCTTTGAAGGAAGCAAGGCAGGAGGCAGCAGTGCTTTGGTTTCTTTAGGTGAGAGGAATGATAAATGAATGTAATTACTGCTTGAAACTGTTCTTGCTAACCATGGAGCTGCTCACTACCTGTCATTGCCTGAAGCTGCCCAAATCCCAGAGAGGTAGGAGACCATGACCTGTACTCACAGTGATGTCTCCCTTGCCAAGGAAACTGAGCTGCTGCAGCTTCACGTGGGCTCACTCCAACAGACAGAATATTCTTGAACATCTCAAAAAAATGTTTTTAAATTTTGGTTTACGCTGGTTTTAGCAAAGGGGAAAGGACAAATTGTGCAAGAGCAAAGGAAAACAACCTCAAACAACAGAAGGCCAGCTCCAGAGGTGCAAAGAAGGAAACAATGATTATCAACATTTCCAAGTCTGGCCAACACAGCTGAAACAGTTTTGATGCAGTTCTTGAATTCAGTATGATACTAAGTGCAAGTAAGGGCAACCTTGACTGAGCTAGTGTCAGTTCCAGCTTTAGTCGTGGCTGCTTCCAAACCGATTTTCCCCAGGTTGTGCCACATCACCAATTTCTAGGGTGGGTTATCCATGAGCACAGACAAGGCTCATCCTAGTAAAGCCTGCCACCACTTTTTTTTCCTGTGCTTTACTACTTAGATTATAATATATTGACTAGTCCCCTTGACCTCTATTTCTTGGTCTCTTTTCCTCATATATGTCACTTTTGGCCTTTCTGCAGCACAACTGTCTGGGCCACAACAACAACAGGAAAAACACTGCTGACAGATCACTGTTTTCATCTGTGATTTAACATCAGTCCTGCCCAGGCTCTGAACTGTTCCACATCGCTCAGGAGCCTAAATCAACTCCCTGAACAATCCCACCTCACTCAGCAGTAGGCATCCTCCTTGCTTGGGGCAACAGGAGAACATGCCTAAGCACACCGAGGGGGATAGACTTAAGGACGTACTGAAGTGTTTCTCTGATTTGCAGCCTCGGGAAAACAGCTTTACTGCAACAACATGGATCTGCCTACTACTTCAGTCAGTCTGGAATCAGCAGTAAAAATGAAGGCAAAATGAGGTCAGACACCACAGGAGTAATGAGGGGCTTAAGATCATGACTGAAGAATATAGGGAAAGCCTGTAAGTCAAGGAGATGATCTAAACCACATCCAAGAGACAGGATGGGGCAAAGCCAGGGATCGGAGGGAGAGTGGGATCAATGCAGAATGCATTGGGCAGGGACACACTGTGGGATGGGATCAGGCAGGGCTGAGCCAAGCTGCTGAGAAGGCAGAGGTCAAGGAAGATGTGATCAAGGCTGAGGATGAGGTGTAAGGCGCAGAGACAAGTAGGACGAGGAGCCAAACACAGAAATGCGTTTACATGACTAAACCTTTCTCTGGTTGTATCCATCCCACTAAATGCTCTTAGCTCTCGCTGCAGATCTCCTACTTGCTGTACTGGCTCTCAGACTGCACCTGGGAAATGTGAAGTGCACAAATTTGCCCATGGCAGGAGTGTACGAGTGACCTGTGCCTGTGCCCTGGCACAGTTTTAATACCAATATAGATATGCCCAGAGACTCTTCATCCAAGCACCCATTCACTATTTGCCATGTTACCAGACTGATCTAGCCCAAGGTCCATTTCCCACGTACGCAGGAGTCAATGCCAGTTAGGCTTATCCTCGTTCATACTAATGAGAGAATAGAGATGATGTTACATCATTGTGAGAGTTTCACTTTGCAGTCTTAATATTCTTCTACTACAAAAAGGTTTCATGCTATATAGAAATTACCTTGGCAATGTACTTTCCTGGTAGCAGGACGTTTGTCGCTTTTTTTGCAGCATCCTGGTACTGAAACTGGGAACCATGAGGGAGGAAGGCCATCAAGGGACAGATCCCATCTCAAGGCCACCATCACCTTTTTGCAGCAACTACAGTTTCCTAAACCCAGTTTCATTCCTGAGGAAGGAAACTCAGCTTAACAAGTATGTTTCTCATCAGGCCATCAGGGTGTTTGTTAAGTGACAAAACCAAACAATCCTTTTTCATAGGGGGTTGTGTTGAAAGGTGGCTTTCCTTTTATAAACTGGCCTGAGCCTCTCTCAGCCATGTCTGTTTTCTATGTGTGATCATTGCAAGGGAGGGAGGGGAGTCAAAGTGATTCAGCGCTTGGAGCATCATCCAAGACTGCACAACTTGGATCACCGTCATGTTGGGAAGCAGGAGGATGACAGGAGGCTCTGCTAGCAGAATGCCTCACATTGTTTGTCCTCACATTTAATCCACTTTATGCTTCCTCTCATGCCAACACTAGCAGCAACCAGGAGCTTTGAGACACTGGAGTTTTTGTGTAGCTCTTGCACATTATTTTGCTTCAATTTTTCCTCTCAGTGTCGGACTTCTCTTTTTGCTCTTTTGTGATATATGTGGTGGTTTTGAAAGGTGTGCCTGTGAAAACAACACTGACAAAGGATTCAGTTCAGTTTGCTGGGGAATACAGAGGGAATTGTACCAAAGGTATCCAGCTATTGTAGAGTCATGGAATAAATTAGTTTGGAAGAGACCTCTGGAAATCATCCGTCAAAACTTGTGCTCATAGCTTCAAAATAAGACCAGGTTGCTCAGGGCTTTGTTCAGTAATGTTTTGAAAATCTTCAGAGATGGAGATTGCACAGCCTCTCTGGGCAATTATGCCAGTGGTTAACCACAGATTGTGAATTTTTTTCCTTATATCCAGACAGGCTTTCCCTTGTTGCAGATTGTGACTATTGCCTCCTGTTATTTTGCTATGAACATCTGAGAAGAGTCCAGTTCTGTCTTCTCTGCAACCCTCCTTTAGGAAGCTAGACACAACATGGAGGTATCTCCTCTGCCCCTGCTCCTCAGGCTCAGCAAACTCAGATCTCCTTGCCTCTCCTCCTACCTCATCATGTGGTCCAGCCCCCAACCAGCTCAGTAGCCTTGGTTGAACTCATTTGAGTTTGTTCCTGTCGTTCTTGTACCAAGGGGCCAAAACTGGATACAGTACTCCAGACAAAGAGAAAGGAATAATCATTTCTTGTAGCTTGTAGCGATAGGATGAGGGGTAATGGCTTTAAACTGGAAGAGAGTAGATTTAGATTAGATGTTAGGAAGAAATTCTTGACTGTGAGGGTGGTGAGACACTGTCCCAGGTTGCCCAGGGAAGCTGTGATTGCCCCCTCCCTGGCAGTGTTCAAAGCCAGGTTGATGAGGTTTTGAGCAACCTGGTCTGGTGGGAGGTGTCCCTGCCCATGGCAGGGGATTTGGAATGAGATGATCTTTGAGGTCCCTTCCAACCCAAATCATTCTATGATTCTATGATTATGATTTCCCTCAACCTGCTGGCTACACTTTCACTGACACAGCCTAGTGCACAGTAGCCTCATTGCCACAGGGGCACATTGTGGACTTCTGTCCCATTTGGTGCCCACCAGAACCCCTAGATCCTTTTCTGCAAAGCTGATTCCTAGCAGTCAGTCCCCAGCCAGTATCGGTGCATGGGGTTACTCTGTCCCAGACACAAAACTTTGCATTCCTTTTTATTCAGCTTCCTGAGGTTCCTGTAGGCCCATTTCTTCAGCTGGTCGTGTCTCTCTGAACAGCAAATCTTCAGCACACTCAATGCTCCCCTCAGCTTGGCATCATCCACTGAGGTGCCTGCCACGCCATCACCTGGGGCACTGGTAAGGATGGTGAGCGCTGTCCAGCCCGGTATCATCAGATGAGGAACACCGTGCAGACTGACCACCAGCCAGACTTCAGCTCATTAACCACTGACCTCCAAGCCCAGCAGTCCAGTGGTTTTTCAGCCACCTTGTATTCCATGTCTCCCCAGCTTGGCTACAGCTCTGACACCTGTCTTGCCTGCGGATGTTAGTGTTGCTCTGTGGTGGAGGAAGCAGTTGCAAAAGTTTGAGCACAGAGATCAGAGGCAGGAGAGCTGGGCTGCTTCCCAGTCTCTGAAGTGTGACCTCTGGTAAGTCGCCCAAGCCAGAGACCAGATGCTACATGTTGTTTAAATAAGTCAACCTATCCCAAAGATTATAGATGCAGCTGTATCTGGGGCAAAATTCTGCTTGTGTGACAGCTGAACTAACAGCACTGTCAACAACAGGAGCCCATGCCCAGACTTAATAAGTAAATAAAATAAAACAAATATTTTAAAAACACTTCAGTGAAGATGTTTCACTCCAGCACCTAAATCCCAGCACAGTGTATTAGTCTCAAGATGAAGTCCTCCCCTGTACAAAATGGTGACAAGAGGACCTGAATTTGTATGCTGCAGGAGTGCTAGTGGTGCCACTTCAGCATTGCATGTGAACTAAGAATAAAATAATGCAATCAGCTATAAAATACTTAGTGCCATATAAATCCCTGTGCAAGGTGCTTTGCAGATGAGGAACGAGCCACGGCAGTGACTGGATGATCTCTGTGAACGGTGCAGCATGCAGGGTGCTGAATTGCTATTGCCTTCGCAATCTGCTGTATTTTGAGCACCAAATAATATTGAATTAACAGAAATTTGTGTCTAGTGTCAAGATACACAAAATTTGAATAATTTTAGACAGCCCCATGGGATGTGACAGGGGCTAAATAGGGATCCAAACTGATCAGAGCAGAGGCAGGGTTAGAAAATCAGCTGCAGAAAGAGAGGCAAAAGCCTCCCAGCCATCCTATTGCCAAAAGGGCCTTTTCCTCTCCGCGTAAAGGCTCAGGAACACCATTGCCGTTATTTCACATTAGAATTCGGGGAGTGGGGTGGGCACCATTGTGCATAACTTGCTGTCAGGCATCTTTCTTCTCATGTGTTTTCTTCACACATCTGTAACACAGGAGAACATTCAAGGTCCCATACAGGGAAAGTATATAGGTCAGGTTGGATGGGGCTTTGAGCAACCTGGGCTGGTGGGAGGTGTCCCTGTCCATGGCAGGGGGCGTGGAACGAGATGAGCTCTGAGGTCCCTTCCAACTCAAACCATTCAGTGATTCTATGATACAGTCCTGCAACAAGGCAACAGTCCTTCTCTAAGCCCTTCTTCTATGTTACTGACTTGTTTTCCTGCTACCAGGAAATCTGGGCTCAGCCTGAAACTCCATCAAGGTGGGTTTGATGGAGCCACAAAATAAGCCGTATGGATACTTAGTGGTTTGCCACTGTCTGCAAACATATCCACCTCTTCAGTCAGGCATACTCACCATCCCAAACCGAAAAGAGCCCCAAGGAGCATGCTGCAGTGGCCCTGCAGATGTGAAAAGGGGAGGGGACAACCCTGCGTGGTGGGGCTAGCAGCAGGATCCCTCTTCCTCGACCCACCAAGGAAATTTCCTACACAAACATCCCAGAGCAAAACCCAGCAACGTAGCCTGAGCCTGAAATTCAGCCCCAGTGGGAAAGGGGGACCCTGAGCCCCAGTGCCCTGCTGGGAGCCCCAGCTCAGACCAGTGTGTAAGAAGTGATGGTGGTCAGAGTACGCACACCTCCAGCTTATTCATAAGGAGGAAAAGGGAGACACCTAATGGGAACAGGCAAAAAAGGCACCCACAGCACAGTGCACCGGGGAAGGGAAAGCACGGGTGAAAGGCAAAGACCTGCAATTCTGTCTGCAGTGGCCCACAGAGGCGTAAAGGCATTTGGGAAAGGGCTGGAGAGCAGCGTCTGCACAGGGTCTGATGCCAGCAGCCCCGTGCCCATGCTGCCTCTTGTAGCCACGCTGTGGGCTGGCCATGGGCAGTACAGATGCTATTTCTGCGGCAAAGCCGTTCCTCACACATGGAGCCCAGCTCTGTGTGCATCCCTTCCTGCACTCAGCTGCTTGGCACTACTCTGACAAACAGCCCAGAGCACATGAGCAGGGGGCTGGCAGGCAGTCTGAGCCCATGCCCCGAATGGCCACCACTGTCACTCTGCCTGAGGGTCCCAGCCACACCATGGCTGCACTGCCAGGAGAGTAAAGAGGGGGCAAAGGACCCTCAAAGCCATGGACAACTATTGCTCTGAACGCTACTCTTAGAAATATGGCCAGGGGAGGCAGCTGTTGTCCTGCCCCTGTACCAAAAATGTCACGGCTGCAGGTGACAGCAGTATCATGCATTAGATCAGTCTGGATAACTGATCTAATGGGGGACAATCGGTGTCAAACCAAACTCTCAAGACAACAAAAGAGGGCACTGCACCTTGCTCTCCTCCTTGCTGTGGACCACGAGGGCCAGATCCTACTGAGAGGAAGGGAAGTCTGACAGGTCCCATGAAAAAGAGATGAAGACCAGGTTCCTCTAGTGCAGTGCCAATTTAATTCAACAGTTTCTGCCTGCAGAAGGGCCACATAAACTGACAGTAATATGCAGCGCAGACCATCTCCCCAAACAGACCTCCTCTCACGGATAGTCTGAGCCTGGTGAGTGACAGCTCCTCTTGAGACACCCTGCAAACATTCACTTCTAATCCCTCGTAACCATCCCGGCGAGTAAGCGCTCCCATTTTACAGATGAAAGAAGTGCAGTTGTCCCTATGCCCGCCCCTGGCCGAGGGGATGCGGGAGGCTGTGGCTCATTAGGCTGATGGAAACAGCATGTGCCTCCCCCTCCCCCCCAACAGCAAAATGATGGGTGTGATTAGCTGGTGAGGCCGAGCAGCAGATCACCTCTGCAGCCAAAGAGGCAAGCATGGAGATCTCACCAGAGCAGAGAGCAGCCGTGCAAACCACCAAGTGAAATCAGGAAGGAACCTCACAGATCACTCTTAATGACAGCTGCTCAGCAAGGAACAAAGTGCTTCATACTGGTCATGGGCCGAAGCCCACGGTTGTCCACACTGGCCGTCATCTTAGACAGATGTACAGCGTTAGCTTGCCAGGGATTTCAAGCTTTTGTAGTCCTGACCCGTGCTGCGGTAACCCGAGATAGGAAATAAAAAGCAACTTCTTGCCAGCATTCCTGGATGCGCTTCAGGGTGAGAGCTGTCTGCTCCTCTCCGGCCAAGCTGTGCCTATAACCACGCGACTCTCAGGAAGCACGTGAGCATTTTTGTGGTGAAAATGTGACTCAGCAAGTTTTGCACTCAGCTGGATCTTGGAGGCAGGCGTTGGTGTCTGAGACAGAGGCACAATGACGATAGCTGGTGTCCCTGGGAGGCAGCCGCCCACCCGGGCTGCAGCCAGCACCCTGCGGGTACCTGTCGGGAGCAGGATGGGGGGACACTGCGGTATGAAGCCGAGAGAGAGCAGAGATACTGTGGAAAGACATGGAGGTTAATAATATGGGTATCAGGGACAGTCAGGGTGTGGGAAAGCAAGGAGCACAGGGCTCCTCTGCTGGAGGAGAGGGGAAGGACACATTAGCATGGGGCATCTAAGGAGGGAGCAGTGAGGGTCAATATCTGTCATGGCACTGACAGCAACAGGCATATCAACAAAATATCTAATCCTTTAACACAGCCAAGCTTTTTTTCTTGGTTCTTGCCAGTGAAAGGCTGGGCACCCCTGGCACAGGACACTGGAGGCAACAGGAAGGGGAGAAGCAGGTCTGGGCTCTGCATTGCCAAGGGTCTGCAGAGGGTTTTCTTGTGGTTAAATCTTACGGAAATAAATGAGATTTTAGCAAAGGCTCAACACTTCTGCACTCCATAGAGATGCTTGCTTAAATCAGGTCCTTCATCAAGAAATGTTAATCAGATATGTTTCGTTCCCAAGACATCTGCCCATGAGGAGAATGTCATCATCTCTGAGGTGCTCAAGTGTATTAGTGACAAGGTTACATAGACAACCGGGCAGGGAGAGTATATACTACACATATAGTATATGTTTTTCTCTGAAATAACCTCCAACTATTTCAGCAAGACTGCTGCAGAATGCAGGACTGCTCCTCACAAGAAAGATGACAGACTCCTGTCTTGGGCTGCCAGCTCCTTCGCCCCAGCACTATATCGACAACTCGGAAGGCCACCACCGTGCTGGCATCACAGGCACTACAGGAACACACAGTGGGGGCTCCACCTGTGCAGAAAAAAAAAGTCACGTGCCTTCAGCAGAAAATAAACCCATGCAGTCAAATACCAGAGTGAGGGAAGGGAAAATTCAGACAAATTAAATAGATGGATCAGATTCCAGCACGCCCCGAAGGTCACTCCATGCAGGGTCTGCCGCAGGGAAGGTGGGAGCAGCGTTGCTCCTCCAAGGAGGGTGCCAAGCTACCAGTCTCTTGTCAATTAATCATGGGGAACAGGAGGCAGTGAAGAACACCCTGCCAATTGGAAATGTGGTGATGGGGCATTGGGGGCATATATACGCATCATTAGTCATCCACAAGAATTTTGTTTTTGTAACCTCTGCATTTTTATCTGTCACTTCAAGCCATAAATATGCACTCCCGCCAGTGATTTGACATTACACTTGCTTTGGATGGTTGCCTTTCCCAAATATTAATAGTAACTCATTGTGGACACAGCATTGGTATTTAGTTAGATCAGACCAGCTTCTTTTAAAAAACAACTTTTCGTATAAAGAGAACAGATGTTTTTAATTTACACAAAGAACAAAAACAAAGTTCTATTGTTGGGTTACAGCGAACACAAACATTACAGGCACACAGAAATTAACACCAATAGCACGTTAAAAAAAAAATTAAAAGCCCATCATTATACCGGTCTGCTTATTTGTGCTTTTTCCACCACTTTAATGATTTAGTGGTGTGCAATGATAGCAAATGTTGCTTTTTGGAATTCATATGAATATGAATGTGGCATATGTTAAATATAAAAATGGCATAAACACAAGAACACTTTCTAAATGCACATTATACAGACAATAATAATAATAGTTTTATAATAACAAACGAGAAATGTAAAACCTCACAGCCCAGAGCATAAGCCAATTACCAGCTCATGGGGATAGGAAGAAACTGCCTCTTTGAGCCGATTATTCTATAGTCGTTCCTTACAGGGTATATTTTCCTCTGCACCATCTGCACACAACGGTAAGGCCTCAGCCCTCTGAAACACAATATGTGATACAAAACCAGAGTATTATAGTTGCACCAGTGAGGTTATCTCTTGTGGTTTGATATGAAGTTAAATCAGAACTATCCTTATATGCTGTTTTTCCCTGGGGATTTAAGAGCCCTTTGAATGCACTTACAAGCTCCTGGCCCATGCAGGTGAGTGCAGAGCTCAGGCACGTGTCCATGCCAAGGTGATCAAACCCCTTCCAGAACAGGAATGCTACCCTGCAGGTAGAGGTCAGCTGCAACTCTCCGTGTCTCACAGACACTCACCTCAAGAAAACATTTCTCAGAGATAAAGCTTAGCGTCATTCCCATTTCTCACTTGCTGGACCCACAAGCTGGATATCTAATTGTCAGCTTACTCCAAGGCGTAGCTTTTCCCATGGAGAAGCATCTCCTCTAGCATCTCCTTCTTGAAGATTTCCTAGTGACTCTCTCTAGTTGTTTGTCAAGTCTTAGGTCACCTTCTTGGGCACCTATTTCTAGGTTTAGAAATAATGACATACCAGTATTTCTACCTCTATTTCAGATTTACCAGTCCTGCAGCTGCAAGAGGACAAGGAGGGTTGGGATCCCTTATCTTGACTTCTCCCAACTCTATATAAGCAAAGATTCTGCTTTTGGTACATTAAAACTAAACTCCCTTTCCTTTCCCATTGTTCACTAGTTAATTTTTTTGTCCAGCAATGGGTGCCATTTTACTCTATCCCACACTCAGACTAGGTATCAAACTGCAAAGCTTACTTAAGCTCATCACATGGGACCTAGTGAAAAAAAAAAAAATCCTTCCTTGCATTTTAACCAGTTGGAAAAATCAAGTTATAATTAAAATATTTGGGATACAAAAATGAAGAAGTCTCTTTCAGTAGCATTTAGGTAACCTGGGGATTTCAGTGCCACAGAACAACTGAAAGAGCAACACCATGACTCAAAGGGCTGGAGCCTTTTTCCACCATTAAAGCAAGCCTCCCTGGGAGAGGTGCTGTACGTGTGCTGCTCCAAGTGGCCAGTTTTAAACTTTTAATCATGTTATATACTACAAAACCCTGTTCCAGACCCATGCAGGAAAACAAGAGAAACCAAAACATTACATTCATACGGTACCTTTCAGCCTGAAGGAACCCAAGCCATGAATCATCCACCACAGAATGCCATCACCTCCATGTCAAAACACAGCAGCTGTTTCTTACCCTACGAGAACACTAAGATGGGTGCTCTTATGCAGCCAAAACAGCAAGGAAAACTGAGTAGACAAATATAATAACCTGGAATGCACAAGCTTATCCTCTCTACCTTTATAATGAGTACCAGGGGGACTTTAGGGACCTCAAGCAGCGAATGCTTCCAGCCGCCCACTGCTAACAATGCTTTCCACAGCACTTAAGTGATCCTTGGAAGCCAAAAGCATTTGACCTGGGATTGTTTTGCTTTGCTCGGTTGACAACGAGCCCAAGAGCTGGCTATCGCACACTGACCACAATTGCTATGTCACATCCAAAGCTGTTTCTGCCACATTTAGAACCACGATTAATGCCAGAAATAGAGTAATTGCGATGCTCAGAGTTGTCCAAAGATCCAGAAATTCACCTCCCCGCTGCTTGTGCAAAGAAGGCAGCTAATTGCAGTTGTGTACCTGTCCTGATGGCTGGCTATTCATTAATAAATTGCACTCGCTGTCTCTCAAACATGGTTCCCTCAGACCTTGACTCTTGGTATCTCGGAGAGATGCTACATGGCTCTTGGAAGTGGCTTATCAAAATTGGAACCATTTGCTATCCGTATACACTGAAATCTTCACTCAAAATTCAAAATCTCATTGTTACACCACACTCATCACTGTGGTATCTAAGTACCGCCATTTCCAGCTGAATTCCAGCCCCAGCTGGATTCAATGAGGAGTCACTCTGAGTCCGGGGACACAGAGTTAACACAGCCCAGGATCATCCAGCGAGTTCTGTGTGGGCTCTTGAGAAGTTTGTTGCAGAAGTTGGACTTCAGCTCCTGCTGAACGAGAAAGGGTCTTTTGGCCAAAGGACCTTAATTAGGAGATTGCTAAATCCCTGGGGCTCCACTCCAGAGCACGGACACAAGCGTGCCACCGGCTCACTGCTGTATAAAGTGACCCTGTCTGGCAGGGCAGTGGTGTGGGTTCTGCTGTTACCACAGAGGTCCTTGGAGAGAGGGGGACAGAGGAGGAAATTAGACTGATCGCACTGTGTCCTGCAAGTAGACATGCCCACCGGCTTTTATTTATCCTGAAGCAGTGCAAAGTATATTGTAACATCAGTCTCATTTCTACAGCACAGCTCTGCTCATGCATGTGAACCAAAGTAAGGTAAGTATGGTTGGGTAATGCCCCAAAACGGAGACCAAAAGGAGATTGAGCCCTGGGCTGCAGCAGCTAAAATATCAACCTAAACCTACTTATCAGCTCACTGTAGCTCATCCATGCCACACAAGCTGTATTTTTAGCTCACCAAACCTCTCAGCCTTTCTGCTTTCTTGAGGCACTTGCAGTCCCAGAGTCACAGTTCCCACCAGATGCAATGACTTTCTCTTCCCAGGCAATATGCTCAGTCATTTACAGACCTGTACATGGTCTGTCTGATCCTGAGGTATCAGAGGACTTCTGAAAACAAGGTGTTTCTCCAAAACACTCTCCAATAATCAAACAAATCAAAGGGCGACCCAACTGGATCCACAAAAGCAAAACGTGTAGCTGCCAAAGAACTGCTGTTATCTCTGGCATGGCTGGGTCACTGGGACATTTCACAGAACCAAAAATGTATTTCCTGTGTAGACCCAATTAAAATACCTCTGGGGAAATGTTTCATGTGCTCTTAAGACCTGTAGCCAAAGCTACCCAACTGGCTTGTAAGGAATGAGATTACTTCCCAGGGGCTGATGGAAAGCACTGAGCACCCTCTGTTGAACTCATTAAAATTAGGCTCAGCAGCAATATCTGACCTTGTAAATACCAGGCAGAAGGGTGCTGTGCCCTCCCAGAGAGAGGGAAGCTGCCTCCCACTGCCAGGAGCTCAGATAACGTTGGAGGGCACGGTAGGATTCAGCCCAGGCGTCCCTCCATGGCAGAAGCCACCAGCCTCTCCTGATTCACGCACAAGGTTTGGAGAAAACAACACAGTCCCTGATGTAAAAGGTCAGCTATACCTTTCCTCCTGGGTCTGACCAAGTTCCCTCTCCACAGCTTTTCTTCTAAGGCAGTTGGACTTTGCTGCCCATGCACAGGTCTCTGGGGACAGATGGAAGCTGTGGGTTACTTGCTATGCAGGTAATGGGACTTTGGTTGCTGCCTTGTTCATTTTCCACCTTGATCTTTTTTTTTTTTTTCTTCTCTGTTCTCCCCATCACTTGTTCATGTACTTATACTGCAGGATCTGGCTGCTTTTCTTGCTCTTCTGGCTGGGACAAGGGAGGCAGATGGCTCCCCCAGGTTGGTGAAACATGATAACAGGGACAGTAGGGAGAAGCAAGGATGAGAACTCTTATTTTACTTGTAACAAGATGTGCCTCTTCTCTGCCCTCCAGTCCCACTAGTTCATCTGCTCTATATGCACTTCCATCAGGTTTTGTACAGAGCAGCTGCCACTCCAGGATTTTTTGGATGAAACTGAATAAACTCTTGCTCCAGGGGAAGTTCTTCCAGCTGGAAATCAATGGTGAGTCACAAGTGGCTGCCCTGAGTACTATGAAGGTTGGGAAATCACCTAAGTGATCATAGTGGCTGTGATCTGGATGCTGCTGCCATCTACGCAATAACTCGTAACTGACCCCAAAGAACTTGCAGAACATCCTTACCACCTAGACCTGGCCAATATCCCTACTCCTAGATGAGTAAAGCTTGTACCTACAGTCACAGTTTCCTTTGTCCCTTGCAACTAACATGCTGGGGAAAGGAGAAAGGATGGTCTGAGGAGGAAGGACTGACATTTGGCTTTCATTCTTTCCTCTGAGCCCTTACACATGTCTACCAAGGAAAACAAAGGCAACACTGCAGCTTGGATCTGTCCTGCACAGCACAAATGACAACAGCAGTGTAGGTTGGGCAATACCCAGAAAACACGCTCTCAACGAGCACTCAGTGCTGCAGCAATTAAAGGATTTTTTTTTATCTATTTCCTTTTTATTTAACACCACAGTGGCAGTTAAATACACTATTTCAGATTGAACAAAGGGTTTCCATCTTGCTGAGGAAAACTAAAATCTACTTAACCAAAATGAAAACCAGAAAATGTTGACATCAGATTGAACAAAAGTATGTGATTTCACCCCAAACCAGATTTCTTTCTGTTGAGATCAGTCCACTTGTTTTCTGGGGTTTGGGTTTTTGCAGTTAATTTGGAGGCAGAACTGAAAAAGTCAAGTAGAGCAAGGGTGTGGGGAGAAGTGATAGCATTTATGAGAGCAACTGATATCGCTGGGAAAAACAGGCCAGCCTTCAGGCACAAAAAGGTTGTTTGTTTCTTCCAGCTCTATCAGCTGGTCTCATAAAAGCTATTCCATCTTCTTCCAAAATTCTTCTCACTTACCTCCTTAGTCTATCCTGGCGGCAAGACTACATCTACTGAAACAGCAGTTATTAGTACTGTTCGACATATAAAGATGACAGACAAATCTAGAAATTACAATGGCAGCTAGTTAAACCCCATCTATTTGTACAGATTCTTGTGCCTAACCTAAGACTAAAATAGTCCCTTAATCAGAGGGCAGATAATTAACAAAATATGATGTTATTAACTCTACCAGCATCAAGAGCAGAGCGCAGCCAGCTCCCATTGTGCCTGTTACTTGGCTCCCTCATAGGTTTAACAGTATGCAGCACCTTGCCAAGCACAGATGAGCAGCACACCTGATCAATTTGCAGAAGTGTCCACCCGAAATAGGTCTGTGACTGCATCCTTTGACCAGAGTGAGCAGCAGATTATCACGGCTTCAGGATTTTTACAAAAGGATGGGCTTAATAGCCTGTAGCTCTTTTTCCAGAGAGTAAAATCAGGGAGGTTTATGTGATGCATCAGAGAAGCTCTCCATACTAGCACTTCAAGGTGGCTGTGGCACAAGCTTCTGGACACAAAAAAACGGGCATTAAAGTGAACATAATGCAGGTGAGCCTGGGACATGCCAGACTGTCTCATGCACTCTAACACATACCAGCACAGCTTCGCCAGCTCCTTGTCAGCACACATCACTGAAGAACACCCAGTCCAGCTGGACCTCTTTTCAGAGGAGAGCTGTGTGAGGGTGCCTCAGCACCACTCAGCCCTGTGACTTGTCCTGAGCTTTCCATCCCACATGTCACACCCTTTTTCTGTAGATCCTTATGCTGGCCCCATTCTGCTGGATGAGAAACTAGAATCTCGCTGTGGCTACGTCCTGTCAGAAGACGTGTGGGGCAACCCTGTCTTCCGCGCGTCGGTGCTTGGCTGTCACGTGGCCAACGAGGTAAGACCCAGAGACGGGCTGAAAGCAACTTCAGACGGTACATCCTCTCCAAAAAGACAAGTTTGGGATATTACATGCCATTCCAACAGCATGTTTTGAAAACTCAAGAAATAGCGAACTCAAGGAGTTAGTGTTGACAGTGTGCACAAATGAACAGGCAACAGCTCTCCAGCGTGTGGTTTGCTCACTGTGACTGACATGGGATTTCCTCTCTCCATGAAATGACACTTAGCCTAATGCTGCTGACTAGCTGCCAGTTCTCAAGCATATCCTTGTAGCTGCTGATTTGCCAGGGAGTTTCTTGAAAGCCTCTCTGGAAAGAAGTAGGCATCTGCTTGAAAAAGCAACATTTGCAGTGCGATTCTGGCAGATCATTTCCTGGCTTAATTTGTGTGGTAATGTGCCTGTTAACACATGCCTAGGAACGTAAATCACACACATCTGTTAGACCCAGATCTGTCTCACGTAACTTTAGCCATCTAAAAGATAATGTCTAGTCTAAACCAGTTGTTTGCACTTCCACAATAATCAATGGAGAGAAACAGGCATCTCCAGAAGGTGATTCAACTCTTCCTAGAATACTAGTAAAAGTTTAGCCTGGATTTCTAATTTCTAAATGTTAGTTGAGATGCAGTGTACCTAGAAATAGGTCATATCGGAGTAGAAACTTCATTGCTTGTCCATGTTTAGTCTGGTTGATTCTGGAAGCCCCACAGAAAAAATAAGGTAAAATTTTATGGGCAGAGGTTATGCTAACAAGAATGAAGGGTGTACAGTGTGCTGTGCAATGACCAGAATTTCCAGACCATAAATTTCTCTGGAAAGGTTTTGCCTTTTTCTATAGAAAAATATACATCCATGTCAGAAGCACAGTCCATGGCTTCATGTGTGGCTCCTGGAGAGCTGAAGGACTGAGAGGAGCTCTTGGGGAAGCTAGTCAAGATAGACACTACACAGCGTTTGTAAGACAGATCTGAACTACCTACATCAAACTAGAAGCTCCAGTGCTTTCTTTCCATGAGGAGGCACACAGCAGTCATGAACAGGAGGAACGTGAACTGCATGGTGAGGTAGGTCAGAGCTTCCCCTGACTAGCTGCTCCTTAATACTGTGGCAAGAATAGTGAGTGCTGAGATGTAATCTGAGGCAAAGGCTGTAAGTACTGAGGCAATGTCTCTGGCTCAGAAAGTTCCTGCACACCAACTACTTCAGACAGGGCGGTATGTTGGAGGAACTGTCACTACAGCTCTCAACCTGTTCTCACCACTATAAAACACTCTCAGAAACAGGACACTGGGCTGGACAGTCCCACACAGCTGCTCCTGGGACCCTCCACACTATCTGCCAAATTGTCTGTTTTTCTTCCCAGGCAGATGAGCTGTTTTCACTGATCGTGAACATCAAGGTCTCCTCGTTCTCAAGCATGAGGGCAGCTGTAACCTACACCTACCCTATGTACTGCTCCTACTCTTCCTGGGCTTCAAGAGAAATTGTGTGTGAAGAAAACTACATGGAGGTAAAAGCTTTCCCACTGAAGGTGAAGCTACATCCAAGCTTCCCACAAGGAACAACCATCTCCACAAATTCCTGTTAGAAGCTGATTTTACACTATGTACCAGGCGTAATAGTGATGTGCTGCTATTCAGCAGAGGTTGTAACTGCAGATGCTTATTAGTAACACATTTACATGTCATAGGTATTTTGCATGCAGTGAAGTTCAGTTAACTGTATAAATCATAGAATCATAGAACAGCCTTGGTTGGAAGAGACCTCCGAGATCATCAAGTCCAACCATTAACCTAACACTGCCAATTCCCCACTAAACCATGTCCCAGTGATGTAAGTCAAGCCACTGCAAATAAAAGGGAAGTCAGGCAGGCCAACCTATTCAGCTCATAGAAGTACCTTTATGTTATGATGTGCTGCAGCATCTGTGAGAAGGTCATCCTTATATTTGAAATGACAAAACCTAGAGTATGCTGAGCTGCACCCCTGCAGTGTCACCCAACTCACAGGACACCACTGTGAGACAGAACCTGTCTGTCTGGGGCAAACACTGACTCCCAACTCAGTGTCCAGAACTTGCCTCACTCTGCAGCACGTGCTGGCAAGATTTATACCATAGCATCTACCTTAGGTGTTGGGGATCCTGAATTTTCAGGCGTTCAGCCTGTATGGGAAGAGGGAACCAGACCTGTTAAAGCCAATAGCCTACTTCCCTGTTCCTCTGGTGGAGACACCCAGATGCCTCGGGAAGTCTCCTGAGTGGGCTCTAGTTTACAGCTTACCAGAAACGAAGCAGGACTTTTGATTTACCTGGTTATACACAAAGTATTCCCTCTGCTGTACATGCACCACCATAAATGCCATGGCTTTAACCTTCACTTTAAGGCCACTGAAATTACCACCATCAAGAACCTCTATGGAAACACTTTAATTACCTCAAGCGAATGTAAATTGCTAAATCCCAACAGACATTGGAGAAGAAATCTGAATGCCCTCTCTTTGCTCCCTGTGCCTGTAATAATGCTAAAGATTTGTTTGTTCCCAAAGACTCTCCTCTGTGTCCCCAGGTGTCAGTGAAGACTGATGTCCCTGCAGTTTCAAACGACTACACCGTAGCATGGATGTCAGCACTGCCAGAGGTATAAAGGGGAGACTTTCTGAACAGTTCCTAGCCTGCCTCTTCTCACTGATCTCATGAGCCATTCTTGGGGCATAGCTCCATCTCTGTCAAAAAAGGGGAGCTGGCAAAGCTGCCACCAAGTACTGAAAAACCTCTCAAGTTTTCTTAGAGCTCTAAACTGCAAAAAGACACTTAAGTGGGAGAACAGAGCCTTATGCTTATTACATTAGTGGGAACTTTACATTAGTGGAAACTGCGTTCAAGACAAACAAAGGTAGGTGGTACTTCACACAGTGGGTAATGAATCTGTCAAACTCCTTGCCAAAAGATGTTGCAGCTTCTAAAAGCTTGCCTGATCTCAAGAAGAGTCTGGAAAAGTTGACCAAAGAGAAATTCAATAAGACATACAAAACACAAAGAAGCTACAGACAGGTCAGGAGTCACTGAGCTGAAAATTATTTGAGGCTGGAAACTATTAGGAGGAAATACATATGCTTGTCCTATTTTTCTCATGTCTTTCTTGCTCCTTATGCTCATTTTTCCTTTTGGCTGTCCTCCCACATGGTTATCATTTCAGGAGACTGTTCTAGACCAGTACACACATTCCTCTCTTCTTTGACACAGTATGGATACACACTAGAAAAGTTAGTCTGTCATTGGGCCTCTGGACTGCTACAGCAATCAACAGACAAGAAGACAATCATTTTATTATGAGTACAGGCATCTTGTCCAAGGGGATTTTTTCAAGGCCACAAGTTTCAGTTTCTTCCAAGGCTGCTATAAGACTATCTCTAAAGGCGCCTTATAGAGCTATGGAACTCCTTATCTTTATCTTTATATTATATTTATATATATATTTATATTTATCAAGGGTATTTCTTGCCTGGGGTGAGCCAGTGCCACTCCAGTTACTCCAGCTTCTAGCAGGAAAATAGGTGTTACGATAGCATAGTTTTTCACAAGACTTCGTTAAACTTAGATCTGATGCAGCTCATCTCTCTCTTGCAGACTCAAAACATTGCATACCAGCTATGGCAACTGATGTTTGTTTCTCCATCAGGGAGAAAGAGAATAACGGTAAGCGATGCAGCAAAACTGGGCTACAGCTTCAATAACACGCTGTCACGAGTGTACCTCCGTGCACCCTACCACAGCAACGAGTCCGACACCAGCGTGGTGAGTCACTGCTCTCAATCTGACACAAAACTGTGCAGTTTCCACTGCCTCTCTAGAACATCAGTTCTCCTTTTTTTCCTGCATCCCAACAGGTCAGTGGTGTAAACATGAACATGGTGACTTCCACTTCCATGTACAAGCAGCGATGGCTGCTTTTGCTGATTGACACAACTGTCTCCTGTCCTGTTGGTAAGGATTTCTTCCTTGTTCACCAAAAATAACCACCTAAGGAGCTAGTAGAAAACACAGACTCCCCATCCCTGTGACCTACTCTGTAAGAGAAGAGGTTTACAAGCTGCCCTCTGAGCAGCATGAGCTAAGAGTCCATGGCTTTAGTCCCGGACAAACATGTTCCCTGCTGTGACACTGCATTACTTGTGTTCCCAGTGCAGTGCCGTGCATTGTCTCTGGTTTCTCAAACCCCTATGTTAGATGCAGGGAACTGGAGACAAGTAAAACTGCTGCAGAAGGGCCAGGGAGCCTTCCCTGGACTAACCCCACAGCCCTGGCTCTCCCCTGTCATGTAACTCCACGTAGGGGAAGATGCTCTGCATCCCTGGAACTCACCTAGTCCTTTTCTCTGGAGAGGCAGAACTAGCCTGGGTTTTGCAGAACAATGGTGACTGCACTTTCTGCCTCTCACAGAACAGTATTAATGTGAATAATTGATGAGGAAGCAGGAGGTTTTAAGTTGTCATGATCTTGAAGCCAGTATTTCAAGGAGAAGGTCCAAACAGGCATCTCTGTGCCCCATTCTTTTTTGCCAGTAAGGCAAAACTCCTGGGACCAGAAGGACAACAGCATGGGTCAGTTGAGAATGACTGTTGGTTCTTCTGAATAAATCAGTCACCTGAAACTGGTGATTCAAGTCTACTTCAAGCACCAAGGTTTCTGTGACAAAATAGCAATCAGCCGGCTAATAGCCTACAAGGTGTTTCATTAGTGAAAGCTATAAAGGTACCCTGGTGAAAAGGAGTCAGGGAAAGACAACCATTGCAGAGTGAAGACTCACTTGATGGTAACTCCAATTACCCCATCTTCTGGGACTATCTAACTCAACAGATGGCATCAGTTTCACTGATACTACGCTAACATGGACTGTGCCAAGTGTCATCCCCACATTAGTGGTTCAAGAATCCACCTTTCTGACTAAAAACATTTTAATGGGAGTCGATGGTCAAGTCATAGTAAACCCGGAGGATAAGAACTACTTACTGGAGCACAATGAGACTCACATCGGAATAACTATCCCCATTGGAGCAGAAGGAGGCAAGCTAAAGGTTAGTACAAAGCTGTCACACACAAACACATTTGAGGGTCTGAATGGAAGATGTTTCTACATCATGATCATTCCAATTCATTCCAAATAGGGATAGACTGATGCTTAAAATTCTTAGATACAAGAAATATTTGAAAGCTTAGATGCTCCTTCTCTGTGTTTTGAAAGCACTTACTTAGAAACTAAGTATGTCTGGTTACAAAACAAGATAGAAACAAGAGACCATCTTTTGTCAATAATCTATAAGATATACTAATAAGTTAAGAGTGAAGGGACTCCTGGGCACTGGAGTCCAATTGTCTATGTTGTTACATTATGAAATTCATCCTGGTAAACTTCTGGCCTGGGTCAAGGACGAATTTCCCAAACAATTTCCATGCAGACTGCATGAGTTAGCATGGGACAGGTTCCCAGCTTGTAGTTATATCATACTGGGGTGCAGCCACCTGCTTTGGACATAGCATATTCCTTGTCAATCTATAATTTATAGGTACAGAGGCAGTGTGGAAAGAAATGTTCAGTAGAACAGGATGGTTTGGGTTGGAAGGGACCTTTATAGGTTATCTAGTCCAACCTCCGTGCCATGAGCAGGAAACCTTTCCTAGATCAGATTGCTCAAAGCTCCATCCAGCCTGGACTTGAACACTTAGAAAGGAGCTGGCAATATTCTCTTGTTCCAGTTCCATTTGTGAAGATGGCATTGGTGTGATTTTGACTTACCGCCTTCAGAAGTTCACTTCCTTGTGTATCAGTGGACACTCACATCACTAAGTGTACTGTAACACCAGACAGGCTTGGTCTGAAGAACTGCTGGAAGCACTGGCAAACTTTCAGACTAAACTGGGACAGAATGAGAGACATGACTGGTAATTCAGGGACTGTCAAAAAATAAATGCAAATATAGTTACTGACTAAATTTAATGAGGACACACACACCCCAGACCTGGTACTTCCTTACTGAGAATCCCAGCAGTATCTGAGCCAAACATGGACTAGACAAATGGACCAAGCAAACAAACATACAGGCTCCCCTAGCAAAATCCACCCCAAAATATACTAGAATACCATTTTCTCTTTCTAGTGTAAGAATTTTAACCATATTCAGTTATTCCTCTATTGAGAATTAAGACTTAATCACAAATTTTACCTCCTAGAGCTCTATATCGAGTGGTGTATATGGAGTCATTTACAGTATTGACTTGTTTTTGGAGCACACATGGGCAGATGCAGATTGGCAAACCACAAAGTATACTGTCATCAAATCCATCACCACACCTTTCATGCCACAAATACCAACTGTGATCAACAGTAAGTCATTCCTCTCATTGACTTTTACCCATCTCTTGCTTTTGCTGTGTTATACATTGCTCCATTTAACCTCTGCCACACATCTACATTCACCAGAATGTTCTTAACTCCCACTTGCAATTTGTAGCCAAAGTCAAGATTCAAGGTGTTATAAAAAACCCACAACCTTTAGCCTTAACGGATGTGCCATTCATCACCCGTCGTTATGGGAAGAAATGAAAATTATAAGTTGCTGATAAGAACATAAACATTTCTTTCACATTAACATCCAGATTTTTCCAGTGAGCACTGGGACTCGAATTGAGATGTTGTGCTGTGCAATTAGCACACTGGGCAGAAGAACTGTCTGAGGACAGCTTTTGTTGATGGAATTTTCTCCCCCAAACTGCCTATATTTGTTATCTTGGGAGCATATTGAAATCATTGTGCCATCCAGTGGTGCAGTAATGTTTTTTTAATTATATTTTCCAATGCATTAAGACACTAAACATCTTTGGAGCTGTCTGGATAACTGATATAGAAAGAAAAAGGAGCGTCTTAGCATACATTATGATAGTTTTTCCATATTTTATGTGGCTGAACTAGATTCTAGATTTCTTTATAGGGAAGTCATTGCATGTCTAGAAAGTTACTGAACCCACTTTCTGTAAAGTTGTACATATTTGTTATTAATCTCCTCCAGCTTGAAGCAATTCTCATGTACTCAGAGTATTTCAGAGCTGACTAGAACACAAACACTCATTAATCAGAGCCATTAAAGAGATGGCTGTTGGCTAAGTTTCCTGGAACTTGAATGGGAGGCCACCCCAACTGTCTTCCTTACTTGATCCACATCAGCAGTAATTTGATGTTCTCTCCCTACAGATACTCTGCCAGAGGAAAGGCTATTTAATGTTGCATTTGGACACTTTCTTCCTGATGTCTCTCTGGTGGCAATCGCAATAGGAAATGTGCCATTTACCCTGAGGGAAGCACAGCACCATGGATTTAAGATTTATGAAACTCCTTTTTCTAATAGAACAAAAGGATTTATCCTGGAAGTCTCTTTTGATGATCCGTATGTCCTAAAGGAGGTAAGATACAGCAGGTCACTTCAACAGCTGAGTGGAGGAGGTTGGGCAGCTCCTTTTTTAGAACATAGTCTGGCTTTTATTAACCAACAACTGTTCCTCAGTCATAAAGGATTCAATGAGTCTGAGCTCATCTGAATTAAGATTAGAGGTGTGCATGTCCCCACCTTCCTCTCCCTAGGTCTCTGGAAAACATACAGCATCACATGTGATTAGATGGTATGAAATATGACTTCCTTTAGTGTCTGTCAGCATGGCTAATGTCCGAGCACACGCCCAGCAGGAAGAAGTTTGTCAAATCTCTATGAAATGCTGTCCCTTGAAACAGGAGTGCCTTGGAAAAATAAATCAATTACTGCAATCCTGCAAACACCAGTTACCAACATCCAGTAATTCCTGAACCTACCGTTTATGCAGAGACATTTGACCACTGGCACAGGCCATGCACTGTGCGAGCATGTACAGGCAGGCTCAGGGCATCCTAAACGTAATTTTGTTAAGCTTCAAACCATTTGTAATCTAAATATTTGTAAAAAGTATAAACTCACAATGGGAATACAACCTCTCATTTCAGTGGGAGGATGCATAACTGCAAGTCCTCTACCGCTGTTTCAACTGAATCACGCAGAGCTACGATGCTATTTTCTGTCACAAGGATCAACACTGTGGATACACAGGATGAGGACTTGTGCAAATAGTGTTCAGATTGCAGTCAAACCACAGTTAAATTGGATTAAGGATCAAAGCAAGCTAAAAATTTCCAGAAGTATTTCTGTCAGGTTGAACACCAAGTTTAGCTTTAGGAGCACTTTTAGTGAAGGAAATGAGGATTTTGAGAGGGATCTCTCATAGCATCTCCTCATACCTTCTATTTTACTGATTACTTACTCTCCTGGGTTCAGCCCACACTCTGAGTAAAGAATAAGGATTTGGACCCAGATCTCCCTCCCTGAGCTCTTTCACCAGTGGGCTACAGAGGAAACACCACTGTGTTCACTTCTGCCTCCATTTTCTGAACAGGCACTACATTCTCCACATTTATGTTTGGCTGAAAGAGCTGTTGAATCCAGTCCAGATTTCTGAACAGTTTTAGGCCAACTGAAGCGATGTTTTTGGAGACTGAGCTATTTGTAGGGGAGAGGAGGGTGTAGGAATAATTTTTTAGTGCTGCTCAGGACACACATGCCTGTCTGTGCTGGAAGCCATTGCTACTGCAGCCTTACACTTCTCTCTCTTTCAGTATGTGAATAGAAATGAAACCAAATATACTCTCCTCGTTAACTACACCATAAGTGTGGGTCCGGAGATGACACTCTATTATCATTCAGCAGAGGTGGAATGTGTGATTGCTGATATCGGTAAGCTTTCCCCTGATAGTAACTGGCTTGCATCAGCAGCATGGATCAGATATTCATTGAATTCAGTGAGAACAGCATTAGACCGAGGATGAGAGCTTTTGGGAAAACCCCACCCTTCAATTGCTCATTATTGGTAACGCAGCCAACTTGCTGCTTTTCTGATGGCAGCTCTTCTGCATACTGGCAAGACAGTCTGCCCTCGAGACACTGAGAGCAATAAAAACTAGTGTGTAGAAGAAGTTGGCTTGCAAACTCAGTGAACAAGATGCCTCATAACTTGAACATACATCTACTGGCAAAACTTTCAGACATTGCTACGAGTTTCAGTTTGTCCTCAAATGCAATCCTACCTCTGCGTCCAGGGTAGAACTCAACTGACTCAAATAAATTGCTGTGAACTCCAAAGACAGCATTTCTGTAAGGAGACAATCATCCACTAAGAGCTGTACGTAGCAGGTTATTGAAACAGTCAGGAGGTATGATTGGTGTTTGCTCAAACTTCTTAGATTTTGGATGCCATAAAGATGACAGGGTCTCTTCACTGTCCTGTTTTATCTTTGAAATAGTTCTGGCTTCAACCCAAAGAAGGCTGACCAAAAAAAAGTATTTACAAACATAGCTCAGCTTGCCTTACTGAAACAGGGAGTAGTCTTGGAAGCAAGCTGGCAGGCCACCACTAAAGAATGAGGATTCCCAGTCCCACCGATTGTGAGCTGCTACATCCACCACACAGCCAAAGCCCTGCAGACGATGCCAGTATGCACGTAACAGCACTGCTGCAGTGCCAGTGCAAAATCTACCCGTGACAGAAATCCCTGCCTGGCCCAAACAGCATCACTCAAGCCTTCCTTTACCGCTAACTTTTCACCCCACCTTCTCCCCGCAGAAATACCAGCAGCAGTTGGTTACTGTGATGAAGAAAACCTGTATCTAGCCATCCCTACTTTTGGCTTGCACCAGTACTGGAACCTGTATCTTGGTAACCAGCCCCTCAACCGGCATGTTGCTCTTACCAATGGGTATCTTGCAGCTACCAATTCTACACACCTGATCTTGCAAATACCTCTGTTTGCTGTGGGAGTTATCTATGAGGTACATGAACTGTGTAGCAGTGCTTCTTTAAAGCATGTAGGACTGTTTGCTCACACATCCACCATCCTACAGTCACAGCTTGTAGTGCTGTAGGGTTACACATATGGGAAAAACTCCAGAGGGAAGGACTCCCAGCCAGAGCAAGTAGGAAAAGAGGTATCGGACACGGACACTTCTGGTAATGCCATGTATTGTGTAATCTGCAGTGCTGAATTGTCTCTAAAAGATATGCACCAAGTCTTCAAAAACAAACTCCTCAGTATTTTTAGTAAGATGAGGCGAAACGTCCCATCTGCACTGAGCCAGAAACAATACTTCAATATGGCTTTTATGAAAGGAGCTCTTTTAAAGGAACATTTTGTAGAAATGTTAAGACATGGAAGGGAAAAACTGATGCTGTAATAGACATCTGAACTATTCTGCAATAATCAGCCAAAATTTATCTCTGTGACAGTGACCAATTCATACAAGAAAACTTCTGCCCCCGTGTTGTGTTGGGCTCAAGTCTTCACACTGTCTTAACTCTTGTGACTTGTTAGTATTCAAGTGGCACAAGCTAAAGAGCAGAACTTTGTATATAAGGATCACGTGCCTTAACAGGAAACCTCTTCCATCACCTCCTTCACAGGAAGTGTCCTTTCAGAAAATTAAAGCGAGGTTCGATGTTGCCCTAAGGAAAGTGAGAACCATGGAGACCTTACAGATGTTCTCTGTTAGCTGCAGCTTTAATTCTTCAGCATTTATAAGTAAGTTCAACAACTGATCAATCAATAAAAAGATCTGTGATTCTTTTCTTCAGTTTATAACCAACTCTCTGATTTTCTCAGTATGCCAACCAGACGGTACCATAATGGTATCTGCCCAAATGAAGACGGTTCCTGCCATTGATATGAGTAAAACCAAGCTAAGGGATAGCTCTTGCAAGCCTAGAGAGTATAACGAAGGACATGCCTTCTTCAAGTTCCATGTCACTACCTGTGGCACTTCAGTAAGGGTAAGCCCACAGCTGAAGCAGATACATCTGCTGGAAGTCTCTGTCTCTCCTGCGTTTTCTCTTTTGTTCCCCTGCCTCAGCTCCTGATAAGATTCAATTTTTAATGAGCTTCCCATATGCACAGTTTGAAGGTGATCACATTGTTTATGAAAATGAAATCTCTTACAAGAAAGAGACTCTTCCAGGGCACAGCACACCGACAATCACAAGAGATCCAGACTACAGGTAGGAGCTACTGCTCACTGACACTGCTCGCTCTGGAAAGTAACAGTGAACACAAAAAATACCTTTTCTCCTATTACAGACTAATAGTCTTGTGCTACTATCGAGCAAAAGAGACCCTGGTGCTAGGTGCCTTCGCTAGTGATCCATCCACATCACGTCCCTTTGGCTCTGGTACGATGGTACCAAGATCAAATATTGCAGGTAGGCAATTCCCTTCCTCCATTTTTAAACTTCTGTGACTCAGTTGTAAGTTCCCCTGTTAAGACATGCCCTGCTTCCTACTAAAGAACCTCACTAATATTTCCTTTTCTGCAGTCCACAGAAGGATAAGACAAGCCCTGAACATAGTTTCAAGAGTGTCCAAAGGTAAGTCTCCTCATAAGAAAATCAGAACATCTCCAAACATGTTTTAATTTAAATAAAATTAAACAACCACAAAATCCCCTGACGTTTTCTCGAGATGAGTCTTTCATGGAATTCTATGAGCCCAGCATGGAAATACTCAAGCAGCCTGTGGAGCCTGTATTTCTCGAGGTGGAGCTGAAAGATGAGAACCCCAATGCCGAGTTATATCTGGAAAACTGCTGGGTAACCAGGTCTCCAGACTTCAACAGCACCCCAAGATGGAACATCACTGTGGATGGGCAAGTAGTTATTGAATGATCAATGCGCTCACCAGAAAAGCCCTAATTTCTTCTAGGTCTGTTGATCTGTTCTCTCAAATAGGCGTGAGATAAACGGCAGTGAGTACGCTGCAGAGTTCTGCCCAGTAGCTGTTAGCCCCAGAGTGAGGCACCCATCTCATTTTAAAAGGCTGGCAGTAAGGACCCTGGCACATCGACTGCAACAGGTATGATAAGTGAAAGGCTCACCTGCTACACAAGGACCTTATCCTCTGAACTTTTTCAGACCATTTAAAAACCAGCCGATTTAAACACTTCACAGACTTCAGACCTAGCCAGTATTCAACCCAAGTAGCCTGACTGGTGCACAGCTTTCATCTAGTTCTTTTCTCAAACCTGCTTTGCGACACAGTTTCAGTGACTTGAGATTGGACTGGCTGGAGTAAACAAAAGAGTTTGGTATGCAAATATGATTATGTGGTGGTTTTCACTTTTTATAGAATCAGATTCATAGCACTTCAGCTCAAAATGTCCAGAACAGAAAAGTCAATTTATATGCCATAATAACCAGATGAAGTTCAGCTCTGTTGTCTCCCTTCTGTCCCAGCCAGCCAGCCACCTTCTCAGACACCAGCCCAATGGGCAGGGAAGCAGAAGCATGTGGGTTTGGTCTTACACTTTTGAGGTTCCATCCTCCTCTAACAGGTCTAAGAAGGGCAAAGAAAACCCCAGGACAGTCATCTGAGGGTGCTTTGCTCCTGGTGCACCAAGTTGAGTGGACTCTAGTACACATACTGATATGAGCCATGGCAGTACCCCTGCCTGGGCAGCTTAAGAAACTACATAATTTTTTGGCTTGGCCTTTCATAAGCAATTCAACTCAGGAACTTGCTAGAAATGAACATGATGGAATTCTGGCTTGTGCTGCTTCCTAAGTGCACAGCTGCATCTAGCACTAGATTGAGTTTCCATCTAGCTTTGATACGTAGCCTCACTGCAGTTTGTGAGGTTTTAACTTCTCCTGTCTCAGCCTCTCAGTTACCAAACTGCCTGAGGGCTTCTTTGACACCAAATTTGAAATTCAAGGCAGGTTCAGCTAGAAGGCGCCACATGCAAGTGTCCAGACAAGCCTAAGTCTAATCAGCTGTAACTTCTGCAAAAGGCAGACAAAAGACAAAACGATGCTCTGCAAAGCAGGATTTGATATGGACCAAGTGCTACTTTTTCTTCTTCCCAGGTGTACGTGCACTGTTTGGTGGCAGTGTGCTCTCCCACCAACGCACTACCTGGCAGCCCCTGCGGAGGACAGCGCAGCTCAAGCAGGGAGAGGAAGGGTAGGTGAGCAGGAGAAGAAGAGCCATTACAAAGCACTCCCAATCTGATATTTTTAAAGGATTTAGGACCTCTGGTTTTGGCATCCGAAATGCCTCGAACATGGACTGTGTAACATTACCTTTAGTTCACACCTTAATACAGAATCACAGAATGTCAGGGATTGGAAGGGACCTCAAAAGATCATCTAGTCCAATCCCCCTGCCAGAGCAGGAACACCTAGATCAGGTCACACAGGAACATGTCCAGGTGGGTTTTGAATGTCTCCAGAGAAGGAGACTCCACAACCTCTCTGGGCAGCCTGTGCCAGTGTTCTGTTACCCTCACTGTGAACTTATTAGCACTTAACATGCAGCATGTATGTGTTCTTTAAAAACTACACAAATATACTGTGTATCATTCACAGCCTTTCCAGGTCACCATTCAGCCAATCTCCAGGGCTATGTACTTGCTGGACCAGTCTGGATTGTTGACCCAGATCTAAGATGACGCATGTAAACTGAATTTGGTAAGAACATTAGGCCCTGTGCACTCACCTTGAGAGGTCACCATGCTTTGTGGCACAAGCCTATCCTTCAAGACCTTAGAACTGTAAGTTCTGGGACAAGAACTAGGGAACAGGCAGGGTTTGCAGTCTCCTGGTCTAAGCTTGAGCCCGTAAGAGAGGGAAGAAGGAGAGCTTACCTGCCAAGCCAAACACAGGTGGCATGGCTCTGAAGAAGATGCCAGCAGCAGAGCAGGGCATGTTGGAGTTGGGCTGTAGTCAGCAATTTTGGAACCAGATATTATTTCAATGGGTTTTCAACTGGACTGTCCCCCTGTCTGAAAGAAAATGGATCCAAAATTTTAGAAACAAACAATAAGGCACAAATCACTGCCATATTCCAAATTCTTTTGAAGGGTCTAAATCCTCCAAACTGTTAGGGTTTATCCTACCCTTTCATCTGCCCTTGGAGAACCAGAGCTATCCATCTGTGTGCTCCAGCCTCACTCCTTACCTCACTGTGTGTGTCTCCAACAGCACCCGAAGGCTCTGCTGTGCTGGCTGCTTTCTAAATGATGCAACTAGACACAGGCACTACCTCTTTCAGTGACCACCAGAACTATCTTGCTGGAAATGAAAAAACAGACAGTGGGACTCAGGACAGCAGCATAACCCTGGGAACTGCTCTAGTCTGCTAACAGGATTAGTAAATGCTGCAACTTGTTGCCTCTCTGAAGTGGCTACAAAAGAAAACTTACCAGAAAATAACCCAAGGCTGCAAAATAAAACTTCTAGTTTTTTCCAGCTGTTGAAATATGACTTTGCAGATCACTAAAATTATTCCAGACCTTATTACAGCTGCTTCTTGTAACATTGCATAAAGTGACTGCAAGTCCTCCCTTGTGAACATGAATTGCAAATCTGAAAAGTCAAATAAAAATACATACAAAGTAATGGAAGTGCAGAACATCTCCTTGCTGATGTGCAACAGCAACCATCTGGTGTGCCAGCCTTGGCTTCAAAGAGCCAAGCGATCTGCCACTTAGGGCCTCTTCCACATGCAACACAACAGCATACTATTTTTTCCCCATTAATACAGATTTTTGTCTGTAATGTTGCATTGACCTGAGCATCTTGGAAATCTGTTAGCTCCTCACTTTCCTCCCACCTGCCCCCGTACAGAAAAGGCCAGCTCCACCAAACGGGAGAAGATGGATGCACTAACATGAGTACCAAGGACAACTTACCTGGTATTTTGTTTTCTGTGCCCACAGAAAACGTGGGGGTTTTTAGTTATTTTCTAGAGATCAAGGACAAACCAGACACATGACCACCTGCCATCACTCTCAGGACGTGCCTGCACTGCAAGGGAAGGTGTGCCTGCAGCACGAGAGGGTGTTCACCAGCAGCAAAGAGGGGGCAATTGCCCTGATGCAGCCAAAAGCACAGGTGTGCACAGCCTCCGGTGGGTCTGCACAGCTCGTGCAGCCTCTGCTCCACAGGCTGGATGGTTACCCACACAGATTCATGCACACACACAGCATGCTTCCCAAAAGCTGCACTCGTGCCTGCGATGACTGCTGAATAAACGCAATCTCAAAGCTGCACCTGCCGAAGGACTAAGTTTTGTCGAAAGGAATCGGAGGGTCCTGGCTCCCGAGACCCCCTCCAGCAGCAGCCTGGGAGATGCCTTCCTCTCTGCTGTAGGAGCAGTGCACTCTGCTGTCCGGAGCTAACACTGCAGAGTCAGGCGAGCTCACTGCTCCCACACATTCCCCATTTTTCATGTTAGCGGTAACAAACTCATCAGTTTAGGTTAACTTTCTGTTAATATAAAAGCAGTCCTTTTGAAATTTGTAAACTGAGATGAAGGTTAAACAATGATGACTAAATGCTAGCTCTTCTCCCAGTGCTCACAGGACACACAGACAGGCATCAGGTCTGCTGCGGCACCACTAAGGTTCACTTGCTCTGTCTTGCAGAGCAGATTCAGGTAAACTTGTCTGCAACAACCAGGATATCCCAGATATTTCCCTTTTGCCCTAGAAAGCCAGTAAGGGGTCCAGCAGTGTTCCATCCTCATCTACCCACCCCTCAGCAGATAGGGAGACCTTTCTCTTCCAGATACATTGGGAGGGAAAGGAAGAAAGTGAGACAGACCTGCATTCCCATTTCAACAGGCCCTTCGGGTTCCCACGTTCTCACAGACAAGCCAGAGAAATTCCACATCCTTCATTTCCTCCTCCTACCTTGGTTGTTTGCTGTTCATGGCAGATAATCTTTTTTACACTGGATCACACGAATGTTAGGGTCAGGCATTCATTGTTGAGCTTTGAGGGTGTCTTGCTCAACCTGCTATTGCATGGTGTACTGTTCTGCATCGAGGTTCTCCTGGGATTACTCCCTCCTCTCAAGGTGTTGCAGACAGATGTTGAATTTCCAACTCATGTCCTAGATGTGTTTTTCAGGTCTATGAGCTTAAACTCCTTCTTGGAATAGGTTTTCAGGAACCACTCTGGTCATACCGCTGTGGTTGAAGAAGCCTTCATTATTCAGGCAATGTGGAGAAAAGGAATTAGGAAGGGGTGAGAGCTATGTTAAATGCAGAGGTACAGGCACACAGGAGTCCCCATACAAACCTAGAAAGCACTGAACTTTGGATCAGCCTCTTCCATGGTAATAGGAGTTAGGCTGAAACCTACTGTTGTGATGTCTACGACAGGGTTGAACTAGCTGTTCCTTGCTGGGAGATGACAGTACCCTTCAGGTCCATTTCACATGCTTATTGAACAACACAAAACCACGAACAATGAAAAACCCAACCATCACGGGCTGTGGGAAGCGATGCTGTGGACTGCATCCAGTCCCTCCCCGCTCATGGACTAAAGAGATCCTACAAGGACAATATTTGAAACAGTTACTCTTCAGAAACAGACGAGTTCAACTCAGGTGATCCCAACATGCTGCTAAGTGGGCCTCCACCTTCATCAGATCTCACAGCAAACTCGCTGTGCAAAAAGCAACCAGCCCTTCCATCATGCACCAGATCCCCAGGATCTGTTCTGCTGATCTAGCCTCTGCCTCTATTGAAAGGATTAGGCAGACTGACAATAATCTGCTGACACAAAAGTATAGAATATTATCCTTCTACTAGTAATCTTCAGTTTTGAACATTGTTTTTTGCCTTTCTGAACCCTTCCCTTTCTAATAGTCAGGGGGGGAATGCATGACCTGCATAGCTGAGCTTGACTGATACAAGGGTGATCATTCCCCACAAAATTTGAACACCTTTCACTACTCATTTACTTTTTACCAAGGTTATCTACTAAACAGGATAGTGCACAGTGCAGTCCCCAGTTGTAACAGCCAAAGATCTTCAGGTTTTTGATGCTGACTTACCTGTCTTGCCCACTCATGTGAAGAGGAACATATTGTGACGACCAAGCCCTTTCCCCTCAGCAGCCTTCCCTTCAGAATGGGTCTCCTTGCTCCCCACACTGCATCTCACACTAAACACACATGAAACACTTCTCAGACTGCTCTAGGTTCTGCTAACCTGGGGTTTTGTCTTCTTTTCCTGCCTTCCTCCAAAAGCAAAGGAAAGGCCTTGCAACACTGCAAGTGGTGTCACAACTCCTCCTCCTGTGTGTCAGCAGGAGGACAAATAGGGTACTCGGGGAAAGCACAGGGGGGTGATGTTATTCTTTGCCTTGTTCTCTGCACAAGTAAGATCTTAGAGACTGTTGTTCCACATACTGGGGAAAAAAAAAAAAAAAAAAAAAAAAAAAAAAGAAGACCCATTCTGTAATGTATTGGGGAAATCACGTATTTTTTGTAAGTTTAGAGATAAATCACCAGGTGAGAACACTCTTACTCATTGCCAAATTAACCTATGGGGAACACATTAAACAGATGGGCTGCCAGTGAAGGCTGCATGAAGGAAAGCATCAATGGCTTCTAGAGACGTTTATAGGTAGGAGACCTTGGGACAGCGGCTGTGAATTATTCATGTTTGAATCACTTCTGGCCATAAAGAGACAGTCAGTGTACATTAGCAGCAACCACCTGTTGGACTTGCTGCTAACAACACCATGACTTTGACCAGCAAACCCTTCGCAAGGGCGATGCAGCAGGCAGCCAGGAGTGACCCAGACGCTCTGCAGAGGTTTATAGTTTTCAAGCAGACAACCACTAAAGCCTGGTGAAGGTGCAGACACAGTACCTCTGCATTGCGAAGCATCCAAAGCACACAACTCCTCCCTTTACAAGTTGTCTGAATTTCATGTGGAAACACTACATAAAAAGAACGTTACTACTCTCCATTAGACTTTAATTCTTAAAGGACTACGAACAGGAAACTTTGTAGGACAAGGGGATTACTAAACACATCTTCCTCTTCGTTTCTTTTTTTTAATATCAATAACAGTGCTTTATACCCTTCCAACAGCCCTAGTGAAAGAACACCACACAATACCAGTTAATAATTTCAGACTGAAAATGCCAATTAGCCTTGTGATGTGAAGCCAGAGAACTAAGTGACTCATCCATGCACGTGAAAGGGGAAAATGTGAGAACCTTACTGGCCAAAATGACCTTGAAAGAATTCCAATTTATGCCGAAATGCACCGTGACAGTTCATCCTTTTGCAGAATGGACAAGGAAATACTGCAGAGAATCTGCAATAAAATCGCTCCCAGGCCCGTGAAATATTTCTGTGCCAACAATGGACGTATCAGAAGTAATTGAGCAACACTCACAAAACATCACAAGCTGGGAAGTAGGGAGGATACTATTACTAGCATCTTTGTTTTCTAAAATACTTATTTGCTGTTAGTATTTTTATCTGTATCCTGTCTAAGAGTGTTCTGTGCAGAATCACATCTGTGATCTCCCCTCTCAAAGAAAAACTTCATAGGTCATATCCGACTGTTCATACTGACTTTTTCATTTTCTCAGCATGGTGAGTCAGGAACAGGCTTAGTTCCAGCTCACCTTCTCACCATCAATCCAGAGTTGCTATGAATACCCAATTTTGGAGACTGAGGTGGCATGAAACATGCCAAGTCCTTAAATTACCAACGTTGTTTTGGAGACAGAGCACCAAAATATAAAAATGGAAGCGCATGCTTAATATACCCAGAAAAATCCCAGATTAAATGGTCATTGTTATGACATCAGTATGCTTTCCAAACTGTAAATGGTTACGTCCTGCTATCATATGTCATATTTATAAAACTTCCAAGCAGCAGCTGTCACGTGTCATGGAGCGTGAGCGGAAAATGCAGCATTTTCTGAGCCCCTTGCTCCAAATTTGCTCATTGTGGCTGCTGCGGAGTTTCACCCCAAAGCTGGAAGCGACCCCAGTAAGGCTGCTGGGGAAGATCTTCACAGGCTCAAGTCTGTTCTCATGACTTACCCAAAGGGTCCCACTGTCTTCAGCGAGCCCTGCACTCATGCAGACTCCAGGATCACCCATGGAGAAACTCACCGTAAGAAGCAGAAATGTCATTAGTATAATTTATTTTAAAAAAAACCCCAAACTAATGCTTATGTGAGCAATCAAAGAGTATTTCTTTTATTAGACTTGGTATTGCTGTGAACATGCGAGGGTGTTTGTTCTCGATGATTTACAGCTTTCAGCAATGGTCCCTATCATGTGAGAAATGAACCTGCCTGGGTATTCACAGCAGTGCAACTAGATAGATTTCACATTGTATTTTTCAAGCAATTGACCTTTTCAATAAAGAGCAGAAAGCCACAATTCCTACTGTGAACAGCCCAACTACATTCTCTACCGCACGATTTTTACAGACAACCATGAGATTAAAAGTACACGTTCATTGTTATTCAATCAATTATTAATCTGTCCAATACTTTTACAATGGGATTACAAAAAACAGGTATGCTCTGTTCCTACCTGCTTAGGTAACGTACAACTACCTCTAGGAGTGAATGAATGTACAAACGATGAATTCTCATGCCACATTCCTCATGCAAGGTACAGATGCTGTTACCTAAAAAGATCTCATTGTTTCTGTTAAGTGTTTCTTAAGACAGAAACACTCTGAAGTGAAAAGTTACCGTAGCACCTTGAGGATGACACCTTGTAATTAACAATTACACTTGTAGCTTAAACTAAATTTACATTTAAACGTAGACAAACGCTGTAACATTATTAAATCACTGTACTTCTCACAAGCTCCAATCTTAGTATTTAAATGTTCCATATAGTTTTTCCTCTAAAAGATTGTTTAAAACAATCTGTGAAGGAGTACAGAAACACAGCTGTTGGAACTGCAGACACCATTAGCTGTTACTGAGCTTCCAACACCTTTATGAAGTACTTCTGTACAAAATCTGTACAAGCATCTCACAG
Source organism: Podargus strigoides (assembly GCA_028020825.1). Classification (NCBI taxonomy): domain Eukaryota; kingdom Metazoa; phylum Chordata; class Aves; order Caprimulgiformes; family Podargidae; genus Podargus; species Podargus strigoides. The sequence continues at coordinate 10,635,062 of CM051619.1, read as the reverse complement.
AGACCCAGCATTGTTTTTCCTCAACACTAAAAATATCCAAAAATAGTTTATCCTTCAATCATAACCTATTTTTAACTTATTTACCCAAAAAAGAGGTTTCTTCAGCAGGGCATGGCAGATATAAATGAACCCGCACTTCATCCATCAATGACAAAAACCACATAAAGTGTTTAGCAAAACATTTGCAGCCCGCTAGCTGCATTTTCAATAACCCCGCTTTTGTTTTTCTTCTTTATCAAGAATAGCTTGTTTTAGACTCAATGCAGCATCTTCAAACTGGGGGTTTAACTCTAATACTTTTCTGAAATCTTTCATGGCCTCATCAAAGCATCCTGTCCAAAAAAAAAAAAAAAAAAAAAAAAAAAGTAAGAAAGAATTATCTTTCTGTAATGGCTCAAACACACAAACCACAACCGAAGAATGACTCCTCATACTTTCACTAACAAAAAATAGCAGCTGTACTTAATGGACCCACTACATTTTGATTCTCCAGAAGCCCAAGTGGGATTCAAAGGTCTTCAGTACAAGAACCCAAGTGTCTATTTTTGAACCCAAAATAGGCTTAAGGCTCAATTCAGCCAGCTTATTCCAAGAGCAAAAAGGCCCACACTCAGGCAACTAATAGCCAGGCTGCCTTAAGCCTGAACACAGGCATACTGCTTCCCAGCTGATGCCCTTGGTCTGGTTCCACTCCTCGTGTTCTCTCTAGTCCTTCAACTGACCTGTTGGGAGAGCAGCGTAGGGGAAAGGGACCTTCCTGACAGCAGGATGGCCATGAGCCAGCAATGTGCCCTTGTGGCCAAGAAGGCCAATGGCATCCTGGGGTGTATTAGAAAGGGGGTGGTTAGTAGGTCAAGAGAGGTTCTCCTCCCCCTCTACTCTGCCTTGGTGAGGCCACATCTGGAACATTGTGTCCAGTTCTGGGCCCCCCAGTTCAAGAAGGACAGGGAACTGCTTGAGAGAGTCCAGCACAGAGCCACAAAGATGATGGAGTGGAACATCTCCCTTATGAGGAAAGGCTGAGGGAGCTGGGTCTGAGCTTGGAGAAGAGGAGACTGAGGGGTGACCTCATTAATGTCTATAAATATGTAAAGGGCGAGTGTCATAAGGATGGAGCCAGGCTCTTCTCAGTGACATCCAATGATAGGACAAGGGGCAATGGGTGCAAGCTGGAACATAGGAGGTTCCACATAAATGTGAGGAAGAATTTCTTCACAGTGAGGGTGACAGAGCACTGGAACTGGCTGCCCAGAGAGGTTGTGGAGTCTCCTTCTCTGGAGACATTCAAAACCCACCTGGATGCATTCCTGTGTGACCTGACCTAGGTGTCCCTGCTCTGGCAGGGGGATTGGACTAGATGATCTTTTGAGGTCCCTTCCAATCCCTAACATTCTGTGATTCTGTGAACTTCTGGGTCCTGACTTCGCAATGGCAACTCCAACAAAAGGAACAGGGCCGTCATGTTGCTACATATTCAAAACTCGGTCAACAAATTCCCCAGAAATGTGTGACTGCCAGCTGACTGCAGAGAGGGCTGCACTCACTATGTCTGCATGTACTCAAGATGCTTTATTTTAGGTTTAATGGCAATGTTTGGAATTGGTTAGTTTTACCCCTAATGCTAATTTTTCCTAAACTGAAACTGCACCTTCCCCCTTATTTTTCCCTGAATAGAAACACTTTAAATGACACAGCAGTGTACCTGCAACTAGGGATCGCTAACTGCATACACAGAGCAGACTTGTAGCTGAAATGTCCTGTGACTGCTTGAGAAAAACGTGTCTCTGCACCATTTATTTCTGGTGTGACATCTTTCCCCTGCCAGCGCCAGGCAGGTCCCTCCAGGGGTAAAACCGAGGGAACTGCTCTGGACTGTTGGGTGAATCACAGAACAGCCTCAGTTGGAAGAGACCTCTCAGATCATCCAGTCCAACCATTGACCCAGCACTGCCCAGTCACCACTGCCCCATGTCCCTCAGCACCACATCCACACGGCTCTGAAATCCCTCCAGGGATGGGGACTGCACCCCTGCCCTGGGCAGCCTGGGCCAGTGCCTGACAACCCTGTCCGTGGAGAAATTTTTCCTAATATCCAATCTAAACCTCCCCTGGCCCAACTTGAGGCCATCACCCCCTGTCCTGTCACTGTCACCAGGGGCAGAACACCGGGATAAGACAGCCCCCTGCCCTCTCCTCGCACCGGGGGTGGCAGGCCGGGCGGGGGGCCGTGAGCAGGCCATGCCGCAGCAGGGTCACACGCCCGTGCCTCGCAGCTCTGCCTCGGCTCAGCCGGTGCCGGAGTGCCCGCCGAGGCGGCGGGGGCCCCGCGGCCCGTACCGTACCCAGGCGGTAGAGCACCAGGCCCCGGTTGTAGTAAGGGACCTCGAAGCCGGGCTGGCACTCGATGGCGGCCGTGTAGTCCTCCACGGCGGCGGCGAACTCCACCCGAAAGTACTTGATCTGGCCCCGGTTGTTGAGGGCGGTGGCGAGGTCGCTGCGCGGGGACAGAGGGAGAGCGGCAGTTACGGCGGCCCCGCGCCTCCCCGCTCACAGCCCCCTCCCGGGCACGTACCCTGCGGGGGCGGTGCCGCCGGCGGGACCCGCGCACCGGGCGATGAAGCGGTCGTAGAGCTCCTCGGCCGCCGACAGCCGCCGCGCCGCCAGCTGCGCCTGCGCCGCCGCCAGCAGCTCCGCTGCCTCCCGCTCCATGGCGGCGCCGCGGGGCAGCGGCGGCGGAGTGACGTCACGGGGCGGGCGCGTGGTGACGTCACGAGGGCGGCAGCGGCCGTCATGGGGGAGGCGGGAAGGGGGCGGAAGGGCAGTGATACAGCCCTCAGGGGTCTCTGCGGAGGAGAAATACGGTCAAATACCGGGACAGAAACCAAATATCTCTATTCAGTAACATGTAATGTTTTGTGTAGCGAACGGGGTTTGTGCTGATCTGACCGCGGGCGTTACTCGCTGTGGCAGATGGCACAGAAACTGACACACTGTGGGGACTGGTGGCGGAGCCAGGGCATGCGGCACCGATTCCACAGGATCACAGAACAGCCGTGGCTGGAAGAGACCTCCAAGATCATCCAGTCCAACCATTAACCCAGCACTGCCCAGTCACCACTGCCCCATGTCCCTCAGCCCCTCATCTACACGGCTCTGAAATCCCTCCAGGGATGGGGACTGCACCACTGCCCTGGGCAGCCTGTGCCAGTGCCTTACAACCCTTTCGGTGAAGAAATTTTTCCTAATATCCAATCTAACCCTCCCCTGGCACAGCTTGAGGCCATTACCCCTTGTCCTATCACTGTTACCTGGGAGAAGAGACTGACCCCTGCCTCCTTTCAGCCAAGGTTAACCTACAGCAGAGCAGGGGCTCAAATCCAGCAGGAAAACAGAACAGCGCAGTTCTAAATAAAACAGCGTTCCTTAAACCTTCATGTATAAAAGGAATCACAGTCCAGCTCTTGAAGCCTGTTCAACTGCTGCAGCTGCTCTCTTCAAGCTACTTTTTAAAAGTCGCTCCTTACCGGACTCCAGTTTGAAGGTTCAGAGGTCTCCTTAACTAGTTGAAGCCATCACCAAAGCTCAAGAACCCAGACACAGACTAATAGCATGGATTGTTAAATGTCTGCAAGCTCTTTATTGCTATGCTGGGTTTAAATACAAAAGAAAACAGCACAGATGTATGCCTAAAACATCATTCTAGGAAGAAAGTGGTAGAAAAACATATATAATAATATTGTCACAACTACTGTGTCATTATTTCAACTCAGGAATTACTTCCTTGAAAGAATTGTGAATTTTGAGAAAACTCAGTTGTTCCCTATAGAATTACAAAGAAAAAACAAACAACAAAACCAAAACACAAAAAAAAATGGAGCTTGCTGAGAGTAAAACATATTAAGATGAACCTACATTCAGTTCACAGGCATTTCAAACTAGGCTCAATTTACAATTAGAAAATAATGCTTTTACCTTAAAACTTTAAAAAAAAAAAAATGGAGTCTAACAGAGTCATTTCTTCACATAAATGGAACCAGTACTGGTTTCTCTTTGGGATTTTTTGTTTTGTTTTGTTTTGTTTTTTTGTTCTCTAACAGTGGCACTATCTGTGGCACAACTCAGTACCCAAGATGTATTTTAAAATATAGGACATTGGTACCGTTTTAGAGAGTATTTTTAAGAGACATAACAGATAGGAGGGTAAACACTCCTTTACCCTCTGCTATGCTGTACTGTGGCACAGAGGACAGAAGCAGTAACTGCTTGCTGCTTTGGCTTTCATACAATGCTTACACACACTGCACATCCAGAATTGATACTCCAGGATAGGTTCTCCTGTTGCAACACATACAGGCAGTTTCCCATCTTCACTATTGGAAAAAAAAAATAAAAAAAAAAAAAGTAAGTAAAGCTGAAAAAGTAAAAACATGGTTTTAAAATAGCAACAAAGACTTGCTTTGTAGAAATTTGCAAAACAACAGAAACACCTAATTGTGTGCTTACAGCTAGTTACAAAACTTGCAGTGCTCACCTGTAAAATACTGCTTCTCTATTCAGACCTGTGCCACTTTTTCATCAGAAATTATGAAATCACCTAACACTTCACTGTTAACATAGCCAGGTCTGTAAGTCTTCACACAACAGAACGCACACCCCCAGAACCATACAGTCATCAAATCAGGACCAGCAGGTCCAACAGATGAAGTGAAGCACCGAAGGCCACATAAAGGTAAGGTCCAATTAGCCACCTGCACTACTATTACATTTATTCCTCTGAAGAGTCAGTGCGAAACCCACTAGTGAGATTCTGTACATCTGCACAGTGAAGTCAAACAAGACAGGTTAAAATCCTATTAATTAAAAAGAAAACTGATTCACGATCAATCTCCATACTGACAAATTCCATGCTGTTAGCAGGAAACATATGTCAAAGGCACCATTGTGGGTACACCCACTTCAAGGACTCGCCCCTTAAGAATGCCCTTCATATTCTGATGCTTTCACTCAACATATTCATCCTCTCATACCATGTAGATTTAGATAATTCACAAAACACTGGAGACTTACTGGATAATAGTGGTTAAACGTTCACGTGTTGACACTTGCATCACACTACAATGGTGATGCAAAGAGTAACATTGTTATTTTAATGGCATGTGACAGCTTATCGAAGGTCCTAAAACTCCTGTGCTCTGTCCATATGCATTTCAAATTAAGATGAAGTTATAACTTTATGCCCAGCTCCTTGAATACAGGCAATGTCTATTCTTCCAAATAAAACAGTGTTGTATTACCCTTTCTGCAAACGGGCTAACACCTGCATCATGCTTGCCCAATATTTGTTTTAAGCAGCAAAGCACCTAATTAACTTGGTCACACAAAACCTGCCAAAACTCAAGATACAGAAAAGAGCAGAAAAACGCTAGTATTACTACCTTATCATATAAATATAAACCCACCTCTCAAGAACGGCATCCAAATCAGAGTTTTTGTTAGACTTCGGACAATGTCTTGTGAATATCTCTAGAGCAAGGTCTTCATACTGTTGCCTCTGCTCTGGCCTAAGAGTTTCCAAGGATTCTAGTTTAACAAAGGCTTTTGAACAAATATCAATTGCTCTATTTGCACATGCACAGAGTGCCAAAAGGGAATAGATTTCCACGGCAGGGATAATGTCTTCATAATCTACCAAATGAAGAGCTAAGAAATGGAAAAAAAAAAAAGAAAAAATGCAAGGAAATTACTGCATGTCTTCTGAGAAGTGCAAGTATCTGTACAAAATACTTGCTACTAGTAGGCTATTAATCTTACCAGCAGGACACAATGAACCAGAGTCTTTTCATTGACATAACTATAATGCACTTACTTTTTAAAAATAAATAAGAGGACTTGACAGGGAAATTAAAGTATCTTTTTGAGATACTCTTTTTTTTTTTTTAAAACCCAACATATTAGAGGTATTTGAAATAGACCTTCATTACTTGGGCAAAGTATAGGGCACTATTTGCTTCTCTAACTCTCACAAACTTTTTATGAAGCTCTGTAGGGTGGTCTGATGTGAATTCAGGCATGCCTCATAATTTAAAGAAATAAAACAGTCAACAGAACATCTATGGAGATTGTCCAATTTAACCAGGTAATATTTGGTAAGATACATTTGCATTGTCTCCAAGAAAATACTTTCCAGGTGTCTTGACTGCAGCCATATTCAATTCATTATACGGTGGTGGTTTAAATTCCATGAATCTCTAGCAAGAATAATGTGCCAACTGTAAATGAAATTATGTGCTGTGCAGGTCTGTACAATTAGAAGAGTTTCTTTACAGGGTTAAAAATGAAGTCATACCTGTTTTAAGTGCTGCATCTAGAGAACCTTTATAGAGCTGTCTTTGTGCAAGTATGAAAAAATGGTAAGCCTCAGCTCCTCGCCAAGCATTGTCTGCAAAGCGATTAGTTGCAGAAAGAACATCTTCTTCTAGCAGACCAGCCAAAGCTGAAGCAGTCTGAAAACAAAGCAGTATCACAAGTAATTTTTATATAAAACAGATACAGCAGGAAATGGGGATATATGAAAAGAACTTTTCTGTACTTGGTGATTACGCCGCTGTCTGTGTTAACTAGGGAACGTACAAATACGTGGACCTAAAGCAAACATTGTTAAGACATCTTATGTAGTGCATAGGCAGAACACGTGGTGCAGATTTTCGAAGACAAATATCATATACATGTGTACAAATATTTTCTGTGAACATCTGCAGACTGGTTCATAGTTTGGATTAATATTGCATTTCAACACCAGATCTCTTTAAAACTTTGTTTAAACTATTTCATTTGTGCATATGAAGATGAAAGTGTGAGCAGATAAAAAATACCTCTTCCATTTGCTTCCCCCATATCTGGAGTCATCTCCCTGCTAAATTATAGCCATCATAGCTTAATCTAATCACAGATCTCTTTGAGATTGATACTTATTTCTAAATGACAGGAAAGTGAGAGTCTCACAGGATAAAAAAAAAAAATCATATTAAGAAACTCCAGATTTTCATTGTTATAATGAAAACATTAAGAAAAACACATTAAACTTAGGAATAAAAGTATCTATGAATACATATGATTTAAATGTTTTAAAATAATACTTTAACAATATGTTTTCATGGGAGACTTGCTTTAAGGAAAGCTCTGTTCTTAGCAGGGAAAAGCATTATTAACAAAACATAACAGCCTCACATGAAGACAGCTTGCTTTATTCTGACTAGGTAGCACATACCAGAATTCAGAAAGAAAGAAGAACAAAAAAGACACGCTACCTCTGAACTTTTTCCTTTAACTTTTCCTCTTTGTGCATTTTGCATTTGTTCATGGCACTGTTCTATAAGTAAGGCTGATAATACATAAAGCTTTTTAACTCGCAAGGGCTTTGTCCTTTTCTTTGCCTCTTCATCTGCAATCTTAAAAAAAAACCACAACCAATAAATTTAGTGTAGATTTTAAATATATATATATATTAGAAGAGTCACTTCATTCTCTTGGACAATTGCATGCTTGTACAAACCTAGGAAATCATGCCAAAAAACGATTCTGCATTTGAATGTAATAATTTAGACTGCAAACAGAACTATAAATTAAAATGTCAAAGCGAAGAATGCACATTAGTCTATATTTATTTAGCTAACAAGTATATAAAGCCAGATTCTCATGAAGGATAAATCAGTGTAACCATGTATAAATCTATTTACTTAATATAAAAATAAACTAAAAAAATATCAATTTTTAAACACTGAAGTTTAAGAAATACATAGCTTGCAATAAGGTCTGGTGGTTTTCCCAGAAAAGAAGAATGGCTTTGGAAAGTAACATGTATATATTTTACTATAATTAATTGCTGTAAAAATTACATATCACTCTTACAGACTTTGTAAGATATGTACAGAAGTCTCTGCAGCCAAACCAAATCTATGCAATAACTTTATCTTAAAAGCACACCACAGCAGTTTCTAATTGAAGATACCAATTGAAGAAATACCAAAATTTAACTTGTAGTTAATGGCATTGCTATCTTTAAAAATAAAGGAGATAAAACTAATCCACACAACACATTAAATAATGTAGACATTGCACCCAGGCCTGTCTACTATACTCCTTTACTAGGCAAGGACCTTTTCTGAGGAGCAGTTCATCTCATTCTGAAGTGGAAGTCTCAAAATAAATCTGATGGCCTGTGTCCTGAAAGTCTCCTCTCCACTGGCTACAGAGGACACCCAGGGTAACTGTTTCAGCTAGAGATAACTGAACACAGGAGTTGGATGCATCTTTGTGGTATCCTGTATAATGACATCTGCTTATCGCCTGGATATTGTTAACACTAAAATAATCCCAAGAAAATAAAAGTAGCATGGAAGTAATAAGAGCTAGTCCAAAACCACAGTTATTTGATATAAAAATAAAGCCTGCGATACCTTGAACATGAGCTTAGCAGCTTCAAAGAAATAGTTGGCTTTACGATAGAGTTCTATAGCATCAAGGATCTTATTCTTTTCCAGTAAATGACTTGCATATCTGGATAACAAGGATCCAATCTCTTTCATGTTGTGATTTTTAGCCAGCTCCACAGCTTTATTCCACTAGAAATGAAAGCAGACAATTACCAACTACATTTTTTTCAAATACATTCTCAGAACAAGCAGGTTATCCATGAATAGTCTTCAACATTTGTGTGCAATACTTCAGGACCATTTAGAACCAGACTACTATAAAATTAAAGTAAAAAGCAAAAGAATACAAATGCTAACATCACTGCCAATCATGTGATACAGCAGGCCTGGGAAACAAATGCTGGACCTGTGTCCAAAACCACAGACAAAGCAGTTACTTCTGCTTTGGTAAAAGCTTTGCAAAATCACTTCATTGCTGCTCATAGATTTCAACACTTCTGGTGTTACTAAAACCCAGACTCTCAAAAGCATGTCTAAAAGAGGACTTCAGCCCATAAGCTTAAGGCACAGTGACATGTTACTTACCCTTCTATACACCTCATTTTGTCTGAATTTTCCCAATCCTCAGCAGTTTGGCTACTGTGTTTGCCGTAGAACAAAAGTTTGGCAGGGCTGAGAAACCTGGCTGAATCTCATACCTAACAGCCCTAACATTCATAAACTAGGAAACTGTTCACATAAAGACAGCACTAGCCAGTCCTTCCATTCCCATACATCCAGTTCCTCATAGCCATCCTCAGTTTCCCTTATTTGCATTGACACAAATGTTTGCACAGGCAAGTCATATGAGGGAACAGCTCTAGGTGTAAACATACAGATCATTTTTCAGATCAGTTCTTTCCCAGCTACATCCTAATGCAGCCACAAATATATTTGCATCTGTACAAGGAAGGAGGGGGGGTGTGGAAAATGAGCAACCAGAAGCTCTCCAGGCTTCCCCCCATTCCAGCAGGAGGCAGCACAGTCTGGCTCTACAAAGGTCACAAATGTCTGTATGCTGAGCGTGCTTACCACACACAGAGGCAGAAGTAGCACTGCTGCATGGAGCTTTGTCCCTCCAATGGTCTAGTCATGATTTCAGATAAATGGCTTAAGCAATGAAGTATGAATTTTCCAGAAATCACGATGAATCATCAGACACTTAACAAGGACGTGTATTTAACTGGGCATTAGGGTGGAAATCTCACTGTTAAATTGGTATTGGTAAAGCAGATTATACACTGCTGTTTTACCTGGTTGAGATGTACACAGGTATCTACTGCATCCTTTGGGCGATTACATTTCAGAAAGGCCGACACAGCTTGTTCACACATCCCCACTCTTACAAACATGTAAGCTATATCCTGCAAAAAGCATCAGCACCACGTTAAATTCACCAGCACCACGTTAAATTCACTTTGAGGTTTTAAGTATGTTGCATAGCAACTGCAATACTATTATACTCCTAATTTAATGGCAAGAAGTTGGGGGAAAGGGGTGGTTTGCCTTATGGATTCTGTGAAGACAACAGGCACTGTTGTAAATCTTTAGAACAGTAAGCTACTTTCATACACTGCCTCTAAATTCAAAAAAAAAAAAAAAAAAAAAAAAAGCAATTTAAAAACATTTCTTTCAAATCAAATCATACCAGAAGGACTGTGTTCTTACTATTTAGAGTAAAAACAAAGTGCTATGTCTTCCTTTGTTCAAACAACTGAAAATGGCATTAAATGAGCACGTTCTGCATTTCTCAAGCATTTGAGTAATCAATCATATCATAGTTCTAAATTAGCTGTTACTCAGTAGGTCATTTGAGGCTAAACAACCAACTTTCCATCCTTTTAGCAGAGTATCTCCTGTTTTCACTGTACATTAGCATTCCCACCAGAGCTATCATGTAAGAAGTTAAACCAGGGATAGCAACCAGGAAGAACTTGGTGAAAACCCCAGTGTGCACTGTATAACAAAATGAAAGCTCAACTAAGTGTCCTGCCATGAGGAGTGACTTCCCAGTGAAGCACAGCTATTTTGGAGAGAAATGCCACAATTTGGGGAGGGAAGCAGTGAATTATGACTTAGTCATGCGGCCATATATCATGATGGGAACCTGGACAACAAGGGAAAGGAAGAATGATGGAGTATGAAGACAACAGTAATATTGGAGATCAATACCAAAGTAACACCATTATGCTTAAGTGAGTAATGTCATATACTGCATTTTTTCTCTCTTTCTTGACCCTCCCAAAATGGGACATTTTAAGTAAATAGTTGCGTAAATAGGCAATGAAAAATAAAGGTGCTTTTTGCTTACAGGGAGCAATTTATTGTTCTCTGGAAGTGAGTTCACTAGATTCTCCAGTCCTTGGTAGTCCTCTAGCATGTAGTAACATTCAGCTAAACGTTCCTGGTTTCGTCCTTGTACATAGTACTGTACAGCATTTAACCTAATAAGAAAAAAAACCCATGGTGGCTTCTGATATATAAACACAAGTGAAGCTTCTCACTGTGAAAGCCTTTTGCATTTGTAAATGTAAAATGCACTTAAAGTTTTAATTTTCAGAGACTATTATGTTGAAGTAGTAGCAAGATTGATTCTCTGACTACTGTAAGGTTAAGAAGTCAAGGAATCTTAAAATTGTATTCCCACATCTGAACAGGTCATGGCTGATAATGGACAACTTACAACTAAACTTTCAGAAAAGGGTTTTACTGTTGTGCCTCCACATTTTAACACACAAGCACTAAGATCTCCAACATCATTCTCCAAAGTTACCTAGAGCATCTAAAAATCAGCTTTCAAAATCTAATCACAAGTTTTCAACTGCTTTGGGACCCAAGTTCTTTGTGATAATACAATTTGGGTAATTGCAAGACATAGTGGAGCTGTGGAACACTGAGTTAGAGTGTCCTGGATGCTACAAGTTTACATGGGCTTAGAAGGCAACGAGAAAAGTTCATGAAAGAAAATTTCTCTGCAAGTTATTAACTACGAAGACATTGCTTCTGGCTCAGTAAGCGACTGCAAAATGTGTTCTGGAGAAATACATGCGTGCACTGTTCTTAAAATCCTCCTTGGGTGCCCAGTCTGGGCAATAGCTGGAGACAGATCCAGGTCATAGAGAACTCTGGACCTTTTCAAAGATTTGTGGGGCTAAGCTTTTTAGAAAATTGGTTTTGAAATCCATTGATGTTTAATAATTCTCTCCTACTTTTTAACTGTTTTTTTTTTCTTTAATACTTTCTATATCCAGCCTAGTACAACTGTACAGGTATTTCTCTCCCCTCTTCCCCTCCTCCTTTGAAGCAAACAGACTTCTGGCAAAACTCAGATTTTTATCACCTTCATTCTTTAGGCAGTTGATCAACAGTTCTCTGTTTAAAGGTACATGCAGCAATGGAACCACAAAGGTCTGAGCTAAATCTCATCATTAGAAAATTATTCCATGTATTTCATCCTGACTTTCCTGATGTCTGTCTCTCCTCATAAATTAAGTCTTGTCATCAGTTTTATAATTTCCTTTGTAATTGCTTTCTCATTAGGTCCTCTACAGAACATACCATTTCTGACGGTCTGCAAAATAATCTCCAATAGCATTGTGTGCTTGTTCAAGAAGGGCATCATCGGAATCACCTGAGCCAGTTTTCAATAGCTGCAATACTCGAAACCAATCTCCCAGTTTTATCCGTAGTCCAATGGCAAGATCTCTAATGTAAACAGAAAATAGCAGGAAAAAGTCGGAGACAATAAAATAGCTAACAAAAATCTTGAGAAAAGCATCCAAAAGCATGTTCATAACTTATATCACAGGTATCACAGTGATCCCGGACATCTTGTTTACAATTTAAACAGTATTCCATAAAAGCAAACACCTGGAGAGCTCACAGGTTATATCATACATATGAACTTCCCTATTAGCCATTCTCCTGTGTGAGTTGTTAAATGAGCTGCTGGCAAGACTGTTGAGCTGATGCTATTTCAGGTTTCCTTTTATTCTGTATACTATTCTTTATCTTGCACTGCTGACCACTACAATAGATGGCAGTGGCTGCAAAAGGCTAAAAGCAGAAGAGAGATGAGGGAAAAGGCCAAGGAGCAAGGAACAGGAATAATGGAGCCTAAAGCTGAGATGTAATAAAATAGATTTCAGAGATTTCTCTTTCAGACTTGAGATTACTTTGGATGAAGGAGAAAGGATTCAGAAGTAGTCTTTCCTTTTATTATTCATGTATACATATGACCCACTGTCTGTCTGGCATGTTTTTTCCACCATATAGAATAATTCTGTATTACTTCTATATGAAGTAATTCTGCAGGTGCATAGAAAATAAATGGGAGAGAACTATACACTTCTTTTAAAAATGCCCTGAACTTAGAAGTGAGTTAAGGAAGGCAACAGCAAGTCAGTGCAGTCAACTAAATAAGAGCATCTATATAAAAAAATAAAATTGTATTTGAAAAATAGATTTACTTCAGCCTGATTTATGGTAGGTCCTTATCAAGATTTTTCTCATGGTGAGGAGACACACAAGATCAATGCAGATTTCCCATATTCTTGTATCTGGAGAATAAGATGCTCTGCTGTTGAAGAAACTAGTTTTAAAAAGTAAGTCTTTGACTTCTGCAATTGTATAATGGCCAAATTTCTCTTCAGCCACATGGAAAGGAATATGCCATATCTAAAAATTGGTGTGGCAGTGCAAGAGAAGAGCTTATAAGGCAGTCCACCTCTCCAAACCAGCATATTTCCATCCACTAATTAATTATGTGTAAGAAAGTTTTCCATTACCAGGCTCTAACGTGCATCTCTCCCCAGCTCCTATCTTCCCCCGCCACTCTCCTTACAGGGGAAGAGGAATGTTTCTCATTCTTACAGCATGAAAGAAGAAATATTTTTTTCTCCATAGTTCCCTTCTTTTTTCATGGCTCCATTAATCAAAGCTTAAAAATCTCACATGTGCATAAGTGATTCATGCTTCTCCATGTTTGACCACCACCTACAGGCTACGTTGTACAACTGCTGCTTATTTCTCATTATCCCTTTTAAGCAAAGACAGTGCTCTAGCTAATTACTTAGCATTAATTTATATTTCCCAGTAATATTGTAATTTTGCTGTGTTTGTTTTTCTTCTTGAGCAAAAATTCCATTGCTTGGCCCACAGTTTCATCCAGAGTCCTTTCTGTCTCTCCAGAGATTACAGTTCATTAAAAACTCTGTTGTTTTTATATGTAATTGGAATGAATGTGTATTTGGCTACTAGCTAACAGCAACAGCACATAAATTAAACATTAGTTAAGACTGTTTGTTTTTTTGGAACCCCAGTTGAAATACTGACAAAATTCTTGCAAAAAAACATTTACGAACCACAGCACTACCTAGAGCAGCTGAGGTTTTGCAAACAGTTTGGAACGCACTGATTTACATATAGAATTGGTAATCTATGGATACAGCAACATTCTCTCCATCTAATCTTCTTCTGTCTTTCCAGAAACTGGTAAAGAGTCTTCAGTGCTAAAACAGCCATTCCTTATTAAGGCAAGCTTTTTTTCTTTTCCAGACTTTTTTTTCTGTATTTGCTGCTGAGATGACTACATGCAATTACCTTCTGTCCATATCCAGATACATTCTTTCAGCTTCTTCAAACCTGCTAAAATAGGCTGCCACTTCTGCTTGCTTCATTGACTCGCTCTGCAGGTTGCCGAGACGCTTCACAAATTTAATACCTTGATAATCTTTGCAACGTACAAAAGCTTGCTCAGCAGTCTGCAGATCCAGCTTCTGAAGAGCAGCTTCAGCCAGGAGACGCCTGCGTGAAAAACAGATATAAGAAATGGAAAAGTAGCTATAAACTAAATTAATTGAGGATCCATTTAACTAGTCATTATTTAAAGGAGACGTTCAGGTTACTGTAATGGTATTGTTTAGTAACTAATCTTAATTAGTTTAGTAATGTTTCTTTGTTCCCAGTACGTTCTGTGATCTTTCCAATACTTGCTCAGGGGAAGATGTTAAAATAATTGCTAATATTCTTTTATCCAGCAGTTCAAATGGACACTGGCTTAGGAGGAATGAGCAGGGTTTGAGTAGTTGTCCCATGTGACATGTATTGCTGGTCTCAGTGCAGTTCCATTTAGATGCATCTGTGCATATATCATAACTTTAAACATTGATGGCAGCCTCAGTCTGAAGGCCTCCAATTAAATTGTCCATGAAGAATAAACTATACTTCTAATCCATCTGGATGTTCCATGTCCAGTTAAGACAGCAGTCTGGGAGAGCAGGGCAATTTGGGAAACCTTGTACTGGTAGAGACTTTCTACCTTCAGGCCAACCTACGTCCATCAGGCACTTGAATGAGCTCTAGAATTTTCTGCAAAAATAAGGCTAGGTGAATTTAGACTGAGTGACATTGTGAAACAAAGTCAGTTCAGTAGGGCACTGATGAAACCAATAATGTTACTGCTGTATTCAGTGACCTAAACCATGCTTCAGCAGTATCAATGCAGTATTTTTGAATCAACTTGAGAAGGTTAGTATCACTTGAACTGAAGTGCCCATCACTGACATCAATGAAACCAAGAGGAAAAACTGTATGGCAAATTTAATCGATCTGCAACATACATCATCCTGTGTGTTGCATTCTAGCAGTAAGGACACTGTCCTGTTCTGAACTAGAATGTATTTGTTTTATATTCAGCACTTCTCTCCATCTCTAATCCACCTCTGTATAAATATGTGACATATCATATGTTTCCTTCCATAATGAAAATTAAGTTCATGATAATTTTGGAGCAAAGGAAACATCACTTGACATATATTTTGTGATTTTATTATATAAAGCTTTTACTGAGACACAGACTTTCAAAACTAATAGTCATTTTACATTAAATATATAGATGGCACAAGCAAAAAGCATGAATGATTTAAAAACTCCAAAAATCTTCAGCTGATTCAAGACATCAGTAAAAATGAGGACTTGCAAAACTAACTTTTACCTTACATACTCAAACTAATAAAATTACAGTACAGAATCTTTTGACATGTAGCTATCAAATCCTGGTTTTCAGAATGTACATTCTGGAGATGAAAGCACAGCTGGATAGGAAGGAATGCTTTTGGGGACCAACTTTTAAAGCAAGTTGTCTTGGCCAGTTTTCAGCAATTCTGAATTCCCCCTGAACTGTCAGAACTCTCAACCCCCCCTGATACAAGCCAAACATCCAATACTGCAAAAAATCTGTTAGCTTCAAAACAAAGCAAAATTACTACAGAAACATACAGATAGACAAACAATCTCCAGAGAGTTAAAGAGAATTGGCATCATTAAACAAGTACTTTTTCAATGAAGTTTTAGTTCCTGCTACTGACTTTTCATTAAATTATCTACTGAGACATTTACTTTTCCAGCCCTTATGACACAGAATATTAAATAGATTTCCAGGACTCCTGTTTTCACAGGTTTACTCTTACACATTTTCTGTGCAGGCTTTTCAAGTTTAGTTTAATAACGGAGTCCATGTTTAATTTAAACGTGCCAACATCTCCTTTTCCCACATTACTTCTGAGAGGTTGCATCATAGCATGATGAACACACCCAGCCCTTCTCACTTCTGTCCTTTATGGCCTGTCCAAAATGCTATAAGGTTAGTCAACTGCTCTTACTTTGTTATCATTCTAATGTGTTCCCTTTACTGGGTTTTAAGGTCTTTGTCATCAAGGTTCAATGTAAGGTAAATAAATACCCTCTCAACTTATGACCAGTTTGAATTTTAATTTAACCAACTGAGAGTTAGCTTTCTGCCTGCTTTTTCATTTCCTTTAGATTCACCCCTAAAACCAGGGAGCACTGCATTTTGGGGCTCATATAGCATACAGCAAAAAGGTGTCCTAAGCCTGTACCCTATACCCACTACCATGACACACACAGCATGTCTTCCATTCTAGGTCCTACGACATTCATGAAATCATAGAGTTCCAGTTTCACAACAGCCCACTTTTTTGGGTTCAAGAACTAGGAGCCTGGCGAAGCACTGACCCCAAGTTCTTTTTTTAAGGTGGCTGCTGAGGAGTCTTGAACACTTGCTCAGCATCTCCTGAAACATGAATTCTCAAATGCTCAAAACCAAAACCCTCACATTCTGGGAAATCATAACACCACACAGCTTGAAACTGCCCAAACAGGCCATCTGGAAAAGGAGTGGGGAGCCAGGCTAGCCAGGGACTGCAAGGCTCTCTGTGGGCCTTCCCTCAACACTGTGATACTCTTTTGGAGGTCCAGAGACCTTTGACTGGTTTTGATTTGAGGCTTTGTACTTTAATACTAGATCTGTCTGAACAGGAAAAGAATACAAAGGAACACAAATGTAAACCAAGTTGGCTTATAAAGAGATTTTACCAAAGTCTGGGATGTGGATTGTCTTCTATGAATTGGGAAGATTCCTCAATGCCAACTTTTTCGATCAACGCTCGACTGTCTCGTAATGACCGAATCTCAAAATTGATGATGTAATCTTTGTTGGGATGTTCAGGATTCTAACATAATGGATAAAGAAACATAATTTTATTCCAAGTCAACTTAATTTTCACCCAACATAGATATCTATCCAAGAAGGCCAATGGCATCCTGGGGTGTATTAGAAAGGGAGTGGTTAGTAGGTCAAGAGAGGTTCTCCTTCCCCTCTATTCTGCCTTGGTGAGGCCACATCTGGAGTATTGTGTCCAGTTCTGGGCCCCCCAGTTCAAGAAGGACAGGGAACTGCTTGAGAGAGTCCAGCGCAGAGCCACAAAGATGATGAAGGGAGTGGAACATCTCCCTTATGAGGAAAGGCTGAGGGAGCTGGGTCTCTTTAGCTTGGAGAAGAGGAGACTGAGGGGTGACCTCATTAATGTCTATAAATATGTAAAGGGTGAGTGTCATGAGGATGGAGCCAGGCTCTTCTCAGTGACATCCAATGATAGGACAAGGGGCAATGGGTGTAAGCTGGAACATAGGAGGTTCCACATAAATGTGAGGAAGAATTTCTTCACAGTGAGGGTAACAGAACACTGGAACAGGCTGCCCAGAGAGGTTGTGGAGTCTCCTTCTCTGGAGACATTCAAAACCCACCTGGACATGTTCCTGTGTGACCTGATCTAGGTATTCCTGCTCTGGCAGGGGGATTGGACTAGATGATCTTTTGAGGTCCCTTCCAATCCCTAACATTCTGTGTGATTCTGTGTGATCTACTATTCAGATTATCAAGACAGACACCCACTTTTCCTTCAAAATAATTATACTTACCTTTAATATTTCATCCAGAAGAACAGATTTGATTTCTAAATCTTCAAAGTTGCAAATATATCCAGAAGTTTGTATAGGTTCCTTGAAGTTAAATAAGTTAAAAATGAATGAACTTAGACACTGTCTGATAAAACTCTAACCAAATCTTTTAGGTATACATAAAGAGACTTTCTTCTCCAAACTAGGATTCGATCACATTTCCAACAGGAAACAAATGCTAAAATCATTAACGTTATTCACCATTCCATGTACATAGACATAATTAAAAATCCTCCTGTTTTCTATAACTAAATTATAAGAAAAAGATAAAGGAACACCTGCCAATACACAGATTCAACTGAATTGTGTTTTACAAATACCTTTACTAAAATTGTATTTATATTTTCCAAAGCATACAAAAAATATGCTCCTGAAAATATCTCATACATTTAAGAAAAATATGACAGCATTTTTACCTTTCCAAAAATGATAGTCCATTTTATTTATTTGCTGCTAAACAACACTCCCACTCTATAGCTGACAAGATTTTGAGATTTCCAGAAGAAAGTTTGTCTATATGAACACTTGCCTAACTGAATGGCAAGCACAAGAATAATACGATTCAACATAGAGCTTACAAGCAAATTTGTAAAATGAGTAGTTTACATATGTTAATATTTACCTCTGGATTCAAGTTTCTGAAAACATACATTCTTGTTTTCTCCATCATTGCAAACAAATCTGGGTTATCTTTGGCCCATTTCATATCCCAGACATCTTTCCGTTCCAGTTTCAGCTGCTCGCCTATCACTTGCTGTCCTGTACTGTCTGCTACTCGTGTATCCAAGTCAAAGAAAGTTAAAACACCTGGAAGGTCTATGATAGCAACACGACTACAGAAAAACAAAGGAAGACAAAATATGGCAACTAAATAATAATGCTATTTGAGGTCATAAATATGAAATAGTTCCCTGAACTGGCACACTCAGGCCAAATTTCCCCTCTAATCTAATACCAGTATAATTCCATAGATGCAGTGAGATGCATAGGATTTTCATTTATCTGCACAGCAGAAAGAGACCAGAGACATGGAAAGAAGTTTTTCATCTGCTCATATGGGATCTGGCCCTGCAAAAGTTCTGAAATATGCCCATTCTTTCCATTCAGCATTTTGAAGATCCCAGGTATCAAGTTGAGTAAACTGCAGGTTCTACCCCTCAACAAACTTTTATTGACAGAGCCTAAAATTAACTGAACAAAATTGGTTTTCATTATTTACTAGGAGGCAATGAAGCAGATTCTTAAAAAGACAGTGTGGTGATACAGTCTGTTAATCTCTATAAACAGGATTTCTTCAAACAGGATTTCTGCAAAGGGTGTTCTTAAGGTTTTTTTTACAGACTATATGAAGTAAAATCCAATTCATCTTTGAAGTCATTTAAAATATGAGAAAAATACAATTTCTAAAGGGTTAAATTTGAAAATTTCCAGATGCACAGGTCTTCAGTGAATCATAGTAGCCTGTATTTACTCCAATGCCATTTTAAAAGCATTTCTAAATATTGAAAGGTATTTAGACACCTTTAATCTCTGTTAAAATTTCAAAAGCAATTTAGAAAATTAACTTCAAAACACTTCAAGATCTGAGCCTTTTTCACTAGCACAAAGTCATTTTGGAAGGAAACAGCTTTGGTTCAAAAGAAAACTAACATGGCTCTGACTATATCCCATTGCCTTTTAAGGGAAAGAATCTATTTTTGATCTATACCTAGAAAGGTGAGTGATCTACACATGCATTATGAATTTTGTTTGAAATTATAAGGCTATTTTGAAGTGATAAAAATTGTCTTACAAGTCCTCTTTAGTCAGTGTATTTTTGCCTTCTCTGCCAAGACTCACACTCTCTCTCTTGCAAAAAACAGCTGATAAGTAGAAAGCAATTTCAGTATGGGCACAGCGGAAGCTTAGGAAAAGCAGTCCTGCTAAAAGCACTGCCACCAGCTATAGCTTGTAACAATGGGAAATGAGGATGAACAAATTTTCCAGGCATTAGAAGGACACAGAAACAGAAAGAAGCCCTAGAGATATAAAATGTCAGGTTATGTCATCATTTTGTCAATTCACGCCATGATCACAGGAAGCTTATATTTGGTTCATCTAATAAAACAAAGCTATTTTCATACATATGTTTCCTTAAACTTCCCACACACCCCCTGAAGAATTTAAAACGTAAGAGAACTTTACTAACACACTCTCTAAGAGCAATCTGACACCTGGCCAGATGTAATTAATTAGTAATAAATAAATGGTTAAACAACCATTAATAATAAGTAAAATTAATAAACAGTTTGTATTAAAGTAAAATTAGTACATAACTATTATAGAATCACAGAATTAGTATTTTCACAAATTGTGGTTTATTTTAAAATCAGATACCTGCATTAGAAGCAGATCTGTAACTTACCTGGAGTTGCAATTTAAAGACAGCTGATGTGCACGACAGTTCAGGGTGTATTTCTGTACTATAGCAATGCTAGGAAGACTGTATCTCTGAATAGTGCCAGATTCTCTTCCCTGGAGAAAAGCAATGCTTGCTTAAGTACAATGTGGTTTACCTTTATTTTGCCAACTGACACACCCATGCCCTGTGTCAAGACACTATCAGGAGAACAGTCTAAAATGAGTTTGACATCCCTGAACTGAAATGGTCACTGCCACTATTTTCTCATGGTGTTTCTGTGGACTGAACAACATATCCAGCTTATTTTTCCTACTGTTTAACCCTCACACTGGAAATGAGTCAATATTAAACTTTAAGGTAGTCCAAACTTCATTCCTTTTTTTTTTTTTCCCCAAAGCCACCCCTAAGAAACTCAGCATAAATCACCTTTCATCTTTGACTTTTTCACATCTGTATATGCTATAAACTGAAAAGCAGATTTAGTCAGGAGTGTTAGAAAATCTAACCACTGCATTCAGCTTCAGCATATTTATCCAGATCTAGTCTCAAAGGCATTTCCTCTCATTCCCATCCTTTTAATCAAAGTCACTGACTAATTATCCTCTTAATTTCATTTTCTCACTCTTATTCTTCAAGCACAGAATCCCATCATCATCCACTCATCTTCACACTTTTTTCCTTCATGTTTTTCCCATGACCCACTGATTTTGTAAAATCCAGTCACAGGATATAACAAAATAAATGTAACAAAGCTCCCCAAAAAACACCATCAAAAAAATCACTTGAGTAGAAACATGGGAAAACATCAAGATCTTTCTTGGGAAGGTAGATAAAATGAAGAAACAGGGTTCTTTTTCTGTCTTTGTTCTGCTCAGTTAGCTTGTTTTAAAGCCCAATCGTACATCTGTTCATGTATTAGGATCATTTTTTTCAGATCAGAAAAAAAATGCACCAGTTGTTTGGCATGATACAATACCTCATACATAATACATATGTCTAATGAATTAATATATATATAGCATACTACAGACATGATATTATCTGTCATCATACATTATACCATTAATATGTAAATAAACAAACTTTGTAAATCTTTATGCATTTATATACAGCCTAGAAGAGACTTCCCAGAACTCAGATTACAGAATTAACAGTCCTCACCTGGACTTTATCAAACCCTACATGTAAGTACTCACTCAGGCAACTAGTCTGTACTTAAACTGTAAGACTTTGTGAATTAGCCCTCCTAAAGAAAGAGTCCAGGTTAACAGACAAACCTGCAAAGTTACCTTTGAAGACATCTAGGAAGATATTTCAACTGTATATGTTCTAATTCAGAAATGCTTTGAAATTATGACTGCTTATGAACACATTGGAGAAGAATCTCCTGCCTACAGGCACAAGAGGCAATTAGGAGTTGTTTTAATCATGTAACTTACCACAAGTAGTATCTTATCAGATGCTGTTATTGCACAAATTGGATCTCTTGTCCCCTGAAAGTATACAAGCAATATCAGTATCAGTTTAATGCAACAGTAAGAATACTCTGGTAAAGAAATAAGTTTTATTTAAATATACAAGAACTTTGCTAAGTATACACATGAAAAGGAGCTATCAAACCTTGTCAGTATACAGCAAATGCTTTATGATATTAGTAGCCTTTGTTATGGGAATCATGACAGTAATAATATTAACAGCTCCCTTTCTTCTTCTGTCCATCCTCCAGAAAAATAAGAAACCCAAAATGTAACAGGTGTTTAACAGAAAACACTTGTGAGACCTGTAATATTGTATATTCATGTATATTGGTAAGTACAAAAGCAAGCACACACACACACATACACATAAAGTGAAAGAGGTTGAAAGTATTAGAAAGATTACAAGGATTATTGAGTTTCAACAAGCTTATACTTTGTTGAAATAAGGGGAGCTGCTTCTCACCAAGATGACAGCAGGTGTCTACATACTGGATCCCAGAATATACTTTTTCTATGTTCCCTACAGTTTGGTGTATATTTCCAGTAATACATAATGACACAGTAACAATGCACTAACCAGAAGGAAGAAAAAAACAAACAAACAAACAAACAAACCCCAAAACACTTAGGTACAAAAGGCAGAAGTAAAAGAAAGTAAGTATGACCACTTCTATTAATGAAAATCTATGAAAATAAATAAAGCAATAGCTAACTACTTCTCTTCCAAGCTACTAGTGACACCACAATAAACTAGTTAAGCACATCACTCACTTCAATAGCTCTGCTGTAATCAAGGTGTCCCTCTGCAGATCCTGAAGGGTTGTCATCAATATGATAAATCCTGTAGAAAAGGAAAGTTATAAGAAAAGGTGAGTCCAAAGAAAGGATAATTTCTTATAGCATATAGGTGCTTTCAGTCCTTGGAGAAGAAACCATTGCAATCGGCAAAGAGGAAAAAAAAAAAATCTATGCCTGTTCTCATGTTCCAGTAGTATCCTCTTTGATAACCCTGTTTTGTATTGATATAAAGATATGGTACGTGCTTTCACTTTCACAGCCCCTGAGGGACTATTCCCATATGATCTATAAACCTTCCTTCTGCAAGAAATTCCTGCAAACCATCAGCTACCCCAATTGTCTCTTTTCAGGCCTGTACTTCCATATTTCCTCAGGCTCTTCTCCACACTTACAATGAAGAGCTTCACCTTCATAGCCACAAAACTTACGTATGACTATATCCAATACTTCACCATAACTTCTCTTTTGCCTTTAAAAGTAGCATTAGGAAAGATTATAGAATGCTAGAATCACAGTTTATGCTGAATTGCAAATATTTACATTTTCAGTATTTCTGTCAAATTTACAATCTTGTCCAAGGCTAGGACATTCAGGTACTAAAACAATGTAAGTTATTACACCATGTACAAATAATTACTCATTATTATGGATATATGGTGACAGGAGATGGTACGTTTATAGAAAGATGCTATAGTATCTCTATGGAAGAAAACATAAAATACCACAAAAGAAAATCATAACAAAGTTGCAAGCTTGTGGAGGTGATAAAAGTTAACGCCACTAATGTGCACCTGGGAAGGAAGTATTTTAGAGGCAAGATGATGTTGACTTTGGCTTGTTTAGTTTGAGAGGCTAAAAGTCCATACAGGATTAGATATCAGATACAATCAGACACAAGTGTATTTAGAGAACTAGCTGGATAGACTATGTCCTTGCAGCCACTGACACACAAGAAGCAGTTAACATTACCAGAGTGAATATAGCTGTGTAGAAACTGGGAGTATAGAGGAGAAAAAGGGGAGGGGGAAAAAAGCCTCAAGATACACAGGTCTGTAAGGGAAGCACACAGCAAGCAAATGGAGACACTAAAAAGGAAGTAATACAAAAAATGTCTAAGAGACTTGGATAGCAAACACACACTTGTTATGAAAAAGTATTATTTAGTATTTAATCTTACAGGCCTGCAAGTCAACAAATCTGAGTAGAAAAATGAGAAGACAGGAGTTCATATTTTAGGCATGGGAGAATCCACCTTTATCAACAATACTGATGCAAAGGAAGAAAAATGACAAAGCCTGAAGACAAACCTTTCCCTTCCTTCTTTTCTGGTCCGTGCTACCTGATTAATTTCCATTGCTGTGAGCTTCTTGGCCACACGATACTGCCAGACGTAAAATGCTTCTTTTGAAGCGGCTATCACGTGCGTTTTGGTCATTGTGACAAACAACGGCCCTGTTATGAAACCCAAATGGTTGTAAAATCAGTGCAGCAAGTATTGAACTAGATGCTAATTTGTAAATTTTTTTCCAGATGGATGAAACATATCTCTACAGGCTAAAAGAAAAGAAAAAAAAAACAAAACAAGCCTAAAACCAAAAAACCCACAAAAAACCAAAACCCCAACCAAACCAAAAATCACACCATGCACAGCGTAACAGCAGTTTTCATTAATTGCTAAGAAATTTCACTGAGGCCTTGTGGCCTTGGCCTTGCTCAGAACAGAGAAATTCTTTACAAGTTCTCATTTTAAAATTAACACATTTCTTCCTATTATTTCAGCAAATTTCCATGCTCTAATGCAGAAGATATCAAATACATACAGACAAATTTTCAGGTTAATGGAACAGATGTTCAGAAGCATCTCAAATCTTTCTATACCTGATATATTTGTAATTATTCCATTATAAATAAAAGGAAGACTACTCAAAAGTTGACAATCTAGAAGACATTCTTTGATTAGCACCACTTAAAAACAGTTAGTAAATTCTGACTTAGACAAGACCTAGAAATGCTGTTTGTATCTTAGTTAATACTTGGGCCAAATAACACTTCTTTGCATGGCAGCAAATTAAATATTTAGCAAAGTGCGTGCTTAGTCTTACTTTATTGCATCCAAAGATCATAGTGTAGGAAGGCAGGGCATTTTCTTCACTTTAGCCCTAAGCCCATTTAGAGTATGTGGATAAATTGAGTATTTCGTTCCTGCTGTCAATGTTTAGTGAACAAAGAAAAAAAATATATATACATACACCCAAACCATTACATTATTCTTTAGAATACAGTCTTAACTGTACTGTGGCTCTTTTTTATTTTCCTCTTAAAATCCTTTGTTTCATGTTTCTGAAAACCAGGGAATGCACTTAAAAAGGCATAGAAAAATGTAGAAACCTATTAAGTAAATCCCCCAATGTTTTCAAATTCTACAAGTAAATCAGTATGCTACCAGACAAAACAGGTAAATTCAGAAGAATTGTGTAGCTCAGACTGTTAGTGACACATCGAGTCCTACAGATAACATGCTGTGAGCACAAAATCTGATTCTTTTACAGTGAATCTCAATATTTTTCTGTATTTTAGCATAGAACAGAACTCTGGAGGGAGCTATAAGCCTGCCATAAAGAAGAGCAGTGCCACAAGAGACAGACAGGAGAAGATAGATTGGTTGAACAGACTTTATTTCTTTGAAACCAAGAGGATTCTATGAGCTACCTGATGGCTCTAGAATACTTTTTAGTATAAATGTAAATACTGGATAAGGCTTAGTGATGATGCTTAACGTATCAGCAGTACAGTTGTTTGCATTATATGCAACTCAGTATATTTCATATACCTATAATACATTCATTTCAATAATTAGTCACAAACAACTGAAGGATACAAGTCTCCTCCTTTTCACTAACAGCATTAATAAATACTTGCTCTGTTCTTTTATTACCTTGTAGCTGTACATGCCATAACAGTAAATGCTTTGATCCTTTAAAAATGAAACATCAGAATCTCCTGACCTGTGAGGGAATAAGGTTTCCTCTTGTTCAAATCACAAAATTTTAGTACTAAGCCTCATATTTGGACTCAGCTTGGTCAATACAAGCACTACTTCAAGACAATGCGAAGCCAAGCCCACATCTGAAAGCCATGGGCATTCCTCAGACTCACCAGGTGACTCCCCATTTGACCTACAGCTTCCATGGAGCCTAAACTTACCCATTTGTGCACACCTCGAAAGTATCCAACACTATATTCTCTGCATGAAAAAGTGGATACACTTTGTAGTGTATGAAATAGGATATACAAACACAAGAGACAAGTAATGCCACCTAAATCTGATGGAAAGGAAGCAATCTGACAGCCAGACACAAGACTAAACTGTTGTTTTCTTACAAGCCTCTTACAGGCTGCTCGTGAGAAGCTGGGACAAACTTAGTCTGATAAACATTTAGAGCTTGATTCAAATGTCTCTAGAAGTGTTAGCTCATAAATAGAGGAAAAATTCAGACAGCAGTAGCGACAACTGAACTGCATGTGGGACAACTCATGAACGACCACAGTTTACAGAACACGAATCACAGAATCACAGAATGTTAGGGATTGGAAGGGACCTTAAAAGATCATCTAGTCCAATCCCCCTGCCAGAGCAGGAATACCTAGATCAGGTCACACAGGAACATGTCCAGGTGGGTTTTGAATGTCTCCAGAGAAGGAGACTCCACAACCTCTCTGGGCAGCCTGTGCCAGTGTTCTGTTACCCTCACTGTGAAGAAATTCTTCCTCACATTTATGTGGAACCTCCTATGTTCCAGCTTACACCCATTGCCCCTTGTCCTATCATTGGATGTCACTGAGAAGAGCCTGGCTCCATCCTCATGACACGCACCCTTTACATATTTATAAACATTAATGAGGTCACCCCTCAGTCTCCTCTTCTCCAAGCTAAAGAGACCCAGCTCCCTCAGCCTTTCCTCATAAGGGAGATGTTCCACTCCCTTAATCATCTTTGTGGCTCTACGCTGGACTCTCTCAAGCAGTTCCCTGTCCTTCTTGAACTGGGGGGCCCAGAACTGGACACAATACTCCAGATGTGGCCTCACCAAGGCAGAATAGAGGGGAAGGAGAACCTCTCTTGACCTACTAACCACTCCCTTTCTAATACACCCCAGGATGCCATTGGCCTTCTTGGCCACAAGGGCACATTGCTGGCTCATGGTCATCCTGCTGTCCACCAGGACCCCCAGGTCCCTTTCCCCTACACTGCTCTCCAGCAGGTCAGCTCCCAACCTGTACTGGTACATGGGGTTGTTCTTCCCCAGATGCAAAACTCTACACTTGCCCTTGTTGAAATTCATTAAGTTTTTTCCCGCCCAACTCTCCAGCCTATCAAGGTCTCGTTGAATGGCAGCACAACCCTCTGGTGTGTCAGCCATTCCTCCTAGTTTGGTGTCATCAGCAAACTTGCTGAGGATACATTCTGTACCCTCATCCAAGTCGTTGATGAAGATATTGAACAACACCGGTCCCAGTACCGACCCCTGAGGGACTCCACTAGTCACAGGCCTCCAACTAGACTCCGTCCCATTGACCACAACTCTCTGGCTTCTTCCCTTCAGCCAGTTCATAATCTACCTCACTACCTGATCACTAAACCCATACTTTATCATCTTATCTACGAGGATGCTGTGGGAGACAGTGTCAAATGCTTTACTGAAATCAAGATAAACCACATCTACCGCTCTACCATCATCTATCCACCTAGTTATTTCCTCATAGAAGGCAATAAGGTTGGTCAAGCATGACTTACCCTTGGTAAAACCATGTTGACTGCTCTTAATGACCCCCTCATCCTTGATATGCCTAGAGATAGTGCCAAGAACAAGCTGTTCCATCACCTTTCCAGGGATGGAGGTGAGGCTGACCGGTCTATAGTTACCCGGGTCCTCCTTCTTGCCCTTCTTATAGATTGGAGTGACATTTGCTATCCTCCAGTCCTCAGGCACCTCTCCTGTTCTCCATGACTTACCAAATATGATGGAGAGTGGAAAAAAGTACTAAAAATCGGTTATAGTTTAGTTTAAAAACACAGAATCACAGAATCGCCTAGTTTGGAAAAGACCTTGAAGATCATCTAGTCCAACCATCAACCTAACACTGACAGTCCTCAACTACACCATATCCCTGAGCGCTATGTCAACCCAACTCTTAAACACCTCCAGGGATGGGGACTCCACCACTGCCCTGGGCAGCCTGTGCCAATGTCTGACAACCCATTCTGTGAAGAAATTCTTCCTAATGTCCAATCTAAACCTCCTCTGGTGCAACTTAAGGCCATTACCCATCGTCCTATCACTTGCTACTTGGTTCAAAAGACTGATCTCCACCTCTGTACAACCTCCTTTCAGGTAGTTGTAGAGGGCGATGAAGTCTCCCCTCAGCCTCCTTTTCTCCAAGCTAAACAGCCTGATCAACTTTAAGTAACAGCAATTCAAGTGCTGTTGCACATGTAGGTCAGTCATCCTTGTTAAGGTGTCCAGAAGGGAGGGGAGGCACCTAGGCATGACTCCAGCACTCTGCCTTTAACCCACCTGTATGTTCATCAGGTTGTCGTATTCATTGCAACTTGCCACTAACACACATGTGAAAGATAACTTAACACTTCACTATGTCAGTGCTTCTAAGCACATGTAAGATGATGATATAATCCAGCCTGAGCGACATTTTCTTAGCAGATACCATCTGTTGTGTTTCCATTAAAAATATATTATATAACAAGATATTTAACCATCTGTAGTTTATATTTAGTTATTCATGAAAGGACTTTGACAGAAAGCCTGTAAGCCTGTGAACACAGGCTTTCCTTCAGGCACAGAAGAAACTGTGTTGGTTAATTTTCATACCTTAGTAGGATGGAACATAATAATGCTAGACAATGGAGAAAAGACTAATTTATGGGCTAGCAAACACTAGCTGTTGTGAAGGACCCTAAAAACAAGGCACAGGAAGTACAGGAAGAAAAATGCCCTCGGATAAAATAATGAGCAATATGAGGAATAGCTTTAAGGTGTAACCATCCACCAATGTCTAAAGAAAGTTGAAGTAATGGCCTTTCACCAGATAATGACAGATGAATCCTTTTTTGCCATTGTTAGCAGAGGCAAGCATTAGAAAGCTAATGACATAATGAAAAATTCAACAGAAAAAAGGGAATAAGCACTTTTCTTTTTGAGCCCTTCTTCAACTGTCGGCTTAGAGCCCAACAATGTAAGATTCACATCTCCTGGGGGTGAATCAAACATTGTGCACTGTCACAATTGCTTTGTCATTAGGAGATTAATAGCACTTTGTTGAATCAATTTCATAAAGTGTTATAAGTTGACAATTCATACAAATTGTGCCTTAACACACATTCTCAGGTGCTTATTCAAATGCTCCATCAGCTACTCAGCATCCCTAGATTACCAGTCTTTCCTCCTGCACTATCAATTTCCTACCAGGTCAAAGCCCAGGAGACCTGCAGGGCACCAAAGTCATGGTGGAATAAAATCTTTATGCTCAGTAGAGGGAGATATGATTGCCATTCCAACAAGGGACAGTCTGGTAAAAAACAAAGCTATTTTGTGTACAATTTGCAGTAATTACAGCCAGACAAGAAATACAGAGTCATGGCAGTAAAGAGTGCCCACTTAAGAATAGGCAGGAGCACACAGATACTGCATGGTCTGTTAAAGAACATCCTACTCTATGAGAAGGCATTTTTGTAAGCATTTATAAAAATCAAATAAGGTAGCAACCTAAGTGTTTTAAAACCACTCTGAAAGATGGCACTTAGAAGTCTGAAACAGTAACAAGAGTTCAAAATAAAAACTATCTAAGCAACTTATTTTCTGGACAGAAGTCAATGCAACAAATTCTCGCTTTACTAAAAGAGAAGAGCCTAAAAGAGAAGAGCCAACTGTTTTGGCAGAAAGAAGAGAAAGAAAAAGAATTTCACAGACAGATAATATATTTTTTGTAAGTCAGTAACACCCCTACAGTATTTCTGAGTATGAGACATATTAATTTTACTTTTGTACTGCATGTATCTTAAACTATTAATGATTACTCTCACCTGATAATCGATCTAAAGCTGATTTTTTCCCTTTATAAACAGGACAAATGGCTAATGATTTTGTCAGAAATTATGCACCAACTGGAATCTTAAAAGAACTTACAGAAAGGTCTTCAGCCTTTCAGGTTTTACAAGGTCTTCTCTCTCTATTGACCTCAGCAAGGCCAGCCAGCTGCTTAAGTTCAGCACTCTGTCAAACTGGAACAATTATACTTTCTACTGCCAAGAAGCTCCAACTGTGATAAACAGCATGATACACTGTATATTAAGACCTTGACTGTGTACAAGTGTCTGCACCTCACACAAACTGACCTTATGTTATAAATATTTCACGTTGTTCTATAAAGTTGAATCTTCAAAGTTACAAAAAAGGAAAGCAAGTATGATAAAAGCAGCGTGGTGTGTTCCAGAAGTGTTGCATTTATAGGCGTCTGCTTTTCACTTTCACCTTCAATCCCTTCTGTAAATTTGGTGAGCCAACTTTAGAGGAGTCTTACAGGACGCATATATTAAAAAAAAAGGTTGACTCTTTGGCTGTGTTTACTATACAGCTATGAAAGACTAGCTTGTTCTGTTTGAACTACTGAGACTACAGAAATTTTTCAGGACTCAAAAAATGCAAATATTCCTAACCTCAAGTATTTGCCCTCTATGAGGTTGAAGGCTACAATGCCTAGCATTTTCACAAATCAACTCACACTAGGGAAGAGCATTGTAAATCTGTGCACTAAACTGATCCTCTGACACTGGAGGGAACAGAAGCAGACTGCAGAAAACTCACTGAAGTTAAAGGAAGAGAAGCTTTTTCCAGATTATTTAATCTCTTCATCAGAATTCAAATACAGTTGGAACAGCAACAGCATTTTTCAATTAAATAGCATTTCTCTTTAACTGTTTTCAGTCACTGGAAAAGATTCTTTTCATGTGTACAGACAGCTGTAGGAGATGGTCATAATGGAGGAATCAAAGAAACTGGTACTTTTGTTTATAATGTAAATAAATAAAACTATCAGAGAGATTTAGAAAGCTCACATAAACAGAACACTAGAAAAATGCAAAGAAAAGAGTTTAACTGCAGAGTTAGAGGTATATGCAAAGCTAATTTTGACTGTTTCAGTGGGATTCATCTCACCTAATTTTAGACATCTGAGAGATGAGCTGGTTGCCCTGGGCTGCTTTGTACCCAATGGAGAGCGAAAAGACCCCTTTCAGGAATGATTCACTGAACTTATTTTAGATGTCAACTGTAGAAATGAGATCAACTACTCCCTGTAAGTCACCGAATCCTCCTCCCACCAGCCCAATCCCACCTGTCAAGTAAGTCCAGGAGACTAGTAGGCACATACAGTGTAGACATCTGATCAGGAGGGGGGGACAGGACATGGGGGACACAACAGACACCCCACCCACACTGCTACCACCCACCACATCATCTTACTTCAGTGCTCAGTTCTTGTTTTGGTTTTGTTTTTTTCCCCCCTCTATCCAGTGTAAAATTCTTGGCATTGAATTTCCTGGGCACTTTATTCCTTAAGATTCTGATATGCCACCCCTATTGCAAAAGGTGTCAAGAGGGCATCAAATTGACATAAACAGAAATTATGAGACTAAAAATGACTTCATACACATTCCACAGAACAATGAAATCAAACTCATTTGTCAGAGCAGGATACTCTTCATTTTACCTGATGATATTTTCATTTACTAAATGATCTTTAAGGTCCCTTCCAACCCAAACCATTCTACGATTTCAGTATTTTAATTATGATCTACAACATAGGGCATGAATTTCACAATATACAGTTGACTCATAGCCGGTTTCCTCCTGCTATCACTGAAAAACTGAACGATGTCAGAAAATGACACTTACAAACTTAGTTACTATATAATGAAACTGTTTAGTAGCACTGGTTTAAGAAAATCATCATCATCTTTATGATCTCAACAGTTTCTACTCTTTGGTTGATTTTTTTCCTACCTATATTCTTGTGTGAATTGTTGTTACTTCCTCATCTTACAGTTCTTCACCTTACTTTCCTCATCATTTCTATCGTACCAAAACTTTGCTAGACACTTCTCCCATATATTTTATCAGACAGAATGGCTGTTTATTGTTTAATACTAACACCAAGTATTAGGACTATGGCTTGGAACTAACTTCTGTAATGAGATTCATTTAGACATAAGAGGTACTTTTTACAGAGAAAATGAAACAATGGCTCTAGGAGACAATTTACATTGAAAAAGTTCATGAGGTTTCTTGTCATAACAGCTACATCTCCTTTTGACACAGGTAGCAAAAAGATTTTAGTTTGGTTTGTTTAAAAATTAAACCTAGTTTCTGCAGAATCAAGGCATGTAAGTTCCAAAGCTATATACATATGTTAAATAGACACCTTTACATTAATAAAATAAGCAGGGAGGAATTCTTTCAGGTTTACAGTAAGCAAACTGGTTTTATCCAGAACCTGTTCCAATACAGCTCCTCTGCTGCATCAGCCATGCAGTTGTTGGTTTTTTTCCTAAGTATTTTAGTGTGCTCAGAAAGTGCTATATCACAGCAGTGGCATAGCCTATCCCTTCTTTCTAACATAGTAGAATCACATTAGATGTCTACTGCCAAATACACCTTTTACTTACCATCATTTTTGCTAAGAGGTTCTAAAAATAAATATGTATTTTTCATTTAAATAACTATACTCACCTCTCTCATTCAAAAGCAAATAAATATCTTTGCTAAAAATTCATTACAAATGATATCACCTTTCAACAAAACAGAGAAGTTAACCAAAGAATCAAGCTTCAAAAAGAAAACTGCAAATGGGGTTCACAGTGTCTATTTTGACTCCAAAGTCAAATCTATTTGGATTTAAAAAAAAAAAAAAAAAAAAAAAAGGCAAAATCTAGAACAAAAGTGGATTAATTAATCAAAAAACTTCTTAATTTGTCAGTTTGTCTGCACTTCCCTCATCTGTTTGAAGTGAAAAATCAATAATCTTTATTCTCTAGCAAAACTACCAGAAAACAGTGTCTGTGGTACAGACCTTGCCAATGTTTTGTACCACATCTGCAGCAAACAAGCATCAGGGAAAGCCTGGAATTCAGATCTCTTTAGGATTTGGGGGTATCTTCGTAATTCTGTTATAATTCGCTGATTTTTTTAAAATTTATTTTATTTTCAATTTATAATCTGAAACTATTTAGATAAAACAATTGTGAGGAAGGTAAGGAAAAGGTATTATCAACACTAAAATATGAAAAATTGATCTTTAACATATTTGGGAAGCAGCAACATGTTGTTTTTAAATTAAAGTCCAGATCAAACTATTTCAATTGCTCTGAGAAACAGGACCATCCTCAAAAAAAAGTATATTTTCTTAAAAAGGAGTTGAATTACCACTGTTGTGAAGGAAAATCTGAATGTCCAAGAACATCCATTTAAAAAATTTTTAAAATAAAAAGGAAAAAGGAACAATTTTTTAAAATTCTATTGTAAATAGTTTGTATTATCTGGAAGAATCAGTTTAAATTTAGCCAGTTTTTACCAGGAACAGACTGGTTTTATAAGCCACTATTTTTATTAATGGAATAATTAATGGGTCATTTCCAACACAAATTAGAGCTCACCACATGGCAGCCTCTGATTACGTTTATTACATTTAGGGAGAGTCCAAGAAGGGAGAAGACAATATAAAGTCATAGTTACAACCATATATGGAACGGAAAGTCACAACATTTGGATGCAAGGTGTGTTACTACACAGTGACTGTTTCATTGAACAACAGACCTGCATAAGAAATTCACTATAAAGATTAGAAAAAGACAATAAAGACTATTGGAAGTTGCTTACCAATATCAATATATTTTGGGTCCAAGGGAGTTCCAATAGAATTGCAGAGAACCAGCACATACTGTACGGAAATAAAAGCAAGCATCATTACTACCACATTTTTTGTAAATTAGTAAGCTGTACAAGGGTTTCTGTGAAGGTGTACCTCATAACCCACGTTTCACACCATCTAATGCTGATCAGCAACAGAAAACAGAGGGACCATGACTGCAGTAAATACAAAGCAGCATAACCATGACAGTAATGAGATACTTGCCAATCAGCACTACAAATGAAGCCAAGTACAAAAGAGGAAAATAACTGGCTGGTTTAAGCAAAGGAGCAAATCTACCAGACAAAACACAATATGCAGGATGTACCACCAGCAGGGTCCACAGATAAGATGCAGGCAAGACAGCCAGGGTCTCACCCTGTGCTTTGTGGGGCACACACTGTACTGTGATTATTTACCAGCATGATACACCAGCAATTTCTCAGTGACTCGACTCTCACCTCACTGTTCATGCAAAGGATAATCTAAGAAACTGCATCAGACCCCCTCACTAGCTCCCATAAGCTAGGACCCTTGTTTTATCCTTTGCAGACCTCAATCTCCATGAACCTCCAAGAGGGTTAAAGCGTGGGGAGAACTGTGCATAAGGCTATGCCTCTGCCCTGCAGTATCACAGATACTACAAAACTCAGTTTTGTTAGTTTTGCCCTTGTAATCCTGCTTGGGAAGATTGTGATAGCACAGATACCTCACATTGGTCTGTTAAACTCGGGAAGATATTAATAAATAGAAATTGACCTAGACACTAATGCTTCATTGTTGTTGCTGATGTATTTATTTTTCCAGACCTAAATCATGGATTAAATAGCTTTATGATGATTGCACAAGGAAATCAGACTGTCTTGAATGAGGAGTGTGGAAATTAAGTAGCAACTTTTACTGCACAGTCTTTAGGTTTTAAAAAAAATAAATGAATACAGGGCTGCCAAAACTTGAATCACCTAAGAGCTGTTATCCTGACTCTCCAGGAAATGGAAGATAATTAGTTCTGCATAGCTCTTCTACCTCCTGAACAATTAATGTAATTGTGATAGCAGACTACAGCAACTGTACAGTTTACTCCTTTAAACTGACAGACTGACAGCTTATTAAATTACATGAGAATGGCAGAATTTAGGTTTTCAGCTACTGTATGAACTTTATTCTTTCAAAGAAAAAGGTGTGAACAAGGATTTCATTAAATAATTTATTTTTCTGCTTCTGTCACCAATAAACACCTCTAAAAATAGTATTTTTATTTCTTTGTTCATAAGTTAAACTTTCCAGCATTCACAAATTTATCTTTTCAGAAAAATATGTTGAGCCTCCACCTCTGCAGGAAACCACACCAGGCTTTTTAAATTAACTATTTATTGTTTGTTTCCGTTATGTTTATATCAATTCTCTGGTAAATTATCCCAACTTTCACTCTTTAATCAATTTCTCTTTTATGCCCTTTTTACTTATTTCTGAGTCAAGTGTTAAGTCAGTAGATCACAGACTGCCAAGGGGCGATGAAGGAACAGTGGCTGCATGAGCCACACCGGGTGGTGCCAGGACCAGGGAGTTCACAGCTCTAAGGAACTGCTACTGAAAGGATAAGCTTGTTTACTTCATTTCCTAAAAGCTGGCCAGCACCCCCAGTGTTAATAATTATACTGGAGCCATTTTGAAAGAATTGAAAGATGCTTATTATCTCTAATCTTCAGATTTTAAAATTCAATCTCTTATTCATGCTCAAGAAAGTTACACTAAGTCCCTCCGCTGTTTGTTTCCTACTGCAAAAATACAATCCAGAAAAATCTCATTTTATTGCACTCAGTTTCACCAAGTGGTTTTGGCCACATGTGCCCTATTTTCAGTCCATATGACAGTACATGATTTATTGTACAATCAAGCAAAGCAGCACTAAAGCATTTTCTTTTTACCGTTGCACCAATTGACTCCATCTCATGCTCCTCCTTTGTAAGCAATATACAAATGATATAGAAAATAATTCAGAAGTGAATGCAGTAAGAAAAGCTGTGTAACAGCATCTTGCCAACCAAACATACATTAACCAAAGGATACATTTGTCACATCATTTGTCACTACATTTGAAATAAATAAACAAGCAAAGAAACAGCAGTTTGTAGTAACAAGTGATTTATATCACCTAAAAAAATCCCCCATTTTTTTTTCCACTTCTGACTGATTAAATATTCATTACTATTCTCAGGCTCTCCTGCTTTTAGTTTGTCTTTGGAGAACTGTTCTAAAAATTTCTAAAAAAGCATTAATCTCGAAGGCTGCAGTTTTCATTACGTTACTAATGGCTACAAGGAGTTTAAATATAGAGGCAGTTAATCAGTTGTGCACATTTTTACTCTTACTTTGTTGTTTGTTGGGGTTCTTTCTTTTTAAACACTGAGCCCACTCATGTGCCATTCTGTCAAATGACAACTGAATGACACACTCAGAGATTCAGGATTTTACATGTCATCTTATTCTGGCTGTAAAGCATTGACATGTGGAACAGAGCATTTCAAGTGAAAACTGAAAGACTTTACCTGAGGTTGGTTTTCATCTGCTTTAGTTGCTAAAACACAGAAGTCTCCATAAGTAGTTATGGAAATCAAGCTCTTGACATACTTCACATACTTCTCATTGTTTTTTGTGTCCCAAAAGACTACACAGTATTCTGGACGATCGGGTCGGGTATACGCATAAACAACTGTATTGGAACAGTAACCCCACTGCCAAGAGAGACAAATTTGATAAAACCTATCAGAAATTATAAGAATTCAATAATAAATTGTTCACAGCTATGAAAGAGTTCATTTCATATGCACAACCAGTGTTCAATATTCTTTACCTGTCAAGTGATGAAATGTTTTATTAAAAGTATGTGAACACAGCTCTGGTAGTAAGTTATTTGTATAATACTAAACTGACTAAAGAAGCCTTCCCATTATGCAGAATAACCTCTCACAATCAGAACTGGAGGATCAACCTCGAAGTGTGACAAGATCTCACTTCCCCTTGTTTCTTCCTTGTTCAGTGGGTGCACAGAAATACCCACTGTGTTGATGGTTTTTGCCATGAAAATGCTTGCTCTATGACTATTGATTTGGAAACACATAGTTCATTTCCCAAGGGAAATATAATAAACACCTCAAACAGTGCAATTCCTGAAGCAGGCAAAATTAAGCAATTATATTAGAGCACTATAATAACTCACATCACCTCTTCCCTATTAGTAACATGAGAAAAACTCTCCCTTCCTCTCCAAAGAATATAATTATTCATGTAACAATGAGAAATGGCAAAAAAGGCAAAAGAAGAAATAGAATATCCAAACACTGTAAAAAATGTGATGTATTTATTGCATTCAACTGATTTAAATTATAGAAATCAATAATGAAAACCCTTTCTAACACAGCGGAATCAGAAAATATCTCAGAAAGGAGGTGAAGCTGACAAACAAATGAGATATGAAGCAAACCACTTAAGGATGATGATGCAATTGTAGAAAAACAGAATTCTCTGCATTGGCATTTAGTAGAAAGCGAGGTGAAAGCTGGCCAGAAGGGTTCCCACTCCCTACAGGGAATGAAACCAAGATGATGAACTATCAGCAAAATAACTTTCAGAATAGATCGATAAACTGAATGGTGAGAAATTGTCAGAACTCAATGGTTTTCACCCAAGTAGAGTTCTACAGGGATTCAAACACAGTGCTGTGGAGTATAGTCAGAGGAACAGGAGTGGGCAGATGTAAATGCGTTATGATTCTGGGAATCACAAATCAGTAAATCCAGCTTTCACACAAGGTAGATATGTAAAAATATATATTATATATAATAAACAATGGAATTTGATGGACGTAGATAAATACAACACACTCAACAGTCATCATGATTTTAGCCCCAGAAGTTGCACCTCATTATTATTACTATTCATTATCTTTCAGAGATGCAGCAGGCATGCGAATGAAGATGCCCCAACTGATATGACCTACTTGTATTTTCAAGAAAGTCAAGATCATTTTGGATACAAGAAGAAAAACAGAAGGATTGCAATAAATGTAGTTTTGGACAACCGAGAGCACTATCCACAGGATCCTTCCCAGAGATGCAAACTGGAACTCATACTAGCCTGAATATTCAAAATGTCTATGAAAGGAGTAAGTTATGAGCTAACAAGTCAGTAAACTGTAAATCATGTTTGTCAAATCTAAAACTGATTTCAAGAAGTGGCAAAGGACCCCAGAATGCCAAATGATGAGGATATAAAGTGAAATCCAGCACAGATTTGAACAAGGTAATGTACACCAGAAGAAATGTAACTAGAGCTATAGACTCTAAATTAGTATTAGAACTTCTAAAAGATACCATGTAAACTATGAATATTTTTAAAAGATCAGCTCAATTCATAGTTTTTACTGTCGTATTAATTTAGAGCCCCCTTTCTCTTATTATGGTAATACTTGAAAAATACAGGAAACCAAATTATTCAGTAGATTGGTAATGTGATACTAACACTTCATCTCCAGGTCATTAATTCCAAGCTAGCACAGCTTAATGACGGCTTTGAATCACCACCATTTAATGACTGTAAACTTTTAGCATAACTAGCTCCTAAAAGGGAGTTACTGATCTAATCAGAAAGAATATAGCAGAAGTAATATGTATTATTTATCAAAGGACAACACATCATTCACCATAAAAATACTGAACATTGAAATTGAGTATACCACCAATGTGTTAAGAGTTTATTTACTGCAGAAATAAATTAATTTGAGCATATCTTTTTTCACTTCAAATATACAAAAGTGAAAAAAAAAAAAAAAGAAAAAAAAAAAAGAGAGAGAGGGAGTTTACACATGCAATTTCTAAAACTAAGGTTTCAAAATATTATTAATTTGCAAACTGTGCCAGATCTTGAAATACACATGGTCTCATAGATACTGATGAATTGAAGAAAAAGCAACAGCCTGTGTTCCAGATGTTACACATTTCCCAGAATAAACATTAGGTAGCGTTTCCTGCAAGACTTAATTTCCAGCTCAAATTTCCAAAGTCTTTTCCAGCAGATTTACAGCACACAATTTGAGATTGCTTCCTAGCAGATTTGTGTTTATAACTCCCTGACCACTGATTCTTCGCAACAGCGTGCAACAATGCATTTCAATATAGCTGCAATATGCTGCTCACATTACACACTCTCTCTCTTTAATCACAGTGGTTACACACTGATGATTAAAGAACATATCCTGTGCTGAAAAAAAAAAAAAGTATACAATACTATAATTGTTATTTTTTGTTAAATTGTAAATTTAAGTGAAATAGTCCTAACTCTTTAAAAGAAACAAACAAACACATGGTAGACAAGATAAAAATATTATTTAGAACTAGCTAAATACACACTTGTAAAAATTATACTGGGAATTGAAATATAAGTAGGAAGTACATCTATCAGGTTGCATTCATTTCTACTGCTCAAGTTTCTACACAACTCTCCTGGTTCAAACTAATAATTCACCACCAAAAAAATGACAGTAAAAGCAATGCTCAAACAATTCCCACTGGTTAAACTGAGTGGGCTAAGTGATACAAACACCAGTGCAAACACTTACATTACAGTTACCTACATTACAGTCCTAACTACTACCAGATTTAGAATCATGCCCAATGCTGTTAATATTAACAAAGCATACATTTTCTTATTATGAAAATAAAATCTGTTGTAAAAGCAAAGGCTGTCATTCCATCACCAATACAGACACTCACATTCAACTAAAACTTCAAGTCAGTAGTGTCAATCAAACAGAAATCATAAGTTAAGCACTGATTTTTATATTGGAGAAAGCAACTTTTTCAACCCATTCAGAAAGAGAATAAATAACAGCAAAATTATTAATACAGTGAAGAGCCACATTGCTACGTACCTTGTAATCTGGACGAATGTTTGCAAAATATATGTAAGAATCAACAGCTAGTGCAATTTTCAGTCCACTTCCCTCCCAGGACAAGGCAGATACCTGTTTGCCAGGAACCTTCAGTGTACGCAAATGCTTGTTTAAAACAAGGAAAGAAAAAGACTCTGGATTTACCACAGGAAAACCACTCTAAATACATGAACACCAGTTTTGACAGTTGATGAAAACCAAACATAGGTCTTCTTTACAATACCCCATAATGACTCACAAATTACAACACACATGCAAACAAAGGAGGAGATATTTAACATGCATTACCATAAAGTGTTTTTTGCCTCAATTCTTCTTTTTTGTCAGAGAGAAAGAAAAAATGGGACACTGACTGTTCAAATGTACAGAAGTAAATGATAGATGGATAACAGCAGTATAAACAGTTTTTTCCTCTGGTTGGTAATTTGCATCACCTTAATAACTTCCGTCACTCCTAGAACCCACACAACAATAGTACTGACACCTGACATGCCTCAGAAGGTTCATTTATGCTGGAAGTGTATTTGTCAGTTGACGTGCAACACCCTAACTACAGTTGATAGTTTAAACAGATAAAAACAGAGAGCTAATCTATGTCAAGAGCACACAATGAATCAGCTGCAGAGGTACACAGTGGGGCAATGGACAATTTCCTCTCCTCTATTCCCTTTCAAAAAAAGTCGAAAAAGACACATAGATGTCCATTTACAATTTAAGAGCTAGCAAAGAAATACACTTTCTATCTTTTTTAAATATCTTCATTTTGCTGTAGAATTTGAAGTTGAATGAAGGAAACAATTGAAAAAAAATGTTTTCCAGAACAGTAACCTTAGCTCCACAGAGGACTTGTTTGTGAGAAGCTTTTTGTTTGCAAATAACGTAGATGTATGTAATAAAAGGTACATTATTATTTACTGTTAATATTTTGAATAATTTTAGGCTTTAAAAATTATACAGCTCTTCACTGAGCAGAACACTAATACTTATAGTTAGATCTACCTTTCCTTTTGAGGGCATAACTTCGTGCCTAAATAAACTGTTAATAATGAACTTACACAGTTTTGTATCTATTCCATGCCTTTGATCAGATGCAAACACCAAGTCCAAGTACTGGTCACACATTATTCACAGAAGATACCATCTTCCAAAAAGTTAACTCCATATCTGAATATCAGAACTAGTACAAAACAATTCTAAAATCTAAAGAATTTACTTCTAAACACTAGATACAGCACCTGGAACACCTGTTTCATTCACCTGAAGGACATCAGAGGCATAACCAGAGACATAATATTATTGCCAAAACCTTCCATTTAATATTATCAACTAAGGAAACCCCTACAGATAACGTTGGATCTTAATCCCTTTCACAGCACAGCTCACAGCTCCCTCCTTACCACAGTTACCCTCAGGGCTGAAGAGTACTTCCTCTGTACAATGGACAAATTTCTCACACTCCGATACCTAACACTGAATTACTGATTTCCAGATATATTAGTAGGAGGGAAAGTGAAATTACCTAAAATTACCTTGCAAGGCGAGTATAGCACCATGAACAATATATAGGCAAGTCATTTCTCAACTGCTGAACATTTAGCATCTTATAAAAAAGACAGGAAGTACAAAAAACATTTACAAATCAATATCCCCAACAGACAAATGAAGATTAGAAGCAGTTTACCTTTTCTGAGGTTTCTGAGCCATTGCTTTTTCTGATATCAGCTGTTGTTTTCTCAGTTTTACTGATTCCATAAAAACAGAGACGAGCATTCCCTGCCTCATTTTGAACTCTTAAACTAGAGATGCCTGAGTGGAGATGCCTGAGTGTTATTTACACAGCCAGTGGAGAAAGACAAGTACTTCCAGATTTGACACACAGATGTTAAGTGAAGATCTTAACTGCTGCCAAAGTGTTCCAAACCACTTACTGACTGAAGTCAGAACTCAGGTATCTGAGTTAGGTGTTCAAGGTTAGACACTATACATATCCCATCATTTAGTGTTTCATAAGATGCACTCAGATTTGCACGCTGGCCACTAACTTGCTGTTCTAAAAGGGTACCTGGTCTGATCTCATCTTTCCAGATCCAGGTGGATATCCTAGATACCTCAGAACACATTAAACACACTAAAGATCTATATTTTGGCATACAAATTCAACCAGTAATGACCACATAGACAAAATATACGAAGAGTTAAAGTATATTAAATATTTTTACCTCACCAAACGGAGTATAGAACTGGACAACATTTACATCTTTATCTTGAGAAGTTGCTTTTAGGGAGCCTGCCACTGCCAATACACTTCCACAGTGGTTCCACTGAATACATACTACGTTCATACCAGTGTCAATCAAAACAGGATCTAGATTTTAAGACATAAACGTTAAGAACATAAACACAAGTATGCATTTTTAGTCCAGAGTAGCTCAATAATTAGCACCCCACATTTTGTACTTACTGTGGTCATTCTCATCTCTCATTATCTGGCATCTTCCATTGTTGTAACAGACAGCAAGACAAGGACAATCTGGTTCAATGTAGCCTTCCGTACCATGATACCAATGAATTCCAGCAATACTGAAGGCTCCAGTTAAATTCACCAAACAACTCAGTTTCATTTTCACCTAGATAAGAATGATTCAATATTTAAAGTTATATACAATATGCTATTTAGAAAAACAATTTACAACTCCACTGATACCTTGCAAAAGACCAGATGTCTATGCAAAAGTTTTTTCCTGTCCCAAGAAAAATTTTCACATTCTCAAAATTTTAAGAGTTTGAAAAACTTCCTTATTCAAAGCCAGACCAAACACATGAAAACATACATTTTAACTACAAAGACGTACTTTGTTGATGTAATGTTGACATTTTTATTCTTTGAAAAGTAACTTGAAAACAAAAACAAACAAAACCAAAACCCGCCACCACCACCAAAAACCCACCACACACACACAAGGAACCTTACTGGAACTTTGCAAAAAAAATAATTTCAAACCATTTCTGGCCACAAGATTTTTTTAGAAAGAAACCTTTTGTCAGCTTTTTCTTGATAAAAGTCTCTTGAATAATATAGAAAAATAATTGGAAAAAATAAGTATCTTAATTAGTGTTCTAATTTAGACAAGTTTATTTTTGTAATAATTAGCCATATATATGTGGTAACACATGTAAGGGATTTTTCTGAAAGATAAGGGTGCACCTGCATCATTTCAAGGAGGGCTACCTCATAACTTCTGGAAGGGAGGGAGGGAGAAGGCAAGAGAGGGGGAGTGCACAACTGCACATACTGTTGATAAAAGGTCAAGGGGGTACAGGAGGAGCAAGAACAACTTATTTAAAGAATTTCAGTAATTTACAGCACATGCTAGAAACACCATGGCTCACACAGTGATAAGATACAGTGTGGGGTTAAAGAAAAGAAAATGGGACAGGTAACAGATACTTTCTCAGGGAATGGAAGGAAAGGAAGAGAAAAATCACCATAATAGGCATCTAAAAGTCAAGAACATGGTTCTAAATACATTGCTCTTTTCAAAGTC
The DNA here is from genome assembly GCA_028020825.1 of Podargus strigoides. NCBI lineage: Eukaryota > Metazoa > Chordata > Aves > Caprimulgiformes > Podargidae > Podargus > Podargus strigoides. The sequence goes on along the minus strand of CM051619.1, from coordinate 10,592,121 downwards.
AGCATTTTACTTCTGTTTACTGGTTTATCATAGTCATGTTCCAATATCTCAAATAAATAGATAAAAATAAATAAGTAAACTGAAGCTGTAGGAATGAAGCAATATTATAGTTACTTCCTTTTTTCCACTTATTAGCAGGTTTTCTCTGAGGCATGTAACATTCCTTATGTAATAAAGAATAACAGGACCAAAAGAAAAATAAACTACTGCTTTATTCTAAAAGCACACTAGTAATTTTAACATGAGCTTCATTTAATTTAATTAGTATCACCATACATATTTTTATATTTTCAATTACTATTGCGAGGCAAAAAGGAATAAGTTGGTGTGATATTCATTTAGTTACCAAAAAAGAAGTATTTCTGTTAAAAAGCTCCAGCTGCATCATAAATATTGAATAAAAAATTTGTGCTCAAGGCCTTGTCTAGTTCTCAGTACTGAAGTCCACCAACTACACAATCGAACATGAAATAAATTAAGAGGAACTAAGTTTTTATGCCTGTTGAAGTTAATACTTCTATGCTCCGGCAGGGGGACTGGACTAGATGATCTTTTGAGGTCCTTTCCAATCCCTAACATTCTGTGATTCTGTGATTATACCACCATGAACTTACAATAAAATTTCCCTGGTTGTCGTAAATGTGAACCTCTCCATTTGCCATTCCAAAGAGTAAAACTTTGCTATCAGAGGACCAGGCCACGTGGCACAGGTGGGTACCTTTCAAGTCTTTTCCCCAAATGCGACTGCCTGTAACAGAACATTGACTGTACTTAATAAACATAACACAAAATTATAAATGGGATGCAAGTTACCAATGTAAAAACTGAAACAGCTAAAGAAAGTCAAAGCAATGATTAGAAAGTAACTACTAATTGTATTTAGCTAAAAAAACAGAGCCACTATGTACATAACACTGAAAACAAAAGCCATGTAATACCACAACAGTTAGTAGAGCTTAAATTTTACCATCCACTGATCCAACAATCACAGCTCCATCTTCATATACAATACAAATCTTTTGTCCATCAGCATTCCAGCTCATGCTTCGAACAACAGATTTATTTCTATTGTTAATCATCTCTTCATACCAAGCACCTATCAGGAGTGAATGAAAAACTGAATTATACTTTTGACTGGATAATCCTCTGGTGGATTCAAGGTACACACTCATCACTGAATTCAAAGGGTAAAATCACTCTCAATTAAAAAGATATGCAAATAGGATGAAAATGGCATTTCTTAGCAACACGAATTCCTGAAGTTGCTAAAAAAACCCCCAACAAATAAAACATAATACAGACACACAAAAATTTTATAAAAGTTACCAAGCAATCAAATTAGGTGTCTAATGAAATGGAGAAGTCCTGAGGTCTGTTTGTAAGTAAACATGAGATAGTAGGTTACATATGACTCCGTAAACAACAAAAAGGTACAGAGCAGTAAGTTTTGGAAAGGAATTAAAACCAAAGTAGTTCTGCCCTGTCAGTAAAACTCTAGCAAGACTATGCCATAGTGTCCCCCAGATTACACAGACATAATTAGTGTATTTCCAAGAACAACCTGACAAATGAGGAATTGGAGAGGGAAGCCAAAGTCTGAGAAGGGCCCCACAGGAAGAGATCCATGCTTACGTCATTTCAAAACTGACAAGAATACATTAGGAAACATAAACAAACAGAGGGAACCACTGTCTTTGACAGGAATATGTATTAAGTAATTTGCTGGCTCTTTTCCAGAACGAAGAGATGATTTATGTGACAGTAGTCACCACATATCAGGCAGAAAGACAAATCAGGTGATATTCTTTATTCCTGAAACAAGAAACCAAGCTGAGATTTGATTTGTTTCCATTTTTCATTAAACAAAAATCCCCAAGAGAAAAAGAAAACCCTTTATTTTCTTTTTCTTTCCCATGTGTTGGAAAGTGGTTAATTTGACTGAGAGGTTTGCTGGCTTTCAAATTAATTTAAGTGCACTGAAGAAGTACATCTATGTGTGAAAAGGTCAAGAACAATAAAAGCCAATTACAGCAATATACTGGTTAGTCATATTAGTTCACTGCCTTAAATAAATGTTTATAAAGATTGTTTTTATGGAGTATTTAATTGATATTTTAAGCAGGGTTGCTAAGTTCTTGTATCAAGCACAGAGCTACACTTTGCAGAACTATTTAAATATTACAATGATACCCAAAACAGAACCTACACAAAGAAGTACTGTTCTTTTTTGTTGTTGTTGTTCAATACAGTGTTTTCCTCCAAGGGAATAAAGTAACAGAGATAAGAAAATACGAAATTTAGAGCAGTTTACCAAGCATATGGCTAGAAGTGAGATCTTCTCCTAAGGCAGTTCTGCAGGACAAATGTCTTTATATATGTGACTATACTACAAAAAATGTAAACATGTATTACAATAAAAACTTGGAAATCTTTTTATATCTATTTTGAGATTTACAGTCTGCAAAATAAAAAGTTTGAAAAAGAATTTTAAAAACTGCTGGGGAAAAAAAAATAAAAGCAAAAAGATTTGTCACAACATGGAATATTATCCCATCTCCAATTTGTCATGTAGAATACCTTTATACAGCATCCACACAATGATGAGGCCATTTTGATCACTAGTAGTCAGTTTCCGATACTGTTCATTCCATGTCACCACTTGCACAGAACCTAGAAAATTATACACATTTCTTATTTACACTATTAAAATAAGTCAATAAAAACCACCACATCCAACTTAATCAACCTGGAGCTTTTCAGAAATTTGCACTGCAGACTTTGATTTAGTTTTAGGCATTCTTTCTGTATCACTCATTTCCCCTTTCAAAATTCTGCTGAACAGCTCCTTTTGCTTCTGTATTCATCCACTTGAGTAACATCCTCTCCAAATTCTGCTCAGAATTTTGCTTCAATATGCAAAACCCAAATCATAGTATTGCAGTTTCTGACATGTTACTCTGGGAAGCTGATAAAACTTTACTGTCATAAGAAATTTTCCTTTTTAGTTCTATTTTGTAGTTTGACCCTCAGCAGTACTGCACCTTTAAAACAAAATCTCCCTCATGATTACTGAAAAGAGCAGTCTACACACAGTTCCTTAAGACCTTCAAGTCCTACTCATAAATGTTTGACTTGAAACATCTACAAACTGTTTCTAAACTGCATATCATTTCATCAGTTCAACACCAGAAATGAACTTGGCCACATCAAGTGTCACACTCTTTCATGCCCTCACCACTAGTTATCCATTTTCTCTGTATCCTTTCTATTTTTCAGCATTTCAGTCATGAACTTTACCAACGGATGCAATCAAAGATACCCTGCATGTTTAGGATTTTTGAAGGTAACAGTCATCTATTTCAGAATTGAAGACATACATTCAAAATATCCACTAAATCAATTCCTCACAATTCATTTTTTTCAATCATATTTAACCAGGCCCCTAAAATAACCTGACTGTTGGCAGGTTTCAACTGCAAATCCTTATTAAAAGACCATTATGCAAATAATGTAAGAATTTTGGCATTCTTTTCATATCCCATTGTCCACAGATGATGACCATGTAACATTCCTCACACGAGTTTGATTCTACCCTGTCTAATTTCCCTGCATTCAGTTTTTACTTTCACACATTATCCTTCTCTGGCCTGTTTTCTAACCTCTCTAAACTTTGTATACTATATTGCAGTATACATATGTACACATTCTGTAATTTGTCAATAAAGGGAAAATGAAGATGTAGTTAAGACAGAGACCAGGTTTATCAAACTAACTTTGATTTCTGCAGAAGAAAATGTAAAGCTACCATAACACGTAAGCAAATCTCACAGACACTATCAAAAAAAACCAGGCTTATCCACATATAACTTTATATGTATAGTGCAAGAGAAAATTGTCTTCCTCCTGTCATCTACCAAGGCAGTAAGTGAACAAATGTATGGGAGCAAATGTATCATGAACTTTTATATAAATGCCTAAAAATATATTCCAGTCCCATGCAACTGATTAGCACTTCCAGATTAACCACACTGAAGTCAGAGATAAATACTATACCAGTAGCGCTGCAAGATTAAAAAAATAACAAAAATTAAAAGTCCCTTTGTAATGTAATACATACAATAGCATCATCCACTTAAACAGAAATCAGTACTTCCTGCTCAGGATAATGAATGGGGATAATGTATGGGGACCAAATAACTTGGAAAAAGCAAAACCTGAGGTAATACAAAACAAATAGTTAGGCTGTAATGTCAAAGTTACAGACTTAACCTTGCAAAATCCATAAGCAAACTTTAAACAGGCAGAGCAGAGCTAGGTTTGTGCAGCCTGCATTCTGTGTCCTGCCTACCGTAGCAGCCAGGAGAACTGAGGTAAGGACAGATCACTTCAATTCTTAGTCCAGTAACTCATTCACAGATTATGAAAGATTGACTGGAGGTCTTTCATCAGATAACTTGGTAAAAACAGACAGCTAAGCTGTTACTGATAATAAGATGAATACTGATAATCTTTATTTCAGGCTTATAATTATGTTATAGTAAAATTACTCCATCAACTTCACCAAATCTTGTAAATTTTTTATTCTAATCAAAAGTACATTAAAAAGAAATTACACTTACCTAAAAGACACTTACCACTGTGACCTTCAAGAGTTTGATTCACAGAAAGATTGCTAGGAGCTGCAAGTCCCTTTATTTTGGCTTCATCTAAAAATAACAGAAATAGTTATAAAATAAACCTAATAAAGCATACATATTACTGTGTCTCAGCACTGCAGCTCTAATCACTATTTACATAGATAAAATTATTCACCTAAAAGTATGTAATTTGTAACTGGAGGATTAATTTTCCACCCCTCAGTTCAATGTGTTTGCTATTCACACCTGTCATGAAAATTCACATACTCATTTCATATACTCTTTATAGTCTAGCAGTTTTTAAGGAAAAAAACCCAACAAAACAATAAAACCCACATGGCTATCACATTTCATTACATGCAGAAAAAGGTTTAAAAGAATTTGAAAATGTATTAGATTTTAGTTTTCTTGGAATATATTTATTAAAAATATACACAGCTTTCTCCCTAAAATAATGAAGATGGTAGAGAATCAAGAAATAATGAAATAAGTTTCAAAATAAACTGGAGGCCTATATAAAAAGAACAAGAATTAAACGTATGCCCGGAAATAAAAGAAGCACTGAAAAAAACTTCAGCAGATATAACAAGTAGACAAATTACATGTGTGCCAATGTAAGACAAGCCAGAGGAAAACAGTGTTCAAAAGACAGTGACAGTACATTTGATGTTTACACAAATACATAACTATCTATGTACAGATTTAAAACATATGCAATATCCTCAAGTAACTTGTGGAAGGCATTATGCTTTCAGAATTCTTAAGTGTGGTAGATTTTGTTATATATAAAAAAAGGTCTCATTTACCTGTCTGTGTTTCTAACTTTAACACTTTCAGTAATCCATCCTCTCCACCACAGGCTATGAAACCTTCATCCTTATTCCAGGAAATACATCTTAATCGAACATTACCAGGAATTGCAATCTGAAAAAGAAGTATTTTATATATCTACATAGTTGTAAAAATCATGTTTTATTTTAAAATACTCTATGTGAACACCTCAAACACCTCGATGATAGCACACAAGATACTTATTTCTATCTATTGATCATTACGTGCAAAAAGAGGCAGAATACAGAATTACAAGCACTAGTAAAACTGCAATACAATACTTGAGAAAAGGGAAATGTAACATATGCAGTAAATAATAATGACAGGACATCTTCAAAGGTGTGCAACCATGAGCAACAGCACAGGTGAGAGGGCTCACACACAGCGCACAGGGCTCTGCCGCTGCTGGTCTCCAGCTGAAGAACTACGTCCAAAGTCTCCTGGGGGAGCAGCTGGTTAGGAGACAGCTGAAGGCCAAAGAAGCCCCAGACCCAGGCCGAGAGGGAGCAGCAGAACAGAGCAGGGCAGCACTCAGGGCAGGGACAAAGCCCACTGTCGCACCACCAGCACCTGCAGGGCCGCAGCGGCCGTGGGCAGCAGGAGGGAGCCCCGAGGATCCCCTCAGCGCTCCTAGGCCTCTGCGCTCCCAGTCCCCCAGGGCTCCCGGGTGAGGGGAGGAAGCGGGATCACCGCCTGCCCCGAGGGCTGCCTGCCCCCCGCCGCCCCCACTTTCCGCTGTGCCCAGAAGCACCTTTTTGCACAGGTAGATGAACATCCTGGAGGAGCGGGCGGGCGGGGAGGGATGCCGACCCACACGGCTGCTCACGGCGGCGCGGTGCGACGGGCCCGGCGCGCCCTCGGAACGCGTCACCCTGGCAACCGCCGCCGGAAGTGCGTCCCGGGCGCGCGCGTCTACTTCCGGGAGTGGGAGAGGAAAGACACGGTTCATTCGCTCTGGCCCCGCCTGCAGCGGTGCCCGTTGAGGTGGTGGGAGGGGTGAGGTGCCTGCCCGCCGGCAGCGGCGCAAGGATGGGCGGGGAGGTGGGTAGGGGGTTCGGCCGCTCGAGCACAGCGGTTAACGCTCGTGCTCAAGTTGGGTCGAGAGCCCTGGTAATTTGTTAATAAAGGTCACTCTGCTTATACGTGAAGGAAAATCCGAAAGCTTATGAATGCCAAAGTGTTTGTGCACAGTGGTTTTAGTGTACCTTCTGTCACATCCTGCACTTGGGTCACAGATACCCCATGCAGCGCTACAGGCTTGGGGAAGAGTGGCTGGAAAGCTGCCTGGCGGAAAAGGCCCTGGGGGTGTTGGCTGACAGCCGGCTGAACACGAGCCAGCAGTGTGCCCAGGTGGCCAAGAAGGCCAATGGCATCCTGGCCTGTATCAGAAATGGTGTGACCAGCAGGAGTAGGGAGGTGATTGTGCCCCTGTACTCGGCACTTGTGAGGCTGCATCTCAAGTACTGTGATCAGTTTTGGGCCCCTCACTCCAAGAAGGACACTGAGCTGCTGGAGCGTGTCCAGAGAAGGGCAATGGAGCTGGTGAAGGGTCTGGAGCACAAGTGTGATGGGGAGCGGCTGAGGGAACTGGGGGTGTTCAGTCTGGAGAAGAGGAGGCTGAAGGGAGACCTCATTGCTCTGCAGCTCCCTGAAAGGAGGGGGTAGTGAGGTGGGGGTCAGTCTCTTCTCCCAGGTAACAGTGACAGGATAAGGGGTTATGGCCTCAAGTTGTGCCAGAAAAGGTTTAGACTGGATATTAGGAAAAATTTCTCCACTGAAAGGGTTGTCAGGCACTGGCCCAGGCTGCCCAGGGCAGTGGAGGAGTCCCCATCCCTGGAGGGATTTCAGAGCTGTGTAGATGTGGTGCTGAGGGACATGGGGCAGTGGTGACTGGGCAGTGCTGGGTTAATGGTTGGACTGGATGATCTGAGAGGTTTTTTCCAACCGAGGCTGTTCTGTGGTTCTTTGATTGTATGATCAATAAATCCTCAGAGCTACCCCAGCCTCAGAGCTGCCCTAGGCATTCCTGTGCACTGAGGTAACTGTGGCTGTGGCTGAGGCTGCAGGCGTTGGACACCATTCGCGCTCCCTCAGAAGGTGCTGCCTGCACCAGGTCTGGACAGTCAGTTACTCACATACACAGATGAATAATGCCTTGATTCAGTGTGTTAGAGAGGGTAAGCAAGCCCCATGGCTACTGCTGTTGGACACTGAGCGGTGCAGAGTGCAGATGGAAGGGTCCAGCCTGGATTCGTGCCCACATGAGGGGTGCAGGGGGCTTCAGGAGCAGCCTGGCTCTGCAGCACTGACTCTAAACTAGGTTGGACCCAGCTGCAAAATAAATATTTTCCATCCTGAAGCTGTTTTGTAGCTGATCGATAGAGAGGGGGGAAATGGGAGCTATACAGAAGACAGTCTGTCCTGTGTCATCTTCATCCTGCTCTAAAAACTCGCCAGCTTGACACAGGAGAAACAGAGGTGCCATGTCTCCCAGGGCATCCCCCTCACTTTCATAGCAGCTAAGCACTCCACAGTGCAATTATCCACAACACAAACACTAAAATATAAGCAATTTGTTCACTGTCAAAGGAGGTTCATGACAAAGCCAAGTTCTCAAACCTGTGTCTTGTCAAGATTAGCATCTTGATGAGCATTAGATTTCTTCTCAGTGAGTCTATCTGGAAACATAGAGAAATAGAACCAGCCATGGGTTATCGTCACATTTTATTGTGTTACATGGACGTGCAACAGTGAGGAGCACTGGGCATCCTCCTTTTTTACTGATGCCGACTTAGAAGAACACACAAGACAGAATTATAAAGCAAAGCTGGCTGAACCCCTGTAAGCATCTTAGAGCTGAATAAGATAGCTAAAGGTAATTTAGAAAATACCTGTGGTCTGGCAGTTGGACTAGATGATCATTGCAGGTCCCTTCCGACTGAAATATTCTATTCTATTCTATTCTACTCTATTCTAAACAAAAATAATGTTAAAATACCATCCAAAAGATCAAATTTAGTTCTTTTCATAACAGTTCTATGTCTTAGTCTTTAAGTTCTACTGCCTCAATAATTAAAACAGTATGACTACTTATTCCATACCAACAACTATATCTATATTTAAAAGAAACTGAACAGATATGCTGGTATGTCCTATTTTAAAGACATCTCTTATATCACCTTAGAATTTTACCTGGTGCTCACAAAGTGAGACGAGATAATTACTCAGAGGAATTGAAGGTAAACACTATAATTTGTAATGTAAAATGGAGTTATGAATAGTAATACATGAAACAAAGCCTGCCCAGCTGACAGCTTGCAAGAAACATCAGGCTTCCAGGACAATTTTCCACTATCATATAAAATTAGACATCATCTGACAACTGGCCTTAGTGTAAATGGGACTGATGTAATCCACTCCCAATTGCCAAGAAACTGAAAAGTCTTGCATAAGATTTACAATTTGTTTATTCTTACCAATTACGGAGGCCAAAGCATACTTCTGGCCCTGTAAATCCTTGTATAATACCCATGTCTAATCAGAGGACATGAAAGTAAGCAAAGTGCTGGATGTAAAACACAACTTACAGAAAAAAATATGCATACACAGCACTTTGCAGAAGCAAATGTAGCATAGATTGGGTGTCCCACACATTTTAATTGAACTACAGCAAATTAATATCAGGGAGGATGCATCACCAAATGGCAACCATAGACCAATCCAGCAGTCTTGGAGCGTTTATAGTCTCATTTTTAGCCCTGGCTGAAGCTGTGTCCCATGTTCACCTGTGCTATTTAGTATTACATTCCTATGTGCAGTGAATGTGGTAACAACTTCTGCCTACTGGTTTTCCTTGCAGCTGTTTGTAACTATTATGTGCAAGGCATGAAGCAAGCACAGATGTTGTAACATCATAATATGTCCTTGGCTTATCAGCTATTGGTTCAATATTTTGTGTACTTATATTGCAAAGCTCTACAAAATACATTGGATTTTTCAATTCTAAAAAAAATATATAGTTTTGAATCCTTCTCCAAATTTATTTAAATGTAGTTTCTAAGGCATGTGGATGATTATAAATGCAAAGTGTGCAAAATGCGTGGATTCCTTTAACAATTAAATTTTTAAATTGTTACCTTGTGTGTTTTATCCTACAAGCCCAATTGACACAAGTAGTCTCAGTGAAGTCCGTGGTATGACAACAGTAATGACTGACTAATAACATAAGTAAATCTTGCAGGATAAAAAACTTAAATTGGAGTTTCATCCTTCTGTGTGTTAAACAACATTATTAGTACTTGAAATTTCTATTAAACCTTTTATCTGTATTAAAAAGGACTTGTAGGTTTTAAAATCAAATGGTTCTTTTTCCAGCTATGTGACTTGGGGACAGAATCCTGTTTAATTACTTGGATTTCTTCCATTTATGCCTCCTTTATCGTTCAGGTTTTGCTCCCCTGATTTTGTTAAACCCTTTATTTCATAACACACATCCTTTAAGTTGTAAAAAAAAAAAAAAACTTCCAACACCAGTGTGCTGATTGTACTTCATTTTATTTCAATAAGTTACAAGACCTTAACTTACTTTCCCGTTTAATGGACAGAAGACATAGGCACAGTTTTTACTCTGCCTTGCCATTTCACAGTCTTATATATTGTGATATACTGTATCCATTATTTTTTTTCTGTATTTTACTTTTAAATGAGAATAAAAATGCAGTTACTGCAGAAAAGCAGTACCTGCTGTACTACCTGTAGTACAAACTGAAGCACAGCAGGCATAGGTAGCTTTATGATTATAAATTGACTACACATGAAGATCCTCAGGGTCACTGTATTTTCAAGACTTTTCCTGAAGTCTTGACATTTTTCAGTAATAACAAACCAACCAACAGCTGTTTTGGAAGCTGTGCAACAAAATAAAGCTTGCTGAACACAATAAAAAGGATTGCTTCTGAAAGATTATTTTAGAATTAAGTAGAATGATAGCTCAGACAACCTGCTGTCTGCCTTGATATGCCTGCAGCTTCTCAGACACTTCATCTAGTGGTCAGTTGTTAAGGACAATACAATAGATGGCTATAAGGTTTAGTTTATTTATAATTTTCAACAACCAGTCTGTTTTCTAAATGAGGTTGATACATGCTTGAACCAGAGATTTCAAAACATTTTAGAGATCTGTCAGGGTCTGGCGACTTCCCAAATGATCTCAACAACCCTAATTTCTGAGAAGGAGTTGGACCAAGTGACACTCCGTGCTGAGGAGCAGCAGGTCTCCACTGCTTTTTCCAGATTGTCTTGAAAGGATGCTAGGGATACAAATTGCACACCAAAGAGTAACTTTGAAAGAAAGCCTCAGTTCTTTGTAATAAAGTAAATTCCTAACTTGAAAACACCACATTTTATTGCTTCACATTAGCTCTTTGGGGCAGACAGATTGTTCTCTGAAAGATGTGCTACTACTGAGATAACATTACAGGTTGAATTATCTTGGTGTTCACAGTTTTAACTGCTTAAATTCCCTGCACTTATATATTATAATGCAAGGAAAATCATAGTTTTCCCTTCACCTTTCCCAGGTAGATAACTGAACTCCTGGCACACTGCAAGAAGAGGGATTTGCAATTAGACCTTATAAAAAAAAAAAGTTTGAATTTATTCAAGAACTGGGAGTCTTGTGTCCTTGGCAGAAGTTTCATTTGACTTTCAGAAACTTTGGTGAACTGAAAAAATCATTTGTCTGTATAAATAATGAGTTGATATAAAATTTACTAGTCTCCTGCTTTGCTCTCCTTTGATTAATCCTAAATACTCCACTCTTCCTTGCTTTTGAAGCCCCTATTCCTATTTGAACAAGAGCACTTTCTACAGAAAAAAGCACACAGTCTCAAAAATTTCCAGTGATGAAAATCTTGGTGAATTGTCACAGTGGTAAGCCACTTCACTTCTGAAAATCAAGCTTTATATTGAATCACAGCTTGCCCAACTAACTTCCAATTATTAGTTCCTGCTGTGTCATCTGAGGGCACTTCTTCCTGCATCCAGGTTTGCTGTGGTACCACAGAGTTCACCACTTTCTCTTTTTTTTTGTGTTTTTTTTTTTTTTCTCTCCCACATGTTTGTGAAATGTCTAATCTGGGGACTGACCACATTTCACTTTACTGCTGCTGGCACTTCGCTGCAGCAAATGAAACCAGCAAATTCCAGCACAGCGGAGGTGTCACCCGCCAGCCTGCACCTCAGATGTCCTGTAGACCAGAGGCTTGCCCAGTGCCTCCAACCTCAGCACCCTGCCTTGCTGCTCTCCCATTCTCTCATATCCCAGAAGATGGATATTAATAGGCTAGCACATTTTCACAGGCAAGACACAGTGCCTGCCTGCGGAGGTGGGATGCAGAGGAGTACTGCAGCTAATGGGACTGTTGTGACACTGCCTGTGAAGTTGTCTGGAAGATTTTGGGACATAATAGGAGGGCTCAAAACTGAGCATTTGCTATAACAGTAAAAGTAATCTGGAAGAGTTACGAAGAGAGCAATGCTTGACGATCATCACAGCATATATAATCTAAGGAATGTGGGCATGTGCATTTTATCTGTATCTTGATATTAAAGCACTTCAATGCAATGTGAAAGCAGAATAATATTTGCAACAACCAAGATTTTGCTCATATCATTTCTAAAATCCCCATGAAAATACCTTCTATTTTGAGGGATGTTCATTCCCTGGCTTGCATCAAAGCAGCTACGTCTAAAACACCAGTAAACAGCTGGATGCAGAAGATCATGTAAGAAAAAGGATATATTTTGTGGACAGAGCCTCAAGGCGTGAGGTGACTGAATCCTGCAGGGCAGCTATGGCTTCACACTTACAGGATTCTTCATTTGTTGTAAGACTGCTTGTTATGGCTCCTAAGAGAGAAAACAACATTTCAAATATTTATGACAATTATCGAACATTTAAGTCCCAGGAAAATGCTTGATTCTGCAATGGGAGTTGAACTCATGCTGTGAGACTACAGGAAGTGCTGCAGCCTAGGGCAGTCAGGAGGGAGGGAGGGAGGGCAGCGAACAGGGGCCACTGTGCAGCCAGAGACACAAATGTCATAGTCCAGAAACAGGAAAGGCAAGAGAGGGATTGACTCCAACTGAGGTGGAGGCATGGAGGCAGAGCAGGGAGTTCCTCAGCTGCCTACCTGGATCCACTGCAGTCTGTAAATTAGACCATTAATGAGTGAAAAAATAAAAAGAGGCTTGGGTGCAGGGTCCAACCAGGCTCCCCCATCAACTCTAATCACTAGACTAGAGTGAATCTCCCCTTCGCCTGCTCTCTCTCCCTCTCATCCACAATATCCCCCACGACAAAAGGTAGGGCACCCTGGGAAGTAGAATGAATGTGTTTAAGTGCTGCAGACTAAGAAGAACCTGCAGTCCAGGTCTCCATCTTGTATACAGTACTTTGACCATGAGACTATCCACACAGGAAGGTCACTGGCATCACTGTACACAAAATCTATACAATTAGCTGTATTTAAGGCAATGATTATCTCAGGCTTCTCTTTGGAAGAATCATAGAATCACAAAATTGGCTTGGATTGGAAGGGACCTTTAAAGCTCATCTAATCCAACCCCCCTGCCATGGGCAGGGACACCTCCCACTAGCCCAGGTTGCTCCAAACCCCATCCAACCTGGCCTTGAACACTTCCAGGGAGGGGGCAGCCACAGCTTCTCTGGGCAACCTGTGCCAGTGTCTCACCACCCTCATAGACAAAGATCTCTTCCTTATATCTAAATCTATCTATCTATAAAATCAAGGTTGCTGCCCTGTCAAGGCGGATTGTAATGACATTTGGGGTACCTCTCACTCCCAAACATACCACTTCTGAGAGTGCATTAAAGACCAAAGTTAAGTCTCCAGGGACTTTTGCAAGCCAAGCAGGAAGGCATCTAGTGATTTTAGGCACACAAAGAGTTGGTCAGTGTCAGAAATTGGTCAGTTTGCATTAGTTTCTGAGGTGTGGGTGGAATTTAGATACTTAAGTCTCATCTTGGGAAGGAATTAGAAATTATTTTACCACTTGGTAAGTAATACAAAAATAAAAGCAGGAACACATGTATTAATTCTAAATACAAAGCAGTCGAGGTTCAGCTAAATCATCAATGTGTATCACCTCACGAGGACTCTTGGTTTATAACATTGGTGATACACATACACAGGGAGTATCACATCAAGAGGTGTGAACACAAGTCCATTCTCATGTCACATGAATATGGATGGAGGGAACAAAAATGTTCAAAAGGGCCCAAATTAATTTAAAAGAACAAACATATCAACAGCTACTGAAGTACCACTACTGCAGTGAGATTAGTGGCTATGTATGAGACCAGAATAATAAACTTCCAAAGGCAGAGCCTCCTTCAAAGAGGGTCTACAATTATGAAATACCCTTTCAACAAGTTATCAAGAAGGATTACTTGTATGTAGTATACCTATCACTTCATACAAGTGTTTTCACATTGCTTGCAAAGGCAACAACAGCAGATTGTTCAATTTTTTTTTCCTGTAGATATATAAAGGCATAGCTGATCAACACCAAACAAATTATGTGAGCATTATAACAGTAAAACAATAGAAATATTATACCTGGATACAATTTATGGGTTTTTTCCCCTGCATTGTTTTGTTTTTTCTTTTTGCTTATCAATCATGCCATTGATATTTCCATTTCACAAGGAAACTTATGTCTGCTTGAATTACAGAAAAATGACTGAAATATATCAATTTCAAAAGGTTGTTCATTCAGTGTTTCACTAAAAAAAAATAATCTATAAACAGATTCATTTTTAGCAGTGCAGAAATTCATTTGTCTTAGAGCCAATGTTGAAACTGATGTCTTCTTGATTCCACTGAACCTCTATTTGTTCAGCTCCCTTCTTTGGAACATTCCAACGACTTTATGGTTGATATACAAAGAAGAGCTGTTCAAGATTCAACTGGAGGAAGGCCATTTCAAAATACCACACCAACATGGTTGGTTTCCAACTGTCAGTTAAGTGTTCATGTTTGCATTGAAATTCTCCAATGTCAGATAAAGATCCTCCTTGGATTATGCCTGTTTTAACAAAATAACTTTTCCAACCAGCTTCGGCAACCACCCAAGGGTACCCTGAAGTCTTCTACAGTGCCTCTGTGAAATTTAGAGTCTCCCAATATTTGATATTCAAAATTCTGGGCACTCCAGTTGCCACTGGGATGCCCAACAAGTCTTATAAAACATGGTTGGTTTGTGTTTTCACACTGCATTTATGTTTAAGTCCAGACCTACAAAAAATTACTATTTTTGCAGATGGTATTTGGCTATATCCTCCTATTTTATAACTTTGCTCTTACATAGGGTCCTTAGTCACTTCCTGTAATGGCAAGTTATTCCTGCTCTGAATCAGAGATCAGACTAGGTACTACTTGAGGTCCCTTCCAACCCAACTTCACTTATGATTCTACATCAAATAGTGCAGAGGTTCTGCCAGCAGTTGATACCATTATTGCCCATGTGAAGGGAAAGCAGTAGCAGTTAGTTCATGCCTGCCCCATTCAGCTTGGAGAAGTGGACAAGAACATACAGTTTAGCATTGCAGTAGTTCCTCTGACACCAGTTCTGTTCCCCTCTGGCCCCTCCACCATCCTGCAAATGCTGGTACACAATGGAGTCCCATGCCCCAGAGACAGGTGCCTCAGAACCCTGCCTTGCCATTCTCCCTGATTATTCCCATTTCATAAGGAAATGCACACTATAACAGATTATTCTTTTCTAAAAAAAAAGATGAAATCCAAAATGTGTGGTGATAAATAAGAGTCAACTTCACTTTAAAATACAATACCTGCTATAACTAAACAAGAAAGATCAAACTAGCTCAAAGTGTTAGTGGAAACAAGCAGAAAAGAATGAAAAGGGATCAAAAGAGATTATACTTTCAGAGTTAGTGAGTTGATAGAACGCTGATAGAACATTTCTCAAACAGATTAAAAGGATTTCATACATTAAAGAGAGGTGCTTCAATAAATATATTCGGAAAAAAAAACCAAAATAACAAACATTAAATTATTACTTGAGCATGTTTTCTCATCTGGATTTAAAGTAAAGCCTTCATAGCAGTCACAGGTATATGATCCACCATTGCTCACACAGACCTGCTTGCAGTCATGGGTTCCCAGTGCACCACCTCAGACTGTCCCCTGCATGGTGGCATACAGTTCCCACAGTACTGCGAAGTGTGTGACTGTGTAACTAACCCCAGCTCTTCTCTCTTCAATTATTTCTCAGTTCTAGGTTTGCTGAATATTGCATATTTTTAAAAAATACAGTGAAGGCATTAGTTATGAGATGATAAAGAAAGACCAAATGGTAAGCAGTTCCTAGCACTGTGGCATATAAAGTGCTCTGTATCTCTGTTGCTTGAAGTGGAAAAGGCAGAGTGACATAGAACTGTCTTATAACACCTGAATGCATGGAAAGTTTCTCAAACAGATCCAAATACATTAACCTGCTAATAAGAGCTATTTCAATACATGTACTTAGCTGGGGAGGGTATAGGGAGATAGGGAACAGCAATCTGCTCTTACTTGAGCAAGTCTTCTTGTCTGGATTCAGGGTGTAGCCTTGGTAACAGTCGCAGGTATAGAACAGATCATCCCTCACGCAGACCTGCTCACAGTCATGCCTGCCAGGTGCACACATGTCGACAGCTGAGGGAGGCATTTGAGAAGAATATTAATCAATACCCAAATTTCAGCTTAGTTGATGTTAGCAATTCCCATTTGGAAACATATCTTCATCTGGACCCAAACCAGGACACTTTTATTGCGTGCCAGCATGCTATTCACCACAGTAAGGTATAAAGAGTGTGTTTGCATCTGGCTATCAATATCATAAATTTAATACCATTTTTGGAACACTTGTAACACTTTTTTGCCATTGTAACAGCTGCAAAAGGAACTGAACTAGCAGCGACTCAGTTACAAAATAATTATCCAAAGGAGTTTCAGAGAACAAATATCTGGATTTTGAGAGAGTATTTGGCATAATTTCAGCTCTAATTGAGTTGGATAAGACACTGTTTTATGGAGTGAAAAGACCATAAACAGAAGAGTATACATGGCTGCAAAAAAAAAGAGAGACAGGGGACCTGCTGCCAGTTACAAAGTGGGCACTTGATGTGTTAGGCTAATGTTTTCTGCCAAATTTAACACGTCAACTCTGAAAGGGCAAGCTGAGAAGGAGTTCCTATATTTGGACATCTTTGCAGTAAAGAGGTTCAGTAAGGCAGAAAAGGAAAGACAGACAGAAAGAAAGACAGAAAGAAAGAAAGACAGAAAGAAAGAAAGACAGAAAGAAAGACAGAAAGACAGAAAGACAGAAAGACAGAAAGACAGAAAGAAAGACAGACAGAAAGACAGAAAGACAGAAAGAAAGAAAGAAAGAAAGAAAGAAAGAAAGAAAGAAAGAAAGAAAGAAAGAAAGAAAGAAAGAAAGAAAGAAAGAAAGAAAGAAAGAAAGAAAGAAAGAAAGAAAGAAAGAAAGAAAGAAAGAAAGAAAGAAAGAAAGAAAGAAAGGAAGGAAGAAAGGAAGGAAGAAAGGAAGGAAGGAAGGAAGAAAGGAAGAGAGAGAGAGAAAAGACCCCTTCCTGGACTGAGACTGTTTTTATTACATTACAAAAAGCTGGATGATTGAGAAATCATTAGCAGCCTATTGCAAAATGAGATTCAAAAGATTTAAAAAGCAAGAATGTTAGGGAAATAATCTGAAATGTGACTATACAGGGGGAGAATCAGTGCTATGAGAGGAGGTTCAGGACTGGACTCCCAAAGAGGATGCCTAACTGAATTCACATTCTCCCACAGATGTTTATTGCATCTATGTAATACCAGGTGAGAGTTAATCTTAGGAACTGTATTTACAAAATCAGCTCTTAAACTAGGCAGGAAGAAATACTGAGGCCCTCTGGCTTCACCTCTTTGAGATGTGAGACCTATGACTTAATTGGAGAGATTTGCCTGGGAATCTCCTGGAACTGGAAGCCCAGGTTCAGCTCTTTGTCACACAAAATGTAGTAAGGAAAGGGATTATGATGGAAAGGGAAAAACAGATTTTGTGTAAATAAATCATCAGTGAGACATCCAAAGAAATGAGTGAAATTCAAATCCTAACTAAGTGAAAATGGTAGAGAATACATATTAATTTGTAGACACTATATATTTATATATACATCCTTAAGCATTAACTACATCTACACTCCCATTCTCCACAAGAGACCATAGCTGGGAAAGAACATTTCTCCCCATCCTCTAGAACTCTAAGTCTGGAGTATTTTTTAAGGTCCAAACATATCAACCAAAAAGAGTGATCACACTCATGATGATGATGTGGCTCTCAGCAACCTGATCTAGTTGAAGATGTCCCTCTGCTCACCACGGGGAGGTTGGACTAGATGACCTTTAAAGGTCCCTTCAACCCAAACTATTCTGATACAGGCTGTAATCTCACTCCCAGCACAGTCCTTGCTCTTCTTCATCTCATTCCCTTGTGCTGCCTTGATGAAGAGTTTTCTGACATAGGTAGTACACATCACATATTCCCACCAAATATATTATCCTTCTCCTCTCTCAGGTGGATATGGCAATTCATGCTCCATGACTTTGAAAATACTATGAAGTCCTCAGGGAAACGCCAAATGGCATTTTAATTATACCAATTACAAGCTCCACACAACTGTAGAAGAGTATTGAGTGTCATATTACTACTGAACACATGAAGAAATAAAGCTGCATTGTGTTTTCAGGAGTTGTACAGAAACTCTTGGCTAATTTACCGGAAAAGTAACATAAATTAACCTGATTTTTAAAACCTACTTGCTTTTAGCTAAGTGCAATATTTCCTTGATCAGGTCTTACCTGAGCAAGTCTTCTTATCTGGATTTAGAGTGTATCCTTCAAAGCAGTCACAGCTGTAGGAGCCATCATTACTCAGACAGACTTGTGCACAATCGTGCCTTCCAGGTGCACACATGTCCATGGCTGTGGTGAACCATTTTTTAGAGAGAAAAAACTATTAATCCCTCCCAGACACTCAGGAATTCTAAATGCTTCAAGGTTTGTAAGTACAATTTAATTAGGATTCAAATTAGGATTAAACCACTGCCCTACTACATTATTATATTATGCTGCAGACAGCTGAATTCAGTTACTAATTATTTAATGCAGGAGGCAGATATCTGGACTGCAAGACCAGACTGTACCATGTCTCATGCAATCTGATTTTCATCAGCAATTCTGACAGCCCTGAATATCCCCAGTAAGGATGAAGCTAAAACACCATACTGAGATGAGCAATAACCTGCTGTGTCAAGGCAGAAGTTGTTTCTTGCAATATTAACAGTAACTATGGTGAATCCAAATTTAACTTCATACTTTCACCCATGAGCTGAAGGCAGGCACAAAAAGCCAAGCATGATATGTAGAAATCCTATTAAATGGCAAAGAGATACAAAGCCTAGAGAGATCAAAAGCAAACAAAAAATCCAGGAGTGAAAACTTCAGTGAGAACACTTACGTGCTCTCAGAGGGAAGGGATGCACTTGCCAGTTATAAAATAGCTACCCCAAGGCTGGTACTGCTCAAAACTTCTGGATTTAAAGAAACAAATCCAGAGAAATGTTTGGGGAGAAAAACTCTCATTTTAAGAGTTGACGTCTGTAAGCAATTTTTCAATTAGAAACAATGAAGGCAACTCACAGAAAACACATTCATGTCACTTATTAAAGGAGCCCTTAATTCTTACCTGAGCAAGATTTCTTATCTGGATTCAGGGTGTAGCCTTCATAGCATTCACAGACGTAGGATCCATTGTTACTCACGCAGACCTGATCACATTCGTGCCTCCCAGGTGCACACGTGTCCACAGCTGCACAATGCATGTTAGAGAAACAAGTCAAACAATAAACACTAGTTTAGGATGGAATGCATATTCACAATTTTTAATATATTTGGAATCTATTCAGATATTCCAAATATCTATTTGGAATCAGATCAGAAATGGCCATAGTAATTGAAGGAATTGGAATAAGTGGTAGGAGAAAATATCTATGCAGTGTCTGCATCTGAAGACTTTGGGTTTGCATCAGGCCCTAATGAATGGCATAATAAAAAGGATGGTGATGGAATCAAACTACTTCTCACCATTACTTGCAGCAGCCTTATTTATTTATTATTTATTATTAGATTCATTATTATTGAAAGAGATACAGATGTTCACTGTTTCAACAAAGTATACAAGTAGCTTCTCAAATCCAATTATGGTGTTAAAAAGTGATTTTTTTTTTTCCAGTTGAACACATATACCAAAGGAGTAATACCTGAGCAGGTTCTCTTATCTGGATTGAGAGTGTAGCCTTCATAGCAATTGCAAAGGTAGGATCTGCCGTTACTCACACAGACCTGCTCGCAGTCGTGGGTCCCAAGCACACACACATTGGCAGCTACAAGGGGCATTTACAGAAAAGACACTTCAGTCATCCCAACAGAAAAAAACAGTCATTAATAATTTATGCTTACAACAGTACATCTTGCACTGTTTGCTGGATTAGTAGTAGTAAATGTCAGTGCTGTGTCACAGTCACAAAAACTTACAGGCATCTCTTGCATCGTTCTGTAGCCAGAAGAAAGAGGTGATACATGACACTGTGTATTTAGCTTTGGATCTGCTGCTTGTCACCCCAAGATGCCTCTGTTTCTCTCCACAGACTTAAAGGAATCCTCAATACTTGCTTAAACTTAGATGATTTTTAGGTTACTAAATTTAGTTGAGATGAAAAAGGGAAAAGGAGAGGGAAGGGGGGAGAAAAAAAAGTGATGGGAAAAAAAGTAGGAAGGGGGAAAAAAAAGAAAGGAAGGAAAGAAAGAAGGAGAAAACAAAAGGGGAAAGGAGAAAAACAGGAAGACAAGTCTGTTATTACCTGAGATTTTACTTAGATGAGTAGCTATGATGTGGATATTGACTACTGGTAAAATCAAACTCCAAAGCAATCGTGGTGAGATAAGAAATGAGAATAAAGAGTGCTTGAATCTTCTCATGTATTTCTGCATGCAAGGCAACATTGCCCATTTTCTAAAACATGGAAGATTTAGATATCCCCTAATAAGGCTGACAGAAAGTGTGTCTTGTATTTCCATTGGCAAAAACAAATCTCAAACCAAGACAGCTTCTTTTCATTCTGCTACACCCTTGTGAATAAGAGAATTCATCTCCATGACTTGTGAACAAAATCTGTGGGTGATATTTTCAACCAGAACTGAGAAGCTCAGATTCAATTGGTCAGATTTTTGTGGGAGGAAAGTCAAGCCTCCACTGACTTGGACACCAACTCAAGGCAAAGATTTTCCATCTCCAGGATGGTCTCCTATTGAATGATGCTCTCAATGCAGCAAGAACTCAATCTTAGCCAACTGTTTTGCCCCTGAACATTAGTTTTCCTGTTTTCAGTGTATATCCAGTGTAATTGCTATGATTCAGCACAATAAAAAGGTTTACTCTTAAGAACAAGAGATTTTTCTTTGGTGCTATGAAAGGACTTGCTTTGGCAAGAACATAGGTGGAAAATTGGTGCTATGTTCACAGCACACATACCTGCCCAGCTAGGTGGGCACTTGTACCCACTCCCAGCTACCAGAGAGAGGATGTGGTCACATCAGCAACACAACATGATGTCAAGCCAAACCTCAAGGCATTTCCTATGTTAATTATTGGGCAAGGTGTCCTGTCTGCAGATGGTCCTACATGCTTATTTCATACCTAGAAAAAGAGGTCTATTCACTCTAAACATATTCAAAAGGTACGGTGGTAATTTTTAGTAAGGCTGTGAAATAACATGGTAACACATAGCCAGCAAAGTTCCCAAGGAAATGGCTGTCACTTTAATTCTCTTACAATGTGCTTTACACCGGATTTGATCCATTACTTGCTGGAGACTTATTTTACAAGTAATTTCTCTAGAAATTTAGAGACTTATTTTACAAGTAATTTCTCTAGAAATTTACTAGAAAAATCTACTTCATATGAGTTTTTTAACTGTCAAAAAGTCGTTGTGTGATGTTTGTGAGTAGATCTGTGTCTTAGCTACCTGTAGGTGGTTCTAAAATACTCCAGATACACGAGCTTTTGTTTTTTTCTGCAAATGACAGTAACAACCTACACTGGCCTAGCATCGTTAGAGTTCTAGCCCAAAGCAAATATACACCCAGTACTTTTCCAAGACCAGCCCTGAAAGAGCGAAGCTAATTCAGCCCATCCCACAGGTGCTTCTCTAAATCAAGTTGCAGAGAAACAGAGAAAGGTGCGAGTCTGGCACAGTGACAAAGCCCAGCAGCACCTGCAGAGTGAAAGCCCCTCCCAAGATGACCTGCCATTGTGTTTGGGCACTTCATCGTGCACCACGTTTCTCAAGCTAAGCATGGCGGTTCTCACTGATTTTCCTACTCCAAATCTATAAGGAGCCCCTCAGCATCACACTTCCACCCTCCTTGCTTCCCAGCCAGATGGGAAAAGAAATGGGTAGACTGCACAGCTCTGGTGTGCGCTCTCGGCAAGTCCGTAAATACACGTAGGTGAATCCCAGCCAGACTGCCGTGCTTTCTCCTGCACTACATCAGACCAGCTGCACAAGGAGGTCCACTGAGGTCTGTTACTTGCATGGTAAGGTCACCATTCAAAATGAAAGGTCATTACTTGGCCTCCACTGAATAAAAGGGTTGGCTTGTTTGCCCAGCGGGTGGCAAAGAAAATATTTAAATGCGATACATAACACTTCCCAAAAAGAAAAACTTCTTTCTTAGGGAGCGAAACCACAGCAGGAGCCAAAAGGAGCCAAATTACAGTACCCTCTGGGACTGACCACCTTACCACAGAAAGTCTCTCTGAATTTGGATGTCAGCTTTTCGATCACACCGTAGGTCTCCACATAGAAGACATGTTCATCCAGTGGTTCGCTGGCCATTATCCTCAGGGACTGCATGTCTGCCCTGTCTACCCCAACTGCATAGATCTCAATGCCAGCTGTCCGGGCGCTTGCTGCCACATCTTGAACCTGGTCTTGGGGTCGTCCATCTGTCACAACAATGACCACCTTGGGGATATTGAAGGTTGCTGGCCGGGTGCCCATTTCCTCGGTGAAGACTTCATCCATGGCAGTTTGGATGGCAAGGCCGGTCATCGTGCCAGCAGACAAGGGCTCAATGTGAGATACAGCCTCCTTCATAGACGCTTTATCAAAGTAGGTCCGGAGGGGAAACTCTACCTTGACAGTGCTGGCATAATTCATGACTGCTACACGGGTTGTTCTTTCACCAACGTCCAGAGTATCAATCATTTCTGACAAGAAGATTTTCACTTTCTCGAACTCTTCAGGTCGGACACTACGAGAGCTGTCTATGATGAAGACGAGGTCTAGGGGACGGTTCTTGCAGGCAGCATCTGTTAAGAAGGAAGGAAAACACTGCAGTTATCTCCTACACAGGACCAGAGCTCTCACTCTAGGGCAGTGAGAGCTGTTATGGCAAACTGCTCCTGCCAGATAAATACCCACACTCTTGATTCTTTAGGAAGAGGCTTAAAATTATAGCGAGCAACACATTAGAAATTCTTAAATATTAATTTTGACAAGTAGTAAATAATTGAACACTTCTAAGCATTAAAAGATAGGTCCACATTTGAGCCCACAAAATGTCTAACTGTCCTTGAAACAAAGGGTTGGTAAGAGACAACACAGGATTGTAGCAACGATATATAAATGTACTTATTTTTTATTTTAATGAAGATAAAGCCTGAATTCCATTTTTATAAGCTACAGAAATAAAATGGAAAAACAACTGGATAGATTACATAGTGAACAGATCCTAAGAATACTTTTTAGGATACTAACAGTATAGATTACTGATTAGGATTTATTTCTTGTTTGAAATTCACAGAGTACACATCAAGAAGAAATAAAGGCCGACAGGAAAAAGATGCAAATGATGCTGTGATAAAGGCTTCTTTAGAAGTTGTTACTGTTTAAAGGCTTCTAGAGCAGAGAAAAGAAAGAACTTATTCTTTATGAAGTAATTTTACACGTAAAAACGAACACTTACACAGATATTTCTAGTTTCTAAAAATCCTCACTGACATGCAAATCTAGACTGAAACAGAAAAGCAGATCAGAGACAAGCGTCACTTCTAGGAAGATGAAAAATAATTGAGACAGCAAAAAGCTGTACCAAAAGCTGTACACTCTCTGTCCTCATATCCTGACCCAACAGTGACGATACCGTCAAGGTATAGATTTGTACTGCTGCTCTGTGAAAAACAGACAACCCCAAAGCACATTCTTTCTACAAAAGACACGTTCCTGCTCAACAGTACATTAAATAGCACAGTGTGAGGTGTTCAGTTTGAATATACTCCCTGAAAAGCTGTTTTGGGGAACCTGGCACATCCAGCTACTATCAAGTTGACTTTTATTATTCCATTCCAGTTTAAAAAAAAAAAAAAATTAAAATTCTTCACGTCTCTTAAAAGTAGATGTGAAAACAGCACTCTTATTTTTTTCAATGCATTAAAAACCCTTTTTCTTCTGTACAAGTTAAAATGGAAGGGAAAACCTGAACTGCAGAGACAGATCTTACTTCCACCAGGAAACACAGACTGAGCCACGGACGGGATGGATTTAGGATCCCATCCAGGTGTATTGTATATAAATCTACACGCAGTCCCGTGACTCGGTTTTTGCACAAGGACTTAGAAGAACGGCTTTGCGCCCTTTGGAAACCTGAGAAAACACGAAGAAATGTTTGTGCATGTGTGCACGGAAGGAAAGAGACACAGTGTTTGTCCTACAACAAAAAAAAAGGAACAAATCACAGATTTGTCGGCAGAAAAATTATATTTTTTAAGATTAAGTAAAAACAAACTTTTCAGCAGCCTGATCCTTCTGTGAGTCCGAAAGGGATGCTGTGGGACATGCACACAGGTAGGGAAGGGTGATGTAGGTTTTAGAGGGTAGCGAGGCTGGTTTTGCATTAAAAAAAAAGTAGTTTGTAGTTCTGTCAGCGCGAGAACGGCCCGTGGCCGCGGGCACACCTCTGCGGCACCCGTCTGCAGAGCCGAGCACGTCGGGAGCAGCCTCAGAGCAGCGGCGGCAGGCGGCCGGCAGCGAGCAAAGCGGGCAGGAGCGGGCAGGAGGGCCCCGGGAAGGGCCGGCCGGGGTGGCGGCTGCGGGGCCGCGGGGGTACGGTACCTGCCGGGGCCTGGCTCGGGCGCAGGCGGTGCGGGGAGCCCCGCACGGCGGCCGGCAGCAGCAGGAGCAGCAGCAGCAGCGCCGGGCAGCAGCCGGGGATGCCGAGCGCCCTCCCCATGGTGCCGCCGCCTGCCGCGCCGCCCGCCGCGCCGCCTTTAAACCGGCCGGCCGCCATGGGGGGTGACACAGCGAGGGGGCACCGGCTCCCCCCGCAGCCCTCAGCCTGGGAGAGGGCAGGGCCGTGAGGGCTGGAGCTGGGCGGGAAGGGCGCGGTGCAACGCGCGGAGCAGGGGGGGCTGAAACGGGAACTCACCCTTCTCCCTCCGCGGAGTTACCTCAGGCAGCTGCTCCCTCGGCACTGAGAATCACAGAGTCACACAACAGCCTCGGCTGGAAGAGACCTCTAAGATCACAAAGTCCAACCATTAACCCAGCACTGCCCAGTCACCACTGCCCCATGTCCCTCAGCACCACATCTACACGGCTCTGAAATCCCTCCAGGGATGGGGACTGCACCACTGCCCTGGGCAGCCTGGGCCAGTGCCCGACAACCCTTTCAGTGGAGAAATTTTTCCTAATATCCAATCTAAACCTCCCCTGGCACAACTTGAGGCCATCACCCCCCAATCCTGTCACTGTTACCTGGGAGAAGTGATCAACCCCCACCCCACTACCCCCTCCTTTCAGGGAGCTGTAGAGCAATGAGGTCTCCCCTCAGCCTTCTCCAGACTGAACACCCCCAGTTCCCTCAGCCGCTCCCCATCACACTTGTGCTCCAGACCCTTCACCAGTTTCATTGCCCTTCTCTGGACACACTCCAGCAGCTCAGTGTCCTTCTTGTAGTGAGGGGCCCAAAACTGAACACAGTATTTGAGATACAGCCCCACCAGAGCTGAGTACAGGGGCACGATCACCTCCCTACCCCTTCTGGTCACACCATTTCTGATACAGGCCAGGATGCCATTGGCCTTCTTGGCCACCTGGGCACACTGCTGGCTCATGTTCAGCCGGAGGGCTTCCAGCTCCCCTTATGGAGGTAAAGGGAGAAAAGGGGGTCCGGCAGTTCAACGCGTTGGCTGTGGCTTTGGTGAAGGTGTCTTCTGAAAGATTGTGCTGAAGATCCCAGTGGATTTGTGCCCTAAAGTGTGTTTTCCATTAAAGCTTGCTGCAGCTTTCTGCAGGAACTGGCAGGATTTGCAGTGCTAGGGGACCAGACAAAATGCCCCAAACATCAGATAGGACATCAGGGAAGGCAATTTCTGTGCCTCAGTGATCACACTGTGAGCTTTTTCTCCCATTATTTGCAAATACTCTCCTGAAGCTTTGGAAAGCTGCCTGGCAGAAAAGGCCGTGGGGGTGCTGGCTGACCACACCCACACAACCCCCCAGCAGCATAGACTCAGGCACACACGACTCGTTTCGGGTGTGATCTTGACTACACAGTAGAACAGGCCACCATCACAACACCTGCAAGTGAAATCAGGTTAGAGGGAACACCACCCTTCATGCAGAGGAAGGCCCCAGGACCAGGGGCAGTGGAGTATGATGGCTTTCATTTCCTGGAGAAGGAGGAGGCAGCTCTGTTTGAGCAACAGCATGTGCACACAATCCCCACAAATTTGAAGCAGTGCCTGCTGCTGCCAAGTCCTGCTCACCCGTAAGATCACCCACCCATGTTTTGGGAAGTCTCTCCAGAGCGCTGTACCCATATCCAACATTTCCAAGTTCCTTTGGTGCCCACTCATGGTCAGACAGCTAATGAAGGAGCAGGTTTTTGGCTTCATTCTGTAACACGCACTAATCTCCCTTGGATCCAGGCCAGAGCACAGGCTCTGGGATCAGTATCTGGGGATCACACAACTCCCCAGCAGTTTCAGCTGTGTGTTTCTTAGAGCACTTCAGTTCCATGCAGTCTTTCAGCTCCTCCCCAGAAGTCACACTGATGCAGTTCTTGCCAGCACTGAGATTCCCCTTTTTTAGTGTCTTTGGGAGTCCAGATCCAGTGCAGTCCCTCAAAACGTGGAAGCAGAATGCATTGCCAAGACAGCTGGGTGCACAGGATAATGGGAAGAGCAGGATGACAGCAGTGCAAGGTGTTCTTATACCACTGCAGATCAAGGAGCTCTCACAGGTGGCATCTTGGGCAAAGACAAAACCAAGGAACCTATTACTGGTAACATGGCAGTGACAGAGGGCATTTTTAAACATGTCAGGGGACTGGAAAAAGAAACATTCTTGAACAGACTAAAATTACCAGAACCTGTGTGCTGCAGCAATTCGAATCCTTTCCCCCAATTTAATCTCAGATCCCTTTCATCTTCCAAAGTAGAAAGCCATTTTTTCTTCAGATATGTTAGCAGATCTTTAGATTACCTTTTACCTCTTACTACAGAGGGAGGAGGAACAGTAGAAAGTTTTTGTTGTTGTTGTTTTGTTTTGGTTTTTTTTTAAGAACATTTCTGAAGTTATGGCATGCATCCAACAACTTGGGACATTTTCCAAAGTAAATAATGTTGTAGTCCTACTGGGTGTCTGTCCTGTCCCGCTCTTAATGCCTGAGCTCACCAAACATCAAGTCTGCCCCAAGGGCTAGGAGCCTACAGCACAATTCCCTTTTCCCAGCTTACGTGCAAGTAGCAACCAGACAAGCAGAAGACACGAGTGTTTCAACTGCAAAGGCTGCTATACAAGCTTATGCATAAAAGGGCATGCATCCATGTTCTCCACCCACAGGAGGACTTTTGCTGAAGAACACAGATCAACCACCAAACCACCTGTAGGAAGGCAGCATTCACTGAGCCACATGGATGTGGGACTATCTGCAGTACAATGAAGCACTTAAACCCAAAATCAAACAGATCAACCAAGGCTACTGGTAAACATTTCTTAAAAGATTTATTTAAGTATCATTTATCACAAAGAAGAAAATACATATAAGATTAGAAGCATGCAACCATCTTCCACATTTATTTTTCGTGCATTTGTAGCACATTGTAATACAGCTCCTGTGCCACCCTCACTTCTTCCTGAAAAATATGATGTTTCAACACATAGGATAACCAAAAAACCACAATAAAGGTAAGATAACATATGAGAAAAGTGCAAAGTAAAAAGTCACGTATATACCACATTCAAACCCCCTCCCCCTCCAAAAAACAGATAAAGGCAAACCATCATTTTGCTGCACAATGAGATTGTCTTTATGAACTACTTTACAAAAAAATTAATATAAATTAAGGGCACGATCCTGCAGACACTTATAATTGTATCTAACTTCAGTCATAGATTGGCTCAGTTGGTATTATTAAAAGCCACAAGTTAGTCACGTGCATAAGTTCTTGCAGTATAAGGCCCTAAGGCAATAAAACGTTTAAGAGCATTAAGGAGAACAAAAATTAAAGCAAACAAAAATCACTCCCAGATGTGTTTCGCTTAGTAAGTTTATATCAAACATTTTAAAACAGAACAGTTTGCTCCTAAAGCCCTGAATATTTCTATTACTTAAGCAGTTTTGCAAGATTAAAAGATAAAACCCCCAGGAAGCTGGTACAGATGTTTATTAACATAAAAATTGCTTCAGGCACGTATGTAGGGAGGTGGAGGTTCCTTCTCAGGCATCTTCACTGCCATTTCATAGGTTGGCAGAACATACTAAAAAGAAGACATTTTGAAGAGATTAATGCAGAAGGTTTAGGAAATAAAAAAAAAAACCCAAACAAACAAAAAACCAACCACACAGAAGAAAAAGATACATCCCCCATCAGCAAATTCATCCTCTGTTGCAGGCGAATGTGTAAGACCTTACTGCTGTTTCTACTAAGCTAATGAGGAAGTGAAAGAAGGTACAACAGTAGTTTCCTGCTTTGCTGAACCTTACCCCAGTCATTCATTCCACCCCACTGCCTCCTGGTTTTGCAAAGCAGCAAGGAAGGTTTTGACTGGTGCAATCAGACAGCTTCACTCCACTACAAGAAAAACCTTCAAAAGACTTCTCTACAAAACCTCCTATGTTTAACACTATAAGAATGTAACCAATAACTAACCCACCAAAATACTAGCTGCTTTAACTTATGTATACTTTCCAGTCTTTGTTTAGAAAGCTGGACAAGGCTTGTAAACATTTATGATATGGTGGTTTTCTACTTAAAGATTGAACTATGATGGTTGCTTTATCTCAAAAAGAGGTTTTACCTGTGGAGGAGCTTCAAAAGCAGGGTATACAGCTATCTCTGGCAAATTTCTGTTGCTGATATATTTATAGCAGTTCCATACACAGTTAATTAGATATGCCTGAAAGAAGAGAGATTTCTCTTTAAAGACCTCATACACATTAACTAATTCAGAGATTGGATGCTGGATTACATTCATATGACAAAAAGGGAGTATAAATCAACTTAGTCGATATATATCTGAGGAATGGTTGCTATTTCACAGATTTAGCCACATACCTATGTTGCTCCCCATTTAGCCTTGCTACCATAGTAACTCAGCGAAGATGAACCACACAGGTTTTAGCAAAAGAATTCACAGGTCCATTCAACTAATCTCTCTATCTGCTTGAGCAGTGCTAATCAAATTAATCGCCATCTGGCTTGTGCTTCTGAGGATCTCTGCCCAAACTGGCCAGGAGGAGGAGGAGAGGCCAACAGCACAATCCCGCTCATCCCAGAGTTAGCATTACTATTTGTCCAACTACCAGGGCGAAGAATCATAGAACAGAATCATAGAATAACTATGGTTGGAAGGGACCTCCAGGGCCATCAAGTCCAACCTTTATCCCATCATATTCCTAACCATTAAACCACTAGACCATGGCCGCAAGTGCCTCATCAACCCATTTTTTGAACACCCCCAGGGACAGCGACTCCACCACCTCCCTGGGCAGCCTGTTCCAGTGCCTGACCACCCTCTCAGTAAAGATCTTCTTCCTAATATCCAACCTAAACCTCCCCTGATGTAACTTGAGGCCAACTTGAGGGAAGAGCACACACAACTCCGGGGGTAAGAAGATGACGGCAGAGCAAAGTAGCCTGAACTTTAAGTCAACATTAACTGCTGTAGTAAGACATACTATCATGCTCTGATGAGGATTAGAGTTTTAATTATTAACCTGTATAATGTTAATATATCTGAATTTTATACTGGCAAGTTAGCACGTGGTTATACACAAGGTACCAAGTTTCCCAATCAATACAAAAAATATCTACTGTGTTAGGCTTCCACTGCCCCCAGTCAGATGCTCCTCTTGGAGAAACTACAGAAAATGAGTAAAATACATTTTCATTGCTTTATTTTTTCTTAAATTCAATCAGAATGCAATAAAGGAATATTGTCATGGCCAATGTATATTATAAACTCATTCCTCTAATATGCTTTGTCTGCACAAGTTTTCATAATTCAAATGAATGCCTCTGTATTTAGATCATTACAAAGAAAATAACTGGTAATATCACCCTTCAGCAGGAAGAAAGATGCAGCTCTGAATTAACCTTGGCATTTCCTCCTTCTAAAACTGGTTTGTTCGGCACAGTGAGATATTTTAAAAGTTTTGTTTAGAAAACTTGTATGCAGAAACTCAATATTGTTTCGCTACAAGCTTAATTATAAGTATTAATTTTATCTCTACATATGCAAAAAAGATGGTATTTTAAGTCTTTGTGCATTCCTACTTCCTACTGCAGAGCTGCAGAAGCATGCCCCACTGCATACAAACAAGTCACTACCCAAAACACAAGACTCATGTCAGACCATAATTGAACATCCTAACAATTCTGCTTCTTAACTCAGCATTAAGAAGTCAGTCAAGATCTTAATTCAGCATTGAGAATTAACTCAGATCAACAGCATCTTAATAGAGTAACTCATGAAACAGACATATACTGAAGTGGTAACTTACCTTTAAAATGATAAATAAAGCAAAGAATGCCAGAACCATAAACAAAAGACAGCTGGAATCCAAGGCAAGGAGATCATCTTTGTAAGGGAAATCCGGCTAGTTAAAAAAAATAGGGAAGAGATAAGCATAAACACTGGACAGTCACAAATGACAGAAGGACATCCAAACGACACCAAATGAAACAGACTCTTGTGTGAACTACTCCCCCAGAAACAAAAAAAAGCTTCATTTCTCACTAGTTTCTTCTTTATGCTCACACAAAGCCCAGTATTGATCCTGCCTCTGTCCTGCAGGAACAGGCCACTACAGAAGAGGTTACCTATGCAGAGGCCTTGTACTGTTCATGTCCTCAGTCACTTCCTCAAACTCACGCTAATACAGATTTCATACTTATACAGCATTTGTATTTATGGTCCTCTAGTTAACAGTTCTTTAATGACTTTGTAATGTACATGTGTGCAGAGTAGAAAGGGAAAAAAGCTGTCTGCAAACTTCAGAAGAGCCAAAACAAAGAGCTGCTACAAATTCAGACTCTTTGCCTGACCACAGTAACAAAGCCTCTCTCCAACACCAGTCCTTTTTTTTTTTAATCCTTTTAAATCCTTTTAAAAGGATTTTTTTTTTTTTTTAACATCTACTCAAACAGATCTAAACAGCAGCCAGAAAGACTTTGTCATCCTCATGAACTGACAGTGTATTCTATCCATTGAGACTTCCTGCAGTTAGAACACAAACAGCATTAATGACAACTGCATTACAGTTCCTTGGAAGGTACTGTTGCAAAATATAGAATGAAAAAAGGGACCCTCAAAATCTCAAGATTCCATCCCATAATGCTGTAGGACCTTACATCACATGAATCCTTACCTACACTCTTCTTCCCCTCCCCAACCAAATAAGGGTCAACACATTTTTCATCTGCAGTAGCAGACCTGTCACAGAACCACATGGCTTAAAGGGTTAGGAACATCTTTGGTTTGAGTGCAAACGTAGCAGAGACAGTTTAAACCAACAACTCCCATCACAATCCTTTCCTTACTCTCCCTAGCTTTCCTTTTAGGGAGCAATGACACCTTTGGCCCTTCCACCTCTGATAAGCTTTCATCCTCAACCACTCTAGCAGTCATCTCTTATAGCTGCTGCAGCCTGAATTCCTCCTTTGTATGCACAGGACAGTAACTATAAACTCAGCAGTGACGCAATTAAACCAAAATTTAATTTCAAATGTAAAATACCAACTCTAGCTGAACAAACACTTACCATCTGATCCAGGTAATCCTTGATTCTGGGCAAGTAGGTTAGAGAACTGATGGCAACCAAACAACTGAGCACAAAGTCAAAGAGTTGGTAACAGAAAAATGGGATCAGCCAGCCTACACGATGCTAAGAAGGAAAAAAAAGCAGTCTGTAAGGTATTCAGTTTAAAATTCAAGTAGCAAGTTTAAAATCACGTACCATAAATATACTTACAGCAATTGCACCATACACCATCATTGCACTGATTGTGAACATGAGGAGGGAGATAGCAAATAGAACGCAGGCATTTTCTGCATTAAAAGAAAAACAATAAGCATCAGTCATTTCCTGAAGCTGTCAC
Source organism: Podargus strigoides (assembly GCA_028020825.1). Lineage (NCBI taxonomy): Eukaryota > Metazoa > Chordata > Aves > Caprimulgiformes > Podargidae > Podargus > Podargus strigoides. The sequence continues at coordinate 10,559,839 of CM051619.1, read as the reverse complement.
TCTGGAGCCAACAGGTACACAAGCTCTATCCATTACTGTGATCGGTTCTTACTCAACTGTTTCGTCTGTGCACCAGCGGAATTGAGTAACTCAGACCTCTCCTAATGGAAAAAGCTCTGGTTCAAGAAAACCAGCAGGCGTTTGGGAAAATCCCTCTGCCTTAGTCAAAAGCCCGAATAAAGCTCAGACGTGTCAATTAGAAGCCTGACGTAGTTCAATAGTCACGCAACATAATTATGCTGATTTGCAAAGTATGTCAGTGCTAAAAGTATGTGGGTGATTAACTTTACAACTGGAAAGAATTTTAAGCAAAACTAGCACAGTATTAACCTTTACACTTTGAAATGGTTTATGTAATTCGGGCACTGGCAGTGGGAGCAGCACTGCTCCTTCAGTAACACTAGGGAGAACAGGAAATCACTGTGGACGGTATCCCGTTATTTACAAGAAAAGGCACTTGGAGAGAAGCCAAATGGTAGCAGAATCCAGGACACTCATGGAAACTGAATGATACAAGATTCTCCTTGTGCATCACAGTTACTGATGACAGCAGCACAGCTGCTTTCCACAAGTTAGATTATACTTGTTCTCCTACAGCAAGCACAGTTTACATTTTTAAACACAAAGAAAGAAACCAGCCTGAGAGTCTATAGATGTGGTAAGCCAATGCTTTTAGCAGTACTGAAGCAAAACTGTTGTGGTTCCCATGCTCGAAACAGATGATCTGAGAATCATAACTTTCTAGTCTGCAACTGATCTGAAAAGATACACTGCAGAAGTACTTACATACCCAATTCAATACAAGATACCAATATCTACATACACAGATGGCATCAAGAAGGAGGTTCCTCCCGCCTCTGAAATGCACTGCATCGATCAGAGAGCCCCAAGTACTCAGCAGTGACCAGCAAGTGTGGTTTTCTTCTGAGGATTTGTTACTCACAATATCCACATGCACAATTGTCCCGGTTTGAAAGACAGGTGTCTGCTAAGGAAGGCAGGAGCCCCCCTTGGAACAGAGAGATACAACCCCCTTCCCTCCGAATTGTTATAGAATTGAAATTAAGGGGCTTTCAGGCAAAGATATGAGGAAAATGGGAATAACAGTTTTTACTAATGTATACAACAAAACTATAATACAGAGAAACTGGTTACAGGCCCGATAGAGTCAGGGATACAACCTGGCCCCCTGCCGGGCAGGGTGCTGGTACCAGTCCGATCCAGTGGCAGCTGCAGTTCTCTCCGAAATGGTCCGGTTAAAGCGGTGGTCCGCAGGAAAAGAAAACAAAGTCTGAGCAATCCGATTTCGGTGGCAGCTGCAGTTCTCTTTTAAATGATCCCGTTGAAGCGGTGATCTTGTAGAAAGGAAAAACTGGTCCTCCTCCGAAAATCCGGCCGCGGTGCAGTCCTTGTCGTCTGGGATCCCAGCGGGTAAGGCCCCGAGCGCTGCTCCAAACCCCAAAGTTATCTCCGGCGGGAATGCTTGGCTCCACCCCTCCCCCTCTGGCCGGGGCATCTCACAAAGAGATGGTGAGTCCTGGGGCAAGGCCCTGATGGGCGCATTAACAGAAGAATAGTCCCGAGGGGCGAGGCAAGGAACACCGGCGCCAGGCCTCAACGGCTCATGGTAATAGAATACATTGCAACCCAGGACATTATCCACCCCTTATTCTATTACCATTTGCATCATCCCAAATCAATACCTTTCTTAAACTCTGCACACACACACACATATATATATATACATACATATACAATGAAACTCTACACTCAGTTCCCACTTAAAACAAGGTCCCCTTGTGGTACACACCGGGTTTCCCCATCTTTCTGCATTACCCACCAAGTACAACCTGGTCCCTGAGCAAAGACAACCCCACGGATGGGTTTGTCTTTGCCCGAGGCAGAATTAACCCAAACAGTTTTCCCAAGCATACCTCTCATGTGCACTACTGGAACCCTATCCCCGTCTGTTGTTTGTAAGGATTCAGATTGGGCGGGGCCTGCTCGGTTCGTGGAGCCTCGGGTGTTAACTAACCAGGTGGCTTTTGCTAAATGCATCTCCCAGTTTTTGAAAGTTCCTCCACCCAGTGCCTTCAAGGTGGTTTTAAGCAGTCCGTTGCACCGTTCAACTTTCCCAGCTGCTGGTGCATGGTAAGGGATGTGGTACACCCACTCAATGCCATGCTCCCTAGCCCAGGTGTTGACAAGGCTGTTCTTGAAATGAGTCCCGTTGTCGGACTCAATTCTCTCAGGGGTGCCATGCCTCCAAAGGACTTGCTTTTCAAGGCCCAGGATGGTGTTCCGGGCAGTAGCGTGAGGTACAGGGTAGGTCTCCAGCCATCCAGTGGTGGCTTCCACCATTGTGAGCACGTAGCGCTTGCCTTGGCGGGTTTGAGGCAGTGTGATGTAGTCGATCTGCCAGGCCTCCCCATACTTGTATTTGGACCACCACCCACCATACCACAGGGGCTTCACCCGCTTGGCCTGTTTGATCGCAGCGCACGTCTCACAGTCATGGATAGCCTGGGAGATACTGTCCATGGTTAGATCCACCCCTCGGTCTCGTGCCCACTTATAGGTGGCATCTCTGCCTTGATGGCCTGAGGCATCATGGGCCCACCGAGCCAAGAACAACTCTCCTTTATGCTGCCAATCCAAATCTATCTGGAACACCTCTATTTTTGCAGCCTGATCTGCCTTCTCGTTGTTGCGATGTTCTTCATTAGCCCGACTCTTGGGGACATGAGCGTCTACATGACGGACTTTCACAGGTAGCTCCTTTACCCGAGTGGCAATGTCCTTCCACTCATCGGCAGCCCAGATTGGTTTTCCCCTACGCTGCCAGTTGGCCTTTTTCCACCTCTCCAGCCAACCCCACAGGGCATTTACTACCATCCATGAATCAATATAGAGGTAGAGCTTTTGCCACTTCTCTCTCCCAGCAATGTCCAGGGCTAATTGGACGGCTTTGAGTTCAGCAAATTGGCTCGATCCACCCTCTCCCTCGATAGCTTGTACAACTTGTCGTGTGGGGCTCCATACAGCAGCTTTCCATTTCCGGCTAGCACCTACAATTCGACAGGAACCATCGGTGAAGAGGGCATATCGTCTTTCACTCTCTGGTAGCTCGTTGTATGGAGGGGCTTCCTCAGCACGTGTCACTTCCTCTTCCTCTTCTTCAGAAGACAATCCAAAAGCCTCACCTTCTGGCCAGTTCGTAATTATTTCCAAGATCCCAGGGCGATTTTGGTTTCCAATACGGGCGCGCTGTGTGATGAGGGCAATCCATTTGCTCCAAGTAGCGTCGGTGGCATGATGCGTGGAGGGAGCCTTTCCCTTGAACATCCACCCCAGCACCGGTAGTCGGGGTGCCAGGAGGAGTTGTGCCTCTGTGCCAATTACTTCTGAGGCAGCTCGAACTCCTTCATAGGCGGCCAAGATTTCTTTCTCTGTCGCAGTGTAGTTGGCTTCGGACCCTTTGTAGCTTCGGCTCCAGAATCCCAGTGGTCGGCCCCGAGTCTCATCAGGCACCTTCTGCCAAAGGCTCCAGGACAGACCCTTGTTCCCGGCTGCAGAGTAGAGCACGTTTTTCACCTCTGGTCCTGTCCTGACTGGGCCAAGGGCTACCGCATGAGCGATTTCCTGCTTGATCTGAGTGAAGGCCTGTTGTTGTTCAGGGCCCCAGTGGAAATCGTTCTTCTTGCGGGTAACCAGATAGAGAGGGCTCACGATCTGGCTGTACTCGGGAATGTGCATTCTCCAAAAGCCTATGACACCTAGGAATTCTTGTGTTTCCTTCTTGGTGGTCGGTGGAGACATCGCAGTGATCTTATTGATGACCTCAGTGGGAATCTGGCGCCGTCCGTCTTGCCACTTTACCCCCAGGAACTGGATCTCTCGGGCAGGTCCCTTGACTTTGCGTTTCTTGATGGCGAAGCCGGCCTCCAGGAGAATCTGGATGATTACAATGATATCATCGATGAACTGCAAATGCTCTGGAGCCTCACCCTTTTCCAGTGCAGTCTGGATCAGCCCATGGCAGATGGTGGAACTGTGTTTCCACCCCTGGGGCAGTCGGTTCCAGGTGTATTGCATGCCCCTCCAGGTGAAGGCAAACTGAGGCCTGCACTCTGGTGACAGAGGGATGGAGAAAAATGCATTAGCAATGTCAATAATGGCATACCACTTTGCTGCTTTGGACTCCAGCTCGTACTGGAGCTCCAGCATGTCCGGCACAGCAGCACTCAATGGTGGAGTCACTTCATTCAAAGCACGATAGTCCACAGTCAATCTCCATTCTCCGTCAGGCTTGCGCACAGGCCAGATGGGGCTGTTGAAGGGTGAGTGGGTCTTGCTGATCACCCCTTGGGCCTCCAGCTCACGGATCATCTTGTGGATGGGGATCACGGCATCTCGATTCGTCCGATACTGCCGGCGGTGCACCGTCGAAGTGGCAATTGGCACCCGTTGCTCTTCCACCTTCAGGAGCCCAACTGCAAAAGGATTTTCTGATAGTCCAGGCAAGGTGTTCAACTGCCTAATGCCTTCTGCTTCCACAGCAGCTATCCCAAAAGCCCACTTAAACCCTTTTGGGTCTTTGTAATAGCCATTCCGGAGAAAGTCTATTCCCAGGATACATGGGGCCTCCGGGCCAGTCACAATAGGATGTTTCTGCCACTCCTTCCCAGTCAGGCTCACCTCAGCTTCCAACAGGGTCAATTGCTGCGACCCCCCTGTCACCCCAGCAATGGACACAGATTCTGCCCCCACATGTCCCGATGGCATTAGGGTACATTGTGCTCCAGTATCAACTAACGCTTCATATCTCTGTGGCTCTGATGTGCCAGGCCATCGGATCCACACTGTCCAAAAGACCCGATTCTCCCGTGCCTCTTCCTGGCTAGAGGCAGGGCCCCTCTAGGCCTGGTTATCATCCATTCCCTGGGCATACCTGCTAGATGTTTCCTCAAGGGGATCTGACACATCATCCTCCCTTCTGTAATACCTGGCAGCTCGGTCACGGGAGGCTGAGGCTACTTTCGCTTTAGTGGAACCCCCTCGGTTAGCGTTTTCTCTTTTGAGCTCACGAACCCGTGCTGCCAGGACAGAAGTGGGTTTCCCATCCCACCTTCTCATGTCTTCCCCACAGTCACACAGGAAGAACCACAGCTCAGATCGTGAGGTGTACCCTCTCTCTCTAGCTGGGGGACGTCGGGCTCTGACTCTGGGGTTTATGACCTGCACTGGTGCCACACGAGAGCTGCTCCTCCTCACCTCCTTCATCACCTCCTCCCTAATCTCTTCCTTGAGGTCCCTAGCCACAGCAGCGACATGAGCTTTCATTGGGCCATTGACTAAACTCTCATAATATCTGAACCTGTTGGCAACAGAACCCACTGTCTCTTGGTTGTCATCAGCATTGATTGTTGCAATGAACGTGGCATACTGCTGTGGCCCCAGCTTTGCCAGGTTCCACAGCATCTGCCCTGTACACTTGACCTTGTCGGGGTCATTATCATGCTGTCCGTCCCTCCCAAAGAGTACCTCTAACACTGCCACTTCCCTCAGCTGTTGGATCGCTTCCTCAAGGGTCTTCCATTGCATTCTATGATGGTACTCCTGCATTCTCTCTCTGTGGACAAACCTTTCCCTCACACTCATTAAAAGCCGCTCCCAGAGAGAAAGGGGCCCCGGCTCCCTTACAAATACCTGGTCCACCCCTGAGTCTTGGGCCAAGGATCCCAAATACCTGGCTTCACCACTATCCAGTTGTACGCCTTTACCCATAAGGTCCCAAACCCGAAGTAACCAGGTTGTATAAGGCTCACGCCCCCGTCGCGCAATGTCTTTTCGCATATTACGGAGACTGTCGAACGACAGGGATTCGGTGATAATTTCAGGCTCTGACTCCCCTGCAGATTGTGAGGGCTCTGGCTCATCACCATCATTAACTGGGCGTACTGATTTGGCCTTGCACTTTCTCCTCTGCACAGGGGCGACTGCCGCTGGCTGTGGCTGTCCTTGTGGTTCAGCTGGACCCTGCACAGTTGTAACATCTGTGGGTCCCACTGCTGCACCATCAGACTTTCCCTCTTTAGGACAAGGTTTCCCACTAGTTTGGGAGGTGTATTCCGTCAGCTTCTGGCCCATCTCGCGTATTTCCTTTATCAGCACCCCCACCCAATTAGGCTGGTCCATTTGTGAGGTGGGCTGTTGGGCAATGCCAGGTCGTGGGACAGGGTCAGGCTGCGGGGCAGGATCTCTGGCCTCTGGGGCCGTGTCAGGTTCTGGGGCAGCATTCCTAGTCTCTGGGGTGGGTGCCCAAGTAGTTATCCAAGCCAGTCTCACTTTATCTCTGAAGGCCAAGCAGCCCATTAGTAGTAGGCCTATTAGCAGCAACACATGGATAATATCTAGGGGAAAACTAAACCCTTCGAAAGCTGATGGAGCAGACCCAAAGAACTGGTTGAATGGTTGGGAGAAAATTTCCCCTGGTGTTATTTCCTCACAGAAGGTACCATTTTTAATGTAATCCCCGAAACATACGCTGAGCGTGTGATAGCCCTTTATCCATGTGCCCACATTCCACAGGAAATCGAAAAACCATGAACTCCTCACCTTACCAACCCACAGTGCAAGCTGGATAACAGCCACAGTAGCCTTAGTCAGAGGACCCATGTTTAGACAAGGGGCTGCAAAGGGGAAAAGCATAGCCACGACCACGTGCCACCCGAAGCAAGGTAAACTAGACCACATGGTGCTGCCTAACAAAGATCCCACGTTCAGTGCACAAAACATCAGGTTAGCCAGGAACTGTTATTCCTTTTTACCCTTTTTCCTCAATGCCCTCGAGCCCCACGTTGGGCGCCAAAATCTGTCCCGGTTTGAAAGACAGGTGTCTGCTAAGGAAGGCAGGAGCCCCCCTTGGAACAGAGAGATACAACCCCCTTCCCTCCGAATTGTTATAGAATTGAAATTAAGGGGCTTTCAGGCAAAGATATGAGGAAAATGGGAATAACAGTTTTTACTAATGTATACAACAAAACTATAATACAGAGAAACTGGTTACAGGCCCGATAGAGTCAGGGATACAACCTGGCCCCCTGCCGGGCAGGGTGCTGGTACCAGTCCGATCCAGTGGCAGCTGCAGTTCTCTCCGAAATGGTCCGGTTAAAGCGGTGGTCCGCAGGAAAAGAAAACAAAGTCTGAGCAATCCGATTTCGGTGGCAGCTGCAGTTCTCTTTTAAATGATCCCGTTGAAGCGGTGATCTTGTAGAAAGGAAAAACTGGTCCTCCTCCGAAAATCCGGCCGCGGTGCAGTCCTTGTCGTCTGGGATCCCAGCGGGTAAGGCCCCGAGCGCTGCTCCAAACCCCAAAGTTATCTCCGGCGGGAATGCTTGGCTCCACCCCTCCCCCTCTGGCCGGGGCATCTCACAAAGAGATGGTGAGTCCTGGGGCAAGGCCCTGATGGGCGCATTAACAGAAGAATAGTCCCGAGGGGCGAGGCAAGGAACACCGGCGCCAGGCCTCAACGGCTCATGGTAATAGAATACATTGCAACCCAGGACAACAATCAAAATTGTCATATCCCTTCATGCACACAAAACCCTCAAGCCCATATTCCAACATGGGAAACAGTAATCTACGTCAAAAGCATCTGATAGCCATTTTACACTGAAGAGTAGACAAAGCACCTTCAGAAGTACCTCTCAGTTACATAAGCTCGAAGTACATCAACATTTGTTACAAAACATGACATTTTACAGATAACCGCTGTAATTTTAATTAGTATCGTGGCTTTATGAAGTATTTAGGCCTTGTTCCTACTCTCATTTCATTAGTGACAAGCATGAGTTACAGTCATAGGTCAGAACTGACAGCTCCTCAACTCAGGTCAGGAACAAGTAACATGAAGACTAAGCCAGAACTCTCAAAACCCAGATTTGTGCTGTACTATTTATCTTCACTCCAGACTGGATCTGACCCTCCCCAAATTTTAGTGTAATACAACAGACTTCAACAAGACACATAAGTGACACATTCAACATATTTCTGCACATTTAAAACTAAAGAAAAAAACCCCACAAAGCATGTGTACAGGTTTACATGTCACACTGCAGTCTAGACAAAAGTTTGACCATGATTACACTTGCACACATCACACACTTCATCTATAACAACAGAGTGGAAGAAGGTTTAATTCTGCTATGATGCTTTCATTTCTTCTGCAGGTCAAACTTTTTAGATAAATACTTTGGTTTTACTCAAGTACTTGGCAACCTAATTCTTTCACTGTTCTTTGAAAAGTGACATGGTTTTCCTCTTTGTAAACTCCTACACAATAGCTGTAAGCTTTTTTGTTAAATCTATGAGGATCACCATAAATTTTAAAAAAAAAAAAATCTTTAAGAATAATTTTCTGCCTTTTTTTTACTGACACAGCAAGTATAGTATAATGTTTATGGAGTAAGTGACTTAGAGATGTTCCACACATGCTTCAACATGCAAAGCATTAGAAGGACAAGAAATCTTTAAAAATCTTGTTTAAGATGCTTAGGAGTAATATGAAATAAAAATAATTTACAAGAATAAACAAAAGGCTTATATGGTATGAGACCTCAATCCCAGAATAATTAAAGAGAAATTCAGAAAACAAAACAACCATATTTAAAAGATGAATGCATGTATGACACACTAGGGTAAGGCAAATAAACTACGATACTGCATGCTTTATTTTCTAATCAAACAGCAGAGTTAAACACCTACCAGCCATTCTCTCAGAAGCATAGTAATTTCCGATGACTTCATACTGGATCTCAACAGTTGGCACTATATTTGGATGAGTCACTTCTACAGTCAACAAGATGCCCATCAGCAAGTTCACCACCTGAGAAAGATTACAGTTACCTAAAGGTTAGAGTGCAACAGCTATGATCTTTTTAAGGACACACTAATTTTTTATTTTTTTTCAGTTTGAAATAAACTCTTTGCTTTGCCTATATGTGGAAGGAAAAGAAAGAATGCAGCTTCGAATTATATCAAGATGATTTAGTTAAACCACTACCAAAAAAAACCCAACCCAGAAGAGTATGGATACCTGCTAGTTTTAACAAATTACATAATTAAAATGCTGCTGCATGATGAATGCAGATTTGTGAACCAGAAAACTGGAAACGGTTAAAAGAGGCCAGAAAGGTACAAACCCAGACACAATGAGGAACACTTGGAAAGAGTTTCTGCTTCTACAACAAACTGAAAGGCAGAGTTAAGTTAATGCACAAATAAGGTACTGCACCCTAGTCTTTCAAATAGTGCTGGGGCGCAAGCAGTGTGTGGGGGTGTGTGGGCAGCACACAGTAAATACTGAGTACGAGGGAAAACTTCCATTACAGCTCTCATCCTCACGTGTAGCTTGCTCCTTGGTTTCTCCCACGTTACAGTTTTAGTACAAGCAGGGGAGAACTGGCTCCCTCCCCTTCCTAGATCATTTAATTAAAACCTCATCAGTCCTTATGAGAAAGGCTACACAAACACAGGTAAAGTTAAGGACATCTCACACACACAGACTGAGCCCCAAAATTCATAAGCATTCAGCACTGACTCTGTGCTTCTCCTCACTTACACTGCCAATGAAGTTTCCCCATTTTGGTACATACCAGAAATGCTTTCAGTAAGAGCTCAAAGAGTCAAAAGTAGCTTAGGCCTCTGCAAAAACTGCCTTCACAGCATGTACAACCTATTCAAGACTTAGAGGATCGCAGTTTCTGTTACTAATATCTGAAGAGACAGGCCAAAGAAAAAGGCTGTATAACAAAAACTAAGTCATGATGGTATTTTCAAGCTGCAGTTGTTTCCCAATCAGTATTCAGTATGGTCACCACCACCAGCAGGATCTTCTACAATTAGCCTCAAAAAAACCACCCACCAAACTGGCTTGCATTTTCTTACAACTTAAGAATATTTGCCAGATATTTCTTCTTTTACTGGCCTGGTTCCAGGAGCCAATGACAGTAATAGTGGCAAGTCTAAGCACAATTATTGAAGTTCTCAGTAAGGAAAGAAAGCTTCAGAAAATTCAAAAGGAGTTTTAGCTTTTAAAACTCAGTTCTACAAGCTTTTTTGGTTTTTATCTCCTAAGGTTTAGAGGTATCCTGGTGATAAGCTTGCCTACATTTTCTGCTACTGCCCTTTAGCGAAATCAAAGCCGGTCATTTTATAGAAATGCTATCGTGTCATCATGTATTATATGAGCTTATTATAAATTCCAGCTACTTTCTGCCACCCGTGTCTCCATTTTACACCTTGGAATGCAAAATATAATAACTAGTACTGCTTGCAGTAAAGAACAAAAAGTTCAGCCACCAGTAACTCTAGCCTTGAAATGAGCATATTTTCCCCTTTGCAAGACACTTCCTACAGGGCAAACTGTCAAGCTGCTCATCTGTCACTTGTCTGACTCTTTTATTTTGCTTCACCATTGTTCAAATGTACAAAATGCTATATTCTCTCATCACTCCTGTTTCATCCTTCTCTACTCTGGCTTTTTGCTCTCAATGTGTTCTCAAGCCTTCTATTTCCTCCTCTCTGGGAGTGAACCAAGGGTATCAACCTACACTTTGGAAAATAACTTCCTGCTCTGTACTTGTTTTAAAAAGCCTTTGTCAAGGTTCAGACATCTGGCAGTTGAAACATTGACTTCTACTTCATAAAACACAAAGACACATTCAGTTATAGCCAAATCATTTATTATTTATACACAGTAATCATTTTAACTTAAATAGTGGTAAAGTTCAGGAGGAAATACAGTATTACTTCAATACTGAGTTTAACTGCCATGATAGGCTATATGCCTCAAGATAAAGAGCAAGCAGCACTTACATTAATATAGAAATACTGAAGAACTTGGATACTTTGGAATTGTGAGGCTGTGATCCTACATCTGTCACTTTTTTTATTTTTATCCTATCCGCAGTCCTAATTTAACATACAAAAGTCCTTAGTAATTTCAGTAGTTATTGAGCACAGTTCAAAGTATTGAAGCTCTAATTTCTCAACCTGAAATGGCGTGCAAGGAAAATAGGAAATTAAAGTCATTCAAAATCCAATATATCGGGATCAGTAAGACAGAATAAAAATACTAACTTAAAAAAACCCCAAAAACCAAACCCAAACCTCTGCCAATTAACACCTGAGGGTCTTCAATAGTCCATCACTGCTATTTGTGAATCATATCACAGCACTGAGCAATTCATCATATTCAACATACAGATTTCAATTAAGAGTTACCAACAACTCCAAATTAGGAGTCCTTTTAAGCACAAAGCCAGAGCCTGTAGCCTAACTACTACCATTCTTCTTTCACAGAAGCTTGATAACAGCAAGACCACAAGGCTTGTTTCAGCTTGTCAACATGACTGGCAGCAAGAGTATGGCTTGGATTACAAGGCATCACCAAAGTTTAAGAGAATATACTCACTGTGAATAAAATATATGTTCACAAATGGTCTACATGTAGAAGTCAGAAAAAATATAGCACAGGTAAACCTCAGTGTAATCTGAGGATTAAAACCACCACTCCCCCAAAAACCCCACCAACCTGACAAGTCAGCACTCAGTGGATACTGCACTGTTGTGAGGTAACACCTCAGAAACCCCAGCAGTCCTCAAACTAGTCTTTTTTTCCTTAGGAAGTTAAAAAATAATAATAGAAAAAATTAATTACAAAATGCATGTTCAAATTCTTATTCAAAAGATGGTTCCATTAAGGTGAAAACAATTTAGTTTCATAGTAGTTTAAGAAGTGTATTTTATAATTGGAGTAACTGAGCTTAGCAGAGGTTTTGTGTAGCTTATATCAAAATTTAAAAATCCAATAGCTGGTATTGAAGTAGAAAGTCGGTATTTATTACAAACTGGTAATTGAAATATTAGATCTCCATACAATCAGAACAAGAGACTGTGGTACTATAAGAAGCATTAGCTTTTTAATTAGCAAGTTTTATCTCCATGGTATACATTTAATGCCTAATCATGTAGAGTGCTTCACCTCTCTGGAGGCCTGAACACGAAGTCTAGGTTTCCCCAAGCACTCCGAGTGACTAAAAGTCTTACACAAACAAGAATTCCTACTTATTTGCTTATTTTCTTCTACGAGTGGGAAAGAAAAGGGAAATTGCCTTGCACTACTGCACTGTCCCATCTTCCTCTCTCTTTTCCAGTATTTTTCCTCAAACGTGTTCCTGAAGAAACAAATCAAGATGAGGTTTTAGGGTTTTAGTATTATTATACTGAAGTAATAACTGGAAAAGCATAGTTTTAGATAGGTACTTCAGAGCTTCTAGCACTGTCAAGGTTAGATTGAGACCAGTTACAGTCCTTCATTTCTAGAAATTTGTTCAGTGAACAAATGACTCCAGAGATCATCCTCACCCTCCTGCTAACCAGTCGCAATTGCATCGTTTTGACTCCACTGCTGAAGTTTGCTGCCAGAATGAAACTGCCACTCCCTCCAAAACAGTGCTATTACTTTTAGACTGTTTATTGAACTCTGATCTGACTTTTGCCCGTGCAGTGTTCACGCTTCCGGTTTCTGGAAAGTGCTGTGCCTAATAAGAAAGTTTACAGGAAGAAACAAACTTCAAAGCCACACATTTGCAATTATGGAGCTAGGAATAGGTTTCTTTTTCCTTCCTACACAGAACAGTAAGTGGGTGTTGCAGGGTAAACCAAACTACAGCAGTCCTGGAACTCAAGTATGAGTCCGCTAGAAATGTTAACTCATCTTTTAAACTGATAAAACTGTATTTGCTATCAGAAACAGTAGCAGCATAAGGACTAAAGCATGCTGAAAAGATGCAGTTCGATCACACAGCATCAACAGCAGACATTTTAGAAGATAATGTCCTTGTTTTCCTGGGACTTGCAGAAGTACACAACAAGGACAGGGATATAACTGTTCTAGTGAGGAGATAAGTTAACTAGATGCAAGATTTAAGAGCATACAAATAAGCAAGGAATAGGAAAATGCCTGAAGAAATGGTTACATAAGAATAATGCGCATGTATTAAATAGCTAAAACTCTTATCTTACTAAAACATCTGGAGTAGATTGGTACGAGACTCCATTTTATGTTTGGTATCAAATTCCTTCAGGACTGCACAGCACGAGAAGACAGTGTATCCAGTAAATACAGGCTGACCAAGACTTTTAGTAACACATAGCTATTGTTGAACTAAGCATTCTCCCCCACCAAAAATCTACCCCCCTCACAAAAAACCCTGACCAAACACACAAACAAAAAATAGCCCACAGAGAAAGTTATTACTGTTCGTCCTGCTGTAACTTACAAGTACAGGTTATTAAACTGATTTAGAAATACTTACCACAAGCTGGTTTCTGAAAGCCTGAAGTTAGTGATATACTTACATGGTGCATTAATTAAGATGCCTAAACAACCTGACATTCTGTAGGCCTTTTTTTTTTTTTAAGTTTGTCAGCAGAAAGTTTAATTTTCACTGTCCAAATTGTACTTTACCTTCAAAGGGTATAGATTATAGTTGAATTGTGATTTAAAGCACTAGGCAAGACCACCAAAGACTTATTTCAGCTCCAACAGCTAACAGTTGTCAGAGTTAAAAGAGTTATCACCTCTTCCCAGCTGACAAGTGGAAAGAACTGGAATTCAAATTTTCAATACATAGTTTAACAAAGCATTTGATACAGTTTATAAAGGAACACAGCTATGAAGTACTTCTCATGCACCCCATTACCCTGAACTCAACTATATTTTTCCCTCTAGCAGCCTGAATCCATGTCAGTTACACAAGATCAAAGGAATGCTTTGCTTCAGACACCACTCCACCTCTGAAGCCATCAGCCTCATCAATCACCGGCATGCTTTTCACCATCAGTAAACACTACAGGTATTTGCACAGATTCAGAAAGGAGGAAGAGGTGCTGCATCCAGGCAACAAGATGAAACAGAAGCACAGCAAGAGAGGCAGAAGCTGGAAGTACCACAGAGCACATCCCTGCCCATCACCCCCACCAAGTTCCTGGGTTTCTAGATACTCCTGCAACAGGAAACGAAAGTGGGGAAGGCAGTAAGGTGCGTTTGTTCAGGAACAAAGATGAGAGTCTCCTTACTGATAACAATTTATGCTTGAGGTACCAGAAGCACATTCTTGATCTCCTTCCATCAGCATAGGGTAGAACTTCTGGAAGTTCTGCATGTTTTCAGAACAAGTCCGATTTTCAGTACTGCAACAGACCTTACTTTTCTACTTTACATGAACTAAGAGTAGAACTTTTCAACAGCAAGACATTTTTTCCAATTTCTTTTTGAAAAAGAAAAAAAAATCCCTTTCCTAGAGTTTTGTTACACTTCCCACTCCCCTACATTGCTTTTTCTTCCATTCCTCTCTCCTGCCATTTTACTGTTTACCTGTGCATTTTTTTGTCAATGGAAGGACCCAGATTAAAAAAAAATACAGGGGATCTCCCCATACTTACTTAAGATGAACCATAAACTCCCCAAACTTAAATCCCCACACCTGTAAAAGCAGTTTCTGTGCATGGCTCCTTCACATCAAGGCATAAAAACTCAATATTCTCTATTTTTACAGTCTGGGGAAGGGTGAATGAGAATACAGGCTTTGGTTACAGCTTTAGGAGAACAGAAAAGTTCTGACGCAACAGTTTTAAACTGTCCTCACAATTTTGCTGCCCATGAGGGTAAGGGAAAGGAAATACAAGGAAATGACATCAATAAAGGGGAACTTAGTTGCTCTTTAAGGGAACTAAGTGAAGGCTCTAGGCCTTAACTTGCTGGTACTCTTTTCACATTTCTACTTTATTCTAATTCAAAACTATCTTTAATATTTCAGCTTCACCACCACAGCTCTCTGTCAGAGAAAAAGCACCCACCAGTTAGAAAACAAGAGATGTTCTGGAAACCAAACCCGTTCCTATCCCTCCTCAACCACTGTGCTGAGAACACAAGAGTACGGAGTAACCGAGAACTTCCACAAAACTCTTCAACAAGCAGAAGCCGTGTTCGTTTTGAAGACCCTCACCTTCCTCTCAGAGGTCACATCTTATCATTCCATTCGGTACCCCAAATGCCAGCCTCCCCAAGCACTACCAGCTCCTCTCCAAGGACACGTACAGTAACTGAACATACAGAAGACCCAGCACCTTCAATCCAAGAAAATAAACGGGAGTAGTAGCAGAACCCCTGGGAGACTCAGGTTAAAATGCCCTGAACTTTTCCTTGGTTTCATTTTTCCAAACACGGGAATGGAGACCGCCAAGGGACAACGGGGCTGGCAAACCCGACACGGACCCCGGGAAGGAAGCGGGGCCCAAACCACGGTGGGTGACTCCGGGAAACTCGTGCACCCACCCCTCACGGAGCGGCACACGGAGCCGGCCCGCCAAGGTAACGGCTCCCACCCGAGGGGACGGACAGCCTCAGCCCCCTCACAGCCGCCGCCCGCGCCCCCCGGCGACGCATGCGCGCTGCCCACCCCGCGCCCACCGCTCCCCGCCCGGGCGACAGCCCAGCTCCCACGCATGCGTACTGCGCACACAGACCAAATCACCGCCCCCTCCGCGGCGCCGGCTTGCCCCCCGCGCCACTCTCACCATGTACCAGGTGCCCAGGATAATGGTGCCGGTCCGCACATGGCAGCAGCCGCAACAGCGGGTACTGTAGAAGCGGTCTCGGCTCCGCTTGAACGTCATTGCAGTAGCCGCGGCGATGCCGACCTCCCACTTTCGTACCAGCTACTCGCCCTCTCCGGCCACTTCTCCAGCTGAGGGCCGTAAAACCCCCGCGCGCGCGTCACCGCCGCGCTGGCCAATCAGACGCCGACAGCGGGGGCGCGGGGGCGTGCCTGCGGGAGGCTGTGCGCGTTGCCGCGGCAACAGGCGATTGGCGGAGCCGCGGGCCAATCACAGCACGGCTTGGCGTAACGCCCTGTCGTTCACCTGCGATGGCGGGGCTCACCTGAGGTGAGGCCCCGTGCCCGCTGGCCCGCGATGGGCGCCCCCCCCTCTGTCCGCCATGTTGGGGTGGAGCCCCTCCCTCCCGCCACAGCTCCCTCAGGGCTCAGCATGGCGGATTTCGGGGGCAGGCGCCTGGTAACTGGGCCACAGCTCGCGGGGTTTCCTCACGCAGTGTCGGTGGAGGTTGGCCAGGGCGGGCAGCTGGTGCTCGGCCTCCAAGCAGGCATCCAAAACCTTACGGGGAAAATTGCATTGTCCAGCAATAACCCCTTTTTCCAGGAAAATCTGGAGTAGGTGTCTCCTGAGCAGCTGCAAGTGTTTCCTTCTTGGCCGTGTACAACCAATTTGGCAGTCATAGAACCATAAATATTTGCTGTGCTTATATACAGCAAGATGTATGTAGTATGTCAGTATTAATACTTATTTTTTTCACTCTGAATAATGAGAAGGTGATGAGGGTGACTGTACACGTCTTTTGATATATTCCAAATTCTACAATTAACAAATTTTATTGTTTTAGCTGCTTTGTCTATTCTTAAATATGAGCTGTTGCTGAGTTGTTTGAAATGATTTACTTAAAGGCTTTAAAACGGACCTTTTTATTTTAAATCCTCTGTGTTCCATAAGTGGTGTTTTTCTTCCTTAGGGCATATTTCATTTTTGAATAAACATGTTTTAAGTGCTGCTAAGACTGCACTAATGATCCTATTATAAACTATTGTTTGTTTCTTTAGTGCTCCTAATGTTCTGAGCCCTGTGCACAGATGCTTAATCATCAACACTGATGTAATGTAGAAAAAATGGACTAATTTTAATCAATATACATGTATGTAAATAAATAGAAAAGGATTGTGCATTTTGTTGTAATCAGTCATTTAAAAAAAATCAGTTTTCTCACAGATGGCACGTTGGGAAGCCAAAGCCAACTGCTTCTGCAGCATGCACGCCTGAATTGATTACAGTGTTCCTGCGGAGTTGAGAGAGGCTCTCTCTCCTTGTTGGTCTGTTCCTGTGTGAAAGAGGAATTCACAGGACTAGAGAGAGTCAGAAGAGAAAGCAGGAGCCTCTCGCTCGAGTTAGGGCATCCACTTGAAAACACTTAGATTCCATTTTCAATTCAAATGGTTTGTGAGGGCAAGTGTTCCAACTAAGATCTCGCAGTTGGACACTTTGCCTTCAGTAGTATTACTGGCAGCTCTCATGTCAGGCTCAGATCTTCAGGGCTATTTTCATGAGATGAAAGAAGTCTTAATTAAGTGTTCATATCTTTGTCAGCCAGGCTCAGACTAAAAATTGATGTGATTCCCTTGAGCTTCACTGCTTGTTATACCCTGCAGACAACAAAGATACTGAGAAGAATAATGTGAATGTCATTTAAGATTACAAAGCAGCTTTCCACAGCAGGACAGACTGATGTGTAACTATTGAGTGGGCATAAAAATCCTCTCCACTTTCTCCTCCCCTCAGAAAAAGAAAAAAAAAAAAAGAAAAAAGATTTAAAGAGTATTTTGAGAGCATTGTTTCCTGTGGGGGGGGAAGAGGGGATAGGTTAATGATTTTAGTTGTACCCCCTGTGAAAGATTCCAGTTCTTCCCTGCCACAAGCAGCACAGATGACCTCAGGCAAGACCCTTCCTTCTCTCTGAGCCTTAAATCTCTCCTTTTGCTAGTTCAGAGAGGATTTGTGAGGCTAAATATATGAAAAATTCTGAAGGGCTCAGCTTACAGTCATGGCAGCCACAGCAAAATCTGAGAGAGACAGCGAGTACTGGTGATAAACTTTTCTTCCCAAACAGCAAAAAGACCTTGACATTGCAGAGCAAATCATCCACTTCCACAACAGTAAGAGCAGAAAGACCTACACATATCTGCAAGTCAGAAGCAGCTGCAAAAGAATGATTCAGATTCCTTTACCAATATGATACTTAACCCCTTCCCTCTCAGCAGGTAGGGAGGGAAAGAGTTTTGGTGTCATGGTGTTCATTAGCCAAACTAGTTAGATCTTTCAAGATCTGTGCCTAGACAGGAAATTTGAACTTCTGTCTTGAGAGGGCATGGCAATGTTTTACCAAACACAAGTTATTCTTTTTGAATAATCACATTTGAAAATAATGTGAAAGCACACTCGTGGCTAGGATCATGTTAAATGAGGGGCTAGGTTGCATTCTTCTTCAGCGTCTTCAAAAAATTAAGTTCAAGACCTGCAAGATGTCAAAACAATACGGCACTAAGAGTGTTTCATGCTGGTCTTTGTAATTCCACAGTCTCTCCCTTTTGTGCCATTCTTCAGTCTCTCCTTGGCTAAAAGATGTTGGTTTAGACTTACACTGTGATCATTACTTCTCCTCTGCATGCACTGAACTGTTGCCAGGTTGCTTATGAACAATGAGGTGCTATTCTGCTTCGGCATCTGCTGTATGTGCGTGTGTGAGTGGAAACCGACAGACCACGAGCTGCTAATCGCATGTCACCTCCACATCACTTCATTATGAAATTATCGTCCTGTTTGGGGTTGGGGAAACTGAGGCACAGTGAGATGAGCTGATTTGACCAACACCACAAAGGCTAGTGAAAACAATAGAAGCATCAATAGGGACATCCAGTGGCTTCTCTGCCAGGGAATAAAAGGTACAGTGTGGGACATGTTGGAGCTCTTCCATCCCAAATGGAAAGCACTTGACTGTGAGGGCAGTAACAAGCTACTTCTGTGTTTGTTTTTTTTTCTGTAACTTTATGTGTGTGTCTGCTACCCTACATTATATAATATAAAAAGAAAAAAAAAAAAAAAAAAAGAGGAAAAGTGACTTTGCTTCTCCAACTTCATTTTCCACACTGAACAACCATTTTTAAAATAAAAGCAAAAAAAGCAAGGTATTTCAACATCCCGGAGAAAGTAATGTCTTTACAGAGATACACTGGATCCCTTCAACAGAATTTAGAAAAAAATCAATAGAACTGATGCAGAAGATGTGAAAAATATCTGGGCTGAGAGCATGGATTGGCTTTTTGCTTCCTTAAAAAAAACCCTAAGAATGTACTGGAGTAAAAGCAATGCATTAACATATCAACGAGGAAGAAAAAAAAACCCAACTAAAATAAATTAGTCAGGAGGGAAACTTTCTGGTTGGTGACTCACACAGTGAAACCCTAGATATCCTGAAGTCAGCATTAATGAATTTTACCAGCCTTTTTCACCAAGATGGATTCTGCTAGAAGAAAACGAGCTAATCCAGAGGTTCAGTAGTTTACTGTAGAAGAGATAAGACAATAATAAGAATGTATCACAATGAGTTTTGAGGTTATTGGATTTTACTTTTGTTTATTGAATTAATCAACGCCACTTTGAGATTCCTAATGTAATGTTCCAAGCTTCTGTACTTTTTGTTCTAGTTGATTGCTGTTAACAGTATGAATTATCTTTTACCAGCAAGAGTCAGTTTAACTCCGTTCCAAACCTTTTAACTTGTAACAGATGGATCAGAAAGTCAGGGTTAGAAAAGCAGCTAAAATGTGACAGTGTGATGTCAAACTTTTATCAGCACAAGACTGTGTTTCTGGGTTACTTGCTGTACACTGAGGTTTTCTGAATATCAAACACTGAATAACAATTCTTGTATTTTCTTACAGAATCAAAATCTGCTAAACTAAAAGACATGTGGTTCATTTATATCAGCCTGCATACAGCTGAGGCGCTATAAAAATGTCTAAAAATAACGTACAGCATTTTCCTCCATCGAAAATGGTTCTTGCAAGTTTGGATCCCTCAGTACTTTCACATGACTGAAAAGTGACTGAAAACGAAGGCTGGAAATGGGACGTAGGGACAGTCTCCCCCTTCCGGCCCCCAGCCCAGACCGGCCTCGCCATGGATCTTGGCAGGGTGAACAGGAGGAGCCCGAGGGCCTCAACGCTACCTGATCAGGGAAGCAGGAGGAATTACCTTCTGGTAATTGTTATTTCTTTACACATCAGCTCTTCAAATGGGTTTGCAGCTCGGGACGTCAGCAGAGGTTTCCAGGAGGAACAGAGTGGCAGGCAGTTGATGCTGCCAGAAGTGCTTGATTGAATAATTTACCATGTGTCTTTGTAGCTTACTCAGGACCACCACTCAAGGAAAATAGTATATGGATACAGAAATCAAAGTTTAACATAAAATAGTTTACCAGGTTTCTAGTAGTCTCTCGATGGGATGGCCCAAGGGTCAGTTACTGTTACAGTGGCTTTTCCCAAGAAGGCACATGGAGTTTGTTTCTGAGACCAATGTGTTATGGTGTCCTTTCAGTATGGGAGGACGCTTCCTTTGCAGATGAGAACCTCTGCAGAGCTGAGCATCAGGGATGGCACATATTGGAGAGTTCAATCTGCCTTGAAAAGACCCCTGGGTCTGGTTCAATACCATCACAGAAGAAGGACAACATTTCCTCTACCTGCTTTGTAGCCCAGAACTTAAACCCCCTCTCTCCTCACAAGGAGCCAGCCACCCTCCGAGCTTTTCCAGGATCAGGGAGCATGCCTGTGGTGTTAGCATTGTAAGTAAATTATTTTCTGCCAAGCAATTAGCATGTCTACCTGATACTCAGCTCATGCAGGTCTGTCAGCAGTACTGCTGATCTGCAGATTGGGTAGAACCTTGATAATTATAGATAATTACAATGATCAGTTACAGATAACTATGGAACAGCAGGCCAAATTCCTCTCTGCAGTTGCCCCACTTAACCCTGACAGTGTTACACCATGGTTTGAGTGTGAAGCAAAGCTTCAGCGTCTGCATTTGCAGTCTGCCTATGAGTAAACACAGCTTTGTAGGTCAGGAGTTCATCAATTACAGCATCAACCACATCTTAATGCCCCAGATACTCACAGACCCATCGCTTACAGATATGGCCCTATTATTAGGGATATAGCCAATCTTCCACCTTCAAAAGGCTTCCCACAAGAAAGAGCGTCATTATAAAAATAAAGCAGGCTGAGTTTAAGAGAAAGCTGAAGCTTAAAGCAGTGTATTTCATCATTTGCAGCTGCTGCTGTAACAATTAATTGCTTGCTCCTAACCAGATCATAGATGTATCCCCAGCCACACTTCATCCCACCTCCCACACTGCGGCTGCACCAGAGGCTGGACTTCCAGCCGCCAGAGCACCTGCAGGTGCAGGGAGAGCTGTTGGCTGGTCCCGAGGCATGTGCCACTCAAGCAACTAATAAATTGCTTAGGGAAAAGGGCAGGGGAGCCAGCTAGGTCTGGCCCAGGGACTGGCAATTAGACTACACTGGGTTGATGAATGACCAAAGAGAGGCTACTCTAGATTTACCCTTCTAAGGGATAAGTTACACAGAGCATAAAAACATTCAGCTACAGCACAAGCAATGCTACAACCTGTTGGAGTGATGTTGAATCTCCTGTCTGAGGGCTTATGCTACTCTCCAGCTAGTAAAGATCAGAGAGCAGGAGAATGAGCACGTCAAGCATATCCATTTAACACTGCCAGTGCCAGGAGCAGCATAGCAGGCTGATGAATGTTTAATTCTCACAGAAGAGCAGGGAAGACATCTTAAAAGCCTAGAAACCAGGGAGTAGCCTGAACACACAGTGAAGAAAGGAAGGGGAATTTCTTAAGGGGCTCAAAGGTCTCCTTTCCAAGGTGCTGGCCATCTGCAAAGAGCATTTGTTGAGCCGAGCAATGGTTTTTCAGCCTCTGAGGACTGGGAAGTGAAAGAATGGACATTAAGAGCAGCTGTTGAGGGCATTGTGTTTTGGTTTGGTTGGTTTTTTAAACTCACACAGAGGAACCAGACCCTCAGCACACTTTCCCAGCCCTGGGAGCCCTGCCACTAAATTTGCCCAGAAGTGAGCTTTGCAATTATTTAGGAAAGCCTACGACCAACAGTATTTAGTCATAGGAGTGTATTTTCTTTGCCTACATTAGAATGTGGTATTAAATAAGGTGCTGCTATAACCTACTGAGCCCATCTGTATTACAGTGATGCTTTCCCATCTGTGAAACAGTGGAGCCAGAAGATACAGCTATTTTGAAACCACTGATGTCAGTAAGAGTGGTACTGATGAATGTGACAGAAAAACTGGGTAATAACATTCACTGCTGCTTGTCATCAGTTCTGCAGTCAACTTGTCAGTGTTACAGGTCTTGATTGTTCTTTTATCCCACCAACAGAAGAATGTCATGAGGACTTCCTCAACATAAAAGGGTTCAGGTGAAGGAAATCTCTTTAAAAACATTTACAGTACCTCGAAAAAGCTTGAAAATGAAATTATTTTATCCAAAAACACGTGCTCTTACTCACATACATACAAACTAATTAAATAAAACTGCTCATGAGTGCTGGGCTCTGGGCAAAAGTTTTGATTTTTTATTATAAAAACAATGAACATTTGAAATACTGTCACATGTTGAAATAAAACATAGTTACACAGATATCACAAAGTCTGCAAGCAGATACAGAGAAAAAAAGCAGAAGAAATCTGGAGTCCACCAATCTTGCAAGCGTCTCTTTATCTCCTTCCTTCTTTTTTTTTTTCTTTTTTTTTGGATGACAGAGGTTATCATCAATGCTAAACAAAGACCTTGGGCAACATCCTGGCCCCAATGAGGTCAATGAATGTTTTCCATTGGCTTCAGAGATAGCAGAACTTTACTCATTACCCACAAACTCATTAACATATCTTCTGAATCCTTGACCTTGCTGTACTTGTTTCTCCAGTGAAGCCATGATGTATTTTCTTGTTATGCATCTACTCCAAACCAGTTACTTTCCAGATAAAAGCCCTTTGGTCTATTCAGTCCATTCATAAACTGTCTGTATTACCCCTACACTGAGACACAAACACCAAGATGAGCAGATTCTAGACAGTGTGCTAAGTGGCATCAGTTAAAATTACGCCTCACCTGTCTGTCTGAAACAACCCTGCTGTGCTAAATTTCAGGGCTCACTGTACAGCTAGCTACCCCAAAAATCACAGCACAAGAGAACTACCCTTTAACATATAGTACCTAAACTCCAAGCACAAATACATTGCTGCAATTATTTGCTTCTCTGGAGGATACAGCTGCTTTGACAGCTATGCCACAGATGAAGGCTACCATGTAAAAGTGTTGAGCTGCAGGTAAAGCTGAGACAAGCCAGCATCAGGGACAGGGTGGCTGTGATGGCAGAAGCACAGAGCTCTCCTCTTGCTCAATGATGAAAATAGGAGTGCTGCAATAGCAGTGTAAAGCCATTAACATCCCTGGTTACTTGCTGTCCTATGTGAAATTAGCTTCACAGCATCAGCCCAATGCCTACAAACGTGCATACATTTAACATGCATTGGTAAAGTAATCTTCCCATACAACCTCCAAAGGCACAAAGTCAAACGCAGATGGAGATTTGACAATCATTATCTCGTCCTTCGAGGCAGCACTTCTCAGATGGGTCAGGTGGAGGCACAGTCTCAGGACCATATAAGAAACCCTTACAGCTACCACCAGACCTGCAGCTCCTCTAGGAATAAAGGGCTTCGCCTTTCAGTAGTGTCAGCTCAGTGCTATTTATAAATCACAGTTTTCAATAGTTACACGTTCCCTCCTCCATACTATAAACCCTCTGACAATGAGAAATACAAACTCTTCAATAAATACTGAAGTGACATTTTTAAAAATTTCGTTCACAAATTTAGTTCCTATTGGAATATTTAAGTAACAAAATGATAAAAACTTGTAAACATCAGATTAAGAAAAATTATTCCAAGTAGTTACTTCAATCTACTATAAGTACAAATGCAACATGCTTTGGACATACAGACTTTAAACTTTAGCTCACCATAACATATGAAGAGACAAAAAAGGGTTTAGACCATCTTTCCAAATAAGTTTAAAACCTCCTCTAGAAATTTTCCTTTGTGGAGCAAGCCGGCCTGACATGGGGTGAAAAGTATAAATATGTCCAGGTATGAGGCAAAAGTCTGACTATAGCTGCCAACAAGGATTTAAAAGATTCAGGAGGTTTGAGAATGAACCACGTCATTCTCCCTTTGTCTCTGAGCAGTGCTTCCTTCTGTACATTAGTAGCCTGTCGATGAGCTCCTCTGCAAAAATGCCAGAGACCAGACTGGCTGATAGACCCTCCATGGAACTGAAGTACAATCACAGCTGGGTATGTCCTGGCCATTTCTACAATGGCATATATCATTACAAGTTGACAAACAACATGACAGTGAAAAACTGAAAGGACTTAATGCAACCAGTCGAAACCCATTCAACAGCTTTTAATCATGGGCAGCAGTTTGCAACGAAGTGCCGCTCTGTTTCGCCCCCTGCACACAGCGTGCTCATTCTCTCCATTCTCTCACACACTCATGCTCTCTGGCTCACTGCTCCTCTCCTCCTCTTCCTCTCGCTGGGAGGTCTCCTAGAGCCTCTCGTTACTGTGGGCTCAGCACAGCATGGCAGAAAGCAGAATCCTTGCAGCTTGTCAGCATGCCTGCCCCACGGGGTTGTCACTCCAGCAGCTGCACAGCTCCCTCAAGTCTCTTTCTTCATTTTCTTCCTCTTCCTCCTCTCCTTTTTTCCAGGTACACCTGCCATACAAACAACAGGGGCCAGTGCACAAACCTTCCACGTGCAATCACGCCCCTGGGAACTTCAGGCTTTTCACCTGAGAAAGGGTATTTTGGGGTTCTTAGAAGTGTTTTACCAGAGCCACCTGCTTACAAGGGTAATCCAAAATCATGGGGAGGGCTCTGAACGTTCTTAGTGGGCTTGGCTTCACACACACAATTGCTCCCATTTCACATTTAAAAGCACTGTGCAAAAATTCCTCCCACTAAATGCAATAGCAGTTTTGCTCATTAACTTTGGCAGGAGCAGGAACAGGTATTTGCAACAGAAAAAAAATCTAAGTATAACAGAGCCTCTCTACGAATTAACACGTATAGCTGAAGGAGAAGCATTTTGCATATTGACTTAAAAATGCATTTGTGAACACTTCTCAGACTGTGCATTATTCTGAAACCAAAATTCATCAGATCATAGAATCACAGAACAGCCTTGGTTGGAAAAGACCTCTAAGATCATCAGGTCCAACCATTAACCCAGCACTGCCCAGTCACCACTGCCCCATGTCCCTCAGCACCACATCTACACGGCTCTGAAATCCCTCCAGGGATGGGGACTGCACCACTGCCCTGGGCAGCCTGGGCCAGCGCCTGACAACCCTTTCAGTGAAGAAATTTTTTCTAATATCCAGTCTAAACCTCCCCTGGCATAAAACCAATCACTTACCGTTATTGGGTGAATTATTAGCAATGTCCAAGGATCTTCTGAAGGAAGAACAGACCTCATCACTGCTATGTTTTGTAGATATCAGTTCCCTTGGGCCTTCTCCCATTCTTGTTTCCAAACCTTGCTGGGGCTTAATTGAAACAATATGCTTCACTAAGCATGAGAGTTAAACGAAGCATATGCAAGTACAAAATATGAAAGAAAATGTCATTATTGGAGGGAATTAGATATTTAAAGAAACTGCAGGATAAATTAGTTTTTAAATGGTTAGAATATTCTGGTACATCATCTGCCTACCTCCTGTTTATTTGTTTTAGAGCAGCTTAAAGTATTGCAATTGTCTTCTATTATCATCTTTCCCCTTGTTTTCCCCCATAAACAGAAGAACAGCAAGATATATTGAGGTAACTGTATGGTGAGACTGAAGACTAAGATATGCCCAGTGACTGTTAAGTGACCACAGTCCACAGAAATACTGCAGGTAGCACAGGGAGTGTGATGAGCAACTTTCTGTTTCTGGCTTCGTAAGTATTTCATTTTTTATGTCCATCACCAAAGGATGAGCTTGCCCAGCAGCAGACACCGGCATTTGGGGCTGACGTGCAGCACAAACTCCTTCTGATCCATCATAAACGTGCCAGAAGAAACAGTGCTGCCCTCAGGAGTCTGAACAGCACTTATTAATATTATTCATTAAGGTACATATCAAGCTAACACAACTAATTGGATGTGCAAGAGAGAGAGTGGCCTGGGCTGGCCTTCCAGTAACTGACAGGCTGTCCTAATGACCATGTGGATTGTGGTCAGTGAGTGAGATAAAAGCTTTTCTCTTAAAATGGGAGCATTAGGAGTTCAGGGAGCAAAATTGTTCCAAGGATCAGGAGAGACCACAGTGGGTGCCAGGAGAAGACAAATGATACTACACGTACGAGTCCAGAGCAATACACTCAGTGACAAGTGAAAACAAATTAGGACATTTTGGGAGTGTCCTCCCCATTTCTTATTTTGCTGAGCAGCAAGGACATCACAGCGAAGGACTGGTCCCAAACCCAGTCAACACTCTGTTCCTTTGTACTTCCCATCCCAAATGAGCTGACATTTTCCACAGCCATTGTTGCACCCTGAGACATTTTTCTCTCAATAAACTTTTCACTGATGTAACACTGGCTTCACTTTGTCTTCACTGGCTTTTGGTAACCACCTTTGCATTACTTTTAATATCTCCAGGTAATGTTCCACCATAGATAAAACACAGCCCAGCTGTACACTAAGCTCAGAGTGCATTTGCCTGAGAAAGCATTTTTTCTTCCATGATTAAAGCCATCTGCTCCTCTCTGTGTTGCAAAATCAAACTGTAAATATGTTATGGAATACCATGTTGCAGAAACCCACTGGTCACTGTGCTCACCCTTCTTTCATGGGAGGGCAGGGAGAAGAGAAAGAGGAGAGAAGAGAAGAGGAAGGGGAGGGGTGCAGAGGGGAGGAGAGGAAGACAGAAGATGGAGAGAATGAAAAGCCCCCCCTTAAGTCTCATCATCCTAATGGAGAAGACATCCGCCCCTGCTCTTGGAAAACCAGACACTACTCTGGGAATAGAAGATACTCACATGTCTCAGTCCAGCTCCACCCCTCGCTTCCTTCACTTCAATTTTCTTCTTCTTCCGCTGCATTTTGCTTTCGAGTCCAGAAAGGCAGAAATGAATGCCTGCTTTGCCTTTTGGAAAATCCTGCAAGCATCAGAGATTTTATAAGAGGAGGCCTGGGACAGCTGATTCATGTTTTTTTCAGGAAAACCAATTACCTCCAGGAGTGTGTGCTGACAGTGTACAAGCAGGGTGTCTCTCTGGATAAGGTACACACCTCAGCACAAGGGAGCTGTTTGCAAAAAGCTTGGCACACTCTTTCCACTGCTGCCAAAGAGGGACATTTCCCTGGGCTTCTAGAAAGCATTTAAGCAGCAAGCCTTCTGCTTCTACCTCTTCACCCAAGCTACAACTGCATCGCTATCAGCAAAGCTTCTCACAGAATCACAGAATAGTTTCTGCTGGAAGAGACCTTCAAGATCATCAAGTCCAAGCTTGTTCCTAGCCCTGTCAACACCACCAAACCATGTCCCTAAGCACAACATCTACCTGCCTCTTAAACGCTTCCAGGGCCGGTGACTCCACCACCTCCCTGGACAGGCTGGTCCAGTGCCTGACTACTCTTTTAGTAAAGAAATTCTTCCTAACATCCAGCCTGAACCTTCCCTGGTTCAGCTTCAGGCCATTTCCTCCTTTTCTATTGCTTGTCACTAGGGAAAACAGACCAACTCCTGCCTCGCTACAACTTCCCTTCAGGTAGTTGTAGAGAGCAATAAAGTCTCCCCTCAGCCTTCTTTTCTCAATGCTAAACAGCCCCAGATCCTTCAGCCCTCCCTCATATGAGATTCTCACTTAAAGAAATACATCCCAGCTGCCTAGGATGGTGTGAAAGCTGGTGTCAGCTGTGGTCTTTACACCTTTTTTAAGCCCCAGGTGTTCAGGAAGGTCAGTGGCAGTAGAAAGAGTTCATTCATGCAGGTTGGCAAACACCTGATGTTTGCTGCTCAGGACAGTGATGCCATCTGGATGATGAACTCTCAGAACTAGCCAACACCTCCAACCCATCTCACACATCCTGCAAGTGTGTCCCTGAGCTCCAGCTATCTCAGGTCAGGGGAATGACCACACCAAGGTGAGAAAGCCCCCATGACCAGGGGATCCCGGCTCTAGGGCTGGACTGGACACCCCAGTCTGGCTGAGACTGAGCCCAGTGGAGCAGGTCTCCCTTGATCGTCAACGTCGCTGCCTCACCTTCTCATCCCCTGTCTGATGCTCCTCATCTCCTGTCCAGTTTCCCCACTCTTCTGTGGGAGCCTTCCAGTCAGAGTCTAGGTCAGTCACTGAAAGATCATCTATTAGGACAAGCATACAAATGAGTTATTTTCAAATCCATATACTACTTCCCAGGTTCGTACTAGTAACACAAATGCTGTGGAGTTTCTGTCTTCTTCCTGTTTGCTGATGGAATGTCTGGCTGTGCATGTATGCACATGCGTCTTAAATGTATTTTAAAAAGTATACACATGCTAATTCACAATTAGTTACTGCACTCTTCAGGACAGGAGGAAAATTAAAGAAGGGCAGAAAAACACATACAGGAACAAAAGCCCTTCCAGCCTGCGCTTCAATAAAACAAGCTTTACAAAACCAACAGCATAGCTTGTCAAACATTTTCTTTTAATTTCAGGGAGGATTCAGGCATATCCAGAAACACTGGCAGAGATAGCAGGCTCTTCCACTCACTGCAACACACCATTCTTGGGGTAATTATTTGCATGGAAGAGTAATATTAGCAAAGGATTTATGCATCTGTTAATACTCTCATTGGCTTTTCTTTCCTATTAAAAAAAAAGACCAGTGCATTCTTGACTTCATCTTCCTCTTCCATTTTATTTTCTTGAATGTAAGCCAGAAAAGCACCAACACGGCACAGATTTCCAAAGCTCCCTAACATGCAAGTCTAAATATGCATGAAATAGGTAACACCTACCCTGCATCGCTTCTGATCATTTCTTGGGGGCTAGGCAGAAAACTTTTGAAAATCTTTTAGGTTTCTGTATCTGTCAGCATCTGGTACCTTTGAAAATCTGGCTGCAAGCCCTCAGCTGCCTCTCCACAAAGCACTGGGAAATGATCCTCAGGCAAGAAGGCAAAACAGACCAGTCTCATTTCTTTGCCCAAACTGAATGAGGTGCAAAAAAGCAGATAAATCAGCGTAAGATGTTGAAAGGACTACTTGATTATTTTTTAATGGTTTGAATGTAACAATCTTAAGCCTTATCCTAACAGGGAAAAAGACTTTCAAAACAAAACATATAATAATAACTCTTAGCTGATCACATCTCTTAAAATTAAAACAAATATAAAAAAAAAAATCCTAGGCTGGATGGAAAAACTTCTGGTTGAAGCAGGGCCAAACCCAAAAGCATGCTGGGGATCATAAAACAAAACTGTTTCCAAAAAGCTGTTCTGTCCAGTTTGCTGCCAAATGTTATAAACTTGATTATAAACATTGCTCAAGTTTCTCTATTTAAAATCTATGCCCTGCATATAGACAGTATTTCTTTCCTTCTTCAAAAGAGACAGGAATATGTATTTTCTGATGTATTCCCCCAAAAATTCCTAACTATTTTAGGCAAATGAATGTATCTAGATTTGAGATGCAGAATATACATGAATGACTTAAATGTCTGCAGAACAGTCTGTGTAAGCTGTAGCACGGGGCAGCACTGCCAAAAAGCTTCTGCTACTTCTTCCCAGTTAGGTTACCTGAGGTTCTGGCTTACAAATTCTGGAGGATTTAACTGTCATGGTTGAAGGCAGTACCAGCCTGTGCTCTCCACCCCATAACTATGCCACAGGGTACACCAGGGTGAGGACATAGTGAGTCCCAGCTCCACAGCCCGTGTGCGCAAGCTCTGCCTCTGCACTAATATACCACAAGTGTGCCATGGCAGCAAAAAATAAAGGTGAAACCATGCCAACTGGAGAGGGGAGGCAAATTCTGGCTACCAGGAAGGTAGAAAGCATGATGCAGGGACTGGTGAAATGGCACTGAGACTTCAGGAATGACAGTCACCCCTGAGCTGCACAGCAGCAGCTCTGCCAATGGATGCTCTCTGGGGTGTGCCAGCAGAATGGACTGCAACTTAAGGAATCACAGAATCACAGAACAGCCTTGGTTGGAAAAGACCTCTAAGATCATCAGGTCCAACCATTAACCCAGCACTGCCCAGTCACCACTGCCCCATGTCCCTCAGCACCACGTCTACACGGCTCTGAAATCCCTCCAGGGATGGGGACTCCACCCCTGCCCTGGGCAGCCTGTGCCAGTGCCTCACAACCCTTTCAGTGAAGAAATTTTTCCTAATATCCAATCTAAAGGAAGGCACACTGGTAGCCACTTCCACTGTCTTAAACAGTATGTCTATGTACTTATTTTTAAGCATGAAAATAGTTTCAATGGCTATAGCATCTATAGATCCACATCTTGATAATTCCTGTTGTTCATTTTTACTTCTGTGTTAAATGCCAGTGCTGTTAAATGCCATTTTCCAACTAGAGTCTTGCATGCAACCCACCTCAGTCCCTCAGATGCTCCAGCCAGCCAGAGCTGTACTTTTCTGTTCCCTGCTAGCAGCAAACACGTCCCATTTTCAGTGTGCATTTTAGGGCCAAGGTGATTTCCACATACCTCATGTAATGATACTTTAAGATCCTGAAGGGCACTTCCCTGAAAGTGTCTTCAGAGATCAGGGAGGATGCCAGCACTTCTTCAGGCAGAAAGTCCAACCCAGTGCCGACCACCCAAATGCCCTTGGTCCCCATCTGCCTGGGCAATGCTGGGGAGCAGCTGGCTGAGCCCTGGGAGGTGTTGGGGAGCAGGCAAACAGGGCCACACAGCAGCAGGGTCTGGTCAAAGGGGACAGTCAGCAGGTTCCCTGTGCCAACTGATAGGGAGGGTAGTGTACTCGACAGGCTGAACCTAATTATCTAGCCTGGAAAACGAAGCTGAAAAGTACTGCAGCAAAAATCAGTCTGTGTCACCAAGAAGGGGATTAAAAAATTTCGAGTCCAGAGCTGTAGGTTTGGATCCTATGCTGTCAGCATCCCTCTTTGATATGTTGTCCCCCAATATGGTCGGCAGAAACCTATGGGTGAGCAGCCCTTCATCTGGCAGGGCAAAATCCTCAGTGGACTGCATATTATCTATGGTGCTGAGTCTTTCTGTGGCTGCTGAAGAAAACCTGTCCCTTTGCAGAGGGCAGGTGGCTGTGTAATGAGCATGATCCTGATTCAAATCCTTGCTGAGCCCTCACTTGTAAACCAAGTGGAATCCATTCATTGCAAATGGATAGACAATTTTAATTTTAAAGCCTGCATTTATGTGTTACAGGTCAAAATTACTGCTACCAACAGCCAGGTGTAGGAGTCCCTCATTTGGCACCTTCCTCTAGCATAATTCAGTAGATGCAAAAATATCAAATAAATCCCAGACTGAAGACTTCTTTTAATCCAAAGAAGCTATTTATTCCCATGAAATACAGGAATTAAAATTCATTTTAACCTCAGGACAGAAGGAAGGATCGAAGTCATGAGACATGGGAGCTTTCTGAAGGTTCCAAGGAAAATCTGCCTTGGAAATCAAGAAGGATTCGCTGGGAAGATGCCAAGTCACAGGTAAAAAGAAAGCCCTCAGGGTCATGAGACGTGCGGCATTTGCGAAGCGAAACACGGGTCTTCTGAGACTGCCCTGCGCTGTCGCCAGAGCACAGGCTCACTGCACTTGGAAGGAGATGCATGGCATAAAATCTGTATTTGCTTGCCTTGGAAACCAGACACAAGTGCTCTAAAACAGCCCAGCCAGCCTCACTGTGCAGGATGCACACTTTGGAACAGCAAAACCAGCCATAGCCTATAATGTGTTTTGCGAGACAGCTAAGCATGAGTACATAAACGTCACCAAAGGGGCAGTGGCAGATACGTGCTATAGTTGCACAAAGACAGTACTGGGAAACGTGCAAGCAGTAAAGCCATCAAGGCAGAGCACAGGAGGCAGAGCAGGCAGGAGACATCTGGTAGATCCAGAACAACCCCACAGAACAAGCAAGAAAGGTGCCTGGTGAAACCAGAGCAGCTCCCGGGCCCAAAAGTAAAGTGGACTATGCCAGAAGCACCAGAAATTTTCTCTTTGTGGCAGGGCTGAAAATCATGCAAACAGTAACAGTGAGCAAGGGAGAACAAGGATGAAAGAAGTTGCCCACTTTGGAGCCCCCTTCCCTCATGAGAGGTTGCAGCCATCAGTGCTAACCATGTGGCTTCAGCTCCCAGACACTGAATACCCCGAACTAAAGAAGGCTTAGATTGCTAAGGACTAATTGTTTGAATATGCAAAGACAATGACTGATGACAGAATGAGGATTACAGGACCTGTGAGGTTGGAAAGGGCCTCTGGAGATCATGTAGTCCCAGCCCGCAGCATGTTGCTCAGGGGCGTAGTCATGTGGAGTTTGAATATCTCCAAGGATGGAGACTCTGCAACCTCTCTTGGCAACCTGTTCTGCTGCCTGACCACCCTCGCCTTAAAAAAAAGAAGCTTTTTCTTATGTATACTGCTCAGTGGGCAGACCAGAGCCATCCACTCCATCAGGTGTTCATACACACAGACAGACTCGGCTGGACCCGCTCCAGTGTGTCCATGTCTTGTACTGGGGAGCCCAGAAATGGGCACAGCACTGCAGATGTGACAATGGTTAAGAATGAGCCATTGGCAACAGTTATGATTAATGAATGTCAGCCTAGCAGTGTGTTGTTTTGAAACCAGCCTGATTTATCAGTCTTAAACACTCGCACACCACAGTGAGCCCTCAGTTCCCCCTCTATGTATATATGCTGTAAGTTGTGACAACACTTAAGCCTCAAACCCTTGGTGAGTTAGGCTGTCATTATTACCAGTGCCTCACAAAAAGCCAAGGCGGTGCGGCGCAGGGAGCCAGCTGAGGCAGGAGTCCAGCATCCAGCTCCTTCTGCACCAGCCCATCACGGAACAAAGAGACTCATTAAATGTACTGATCTGGAGTTGATAAAATGACCCCAGCTCATATTCAGGTTATGAATGGCATTTTTTTTTTAGTTCACAGGCCTGCAAGAGCTAACAGGCCTTGTTTAACTGTCAAAGAGCTCATTTTGCCTGCAGCGCAGACCTTAATGCCAACCATTACCTCATCTAAATTCAGGGAATACATGTTCCTGACACTCCCCTCTGCATCAGTATCAAGGCTGATGATTCAAAGGAAAATAAAACTACTACTACTCCTAAGAAGCAAGCTGTAAGGCAGACAGAAATCCTTCCATTTCTGCCTTCAATCAAATGCATCTACTCTGATGTTTGCCAGAGCAAGCTACTGAATTTGCTCCTATCTGTTCTGCTCTCAGACAGACGTGGCACCGAAAACCAGTAAAGCTCTGCCCAGCTTTACAACCACAGATCGAATCCAGAGCGTGCCAAGTGTGACATGTGCTAAATGCAACACAAGGAAATGCTGCTGAAGAGCCACCTACGCTGCATCCCTCCTTCCTGCACGGGCCAGCCTGGGCTCCAAAGTTACCAAAGGCCAGGGCTCACCAGCAGCAATGTGAGGGCAAACAAACAGCACTAGAGGAAGGGAATGCTTGGAGTTGGGATTTTTTTTTTGTGTGTTTTTTTTTTTTTTTCTTTTAAGCAAATGATGCTATTTATGAAATCCTCTGATGGCCAAGCTGATGTGTCTGCTGCAGAGTCTCAGTTACCACTGGGCAGAGAAGCAAGATGACTGCAGTGTTTTCTCCTCAATGCATTCAACCACTCTGGGTTCTGCAATTATGGCAATCAGAGCAGCTAGAGCAAGAAGGGGTCTGCTCGGCTCGTCAGCCATCATTCCTGCAAGACCAGGGTAAGGCCTCCCGACAACAGGGGTATAAATAGATACTTCACTCGATCCTGACCAAAAGGTCAAGAGAAAAGGCCATCTAATACCCACACTGTTCATGCCAAATTATTCCAGCCACTCAGGACCCACGATGGCCTTTCAAGCAGATTTTAAAAATTAAAAAACCCAAACATTACCAGGCATAAAAAGACTGAAATCCTGGTTACCACAGTCCACTGGAGTTGAAGTCCGCATCTGAGTTCTGGGTATTACAGAGGAAATTTTAAGTTTTGGCAAAGGTAACCCATGTTCTAGCAGCTCCCTGGAGGCTGCCTGGAAAGGGGCCGCTCCACTCCACCTTCCCCACCCAACGATGGGAGGGAGGACAACACAATGCTTGTTATGAAAACCAATCCCAACTTTGAATTTGTTTTGCAAATTCAGTAATCTGAGACAAATGCTAACATGTGGGGTTTTTTGAAGCACAGAGCCCATATTGTTGCCGCTAGCTCAGGAAGTCCTTGACCTACTCTGCTGGGTGTGGGGAGGGCCACGGGGGATTGCCCTGTGCTTGCCCTGTTCCTGTGCTTAACTGCTATGTGCAACTGCTGGAGAGAGGACATCGGGCCATGGGAGCCTTTGACAGCCTCCCTACAGCTGGCCTTGCTGCTAAGAAGCTCCAATTACACTTTGCACAGCAGTATGTACACACCAAACAAGACTGCACCTACTGCATTCCTCCTTTGTCACCTTCTAAGTAAAAACATAAATAAATTGCATATTCTCACCCTTCTCCAGGGTGCTGTGGAGGGCACCTGCTGCCCTGACCGAGCTTGCAGCATCTTTGGGCGCCTGCTCAAAACCAGACCCAAACCAAATTTCTCCCTTACCTCTGCCAGCCTTGTGCCAGATGGGAAATGGACCCTGATTTCCGAGGCACAGAAAACAGACTGAAAAGGGTATCAGCATTAGTACACTCGTGTTGCAATAGAAAATGAGCGAAGAGACGTACCCTGCCCCTGCCATGCATCATCTGCGGGGAGGAAAGTCGAGCTGGCGTGCCAACAGCATCTGAAAGGGCTGTCCTCAGACTTACTCTTCATGTTATCTGCATACAGGAAAAGCATATTTTTTAAACTAAAAACAAAAAAAAAAAAAACCACCACAAAACCTAGAAGATAATCACAGAGGTATATTCACATTATTAAAACCAATTAATCATGCCTTTATCTGCTTGCTATGTCATGATGTCTGGACGTTATGTAATTTAAGCCACACAATCTATGCCACTCATCACAGCGGATTTATTAACAAAGGCTGGATGAGGACACTACACACACAAGTTATTACAAACAACCCACTCAGGAGTGGCTACACTAACGATATTCAGAGATGTAAACTTCCAACACATCTCTGTTGGAGATGTAAGAAGGGAGCTACAGCTCCTCCAGAACAAAAGCTGCATCCAGTGTATCCAGCTCCAGCTCCTACTGACTACAGTGAGAAAGCTTCTGCTTATTCTAACAGAAATCCATAATTACCAAATTAATTACTCTGAGAAAGAGCACAGATGAGAAAGAGATGCTGGAAGAAAAAGAAGAGTTAAAGTTTTTCTGATTATTATTTTCAACAACTAAATAAACCAGTAGGATTCACAAGCCTCTCTGAACAACTTCCCTTAGCCCCTTTCTAAGGCCTGGACATAACAGACTAGTGTTTTCTCCATTTCTTTCATACACACAAGGGTTTTTTTTTTCATATCTCTGATTTTTCCTTTCTTCCTTTCACCTAAAGAGCTCCTTCATTTATGCAGTTTTGCTATCTATCAGCTAGATTTTTTGCTGTGTAAATGCAGATGTTAACAAATATTTCTCCCTGTTGAGTACTTGTACATTAGGAATTGCTTCAGTCCACTGACACAGTGTTGGAAAACCCATGATAAAATATGGCATGTATTATATTGACTACCATGTTTGGCTTTAGAAGCGAATTTCACCATTCTGGCTTACACCACACGTGATATTTTGTCCGTGTCTGTCTATCTATATGTGTCTATGCTTGCCTTTAGCATCTCTAAAATATTAAAGACCCAATTTTGCATTCATCAGCCAGTTGGATCTCCAGACCAATTTGAGTTTCTGGTAGGCAGACAGTGTATGAAGCAGGAGCACTCAGAGCCAGGCAGTGAGAAGGACTGACAGTTGCAAAGCGAAAGCCAGAAACGAGGCTCAAAATTGATGCAAAACCAGAAGATGTTCCATACTTCTCAAGGCTGTGCATGGAGAGGGTCAAGCTGAAAATCCCTTGCTGTGCTGGAGAGGAAACTGCTGGCTAGGTAGCCTCTAACAGGGCCTCTGCAGCCTGGGCGTTTGCTCCCTCTCTTGGTCTGAAATTCTCTGAATTTGTTGGCCATCAGAACACAACAGAAACTTTGTGTGTGAGTAAACCTAACAGAGAAAGAATTTGCTGGGGAGGCAATATTTTTTTTTATTTATTCCAAGATGAGATATGAGTTTGGAAAGTGCTCAGTAAAACGTTCTGGTGTCACTCCTTAAAACGCTGATAGCGCTGGGCTGCAGATGCGAGTAAGATCTACAGGGGAGAGTGACTAATGAAAATGACAGTGGCTCTGAGGGAAAAGACCCATATGTATGCAATGAGAGAACTTTTAAGCCGAGCATCTAAGAAAGCGATAGAATTCGGATAGAAGTCCAAAGAGAGACCACTCACCTAACTCCCTCGACAGCTCTGATAACGTCCCAAAAGTCACACCACAGGATTTTACTTCTGCAATATCCCATGTTCCTGCATTTAAAAAGCAAACAGTAACCCAAAATGCGATGTCACATTTGTAGCTGGCAACTGCAGTTTCTACCTGACACTTCCAGTCTCATTACAGCCCTTCCATGTTCTCTCCATCCCAAACCTGCAGCCACTGCTGTTACTGGAGAAGAATCAAGCAAGGAGAAATTATCTTCTATGGACAGAGAGAGTCCAGCCCAATCACCATGTATACCTTCTCAGCCCTTCAAACTGCATGTCACATCAGCATGGCACTTCTCTGGACTTAATCAAATTCCTTACTCATCTGAACTGATGTCCCCTTTATGCACAACTCACAGAAGTTGTCATCATGTATCAGCTTAGAATTTGGCCTTTTGAAAGCATTAGAGTAAAAAATGGTACTCAAGTCCTCCCCTCATCCACTCTATACTTTGCAAACAAAGCACTCAGGCAGAGGGCAACCTAAGACCATTTTCTGAATCACCAGAGTACTGGATTAATCTGCTGAAGGTGAGTCATCATATGGCCTTATGTACTAATCAATCCAGCCATCAAGCTCAATTAATCAGTGAGACTGTAATGAAAATCAAATGCTTTCGAAAATTAACCAAAAGCAGTATTAATCACTTTTAACTTTTAACTCATAACTCTCTTGCCCCACCAAGAAGTCAGGAAGAGAGATATAAAGGTCCAATTAGTACCTAGTTATTAATTATTGGTATTGCTGTAGAATCTACACTATCACCCGCAGTAGAAATACAACGGGAGACATAACTTTGCCATAAAAATTAAACCATGATGGAAACGAAAAGTCATCAAGTACCAGTGAGAGAGCTGATACCAGCATCTCCTAATCTTCAGCCTAATGGCCTGGCAGTTCATCCCTTCACTGCTTCAGAGGTGTCTGAGGTTTTAGACACAGTTTCCCACCTCCAGCTTATGTTACACAGAGAATGTCCAACAGCACAACTGAGACCCAAAGTAGCTCTAAGTGACCTTGTTTGGACACCAATAAGGAGTGAAGCTGGGGAAACTGTGTAGGTACAGCACAGGACTGCCATGAACAGACTGTTTCCAACTGTCAAATACCCAAACTGATTTAGGAACACCTTGCCTCACACTGCTTGGAAACGCACAGATATACCCTGAAGCCTAACTCTGACCATTTGTGAGCATCCTCAAAAGCAAAGGCTTTGGTTCCTTTGCAAACACTAAATAAATACCTGTGGGCAGAAAACAACTTGCACCCAACAGGTAATCTGGAACACAGAAGAAATTCCTGCCATAAAGACCTGTCTTTTCACATTGCTGGAAAATAAACGGCAGCTGGTAGGGTTCAAAGGGGTGGACACCACTGCGTGTGTGCAGGACGAATGTCCGTGGGGCTGTGCTCTGATGGATGCAGTAATTCATGAAGCTTTCCCTCTGCAGTGCTTGAACATCCACACTCACCTACGTTGGAGAAAACATCCTCTTCTGACCGGGAGGGTGCCAACTCTTCCCGTATGGCTCCTGAGGCCTTCAGCCTGGTCCCACACTCTGTCTTGGCAACAAAAGCACCTTTCCCACTGCCACTGGTGTCCTCTGTGAGCGGCCACGCTGCTCCCTTCTCATCCCAGTCAAAGGCTGGCTCAACCACCAAGCTACCCAGGGATGCTCTGCTGGGGTCTTCTCGGGAATAAACATTATCACAGGGTCATCATTATTTTTAATTACAATGAAGAGTTTGTACAGGGGAAACAATAGAGCAAAGCCTCATCTAAACCCATCAGAGGTACTGGCTATATTCCAGTTGAAATTATTTAGATACAATGACAGTAAAGCAGAGCCCCTGTGATGGGACACTGAAGCAGCAAATGTGAAGGCCATGTGAGAAGGATGGCACCACACAGTCCAGCAATGAGTCCCACAGGAGCTGACACCGCACTGCAGAGGCCTTGGGCATCCTTCCCTGACTGCAAGGGTGGCTCAAGGCCTCCAGAGTCCAGCTGGGGACCCAGAGCAGCAAAGGGAGAGAAAGAGGACAGCAGGACCTCCAAGGAAAAAGAAAGCAAACCTCTTGGATGTTGGTAGTTCAAGGCTGCTAGAGAAATCAGTGCTGGGCATATGGATATTATAAATAATGACAATTATTTTCAACATCTGTTGTTCCAAAGGACTCCCAAAGCACTTTAAGACTCCATTTTCCTGTGACTGGTGGGGAGGGGACCACTGCTGGCATCAACCCCACCTTCACACACCTTGATGCTGCTGCTGCTTCTGTTTCTTCCCTGCCTAGGAAATCAGCACTCAACAGGGTTAGGGCTTCTTCCTGGAAGAGCACATTTCACTGCTCTTTAAGTGTCTGTACTAAACAGGATCAACCACGATCACCTAGTTGAGCCTCCTGCACAACACAGGCTCCAGGATTGCATCAAGGACTTTTGGTGGTTCAACTATGCCTTATTCTGCTGAGCTCCCTTGCCCAGGGCAAGCAAAGCACTTAACGCCTGCATAGGCTTAGTGTTAAACCACGCGTGGTTAACCTTCTGCACATGCAGCTGGCACCACTGATGCCAACAGGCCAACTTACATGAATAAAGCCAAATGTGAAGCCACTGGAGAGTAAGTAGAGACCTCAGCACCCTTAAAGACTGTGATGCAGATATTTAATTATTGATTTGTAGAATCCAAACAATAGAGAAACTGGTCCCAAAATGTCTACCTATTTTTAGATCAAAATTTATTCTTTGCTTACCCCGATCTTCAATTTCAGTAGAGCACCCAAGAGCACTTTAAGATAGTGTTATTGCAGACAGTGCACAAATACCCACATTCATACAGCTGTGTCTCCCAATTCCAAACTTCCATCTTAGCTTTTAAATTACTCAAATATATTAAACTTTCAGGTTTGTCTATTGTATTAATAACTTTATCACAGATAATTAAAACATTTACAAATGCTTTAATTCCATGACCTGTTTTCAAGCAGCGGTTATAATAATATAATTAGTAGAAATGTATATAGGCATAAGTGCATGGCAGACATTCTGAAATCCCTAGAGGAAAAATGTGGAGTGAGCACAAAGCATTGTTTCATTTCATCTCATTAGGATAAGAGTATATCCCTCCCTTTTAGCTGTTTACTCTGGGCAGGCCTGGATTAAAGAACCTGTTTGGAACAGAGCAAATTACACAGGTTTTTATACATCCATTATTAGAAAACTTCTGTCAAGTCACGCAAAAGTAACTAATCCACATTACACTGAAACTTTAGCAGATCTCAGATCTAATGCACACTTGCTTTCCAAGTCCTATGGGTAATGCTATGTGTTTTAATGAAAGCCTGGAGTAAAAAGCAAGCTCCCAAGTAAGACCTCCCAAAGCTGTCTTTTCCTGAGTAAACAGCCTGAGAAAGTGCAAAGATTTTGCTGCTGAATGACAAATAGAGCCAAGAGAAAGATGCTGGGAAGTGAGCAGGGGTGACAAGCCCAGCCAGGTCAGGTGTGTAAGTTGAGCCTATACATTTACCTTTTTGTTTCAGCCTTTCCTTCCTTAAGTGTCTCTTTTCTCGGCTGCTGATCTTGGTCTGCCAAACTCCTACAACACAGAGCAAAGTTAAGTTTTTAAGCTAACGAGAAACTTCCTTTACTGCCTTGATTGCGTAGCACCAAGGTAAATAGCTATCTGATTGTCTCTGTAAAAAACTGGCTGCAAAAGTAGCATCGGGGCAGGGAGTGCTGTCCCGGTCTTGGGCAGCATCTCCCCCGTGTGCAGCCTTTGCTGTCTCTGCAGAAACTTGTGACATAAGAAATCCCCATCACAAACCTGTCTGTCTTGTGTCCTGGCTCATGCAATGGCACATATTCTTCTGTTCCTTGTGCCAGCCTCATGTGACACCCCGTTCCCTCAGGGGAGATGTCACAACAGAGTATCAACTGCCTTGTACATCTGACAGGGGAAAGAATCACAGAACTATAGAATGGTTTAGGTTGGAAGTGACCACAAAGATCATCTCATTCCAACCCCCCTGCCATGGGCAGGGACACCTCCCACCAGACCAGGTTGCTCAAAGCCCCATCCAGCCTGGCCTGGAACACTGCCAGGGAGGGGGCAGCCACAGCTTCTCTGGGCAACCTGGGCCAGTGTCTCACCACCCTCACAGTCAAGAATTTCTTCCTAATATCTGATCTAAATCTACCCTCTTCCAGTTTAAAGCCATTACCCCTTGTCCTATCACTACACACTTTTGTAAAAAGTCCCTCCCCAGTTTTCTTGTAGACCCCTTCAGGTACTGGAAGGTCCTATAAGGTCTCCCCGGAGCCTTTTCTTCTCCAGGCTGAACAAACCCAACTCCCTCAGCCTGTCCTCATAGCAGAGGTGCTCCAGCCCTCTGATCATCTTCATGGCCTCCTTGGGACCCGCTCTAATAGCTCAACATCCTTCTCGTGTCAGGGGCTTTAGAGCTGAACACAGTACTCCAGGTGGGGTATCATGAGAGCAGACTAGAGGGGGAGAATCACTTCCTTCAACCTGCTGGCCACGCTTCTTTTGATGCAGCCCAGGATACGGTTGGTCTTCTGGGCTGTGAGCACACACTGCCAGCTCATGTTGAGCTTTTCATCAACCAACACCCCCAAGTCCTTCTCCTCAGGACTGCTCTCAAGCCAGAAGAAGTTCATGAGAACCTTAACCATCAAACAAGGTTTCAATTTACTGGATTTCTCTAGCCCCGAACATACCCCATGACTTGTTCTGCGATGTGGAGACCTTCTGCCATGCAGTTGATTTCCACATGCTTTCATTCACACTGATGGGGCCACATTCTGCCTCCATCCATGCTCTCCGTGACCCAAGAAGTCAGGGGAGGGACTGGCACACATGGTTTATAAAGAAAAAAACATAGTCCCTGGATTTCACTTGAGACAAACATCTTCTTTCTCTGAACCATCCCTGAATAATGCATGAACCAGTTCAGCTGGCTCATTCATTCAAAAAACTAAACATCTGTTTGAAGAAAGCCTCTGCTGTTTGCCATCTCTTCCAGCAGCCTTGCAGGCACTCTGCTCCTGACACATGTCCCTGCAGCAAGGACTCCAGTCCAACAGCAGTGAGGGCTGCTCTTTCTCTCACCACCACGCTAATCACATTATAATCTTTTAAGCCCAGAAAAGCTTAGAATTTGTTGTTTTAAATAGGACCCTTGGTGGAGGGAAGCAGAGAGGGGCTTATGGGATGCAATGTATGGTCCAGTGCAATTATAGCTGCCTGAGCCTTGCTACCCTCTGCCAGATTTCTCTGTAGATTTTCTTGTACCCCAGTGCCTTTACCAGCCTCAACCATGGGCACAACAAAATGCTGCCTGGGCAGACCACAGCTTCAGCTGTGTATCAGCATGGCAGAGACCACAGGATTAGAGTGAGAGCATGAAGACAGGACCCTGCTACCCGATGGACCTCTGGCCTCTTCAGAGATGCTTCATCATCCACAGATTTGCCACCTGTGGTAAGGACCGGAGAAGTGTGGCAGGGAAGTACATGGTCCCTGTCCACATAGTTATACATAATAAGGAGCAGGTGATTAGAAATAGCTCTCAAATTGGCAATTTTACCTGATACCACAGAACACTAGAATAGAAGAGAAGACCTCCCTTTCATCCATACTATTTGCTGGTAATATAAATCAGATAACAGAAGAAACAGATCTTTTGTTACCTTCATCCTCTTGCAGTTTGTCTTTTTCCACAGAAACATCTTTTGGCACCTCCTTGTCTGAGCCCTGGACTTTCCTCTTCTTCTTAGGCTACAGGAGACACATGGCAGAAAGATAAAACAGGCATTTGTTACATTTCATCACGAAGAAAAAAAAAGAACAAGGACAATAGTTTTGAAATAGGGACCACACGGTGGTACTCAGAGAGAGCAGCAGGTCACTGGAGTCTTTAGGTGGGTGCAGAAGCCTTCCTGAGCAGATTTTATTGCAAACTCCAAACCAATGAAGGTTATAGCTTTTGGCCCACAAAATTTGACTTATCTGCTAGGTTAGGAAGCTCACATTTTAATTCAGGGACCTGCTCTATAGTAAGATTTGCACTCATCATTCCTAAGTCTATAAAGGAGGAAAACCTGAAATTATTTACCCCTTTTGCAATCAATCAGCAACACTGAAATCAAGAGTTAGGACTCTGCCTATGCTTAACCAAAAAAACCCCTATGGAACAGTGAGTTGTTAATGAAGGTATCTGAAGTTTATGCTAATCCAAAAGGGTATAGCAGTGACCGAGGCCATTTTCATATGGCGTGATGAAACAGTAGAGCAAACTTTAATCCTTCGATTTCAAATGTTTTAGTTTTAACACAGCACTTCTTGACTTTTCCAAGGCGGGATAGCTCTGCCAGGACCATGCTTCCTGCCCAGGCTGGGGGGCTGCTTCTCACTTGGAAGTGGTTGTAGAGCACAGATGCTTTCCTCCACACCAGTACAAGTGCTCCATGCCCAGGATAAGTGCTCCACGCTCTCTTGCCCAAACCCAAGGAAATGTTCCATGTCAGAGCTGGAACTGAAGTACAGGAGATCCCAGCTCCCACTTCTGGACTTGGACCACTGTGGTGGCAGTGACAAGCACCACAGTGAGACTGTGCCAGAGAGTTACTCAGTCTTATGTTCTAAGTCATCTCTTAAGTGCTCCAACAATAGGAACAATGGATTCTCTTTAAAAAGGACTATCAAATAAGGAACATTTTTTAAACAAGTGTGTCTTGAAAGATAATAGTAACAAATTCTTACTGGTACCTTCAGGAGCTTTTTCTCTCTGGTGTTGCCTGATGTTATAAGCTGGCCATTCATAGGAATCTAGAAAATGGACAATAAAAAATGCATTATGGAATATATATATGCATGCAATTATTTTAATACATTTCCATAATACATATGATAGGCTGAAAGACATAGCTAAATAAACCCCAGTACAAATCTGGGCTAGAATTTGTGGCCTTGTTCCAATTTGAGTTAATTTATTCCAAATTAATTAGTGTTAGCTAAGCCTTTATGAATGTAAATCCAAAAATTCCACATAGATTTATTCCAAAGCAGACATATTTGTGGTTTATCCTAAGATTTGTCTAGGTTCAAAGTTGTTTTTCAAATAGGGTAAGCCTGTCTTTAAAAAGCAGCATAGATAGGAGAAGGCTTATTTTAATTCATGTTTACTAGTTGGGGTGGACCTTATGTTCCCCCTCAAGTGTATCTGACCAACTGAAAGAATAGCTTTCATCCTACCTACATCCTGTAAAGTAACCCATGAGAGTTTAGGGACTATTCAAATTACAGTTCGATTAATGTCTCGCCTGTCTCAGAATTCCTTAGCAGTTGCCAGCCTTCAGCTTCAGGGGTGGGAGGGTGTAAATCTGCATTGAGACAGCAAGGGCTGTGCCCCCAAGGGCCCCTGCGCACTACATAGAGGCAGCAGCATCCGAGAGAAGGCAGCTCCCCCTTCTACACGTGCCTGACATGCACAGGAACATGTGGAATTCATGGCACTGCTCTCCCTTGCCCGAGTTGTCCTCCTTGTGCAATGCAAACCCTGGTCAATGCTGCCCAGGTTTCTGTCAGTCCCATCAGAACTGCTGAGCTGCTGGTGGGCTGCTGAGCTGAACCCAAAGCTCGCAGCGGGCAGCCTGACCCAGGATGTCACCACTGTCCCTGACCCATCCTCCACCTCTGCCTGGAGCAAGGGGTGACAGCAAGCCAGGGTGATGCCTGGCAGGTGAAGGCAGCCCTGCAGGGAGCAAAACCCCTGTCTGCAGCCTAGAGCTGTCCCCTCTACATCAGGAGACAGCAGGCACCCTCTCACAACCTGGTGACGATGGGGCTTCAGTTGCCTGCAGTCCTCTTGGGGAAGGGAAGCCTGCTGATGCTTTCCACTTCCTCCCCACCCTCACAAGTCATCTCTGTCCCCAGAGACACTATGGCAGAGTTAAACACATACACGCTGAAAGACAAACCCTGTTGTGATTCAGCTGCCGAGGAGCGGTACCCGCTCTGCACCGTCACAGATGCCGCTGTGGGGCTGAAGAACAGCACATGTAACTAATGAAAAAGAAAGATAGTAATCGGCATGCTCCATAAAACACTGTGTGGTAAATCAGGAAATCTAAAATCTGGGGGGTTTTAATTAAAAAAAGAAAAGGCTTATTGGGTGGCCGCATCCCTCTGGGCGACGGGGACACCACCCCAGACATGAGAGGCAAAGACTCGGAGCCACCTTGCGACAGACGAGGTTACAGCTCTCATACAGCCACGCAGGGACATAAGGAAACTCTTTTCCACAGAGCAGCAAGTGTTTTGAAGCAGCTTTTTCCAAGAGATGAACCAGAAT
Organism: Podargus strigoides; assembly: GCA_028020825.1. Lineage (NCBI taxonomy): Eukaryota > Metazoa > Chordata > Aves > Caprimulgiformes > Podargidae > Podargus > Podargus strigoides. Next base: position 10,514,926 of record CM051619.1, on the reverse strand, counting down.
TCTTTCTTGGACACCAAAAAAATAATCTCTGCTGATGTTTGCAATGATTAGTTAGCAGCAAATAAAACCCTGTGGGTGACTGCCCACACCTAATCCCCACCAAACCCAGCGGGGCTCAGTCCTTCAGCCTGTTAATGCTTCATTCTTTGGTATTTTGGAGATTTTAGAGCCATTTTTCAGAAGTTTTAGAAAAGTCTGATTTGAAATGCATGTTAAAGACAGCACAATAGGTGCCTGCCTGCTGGTAAGCGCTTCTTCCCTGGAGGTGCTTGCCTGGAAACTCAGACTAGTTTGAGGTGGACAAGGGTGTAGCATCGACCTTGCAGGCTAGAGTTCAACTGACCCACAGCAATTATTAGGAGAGGGAGACCCAAAATTGCAGATTTTGCAACATACTACTCTGAACACACAGAAAACACCAGTTCTGGGTCTTCCAGTAAAATATCACAGTAACAGGAGCCAAAATCTCTGCTTGATTACAACAGTAATTCCACCAGCTTCAAATTATAAGATTAAACAAAGTGGTCCACATCTCTTTCATCTCCCTTAGCTGTCAATTGTAAACAATATAATTATTTACAATTACATTCTTCTGAATGTTCACTAGCAACATAATGACTTCTGTGTTAAAACCCAGCAACGTTTTGTAATAGTTAGCAAGTCCATCTTTGTTTTTTCCCACAGACAGTCACCTCTTCTGAGACTCTCAGGCTCATTTACTAGAGGCACTCCATAAACCCCACCATAAACCAGACCATTTTCCATATCCTGCTCTGCTCCCAGAAAAAATCCCACTCTGCCAGCAGCAGGGAGGGAAACAGGCTCTCACATAGGATGGGAGACATCATAAAACACAAAATCAGGGGAATTTTGGTGAAAATTTGAACCACTTTGATGGTCACCTGGCAGTGCTGGGGTAATGGTTGGACTTGATGATTTTAGAGGTCTTTTCCAACCAAGGTTGTTCTATGATTCTATGATTTGGAAAAATCTTGAGTTTGAACTATTCTTTCTTTCTCAGCATAGTCTCCTGTCCAATTAATTGTGTGAAAATACAAATAGATCATGTCATGGTAAACAACAATTCCCATGCAATATAAAATGTTTGGACGAAGTGTGACTTCCCACTCTAGGACACAGGACTTCAGGAAAACTGAATTTTATGGGATGAATACACTAAGGGGTGATTGGGGGAAGCCACACAACATGTAAGTTCAGTATTCCTTTCCAACCAACAAACCCTGGTGGCTTCTCAGCTCTCATTACAAACTCTTCACTGTTTTCTAAAGGCTTTGCAAATGGACCTCCCAAATCAAGGCACTTTCAGCAGGACTGCCACCATCGCAACAGAAACAGCAGCGCCAACTTATGTGTTACAGAGCAGGGTGAGTTACAAAGGAGGATGCTTTTCTGCTGTCTTCCAGACACACACAGAGGATAAGAGACATCCCACCTCCTGTTAATCTCTCTTTATATCAAGGTGCTCCTGCAAGCATAAGGGAGATGAGGAGGTGTCAAGATTAAGGACATGCAACTGTTTTCCTCCCCCAGGCTGCCATAAGTGAGCACAGCCCAAGGCTTTACAGAGCCCTCACAGAGGCAGGGAAAACTCCAGAGAGAAATGTTGAGTGCAACAGAGAGTTAGGGGAGATGCAAACTATATTGCCTCTGGCAGACTTGTCTCAGCGGAGGCAGGATCATGTTCCTGGACCTTCTCTACGTATAAATGACAGCATGCAAGAAGCTGGAAAAATTACAGCACTTTTTGTTTTAATGCTTTGCCCATCTGACTGCTGTATACTTTTACCAGATGAGCACAATATTTCCTACTTAAATGGTATTTCATCTGCTAGATAAACATCCCCTTCTCTCTCCATTACTGACTAAGAGGTTAAAAATATACTCTTGACAGTAATTTACTATATCCCAGGGGTCCTCATGCTGACTTCAGCTCTAAATACCCACCTGGGACTCCTGAACCTTGCTGCATCCTTCCTGATGAGCAGCTGAGTGCAAGGAAAATACCAAACCTGACCACTGACTGATGTTCACCATATAGCCCACCACTCTAGTGATGCTCTTCTTTCAAACCTGATGTATCTGTTGCTTCTCCACCATCCTTCAGGAACAGCAGCAACTCCCTTTCTTTCATCACCAATTATTTTTACCAAGTTCACCTTCCTTTTAGTGAAAAGGTATTGTTCTAGTCTGGCCTTTTGTATTAAATCCTGCCTTTATCCAGCCCCTTTTCAGACAGTAAGCCGGGGGGATGGCTGAAGAACCCCACTCTACCCTATTCTTCCCTTCCCAAGCCCTTAAAATATGGGATTAGTCATGCCTCTTTATCATGCCGTTTGGCCATTCTGAAAGGGAGAAAGGAATTTTCATGATTTTATTGCATTTAAACTAATGGACTCATTAAAGAGAAATGAATTTTGTCAGGGTAATTTTTTTTCGTAATGAAAAAGATAGTTTTGTACAGGGAGAACTCATCTAAACCCACCATATTAAGTGGCTGTATAAAGTCATCAGTACAGTTCTAAATACATTAAATATATGCAGAGAAACAGAATCAGGACTTTTAGTGGAATCAGACTTAGCATATTAATTTCTACCCACATTCTGTGGAACAATAGAAAGATTATTTTTAGTTCATGGCCATTTGGTTTGTGATCCAGTGGAACAGGATTTCCACCCCACCTCCTGCCTTTTTTTCCTTTTTATGTAACCTAAGGTTATATTTCTGATGATTGCTATGGAACCTTTACACTCTTGAGCTAGCATTTAATTTATTTCATGCTGTTAATACAGTTCTACATAAAGTCACAAAGCAAGAAGGCAAAGTGATATGTCTTCAAATATTAAAAAAATAATGCATTTAATCATGAATATATAAAATATTAAAAAATACTGGCTTTAAGAATTAATATATGAACTGTGTATTTGAAGCCATAAAACTGTACCCCTAGACACTTCCCTTTATGCATTTCAGTAGTTTCATAACACTAGTCATTGCTGTAAAACCAAACACCTTTTTAAGCATCTATCAGGTCAGGAAGTCTGCTTTCAAATCTCAGTGCCACCAACTGGTTACAGGAGTAACGTGAACATGAGCTTCAGGTTTACTAACTGCCCTTTGTCCCACTTGAGGAAGGTGCTTAAAATTGTTTTCCTTAAGAAGGCAGACAAAGGCTTCCCCAGCAGAGGGATTCTAGGACAAAATAAACTCAGTGTAGGAAGCCCAAGGGGAGCTATTATATGCTTCACACATGAGAAATTAAGGAATTCATTTAAGAACATGAATAAAGATTCAGAAAATTGTTTTCAGCTACCACTTTCACAGAACTCAAGTGGATTGGACACTGGAAATTAAAAGAAGCAAAACTCGCCCATTCTGGCAGGGGGTCTATGAACACAAAACCATTTCCAGATTTAAGAAATACTTCAATTAAATTGTTTCCTAGTGCTCATTTCCAGAGCGAAAACTGATTTACTTTTTTTTCCACCTTATGTTACACCACAAGACAAATATGATGGACTAGGGTCAAAAGGCTACACTGATACAGCAAAAGCAATACCAACATGCACTAAATTAAAAAATAGAAGAAAATAAAAAGAAAAAAAAAAGAAGGAAAAAAACACTATAAAAGAACAAAAAGAAAAGGACTTTCTAACCAGGGCTCTAAAGAACCTCCCCAAAATATGATGTGTTTCTACTGAACAGTACACCACTGCTCTCTGCAGCTTTGCAGTAGACCTTCAACAAGCTGAAAAGTGATCAGAAAGTCTTCATCTCTCCCATCATCCTCTGGAAGACCTGGTCTTTGCTCTCTATGCTATGGACTATGAGTCAGATGTTTGCAATACTGCTCGCAGTCCACTGTTTGCTCACTGAAGATGGGTTCTTCTCTCCTGTACATAGAAGCACCCTCAGTAAGTTTGCAGATGACAGCAAGCTGAGTGGGAGTGTTGATCTGCTCGAGGGTAGGGAGGCTCTGCAGAGGGATCTGGACAGGCTGGATCAATGGGCTAAGGCCAACTGTGTGAGTTTTAATAAGGCCAAGTGCCGGGTTCTGCACATTGGCCACAACAACCCCCAGCAGCGCTACAGGATTGGGAAAGAGTGGCTGGAAAGCTGCCAGTCTAAGAGGGACCTGGGGATGTTGACTGATAACTGGCTGAACATGAGCCAGCAGTGTGCCCAGGTCGCCAAGAAGGCCAATGGCATCCTGGCCTGTATCAGAAGCGGTGTGACCAGCAGGAGTAGGGAGGTGATCTTACCACTGTACTCAGCTCTGATGAGGCTGCACCTCAAGTACTGTGTTCAGTTTTGGGCCCCTCACTACAAAAAAGACATTGAAATACTTGAGTGTGTCCAGAGAAGGGCAACGGAGCTGGTGAAGGGTCTGGAGCACAAGTCTTATGAGGAGCAGCTGGGGGAACTGGGGGTGTTCGGTCTGGAGAAGAGGAGGCTGAGGGGAGACCTCATTGCTCTCTGCAGCATTGCTCGCTCTGAAAGGAGAGGGTAGCAAGGTGGGGATGTGTTTCTTTAACCAAATAAGAAGCGATAGATAGGACAAGGGGTAATGGCCTCAAGTTGTGCCAGGGGAGGTTTAGGTTGGACATTAGGAAGAATTTCTTCACAGAACGGGTTGTCAGACACTGGAATGGGCTGCCCAGGGCAGTGGTGGAGTCCCCATCCCTGGAGGTGTTTAAGAGTGTGTTGACACAGTGCTCAGGGATATGGTGTAATCGAGAACTGTCAGTGTTAAGTTGATGGTTGGACTCGATGATCTTCAAAGTCTTTTCCAACTTAGATGATTTTGTGATTTTGTGAAGCACAGGGTAAGCAAAACAGAGCGCTGCTGCGGCCAGCCGACAGCTTGCATTACTCCATCAGCAGACAATGAGCAATCTCCATGACAAATGCGCTGGGAAATAAAGCGGCACACTGAGCTTCATTAATTCTGCATCAGGTTTTCATAAATGGAAGCAGACGTTGGGGCCAGTCTGGTTTTGCCACATGGTCCTGTGCTGATGATGGACTTCAGCCTGGGAAACTTATTTCCCAAACGAATGGGAACCAGGTGAATGGGAAAGGACAAGCCTGCATTTGTCAGAGGAGAAAGGATGGGGTTTAGGCAGAGCACCAGAGAGACAGGAAGGCACCAGCTTCAAAGAAAATTACTCATTCAGTCTTAATAGCTAGAGAAAGGATAACACAATGGCAGTTTCAAGGTGACAATGGGAAGCCACAAAAACATACTGGGTTCATTAGCAAAGGAAATAGTCTATTCATGCTTGGCAGAAGAACATAAAGGAACATCCTTGGGCCATGCCCACTCACAACACTACGCACACATACCTGCAAAGGAGAGGGAAAAAAGAGCAGGATCTTTCTTTGTGATGAATACTGTAAATCATAGAATCATAGAGTGGCTCGGGTTGGAAGGGACCTCAAAGATTACCTCGTTCCAACCCCCCTGCCATGGGCAGGGACACCTCCCACCAGACCAGGTTGCTCAAAGCCCCGTCCAGCCTGGCCTTGAACACTTCCAGGGAGGAGCCACAACTTCCCTGGGCAGCCTGTGCCAGTGTCTCACCACCCTCACAGTCAAGAATTTCTTCTGATGTCTAATCTAAATCTACTCTCTTCCAGTTTAAAACCATTATCCCTCATCCTATCACTACAGGCCCTTGTAAAAAGTCTCTCTCCAGCTTTCTTGTAGGCCCCTTCAGGTTATTATTAATAGCTATTATTGATATGCATTAATACAAAGTTTTCCCTGACAAAATCACTTCAGACAAATGTGTTCCCAGAAATGTATTAACTATGAGAAAGAAGGGTCTGTTGGAAGAGAAAATTACATGGGAAACACTCACAAGGAATAGACAGTTATATGGGAAATATGCAGTGGGAATACATGCAATATTTCCCTTTGTTTAAGACACTTGGCAGAGGAAAGAGGTGGTGCTCCCATCAAATGGATGCTCCAAGAACCTCAGGGAAAAGGATCTAAACCATCAGCACAGAAACATTATTCGTCTTATTCCCAGGGATGAAGCTGCCTGTAGGAGCCCCTTGAGCAATAACAGGTAACAAACACAGGCTGACAAGTAGCAGGAGCCAGAACTGCAGTTGTCGCCATTCATATCCAAAGGCATTTCCAAGCGAAAATTAAAGAAGCAGCCTTAAGATGCTGCTGCCTATGTTACATATTGTCCCCTCGGCCAGACTTCCCAGGATACACACACAGCCATATACAGCAGCCATAAATATGGGGAGCTGACAGGTACCTCCTCAGCTCAGCTGCTCTTATCATCTGAGATGTCAGGGGAAAGACAGAAGAGTTTACCCAGCACGAGTGGATTAAAACCACTGTTGCAAGAAGAGATGAAGAAATCAGTTTCCTGAGATTTGCTATTTAATTAATTAGGGTAAGGGATTAATTACAGCAAGGGATCGTGGCTCCATATTAAGTAGACAATTACCAAACTCCAACACCTTCCAGGACACTTATGAAATCAATTCTCCTCCAAGACAGCTGTATGAAAATAGTTGTGCAATGGTGTTGCAGTAGCATGAAGAGTACTGTATAACCTGGAAAGGTGGGAGAAGGGGTCTATCTGCACACCTCTGGAGCTGAGGGGAACAATCTTTCGTTTTGGTGCTGTTAAGCCATCCCTGCAAAAGGCAAAAAGTATTTCCAGTTTATAAAGACACTTCTGAAAAGCAGAAAGGTTTCTTTTAGGATGTACCAGATAATACTTATTTTGGTAAGTTGCCTAAGGAAGATGATATCACTGCATTTGTGCAAAAAGCCCTTCTCTTGAACTGACCAATCTGCAGAACCCCAAAACTCTGAAGAAACACAAACATCAAAACTCAAAAGCAGTATAGGAACACAGAATAGAATCATTGAATGGTTTGGGTTGGAAGGGACCTTAAAGATCATCACGTTCCAATCCCCATTCAGATCAGTTGGCTTCAGGCAGGTTTTGTTAGCAGTTTCCTAAAAGACTCTTTATTAAGGAAAAGACTATCCTGAAAAAGACTAAACCCTCCAGCACCATCTCTAGAGATATTTTTATGTGTGACAACAGCCAGAATGTAACTTGTTATGTGTGGTGCATAATGTGATCACATTCAAAATGTGCTTGTATGATTGTGTTGAGGCCATGCATACGTTTGAACCAAGTTTGTTCAACAGGCTTATTTCACAAGGGCTGTGAAAGCAATTCAGACTGGGTCTTAGATGCTTGCTCTCAGCTTGCTCTGAGATGAGTAATCACTCCATCCTGCTCCTCTGCTCTATGCAAAGTTAACAAGTAGTGAGATGAAAGGCTTGAAAGCCTCTTTTCTTTACCATGAGGGTGGTGAGACACTGGCCCAGGTTGCCCAGGGAAGTTGTGGCTGCCCCCTCCCTGGAAGTGTTCAAGGCCAGGTTGGATGGGGCTTTGAGCAACCTGGTCTGGTGGGAGGTGCCTCTGCCCATGGCAGTGGGTTGGATTAGATGATCTTTGATCTTCCAACCCAAACCATTCTGCGATTCTTTGAAAGCTGCCTGCCAGCAGCACTGGCATTGGGAGAGACTAACATAGTCCTGCACTGTTGTGTTTTAGTGACTTGGACCTGGGAAGGATTTGGACAGCAGTGGCTGGGAGAGCTGGGCTGGGGTTGGGAGCTGCAGGCTGGAAAGAAGCCCTGCAGAGAGCTGAAAGCACACTGCACCCTCCATCGAAGGCACACAGGGCAGGCACTGACTGCCTATTGCTCTGGGGGATAGGGGTACACAGAGGAAAGATCAGTCCTACACAGCGCAGATCCCCGGGGAAGGCAGGCTCACAGCCCACCCATGGGGCAGCAGCTGGGAATCACTGGCAAACACGCATTCCCAAACTGAAAAAATAATTAACTGCCTAGTTACTTTTAATTAAGATCTCGACTTATCCACCACTCCAGGATATGCAGATGTTTGGCTGCTGGGCTGTATCAACACACCTGAGCACTGGAGGCAATTCGTCTCTTGGCTTCATACCTCAAGAGGCAGCAGAGTGGGGCTCCCACCCTGTAATACCTGCACACCCCAGATTATGGCATTGGTCATGTCAATGGATGGAAGAATTTGTTATTAATAATATCTCTGATGCTGCCTTGGCAGAGATTTTCATATGCAAATCTCGGCATATTAAAGGTGTTCCGCTGTTCTGGCATCCTTGCATCAGCTAAGTGCCAAAGCAGCATGCAGCGTTTTACACTTACATAAGGAGATAAAGTTTTTGCCTCAAGGATATGATGTTCCAAAGACAGAGATAACATGATGGGAAATGACAAGGAGCAGTGGAGAAGGGGGATAGGGAAAAGAAAACAAAAGAGACAAACAGAGAAGAGAAAGGGCAGGGTACTGTCATGGGAGGACAAGTCTGATTTTTTCATTTCAGCATGTAAGATGTTTTCCCTGGGTTATCTTTCCTTAGGATCTTTCAAGTTATTTTTCTTGATCATCCTCTTCTCATCCTCCACCTCCTTAGGCCCCTATTTTGCCTCCTCTGCGCTTACAGAATAATTATGGGGTCTCATGTAGAGGATGATGTTACTCTCAGTAAGAGTCCAGCCCCTAAAGAGTAGGACTCAGCTCAGTGCAGCAAAAGATGAGATTAATGGCAGAAACTGCAGATGACTGTAAACAAATTTATCCCTTCAGTTTATCCCTTCTTCCTCTTCTTTGGTTTCTGTCATTCAGGCCTGTAAGGAACAGCATCTCTGACTAGAAAATATCTATCAAAATCAATGTCTTCAGCTTGAACTAGTAACACCCCCATGGTTACAGCACCAGCACTGTCTCTCACAACAAGGTGGGTGTCCACCCCTTTCTGTCCCACACTGCCTCAAAAAATTGGTGGCTCTGCCAAATTTTAATTCATTCTGCAGCCAAGTCAAATTACCTAGTATTGATGATTAAAAAAATATAGTAAAATTGTTACCGAAATACCTCTTCATCCCTTGGCACAGGCAGTTCTGTTTGGATTGGTTTTTGATGTAATTGTTCTTTACTACTTCAGGGATACCTATGTTGTTGGGCCAAGATGCTGTTCTCACTGATGAAAGGCCAAATAGAATAGCCTATTAAAATATAACTATAATACAACTAAAAGTTAGAACTTCCATGACAAAGTAATAAACCCCTGAAAACTAGTGTAGTGGTGGAAAGCCTGACACAACTGTGTTCATGGAGAACAAACCCACTTATTTTATAGCCCACCTAAAAAACCCCACCACAGTGAAACTGTTTTCTGTAATTTCTGCTGAGATTTTCTGCTGCAGACAGTTTACAGCAATTCAGCGCGACACAACCATGATCGTGTCATATGGAAACTTCACTGCAGTGCATCACATCAAAGTCACAACATATATTCAAGCAGGTGGCCATGGACATCAGCTCACAGCGACTATCACATATTCATGCAATAATAACGGAATGGAATGGAATGGAATAGAAATAGAAATAGAAAAGAATAGAATAGCCTTGGTTGGAAAAAGCCCTCTAAGATCATAAAGTCCAACCGTTAATCTAACACTGCCAATTCACCACTAACCTTTGATTTTGAGTAAATATACACCATTAGCACACTGTATTTACACCATAGCAGAGTTACTATACTTGGGTTCTCCTTCTTAGTATAATGGACATTACATTAACTGGAGTTTTCATAATTCCCTGCAAACAGGATCAAGCCCATATGGAGTAAAGCCCAATACTAGCAGTCCCAGACCAGGAGCTGTAGCAGCCTGCTGCCTTGCACTGTAACTCAGAGAGGGGCTTCATCACAGAATCACCCAGGTTGGAAAAGACCTTGAAGATCATCTAGTCCAACCATCAACCTAACACTGACAGTCCTCAACTACACCATATCCCTGAGCACTGTGTCAACCCGACTCTTAAACACCTCCAGGGATGGGGACTCCACCACCACAGGGCTTGGAGATGAACGCTGAATCCCCTAACCCCTAAACCCACCCAAAGAGAGGTTTGGGATGCAGCACCTCTAGGCAGGACGGGGCAGGTGGGATGGGATGGGGCGGGATGGGATGGGATGGGGCGGGATGGGGTGGGATGGGATGGGACGGGACGGGGTGGGGTGGGATGGCTGCACCCCGGGGTGCCCGGAGGGGTTGCACAGCGCACGACAGGCAGGAGGAAAAGCTGCTGGGGAGGAGAGGGGGAAGGATGCTCTTCCCGGGGAGACCCCTGTGCCGGGAGCCGGCAGGGAGCGACACCCCCTCCCCCTCCCGCCGCCCTTACCTGCGCCGTGCGCCTTTGTTCCTCCGGCTGCCGCTCCGGCAGCGCCCCGGCCGTGCCATCCTCCTCCTCCTCCTCCTCCGCCCCCGCTGCCTCCCCGGCGGCGCGGCGGTGGTGGCGGAGCCCCGGGGCGGCCCTTCCGCGTCGCAGCCCCCGCAGGAGCAGCAGCGCCGCCGCCCCCAGCACCAGCGCGGGCCCGAGGAGGGCCAGCAGCCCCGCCGGCAGCGCCCCCGGCAGCGCCCCCGGGCCCCGCTCCCCGCCGCCCAGCGCCAGCCGCACCGCGGGCCCCAGCATGGCCGCTCCGGGGCCGCCGCCGCTCCCCCCGCGCCGGTGCGGAGTGACGGGAGGCTCCGCGGGAAGGTTTCGGCCGTGAGGTTGCGCGGTGCGGGGGGGAACTGTGCCGGGGGTGCAGGAAGGGGTTAATGCACTGACTGAAGCTTTTCTATGGGAGAATAAAAGCGGTAAATTAAACGCAGCGGAGCCGCGGGCATCAGCGTTAACTGGAGAGCAGATGTTCGGTCGGGGATGGGCGCACGCAGGGGGGTTCTCAAGTGATGCGGTTTTGCACAACTCTTCAGCGCAGACAGAAGAGTTTTTAGGTATATACTTCTGGTCTCAGTTGCAAAGCTGTCATCGTGAAGCAGCATCCCTGTGACGGTGGCAAGAGCTGCCTGTGCAGTGCGTTCTCACCCAGTGCCGATCCTCGGAGAAATAATGGGTTGTCATCCATTGCCTCACACCACAGACCTCTTTGCTTTGTTGGACAGGGAGAATTTCTCCACCCACCCGATGAATAAGTGCAGGTGATGCTCTTGGAAAGCCTTTTTCAAAGTCATAGAGCTTCTTTTAATAGAATCATAGAATAACCATTAACCCAGCACTGCCCAGTCACCACTGCCCCATGTCCCTCAGCACCACGTCTACACGGCTCTGAAATCCCTCCAGGGATGGGGACTGCCCACTGCCCTGAACACAGTACTCGAGGTGTGGCCTCACCAGAACTGAGTACAGGGGAACTTCCCTACTCCTGCTGGTCACACCATTTCTGATACAGGCCAGGATGCCATTGGCCTTCTTGGCCACCTGGGCACACTGCTGGCTCGTGTTCAGACAGCTGTTGACCAGCACCCCCATCCCTTTCTGCCGGGCAGCTTTCCAGCCACTCCTCCCCAAGCCAAAAAAAAACCCAATGGGGTTTTGCACCAGTGTAAGGGACAGGGAGCAGCTCTCTGTCGGTAGCCAGTTTCCAAGCCCTCGGTCAGGAGTTGTTTCTGGTGAGCACTGTGCAGACGCAGGCAGGAGGATGTTTGGATGTGGCTGAGATCAAAAGGCAGGTCTCTGTTTCAGGCATTCGTGGGTAATGAAAAGCAGAGTGAGGATGTGTCCCCTGGGCAGCGACTCCTCCATGGGGACCTGCTCCTGGCTGCGACTGTCTTGTTCTGTTGTAATGAAGCTAATTTACAGCCTGAGATGATCTCACAGTCCACAACTTATTTACAGGCTCGAAGGGATGTTTGCATCAAATCCTGAGGTTCCTCTGCTGGTGTGTAGATGTATGCGTAACCTGTTTGCATAATTCACAAACCTTTCCCAGTTTTTCTCCTGTCTGAAGCCCTGGTGCACTAATGACTTTCCAGGGACACTCGTGAAGCTGATGAACTATGCAGCTTGTTTAGCTTATTGGTGAGGAAACTGAGGCACGTGCTAGCTGCACGTCTGGCAAAAGCATGGCAATAACCAGGAATGTGAGACGAGTGCTCTGTCTGCCCAGACTGTTCAGCTCTTTGCAGGGCTGCCCACGGGGCTGGGTATTTGCTATTAAATAAGATAATTAATTTCTTTACCAGTTGGTATCTGGCCTAGCAGTCCGGCATTTCCTTTCAGCATCTGTGGCTGCTTTGAGGAATGCAGCTTTATAGATTTTTACTAATTATCTAATAGCTTTTCAATCTCTTGTTTCAGTACGTGGAACTGGTGTTAATTAATTACAGATCTCTCACATACCATTCTTAACTGATTCCTCTAGTAAATATGTTTAACACTTGCCTTGGTTTCCTGTACATGATTCACTCAGTTGGTAAGTGATCCATCTTTGTTTGCTGTCAAAGTCTTTGAGCTGGAAGAAGCCTTTAATCGTGTTACTTGGCTCTTCTGAATAGGGAGAAGAAATGGAATCAAATAAGCACACAATGGTAATGCAGTCAATGAAAATCATGGCCTGGGTTTCTTTCACCAATAAAAAGTTGTGCAAGCTCCAATTTCCCTTTCATTTTCATAAGGAACATACTGGAAACATTTATTCAGCCAAAGAAATGAAATTAAAACAAAGAAACAAAAACATCTTGAAAGGAGGAAAGAAGGCACTTTCCCAGCTTATGGGTTAATTAAGACCAGTCAAAGAAAACTGCTTCAAAAGGAAGGAGGAAGCCAGCGGTAAGCACGGCTGCAACTGCTTTTAATGGGCTATAGCAATGGCATGCATGGTGGACAAAGTCATAGCAGGCATTAATGCAACAGCTTCAGTTCAAAGGGTGCAGTGAAAAAGTTGGAGACAAAACTGAAGTTACTGAACAGTAAAATTGTTTCTCTAGCAGATTTGTCAGCAACCAAATGGGACAAAAGAACTTGTTTAGCAGAATGCCATCATTTTGAGAACTATAAACACTGCTGGTTTAAAGATAAAATCAAAGGCCTTGAGAGCAAAGCAGAAGCAGACATAAAAATATGCACAGTTGGCTTTCCTGAAGGCAAAGAGGTTTGCATCCCTGTCAAACGATTCAGAAAGAAGCTATTAAGTGCCCCAGGTCACTCTTGCATCCTTAGCACCCACTCTTCCCCTGGATGAAAGCCTGTGCAGAGCTGCATGAGTATACAGCAGCACTGGTAGGGTTTCTGAACACCCCATCAGCAGTGGAGATCTGGGAATCTATCAGGAGAATTTATTCCCTTCCTCTACAAAAAAGCTGAGTGCAACCTATAACATACTATTACAAATATTTTATACAATAATAAAGGGTTTGTCTAGCAGCAGCAGACAGGGCTGTCAGTTTGTTCTTTACATGCATATTTGTTCTCAGTGCTCTGATCCAGTGATCTGGGAAACCTGCTGGTAATTTTCTGTTTCCTTTGACAGGCAGTTCAAGCTCTTGCTTTACAAACTTTCCAGGTTCTCTCATCAGAGATCAGCAGCACACATGCATTTTTTCAAGATAATAATGACTACAAGGAAGTCTCCTAAAATCAAGGCAAGTGTCTGTCCTTGCTTTCTTCCAAACTGTCACACGACAGAGTGAACACAGAGTAAATTAGTGATGACATACAGCTCCTTGCTATCAAAACCAGCATTCAGAGAGATGCAGCTGGCACACTGGAGGGAAGTGATCGTCACCTTCAGGGAGGTTTTAGAGTCAAAAACGTTTGAATACGTATCCACTGATAAAAGTGTGGCTTAGCTGCAGTGTACAGATAATATCATGTTCTCATACAATCTAGGTATCAAAGGCCACAAAAGGTTTCCCTAGATATGCTCACAATAACCTCCGTATCTGAAGAGGATCTTCCACTTTGATCTGGAGACATGAAGGTCTGGAAAATGCACCGCATCCCCCACATCCTTCATGGTTTCTCCTCATGTTTAGTCATCGTCCACATGAAAAAAACTACATCTTGTTGCTAAGTTAATGTCATCAAGGTTCAGTTTCCCACTGCTAGTATCTGTGACTTCCTCTGACAGAGATGTCCTTCTTATATCTGCTGTATTCTTCCTGAGAAAGTGCTTCAGTGTCACAAGTACATCGCCTCTTAAACTCACTTCTGATACATAGAAGATATGAAATCTCTTTATAGTTCTCACCAAAAGGCATTTCCACCAGGTCTCATGCTATTTTTGGAAGCTCTTATTTTGCACATTCCTTCAACATCCTTTTTCTGCATCATCATATGGAAAGGTAATCTTCAGCCCCTTGAACCTATTCACTTGTTCCTAGCATATACGTTGCGGGATCATTTTAGCTCTCTTTTCCCCACCAACGCATTAGGGGCTGCAGGGGACCTCCCGAACCAGTTTACTATTTTCAATTAAAAAATATTTATTGGATTACTAGAGTAAATAAAACTAGCAGGACTTGTTGGTTGGCAGCAGGTGACTGCCCTGCACTTCATTCCTTCCTCTGCAAAGGAGAAATAATGTTTCTACAGCACTTGGTCTATTTTGTCAGCTCAGACTAATCTCATCACAACTTTGGGAAGAAGTAGTTTAATCTTTTTGTGATTAACAGGGAATCTGGAGCACTTAGATCGTTCTGAGGATACTGAGATTTATGGTTGTGGCGTAGGCTGGTTGCCTTGATCAGTATGACAACATTAGCAGACAAAGCTCTGACGCATTAGTGTTGCTTTCAGACCATCTGTCCCATCACATCTGTATGGCAGGTGTGGTCAGTGGATGAAAATTTGCTTCTGCACCGTTTGCAGTATCACTTTCTGTAATGAAGGATTATTATAAGTGCATTTGGTTTCTTGTATTCCTGGCACACCTCCTGAGAACAGAAGTAGCTTATGGAGGCTGTATTTACATGGTGCCCTGCAGGTACATGCCTATTTGTTCTGCCCACAGTATACATGCATCTGGGTGCTCAGATCTGGTTTGTGTTCAGTGTTTCCATGTTGAAAGCAGAGAAACTGTGAGTCCACCCATAAAAGACCACAGTGAAGTACCCAGAGCTGGCCCATCACTGGAGCTCATGCTCCAGCAGGAAGGCCTGGAGAGCTGGGGCAAACCATCACAGACTTGAGACTTATGGGGCTGCAGCCCCCCAGATATAACCTGGTTGTAGATGATTTATTGTTTTGTCTTCTCTTCCTTTAATCCCAGGTCTCCTTATACCTGAAGGAGATCATCCTTCTTGGGCATTGCTATAGAGACAAGTCCAAAAAATTCACTGTGGACTGCTGTGGTCTCCTGGACCTGCAGAAATGAGTGCCCAGTTCCTAAATGTCCCATGAGTGACCCCTGCATGCCCAGGGAGCTCACTGACCTTTGTGTAAGACAAAATGCATGGCCCCCTGGTTCCTTCAAAGGGAATGTCAAAGCAAAGGGATGTCACAGCAAAGAGCTGTCTCCTCCATGGTTGGTAGTTGCCTGGGATGCAAGTGTTAGCACAAAGGTTTGTTTTATTGAAGACTCTGTCCTGTGAGCAGCCCGGTTGAAGGCCTGGAGTCATCATGAAGAAGCTTCTGGCTCTGGCTCTGCAGAAGAAATCTCTACTAATGACTAAGCCCTGAGGCTTTTCAAACTGCTGTTTTGTCTAGATCCCAGGCTTGTGTCCCTAAGTTGTGCCCTGAAGATCCAGCCAGTCTGAGCAACCTGCAGGATACGTTGGGGTTGCTGCTCCTCTGCTTACCCTGCCCCAAAATCACACAATCTCTTAGGATGAACCCAACTTTTTTTGTCTCCTTCCATAACCCATTTCACCATAAGACATGTGACAATGCAAGCAATGACAGCAATGGTTTCCCATTTTATAATTGCCATGGCAACTATATTGTAACTTAGACAGGCAACATTTAATTGCTGGGGTTATGTCTCTAAAAACATGACACAATTTAGCATTCAAAGCCACCCCACCACCCTGTTCTCACACCACCCTGGCAGTCACGCCATACAACAATGTTTTGTTGCAGCAGCGCTATTGGAGAGTCCCATGCATAGGGTTGCTTGTTCCTCCACATTTCATCCCAAATAATGCAGCATTTCAGAAGGGAGGGCTGTGTTTGGCTGGTGTTTTTCAGAAGGGAGTATCTTATAATTTTCTGAGCCTCTGTAGGAGTGTGTGTTTAAACCAAACTCAAGTGCGTTAGCTGTTCCCTACACCCCAGGTTCCTTTCATGTAACATTTTCCCAAATTTAGGGTATTGAGCTTAAATTAACTGTATAAGGTATCTCCAGAGATGAGATGGCTCTTTTCTCAGCTGTCGATAACTGTGTTGCAGCTTACTGTGCTCTTTAAATACCATGCAAAACATGCAATTGAACGCATACAAAAAAGGGAACTAAAATCTGTTTATCCAGCATGGATCAGAGGCAGTCCTATTTTTAAGCCTAGCTCAGGAATGTGGGTAGCAAAGTGACTCAGAAGGTGGAAATCCAGGCTGAAAATGGTAAGCAGCCACAGCAAGGCAGGACAAGCTTTTTGCTTGAGTTGTACCGCTGCTGGGCAGAGCCGTGGTGGCCTCAGGGCGGGCAGGAGAGGGACCAGCAGCTCCATTCCCAGGTCTACCCACTGAAAAGAAATCACAGAAGCATAGAATGGTCAGGGTTGGAAGGGACCTCTGGAGATCATCTAGTCCAACCCCCCTGCTAGAGCAGGTTCACCTAAAGCGGGTTGCAAAGGATTGTGTCCAGTCAGGTTTTGAATGTCTCCAGAGAAGGAGACTCCACAACCTCTCTGGGCAGCCTGTGCCAGTGTTCTGTTACCCTCACAGTAAAGAACTTTTTCCTCATGTTCAAATGGAACTTCCTGTGTTCCAGTTTGTGCCCATTGCCCCTTGTTCTGTCACTGGGCACCACTGAGAAGAGTCTGGCCCCATGCTCTTGACACCCACCCTTTTGATATTTATTGATGAGATCCCCTCTCAGTCTTCTCTTCTCCAGGCTAAACAGACCCAGGTCTCTCAGCCTTTCCTCATAAGAGAGATGCTCCAGTCCCATCATCATCTTTGTAGCCCTCCGCTGGACTCTCTCCAGAAGTTCCTTGTCTTGCCTGAACTGTTCATCACCAGCAACGGCTGGACCCAGGGGCCTCTCTCTGAACTCACTTCCCATCATGGCTTGCTCTTGCTGAAGCCCTCTTGTTTCAGTTGTAGTCCTGCTGTTGATCCAAGGCCCACTCTGAAACCTCCTACAGTCAGGAAAACTGGGAAGGGTCTTCAGCATTACATAACCTCTTAACAGCTCTCCTCTAATTAGCCTCACGTTACAGGCAGCATGGGGGAAGGCAGCTACCATAGAAAAAGGGGTTAGAGTGGACAGCGTGTCCTGTGGGAAGAGCTCAAGTCCTGGACAGAAATGCTGGCCATCGTTAGTCAAGGGTCTCTGCTGACACTTCATCATGTTTCTGTCTGAAAATGAATCATTTGCTGTTTCAAGTTCTAAGATGATTAAGTGAAGCGGAGGAGGGACAGCAGTATTAGACACATTTTCAGTCTGCAAAAGGGTTTTATTATGTTCTTGATATTTTCCATTTTACTTCTCAACTAGAAAACATAACCTTCTAGTTTATGTGCCACTCGGGGGCCATGTTCAGCACCCGGCTCTGCCACGTAACTCTGGCCAAGATATTTCATCTCAGGAGTTAATGGCTTTGCTTTCACATCCTTCATCTGCTTGCCTCCTCAGAGCAGCATTCCCCAAACTCCACCAGGCCATAGGCTACAAGATACAAGAAGTTTTCCAGGCAACAGCACACTTTCCCCTCCCTGTGAGACTCAGTTTTAACTTCTGAATTTCTGAGTAGCATTGGGTCAGGTTCCTGCGAGCCACGGGCTAGTGTGGCCAGTGCAGTGATGTTTCAGTGCAGGAGCTGTTGATGATAGGATGGACACCTAAAGCCTTGAGGCCAGGTATTTGGAGGAACACTGGTGTCTTGCCAACTGTGAGCATTAATGTTGTTTATTGATCTGGGAGTTCTTCATGCTGTAGAGAGAAAAACATGCCTTAAAAACAGTCTAAATTGTGGCTGCCCCCTCCCTGGCAGTGTTCAAGGCCAGGTGGGATGGGACTTTGAGCAACCTGGGCTGGTGGGAGGTGTCCCTGCCCATGGCAGGGGGGTTGGAATGAGATGATCTTTAAGGTCTCTTCCAACCCAAACCATTCTATGATTCTATGATTAAATCCTGAAGCAGAATGGTATTTAAGGCATATGTCTCTTTGTATTTCTAAGCAGCTTGTTTAAACAGCTTCTTGCATGATGTGCTGGCCTTTCTCGGCCTAGGTACACACCTCCCCCCTCATTATACAGTCTAGATGCCAAAGAAGCCAGGTCCTACAATTCTCAGTAACAAAATTCTATTATCTAACTGCTAACATAATTCTGTGTCTAAAACATAAGACATTTCCTTTCTTAATAGTACCAGTAGATAAACATGCTAGTGACGTGAGGCAGCCAGGTGTAGTTATAACAGGAACTAGGAATGGGATTAAAGGGTTGCAGGTCACTTGTGTCTCTTGAATGACTCTGTCCCTCTGGAGAGCTCCTTTGAGTACCAGCCACCTGATTTCCTGAGCTGCCATAGACAGGTATGGAGCACAGCATACCTGTTCTGCAGTGACTGCCAGGAAGATGCCCTTTCTTGAAAGTTTTAAACAGAATATACTTTTGGGATGATTTTCGTGACAAGTCCTCACTGCAGAGGGTGTGGGTTACCCTAGTGAGGAATTTGACTACCCAAATGCATAGTCATTTTCAGTTTTCCCAAAGTGGTATTGCTTTCATGTTGTCAGATAAGAGATACTTGTGGTTAAGAGTATAATGTGGTTTCAGTAATAAATATTTCTTTTGTTCAGCCTACTTTTTAATAGCTCTGTGATCCCAGTAGCATATAAACAACGGTAACTAAAGTATAATATAAGGCAGTGGTTAGAGTTCATTCCTTGCTCTTGATCCTCTCATTCTCATGCAATCTACAAACGATGAGAGTCTTCAGCAAGCTCCAAGAACAGAAACTAGAACTTTATTTCAGTTCTCAGCAGCTGATTTTCAGGCTCATTTATCACACAGCTGACTAAACCACCAGTGCCGAATTAGCACTTAAGGGAGGGTACTTGGATGTGGTGGAGAGTGTTTATTCCAAGAACTAATTTTTCAGAAAACTGATGGCATTTTGAACTTTGCTAGCACTTTTTTACTGGGAATTCAACATGCTGTGATGGTCCAATGCTGCTGTGTCCAAGCTCTCATAAAAATGCTGGTTCCCAGTGGAGGACATTCAGTTCATGTCTCTGCCACGTTAAAGCTTGCTCCAAATGCACAAATGTGAGGTCTATGCAGAAGGCTGAAATGCTGCCCTGAGATACTTCACTGGTACTCCTTACTGTACAACTGTACCAGCTCTGCACAATATACACCCTAATTCACTCCGCCTCCCAACAGGACCAACGAGGTTATTTGCAGTACTATGGTGATGTGCCTGTGCTGTTTCCGGATCAAGAAATGGCTTGTTCAGTGCTAGCAAAGAGGTACTCTGTGCTATGTGAAGTCACCAGCAGACAGTACTACATGTGACTTGGGCACCAGGCATGTGATGCTTTTAATACTTGGTTCTGTGAGGAAATGCACAAATGAGGGTTTAGGGCATTGCAGGCTGTTAAGATGCCATTGCAAGAGTCTGGAAGTAACTTTGCAAGATCAGACCTTTGAAAGCAGAGCATCACCTGCAACCCCAAACCTCTTGCCCAGCAGAACCCAAACCTAAGTAAGATGAAAGTTTTGGAGCCCTCAGCACAGGACCACTGTGTGAGAGTCAATCTGTGTGATTAGAAACACAGCTGCAATAACTGTGTTACTAACTACAAAAGCAGGCAGGGCTAACACAATCCAACGGGCCATATTTTCCTCACCTTGGGAAAACTCTTCTATGAACAAGTGCATTTCTTGAGTCTCAGGGACGGCAGTAGCCCCATCATGAGAATCAGGCAGAGGCACTGACAGACTAAGCCATGGGACATCCTAAGACATATCTTGGCTTTAAACCACTTGCTGAGAGCCAGCATCCCCACGTTGCTCCCCACTGCCCTCAAGAAGCTTTTCTCCTCGTTTTGCGAGGCAAGCCTCCAACATGCCTCTTCCCTTTCTGTTCAATTCACCTGGAGCTACAGCCTCACTCATCACCAGTTGCAATGGTAGCTAGAGCTAGCAAATATGCTGGGAAGATGAAATTGCCCATTCCTTGTTGTCTGTGCACCTTCTCTGTTCAGAGAACTGAGAAGCAGAAAAGAGGTTCATTTTTCTGTTAAAATTTAATATTGCAGAATATAGCCCTGTATCATATGCGTGTCATATCACCTTTGATAAAAATTACTTCTGAGCAACAGGGACAAAGAGACGCCCTTACATCTCCGTGGCAAAGCAGAGCCCTTCAAAAGAGTGGAATAAACGATCCTGGGAAGGTTGGAGTCTCTGATGGGGATGGCAGACAGAGTGGCCCTACAACATCTGTCCCTCTCTCCCTCGTATGGGGACAAATTGCAGTCATGGGTGGCTAGACTGGCGGAGCTGGCAGCTGCAGACTGTGCAGACCACAGGAAATTTGCAATTCCAACAGTAGATGGCACAGTCCTAAAACTAAAACCAGTATGTGAGTCAGCTGTGGGGAATCATCGCCTGGGCTGCAGATCTGAACGCTCCTGCAAAAGGATCCGATGGAGTAAGTCTATTGATTTGTCAGCATAAGTAAACTGGTTTTGAAAATAGTCTATTTTCAATTTGGAGGAAATAATTTATGAAAGAAACTGTATATATGAGACAGCCTGGTAGCAGTGGGGTTTAGTTTAAGACTCTCAAGTACAGCTGACAACTTAAATGTAATTACAAGGTTTTTGGCATCCGTGCCTCATGAAGCACTCTTTTAATTATCCTTGTATGATCTAGAAACATTTTATAGTGGTCATAGATACAAATAAATTCTATTTACTGGAAGAAAAGTGAAACTCCAGAACAATTTAATTGAACAGTAATGTCTTAAATTTGCTTTCATGCAGACCTAATCCTTTGTTGTTTCTTAGCCATCTTCCAGGATCCCAAAGAATTAGGCATAAAAACTGTGTTCTGTTATGTTTGGAATTTATGAACTAAGTGAGATTTGAGTATATCAACCCCAAGACCCCAAACCCTGTACATAGGAGAAAGGCAGTGCAGCAGACTTGCCATCTTGGTGCCATTAGCATCAATAAGATAGTTGGGCAAATAGTCTTATTTTGGCACTTTTTTTACAACCTTGCAGAATAAAACCTAGAGAACTTCCCTCAACAGGCTGTAAACCTGGTTGTATAACCCAAGATAACCATTTCATGATGTTTAAGGAATTAAGAAACTAATCCATCCTTTTGATGCAATAAGGACTATCTAGAAGAATTGTCTCGTGGTTAGATCAGGAAACTGTGAGTCAAGGCGTCTGTTCCCCCCACTTTGTCAGTGAATCATTTCCTCTTCTTCAAGTCCCACAAAACACCCAGACATAATCTGTCCCCAAGTAAAATAAAACCTTTACCAGATTTGGTCCCCATGTAGCTCCCAGGCTATTGCTTGCAGTAGCAGCTCTAACGTGTGTTAGACTCAGAAAGCTTTAAATGTCAAAAGAGAAAGACGTGTTGTGGTCCTGTACGTGAATTTTCCCTCTGTGGGTTTGACAGAGCCCAGAGCTCTGTTATCAGCTGCTCTGTGGTAGCTCATCGAAGCAGCAGTCTCAGCATGGTCCTTATTTCAGTAGACTTTGTAGAAATGCTGAGAAAAGATTTTTCCAGTGCTAAGAAGCACATAATTTATATTAGTAACATTTAAGGACTGGACCATCCACTGTGATGAAGGATCCGGTGACTTTCTTATAGATGGAAAGAGGCTGCTGTACTCAGAGAGCGATTCAACCCACAACTTTTAAATCTTTTCCTTGGGATAGGATGAACTGTGTTCTTGAGCTGCCTGTCTCTCTCCACTGTTCACAAAAGGAAAGGCTGAGCCATTTTACTCCTCACTTACTGTCTCAGTTCAGTGCTTTGAACATATGCCCTTGACTCCTTCTCTAGGTGTCAGACTACATTAAGCACCAACTCCTTACGTTTAACAAAAGTGATTTGCTGCTGTGTTGTACTTTCAACAGCTACAGTTGCTGCTGCGGGTTTTGCAGTTGCTACACATTCCCTGACCCTCACACACTACCCCCTGCCCTGCTGCTGCTCTCCTGGTCAGTGGTCTTTGCCCAGGAACCATCATCTTCACAGAGGCAGTCTGTGGTGGGCAAACCGATAAATAGCGCCGTGCTTTACTGCCCAACATGCTAATCGGTCATCCTCTCCCACTGCTCATCAAGCAAACAAAAATATGTGCTCCCAGAGATAACAAGGATTAAAGGTTTTACAGTTGTTTCCCACAGGGATTCCAGGCATTCCCATATTTGCAGTAATTCCCAGAAGTTTACATCCCAGTTGCCTATGCAGGGAGAGCAGCACACAGAATCACACAGAATCACAGAATGTTAGGGATTGGAAGGGACCTTAAAAGATCATCTAGTCCAACCCCCCTGCCAGAGCAGGAATACCTAGATCAGGTCACACAGGAACATGTCCAGGCGGGTTTTGAATGTCTCCAGAGAAGCAATTACCAATGTTCAGAGAAAAATGAGTTCTGAGCTGAATAACTCCACAGAAATGTCTTGAATGTTTGGGATTCCTCCTCCAAAAAGATCTGTCAGACACAAGAGGAGATTAATCTTACCTAGCTGCAGCTTTCTAAAGATCAGGCTGGTGAGCAGGAACCCTTTGTAAGTGATGGAGGCGGAGGGGCAATTTCAGAGAAAGTATGAAAGAAATACAGCCTTAAACAGGGGAATCACAGTGGTCTGTTCTTTCATTCCATTGTTTCTCTTAAATACAATTAAAACAGTAACTTTCTCACTGGGTAAATAATTTTCAGCTTCGTTTTTTCCACTGGCTCCATAAAAATGCAGTTTGTGTTTGCCTGATACCTTCCATACTTATCTGTCATCAGAGGTTGTTGAGGTTCAGGTATATGCATGTAGGTACCTGGATTGTAGGTGTTTACATCTGATCAAGTTATTTTAAGCTCTGCTTGCAAACACTTCTACAGAATGGTATTTCTCATTCTATGGTAGAGTAGAGCTAATGAATGACACCCCAGAAATGCTTATTTCTCCCCATTAATAATGTGGAGAGCCTAGGGTCAGTAGCTCTGGTGTAGACATCTGCACTGCGAGCATCCAGAGTTGTGTGGGATAAATCTCATGCAACAAGCTTGATGCTTTAAGCCTCTGTTCGGCAAAGCACTTACTGACAGCATAAAATGAAGCCTGAGCTTAAACGCTTTGCTGAGCTGAAGCCTCAATTACTCCAGGAATGAGAAGACAGTCATGGGGGATCTCAGCAGTTACACTTTCGCAAGGCTTATGTTGGATTTCCACCATGCAGTCCCACATACTGTTTTATTCCCCTACAGAAAACACTTTTCTTCCTTCAATTTCCTCCTCCAAACACATTTATTTCCGACCCTTCCTGGCGCTTGCTCTCCCCAGCTGAGTCACACACAGGGTGTAACCCAAAACTGGGGCAGAGGCACCGCAGACTGCTGGCATTCATAGCTCTTCCCCACTGGCTCTTACCCTTTTTTGGTTTTGCTTGAGTGTTTAGCATCAAATTCTTCACCACTCAGCTGAAAACTTTGCTCAAGAGTGGCAAGACTGCATCAACGTGCAGTGGTGGGATGAGTGAGCTTTGTGTAATTTGGGGCTCAGTTTGTAAACTGCAGAGGGTCAGTGGCCAGAGCTGAGAGCCTGCCCTCACTAGGTGTGTTTGCACTAGCAAACTCCACACTTGCAGAGTGCAGATCCAAGCACAGACACCAGTACCCACGTTGTGGTGTAGGCCTGGCCCAGCACAGCACATCCCACATGACACCTGGGTGCATCCAACCCAAAAACACCCTCCTCATCCTGTCACCTCCTCCTGGCTACCAGGAGAACCTGGCTACAGGAATAAACTATGAAGTTAAGCTATTTATTTTGTATAATCATAGAATCACAGAATCACAGAACAGCCTTGGTTGGAAGGGACCTCTAAGACCATCAAGTCCAACCATTAACCCAGCACTGCCCAGTCACCACTGCCCCATGTCCCTCAGCACCACATCTACACGACAAACACCTCCAGGGATGGCGACTCCACCCCTGCCCTGGGCAGCCTGTGCCAGTGCCTGACAGCCCTTTCAGTGAAAAAATTTTCCCTAATATCCAATCTGAACCTCCCCTGGCACAACTTGAGGCTATTACCCCTCATCATTTTTTGTTGTCTTGCACTTTTGAGGCAGAAGACCTGCTCATCACTTGTATGCAGGAAGAAGTTACTACAGTCACCTCCTGAGCTTGGCCAAGGCTTTTGGGTGCAAGTAATAAATAATGGTGATGATTTATTATTCCTTGTGTTGAGTGCTTATGCCATGTTTACAAATGGAAGTGTGAGTCGTTATCAAATGCATTTTCATTTGTTTTTCTGCTGGTATTGTCTATAAAATGAATGGTTGCAGATGTACATGTGAAAAAATTCAAATTACGGTGTCTTTCACTCCATTAGTGCTGAACAGCTTTGGAAGATAATGAGGCATACTTAAGTTTCTGTTTTTCCCTCTTGATGATATATTTAGGATTTTTAAATGTGAAAAAATATCTTTTTCTTCCAATTAATCCATGTGTCAAGTTTTTATTATTCGGTTGTTATGCATTTAGCAATAAATATATTTTTCTCTTTTTTCCACCTTTTATTTGCAAGAAACTATGTCAGTATTCCCAGTAAACTGCAGACTGGAAAACAGATGTATGTGTGTTATAACTTTCTGAAATATTCTTTGGTTACATAAATAAATATATATGTGGTTTTTCAAAGTGGGAGAACCTTTCTGTTGGAAGTAAAAATGCTATTACATGATTGCTGAGAAACGTTTATTTAATCTTTTTGACAAGTTTTCAGGAAGAAATGAGTGAATAAGATTTTTGTTTGTTTGTTTTTCTCTTTCACTATATTATGTCTGAATTACAATATCGCTGTAAAATAACCTGTACAGATAGGTTTAATGTTTCATTACTCTAAAAGCAGTATCAGGGACAAATTTACCTGCAGTTCTTATTTCTGATTTTCAAGCCCTCAAAATGTAATGAGTAATTAAAATCTACTAGCAGTGCAAAAAATCTATACATTCAATAAAGGTAATTAAACTCCCTCCTTGCATAATTCACAAGGTTTCACAATTCTCTAGCATTTCTCTTTTATAGAAGACAACAACTGAGTCAGAGCCTTCAACCCATTTTGTTATAAGCTCATTTGGTGTGCAGTCCCTGTTTGCTTTCTGACCATGGTCATAAGATCATCTACATCCAATTAAATCCCTCGGCCTGTGAATTAGATATTCGTTACACACCCCTGATGACTGCGTACAGCAAAATTGCATAATGTCTTCGTAAATCTTATTTGAATGAATGAGTCGTTGAATTAAAAAATGATGTAAAGCTTAATCCTGCACTTTCATATGTTATACATCACTACACACTTTTGAGAATTAGCAACTGGGGAGATGAGCCTCCGTGTTCCCCACGACACCCGGGGAGGTAACAACCGAGCATTCAGGGTCATGTTCTGACTCAGTGGTTATTATACAAGCAAGGTACCAGTTAAGGAGCTGGGATTTAGGCAGTTTAGATTGAAGCCAGTATCCCCTTGGCATTTAGTTTGGTTTCATAGTATTTATTTTGGGGGCAATAAGGTTTCTGCCTACAGGAGGAAACTTGTAAAATCTAAAAATACAGTTGTATGCATGGCAACATCCTGGCCCTATAAATACGGAGAAAACACCTTTTTTTGTGTGAATTTATGGCACGTGCACTGGCTTGTGAAACTGGAGTTCCCATGTGCATCAGTGCCTCACGCTGCCATTGAAAACTGGCGTGCCTGATGCTGAGATCCTGTAAAACTTGTTGTTTCAACTATACTGTAGAGGCAGGAGTGAGCTTTTAATGAAGCAAGCTCACTTCTTCGGGCTACTCTGAATCACAGGGTCCAGTGAATTGCCTGTGGAGTGCTGTACCACATTGCTGCATTACATAAAAACCTCATCTCCGGTGCTTCTCAGTACATTTCCAAGGGAAGTGAAAATCATGCTCACTGACCTGCCTTTGGGTGTGAACTGTGCTGAAAGCAGTTACAGCTGTTGACAATAAGCCCTCGAAAACCTGTCCCACTCGAAAACCTGTCCCTCGCCTTTCACAAGAGCAAACAGGCAGAACAGATAAGGGCAACGATTTTGGCTTGCCATCCTCTGAGTCTGCAGGAGTGGCGAAATAGCAATAATCCAGCTGATATTACTCACAATAGTGTAACTGATATCCAGCTCAAGAAATTAAACACCTACAGGTACGTGCCCTGATGCTTTGCTCATCAAAAGTCATTCAGTAGTGGTTTTTTTCTCTTCCTTAGACAGTAAGAGACTCAAATCTGGAGGATAATTTTGTCTTGCTTTTTGCAGGAATTAGTCCACAAGAGACTGTGCCACAAGTCCACGGCTGGACTTGATGTGCTATGGTTGGGCTTGATGATCTTAAAAGTCTTTTCCAACCAAAACCATTCTAGAATTCTATGTCTCAGATAATTCCTCTGTTGTCTCTTTCTCTGTCAGCAGCCTGGTGAGATGCCAGAGGACTTGGAAGTGCATGTGGGCTTGCTGACATAAACTGCTTCCATGCAATGGTCAGGCACTTGATGGGAAAGTAGGTTTTCAATGGAGCTCTGACCACAAAACGGATTTCTTGTTTCACCACAGGAAGAAAACACTATTTTTAGAGATGAAAAAAAAGGAATATGAGTGAGGGCTACTCCAGTGCAGCCAAATGGTCAAGGTCCTTATTCCAGGTGTGGTGAGAGAATGTGGAAGCTTTTTACATGAAATTTTATGAACAGTACTTTTTTTCCTGAAAAAAAACCCAAACAACATCTTTAGAAAGAAAAAATCTATTTATAGATCTGAGTTAAGTTTGGCCAAAAATATTGACCCTCAAAAAGGAGGTATATTTTTTGAAAACATTACTTTGGTATTTCTTCCAGGCACTTGCCAAACATAACTTTTAATTGCAGCAGGCATCTTGACTTTTAAAACTATCCTAAATTTACAAAAGTGAGCCTTTGAAGGGTTAAGTTCTATCTCCCCCAAGAGTCTTGAAACATTGTGGTTTAGATCAAAAATATCTTAGATGGCAATAAAAGTATTTCTCTTCTCTAGAAACCCCAAATTTCTGTTTTTTGGTTCAACCCAAGCCAAAATTCCGCCTCTAACTATTCATTCAACCTCTGACTAAACAGGAAATGGGGTTTTTTATACTCAGATTTAGATGGTAGACTAAAGGTTGAGCCCCTGTCCTCTTGTCCAGCCATTTGTAGAAAGGACATTTGAACCCTAGGCAAAGGCCCCTGACACTGACCTGTTAGCTGCCTCAGTGGAATAAATTTCTCTTGTGTTAAGCAAAAATATCTCCCTTTTTTTTTTTTCCCCTTCCGAAGGGGATACACATGTTCTAGCAAACCATTTTGGTTCATATTAACCAAAATCTTAGATAAGGAAGGTTTCTGGAGGGAACTTTTAACCCTCTCTAGCTGCCAGAGTACTTGTGGGGTGATTTCATTTCATGTTCCACCAAGGGAAGCATGAAATTGCTCCCCAAAAAGCAGCCTTGCTGGGGCAGGCAGGGGTTCAAACCAACTTGACCCCATGGGAAGGGGGCAGAGGGGCAGCCTTGGCATGAACAACACACTGGCTGGCTGCCTGTCCTCACAGAAATGTCATCAGGACTGGCAGGGAGCAGGATTGCTTAAAGCCCATATAATTTTAAAAAGTGCTTGGCATAATAAGTATCCCCATGGGAGTGTTTTCCAGAGGTAACACAATGTGGGAGTTAGGGAGCCCATACACGGATAACACATTGTATTTCTCAAAGGGTTTGAGAAGCAGTGGGAGATGCAGAAGACAACCTGGGTAGAAATTAAACCATTTATGGCAAA
The DNA here is from genome assembly GCA_028020825.1 of Podargus strigoides. Classification (NCBI taxonomy): domain Eukaryota; kingdom Metazoa; phylum Chordata; class Aves; order Caprimulgiformes; family Podargidae; genus Podargus; species Podargus strigoides. The sequence goes on along the minus strand of CM051619.1, from coordinate 10,486,804 downwards.
ACACCCTCACAATTAAAAAGAGGAATTAATTGCCTCACAGCCAGAAAGGATGAAGAAGTTCTCACTCACTTTCCTCCTGTGTAGACAGTGAAATCAGGAAATGAGCATCTGAGAAAGAAATGGCTAAAATGCTCATTTTATTTCCCTAAGTTTTTTGTCACTGACTTTAAGCAATGCAAACCCAGAGCACATGATTGAGCTCATCACAGTCATTTGCAGAAGAGAGGTAGGATTTTCCCAGAGTGGTTTTGGTGATAGAGAAGCAGATTCAAACGGGATTTATCTAATGAAGAAGCTCCTTTGAAACTGCCAGACTGATATTGCAAAGTCCCAAAATCTCATCTCCACCTGAGGAAGGGAGCGAGGGAGGGAGGAAGGGAGGGAGGGAAGCCCTTTCACTGCATGCACAGGGTGGGGTTTTTGTGTTGTTTTTTTTTAAAAGCGTTATCGTTGATGCAATGCACTTGAATTCTTGCATGCTTTGCCCTTCCCTGTAAAGCAAGGATGAGTAAAGATCAGCTGTGTGTGGTACAGAGAGGACAGATGATGGGAAAACCAAGGCAAGTCATCCTTTAATTTGTGTGTAAGCACAAAATGGCTGATGCCTCTCCAGCCATGATGAGGGCAGCTCAAAAATCACGCACAAGTCATAACAGAGCCAAGCTACGCATGTGGCAGCAGATTGATATTTTTTTTCTTCCTTTATTTTATGTGAACCTGGGCTCTTCCACAGGGAATGTCTCTGTTTCATCCCATGACTCCTCACTGTCAGCTGCAGGGGATATGATACCGTCACTCCAGCCCGATGCCCCCCTGGCTGCTGGCATGTCCCAAGCCTGAGGACAGCCTCTCCCAGCTCCAGATGCTGAGGACTGTTTGTTCTTCTCCTTCTCGTCCTGCATCATTCTTGGCACCGCTGGGGTTTCTCTGCTCCGCTGAAACACCGCTGGTTGTTTCCTTGCTCTGAGGAACACAGGACGTAGGAGAGGGAGCTGCCTGCAGGACATGAAAGTCAACACAATTTTTGCTGCCAGAGAGTGGGGGGAACGTCAAATTTTTCATGTTTCCCTTGATTACTCTATCTCCATGAATCAGGGAGCGAGGCAGCCTGGCTGGGGGGCACTGGGAGATGAGAGTTGGCAGGGGGCAGGGTCCTGCTGCCGGCTTAGCCTGCCATGCATCTCTCACCATCACCTCCCAGCATCTCTCACTCCATTATCGTACCCAACAGAGACATTTCTCCACTCCCCGGCTGAGCTAGGACCACTGCCTGTAATTCATCTACAGCTTCAGCCAAACGTTGTACCGTGTCACTCATGTCTGCCACCCACAGCGTGCTCCAGCTCCACGCCTCTGCACAGGAGGAAACATGCTGAAAGCTATAATGCCCATGGCCCATTTTTCAAAAATTTGGACGCTGTGAATATCTCAGTTAACCCTATGCAAGCTGCTCTGTGTGCATGGGGAGGAGAGACAGCTCAAAGGGAGTTTCTGTAACATGTAATAAGAGGGAGAATATGTCCTGGGACCTCATGGAAGGCTTTGGAGAAATACAAACATGGATTATAATAGCACTTGGCAAACCTGAACCAAATGCAATTAGTTCCTGATGTAAGGACCTTCAAGGCTATCAGTGCCAAAACATGCTGAGGGAGGAGGAGGAGGTACTGGTCAGAAACAAGGATTTCCAGGCTCTTTTGGATGTCACTAGCACTGGTGTCATTGTGGCTGTCCAGGCAGGAGGTGTCCTGGTGTGCAGCCCTGTGGACACAGAATGTGCTGCTAGTGAAGACCTGAAGGGGGAGAAGGAACAGAGGAGGGTATCCTCACGGAAGATGGGACATCATGGGTAGGAAACAGCTGCACAATGTCTCAGATCGACTGTTTCTCTGCCTCATCCTGCTCTCCTGCCCCATCTCACATCATGTGCTCTGCTCATCCTTCTTCCCCCTTGCTGTTCCCTGTGTTTCCTTTCCTTACCCTCCTTTTGCATCATGCCTCCCCTGGTACCTGAGCACACATCCCTCTTCTTGGGCATCAGAGGGGTGATGGTTATCAACCCCGTTCTCCATTGCAAAGAGCCCAGTGCTTCACCAGTTCACTAGCTACACTATTGTTTTTAGCCCACCTCCCTGTTTGCAATCCCATCACATTTGGCCATGTGGTGGAGTTATAAGCCTCTCATGGACCATGCAGTATTGTATTACTGAAACCATCATTGTTTCTTACATTAGTAATAGCTAGAAGCTTTACATTTTTTGGCCTTGGTACAGTGAAAACACATAGTAGGAGACAACTGCTGCACCCAGAGAGCTTGTAAACATGATGGCTGGGCATCTTAAAAGGTGTGGAGTCCATTGGCCCCACTGGAGAGCCTGGAGAAGAGCCACCTCCAGCTTCTCAAAGGAGCTCCAAGTGGATGTCTCTGAGACAGTGAGGAGGTGGCCTGAGAGAGTGATTACTACAGATGGGAGCAGGTCCCTGGCTGTATGTGAGAGACGGTACTGCATGAGCCACAGCAGGCCATGGCAAAAGGCAAAACCCATGGCACAGAGGCTACCGAGCACCAGTCTGGGGCAACTGGGAGCATCTGCCTAGCCTGAGGGCTCCATGGGGACATTCTTCACCAGCAGCAAGGTGTCCATGGGATACACACAGCCCTGGAAATAGCCTGACCAGTCACCCCACTGAACCATCCTGAGCACAGGCGTGCTTCCAGTGGAATGTGACCAGGGAGGAGGGCAGCAGCCACCCCTTTGGCACCATCACGGCTGCCAGCAGAAAGCTGGGTCCAGGCTAATTCCTTAATAACTACACTGAGGAGCAAGGCTGGGGCTTCCTGACTGTTAATTCATGTATCCCAGACTAATGCTTCCTTCTGTTTCCTTCCCTCCCTTCCCTCTAATAAAGTTCTGCTAATTTAAAATGCTTTGTTAAAGCTTACTGCTCTGACTAGGAACACTGCTTAATCTAGGGTGCATAGAGAGAGTCATTTAGTCCCCCAGGTTTCTGAATGGGCGGTTGAGTCAGGGTTGCTCCAGTTTTCAAGGAGACATAGTTCAAAACTAGAGCCAGCTTAGCAGCACAGGTTGAAAATATTACAATAAGTAAGCAGACAAGACCAAAAAAAATGGGATGACAATGATGAGATGAAGGATGCTTCCAAGATCCCTCACCAATGAAAGATATTCTATGATTCTATGACCCAACTATGTATCTCTTCCAACTTGAGATACTCTATCACTCTATGATTCTACGATCCAGCACACTGTCAACAGCAGAGTGGCGAAGAGATCTGTAAGTCAGGCTTGTCTGCCTGACAACACATCCATCACGAGACTGAGCATATAGTAGACATGGGCACATCCTGAAGGGTGCCAGGTCATGTGTTTGGGCTCAGTTTAGCAAGTCTGAATATGCCCAGTAAAGTCTCTTACTCAGCTACTTGCCAAACCTCTCTCTTCTTGCTGTTGCTCTGTTGTTTCTTCTGTTGGAAGTTCTCACACTGCAGTGCCTCCATCTGAGATGACTCACTGTCACTGTCATAGAGGGGGTGGTAGCAGGGCAGATATGACCTGGAAATTTATGACCACCTTCGCTTTCTATTGTCTACAAAAATATTAAAAAATGTTAGAGACCAGTGCTGCATCCACAGATATGATCCATCCATGGCCTTCTCTAAAAATGCAATACTATCTCACATAGACAAAGTTTCAGTACCCAGCATGGCCGAATGAAGAGTAATACAAAGTATGGAAATGAACATTGGTAGCCCTTGATATCTGTACCTCTCTGTGCTTTGAATAGAACAAATAAGAGTATTCTGATTTTTTTTTTCTTTATAATAATCTTAATTAAGACCAATATATGATTTTATTTGTCTGTCTTTTTAAATTAATGCAATTTATTATGAACTTAAAGATTTAGAAAGTAAGAAACTTTAGAAAGTTGAGGTAGGTTTAAGCTCTCTCTTAAGACTCCTGAACTTCAGTATTTACATGCAAGCCACATCTAGTATGCATTTTACTTCTGAGACCATCATGGTCAGTGGAGAGCTCATCAGTACAGTCAGTGAAGCCCAGTGAGCAATTCAGGTCAGCAGTCCCCAAGGCTATGGGCTCAGCTCGGTTGTCCGGACACATCTCCTAGGGTGCACAAGACTTTTATGTGATGTGGTGCTGTGAGAAATGACACAGCACAGAAAAGACCCAAAGTCTTGCACTGTTGTCCAGAAGCCAGAGAGGGCACCAAGGAAGTCTCAGGTGATAAAAACTGAACTGCTCCTTTGCCTAATGTGTTGACACCTAGACATAGACACCTCAACTTAGTGTCCTAAATTGAATCATGAAATTTTTACAGTAACTCACTGCCTCCTGCTAAGTCCTGATGTCTGAAGTGCTGCTGAGAGCCTCGTTTGCTCGTCCTCTCTCATGTCCTGGTAAGATAAATCCTAAGATGGCACCACTGTGAATAAAAAATTGTTCAAGGTCTGCTTTCTGCCCCATGGTCTAGAGTAGTGGCATGCCTCATGGCCATACAGGTACGCAACCTTCTCCCCTAAAGCTGAGTGGCCATATCCAAAATGCCTGTTGGCAATGGCTCAGCTTCTGAACCACGCCTGAGCTGTGACCGTGAGAGTGCAAGGTGGCCTGGGTCAGGGATGAGCAATGAACAACCCATGGGCCTCTCTACGCTTTGCTGGTATATTTGTATCCTCTGTTCAGAGTGCTGCTTTTCAGTGTTATATCCACTTTTTATGACAACGTAATATTTTAAGGCCAGGGTGAAATGTGACTGAAATTTTCTGAAACATGGGTGTTCTGTATAATGAAGGGAAATTCACAAGCATAGCGTTGCTTCACTTTTAAACCAGAAGCTTTTCACACATAAGCTACAAATGACAATTTTACTCAGCTAAGGCAAATTGCAAAGCCCAGGAGTGCCAGTTTTTCTGAGAGGAGACTGGCTTTTGCCCTTTCGTCCCACCTTGGCTTCATGTTGTAAAAATGCAGATGCTTAGGAAATTGCCTCCAGGTGTTGAGTGATCTGAGTTTCACAAAAATAATAAACCTTGATCTGAGATAGTTGACCTTGTTGTCAGCATAGGATCTTTAGGCTTGCAAAGAGAACTGAAAAGGGTCCTTTTGCATTCCCTTGCTGCAGCTGTAGTGCTTTTTTGGTGAGTCTCAGAGAGACTCAATTGCTCCATTTTCTTGGGCAAGAGAGTCTTGCAATACACACAGAGCAAAAGGGTGTTTTGTGGAGATATGTGAACTAATGCTAAACTCCTTCATTCAGATACTGTCTGCTAAGTTAGTCCTGGCACTGTGGTACTCAGCATGGAGGAAAACATCTGTTTTGGAGGTATGCAGTGCTCATAAAGCTACATGCTGTCTCTGCATATTGACCTGTAATGGAAGGCTGCCCTTCAGTTCTCTTTGGATGTCTTGTGACCCAAAATCAGCTAGACTTTCTGTCTTGATTTCTTCAACTAGAAGAAAGGATAATATTACCAAGGGTAAATCATGCTTGACCAATCTGCTAGCCTTCTATGATGTTATAACCGGTTGGCTGGATGAGGGGAGAGCAGCAGATGTCATCTACCTTGACTTCAGCAAGGCTTTTGACACTGTCTCCCATAACATCCTCATTAGGAAACTCAGGAAGTGTGGGTTAGATGAGGGGATGGTGAGGTGGATTGAGAGCTGGCTGTGGGACAGATCACAGAGGGTTGTGCTCAATGGAGCAGAGTCGAGTTGGAGGCCTGTAACCAGCGGTGTCCCCCAGGGGTCAATACTCAGTCTGGTCTTGTTCAACATATTCATCTATGACCTGGACGAGGGGACAGAGTGTATCCTCAGAAAGTTCACTGATTATATCAAGCTGGGAGGGGTGGTGACACGCCAGAGGGCTGTGCTGCCATCCAGTGGGACCTGGACAGGCTGGAGAGCTGGGCAGAGAAGAACCTCATGAGGCTCAATAAGGGCAAGTGTAGGGTGCTGCACCTGGGGAAAAAGAATGCCAGGCACCAGTATAGGTTAGGGGGGACCTCCTGGAAAGCAGTTCTGAGGAGAAGGATCTGGGAATCCTGGCAGATAGTAAATTATCCATGAGCTGGCAATGTGTCCTTGCTGCCAAGAAGCCAATGCCACCCTGGGCTGCACAGGGCAGTGTGTGGCCAGTAGGTCGAGGGAGGTCATTCTCCCCCTCTACTCTGCCCTGGTGAGGCCACAACTGGAATACTGCATCCAGTTCTGGGCTCCCCAGTTGAAGAGAGACGGGCACCTACTGGAGAGAGTCCAGTGGAGGGCAACGAGGATGACTGGGGGATTGGAGCATCTCCCCTGTGAGGAAAGGCTGAGAGAGCTGGGACTCTTTGACCTGGAGAAGAGAAGGCTGAGGGGTGATTTAATTAATGTTTACAAATACCTAAAGGGTGGGTTGAGGGAGGATGGAGCCAGACTCTTTTCAGTGGTTCCCGGTGACAGGACGAGGGTTAATGGACACAAGCTGGAACATAGGAGGTGCCATTTAAATATGAGGAAGAACTTTTTTTCAGTGAGGGTGCCAGAGCCCTGGCACAGGCTGCCCAGAGAGGTTGTGGAGTCTCCTTCTCTGGAGGTTTTCAAGACTCACCTGGATGCAGTCCTGAGTGATGTGCTCTAGGGCATCCTGCTTTTAAGCAGGGGAGTTGGACTGGATGATCTCTGGAGGTCCCTTCCAACTCTGAATATTCCACGATTCCATGATTCCATGATGACTTCGTTTTCTCTGGGGGTTCTGTGTTGGTTGATTTATGATTGGAGATGAAGTCTGGAAGTCTTTAGGTAGAGGCTCACCATAATGCCAGTCTTTTGTCCCAAGTATCCCAACAGACCAAACTATGCATTAGGGACATCTTATGTGCACAGTGGTAGCCCAGCAACTACTGCCCAACTGTCTTTATGACCCATACAATATTTACTGTGCTGCCAGGTTCAACAGTGCTGGAAAACATGCATTGTAGTTGCAATTTCATTGTAGAAATTTACAGCCTGCTAAAGCATTAGTTGGAGTATATGGGATTTTTTTCTTCTACAAAAAGCCCGAGGGTTAGTATCTGTTTGACATTCAGGAGGCAATAAATGCTTCCAGCACTTGAAAACAGTGAAGAGCATCCTTCTGGGATTCCTGAGATGAGATACTAAATCTTGTAATGAACTTGCACTCCTTCTTTTCCTATTACAGCAGACATCGAGGGGCAGCAGTTGGGTCCCTGTGCATCATCACCATCAGCAACAAAGCACATTAACTCAGTGCTGCTAATGAGCAGCGAGTGAGCACTGGAATAGGGAGCTATGTTGACATTTAAAAGATCCCAGTTATCAGGCTCTGTGTTGCCTAATTGAGAGGGCTGTGTGGGAAGCACTGCTTCAACGTCTCTATCTAGTATGGACATGACCGGCAGGAATACACTACTCCTATGGAATGTCAGTTACTGCAGGAAACAATTATCCTTTCTGAATATTCAAAATATGTCAAAACATTCTTCCTTTTTCCCTCTTAGGGCTCATCAAAGCTGTGAGTGTGTCAACATCATTCCACCTACTTGGAGGCAGCTCTGGAATATCTGATTCACAGGCGTTTGTCTCGCTCAGCATTGAACCTTGTGCAGCTGTAGCCGACTCAAACCTTTCCAAGTAATACAGGCAAAAATGCATTTTGCCAAACGAAGGGTGGTTTGGTCAGCATGTACCACCATTACATTCCTTTCCTCTCCCAAACAGGGTGCTCATGTCCAGATTTCCTGTAACGCTGGATTGTGCTCATTCCCAAGCTGTGCTAAGTGTGTCTGGGTGAGGGCTAGTTGACTCAGGCCAACAGCAGGTGAGGGACTATCCTAACAGTTCAATAGCATAAGTGGTCATGTTCTAGAGTCTAGGCCTGGGTCCTGACACTTTAATTTACCAGCAGAAGTAGAGCCAGTGAGTAGCAACAACAGGATCATCCAGTCAATTGGTCCGATGGTATATCATGCACTATTATGTCTCACCTTGCTTCCCTTTCACAGGGGTTTGCCTGGGGCATCTCTACTAGGAAGACATCCAATCTTGATCTGAAAACATCAAGAGACAGAGAATCCAAGCCTACTTTTGGTAAGTAGTTCCCAGGATTAATTGCTCTTACTATTAATAATGCATGCCTGGGTTCCTTTGTATGAATTTGTTTGGCTTCAGCTTCTAGCCGTTGATTCCTGCCATGCTTTCTCCACTAGAAGAAGGAGATCTTTTGCATATGGTATTATCTTGTTGTGGTAGTACTTGTACACTTTAATCAAGTCATGTCTCCATCTTTTTGATAAGGTAAGCAGAGAGATCCCTTCCAGGCATTCACTAGAGAGAGACATTTTCTCTCATCCTCTCTCTGACCTGTCTCCAACTTTTTCAATTTTAAACACCGGCACCAGAACTTTTTGCTCTATGCCAATATTAGTCTTAGCAGAACAGTGGGGAGAGATAAGATCGGCTCCCCACTCCTACTCACTACTTCCTTGTTCATACATCCGTGAATCACATTATCCCCTTTTGCTTTAGACTAGGAGCTCATGTTGCCGCCCTTAAATTCAGTCAGCAGCCCTTGATTTCCATGGCTGCCTGCTCTCTACACAATAGGCTCCCTTCCCTGTTCCTGCAGCAGTGCCTATATTAAGACACATCCTTAAAATCAGGTCTTCTGCACTGTCTGTGCTATAATGTCCTGGGACCACATCACAACATTAAATCCCTGAGCTGCTCAGGTAAGATTCTTGGGTATGGAATAAAGAAAATAAATAAGACTTGTTCCTTAGAAAATGAATGACAAAATGTCAATAGGAGTGGGATCAGCTCATGGCATTTGTTCACCAATACGAACCTGTAGCGAAATTTTCCAGGTCTACAAAAGGTGAAATCCATGCTTCTCTACTCCTTTTTTCATGTACAAGATCTTGGAACTGCTGCAACCAGTGAATACATGTTGACTCCTTCCTACTGCTACTGACAGAATTTTCTCATCTTAAAAAAAAAATAAATCAAGTCTAACCTGTCTTACCAACAAAGATTTTCTGCTCATTAAAATCTGAGAACTGCTGCATGGATTTCAGCTTGATAGGCAGAAAATATCTCATTCATCCCAAAGGCAAGTGTAATCTATGTGGCTAAGCCAGCATTATGAAGTTTTTCAAGACAAATCAGAGATATTCTTTGAAGGACTGTGACTGTGCAATCATCAAGGCATTTTTCACGCTGGCAAGAAAAGACACAAAGCAAACTGATCTGACACATTTTAAAAGGTATTTTTTTTAGATATGTAGATTGAAAGAACAGACCTGAAATTTTTATGTGAGTGATCCTTACATCTTTGGTCCTACTGATCTGGATGAAAGTTTCTGCTCAGGAACAACTTTCAGGATTTGACTCGTGCTGCTGTTTTCTGATGGTGATTTTTTCCATCTAAATATGAGGTCATTCGATGTCATAACACCAAGAAATCAGTCTTGTGGGCTCATTAGCAGGGGACAAGCATCTGAAAGTTTACAGGTTTTTGTGGCTAGCCAAGGATTACAGTGTAAACCCAACCCTAATACATATTGATGCTTGAAAGAAGGTACATTTAAGTTCACATGAAGCTGTTGATTCCCATGCACAATACACTTTATATTATAGCGCAAGAGCTCACAAACTCTGCCATTAAAACAAGGCTCGGTAATTCTGAGGAATGTTACAATTTGTGTCTGAAAGGACTTTTAGGGACTACCTGTGATTACTGTTGACCTAGCTGCCATTGTCAGATGCTCACATGAAATTATATGGTTATTGTTATTTCTGAAGAGCGGGGATGTGCCCTGCAGTGCTCAGGAGGAGGGACGCTTCCCCAAGCCCCATGAGGCAATGGCTCTCAGTAAGGGCTGAGCACAGGGTTGGGGATATTTGTGGAGACTTGTACCTCTGCAATATGCATCTCACCATGGTTCATTTGTGCTGTCCCGGGTCCCTGTAGCACACCCAGTATGTGAATGCCTCTCAGTGATGGATTAAACTAATCAGCTACCTGTCACATGCATTTCAGATGCAGTTTTGCAGTCAAAGAGGAGAACTCATCCCTCTTTGATGGCCAGTCCAGTGTGTTCCCATACAGGCAGATCTCTCTGCTATTCCTAAAAGTTTAAAACAAGCAGGTAAAGTCAATTCTGTTTTATATAAACACAGAAAGATGGTAAACATGAAAATCTGCGTTAATAATAGATTGGTCACAAAGTATTCTATAAGCAAAGGGTGGATTTTTTCCTGTCAGTGCAGTCACAGCTGTCCTGGTGGCTCGGTGGCAGTAGGGTGTGTTAGCCCATGGGAAACCTGGCCCAGGGAGTTCCCAGGCAGGCGAGCGGAACGGGGCCACGCTGCCTGGGTATCGGCTGGGAGACCGGTCACAGACCTCACCTCCGCCAAATGCTGTCTTCCAAAGTACTGGTGTCTGCTCAGGGTTTGGAAAACAGTTAGAAATACCAGTTGGATTCCTCAGTTGCTTAAGCACTTGGTGTAATTCCTTCACTGAGAGAAGAATCAAAAGAGCCATGTGCAAAACAGCACCTACCAGCCTCAGCCATGCCTGGGAAGTCAGTGTGTGGTATTCTGTAAATGGCTCATGCAAAGAGACTTGAAAAACCTGACCAGCAGAGGTCAGATATGCATTTAAACAGTTTGAGAGCAAAAGCTGTGCAGAGATATTAATTTGGCTTGATATTGTGTCTCGATATTCAGGGATGGAGTGTTGTTTGATGCTATTGTGCAGAGCTGCTCTGCCTGCCCTTGAGCCATTTCAGTTTACTGCTGTCTGTGATTACATTTCCATTGTTATGGTATTTGCTGTGTTTCACTTCCTAAGTACATTTTTTATGTTCAGACTCATATTTTGACTCAGTGATGAAAATTAGGCTATATGGAAAGTCAAAAATTATAAACAAGATGTATAAATTTCCCTCCCTTCCTTTGTTCTTTCTTTTTTTCTTTTTTCTTTTTTCTTCTTTTTCCTTTTTCCTTTTTCCCTTTTCCTTCCTTCCTTCCTTCCTTCCTTCCTTCCTTCCTTCCTTCCTTCCTTCCTTCCTTCCTTCCTTCCTTCCTTCCTTCCTTCCTTCCTTCCTTCCTTCCTTCCTTCCTTCCTTCTTCCCTTTATCAGTCTTTCTTTCCTTCTTTCTTTCTTTCCTTCTTTCTTTCTTTCCTTCTTTCTTTCTTTCCTTCTTTCTTTCCTTCCTTCTTTCTTTCCTTCTTTCCTTCTTTCTTTCTTTCTTTCTTTCTTTCTTTTTCTTATTCTTTGATCTTTGTCTCCTTTCGTTCTTTGTCCGTCTGTCTTTCCTTCTCTCTTTCTCTCTCCTCTCTCTCCCTCTCTCTTTTCTCCTCTCTTTCTCTCTGTCTCTCTGTTTCTCTGCCCTTTTTTCTCAGGCTCATAGCCTGTTTTGTGAACTTGGGTACACTGGATGACATAGTTACACCCACGGATTCACCCTCCCTAAAACCATTCACAGTTAGACTTGCCGCTGCATGCTTCTCTCCTTTCTGAACCTGAACAAATCACACAGAAAGAATTGAAATTACTTAGATTTCCTTTTTAGCATCTTTCGGCAGCCACAATAACTGAGAACCAGTTATTCTTGACTTACATATTCTGCAGACACAGAGAGGAGCATACATTACACAGAGAGGGGAAAACTGGGGTGGGTTAGTCGCAAGTGATAAATACCCTGTGGCTGTTCCAGAGGAGCTGAGCAATGATGAAGTCCTGGCCAGGGCTGGGGCAGTGACTGAGCACCCACCAGCAGTGCACAGTCACAGCTGCTCAGCCTTTGGGCTTATGGTGCTTGCAGCACTTCTCAAGGGTTTACTTGAAAGTAGCACTGAAGAAAATGAAGACAATGTGCTAGCCCGAGCATCCACTTTTACATAGATAAGTGGCAGGTAGTGGTAAATGTAGCTAGAAATCAAAGTCTTGATGAGAGAAGTGAAAATGCTTCTGATCCACAGAATGGTTTCCTTAGCTTCCATCAAATCTGCAGTTCTTTGTAGAAATATCTATCAGCAATAGTTTTAAAAATCACAGTGCACGTTTGAACAGCAGCTATTTCCTACCTCCTTCAGATTCAGCATCTTTTGTAAGGCTGTAGGTGAACTATTTTTTAGGAGAAGAGTACTCAGACCAGGAAAGAAAGCACAGTGCTGGGCAAAGGGCTGCCCTTGACAGCCATTTGCAGTTTTCATCATGAGCATCCTAACAGGAAACATATTTGTTCAGTCTAAGTTTCCCCTTTAAACCATGTTTTGTTTGTGTTATATAATTTCTTGACCACAAGAATTAGAAGAATTAAGAGGAATTAATCTGGAAGAGTAGACCTCCTTGTGAGTTTGGTTTTTTTCAGTTGCAATTCACACTTTCAGAGAGAGAGTACCCATATTTTCACTCAGAAAGTAAGATTCAAAGCAACTAGGAATATCATATCTTGAAATTTTAGAGCTGTAGCAAGGTCAGGGTGAGAGGGGAAAATAGGATGACAACACCTGTTGGCTCCTGGTGGATTGGTAAGCAGCTCTCATTGCAGAGAGCTCAGAGGAAAAGCAGGTAATTCCCACTTCCAAATGTCTTGTTACTCATCTGAAAATGTTATGTATGTTAAAATACTGCCCACAGACCTCAGTCTACATTGGGACTACTTTGTGTAAGTGAGTGCGGAAAAGTCCCTCCTCTGGAGAGCTTGCGGTCCAGACAGACAAGAGGGATGAAGGCTAAGGGAGGAAGCAAAGTCACCAGCAAAGCAATGTGCCGGTCAGCCAGGACAACCCTGCACTTCCAGACTGTCTTCTGTAGGCCATGCCTGAAGAACATGTGAGGTCCAATGGACCTGGCTGGTAATAAACAACTCCTGGTTGCGTGTAAAGGTCAGAAAATTGCATTTCTAATAAATGCTTGAATTGCTGGCTTTACTAATCCAGCATTTTAAACGTGGATTGTATATTTCAATAGGGTTTGCAATAGTACCTTATGCCTTCGCTAACAAAGGCTGCAAGTACGTGTGAAAAACAGCCAATATAATCTGCAGAAAGAAATATCTCAGTAAATGCCTAATATACCATTTAAACTGTGTTTGCTGGAGCCCTGGGCTATACTCCACTGCTTGAATTTTTCTAAGTCCTTGACATTACAGCTGCTTAAATCCACGCCAGGAGCAACATTGGTTCTGTCAGCCAGAGAGGGAGGCTTCATTGTCCAAAATTAAAGATGCGTGAAGCCTCAGATAGCTTTTCACTTTCAGCTGCTCTGCGTCAGTGTTGGAGAGCCTGTGTGAGAAATCCAAAGCCCAGTTGTGGGATCATGCCCTTCTGTAATATGTACAATAGGTATCACTAGTACAATGTATCTGGGTCATGCAGATACAGCGAAGAGCCACCCTCCTTGTGGTTTTCTTCACGCTTTGAGGGTTCTGGAGCCAGTCCTGCACCCTGAACAAATCAGTGAAGCCCTGCCAGCCCAGGCCAGTGTCTGAGTTTCAACTAAATTGACTGAAAAAGTTTCCAGTACGATGCTGGATGTGTTATCTGTACAATCATGTAGATCTCCTTTGTAGTGCATTTCTCAACATAATTCTGGCTCTTTAACAGAATAGAAGAACGGCTTCTTTTCATGGATAGATAAACATTCCCAAGGTGTCTTCAAGTTGGAAATATTTTCCTGAAAATAATCACATGGAAATGACTATTCCATCTTCTTTTGGGAGAAAAAAAAAATGGTTCCAAAGAAGATGATCAAGTAATGCATCAACAGGAGAGACACAAATGGCCATCAACAAAAGAATTTTTGCCCTGATCTCCACATGAACTCTTTCATCTTCTCTGTATTTTTAGAGAGATTAGGAAAAAAAAAAATCAGAACATGTTTTTTTCAGTACTCCCATTAAATGATGCTTTCTCAGTCAAAACACTTGCTTGTTCTCAGTTTATCAAAATTGAGTTGAAAAGTAGATACTGGTCCTTCCATGAGACTTGCAATGCCCTTCCTTTGGTGGCCATAAACCAAGGAATTCAAACATGTTTGGTCACTAAAGATACCTTGGCATATTTTTGTCATAAGAGATGCAGTATTTTAGGGATGCAAAGTAATTTCAACTGTCTTCCTTGGATTCCTTGCAGATGGAGAGTGATGACAAATCTCCCCACTTCCTTGCATGGTTTAGGGTTGCTGCATGCTGTTTGAACAGCTGCACTTGTCCCATCCCTGGAGGTGGCTGCAAGTCAGTGGAGAAGGAAGTAATCCAAGTATATGTCATTCTAAAGTGACAGACAGGATGAGCTATTGGGTTTTTATTTCCACTGATAAATCCTTGTTTCTGTTAGTGATACTGAATGTGCTGTCATGACTGAAGAGTTTCAGTAACTCATCATAGTGCTCAGAATGTCTGTCATGTAACACAGCAGTTTCTTTTCCTGTCCCAGCTCAAATTTCCTTATATACAAATCTCTCTAAACTCCCTTTAAACCCCCAACAGGCACATCTCATGGAGCTAACTCCACTGCTCTGTGGCTTGGGTAACTTACTAGTTACACCTTTCTTGCAGGTCCCTGACTGGAGAATTCTGGTCAAATCATTCAGCAAACACATGATATGTAGCCCCTTGCATAGAGTAAAAACTGAATAGTTTTAATTTTGACCCCATGTTTAGTAGCCTTAAAGGTGTAATGTTCAAAGCCATTATTTATTACCAAATTTCTCAAGTGATCCAAGAAAGCATGATTTCTTCCAAGAGAGGGAAGTGTCTTCCTTCTACCATCGTGCTGCTACATGGATGGAGTCCAGGTAATTCCCTGCACAGTGAGCACACCTCCAAGCTGAATATTCTTGCAGAGGGACCTCTGAAACATGCCACTTATTTGCTCCAGGGGAGCAAATGCTTGACAGGGAACATCTCTGTGGAGCTGCATTTGGCTCAATCCATGACTGGCATATAACAGTGAATTTAAGCAAGTTTGGTTTGGTCTGTGGTGGTGCCACTGATCTGGTCAACATCCCCATATTTGGGGGATGAGACTCAACTCACTGCTCACCAGCTTTCAGCTTTGCTGTGTCTCACTAGGATTCCTCTGGGACATGTCAGGCACAAACCCCAGGTGGAATTCACCTAAATTTCGATGTGTAAAAGATGGTTTTAAGCATTCTCTGCCATCTGTGGTCTCAAAGGAGCCCTCTGAGGGGGTATTTTTCCCATTCAAAGGGAAATGACAAAGCTAGATTAGAATAAAAGTTTCTTGAAACTTCCTATTTTACCTCTGTTGCCCAGAAAAGCAGCTGAGACATACATAGGTGATGAATTTTACAGATCTCTATTTAAGTGGTATGAGATCAGTCATCTCTGTCTCTTAGTCCTTCATGAAAGCAGAGGATCACAAGCCCATTGCTGCTGGCCCTTAGGATGCTCATAGCTCTCAGGCAGGGCATCCTGATCATTTAAATACAGAGATCTATCCAGGGAAGGTGGTGAGTTTGTGAAGCCACAGTATGTATCTACAGGAGCACATGGCAAGTTAGCACTTACACACAGAGAGAGGCAGGTGTTGCATGGGTTTTGTGGATTTTCATCTCTAAGACTAGAAAAAAAAAGAGGTTCAGATGGTTTAAGAAACAATAAACTTTATGAATGCTGTACTATTTCCATCAGCTCATCTGCTGGAGGCCAGCAGATGCAACAACCCCAGATGAGAGCACTTCCTGTCATTCCCTCTCTGCTTCTCCCTGACCAGCTCACAGAGGCAACCACAGCCCTTTCCCTCCTAGTTCTCTCACAGAAGCTCACATCTGAAGAACTAGCTTGCACCAGGCAGTGAACACCTTTTTTCTCACTGACTGTTATTTTAAAACCACAGAGGATCAGCAGTCCTCTGGGGCTGATCCTGTGCCATCACATTTCCTCCTCCGGAAAATCTAGCTCAAAATCACAGAATCACAGAATAGCCTGGGTTGGAAGAGACCTCTAAGATAATCAAGTCCAACCATTAACCCAGCACTGCCAAGTCACCACTGCCCCATGTCCCTCAGCACCTCATCTACACGGCTCTCAAACACCTCCAGGGATGGGGACTCCACCACTGCCCTGGGCAGCCTGGGCCAGTGCTTCATAACCCCTTTAGTGAAGAAATTTTTCCTAATATCCAATCTAAACCTCCCCTGGTACAACCTGAGGCCATTACCCCTCATCTTATCACTGTTTTTTGGGAGAAGAGACCGACCCCTGCCTTGCTACAACTTCCTTCAGGTATCTATAAAGGGCAATGGGGTCTCCCCTCAGCCTCCTCAAATTGAGTCTAAAAAACGGCAAAGCTTCCCCTCCCTTTGCATTTATAAAGCAACATTTGTGATGTAGGGAGTTTGCAAGCTCCAAGATCGTTTCCACCAGCTGAGGGAACAGAGGGAGCCTCACAGACCCCCTGGAGAAAGCTGAGCTAGAGGGATAGACATCGCATTGCAGTGTTTGTTGACTTCTGAGGGCAATATAGACTATTGAATCCTGGGTTTAATACAGTTGTCTGAAAATCTGCAGAAAAATAATTTTTCTGCAAAACCCCTTTGGTCAGATATAAATTGAATTTCCCACATGTGTAGTGAAGGTTTCTTCAGTTTAACGAAACTTGTGAATGTACAGGCTGTACAGGAAGATGTGCAGAAGCTTTACCCTAAAAACTCATCTGAGGGTCACCAAAAAAAAGAAAAGTCCTAGTTTTAAGAAGATAATTAAAATGAGATAACAATACAACTGTGTAGTCTAGTTTACAGCATATTCATGTATTTTCAAAATCCACGTCAACCTAACAAGTCTCCAAAGACTCCAAATCCATCTATGGTGTACCCTGTTAAGTACTGACAGTATAAATGTCATGGGTATTTAGTTCCTGACATAATAACTTGAATATTGGATCTCGAATGAAAATTCTAAATCAAACCCCTTAATTCAGTCACATCTGTATTTCCAAGATGTTTTAAAATCTGAATCTGGATACCACTATACCACCAGAGTGGACTTGCTAAACTCCCATCATAAATGCCACATACACTTTGGAATATATTGAGATTTAAATCAGCAACCAGAAAGCAAAGAAAAGGGTATTTCTCAAACAACTAACCTCGATAGATTTGATGCATTTTATATGTAGAGAGAAATCCTTTTATCCTATTTTTTCAATATTTTATTTATATAACAAGTAAATGGCTATTCTGCATCATAAAAGAAAGCTAAAAAACCAAATCCAACCAGAGCCGACCAAAGCTGAAAAACAGGAAAGCCACTGGGGAAAGAGAAAAAAGGAATTCTAGTTATTTTACATAACAGATGGCAGCGTAACAGAAAGCAGCTGATGTTGGTAGCCTAAGAGAATTTTCCTGTGTCAGAAGAAAAATAAAATTTAGGATATACAGAACGCCCCATTAAGTGAGTTTCATACAAAGAGTGTTTTATTTACGTATACATGTATGGACATAGACATATAGATGTATACAAACTTGCATGTAGTTGTAAGACATCTGTGTTTGGAGGGAAAAGGGACTAAAAATTATGACAGAATTATATTTTCCTTACCTGCTATACAGAATTTGTTGCTCCTTTCTTTGGAGATCTCCTTCTCTACCAAACTCAGCCTTTCCCTTCTTCCCTCCAGGGTTCTCTACATTTTCATCTATATACTCATTTGGGTTCCCATTTCCCTGTACTCCTTCCCTCCTACACATCCATCTTATTCTCCACTTATTCTAGTGTCACACATGCCTTGCACCCTTCTGTTACTCTCCTCCTAAAAACTTTTTCCATGCTGCTCTTCTGCCTGGAAATACAGCTTGTCCTGGGAAGCAAATCTCACCCAGGATGCAGATCCGACCAAGACCCATCAAACAAGAAGTGCTGCACCTCATCTCTCCTAGCTGCCTCTGCGTACGCAGGGAGCTTTCAAGGTGATTTGTATTGTCTGTTCAGACCAGAGATAATTAATGTATGACCTTTGGCATCTGTATATCTTGCCTGGGCAATTCATCCACTTTATGGCTTGCTCTCAGTGACCTTTCCTCCCATGAATGGTGGATCAAATATTCTCAGCAGTGGCATCCCTCTCCCACTCTGCATGTTCCCAGCTGGCCTGGCCTGTTCCCCAAACACCCATCACACTAGGCTTAAGGTTTATGACAGGGATAAGACAAACTCACTAAGGCAAGCAGCTTGATTGGCCACAGCAGAAGGTCCCGTGGAGATGAGTACCATAAAAGCTGACAAAGATATCCAAATCTGAATATCTTATCTGAACAAGATATACAATATATAATGGAAAATAAGTTGCAGTAAGGAAGCTCTGAAAAAGGACAGCACAGAAAAGAGAAGGGAGAACATGAATAATCTCATGCAACAGCATGGACTGGTGCTGCTTGGAGGTTGATGGGCTCAAGTAATTTTGGGCCACATGCGTACAAATGTCTGTCCCTGTGTGCAAGCAGTTTGTGGGCTGCCATTTGGAGTGTAAAGGAAAAATAGCTGCTGGTCCAGTGCCACCTGACCTAGCACTGAACTGTTACAACTGTTAATGTAATGAGTGATAATTATTTCTCCGGAGTACATCATTGCACTGAAAAGTGATTATTATTAACTAGATTCATTACTCACAAAAAGCTACATAGAGGAGTTTTCCATGCACCAGCCTAAATCCACTCCTATCAAAATGAATGTGTTATTTTTTTTCCCCATTGATTCAACTAGAAGCAAATCAAGGCCTGAGATCTTTGGGAAAACCCAGACAAAGAAGGAAGCTTTGCTTTGTTGAGAATAATTTTTCTAAGACTTTGAAAAAAAGATGAAGTTTTATCAGGCTGTGAAGAAAAAAGATAGGATCAGCACAAAAATCTTGATGTCAGCACTCCTAAATGATAAGTTCTCCCATCCAAGTCCCAAGAAGTGGTCTGTTGACCACATCATTCCCAAGAGAAGTTTAGACTGTGTAATTCTCATCCCAGATCTTACCCATTACTGAGAGAAGGGAAGGGCACAGAACAGACCCAAGAAAGCCCTGTGAAGACCACTGAGGAGCAGGTAGGCCCAAACCCATTCTGTGCAAGATGCTCAAGCTGTTTCTGAGCTTGTATTAGGCTGGTACAGGATGGTGGTCTTGGTGGGTTTTGGTGTGTACTCATCTGCAGGATAGACAAGGAAGGTGATGACAGGTGACTCCTGGGTTATTATGAAGCCATGACAATCTATATTATCTTAGTATTAAAAATTTTACAAAAGTTGGGTGAAAATGGTGTTGATTTTCTGGAAAGGAGAAGAAAGTATGGGTTTTTTTAAAGGCTCCCAAAAAACCTAGTGAATTCTCCTGCTTGAAAATGCTGAGCATCAAATTCTGCTCTTAAGATATAATATAATCACACTTGCTTGATAGAGCAGTTTATGGTGATGGGAGTCGTGAGCAAGAACCAACATCAGATGGACTTGTGGAAGTCCTTGAGAAGACAGGTTTTTGGTGAAAGAGGAAGAGCAGAGACCAAGTGGAGTAGTAGAGGATTTAGGAAAAGAAAAGGCACAAATGACGAAGGAAAAGAAAAACACAGAGTGCATACATATATAACAAGTTCTGCAGGTGTATGTTTGCATGCTACAAGTGGTAGTGGTCCTGGACTCCTCAGCTAAGTAAGCTGGAGGGCTCCAGAGCAATGCTGATGCATAAGTGAGCCATTATGCTTCACCAGTGATCAGAGGATCTGTTCTGTGTTTGCTCCAGGCACTATTTCTTTAGCAGGGTACTGATTCCTAGTGGCAGTGCTACATGCTCAGTGCAAAAATCACAAGCTCCTCCAGCACAGATACCATCACCTGTGATGTGCAATGAAGATGGAGAGGATGCGGCCAACTTGCTGATGGTTCACCAGCATCCATCATCTCAGGTAACCCTGAGGAGCGTGGGACTAAATATAAGCAAAGGAACTCAAAGCAAGAAATAATGGCTAAGACTAATCCCAATGGCTCTAGTTTTTTACCATTATAAAACCAAAGATTGTTACCTTTATAAAATGGTGTCACAAGTTCAGCAGAGGATTTACATTTTGAAATTTTGTCCAGCCAACCTGCTGCTTCACCCCTCAGAACTCTCATCTACCACATATGCTGATGTGGGCCATGGCTCATTCTACTTCTATGTGAATAAATGAGACCATTTATATTTAATTAGACATATTAATCATAGAATCACGTTCAGTGGTGACTGGGCAGTGTTGGGTTAATGGTTGGACTTGATGATCTTAGAGGTCTTTTCCAATCAAGGCTGTCCTGTGATTCTTTGATTTACTGGGGAAGGATGTCATGAGTCCTTGACGCAGTCTGAGTTAGGTGTAGCCTGAGTATCTTGTTGGTCTGGACAAACAAATACACACAGATGACAGACCTTAATGAAATCAGCTTAGTAAATAGCACAGTGCCTGTCCCCTCATTCCAGGGAGAGGCTGAATAGCTGAAAGACCCTTTGCTCAGGTACCTCGGGGATGTGGGGCTCGAGTACTGTGTTAGCCTGTCTGAGCTACTGAGTCGCTCAGTAATCCACAGGAACTGACCCCTGGAGTAGAGATAACTAAGGACTTTCTAAGCTTGGACCCAGATTTGGGGGGTGTAGCCTAGTACCTAGAGAGAATGAAGTCCAGAGTTTTTACGCACGCCATTTGGTTTGACCCATGCAGGCAGAGACAGGTCCTGAAGCTTGGCCATAGGGACAAGGCACCATGATGTTTGGGTCACATTATTGTCTTACTTGCACTTCTAAAAGATACCAGGAACCTGACTTCTGTGTAGGAATGGATCAGATGCCGATCATTTTAACAACAAACGTGTTTGACACCCACAGCCAGACCAGCAGATCTGCACACCCTGGTCTGCCAAAACAAACCGTGGTGCAGAGCACAGGCCTTTGCAGAATGCAGCAATAACCTGGGATGTACATTTTTATTTACTTTTTCTCATGAACAAAAGATTGGAACATACCCTTACACATCTGATCAGAGTGAATCGGGCCAGCTGAGCAAGTTTCATCTAGCAAACACCATTCGATGTGGATCCTAAAGAAAATCTCCTCTGAAGTATATCGAAGAGCTGCAGAAATAAGCGTTGTAAAGGCTGCCATCTGGCCACAGTAGCCCACAGGTATGTATTTGAATAGGATGGGAGAAGAATGACTATTATTTTCCTGGGTTACTGAAGAAGTTTTAAGCAGAGTTTCAGTTCTCATATTGTACACTCCAGCTGCCATCATGGCTGTGGTGTGACATCTGTAGCACCATCAGCCACAAGGAATCACAAACATTCCCTGAAATGAGGGGCTTGTAAATAAAACTAGCACTAGAAAACATTCAAAACATAACAATCCTGCTTACTCTGCACACATATTAATGAGACCACTTGGGACAGCAGCCTGTGCAACTGTGGAGGAGCTGGCGTCTGTGCTACTGCTGGACATACGGGTGACAGCAAAGTGAGGATGCAAGGAAAAGGGCAAGCAAGTGAGGAAAACCTTCTAACAAGGAAGGTGTTTGAGGGTGGTGGCTTCCAAATTCAGTCAGCAGATTGCTGGCAGTTTGCAGAGCTATCACATGAAGTCATTGAACCAAGTGGTCTTGATTTCACTTTTAGTGAAAGACTTGATGAGAAGATGGTTGTGAAATAGCGATGGCTGATGCTGCTGAGTCAATGCAGTACAGCTCAAGCCTGTTTTAGGGGTAACGAGCTGAGAAATGGCAAAGATGATGGAAACTATGTCAGATTCTGAAGCAACAGCAGCTCTTTCTCTTCTGCTGCTGTATCATCTTCTTCCTGACTTCTCTGTTTCCTTTCCCTTTTTTCAGCCTTAATGAGTGATGTTGAATTATTTCCACTATGTCACAGTTGTCACAGGTGTTACCTTGCAATTTGCTTCTCATTTCCATTATTACATCCACTACTAATATGCATTAGAATGGCTGTTCAGACAAATCTCTTGAAACCTTCTGTATAGATTGGCTACTAAAAATCCTTGCTTTATTTAACATGTTTGGACATATCTATGTTCCTTAAATATATTTTATCTGCTTCCTGATAAATCACACTATAATATTTTAATCTCTAAGTGAAAGGTCTGTTCCATCTGATTAAGCAAACAGTGCTGAAAGCACTGAAAATTGGAGGGAGTAAATTTGTCTTGCATAGAAAGCAGAGAGAGTGAACTAACTGCCCTTCACAATTTCTAATTCTAATGTGAAATCCAAATTCTCATTTCACAGCTCATTTCCAGTGCTCCCCATTTGGGGACTGTTCTCAGCAAGAGAAGCTGCACTGGCAGAAAAATGGAGAAGACAAAAATTTCTTGATTTCAAAATTTTATAAACAGCTGAAAAAAAACCCCAAACCAAAGACGAGCAAAAAGTAGGGGTTTTTTTCCCCCATCACCATAAATTTTCTGCTCTGATATTGTCATTATAAAGCCTAGTTTTCAGCTGCCACTAGTGATGCCAAAACACCTTGGGAACAGACAACTGCAACTCCATGCTGTCATTTGGGGTTATCATCTACCTGGTCCTCATGTTAGACCTCTCTGTGGCCAGTCACGTAATGCCAAAATTCCCAATGGTTTACGCCTGTATTTCAGCCTACACATCAGTCACTTGAGATATCCCATGGGGTTCAAGCCAGGATGAGTAACTGCATCCTGCCTCTGCTTTGGTGCAGTGTTAGGAGAACATCCCTCCTCTCAGAAGACATAGCTCTGGGGCACGTACAGCCTGAGGACAGCAGGTCTGACATGCTGGCAGGATAACTGGAGCTCCTCCGTGTGAGTGTGGCTGAGTCATGTTCCCCCTCCTCCAAGCAGCAGGGCAAGAAGTTGAATTCACACAAGGGGAAGCATTTTGGAGCTGCATGGTGTTAAGGCAAAATATGGGAAAGTGTGAGCATCTCGTAAAATCATCCAGCCTCATGCTGTGTGGGTTATTCCCAGCCAGGAGCATGAGGCAAAGTTACATCTTGAATACATAGGTTCAGCTTTGTATTTGGATGCAAATGTATCTGGTCATATTGCTACCAGGCACGTAACCAGTACCTCCTTTTAGCTTCCACCAGAGAAGCCTGGATAACTGAAGTCCCTCTTGTCAGGCTTCTCCTTTCCTCTCTCCCCTGCTTCTCCACTCCCTGCTCTGCTATTTCAAGGCCTTGTGTGTAGGTATACTTCTGAGCAGCTGCACTTTGTTACTGGTTTTGTTGTGATAGCCCCCAAACTCCTGGCCACAGACAAAGTCTCTGCTGTCACAAAATGCTGTGCTGTTTTTTCATTTCCAGGACTCACTGGGTACTGAGGGGCTGAATGATCTGCAGGGCTCCTGAAGGAAACAGTCATAAACCCCAGGACGACACCAGCCTCTTCTGTATTTTGCACAAGCTTCATAGAAGCAGCATCTGATGAAATTATTTATAGTCCTGGGCACTGCTCGCTTTTGGTTTGGATCCGGTCCTTCCAGTTTGCCTCTGCCATGAGGTTTGGTGGTTTGAGCACAGTTTAAGAGCCAGAGCTTTCTGATCCCAACTGTGTTACTAACCCCTTGTGTGGCCCTGGGCGAAGCAATGGACCTCTCGATGTGTCAGCCTCCCCATCTGCAAAAGGGGGTTTACAGCTCCTGCTCACCTCCATCCTCTGGGTGTTGAAAATGCCAATTAATTTACATTTGTGAGGAGATTTTGATGCACAGAGTGCTTTATAACTCCTAACTGTGATTAGGATGATTAGGACCATCTATGGAGCTTGTGCCTGGGGTTGTTACTTGAATTGTCTTTGGGAAAAGGAAAAAAGTGGCAAACACACAACCTCTTCTTGGAAAAAAAAAAAAGTCACATTGAGAGAAGGAGAACTTCCCCAGGGCAGCGAATAAGCTGGAAGTGTGATTTGGGGGCCTTTCAGCCCCAAAGCTGCCTGGGCTCTGGGCACAAACATGGGAGCTTGCCCAATTACGCCTGTGGTTAGAGGCCTGAGAAGTAACTGAAGAGGCTCTGGGGCTGGCCCAGGAGGTCTCCAAGTGTACCTGGAAGGGGGACGGTGTGCACCCCTTGCCTGTGGCAGAGCAGCAGACTCAGATTTCATGGAGGCTATAACTCTGCCTGCTGCTGCCGCCGCTAGATCCTAATAACCAAACCAATAAGGGAATTTTTACGCCATCCGAAGCATTCCTAATCCCCCTCCGCATCTAGTGAAAACTTAATAGCATGAGAAAATGCCTTCCTGTAGCGTATTGTAAACCACATGCAGAACAGGAGCAGATGGAGGGGGCCTGTCCTCCACCCCATGGAGGGGCTCTGCCAAGATGCTCCCTGCTGAAAGGTGGAAGAAGAGAGAGAAATGGCACCTTTGCAGGGTGCAGTCTTTAATTGGTGAGGATGAAGTCAGCAGAAATTGCAGAGGTTGTGGGGTAATAACTCTTGGTGCTCAGAGGAATGTAAGCGAAGGGAGAGGGAGAGCTGCTTTTCCGAAGCCTTTTCCCCATACAGATGGTAGCAGTTAAGATTCCTGCAGGAGCCAGGAGCTGCAAAGTTAACACATCTGGAAGTTTCCTGATGCCTGGAGTCAGGCGGTGGCAAACAATGCTCGCTGGGCTGAGCAGGCTCTGCTCGGCTGCTTTTATTGCACTTGGACTCATCTCAAGCTCTGCTCCGTGATTAATTGCACTTTTAAAAATAAAGTTCAAAACCCTTCCCAGGAAGTTTGGGGAAGGCAGAGCGCTTTGGTTGCACCAGAAGCTCAGTGCTCAGTGCAGTTTTCATTACGGCAGCCCCGGATACAGCTTGCATTAGCAACAGCTTCATTTGGCATACGTTCTTGCAATCCCAGTTCATCATGGAGAGAGTGCCAGGTGATATGGTATCTCTTCTCCCAAGCTTCTCCAACATCTGCCAGACACAGCAGGGTGGCAGCAGGTGCTGGCCAGGCTCTCTCCCCCCCATCTTGTGTGTACAGTTAAGTTTGGGGCCAGGCTAGGACTGTAACTGTCATCTGCCCCGTGGAAATTATGGTAAGGAAGAGCCATGCTCCTGCCCATCTGTCCCAGGGCCAGTGTTGCTCTAACCCACATCTTAAAAAAAAAAAGAAAATCTTTCAGAGGGGGTAAAAAATCAGAAGAGCACACACCTAGGAGGCAAAAGATGTTTCAGAGGACTGGAGCTACAGTAAGAAGTTTTTGTTGCCATATAATGATGGTGGAAAGGCCAGAAGCAAGACTGAGAAAAGGAAGATGGAGGGTACTTTTCATCTTCATACTGGGGTGGAAGAAGGCTTGATCTCTTTGCTACAAAAGCAAGTATATATTTGTGGTGGATGGTTGTCCTGGTTCCCCAGGCTCAGACCCATGGGCCAGCCATGCAGGCAGGCCATGAGCAGCCCGAGTCAGCTGGGAGATCCAGTCAAGGCAGCTCACTCACAGGTGTATCCCACACCTCATCATGCTCATTATAAAAGGAGGGAGCTCACTGAGGGTGGAATTCCTCTTCCTGGGGCTTCTCTCTCTTGGCCTTCTGCTCCTGATCCTAAGGATCAGGCTGAGTAGAACCTTGCATGCTTTCTGCTGGTGATTGTATCAGTTTTGTTATTTCATTAAATCAGTTTCTACTTCAACCCACAGGGCTTCTCTGTTTTTCCCCCCCAATTCCCCTTCTGAGCTGGGGAGGGGGCATCGGGTGGTAGAACAACTGCTGCAGTTTAGCCCCATTGGTTGTGCTACTTTTGTGGCTTTTATAGGCAGTTTGTCAGATATTCCCTCTTAGGAGTGCTTTTGATGTCATAGCTCTTTCACAGGCCGTCCTGGAAGGCATTGCCAATAGAATGCCTGCGTAATGCAGTGTAAGACCTGCAGTGGAAGAACACCATAAGACCTCCAAATCCTTTATAGTGCAGAGTAAGAACGACTCAAGTCCTAGACAGACTGCTGGGGCCCCAAATCTGGACCTTTATTTGTTATTTGCCTTTAGATTAGTATATGAACTCAGGAAATCAACAAACGTAAGTCATTCTTGAACAGGAAATGTTCACCACTTTGTGGTGGGACAGATCGTGCACATCTCCTTGTGTCCCAGGGCCCTGATTCTTTTCATCAGTGCCTGGTAGGGTCTCCTTGCTGGCCATGCTGCCCCATGCTTCCTGTTCTTCCCCTACACACTCAGTCCAGAGAGGACAGGAGCCTTCATCCATAGCAGGGATGCATTGACAAGCTCTATGGACTCTTCTTGCAGTGCAGGGAGCTGCCCTGCTGACTTCCTGGTCCAAGCATACATGTTCCAGTGCTGGAAGAGGGAGCGGTAGGGCAGCCAGGGTGCCTTTGTGGAGGGAAAGGCTGGGAGGCCTATAGGTGCATATCTGTGTCTTCACATTTAGTAATGTGCCCTGCTCCTCCTCCAGTTTGGCTTCTGGGATAACATCTGCCAAGGCCTTGGGGACAAGGCGTCCCTGCTCCAGCAAACCTCACCCCCTGCCCCTGCAAGGCACCAAAAGGCAGGGGTGGCAGCAGGTGGAGCATCTGTTCATTACAAACTCCACCTCTTGCTACCAAACACATGGCCAAGAACACCTCCAGCTGTTGGAATGCTCCACAGTGTCACCGGTCTCACGCTTCATCCCTGCCAGGGGGCAGCTTCTGGGCAGAAACTGCAGGGTCGGTGCATGGGTCCACTCACCCCCCATCAGCCGGTGCCAAAACCTCGCTCCTCCCTCCCACGGAGCAGCACTGAGGTGTGGCAGAAGCCCCCACGTTCCCACAGCAAGGATCTCTCCAGCCAAGGGTTGCACCCCGGCTGGGAGGGCATCTCCCCGGGGCAGAGGCTTTGGGCAGTCCGGAGAGGCTCTGCTCCACCGCACATGGCAGGCAGAGAAGGGCACTTCGGCAGCTGCTCCATGACTCTCAGGACAGGAACAAAGCCATTTTCAAGAGAAGTGGAAGGTGTTAATCGAAAGGTGTGAATTCAAAGCCAGTAAAAGAAAAGGCTGCATTTTCATTGGCACAGGGCAGCCCCTCACCCTCTCCCACACAGAACATCCCTGCAGCGTCCCCACTACAAAACGTCACCAAGCAAAACCCCATGCACGCAGAAATGAGGTGCACCCGTGGGGACAGGGGAGAGAACAGGAAGAACAGCGAGAAAACTCAAATGTTGAAAGGCAGGCAGAAAAATCGCTCTCTGACTTTTGTTGTTAGCAAAGGACACTCAACTTGGGGAATTTAACTTAATTTTAAATATAGAATTACTGGTGTGGGCATTGGGAAGTGAAGACGACGATCATTTTGGCTGACGAGTACCTCATGAAGTTCAACAAGGAGAAGTGCAAGTTCCTGCACCTGGGGAGGAACAGCCCCATGCACCAGTCTGTGCTGGGGCCACCCAGATGGAAGGCAGCTTGGCAGAAAGGGACCCGGGGATCCTGGTGGACACCAAGTTGAACAGGAGCCAGCAGTGTGTCCTTGCAACAAGCACGGCTAATGGTATCCTGGGCTGCTGCATGGCCTGCAGGTTGAGGGAGGTGATCCTTCTCCTTTATTCAGCACTGGTGAGGCCACACCTGGCTCCTGTGTCCAGTTCTGGGCTCCTCAGTACAAGAGAGAGATGGACATGCTGGAGAGAGCTTAACAAAGGGCCATGAAGATAATGAAGGGCCTGGAGCATCTTACATGTGAGGAAAGGCTGAAAGATTTGGAACTGTTCAGCCTGGAGATGAGAAGACTCTGTGGGGATTTTGTTAATTTATATAAATAACTGAAAGGAGGATGTGAAGAAGATGGAGCCAGGCTCTTTTTGATGGTGCCCAGTGAGAGGACAGGAGGCAAGGGGCACAAACTGAAACATGGGAGTTTCTCTCTGAACATCAGGAAACACCTTTTCACTGTGAAGGTGCCCAAGCACTGGCACAGGTTGCCCAGGGAGGCAGGTCACCTCCATGCCACAGCCCTGATCTCCCTTGAAAGGGAGAGGCAGAGATTTTGGAGGAAATGAACCCAAACCATACCACAGCGAGGAGAGTGGTGCTCACAGAGGCACTGATTTGCTCTTTCCCAGGTCGCTGCCAGTCATAGTGCAGCCAGAGCAAGCACTGGGGCCTCCATCTTCTGTGTCCCACAGTGGACACCAAACTTGATTGCTCTCTGCGACTTGCTGCCTTGAAGGATCTGCACTGCTCCCGGCACTGAAGTGCACTGAAGCAGCTGTGGTGTGCAGGCGAGCTCCAGGAAGCCGGGCAGCCCGTGCTGCCTCTGCAGTACTGAGGCATAAATTAAGACCCAGGTCCACATCCTCAGGAACATGGTTGAAGGCCACTGTGGTCCTTTCCACAGAAGCTACGAGGAGAGCTGCTGAAAGAATCTGTGCTCAGTCTTAGAGTCTCAGCATGACTGCTGGAGCAAGAAAGTGACTGAGTGTGTTCCTACAAGGATTATTCTTTAGTTACCACTCCTACGTTTGTGGTCATTGTGAAACCAGCAGCTGGGTTTTGGTGGAATCAGCATCCTGCCCTGCCTCCTGTCCACAGCAGAGCTGAGGTGCTTGGTCATACCTCGAGTTGGCTGGCTCTGACCAGAAGGGGGCATCTCTGAGATGCCCCATCCTGTGTGTCCTTCGAGCGTGGCAGTTTCTATGGGGCTTAAACATATTTTTTTCAAAAAATAAATTCAGCTATACCCTGCCTGGTGTTCTGGTGTTTACATAAGGCACACAGAAAACAAACAAGATGGTCTAAATACATAGATGGAGGTATCCACACCAGGAAAATGTTTCATGGAACTTACAGAACCTGAACCAAATGTTATTTTATTTTCTTAAGAAATGAGCAAATAACGATTGCGATGGGCTGTAACCAAGAGAAAGGAATGCCAAACCTCAAACCAGTCATGCTCTGCTTGCAGTGTCCTTTCCTTTGGCTTGTTTGGTCAAAGTCTTGTGCTGTTTCATGCACCCAGTGTGCATCACCTGTGGTGTGAGGTCTGACCCCATTCAGAGGTAGCAAATGCTCATGTATCAGGAAACATCACACACCTGGTTCCCCAGGCACAGCCCCATGTGCCAGCCATGCAGGCAGGCCATGAGTAGCCCCGAGTCAGCTGGGAGATCCAGTCAAGTCTGCTGACCCAAGCTGATTCACGGGTGTATCCCATACCACTGACATCAAGCTCATTATAAAAGGAGAGAGTTTTCTGAGGGTGAAGAGTTCCTTTTCTTGGGGCTTCTCCCTCTTGGTCTTCTGCTCCCAAGGACCAGGCTGTGTATAAGCCTGTACACGTGTTGTTGGTATTTGTGTTAGTTTTGTTATTTCATTAAATCCGTTTCTATTTCAACCCATGGGGCTTCTCCTTTTTTTACTGATTCCCCTTCTCAGCTGAGCAGGGGGCATCAGGTGATCGAGCAACTGCTACAGTTTAGCCCCAGGTACTGGCTAAATGTAGACACCTTTGCAAAACAAAGTGTATCTGATTAGAAAGAAAAAGAAAAAAGATAATTGAAGTTCAGGGTGGAACTCTTCTGCTGGAGTAAGCTAAGCAGGGCCAACAAGCAGGACAGTGCATGGAGATGTGAGCAGCTGGTGATGGTGATGAACTGGAAAAAGGCAAGAAAGAATCTGCTGAGGGGGCAGGAGAGCAGCCTCAGGCCAGCAGCCACTGCGCCTGGTAGCATTTCCTGTCTGTCTGTCCTGTGGTTGCTAGTGTGGCTTTTGAAGTCCAGAGAGCTCTGTCTGAAGGAGCCTGTCCTATGCAGGTTCTCACGTTCCTGTTATTCTTACATGGCTCTGCTTATGCAAGGGAGGAAGGCCAAAAGGTTGTCCGAAGTCCTTCAGGAGCAAGGATCATGGTGAAAATGTCTTAAATTGCTGAAACCTGTGCCTTTTTATGCTTCCTTGGGACAGACCTCTGGAGGCAAAACCTGGCTGATGGAGCCACGTGTGTGTCTTCCTTCCAGAAATCAATGGCAGAGGCTGTGAATTACATGGGCTGTTGTCTGCTCTTCATTCTTTTTTTTTTTTTTTTTTCCGATTAAATAAATAAACTACTTCAAAAGCTGTGTCTGCCACCAGTGTATAATCCATTTGCTATGTGGGATGCCAGCCATATTATAACTATGTAAATTCAGTAAGGCTTTTTTTTTTTTTTTTTTGTGAATGAGAATGACCCAAGCAATGAGAGATAATTCATCTCCAAGCTTTAAGCCCTAGTAATTCCTGAGTCTTAAATATGGTTACAGCTAAGAATTAATAAAGGTACTCTCAACACATCAAGTATCTATCACTTGCCTCAGGAGTAATGCAGCTTGTTAATTGCTCACCAGGTTACAGGTGGCTAAACCCTGTGGAAAAAGTTTTAAGCAGAATAGCATTTCATTCCTGCTTGTTAAGTGCTTCCTGAGAGGCAAAAAGCCTTACAGTCACCTTAGGAACCTGCCTGTGGGCTTCAGCTGTGTGGGGCTGCCTGGCAAAACCTGGCCAACATTAGCTGTCTGCACCCCCATTCACACTGTGGCTGAAGCTGTGAAGATGTGAAGGTTTTTAGTGGAGAATAAATAGCAAAATTTATAGCAAAAAAAGTCTCTGTGGACTTTATTTCTTCCTGGCAGTTTATCAAGCTTATCTAGTCCTATTAAAGAATCCTTGACCATTGGAGGATGCTGATTAGCTTCCTTGTGCTCAAGGATGCTGGCAAGATCACTGATGAAAATTTTAAAAAAATAGATGATTCTGTAGAGTGAAAGCATCAGTGGCTATGTGGGTGTTAAATTTCAGCATGACTTGTATTTGGTCAAGTTTTCCTAAACCGTGTATTCTGAGTGTGCTCTGTCCCCTAAGCCATCTGCCTCTGTATTTCTTCTGGTCTTTCTCACCTTTGCAGGTACAGTTCTTAAGCCTTTTCAGGCCAAGTTTGCACAGCTTGACACCCTGCTTGACCACAGCCATGAAGTGCATAAGTGGAAAATGAATCAGATCAATTATGACATAAATTAAATAAAAATTTCTGTGCTACTTAGGAACATACACTAAAAGTATCTAGCAGGTGGCAGGATTTAGAGAACGAAAACTGGACAAAGTAATTCTCACCAAGTACACCTATACCGGTAAATAAAAATGAGGCTGGAGTGGGGGTTCAGCCATGGGCACACAATTGCAGGCATGCTCAGTTGTTAACATGCATCTTATTGTTGTCTTGTGCCAACCAGCACTGTCCCAACACCACCCTGGCACCACTTGGGGAACACCATGGGCCAGTGACTGTACCCAGTGGTTATTTTTCACTCTGCCACAGTACACAGGGGCAGAAAGAGAGTTCAGCCATATGGATGTAAGCTGTGCTGTGCCACGTTGCCTCAGG
Source organism: Podargus strigoides (assembly GCA_028020825.1). Classification (NCBI taxonomy): domain Eukaryota; kingdom Metazoa; phylum Chordata; class Aves; order Caprimulgiformes; family Podargidae; genus Podargus; species Podargus strigoides. Next base: position 10,455,391 of record CM051619.1, on the reverse strand, counting down.
GCTAGCAAATGGTCCCTGGCCTATTTTATTTATTAATAAAAACTGAAGAGATAAACAAAAACTGGATGCAATCTGTTAAGTAATTTTAAAATTGACTTAATTTGTAAACATGAAATTGAGCATTTAAAAAATATAACGCATAAATTCTTTCTGTCCTCTAGACATGGTGAAGGAACTGGGGTGGACATGCTTGTGCACATGTTTTGGCAGAGGACAAGCACAGCAGGGGTAAAAGTGATGAACACAAAGCTCCAGAGTCATCCTTTTGTTTTGTGGCTGGATTCATGAAAGCTGTCTACCTGATGGAGATCATGGTGCACCGAAGTGTTCTGTCCCCTGCTGTGACAAAGGGGCAACAGCGGGACGGTGGCACAGCTCCTCACTGGGGTCCCTGCTGCCCACCCTTCCTGTAGAAACCAGGATATTTCCAGGACAAACCCCCTGGGCCCAGCAGTCCAGGGGCAGTGCCAGCTTCACCAGCCTACCAGAAGCCAGAGTGATCAAGGGAGCATCGAGTGAATTTTTAAAGCAAAGAGAGAATTTCTTTTTTTAAAAAAGGTGGCCCATTGGCTTTTTTGTGCCTGTTGAGGGGCTTTTTCATCATATTTCAATGCAGTAGCCAGGCTGCAAAAGACATGCTGGGCCTGCTTATCTGCCCTTATACATCTGTAATAAATGCAAGCCCCATCTTTCCAGTAGCATTGTTCAGAAGAGGATTTTCTTTCACAAAATTCAGTTAAAATCTTTCAATTAAGCATCTTTCAACAAACTGAGGGGTTTTTTTCCCTCAGTATGAGCAACTACAAAAAGATGTGCCATCAGTGCCAGCAGATGTGGTGTTTAGCAGGTGGGAAGACTAAGAACATCAGAAAAGGAGAGACAAAAAGCCTGAGGGATGAAGCGTTAGCACAGGCGATTTTACTGAGGCAGTGAGGAGGGAAGAAAATAATTTACTCTTTTTTTCTATGCACCTCCACCCCTTCACAATTCCCTCTCTGCAGCACTGGCTTGAAATATGCCCTGGTGAGAAACAGATTTCTGGGACCTCTGCTCCCCCTTTTTCTCCTGCTGGGACTTCAGCCATGAGGATGGGGTGGTGCCCTAGGGCAGGAGAGGGGAAGTTGGTTCCCCAAGGGGGTTTCCATGGTCCATGCAGAGAGGAACAGGAAGGCTTGGGGCAAGTGATGGACCTTATGGGTTGCTGCATGTGAAATAGTGGGGCCTGGGACACAGGGGTATCAATACACAGGAGTGTTTGAGGAAAAGTCCACGCTGGGGTTCCAAACCACTGCACGGAAGAAGAGAGGGAGACAGGAGATCTGGGATGACCTTGTGCTATTTCCTGGGCCAAATCATGGATCTTTGTCTAATCCTGTTGGGGTTCAGGCCCCTCGGGTGCTTGCGCTGCAGCCAGGCTGGTTTGCACAAATACAGCCCAAAGGGCTTCCAGAGTGGATGTCAATAACCATCCAGCCTCGGTGGAGTTCTGTTCCCAGGAAGCTGCAAAACCTGCCTGAGAAGACAGGTAAGTACCCGGGCCCCAGGCAGCCCAAGTGCTTCCTTAAAAGGCTTTTGGAGATGATCCATGAGTGGTGTAACACCTGAGATTTTGTAAAGTGCTCGTCCCCATCCTTAAGTCTGCTCCTTTTGCAGTCACTGGTGAGTTTTCACTGAGGGTATGGAAATACCCAAGAGTGAATCACACAAACCCCCTGTACCTAAAACGTCCTGGCCTGTGAGCTGTTACCTGGGGAACGCTGCACCATCACTGCCAGCCAAGATGTCCCCAAAGCCTGGGGCAGCCTTGCAGCTCCCTGGAGGGCTCCCTGCCTCCAAGGCAGAGCAGAGGGCAAGTCCTACTCCTCCTCCTTCTGATGGGCTGTGAGGGGTGAATGCCTCTCAGAAAGGACATCTGGTGTCAAAACAGCAAATAACAACCTATTATTTATCATGTATTTATTGCTAACCTGCTCTTTGTCTCAAGTAGTGGGATAATGAGCTGCTAACGGACTTGGTCAGTGATTTTCAGTTAGCACAGGTTTACAGTGTTTTTTTTAAGACCTCAGAGAGTAAAGAGTACTAGGTATATGATTAACGGCATTCCGTCAATGTACAGACTGCATTATTCTATATACCATGTAACAGAATATAAAGGATACTATATTTTATGGTATGCATAGAGGCAATATTGAGGTAGGAATTCCAAGCTCGCCATCTCACTTTCAGTTGAAGAAATCTCTACCTCACTGCTGCATTGTTTCTAGCTGTGTGTATAGATTGACAGCAGAAAACATTTTGACCATTAAGAAACAGCATCTCCTTCTGAAATGCAGCAAAGTCCTGAAATGAAAGAGCAAACATTAGCAGTGTATAATCAGGCCCCTAGCAGTTCAGGAAAGAAGCAGTAAATATCTCATTTACTTGGAACTGCAGGAGGAAGAGAGCATGCTGCATGCGAGGACCTATCTGGGGACTAAGAAGGAACTTTGAGCGTGTCCTCCTGGTGCAAAAAATAGGCATAGGTGCTCCTGCGACCACAGCACTTGAACATAATTTTCATGTTTCATTCCTAAAACTTTCCCTTTGGCAAAACAGTGCATTTTCATGGTTTATGAGTTCCTTAGTGACAAAGATAAACAATTACCAACCAAATTCTGCCTCCTACAGCTATCCCTGACTGTTCTGTGCAGCCAGGGTTACTCGGTTACGTTTTGCTGAAATCGAGCAGATATTTTTCCCAAGAATCATTCACCAAGAAGAGCTGTGCTCAGTCCAGATGTGGAAGGAGCCATCTAATGCATGTGCCTTCTGACCCTTTAGAGCCTAGTAAAAAGGCTGGGATCTCTTACAAGAGCACAGGTGACACCAGGTCTCAGACAGTACAGGAGATCAGGCTCTGAATCCAGACCAAATCTACTATTTGATAGCTTTGATTATCTCAGGAAATCTCACACCCCAGGACTGTGTATGCAAACTACATCTTTTAAAAAGACTTTACTGCCAACCCAGTGGGGTAGGAACAAAAGAGTGGGAGTTTGCCACTCCCAAGCCCACATTCCAACTTCATAGTATAAAAATGTGCCTCAGTTTAATTCTCAGCTTAATGTGTTATGCTTCATTGTTGCTCCAACTTTAATTAAACATTTATTGCTTATAATAATACTGGGTCTGTAACATAAATGAGCACTGTTTTATTTCTAACTGTAAATAATGGTGAAACATTTTTAATAAGGTATATATTACGTTCCCATATACTATATACACTATGCTCATCTTTAAAATGTGTTTTAATGGATTAGTATACACATTTTATGATGGAAGTTGTATCATGGCCAATTATTAAAGATGCTGCAGTTCTGTAGTTGGCACTGATTGGTAGAATCACTTGTGTTCAATGTCTTTTAGGACTTGGTCTTCAGAGATCATGCAGTACATTAGTGAAATATTCATCAAATATTGACCTGCTCTTATTCCTTTTAACTTCAATGGAAATATGACTGACATCAATATAGTCATGTGTCAATATGCTTCATTGATAAAAAACATTATGGTCAAAATTCCTTCCTTATTTGTGGCTGGGAATTCAGGTTTTGTATTGTTTGCATAGCTGAAAAGCAGTAGAGTGTCAGAGTGACTCATGAATGGAAGTTAAATACATTACAGTGGGCGATAATGCAACCTGAAAAGGTTGGGTAAATATAACCCTCAGAAGGGAAATTTACTTTATTTTTTCCATGAAAAATTAGCTGAACTTTGTGTTTATCAGTCAGGAACATAACAAGTTCTGGCTAGTTCCTATGACTTAGAAACTTTTCACCCTGCAATTGTGATGCTTTATTTCCAAGTTCCCTTCATTTAAAGTTTGACTTAATCTGGATTCTATTACAATTTCTTCAGATAGAACAAAAGCATATATTTTATTTTAATGTGATATGGTTTTAGGTTGTTGGGTTTTTTTTTTGGTGAAGAAATAATATGATTCAAGTGCAACTCTAAAGTGTTACTTCTCAAAGCTGCACAGCGCTTCACATCTGTCCTGACTTGCATAACCTACTCTCTATGCGTTGAACAACCAACTTTAATGAGGGAGCTGTTAAAATGGGCTGTGTTCCCATAGTGAGATGTGTGGTCAAGAAAAGGAAAGATTTTCAATTGTCATTAAGAGAATTCTGGCTTATTGTCTTTCTTTGTCTTTTAAATTTCATATAATAACGTCCTTTGGCTGCTTTGAGGAAAACAGATCTCATCCCCCTCTTTTTATTTCCATGTGTCTCTATGACTACCTGCTTCAAACATCCTCTGTAGGGAGGAACAAGAGAAACAAGTAGATTCCTGCACCACAGTCACTTTTGGTTTGCGCTTTGTCCCATCCAGACTATATCCACACAACATTTATTTTCCTGCATGTGCTGTGGTATCATGTGTGTTTATTCAGGTAGTGGTATTTCATCCACAGAAACACCCTTCCCAGGGGAAGGTTTTTCTCTATTCAGAGTAACAGGACACGTGGATTATCTGTGGGCATCTGTGGAAACTGTTGCGTTTATTCACCCTTTCTGTTGCAGTCAGCCTTGTGTAATATCTCTCAGATCCTCTCTGGATGGAGGGGTAAAGAACATTAACTTGGCAGCATGGAAAAGGCTGGGAAATTGGGAAATTTACAACTTGCCAGACATTATGCACAAGAAAATGTGAAAATTAAAAAAAACCTGTAATGGGCTAATAATTACACTTGTCCCTCCTGTACAGTTAACTGCAAATAATAAAATGGCTTATAAATTGAGCAGTCATACCCAGGGAAGGTAAAATGCTACTGTTTGTCCTTCCTCATGCATTACATTGAGCTTTACATGAATACAGGTGGAATAGCCACAATTCACATTCCAAAAGGCTTTTTTCCTTTTTTAGGGGAAATAAACCAATTAAAGGTATTCAAGGGTCTTTATTGTATAACAGAGTGCACCATGTATTGTGTCATGAATATTGTCTTCTGTGGTGCATCAGATGACAGTTTTGCAAATGATTTTCAGGGAATTCTAGAAAAAAATCATTTGGAAGCAAGCTCTGGAGATATCTAGCCTGACCCCTGCTCACAGCAGGGCTAGCTTCAGAGTTAGATGAGATCACTCAGAAGGTTTGTCCAGACAAGTTTTGAAAAATCTCTAAGGATGGAGACTCCAAAACACGTTCACACTGTGCAGTTTTTCAGCTCTGGAGAGCAAAAAAAACAATACCCTGAGATGATCCCAGAGAAATATTTGGAAAATATGTAATTAATTAACTCTCATGTATACTAAGTGTGTATTTCTGGTATGGTGTGTTTTTTGGACTTTAAATTATTGTTATTGTGCGTTTACACAAATATGTTGCATTGCATTCTGTTGACGCTGCACACAGGTAAATGCATGAAAAACGTGAAGAGGTGTGATGGGTGGTTGAGATAAGCTGGGAGATCAGGAGGCACCTGAGAACTTCACCCCCACCCAGCAGATGTGTGATGTTTTGCAGGAGAGAGGTCTATTTCTTCTTCCTTTCCTCTCTGCTGAGCAAGGTTAGATTTAGATCTTATCTGAATACAGACTCTGTATTGCTTTAATGACAGGCACAATCCCTGGGCTGCAAACATAGTTATAAAAAGAGTTTATTTCTTTGTACATTAAAAATTGGCAGGAAAGGGAATAAACTCTGCTGCTATACAGTATTTTAATACCGAGGATAATAGAGGTATATTGTTGGAAAATAATACATATGTAATGGCATTATGCCAGGCAGTATGAAAAGAAATGCTGGATGAGAATACAGGTATATAATTACTCACCGTACCAAAGCAAGTAGAGATCTACACTTAATTATTTCATGGACAATAGAATAGTTTCAGCCAGACAGGTCGAGGGAGGGTCATTCCAACCGTGTAGGCTGAAGGTGTATTTACCTGAGGGGAAGAGAATAGAGGTTCAGCTGAACAAAGACATTTTCCTGTTTAAAACCTTTCCCTATTCCTTGAAGAGGGACAATTCCCTCACCACTGATTGGGAAAAGCAGTAAATGGCTGCCTCCTCAGCACTCCCATGAGGAGTGCAACTCCAATCCATATATACATCCATATATGAATATATATTTACATATATATTTATGTACATATATATGCTCTCTAACTAGACCTCACAGCCTCCCTTTCACAGTAGTCCATCAAGGATTACTTTGGAAATAATCTTGATATCTTCCATGATAACAAAAAATTCCATTTGTTCCCAGAACCCAATCCACTGCAAACACTTCTCACAATCTCAGAGTACTCAAAACACTTTCAGTACTTAAAGCACATACCAGCCACTGTAAGTTATCCTTAAACAGCACACGCAAATGTTTACATTTGTGGAAATTAAGTTTCTGCCACTTCTTTTTTTTCTATCTTGGTCTCACAGCCACCAAATTCTTGTGCAGGTATCGATAACGCTCACTCACACCAACAGTTGTATTGTGAGCCCATGGCTAGAAAAAACATGAGAAATCCTACACTGGGCCCTACCTGCTTTCTGTATTTCAACATGGGCAAGAAGTGTCAGGTTAAACTCAGCCCACCTGCCCAAGCTGGGAAGGACATCAGTGGTTTTGAGGGGTTATTCATAGCGTGGGGTGCAGCTTCAGTGGGCAGCTTTTTTAATAATGTAATCCAAAAGTGAAAGGGTAATGTTTACCAAACCTGTTTCAAAACGGCTGATTAATCAAGTAAATGGGTGTTTATTGAGACAGTTGCTAGGTACTTACTGTTATTGAGATAATTGTGTGACTCAGCTAAGCCAGACAAAGAGCTCTACTGTTGCTCTAAAGTACCGACTGGCAAAGTTTGGATCATGACACCAGAGTAAAGGGAGAAACTTTGCTCTTTCTTCTCAGCTTTTTCACAAGAATAATCACTTGCTTCATTTATCGTCACATCATCCACTTTTACAGCCAGCTTCAAATGCTTTCCTCCCATAAAACACAGAAACAAACACTGACCCATCTGAAGAACCCCTTCATCTCCAGCACAGTGGTGATGGGTTTCCATTACTGACACATTACTGTCTGGGGACAGACCTTTCCTTTGTGTCTTTTCTATATTATTATATTATAACATTAATGCCTTTTCCTGTTAAGTATCTGCATAAATCACAGCGTCCTATGCACCATTCAAAGCACTTGTTTAGTAAATAATTGGGGCAAGTTTTGTGGGGAGAGGTAATCTTTTATTAGTCCAAGTGATAAATGTGGAAACAGCTGACAGGCTTTCAGGCACACGAGCTCTTCTTCAGGTCAAACTTGTTGCTTGGAAGCCTCTCTTCTTTTCCAGCTGAATGTGTGTTTTTTCCAATAAAAGCTATTGCCTCTCCCTGAAATTCTTGCTGCACATATTCTTAACCCTCATGGCTACAAAGACCAGGCTACCAATAAATAGCAAACAATACTTGATTAGGCAGGCTAATAATGGAGATTTTATGATAGAAATTGCATTGCACAAGTCATGCCTCATATTTTTAATCTAAAAAATTGGAACCGTTTTAAAAAGACAGCTGCTAAAGAGTATAATTATAGAAAACTCTCCTTGCTTCTCAGAGGACACATGAAGTACATGAAGTCTGATGTACAGAAAGAGATTTAGAGCTGCAGATTGGGAGGAACACTAAGAACATATACCTGCCCTCCAGTTAAACTCCCTCTCGCTTACATATTGCTTTTATTATTTTTTATTATTTTAATGTAATAGAGTTTTTTCCATTCCCAAGTAGCATGTCTGTGTTCTGCTGATGGTAAGTTGCATAGCTGAGTGATAAAGAATATTTGAAATCATAGGGGCATGTTTACTTCAGATGTTTCCAGTCCATCGGTCTCACGTTGTACCAGTCCAAATTTGGAGTAACCCTACCAGCAGTATAATCAGTGTTATATATATATACAACAGTGTTATAATCAGATTTACACTGATATATCTGAGAGTGGAGTTTAACCCTGGCTATTCATCTTCTGTAGCAGTTTGTTTTTTTTTTAAATCTTCAACAAAATACATGATCTATTGTAACAAAGCAGTATTTCATTTGCTCAAGATTGTATTTTGATTAGAAAATTCTTCTGGTGTATGTCAGAGAGATCACTGCTTTTTAGCAACCAACACCTTCACCACCTGGAAATGCTCGACATTTATTCAAAACACTCCACCAACACTTTCTTTACCATAACATCCAGTCATAACTGATAAAATAAAGTCTACCTTTTTAACAAATTCTGGAGGCTTATAGAACAAGGTCTGAACCAGGCTTTGAACCAGGAAGCAGGCTTTGTTTGAACTGCCTAACCCTTGCATTTGATTTCTTGAATTAATGTTTTACCTGTAACTGGAAGTGTTCTCACTGAAGGGAGAGAGCAATCCTGCTGCTGATTTAACACCTGTAACACTCCCAAATATGTTACTGAAAAAAAAAAAAAATGTAATGCCTAAGGTGTCTTTCTGCTTTCACTGGTCAGGAGCATAAATCATATTAAGCCTGTACTGGAGTCTGGAACCAGCTATCCAGATATGATGCTTTATTAATGGGTCTTTGTGGATATCCAGAGTGAGAAAACCGGGAGAAACATCACCAGAACGTGGCACTGTATAGAGGCAGGTTTATGAGTGACTTGTGTCAAAGGAAAGTAAGTGAAGGCTGGAGGAGAAATCCCCCCCCGATTTCTGCATGTGACCCAGGCAGGAATAAATAATAGTATGACCCCAGCCCTCTCTGTCAGCCCCTCCAACCTCTAGGCTATAACCTCTAGTTGTTACACTGGTACAATCAAGAACCAGTATTTTTCTCTCATTTCATCACTTTGTGAGGTTGGGGTGATATTGCTCCGGCCTTTGGGAAAGGGGAGGACTGTTTCTCCTGAGATTGTTGATGGCAGTGAGGCACGAAGCACGGTGGGAAAACTAGAAGTGGGTCAAGGTCCAAGGTTCGATATTTATCTGGTTTTCTCTGGAGGGCAGAAGGACTTTTCAAGCCATTAGCTGTCTCAAATGATTCAAGAGACTCTTTTGCAAGCATCAGTAAACTGGCCATCATTGGAAGATGATAATGCTGTTAATTCGAGAAGATATTTTTAATACTAGAAAAGGCTAAGGGACAGCAGCTCTTCACTGGGATGACCCTTAACATGTCTCAGAACTGGGCCACTTCAGCTTCCTTCTGAGAGGGCAGCAAGAGCCTTTTCAGGGTCCCTTATTCCACTTCCTTCTGCGGGGAGTGGCAACTGTGCACATCTTTCTCCCCTGCAGCTTTGGGCAAGAGAGAAAACCATCAGCCTTTTTGATATCAAATTATTTTACAGGCCAGATACTAAATATATGTAACCCTCCTCCCCCAGGGTCTGCTAACAACAAGCTTTTTTGACAATGTCATTTACAAGCCAGTTCAGTAGCAACAGCTTCCCTTCAAAACACTTCCCCTCAGGTAGAAAACTGGATTGTAAATGAATTATTCTGTTGGGGTTTTTGGTTGGGTTTTTTTTTAAACCCTGATTTTGATTACATTGCATTTTCACTGAAAACAATGGGAAACATATTTGGTGGAGGGGGTCTAAATACTGAAAATACTTGGTCTTTCAGCCCCTTGAGGCTTGGAAAAAAAATGGCATACTTCAATTTATAGCCGATTCTTGTCCTAAATTCCCAAGGTAAGCTTTTATTCTTTTCTGTTTGCTTGCAAGCAAACAGAATGAAACTTTTGGTTTGTTTTTTTTTTACAAAAATTTTCAGTTCTCCCAGCTAAACGCTTGCATTCGCCTCCTTTACAGCCCAGCCAGACCTTGCTTACAGACTGGAAATCCTCAAGGGATTAATTCTACCAGAAGCCGCCGATTCCTTTCATTCCTTTTCCATTACCAGTTCCTTGGACAGCGCTACACAGAGTGGGAATGTGGCCGCACACCCTTGGTCCTCCTGGTCTATGTTTTCCCAGAGGCGAAGCAGCCTGTTTGTAAGTGGTATGAACGTTGCCACCTCCAGTACGAGCAAGCACGACTGGCTGAACTGCTGAAATTGTTTTGGATTCAGGCTGTCCTGTAGCAGCCTTATTATGCCACACCTAGATCATCTACATTATTAACTGTCTTGATGAAGGACAAATTGTTTATTTTTGTTTTAACCCTGTAATCCGTTAATGTATTTGCACAATTTCAAAAAGTGGGTGGGAAGGAGGAGGTGTATGAAGGGAAAGCTGGATCAAAACTTCACCGTTGCTTAATGACTTGGCTATTGAATTTATTTGCCAGGCATAACAGGAGTCATAGGAAAACAAGAAGTATCTATCTGGCATCTGGTGCCATTTGATCCACAACCTGAAGTTGGAAAGGCGATTTCCTAGTTTTCTCTCAAGGGAGTGTGTGCATTCATACTGTTTGGGTTATATTTGGATCATTAAGCATCCCATCCGGGAGCACAGACCGGCTCTGCACTGACCCTAACCTGCTTAGACACCTCTGTGCTGCAGGGAAAACCTACACATGCAATACATTTACCAAGGGCAGGATTGCTGCCTGAGAACAGCCTCCAGAAGGTCGAGGGTTGTGTGTTCAGCATCTGCTCCAGTGACACTCCTGTAGCACCAAACCAGACTTGTGAGCAGAGACCTCCTGACCCCACCTGAAAAGCCTGTCCAGCTCTTTCCCCTGACAGAGTGAATCAGGCAAGCACACGGTCCTGAGGGCTTCCTTACGTGCCACAGTGCTGTTGCATGTATTCCTCACTGCAGTGCAAAGGGATGCGCTGACCTAATGTATTTTGCAACATGCATGTCCTTCACTGGGACAGTAACTCTGTTCACAGCTCTGAGCGGCTCTGTCTGGCTGTATCCTCATATGTCTCTCTGCAGTTGCATCCCTTCATCTTTTTTAACCCTCACCTATGATTAACAGCCTGAGCTGCGTATAGCACAGTGAACTGTGGGGTAGAGTTTGCAATATGTCCTCGTTTCAACTTTAAAATACTAACCTCTTAAATAAAAGCAGCTGTACAGAGCAGTTAGCAAGCATGGAAAAAAAAAAAGAAAAAGCTGAACCATTTGATTCAGGAAGCCTCTGAAGAGTGTCTGTGCTCATCTGTCTGGGAACTACAGCCGGTACAAGTCCGCTAAATAAGTTCCCTCTTTTTTTCACATCCAGGCACAAAATAAATGTTTTTCATATAGGAAGATTTTAAAATACATTTTGGAGACTCATATACACACACACAGAATCATGCATGTGTACACACATACTAATTGAGCTGCTACAGCTGTAGCTATAGGAAGCCACATTTAGAAAATGAAGAATCTGTTTTGCTTAAGAGTTAACACTTTGGCAAAGTGTTAACCAGAGTATATGTTGTGTGCTGGAGCAATGTAATGCCAAGGTGCTGTTCCTGTAGCAGAATTAGTGCCACTTTTATTTATAATGGCAGTGCTTGCAGCTGGCATTAAAGAAATGTAGGGTTTTTTTAAGTAAATTGCAGAAGTAATGAAAAGAGAGTCCTTCCTGGGAATTTCATTGGGTTTCTTTTTCCCATCCAGAGGCAAATGCCATCCCCTGATGCCTCTAGTTAGGAGTGAAGGAGCATGCTGAGACATCCTTAGCACCTTTCAATTGACCACAGGGTTTCTCTAGATCCAGCTAGGGCTTGACATCGCTGCTGGGAGCACTGCTGCTTCTGCACCTCCTTTGCTGTCAGTTGGAGGTGTCACCCCCATTCCCCCTCCCACAGCCCAGCCAAGGATCCTGGGCCCAAGGCTGTCCCCTGGTTTCCCACAACATCTCACTGTGTGTCCCATGATGCAGGACTTTGGGGGTGGATATGGAAGCAGATTTGTGGTCTCACTTCCTCCCAGCTGCTGGCCCCCTCCTCCCGCCCTCCTCACTTTTCTGTTTTCATGCATTAAAAATAAGAATGTTGGTCTTAAGCAGACGCCTAAGGAAGAGCAAAAACTGGATGAGTGTATACAACGCTTCTCCGAGTACTTTCCCAGCCTTCAGCTACTCCAAAATGAGGGATTTTCGGAGCCTGTTCTGCAAAACTCTCTTTCAAGCCGCTCCGTGAAGCCCTGAAGGGGTGCCACACATCTGCTATTCACCGAGTCCAAAAATTGCCTTTTTATCTGTTTTGAACCTGACTCTGGTGTATTAGGTGCTCCCCTTGTGCTCAAAGACGCAGCCAGTGATCCATCCCTGCCTGCCCCATAAGCCATGCATGGCTTTGCAAACCTCCAATATGTCCCCTTCCATAATGAAGAGTTAGGAGCCTTTTAGAGTCCCTGTCTCACCAGGCAGCCTGGGGTCCACGCCATCCCCTGAAGAACCATGTGAGAGCTGCCTGGCCCCTTTCTGGCCACGCCAGCTCATGACACCAGCCTGTCACTAAGCCCACACATTTGGGGAGCTCAGGGGACAACACGTGCCAGCAGCCCAGCAGAAGCCATGATGTCCGGCAGCAGGAGCAGTGGCAGCTACTGGGGACAGCACCAGCCTCCCCCATCAGAGCTGCTCCCAACAGGAGCGTGTTGTCTGTGACTTCATTGCTAAATCAGAAAGGGCTGAAGTGCAGCAGCGTGGTACAGCAGCACATCAACCTAACTCAAAATGATGAATTCCTCTGTGCAGGGGCTGTTTCCCAACCCAGACAGGCCACGCTCAACCACTTAGAGGTTCTTCACACAAATATGCAGACACCTGGGAAACCAAAGGACATGTCCATATTGGTGGTGACTGGCACTTACCAACGTGCATACAATGAGCCTGAAGGTTGAAAACAAACTGAGATTTGTTGGGGAATGTCCAGTCCACTGCCTGGCCCCAGTGGGGGCTCCAGGGCTATAGCCCTGCCCCAGCAGAAGCAACCACAGAAGGCTCTCAGCTGCTGCTCCCAAAGCTCTGAGTCCTCTGAGTACTCCAAAGCTGCCATTTACTCTCCTGAAGTACTTCCACCATCCCAGTTTGCTTGTGGTGGCTTATGGTGAACCTGCATTATCTCAGCCCCTCCTGTCAGTCTGTCAGTCTCAGCTCTGGGCATGACCACGGGTCAGTCTGCAACATCCCCACTCTGCAGAGGGGTTGAGTCATGGCTCAGCAGAGGCCACATTGCAGCAGACTCTCCCGAGCAGAGCCCTTCCCTCTCTACCTCTTCCCGTGTATTATTTCTCCCCTGTGCTCCTTTGCCCCATAGCTGCAGGCTGCAATTACCAACAGTAACTATTAAAGAGGCAGAACAGCACCAGATGAACCCGGAGAGGTCAACCTAAAAGCAATGGTTTAAGAGCAGCCAAAAAGCGATTGTCCAAAAGCAGTCTGAAAGCAATTATTCTCCAGCTAACATTACCCCTCAGCATAAATAACTCCTCCTGACCTCTCCAAGCCTTTGATTTGCTCCGTTCGAGAAGCTTTGCTGTTGCCGTCCATCCGGCAGGTCTCGCCTTTCTCCGAGCAGCCGGAGCGGGTGACCTGAGCGGTGTCTGCTTTTCCATGAGCTCCTGGCAGCTTCATGTGATGGCTCCTCACAGTGCTCTGCAGTCTCCCTCCAATATTCTTTGGATTGGTTTTGCCTTTTCCGTGGGGCTCATAAATGTACAAATCATGCCTTGAAGCTTTAAAAACTCCCTTTTGGTATCCACGAAGAAGAGCTTTCCTGATTTTTTCCAAGAACGCTGTAGAAGTGGAAGGGGCCCCTCAGCAGGTAGTTGAACAAGATGCATTTACGTCAAAAAAACACCCTTTCCATGGGACCTTATGGTTGTTAAGCCTAAAGGTTAACAACCTTGATTTCAAAAGAAGTAGCTGAAGCAACTCATGCAAGAGAAGTCCACAGTAGGTATTCAATGCAAAGTCACTAGCTGTGGAGCAAGAGGGCCCGTGCCACGAGGGAGCGGGGCTGGGAGACTGCTGTGGGGCATGCTGGCTGCATGTTTGCCCAGGTCCCATTGCCTGCCTGGACCAGATGAGGACAGTGACAGGGAGGGGACACTGCACTGGGTGGATGTCTGATCCCATCTGGTTGTGTGCAGCCATCCTTATGCTCGCTTGTAGTGTGCCAGTGCGATGGCGGGGGCAAAAACTTCAGCTGATTTTAACATGATAATGAATATATTTGTAAGGGAAGTTACATAATGTGGTGACTACAATGCAGCATCCTGGATTTGCTCAGTTTTCAGGCTCCTTTCAGCCCTTTTCTTCTCACTTCAGCTGGAGCCCTTACCTTTCTCCAAGTGTCAGATTTGAAGGTGCAATCCACATCGTATCAAATAAAAGCTCAAATCCCTTGTTTTTCCAGGAGCAGGGCCAAAAGTGAAACTCCTGTGTTTTGTCTGGATTCAGACGCAGTCTCTCACTGAGATTAGAGATATCTGAAATTTGGCCCATGCTGGTCCACGCAGTTCACAAACCTCAGGAGCCTTGAGGCAAGTGGGGAGGCAATGTCTGATTTTTGATGAAAGCCTATGCTAGGGCAAAACCTTCTGGTTTTAGTTTAAGTCCACACAGTTGTCCCTATTCTGGATGAATCCTTTATCTTAATTGTACTAAGGATTTCATCACAGAGCTCTCTGCAGAGTTTATGACATAAGAAGAGGAAAAGAAAGTGGTTGCAAAATATAGGAAATGCAAAATCGGCTTTTACATGCACTTAAGCTCTGTGACAATGGGCTGTCATTGTCCAGGGTCCCAGTAAACATTCAGTGCAACATTTGTCCGCATTTTATAAAACCAAGGAGGACAGAAAATTAATGGGAACACAATAACTGGGCGTTGCAAAGCATTTGTGCTAATTAGATGAGCATCCTCTACCCAGATACAAGGATGAAATGTCACATAAGGGAAGGAGCAATGAAAATTTCCCAAATGAATGCCTAAATATAGGGGTTTGGTCTATAGTAAGAACCTAAGTCTGCAGTTTGATCTTCAGGAAAGATGTCAATAAGCAGTGCTGTTGTACAGCATTATTGAAAATCAAGCCAGTGTTTATATGCCTCGCTCTGGAATTAAGAGCCTGTTTAAAGTCTTGTTATTGATGCCTCACCTGGTAAATATTTGAGGAATTTGCTATAATATTTTTTTTCTTCACACTTTTTCCCAGTTGAGTATATGTCAACAAGTCATGTGAATTTTTAAAGGTAGATATGTGTTAATCCCTGCTGCGCAGTACATAGGAACTTCTGGTACTTTATAGAAATATTCAGAAACTATAGACATTTGCAAATGAGTTGTTGCTTTTTTTTCCTAAAACACATTAGTTAGGTGTTAATGTTCTGATCTTGCAAATATTTATGCCAATAAATAACTTGAGTCAAGGGGGAAACATTGCTTATGTCTGCAACATTAGTTACAATCACAAAAATGTGCAGGACGGGAGTTTCATCTTGTAAACGTTCACATGCTGAAATTAAAATCGTAAGAGGTCACGATCCTATTAACAGTGTACAGTTTGGCAATATCATTTGGGATATTTTATCTCACAGGGCGCCATCAGTAATTTAATTGCTTATTATTGAAGCAGCTCTATTGCAACCAGGTGGCAGGACTATTTGTACCTTCTGGATGAAGGAATACGAGATAATCTGCCTGACTCAGTCTCCCTTGTGTTTCACTGCAGTTCACAGAATCACAGAATGGTAGGGGTTGGAAGGGACCTCTGAAGATCATCTAGTACAACCCCCCTGCTAGAGCAGGATCCTAGAGTAGATCCCACAGGAACACGTCCAGATGGGTTTTAAGTGTCTCCGGAGATGGAGACTCCACAACCTCTCTGGGCAGCCTGTTCCAGTGTTCTGTTACCCTCACAGTAAAGAAGTGTTTTCTTATGTTAAGATTGAACCTCCTGTGTTCCAGTTTGTGCCCATTGTCCCCTCTCCTGTCACTGGACACCACCAGTTGCCCAGAACTGACCTGGGATCTCAACAACAAGAGTCTGTTCATCAGGAAATGTCAAAACACAAAATCCAGTATTTTTCAGAAATACATTGGTTTTGATCAAACCCACTTTGACAGCTGTTTTTTAACAGTAAAAAAAAAAAAAAAAAAAAAATCTGATTAAATTTAGAGAGGCCCATTGCAGACTAGCAGAGCAGACAAGCATTTGCCAGCTTTCAGGAGCCCTATTTCCAGTAACTGGTTTGGCTCGGACAGAGTAGAGACTTAAACCTTATTCTCACACATGCAGGGAGAACAGCCCGACTGTTTGGTTTACCTTACTCTTCACTTTCCACATTTTCTGGCTGGTCCCAAGGCTCATGTGTACTCCTGACACATAAGGATATGTTGAGAATCAAAGCAAAAGCATCCAGTCCTCCAAGCTCTTTAGAAGGGCAGCAGCACTGCACAGCGAGCACATGCATGCACTGGTATTGCATCTATTCTCTTAACAGTAACATAGCTAAAGAACAAAATTATGGAAAATGCAAGCAACCCATAAACATGTTTTTATGCTAGGAACTTGGTGAAATGGTGACCTTTGTTTTTTTAAAGGGAATTTATCCAGCTGCCTACCAGGTTATTACAGCATCGGAGTTGCATCATTCCAAAGTACACCAGAGAGCACCAATACAAAGGCATCGGAACAATGAAAAATGACCGTGAAAATTATTATGTGGGATGTAACTCCTGCCATATTAAGCAATCTGTTTCCCACTCCTTTAGGGCAGCCTGAGTATGCTCTCAGCAATCTTGCTTCATTACCTGGCAAGACAAACATTACAAGGCTTTTAGAAAACAGCCTGAGATGGGAGAACCCTTTTTAAACTATTTAGGGACTATTTCAGTCCCTGGTGAAAATTTGTTTTAGGTAAAGACAACATAAAACCAGATCAGCAGGAAATTCCTGACAAGGACTTAGAAACAAACAAGTGCTGCACAGAGCATCCTAACTTCAAACACCTTAATGCAATAATTTGTTTTTAATCATCCATGAGATGGAAAATATGAGGAAAATGTAATATAAATGTCCAAGAATAACAGTGGTTAGTTGTTTGGATTTAAAATCAAAGAAAGTTTCCGTGCTGTGGAAGGCTGCCGTACCAATGGGCCTGGGGGAACTCAGGGTGCAGTAGGTTTCCACCTGATGAGAACAAGAATACGTTGCCTTCATCCTAACATCCTCCTGCAGCTCCGTGCGCCGGGACAGCACTGCAAGGAGCCGCGATAATGGGGCAGCGTGGCTTCGTGTGCTGCAGCAGATGCTCCTCGAGGCGAGCAAGCCTGGTTTGAATCATTCATCTTGTTGAGAATCTTACCTACTGCCAAAGTTTCACTCCAGCTCCACCTTGCAGCAGGCTTACCCGTAGCCTCGTAGGTGTCAGCAGGCGCTGGTAGGGTGCTGCCCCAGGCTGCAAGCGCTGGTACCCCGCTCAGCACTCACAGAGGTGGTAAGGCTAGAGACAAAGTAGTTGCAGGTCCACCTTGGAAAAATATCTCTTATTTCCACAGTGATAAAAATAAAATGTCTCCCTTTGGTCACTTCGGGCGAGCAGTTTGTCCCCCTTTGCAGGGACCCTCAAACCTGGTTTGGGATAGAAAGGAAATAAATTTTTATCGTGGGGAAATGGAACACAGAAAGATCTCCTACACACCTGTCTGCTTCTTTTGGTGCCTAAATACCTTTGAAAGCCCTGCCTTGAGTGCCAAAGCTATGATGGATCACACAGTATTTCCTTTTTATTATTGCACTGCATCCTTTGGGCCTCACATTAACATAATTAGGGCCATATGGTGCCAGAATCTCTGTTGGTTCAAACTGATGCAGATCCTTTGAAGTCAAAGAGCCTGTGCCAGTTTATACCTGCTGAAGATTTGGTTTATGGTCTGGGAAATAAGGGGCGGGGGGGGAAGGGACCCAGCTACTTTTTGTAGTTAATTAAGAATTACATAGATATATTTGTGCCCTGCTTCTGCTGTCCACCAGGAGCTGTGCCTAAAGTACCTTCATGGCTGTAATATCCTTTGCATGGTTGCCTCTCATTGTCAGCTGCTGTGCTTTTGACTGCAGGTAAAACTGCATGCAGTGAGTTGGAGCCAGCCAACCACCTCTGGGTAGCAATCACAAACATCCCATTCCCCTTCACTGGGTCATAAGGAGGCAAAGAATTGCCTGAGTGACTCCAATCCCTCTATAAAGATATTCAACTCTTTCTTTTTACCCTTGAATTCATTATGAAAATACTTGATAGTTGTAGCTAAACAAAATCTTATCACAGAATCACAGAATCACAGAATGTTAGGGATTGGAAGGGACCTCAAAAGATCATCTAGTCCAATCCCCCTGCCAGAGCAGGAATATTGAAGCATCTGCTGGGTAACACCAAAAAGATAACTTAGTCTGCTTGAAAAGTAAGTGATGTAAGTCCAAAGCAAAAGGCCCTGGAATGAGAGCCAGGGAGCAAGGAAATATTGCGACTGGATGAAATTCCAAACTCCATGACCAAAACTTTACACTCCTGAATCCTTATTCAAGGCACCCACATAAAAGAAACTTAACTATCAGAAATGTTGTAATGAACAAATACAACTGCAGTCACTGAAAGCTCTGAGGTGTCAGTACCTGGAAAACCCTGATAACTGGCACCCTGGGAGGTAGGGTCGTGTCTTTTGGGCAACTAAAACATGCCTGTCCCGCACTTGGTCCCCCAACTCGTGCTCAGCTCTCAGACCCATCCTGTCATGCAGCAAGCCCAGATGACCACTGCACACACGATACGCATCCCTGGGAGCCCCACAACAACCTGAGTTAGTACCAAAATGGCCCCAGTAAAGGGTTTCTTGTTTTGCAGTGCTGTAGCTCACATGGTGCATAGGATAACATGAGTGCTCAGCTGTGGACAGCAAACACCCCAGCTAAGTCTGGAGCCCAAACACACTTTGCCCACTTTGAAAATGCCACCCTGTATCTGTTAGCTGAGCCACTCCATGGTCACTGCCTTTTAAATAACCCCTTTTAACAAACTAGGAAGGCAAACTTTCGGTCTCAGAGACTCCTCAGGAGGTGTAGCAAAGAGGGACTGAGACTGCAAGGTCTGTTTTATCCAGCTCTATCAGTTTGTCTAAGAACATGTATTACCTCTCCATGCAACACATGCTCCTCCTGTATCCTTGGGTGAGAACAGCCACAGCAGAGTGGCTCCTGCAGCATTGTCACCTCTCTGTGTTCTCAAGCACTATGACTCAATTGAGAGTGTTTATATCACAGGCAATCAGATATAAAGGCAACTCCCAGGAAAAGGGAGAATATCAGCTCTTCCCATGTGCTGGCAGGGAGAGAGCATCAACGGGACAAGGGACAGAGGTGCTGGCTGGCCAGGTCTGGGCACCCCAGCACTAGCGGGGAGAGCCCTTGCCAGGCAGGCACGGGTGTGCCGGATGCTGCTGGAGTCAGGGATGCTGTATGGAGGTTTGTATCCACTCTAGGTGTAACTGATTTTTCTAGACCACATCTGTTCTTAATCTTCTGCTACTATGCAGTTAAATATTCCACAGTGCTTTTATCAGCCAGCTCTCTGCTGGGACTAGGAGCTGGTTATTCCAAGGAATTTCCTGCTTCTATATTAGGCTATCACAGGGCAGAAAGGGCTCATCTCTGACAGCAGCTTCGGAACATGAAGACTCCTTCCATATCTCACTGTATGGCAAATTGATTTTATGTGGCCATAGCCCATTTTTAGCAATGATGCAAAACAGTAATCTTTTGTAGGAAGATGTTCAGCTAGCAAATACAGCATTAAGCTTCAATCAGAGTAAAGAAGGTGGATTTAGACAATGAGACCAAAATTTAATTTATTACCTGTGTGAAAAAGTTACTTCCCAAAAAGAAATTAAAAAAATCTCCATTGTCTCATACCTCATCAATGCAAATTGGTCTAATATGAATAGAGAATAATTATACTGTTGAGATGAACAGACTGGAAAAGCAACTTGGCTAGTTGGGAGGACTTCTTATTTGGGGAGAAGTGTAGGTCATCCAGGATAGCTGTTTGGAGTGACTCAAATGATATGGGCTCCTTCAGTTCCTCATTCCTGGGAAGAGGAGAAGCTCTGGCTCAGGCAGGTCAATGGGGTGAGGGACAGTACTTTCCTCCATCATCTTCCTCCTTTCTGTGATGCAGACACCAACACCAGCAGTGTGGACCTTGCCCTGTGTTGTTTGATCTTGCTCCCACTCCCCTTTTCTGTCTTACACCAGTTAGAAGTAAGTACCTAAGTGTTTCTGAAATGCATCAGGGTCCCAGCAGGGTCCACCTGCAGGCGACCAGATTCCCTAATGTAAACTGTCCCTACCTATTTCTTACTTAAGTCCAAGCACACTGAGCTTGTTATCATTGACTCTTTTATTGTAATTTGGGCACCTACTCCTGGGCCCAGGAATCTGTCGCCTCACTTTCAGCACCAGAGGTGCACAAGGTTGGGGCACAGCCACCTTTGCCTCCTCAGGGAAGCATGACAGGAGGGGAAATCTGTCAAACCCCTTTGGACCTCACATCACTAGAATAATACCATTAATTGACTTGGCAAGAGTAACATAAGGCTTCATTAATTGCTGTTTGTAAAGAGCATAAAGATAATTTGAAGTGTAAGTTGATCTATTAACCTGAAGAACTACTCTAATTAAATGCTTGAAGTTGCTATTAGATACCGAAGATTATTAGAGCTTTATATCAATAGTTTAATGTGAACATAGTTAAGGTTTGATTGTCTGTTTTGAAAAATATTACCATAAATTTAATTATGGGCAGGTTAATTATCTTCTCCCCATTCATTTAAGAATAGTCATATGTTGAAATAATGTTGGTTTCTCTATGTCTTCCATGCAGACATGACTAACAATGCTCTTTGTTTCTAAGAAATGAATACCTGAGCTGAAAATTCAGGAACAGATCTTTATTTTTTATTTCAAAGTCATCTTTCAAAGGACTGTGTAAGCACACTTCACTCCACAGCAAGTGGTGTGGACAGAGATATTAACTCTCTGTGCACACAGATCCAGAGTCTTCTGGGATGGGGGTTCATGTTGCAGAACCAAACTAGCAACTACAGCTCATGAAAAGTGAACTCCTCTTCCCCTTTCCCATCCTCTCCCACCGTTTCCCTTGAACCAGCAGCAATACTCTGACCTCATCGTGAACCAGCTCATGGTGCCAACTCATGGGAACAATAACCCCACAGAATAAGAAGAAATTTCTGGGGGACTGAATCCCTGAACCATTTTACTGTGGAGTGAGGAAAACACCAGGGCAGGAGAGAGGTGAGGAGGGACTGCAACCAAGGATGGAGAGAGCAAAGCAAGAGCACTGTGGCACACTACACTCAAGCAAAGAGAAAATAATTAATGGCAACACAAAGTGGTTGTGATCAGAAATGGAGCTGATCTCAGTGACCTGCTGCAATGTTCATTTGACAAGGACAGGAGCCAGGCACAACAACAGCTCCACCAAACCCTCCCTTGTGTTTCTCCATGCATGCAGTACTATAAGGAAGGGGGTCATCAGCCCATGACTGACAGCACAGCACAGCCAAAGCCCAGCGGGTGTGCACCTACACCACACAGTAATAAAAAATATTGTGCCAGCTCCAACCAGAGGCTCAGCTACCCCATAATCAGGTTTCTAACAGGGACCAAAAATGGACATCTGGGGAAAAATACAAAGAAAATGCAAATGTACAGTGTCACATGCCCCATATACTCTATCAGCCTACACATGCCCATAGCTGAGGGACTCAGGCACAATGTAAAGAAGTATCTCATTCCATGTGTTTTGAGTTTACAACTCTTGTCTTCCTTTTGATCTTGTATTGACAGTAAAAGCAGACAATTCTTCTCAGTTGACCCTTTCTTCATGATTCTACAGACATGTGTCTCAAAGCCCTCAGTTGCCTCTCCTGGCAGATGAACTGAGATACGCATAGATCTTCCTCATGCAGTGACCATTCTCTGCCTCCACTCATCCCTGCTGGACTTCTTCGGTGTTCCCTTTCTGTGTGGAGGAACCTGAATCCTTGCCAAATGTGAGAAACGACAGTCTTCTGCAAGGTGTAAGGTGGCAAGCCTGACATAAAAAGAGGAAAACCAGTACCATAAAAACAGTGGACACTGAGCTCCCAGAGCAGATGCAAGTGAGAAGACTGGGGATACTACGCATGTCCTTTTCTGTAACAAGGTCTATCAGTGAGCTATCCTTCCATTGTCAATGGAAAACTCCTGGTAGCTTTTTCCTGGTATAAGACTATTTAAGGAAAATTCTATTGTTGCTTTTATTAGTCAAATACTTTGGAGACTTCCCATACAGTCATGATTAGTCACTGCTGATGCATCCCATTTACAGTGCTCTTAGAGATGCACGCCATGCCCACTGTATAACCTCTAAGGGAATAGTTTAAAAAATAACTAAGTGACCTACAAGCTGAAGTCTTTTTTAAGAGGTACTCCACATGCTTAAGGTCAGGTGTTTTAGGGACCTAAAGATGCAGGTAGGGTCTTAGCAGAATTTGAATCTAAGGGCTGCAAGTATATCACATGCTTAAGTGCTACAGAAAACCACAGTAGAGCTGAAATGCCCATGAAAGTGAGATTAGGCCCCTAAGATACTGCGGCGATTTTGGAAAATGCAGTCTATGATTTATTTTATAAGTATTTGTATTTTTAGTTCTCTCTCCATCTCCTTAGTGTCTCTACCCCATAACAAGTAGCAGGAATACATGTAATAGGGCATTTCAGAGAGATAGATGGGACGCATTGAGTGAAATGTTGCCAGCAAAAATATGGAAATATCAGAACTGTTATGCAAAGCCTTGATAAGACCTCATTTGGTCATCCTAAGGTCAGGAAAGAAGAACTGTAACTGGAACAAGTTCAAAGAAGAATAGCTTGTATGATTGGAAGAATAGGGAGTCTATTAGACATGGAGAAACCAAAACACCTTGGCTCTTTAACTGATCATGTCAAAGACTCTGTTGGATAACATGGCTGTTATACAACACAGGAGTATATGCAAGGGATGGAAAAGATGCTTATGAAAAAGGAAAATGTTGGTGCAGCAAAATAGCTATAAACTAGCCACAAATAAAGTTAGGCTGGAAATTGGAAGGCAGTTTCTTCCAGAGGAATGAGGTTCTCTGAGCCTTTCCCAGAGAAACAAACAATCCAGTCACTTTTAAGCTTAAACATTTTGTGAAAGGGATTATATCATAAGGCCACAAGATTCTATCACAGCAAGTCTCTGCCAGTCCTGTTTGCCAACATGCTCATATCCAGATAGGGCCAAGCCAGACAAAAACACCCTACGTGAACAGGGAACTTGGCGCAGGGAGCAGACTTTGTAACTTCCCTGTAAAACTGCAATTGGAAACCTCCTTTTGGGAGCTCCACGGAAGAAAGTGAAAACATTCAATAAATACTTCTGTATTGGCAAGAAAGAGAACAGTGGGTTTCTATGGCTTCCCAGTCCATTAACAGTGCACTGGTGAACATATCTGAGAAAATGCAGGTCCAGGGAGCTTGAACTCAAGAGTCATAAAGGAGTCAGGGGAAGGAAACTTGGCACATTGATGATAAACGTTGGAAAAACTGGAAAGTTCAAGAGGGCTGGAAATGGGCCCATGTGAAGGCAGTCACACATGGAAATTAAGATTATTTACGTAACTACAGGCCAGTTACCCTGCCGCTCTCAGACAAGGTAATGGGAGTACTTCCATCAGCAAGAACCAGTTATCAAAGAAGGAAACAATAAGAAGATAATTAATGGCAGGCACATGGTTCACTGTCTTTTTCAGACTAGTTTAATCTCATTATTGGGAAGACTGCAGAGTTGAGCAGTGATGGTAAATAGGGCTTTTTGGAGCTTGGTACTCCTGCAGCATCACAATTAAAAAGAACAGCATACAATGTCAATAAAGCACACATTAATTGGATTGTGAACATGCTAACTGATAGGTCTCAAAAAGTGCCTGTCAATGGGGAATCATCTAATGATGAACTACAGGGATCAGTATATACTCACTGCTATTCAACATTTTCTGCACAGTTCTGGAAGCAAATATAAGAAACACCACTGAGATAATTTACTGTAGACGACACAAAGTTTGACAGAATAATAAATAATGATGAAGATAAGGCTGTCATCTAGAAGCATTTAGAGAGAGAGCTAAATTGAGCTAATTCAAACAACCAGTGTTCTAAATCAGAGAGATGGAAAATTACAGATTTCACAATGAAAAGAGCTGACCATCTGTAGAATGAGGCTGCCTCTGAAAAGCAGTAACACTGGAAGGATTTAGGGGTCCTATCTGACAGGCGATACAACATGAGCTCCCAAGGTGAAGGAAGAGGATAAAGCAATTTTTTTCTGGGCAAGCAAGGAAGTTGTTTAGTAGGAGCAAAGAAGACATTTTGCCTCTCAAATTGCCTAAAGCTGATCCTGGAAAAATTCTTGCAGTTCTGGTGTCCTTTTTAAAGTACACTGGCAACCTGGAGGAGTCAAGAAACGTGCCATGGGAATTAGTTGAGCACTGGAGGAAACAAAACACTTCCAATGAGAAATATCACAGAATCGTCCAGGTTGGAAAAGACCTTTAAGATCATCAAGTCCAACCATCAACCTAACACTGACAGTCCTCGACTACACCATATCCATACCATATGAGTTCAGTCTCCTCAGATTACCAAAAACAAGAGTGAAAGGAGTCTGATTACACTACATGCATTTGTTGTGCCAACATGCAATGTGGGAAAAAAGAAAAAAGCACTTAAAAGCCATGGCTGCACACTGTATCCAGGTGAATTTTGAGGAGACAGAAGGCAGGTTTCTAACAGCGTGTGTGCTGCAGCCTTGGAAATAATGAGTCATGGGGTATGCGCCCAACGGGCACTACACAGCTCTGCACCCACACACGAGCTGCAGGGCTCCGAGAAGGGACAAGTGAGTGATGGCTTGGGGTGTGCATGACACCTCTGAGCATGCACCCTTTGTGCACTCATGAAGCTTGACTTATCCAAATTGCTGCAGGATAAAACAAAAGGATTTGTGAGTTAGGTGAAATAACAGGATGATGTGTAACGGTAATAATTGAGTCTGACAGCACAGCACACCCCAAATGTTGATGAATTCCAGCTCTTTAAAGTACAGGCCATTATCCTCAGTAGAGTCACAGCTCGGGTCTGGTTGAAATCTGGCATTTTCTGCTCCCTGAGTGCCTGGGGCTGTGAGCATCCCTCCCAGCCACCACGGTGGCTGCAGAAACCCTTTGGCCCCACCCTGGCCCAGCCCCAGTGTAGGAAGTTTATGTCAGACTGTCTCTTGTGTGAGCGGTCTCTACTCCCTTTCAGCCCCAAAAAAGCCAGACTGAGAGCATGTAAACAGAGAGTGTAACTCCAGGGGAAATAGCAGAGGGAGCATGCTTTGGCAGCTCTGGGAGGGTTAGCACCAACCACAGGGTGATGCGATGAGGAGACTTGGCCACAGCCTCTCCAGCAGGGAAGGGGATGGCACTGCGCAGCTTGGCTGTGAAACCAGAAAGCTGTGATAGAGGTTGAGCACGGCCCACATGTCCCCCTCAGCCTTTGTTTAATTTAACTGTGAGATGTCAGTAAGGTCTTCTAGGAAACCAGGAGCCTCAAAAGCCCAATGTAAGCACAGAGAAGGGCACTGATAACACGGGAATTTGATAGATCCCAGTTAAGAATTTTTTTCTGGGCATCATTTGGACTCTGGATGTGCAAATAGAGCAATGAATGAGCCTGAGAGTGAGCAGCAGAGAGCCCCAGCTCTGAAGCCGCAGGAAAGGCAGGCAGACAGCCTGGGAACCCACACCCACAGCCACCCGCAGCTGCTTGGGAAAGGGCACTGGAGACCCAACCTGGGAAGAGCTCACAGCATTTGGGAACTGTGATTAAAATAAAGCCAGTTGTACACGAACAGTAACTTATTGCTCCTGTGTTCAGAGAAGCAGGACTTTGTACTTTCTTGCAGCAAACCATCTGGCATAAAAATGTCTTAACCCATCTTCAGTTTTCTCCCTGTAACTGAAATGTTTTACAAGACCCTGAATTTTGGTGAGTTACTTGGGTTTAAAAGGTCAATCCATGTTTGAGAGTTTTAACTCTGTGCCTGTGTGTGAATGTGAGTTTAGGCACCTCAAATTATATTTCAACTTCCAACTGAGGGCAGTAACTTTCTCTGCAATGTCAGCAGCCTGACTGGAAGAGCATATTTCTAATGAGAAAAATGTAAAGTATACCCAGAGAGAATTTAGGAGATACGCTAGAAAAAGACAACTTCAAAATGTTGTTGGAAATGAGTTCATTAAATGTCCTTGTTTTGATCTCTGCATCCCACACAGTACAAAGGGTCCACTGGCTGCATATCAAGGGGGATGGAAAGATCAATTCATATCAAGGACATCAGCAGAAGTACGCAAGGATATAGGTGTCTTGTTTCACTTGTGTGTTTTTTTTATCTTTCACTTATGTCTATATTTCATTTTAAACTTTGAACCCAAGAGCAAAGGTGCACTGAGCAACAGATGTTGGAAGACAAAAACATTTGAGGCAGCAGAGCCTCGAATGTCACAGGATGTAAATACGGGCCACAGAATATAAACATGGGAGAGTGGCAGGGTCACGGGCAGTAAACATGGGCTGTGCAAGGAGATCCTCTATAAACATGCTATGTCTAACGGGAGACACTGTGAACACAGGAGTTTTGCAGAACTAGTTTTCAGAAAGACTGAAGGAGTTAGGTCCCTTCTCTCTGGAGGAGAAAAGGCTTGGGGGGACCTCTTCACAGCACCCCAGTACTTAAAGGGTGGCTACAAAGAGGATAGAGACTCTCTCTTCACAAGAAGCCAAGGGTACAAGTTGCACCAGGTGAGGTTTTATATCAATACAAGAAAGAGATTTTTTCCAGTGAGAACAACCAATCACTGGAACAACCGCCCCAGGCACACGGTAGGGTTCCCATCATGGGACGTTTTTAAGATGTGATTGGACAGGGTGCTAGAAAAACTCATCTAGGCTCCCTTTCTCATGAAAGATTGGACAACATGATCTTTCAAGGTCCTTTCCAACCTGGGGCGCTCTATGATTCTATGAACTACACAAGTTGCAAGACAAACACTGAGTGTGGCAGAGCCGCGAGCTACCCATGCAGAGAGGATGGAGGAAGGAGGACGCTCATGAGTGTGGGAACAGAGCAGGTTGGGTCATGGGACAACAGAAGAACTCCAGAAGGCAGAGATTTGGGAAAGCAGCCCCCCTTGTTATAAAGACAGCAGTACTGTGTTGTAGATGTAACATACATCAGAGCACAGGGAGGAGGCTTTGGTCCTCAGATCCAGGAAGGGTAGAGAAGTTGTGAAAAGCATATATTCCTTCTTGAAAAACATATATTCCTTCTTAAGGATGTGTGTATTATTGACCATGTGAAGCAGTACGAGACAGGCTGCCTTGTCAGAGGGAGAGAGACATTATGAAAACATCATTATGGATGTAAAGGAGATCACCTTCTGGAGGAAACTGTTCTGTGGAGAAAACTGAACACTGTTAACTGGCTGATGCTTTACTGGTAAAACTGGAATGGATTTCATGTGCTTCTGCTCCTGATCTCATTGTTTCCACTGGATTTCATTGGGCTGAGCATGAGAACCTCACTTCTGTTACCGTGCCCTTGAAGATGATCCCACACTGTGAAGATGATTCCACGCTGTGAAGATGATTTCATGCTGTGAAGATGATTCCACATACTGTGCCTTTGCTCGGGTCACCACGTTTACAGTGAAGCTGTCCTGGTATCAGAGTTGTAGGGAGTGACATGGGAGAAATGCAAATGTCCCTCTGACAGAGGGAAGGGAATTAGGTTAAACAGTGGTTAGAGAAAGAGATTGGGTAATTAGGGTTATAGCTACAGCACCTCAGCTGGGTGGCCTGAATTCCCTCCCATCCTCTCCTGTCTCATTGCACATGACACAAATCCACGAGCTCCACGTACGTGGCTTGCCTGCACCCTGTCCATGGAAAAAGCTGAGTAAGAGGCTAGGTGAGCCAGCCTGTGTTAAATCAGGTCAGAAATGCTAACAGGGTGCAAAACCATTGTGGTAATTTCACTGCTCCACCCACAAAGGACTGCAGTATGTATTTCTATTCATATAATAAGAAAAAAGTTACTAAATGGGACTCCAGCTGTAGATGTACTTGTTTGAAATTACATTAGTATTATAACAGAGGTCATTGACATCTGAATCCAGGAAGATGACCAAGAATTTAAGAAATCCAGGCATGTATTATTTATGGAGAGAGAGGCTCAGCAAGGAGCTGTGTGGCAATTTCTGGGGGCGGAAAGACTCATGGTGTCTGGGTAAGGAATAGTTTGTGTAATCTGTCTAGGAAGGGAGAAGTCATCTGATTCAAGGATAAAAGTATACAGACAACTTAAACAACTGCAGGAGGCTGCTGCAGAAAGGCTCCCAGGGAGGAACAGGAGGGACATTAGGATATATTTTGGTAAACACGAAAGCTCTGAAAAGCACTGAGCACACAGATGGGAATGAGGTTTCTTTTAAAGACTGTGCTTGCTGTGGCAGAGGGCAAAGCCCAGTAAAAATATGAGACATCATCAAAAATCCAGTGAAATGGCACAAAAAATGGAGATATTATGCAGCAGATAGAAGTAATCTCTGTAGCCTATCAGATCCTGAAAAGGCAATTGCGCAAAATGCTGGGACACCTCTTTTGGTAGGAAAAATACATGTGGGCTCCTGACTGGTTTACAATGAGCTTTGCTCCCAACCAATGGGTTAGTCTTCTTATCAATGCTTTGGGCATGATAGCAAATCTGGCATTAGAATTTTTCTAAAATCTGAACTGTTAGAACAATGTGGTTTCTTAAAACTCTTCAGGGCTTTTTTTCCCCATTTCCAAGGATCTGTGCTCTCAGGCCAGCTTGCTCATGTGCTTGGGCAGTTGCTACTGAATGGATTCTAGAAGCACCAGTCTAAAGAGTTTAAACCAGGGGACTGCAGCAGGTTGGCTCATTTTGATCAAAACCTTCCAGGGAGGAAGCACATGATACGCAGAGGCAGCAGAGGTAGGTGCAGACATCAGCCAGGGCGTCCAAGCCAGCCCCATCCTTGGAAGCAGGGGGAGACCCAGGGGTTAGCCCTGAAGCAGAAGAGGAGATCTGCAACACAAGAACTGGCAAGGGCTCGGAGAGCAAAATATCTTCTGTGTGTCCTGGGTAGCAATCCCTGAGAGAGACAGGTTAACAGTGCTGTTTTCTTCTGCACCTTCCTGTTATTAGGGGGGGAACCCCATTTTCATAGAATCATAGAATACCGGGTTGGAAAGGACCTCAAGGATCATCTACTCCAACCTTGCTTGGCAAGAGCATGGTCTAGAGAAGATGGCTCAGCACCCTGTCCAGCTGAGAGTGTCCAGCACTGGGGAATCCACCACTTCCCTGGGGAGCTTATGCCAATGGTTAATTGTTCTCACTGTGAAAAATTTTCCTGTTGTGTCCAATCGGAATCTCCCCAGGAGTAACTTGTACCCATTACCCCTTGTCCTTTCCATGTGACTCCTTGTAAGAAGGGAGTCTCCATCTTCTCTTTTGGAGAGCCCTCTTTTTCTCTTGCTCTTTCAGTGTCATCCCACCTCTCCCAGCTCCTCAGTTCTTCCCTTGGCCTTCAGCTTGCCCTTGCTTCACTCCCTGGTGCCCTTCACAGTGCTTCCCTCCAAACAGACATATCAATTTCATGGGAAAATGGAAGAGAAACTTACAATACAAACTGTTTGGAGGAGAGCTGGTCCAGAACACATTTGAAGTTGAGCATATTTTATGACTGAAATGTGAATACCTTTAAAGGGGAAAAAAAAAAAGCACCAATAACCGAAGGAGATAATGTAATGGAAATAGTGTTTCCCTGCCCAGGACATAGCTGCTGGCCTGAGCCCTGGCTGGTGTTCACACGGACACGCTGGCATCAGGAGAGCTCCCTACTAGGTGAGGATCAGGCCCCACAGCCACATTTGATTGAGACATTGATGTAGCGCAAATAAAGCAGGGCTGAAGCTGTGGCTGCTACAGGCAAGAGAAAAGGAAACGAGCCAAGTATGATGTCTTCATGCACTTGCAGGCTATAGGAATGTGTTTTGCTAGCCTGACGGTAATTTGGACTTTGAACTCTCCTTCGTTCCCATTTCTCTCTCCCATGACATAAAACAATTCCTCAGGACTGTCTGTAACCCCCAAACTCCTTGGAGCTTGCTCTGTGCAGTGTTACACCACTGGGGCTCCGAAAGCTGTTGTGCAATGGAGTGAGATCACAGACTAGCTCAGTCCACGCAGCCTGCGCTATCTTGCCCGCCCGATGGTTAGCTGCAGCTAAAACACTAAAAAACCATTCATGTAGGATTGCAGCCATAATTCTTAATAGCAGTAGGAAATCCAGACGTGCAAGTGATCTTCCATAAGCCAGAAATCCATTGATGTGGAGAACTTTTCCACTGATGTTCAGAAGTTCATTGACTCTGCTGTGGCTGCAGTTTGGGAAATCCAGCCTTTATTTGTCTTATGAGCTGTACAAACACATATGGATGTGTTAATCATGTAGGCTGGTACAGGAGCAAGGACAACAGCAGTGTCACGTTTTCAGATGTGATGTTTGGCCTCTGGATGTTAAATAGAAACCTAGACAGTATTCATGGATTTAATCTCTCAGCAGATGTACCATGATGTTCAAATTAAAGAGTCTCTGACAATCAGGAACTGCTATCCCATGGTGGGATTTTGAAGTGAGTCATTGGCCTCTTTCAAAATCTCATGTTAAAAGGTTATTGACGTGCAAGGCATAGAGGACAAGGACTCTACCTTCCTGGGGTTTGCCCTCATGAAAGTGTTGGGAACAGTCAAGGGGGCTTTTGCAGCCCTTTCATTCACACAGAGCCTCTGGGAAATGCAATATGAAAATGAGCCCAGCGTGTTTTGCTGTGGTGTATCCTGACCAGGAGGAATGAACAACCAGGATGGCGCTCAAAGCTGTAGCCTTGGTGATTCATTTAGCTTTCTAACCACCATGAAAATCACCCTGCAGCATAATGTAAAAAGTGAGTGCCCTTGGTCGAAAATAAGGTTATTTGGGAGCTTCAGACAGTGGTCAGATGACTATATTTTATTCACTAAAATTAAAAAAGCTTTTGCAGATTGACATTTGAACATGCTGATGCAGGATGGGCAAGTGAGAAGGCACAGTGCAGTCACTAAAAATTATCTGGATTCTCCAGAGTGTGAAATCTGCCCTGGATGAAGAGGTGGGAGCACCAGGCTCCCAGCAACAGGGGCCAGGGTGCTGCTTCACTCATCCTGCTGCTGCTTCCTGATGTCTGTACCTGTTCTTCACTGTTGACCACATACAGTTAATGGAGCCTGAAAATCTGCTTTGGGAGAGATTAATGTGACCACGTTTTATCACCAGGTCATTTTCTGTTGGCCTGTGTGTCTACAAGCTAGAGGGAACAGATGCCTTTAAAATAAGCCATTCGGTCAGAGAGGATAAGTTACGGTTGCAAAATGCCATGCAGTGTGTAGGACAGGCTGAGAGGAGAAGGCTGCAAATGCCCAAGAGCTGAAACATTTACACTTGAAGGCAAATTGATGACATGCAGTCACTCTGCAGCCTGGTGTTGCCATCTGCGGCTTGCCCCCAGATTATTCTCTAGGCTGTTTTTCTGTAGCAGTGCCATCCCAGACTGATTAGAGAGCAACCCCAAGCCAGACAGAGGATGGGAGTGTGCCTGTGGGTCTAACCTGAGGGCCAGAAAATGAAGATTTGATGAGAAACTAGTTTCCTGCTTGCTTGATTAAATACAACTATAAAATTAAGATAAAACATATCCACAGGCCCCTAGAGGTGTGTTGTGAGGATGTACCACTTATGTTTGTAAAGTGATTGGGAAGTGAAAAATGCTGCACTCATGCAAAGCCCTGTTCTTTTAAAAGAAAACTGATTGCTTCTTTCATAAGGTAACAAAGTCCAGAAAAGTGGAGTGGAAATGAGCGTGTCTCCAGATCTCTGGCAGCAGTCCTACCCCTCGCTAATGCCAGTGGCTCCAGTGCCAATACAACACGATGCTGCAATCTTCTGGAGAGAAGAAGCCCTCTAGCACTCGGTGACTTCAGGATGCCTGCAGAGTCACTGTTGTTATTTATACAGTAAGGTGCTGCTGCATCTCCAAAGCCAGGAGTCCAGGCCTGGATACAGCTGCCATCACAGTGACTGGCACGGCTTGAGAATAACCCCACCATCCCTTTACCAGTGTGGCTGATGCGTGACTTGAGGCCTGTGAGTGAATGCTTCTTCAAAAAAAGATGGTAATTGGTGCCCAGTGCATTATGAAAACTGGAAAAAATATGTGACAGCAGAACAAGCACTGCTCTTGCTTTCTTCAAAAGCATTTGTGTTATGAGGATCAATGTATGTATACATGAGCCTGTGGGACACAGGACCATGAAAATCTGGGAGGAGGAAGACTACACACAGTGACTATCAGCAGTTCTCTTGAAGAAGGCTAAATCCTTAATTTTATGGAAGAACCTCTGTAGGATATAGTGCCATGGGGACTGGTACACACAGTGTGAACAGTTTATACCCCTCCTTGGAGATCCGTACCAAGAAATCTTGCCATTCAATGAGATGCAAAATATCTTCCTGTTTCCTCATGTCCAATATCCAATTGCCTACCTTATTATTTGAAACTTATTTCTTGACTGAAGGGTTATTGCAGGGATCTACTGCAACTGCAGTAAGCATCTATGCACTGCTTCTTTGGCTTCAGAAAGGCCCTTGGTGTGCATCCCACCCTGTTTGCTCTCACCTTCTGCCACAGCTCACCACCCCTTCAGCTGGGCTGATGCAGAAGAGGATGTTTTTCTTTCCAGTGGGGATGCTCTGGGTGATGCTGTGGATAAGCACAGCCTTGCAGCTGAGCTGCCAGCCTAGAGGAGACAGCCAAGATGAACAAGCAGGACCCAGTGAGTGGTGAGGCAGGAACTTCTACATCTGGTTTGCTGCTGAAGGCAACATGTCAGGTAATGACCCTCTTGTGTTTTTTCTCTGCCAGACTAGATATGAAAATAGGCATGGGTTGATGAGGAGGAAAGATGCTGTGTTAAGGGGGTTTTAGCCACCAGTGTGGTCACTCTCTCCTTTTCAGCAGGGCAGTGCCCACGGCCACAGGTGACATGGCTGTTCATGAGATAAAGCACACCACAGCCTGGTGTGAAGATCACAGTCTGACCCACAGCCGTGGAGTTATTGTGGACAGTGATGGCTCAGCCACCAGGAACGGGAACAGGAGACAAGAAGCCTCTGTGCCAGTCCCAGGTTTCGCTACCCTGTGGAACCAGCAAAGTCCTGGGAAAAACAAGTACAGGGCAAACAGAACAGAATAGTCAGCCCCTTCCCAAAGCCCTTCCCTTTATCATAAATGCTTTCTTACACATCCATAGATAAAGTTGGGACAGCAGTACTGACCCACCTCCGAGCGAACTGGCCCCAGTTCCTGATTTCAACTTGCATTTCATATTCATCCCCAGCTCCTCAGAACAAAATGCCTCGTCTCCCTTCCCTCCCCATCTCATCACTAAGAAGCAAAATGGCTTTTTAGGAAAGCTGTGTAACTCCTGCCTGAAATTGTCTAGAGTGCTGGTTCTTTTTGGTTCCTCCAAGCTATTTTTTTTAACAGTTTCTTAAGCCATAGATGAGAAGGAGAAAAAAAAAGTCGCAACAAAAATCCAATTAAGGAAAAGCCTTGGGAAAGAGAAAGTGCTTGTTGTTTAAACGTGAGCTGTCAAGGGAGCCAGGAAAGGTGGGTTAAATGCAGAGCCTAAATATCCAGCAGCCACAGTTGTTATCTGAGCCTCTGCACCATTAGCGATGCAGCAATACTGGTTTGGGTTTTCCCCTCTCTTCTCCAGGTTCAGCATGTGAGCAGGTCTCCACAAGCTCCTCGCTTATTGGTTTGAAAAGTACAACTCTATTAAAGAAAAGAAAATGTATGAAGAAGCAAAGTAGTGATCTCAGAGCTCTGAAAAAACTTCTTGGCTCCAAATTATTGTACATGGGGGCAAATTTATTAGGTGCCAAGAAAAAAATTACCCCAAAACAACAGCCTTGTTTTGATTTCCGCCCATTCCAGCTGATCACTAGTCTCCAGGCTGAGCTTGTCATCTTAAGGCAAGCTTCTTATTCAGTGAGCTACAAGCAACAACTGCAGGGGGAAAGCACAGCCTAGTTTTATTTAGGATGTTTCAGCTGTCAATAAAGTGATGCTTCCTTCCTTGAATGTTGCAAAACCTACGTGACCAAAACACACCATAAGTGATATGTATTGTCCGTTAGACATTGATGACCTGAGACCCGCTCACCCTATTTGCCCGTGGGAAATGAGATGAAGAATTAGAAGAAGGAGCAAGAGGGAGAATGTGAAAGCAGAAGACACCTGCCGTTCATTCCTCACCCAGCTTCTGTCGCAAGGTCCTTCTCTGATGCTTTGACCCGTAAGTTTAAAACCACTCTGGAGGGCTTCAGCTTCTTTCAATTCACTGGCCTTGGTGGAGGGAAAAATTCTGCTTTAGTAATTTAAACTAACTGGTAATAGGCTTGTTTTCTCAGATGCTTGCACAGATGCTGAAGGCCAAAGATTGAGTGCTCCTGACCTGCTAGGTAAAATGCAGTCATGGTTTTATGGGAAGGAGTGGAGTTTCATGCAGGTAAGTGACGGAGTCTGCAACTAGAAAAGACCAGAAGAAAGTAGACCAGCTCACTTTGTGGACTAAATTCTGCCAGTGACACAAAAGAAGAGCACAGCTGTACCAAGGACAGTATTGGGCCCTGTGTGTATATTGGCTTTATTAGAGATTTTTCCCGCTTCCCAAGCAGGATAGCTTTGGTTTCTGTCTGTGCCTCTGTCTGATCTACCCAGCCCCAACATGATGGAAATGTTCCCTGCTGCTCAGAGGCACCGGGCATGGAGGAATCCCTGCCTTTGGCAGGGAGAATAGGACAAGCTGATGCCTGTACGCGTGTGTCAATGTGTGCGTATATATCACCTCTACTGGGAGCTACGAGGCACTGACAGCTCTTAGTTCAAACTGCAGTAGCTCAGGTATATGCAGGGATCTGTTTGTATATAGTATTCAAGTAAGTATGCATCTAGATATATATAAAATATGCACATATGGCTGTATATTCAAGGTGATGTGTTTCCATATGAACTCATTTACCTTGAGAGGCAAGCAAGGAGCAGTCTCTGGAGCAGCTTTCTGCTGGAAAGACTCCAGCCAAGAGTGATCTCCCTTTGGTCATTTAACAAGTGCTGGGGTCAGATTGAGATCTCTGAGGCTCTGAACATTTAGCCTTCTCCTTTCTCCAACCTAGGTGCCTTTCTTTCTCATATTATGCAAGAGATGAGATAACTCTGACAGAAACACTTCTTGTGGAAGAGTATGACTCAGTTTTCATAAGTGGATACCCCATGAAACATAGCCAGCATCCCTCACAAGTCTTCATACAACCAAAATAATATCAGAAGTGGAGGCAGGAGAGAAGCAGGGACAGAGGGGTGAAGTGGAGGAGGAAGACATAAACTTCCTTTTGTATTATCTGCACCCAACTCCTACGGCCTCTGAATCACAACTGTGTGCACAAATAACTCGCAGTCATCTACAGAAAATCTCCACAATTGTAATCGTTGTCCTTTTTACTCAAGAATTTGCAGAGTTAAACTAGTAGTGGCACAAGATATTTGTACACCTCCAAGTTATATCTCTATCCAGTGAGGTATAGTTCTTCCAACCTGACTTAACTGTGAAACATCTCTTGAATGTAGCTGAGGAGAAAATCTAATGCGACGAACCAGACCTTTATCCACCAAGGGAGATGAAAACTCATCATTGCTTCAGACTCAAGACTGAATATACCTAATTCAACCACAAATTGCTGGGCTGAGCAGAGCTCACGGCACAGCCAGGAAGACTAATTCCTTCCCTTGCAGGAATCACCATGTTAAACTCCCTGACCTGGGTTGCACAGAGGGTCAGATTAGATTATCACTCTCACAAATTCTGGTCTCAGAAACCAGTTTTCAGTGCCCATCTGGCTGCAATCCCAGGTAAACATCAAGAAAAAAACTACAAGCATGCGGTTGGGGTATCTCATTTCTGTGTGCTGCGGTGAAAGGATTCTCATTGCTGTCGGTAAGAGGGCAGCAGAGCTTCCTGAAAAAGGGAGGTGAGAAAAGCTCCAGCGGATGTCAGGGGGGCTTTTCAGGGTCAGCATTGGTCAACATGAGCCCCCAGCATGGCCTGTGTATGCATGAAGGCAATTCCCACTGCTGAAGTGGGGTTCCCCAATGCCCTGAACTTGGTTAAACACAGAGAAACTCCCCCATGGCCTGGTGAGTCGCGGAGATACAAACCATTTGCAAAGGGCGATGCTGCCTGTTTGCTCCATTCTTGGACTCTCCCCTGGACGATTCGGTCCTTGCTGGAGAAGGGCATGCCATGGTGCCCAATGCAGCTATTCAATAACCTCTTCTGCTGTGCCACACAAGCCCCAGAGACAGACCGAACAAGCCCCGTTGCCTGTCTTCTCTCGCTGCAGCAGCCAGCCCTCAGCAAACAGACTGGGAATGGCATCTTCCCATGCCATGGATACCCACGCCAGCCCCACGCATCTGAAGACCACTGCATGGCAGTAGGCAGCAGCTCTCTCCAGTCAACCTTATTTCTCAAAGAGCTGTGTGAACATCTCCTGCTCAGTAGCTCCTCACCTTCTAACACAGCCAGCAGAGCCTGTTTCCCTGCTGTGCTGGTGCTCACTTACACCTCATGCTTATCCTTAAAGCTCCAGAATCCCCTTTTAAGCACCTCTGTTGCGAAATGCTTAGGCAGATGATGGTACCAGCAGGGCTTGAGCTGCCTTCTGAGGTGCCATGAAATCACATGGTTGTTGGCTCCCCACAGAGCAACTTGCCCATCCCTGATTACCAAACACACTCGCCCCAGTCTGCTTGGCCTTTCCCCACCCCTGGAAGGATGGTGAATTAACAGCAGGCTGTGACTAACGGTGGCGTGAGCAAGCAAGGAAGCCATCGGCCATCTAAATCAGCTGAATCAGAAGGCACAGGGGAAAGAAAGAGGGGGTGAAAAAAAGCTATCTGAACAAGCACTAATGGCTAACAAGCCACAGCATGAACAGCCGGGCACATCAGTGACTCACAGGCGAAATGTGTGACAGCGACGTTGGTAAGCGGTGGGAAGGCTTTCGTGCTTGGGCAGCGGGAGGGGAGGGCATGTGGTGGGGCCAGGAGCCTTTCCCACGCACATTCCTCCACTCTATGCACTATGAAATTCTGTCAGAAGATAAAGCATGGAAGCAGAAAGAAACTCCTAGGAGGAAAGTGAAAAACAAAGCAGCATGGTAATTTCTTACTTGCAAAGAGCGGTATTTCCATGTGCGGGCTTGCTCCACCTGCAATTTTACATGTGTACAGTGAGTGCTAATATATGCCTCTGGTAAGAAGCTTGATCTGTCTCAGGAAAATCCCTTCCTTGTTAACTTATTATTTGATATATATGTAAAGCAGCATATAATATAGCCTCAATCCACAGAGCCTCACGCCTTCAGGGCTGCGGGTAAAGGGGAGAGGAGTCGAGGGATGAACCAGAGAGAGAAATAAGCTAAGTGCTGAGCACCCTGGTTTCAGAGCAGTCCCTGGTGTTATTTTTGCCACGATTTCCATCACTGTGGGAGCACCCACAGGCCCAGCCGTGCATGGTGCTGTACGTACACACTGCGGGCATCCCTTGGTGATGCAGCCCCGCTGCTGGACAAACACACAAAAATCCAGCCTAGGGGCTTTCAGAGAAGGGTAATGGGAGACGCCGGACTGGGTAAGTCCCTCTACGTGTCCTGCAGGAGAGCATTTCTGAAGGAGCTTCAGACCTCACCTCAATGCGGCACCTGTGCGTGGCGGGTAAATACCCAAAAACAACCGAGTCTCCGCCTCCGCCGCTTTAGTGCAGGCGCTGAGGGGAAGGGGGACCGTCCCAAACCGCCAGAAAACCGCGGCAAAACCGCACCCGGGAAGGCGGGAGCCGGGCGGGCGGGAGCCGGGGGACAGAGGGCGGGCGGGGCGAGCTGCCTGGGCGGGCAGCGCCGGATCACGCGGGCGGGGACCCAGGCCTTCCCGTACAAGAGCAGCGCGCAGGGAGCGGGGAGCAGGGCTGGGCGGTGCGGCTGGGGCTGTGGCGGCGTGCGGACGGGGCACGGGCCCTTCCCTGGCTCTGGGCCTGCCTTAGCTAGGGTTCATCTCATCGCCTTCCACAAGCAGACTAAGCTATGGTCTCCGCTCGGGTGAAAACCACCACCAGAAAGAACGTGGCGACCCAGGCGGAGCTGCCAGGCAAACAGGCCCGGGGGCCCGGGTGCCCGGGTGCCCGGGTGCAGGCAGCGGCCGAGCCTGTCGCTCGTGTCGGAGGGCAGCAGCGACAGCCCCTGCGTGCGCTGCCATCGGGTGAATGATCTGCTCAGCATGGTGGCAGGGCGCAAAGGAGAGGTTGAAAGATTAAGAAGTATCAGGGAGTGTGAAGAGAAATCGACCGGTGGAGGAGCAGCCTAGCACCTCTGAAACAAAAGGAGCAGGTGGAGGCTGCAAAAGAGGCGGTGGATCCCCCACCCTCTCGCCACCAGGCAGAAGGAGGGGACCTAAGAGATGGGGGGAGTGGAAACAGGTCCCTGTGCACCATGGCAGGGTAATCCCCTCCCGGCCTCCCTCACCTTCCCTGCTGCCCCTACACAACAGATACGGGGCCCTGGAACTCATGGGCAAGGCAAAAAAGGAAGAAGATGAAGGCACACTAGGTCAGGTCACCCTAGACCACATTTTAAAACTAATTCCAATAAAAAACCCAGACGGGTCATTGTTACAGGTGACTCCCTCCTGAGGGGTGTGGAAGGCCCAGTATGCAGACCAGACCCGCTTCATAGGGAAGTCTGCTGCCTCCCTGGAGTGA
Organism: Podargus strigoides; assembly: GCA_028020825.1. Classification (NCBI taxonomy): domain Eukaryota; kingdom Metazoa; phylum Chordata; class Aves; order Caprimulgiformes; family Podargidae; genus Podargus; species Podargus strigoides. The sequence continues at coordinate 10,416,317 of CM051619.1, read as the reverse complement.
GGGTAAAGGATCTCGTAGGAAAACTTCCCCACTCTGGTGAGACCTACAGACTACTACCCACTCATGGTTTTTCATGTGGAACCATGATGTGACCAGGAGAAGCCTGAAATCAATGAAGAGAGATTTCAGAACCTTGGGGAAACTGGCTAAGGGATCAGGAGCACAAGTCTGTTCTCCTCCATCCCTTCGGCTGCAGGGATGGATGGGGGGGACAACAGGAGGAGTCAGCAGATGAACTCGTGGCTCTGAGACTGGTGTTACTGACAGGGACAGGCGGCATGGCTTGAAGCAAGCACCTGGGGAGGGCATGGGGAAATCCATGGGCCTAAAACATGAGGGATGGTGCCCTTGCAGAGTGGTTGACCTCCATGGTGCAGAGCTGACAGTGTCCAACCCTATTCCTGGGCAACATGGAGCTGCTGTGCCTGGCAGGCAGGGAAGGGGCCTCGGGCACACGCTGGGTGGGACCCCATGGCAGCAATGCTGTCTGCCACCTCCTTCAGGGCAGGAGGGAGAGCCCCAGAGCACTCAGGAGTGCTGGGCTCAGCTCAGGCTTCCCCTCCTCCTCTTCCTCACAGGCTCAGCTGCAAGACATCTGAGGGCCATGAACACTCATGGACTTCCATCATGCCCAGTGAAGTTGAGTCCTCTTCAGGGGTCTCTCTGTTCCCTTTGGGAGAAGGCCTCCACACTGGCATCATGACTAGTGAAGACAGCTCCTCTGCAGAGGTGTTTCTGGCCCCTTCAAGTGATGACTCCTCGACTTCCATCATGGCAAGTGACGTTGGCTGCTCTTCACAGGTGCCTCTCTCCATACTTGTGGATGAAGCAGACATGGATCAGGCCTCCAGTGTCCAGCCTGCCCTGGGACATCCCTGGGCTGGCCTGGAGGAACAGCCTGGCCCAGCAGGACACTCCTGGCACAAGACATTCCAGCCTCAGCTGCCCCAACAACTCAGCAACCAGAAAAATGTGATGTGATCCTCATCCCAGAAGCCAGACTGGAGCAGGTGCTGGGCCTGCAAGATGATAAGGATGCTGGAGTGTGAGCAGAGCTTTGAGAACTACATTTCCAGATTACAAGCCTCTCAGCCTTTCCCTCCGCAGAGGCACCCTGGGCTGCCTTACTGCTCCCCCTTCCAGCCCTGGAACATGTGTGCTCAGACCAGGACATCAGTAGGACAGCCCCCTGGACTGCAAGAAGAGTGGACGCATTCTAGGGAAACAGAGACACCTATCACACCACAAAGGCCAGGAGACCTTGCAGGGTGTCATCCCAGAAATTAAACTGCTGCAGCAACTGGGTCTGTCAGCCAATGTGGACAAGACTACATAGAATTTCCTAGTCTCAGCTCTTCCATCACCTCAGCAACCAGAAGAGCATGACTGGTTGGGAGTTCCCATCATGCAGAACCTGCCCTTCCTCAATGAGGCTGTAGTGCCACATGGTGAAAAGGAAGATGCAACAGTGCTGGGAGCTGCCAGCCAAGGTCCTGGAATATGAGAAAAGCTTTGAAGTCTTCATCCTGAGCTTCCCCCTCCGCAGAGGTGCACTGGGCTGCCCTACCGCTCTCCCTTCTGGCACTGGGACAGGCACGCTCGGACCAGAAAGCCAGCAGGACAGTCCCCTGGCCCGCAGGAAGCACCTGCTGATCCTGTGGACACATGCCCACCAGGGACGCAGGCTACTCTGGGCCAGCAGCATTCCTGGGAGCAGCACAAGAGATGCTTCAGGAGGATGGTGAGACATCCCCATGCAAAGGGCAGTGTGGGGGAAACAGCTGGCAGCAGCATGGCCAGCAAGGAGACACTGCTGGGTACTGATGGGAAGGAGCAGGGCCTTTGGACTCAAGGGGATGTGCGTGGGCCTTCCCCTTCTGGCCACAAAGCGAGGGAGCTCCCCAGGGGCCACCAGAGCTACAGTGTCCCCGTGGGAGAAGCAGAGCACCCACTGGAAGGCCAGAGCAGCTCCAGTGAGGACCTGGGGACACCCGAGCAGAAGTTATAGAATCATAGAACGTATTGGGTTGGAAGGGACCCCCAAGGGTCATCTAGTCCAACCCCCCTGCACTGAGCAGGGACATCTTTACTAGATCAGGAGAAGTCTCCTTCAAATTCAGCCACGTACTGAACTGCCAGCTTTTGCTTCGAGTTGCTGGAATATTTAGAGTCGAAAAAATATGCTTCTGACCTCAAAGGAAGTAATGGTAAAGCAGATTTTATGTGCATCAAACCCTGTCCTATGTCTGCATGTCTGCAGTCCAGCACCACTTTGCAATAGCAGCAGGCAATGCCAGCAGTGCCTGTTCTTTAGAATAAGGTGTCCACAGAGCACTTGGGGGGCAGGGAGGGTGTTCCCCAGCACAACAGAGCAGCCCTGCAGGGAACACTTCCCATTTCCAGGCCAGACCCACCACATAAGCGCTTCTCTGAAGGCACACACATCTGTGCCACTAACATCTATGCTTATCTATGAAACACACTTCAAATGAAACAAATCAACTCTGTTTACAGTCAGTCTGCTCAGAGGCTGGGGACAGACGCAGTTAACATCTTGTTTCTAACTAATAACCAGCATTTGAGTACTTTTAAAATGCTTAAAAGTCATGCAACACCATTCCTGATACACAGCCCCATTTTCACACCCTTAGAAGGAGGAATCCAAGAATACACTCACGTTTTACCCACTTGTGGGGGGTGGGGAAAAAACCCACAACCCAAAACTCAAGGAATTATTCCCCAGCACACTCCAAGGAAAGTTTCAACATTACTGCTACTCGGGTCAGCAATGACTGGGACTAGGATGGGAGAATGAAAGCTGATATTCCAGGTCCTGCAAGCTTCCTCATGAAGACCATCACCAACTTCAGCTTTGCCTGATGGCATCTGAAAGCACGAGAGACTCCAGCAGACGTGACACTCTTGAAATACAGAACTTTATTTGGAAATGGCTTAAAATGGAAAAACCCTGTCAAGAAAAATCCAAGTCAAATATGGTTTTCTCAGTAAAATGGAGTTTCAGGGCAACAAAAGTCTGAAAGGCCACAAGAGAAATAGCACCATTGCAATTTCAAACAATGGTTAGATACTTGCATTTTTGGCATTCACTGAATTTGGGTTTTTCTCTGAATTTCACAAAGATTCATGCACTACACAATTACCGTAAAATGCTCTCCTACACGCATTTTAGGACAAGCTACCACCAGAAATGAATACAAGCACAACAGGACTGCTCAATCTCAGCAGTGAAGGGGGATCAGAAGTCTTGCAGGATCTTGCTGAAACACAACAGTAATGAGGGGCATGACAGCAAAAAAAGGACAGTTAAGGGAAGTACTTTAAATATTAATATGTAAGTTAGCCTCAGTACTGTATTTTCTGCAATACCGTTAGCTCTGTTAGCCAGCATCCCTTCGCTTTTACCCCAGAAAGACTACTGAACTGGCAGGTATTATTATTAGGTGTGCTCTGGTTTGAAAGGGGAAAAAAAAAAAGGAAAAAAATTTTAAAAAGACAAAAATCGTCATCCTCTCGTGCTCAGTTCACAGAATCACAGAATCACAGAATGTTAGGGATTGGAAGGGACCTTAAAAGATCATCTAGTCCAATCCCCCTGCCAGAGCAGGAATACCTAGATCAGGTCACACAGGAACATGTCCAGGCGGGTTTTGAATGTCTCCAGAGAAGGAGACTCCACAACCTCTCTGGGCAGCCTGTTCCAGTGTTCTGTTACCCTCACTGTGAAGAAATTCTTCCTCACATTTATGTGGAACCTCCTATGTTCCAGCTTACACCCATTGCCCCTTGTCCTATCATTGGATGTCACTGAGAAGAGCCTGGCTCCATCCTCATGACACGCACCCTTTACATATTTATAAACATTAATGAGGTCACCCCTCAGTCACCTCTTCTCCAAGCTAAAGAGACCCAGCTCCCTCAGCCTTTCCTCAGAAGGGACATGTTCCACTCCTTTAATCATCTTTGTGGCTCTACGCTGGACTCTCTCGAGCAGTTCCCTGTCCTTCTTGAACTGGGGGGCCCAGAACTGGACACAATACTCCAGATGTGGCCTCACCAAGGCAGAATAGAGGGGAAGGAGAACCTCTCTTGACCTACTAACCACTCCCTTTCTAATACACCCCAGGATGCCATTGGCCTTCTTGGCCACAAGGGCACATTGCTGGCTCATGGTCATCCTGCTGTCCACCAGGACCCCCAGGTCCCTTTCCCCTACACTGCTCTCCAGCAGGTCAGCTCCCAACCTGTACTGGTACATGGGGTTGTTCTTCCCCAGATGCAAAACTCTACACTTGCCCTTGTTGAAATTCATTAAGTTTTTTCCCGCCCAGCTCTCCAGCCTATCAAGGTCTCGTTGAATGGCAGCACAACCCTCTGGTGTGTCAGCCATTCCTCCTAGTTTGGTGTCATCAGCAAACTTGCTGAGGATACATTCTGTACCCTCATCCAAGTCGTTGATGAAGATATTAAACAACACCGGTCCCAGTACCGACCCCTGAGGGACTCCACTAGTCACAGGCCTCCAACTAGACTCCGTCCCATTGACCACAACTCTCTGGCTTCTTCCCTTCAGCCAGTTCATAATCCACCTCACTACCTGATCACTAAACCCATACTTTATCAGCTTATCTACGAGGATTCTGTGGGAGACAGTGTCAAATGCTTTACTGAAATCAAGATAAACCACATCTACCGCTCTACCATCATCTATCCACCTCGTTATTTCCTCATAGAAGGCAATAAGGTTGGTCAAACATGACTTACCCTTGGTAAAACCATGTTGACTGCTCTTAATGACCCCCTCATCCTTGATGTGCCTAGAGATCGTGCCAAGAACAAGCTGTTCCATCACCTTTCCAGGGATGGAGGTGAGGCTGACCGGTCTATAGTTACCCGGGTCCTCCTTCTTGCCCTTCTTATAGATTGGAGTGACATTTGCTATCCTCCAGTCCTCAGGCACCTCTCCTGTTCTCCATGACTTACCAAAGATGATGGAGAGTGGCCTAGCAATGACCTCTGCCAGCTCCCTCAGCACCCTTGGGTGCATTCCATCTGGTCCCATTGATTTATGGATATCCAGATTGCTCAACTGATCCCTAACCCAATCCTCATCTACCAAGGCAAACTCCTCCTTTATCCTGAAACTCCTCCTTTATCCTGTTCGCTTTCATGCCAAGACAGTTGCACAGTGCAAGTCCTATTACAACTGCTGGATTCGATCCCATTCCTTGGGATGGGAAAGAGAAAAAAAGTTCCCCACAGACACAATGTCCCTCCCATGAGGAGAGACCCTCAGCTTTGTCACCATCTCCAGGCTCTGTGGGAACCGGAGAGCACAGAGATGGCTCCAGAAGTCTCGGCTCCAAGTGCAGCAGAGCCCCACGCCACAGCCTGCCTGGCAGTGAAGGCTCCCAGACTTGGGCTCCATCTGATGCTGCAGCCCCATGCGCAGGAAGAGAAAGAACAGTGAGAGGAAGGCAAGGCCTGAGGACAAGGCCAAGTGGCAGCAGGGCCAGAAGAGGGCTGAGGCCAGCGAGCAATGAGAGGAGGTCCGTGGGTGTGGGCTGACTGTACGTGTCCCTGTTTTGTTACGAGTGGCTTCTGCCGTAGCGTGCTTCTGCCAGGCTCATGCCTCCATGAGAGCAGCCAGGCACAGGAGTCCTGGGGCAGAGACACCATCTCTGCCAGGCAGCAGCTGCTCTGTGCTCACCCTCACCCTCGTTTGCTGTTAGAGTGCCTGCGCACCAAGCTCCTAGGCACAGGCAAGGCCCAGTCTGGCAGCAGCAAAGGGACGAGCGGCTCTATTCCCTGCTCACTCATTGCCCCACATCGCACAGTCAAGGCAGGCAGCAGCAGCTCTCCTCGTAGCTTCTGTGGAAAGGACCACAGTGGCCCTCAACCAGGTTCCTGAGGATGTGGACCTGGGTCTTAATTTATGCCTCAGTACTGCAGAGGCAGCACGGGCTGCCCGGCTTCCTGGAGCTCGCCTGCACACCACAGCTGCTTCAGTGCACTTCAGTGCCGGGAGCAGTGCAGATCCTTCAAGGCAGCAAGTCGCAGAGAGCAATCAAGTTTGGTGTCCACCGTGGGACACAGAAGATGGAGGCCCCAGTGCTTGCTCTGCACTATGACTGTGTCATTTCATGGTCGCTTAGCCCAAGACGACTTCCGACCACCACATCACCTACCAGTCCTTCTCTGTTTGTGAACAACAGTTCTAGGAAGGCACCTTCCCTGGTGGGCTCACTTACCTGCTGAGTCAGGAAGTTATTTTCCATGCACTGCAGGAACTTCCTGGACTGTTTCCTCTGAAGTCCCTCACAAGAGCAAGGGCTTGCAATTTTGCAGCTTCTGCCAGTTGTCTACAGAACAGTTCATCAACCTCTCCATCCTGGTTGGGTGATCTGTGATAGACTCCCAACAGGATATCCGCCTCGTTGGCCTTCCCCAACTTTACCCATAAACATTCAACTGGTCCATCACACTTATTGACCTCCATGCAATCAAAACACTCCCTAATACAGAGTGCTACCCCAACATCCTTTCTACCTTGCCTGTTCCTCTTGTAGAGCTTATAGCATCCACTGCAGCACTGCACTCATGAGAGTCATCCCAACACGTTTCAGTGATGGTGACTACATCGTAGCTGTCGTGCTGCACAATGGCTTCCAGCTTCTCCTGTTTGTTGCCCATGCTGCGTGCATTAGAGTAGAGGCACTTGAGCTGGGGTAATGACTTCATTTCCAACCATGGCCTGCCACCCTTAGGCTCAACTCTAGCGGGCCCAGTTTTATCCCCTTCCCCCTTTGAACCTAGTGTAAAGCCCTTTCAGTGAGCCCAGCCAGCTGGTACACTAAGATTCTTTTCCCTCTTTGAGATAGATGAACTCCATCTGCCACCCGCAGACCCCGTGCAGCATAAAGCTCCCCATGGTCAAACCCCCCAAAATTCTGTCTGTGGCACCAGCCTCTCAGCCACATATTTATCAGGTGGTGCTTCCTTCCTCTATCAGTATTCTTCCCTGCCACTGAACGAACTGAGGAGAACACCACCTGGGCTCCCGATCCCTCAAGTGATTTCCCCAGGGCCCTGAAGGCCCCCTGGAAGGCCAGAGCAGCTCCAGTGAGGACCTGGGGACACCTGAGCAGAAGTTATAGAATCATAGAACGTATTGGGTTGGAAGGGACCCCCAAGGGTCATCTAGTCCAACCCCCCTGCACTGAGCAGGGACATCTTTACTAGATCAGGAGTAGTCCCCTTCAAATTCAGCCACGTACTGAACTGCCAGCTTTTGCTTCGAGTTGCTGGAATATTTAGAGTTGAAAAAATATGCTTCCGACCTCAAAGGAAGTAATGGTAAAGCAGATTTTATGTGCATCAAACCCTGTCCTATATCTGCATGTCTGCAGTCCAGCACCACTTTGCAATAGCAGCAGGCAATGCCAGCAATGCCTGTTCTTTAGAATAAGGTGTCCACAGAGCACTTGGGGGGCAGGGAGGGTGTTCCCCAGCACGACAGAGCAGCCCTGCAGGGAACACTTCCCATTTCCAGGCCAGACCCACGACATAAGCGCTTCTCTGAAGACACACACATCTGTGCCACTAACATCTATGCTTATCTATGAAACACACTTCAAATGAAACAAATCAACTCTGTTTACAGTCAGTCTGCTCAGAGGCTGGGGACAGACGCAGTTGATATCTTGTTTCTAACTAATAACCAGCATTTGAGTAGTTTTAAAATGCTTAAAAGTCATGCAACACCATTCCTGATACACAGCCCCATTTTCACACCCTTAGAAGGAGGAATCCAAGAATACACTCACGTTTTACCCACTTGTGGGGGGTGGGGAAAAAACCCACAACCCAAAACTCAAGGAATTATTCCCCAGCACACTCCAAGGAAAGTTTCAACATTACTGCTACTCGGGTCAGCAATGACTGGGACTAGGATGGGAGAATGAAAGCTGATATTCCAGGTCCTGTAAGCTTCCTCATGAAAACCATCACCAACTTCAGCTTTGCCTGATGGCATCTGAAAGCACGAGAGACTCCAGCAGACGTGACACTCTTGAAATACAGAACTTTATTTAGAAATGGCTTAAAATGGAAAAACCCTGTCAAGAAAAATCCAAGTCAAATATGGTTTTCTCAGTAAAATGGAGTTTCAGGGCAACAAAAGTCTGAAAGGCCACAAGAGAAATAGCACCATTGCAATTTCAAACAATGGTTAGATACTTGCATTTTTGGCATTCACTGAATTTGGGTTTTTCTCTGAATTTCACAAAGATTCATGCACTACACAATTACTGTAAAATTGTGTACTGCTTCTGCCAGGCTCATGCCTCCATGAGAGCAGCCAGGCATGGGAGTCCTGGGGCAGAGACACCATCTCTGCCAGGCAGCAGCTGCTCTGTGCTCACCCTCACCCTCGTTTGCTGTTAGAGTGCCTGCGCACCAAGCTCCTAGGCACAGGCAAGGCCCGGTTTGGCAGCAGCAAAGGGATGAACGGCTTTGTTCCCTGCTCACTTATTGCCCCTCATTGCACAGTCAAGGCAGGCAGCAGCTCTCCTCGTAGCTTCTGTGGAAAGGACCACAGTGGCCCTCAACCATGTTCCTGAGGATGTGGACCTGGGTCTTAATTTATGCCTCAGTACTGCAGAGGCAGCACGGGCTGCCCGGCTTCCTGGAGCTCGCCTGCACACCACAGCTGCTTCAGTGCACTTCAGTGCCGGGAGCAGTGCAGATCCTTCAAGGCAGCAAGTCGCAGAGAGCAATCAAGTTTGGTGTCCACCGTGGGACACAGAAGATGGAGGCCCCAGTGCTTGCTCTGGCTGCACTATGACTGGCAGCGACCTGGGAAAGAGCAAATCAGTGCCTCTGTGAGCACCACTCTCCTCGCTGTATGGTTTGGGTTAATTTCCTCCAAAATCTGCCATACCAGACCAGGGAGTTTCCTAGTGACATCCCTGACCCTGGCCGCAGGGAGGCAGCAGACTTCCCTGTGGGGTGGATCCGGCCAGCATATAGGGGCCTCCATTCCCCTCAGAAGGGAGTCTCCAGCTACAATTCCCCTTCTTTTCTTCTTGCTGGAGCTGGTCCTACTGCGTGGGGGAGACCGATTTACCTTGGGTGACTCCCCTGATGGACCTTCATCTCCATTTTCATTTGTTTGTCCCTCAGTTTCCAGAGCCCTGTACCTGTTCTGTAAAGGTAGCCGGGAAGGGGAGGGAGGCCGAGGGTGGTTTCGCCTGCCTCACCGAGCAGGGACCTGTTTCCATTCCCTCACGTCTTGTAGGCCCTCTCCTTGTACCTGATGGCAGGGGAAGAGGGGTCCTCTCTTTCTAGTGGAGCCTCCACCCGCTGCCCTGTCCTCAAGGATGGTAGGGCCTGACTCCACCAGTCTGTCTCCCTCTCACACTCCCTTATCGTCCTCAGCCTTTCCACCTCCTCCTTTAGCTCAGCCACCAGGCTGAGCAGACCATTCACCTGGTCACACCGGACACAGGTGCTATATCTGTCACACTCTGCTAGCAGTGTCAGGCTGTGCAGTAGGAGACCAGGACACCTGCATGCTTCTGTGGGACCTCTGTCTGGGTCGCCACTGTCTTCCTCACAGGAGCTTTTGACCAGGTCACAGCCATCGCTGGTCCTGCTCAGTTCTTAACACCTCAGCTCCCTGCTCCCTCTTGGAATGCAGTGGGAAGGTGCTGGAGGATTGGTGGGAGCACAAGCAAACTTCTCAAGAGGCAGCCATAAAACAACATGCGAAGTGTGCTAACAGGCCAGAGGAATTGTGTTGTGCAGGCTTTATTTTCCCATTTATGAAACTGGGGATCAGTGTAGGAACCCACCACATGGGATAATTTCAAATCTCCTTTTTCTCTAAGGGGTTTTCTAGATAGATAGTAATGGCTCCTTGCTTAAGGCAAAGTAAGGAGTTAATGTTGCCTCATGAAAAGAAAACGTGAGGAGCCTGAGGCAACCTTCTATTACTCATTGCAGGTGGGGAAGGGGAAGGATGGTCTAAAATGTGTGCCACTGGGGTAACAGGAAAACAAGCTGGAGCAGGCATTGGAGGCAGCAATGCTTGGTAAGAAGGGAAATGAGCTCAGTGCACAAAAAACATGCACTTCTCAGAGCAGTTCAGCTTCTCACCTTACAGTGATACCAGGCAGAAGCCAGGGTGAGGACATGGTTTTCAGAAATCAGAATGGAACCACAGCAGCTGCCTGAGGATTCCCATCTTCAGTCCCCAAATACAAGGACATCACTTCCAGCGATACCAGAAAGCTGCACTGCCTTGTTCCCAGTGCTCAGTTCTTCTTGATGTACTCAACAAGCAGCTTGAGTCTAAAGGAGCCTCATTTATTTATCTGAAAGAGACTTTGTTGGTTGCTGACTTGCAGTGGGCCATGTGACACAGGCCTGGAGCAAATCAGTAAATTCAGAAGCCAGACTAATGTATAAAGAGAGAATTTTCTCTTGAGAAGGCAAGGGTGGGGCAGAGGACATGGTAATTACATGTTCTTCATGAGGGCTGTTTTTCTTCCTTTGCCCAAAGCAGCTTTGGAGAAAGCATTCATTCCTATTTGTGTATCTCATTTGCACTGCCTTTCCCCACCACAAGAAATATTCAAATTAAGGAGATTTGTCCTTCTTTCAAGGGAATTCAGCAGCAGTTGGGGGATCACAGAATCCATGGTTGGTTGATGATGATCTGGGACCCTCTCCTGAAAGCCCTGAAGTGTGGACTGTGGCACCAACAGTTGTCAAAGGCAAAATCCCAAAGCAGAGTGGCCCTACTGAGTCATATGTTCCTAGGGGGGATGCTGTCCTCCTTCTCTGTCCCCGCTAAGCTCTCCAGCTCTACTACCTTTGAGAAGATCTGGAGAGGAGGACTTGGAAATTGAGTGCAGGATCCATACTTTACTGAAGGCTAATGCAGAATAAGGTGTAGGGACATACAGAGAGAAGGATGATAATAATGGATGGTGGTTTTCTATTGAGTAAAAAGCAAGAGAACTTGCTACAGCCTTTAGCTGTCATTTTGGCAATGAGCAAGGGTGTCCTTGCTCCTCTTGGGCCTGAAGTTATAATCACAGAGCCCTGAGTCATCTTTGCTTTGCCTCAGGTAGCAATGAAATAGTGTGGCTAAACACTGTAACAGTGTGAGTGAGCGTCCAGTCCCCTCCCTCGCCAAGACCTGCTGGTTTAGAAACATTGGCTGACTCAGCTCTACCTGTAAGACCTCAGTAGACCATGGTCCATGGAAGGCAAGGAGGTAGAAGACTGCCATAGGAGAAGCTATGATGTGTCACGATAACAAAGTAAACAGGCCGGATGTATGTTGCACGGTGCTCAAGAAAAATGGACCAGAAACCCACCTCCTCAGTAATAAGCAGCAGACTCAAAGGCCCGCAGTGTTTGGATGTGATTTTCCCATAGACATGTTTTTACAGCTGTGGTTAATGTGTGACTAATCTTTACCATGGAGCAACCACACAACCACTCCTTAGAGCTGTGCAAGCACACATAGCAGTGCTTCAGCAGTAAAGGTTTTGTTTGAAAGTAGAAATGGTAACATCCGAAAAGAATACTTAAAACCAACACCACTTTTGAACAGGGCTCTAACCATTTATGCTGTGCCCAAGAAACTGGCAGCCAGGCTCCAGTTTACATATATAACAAAAAAGACAAACCACCTCCCAAGAACAATAAACAGTTCAAAGGCTTCTGTTTTCAGGCAGCTGCTATCAAACATTAACAGCAATATTGGAGCAGGAAGAGCAGACTCAACCAACATTTTCAAGAGCATACGCAAACTGTCTTTTCCTCCAGTAGTAATTAATAGCAATAATAATAAAGCCACATATCCAGTCTGCACAAAAGGCAGGTAATGTAGCTCCAAAACAACCATATTTTCCCCTGTGTCACTCTGAGAACAATAGAACTCCAAGAAGACCTTCTTGACCCATTGCTCTGGGGCATGAAGATTGAACACTCCACTGCTGTTTTATTCATAAAGTCAGCTTCAGGCCTGGATGTACTGAATGAGGAGGGATCAATTCCTCCCTCAGCAGGGCTGTGTGCTGCGTGTAGCTGCAGGTACAGACCTACTCACTTCATATGCCAGTCCCTGAAGGGCTGGCCAAACCCTGGTGTCCATGCAGGGCTGTCCTGTGAAGGCCTCTGACCATAAAGGATGGAAGATTAAGATAATTTCTGATTGCCAGCAAAGGTAGCTTTTCAGATATCCTTCAGGTATGAATGGATAAGTAATTTGATGGGCTATCCACTCACTCAGCTGTGATACATGCAAACTTCCTCTTTTTATGCATTCTCTGCTTTATTTCAATGGCTTCTAATCTGTGGGTTTTTTTGAAAGGACAATAATGTTCTTCTATGGCCGCCTGAAATTCTCTCAGCCTTAATTCCAGTTGATTTGATTTTGTTCCACACAGAGAATATCTTAAGTTTTAACACTTTTAAGCTTTCCTCAGCTAAGGCTTTGCATGAGGAAGTCTGGGTCTATCTGTTAGAATAACAATAAAACTGTGATGTGATTCCTTTAGGTCCCACATGGCTGTTCTCATGGTGGGGAATGACATCCAGCACACTGGATGGAGCAGGGCAGCAGCAGGCTTAGGAACAGCACTTGCTCATGTGTAGGGAGCCACAATGGTCCAGGGTATCTCCCGGAGGAGCAGCCTCTTGCTCTCAGCACTTACTGATTCCAAGTCTGATGGGAGTCAGGAGCCACTGCCTTGCAAAAAAGAAAGGTATCACTGGCATCATAGCTTCTTCAGAAGATGCATTTCTCAGCTGAGATTCTGCTGGCACTCAAACCCTCTCCGTTCAGAAAGAAATGCAACCTGTTTTACCACCCTAGGAAAACAGCTAGCCAGTCACCTAACACATGAGTTCCCAGGCTTTGTTTAGAGAGAGAAATGCACTGGTGGCATCAGCAGAAGTTTCTTCCATGCTGCCCCAGTCCCTTCCTCAATGTCCATCCCCCCGCCTTAATCATCTGCAGCAGCTCCTAGCTCTGTGTACAGGAGGGATCTCACTGGCTCCTGCCTGTCACTTCCAGAGATAAGGCAGGTGGGACAGGCTTGGATGGTGTATTTTTGGAGGTTTGCTTTTGCTTTTTTAACACATACTATTTGGAAATTTATTGCATACCATAGTGGTACATGTACCACAGTTTGGGGACCCCTGTCCTGGTGGTGCATCTTAAGCATATAGCTCTCCCTCACATAGGTTCTTGGGAGTCAGGAGTGCTTTGATGGTTGGCTCAGCCAAGTAGGGTTTCATGCTGGGGACCTTTCTATACAACAAAGTCACACAGCTTTAGTTAAATTGGAACAGCTCTGTGGTGAGATCCACTATCTATCCAAGTGCTAATCTTTATTTTTAAATCTTACCTATTTATTCTTTGCTTTATGACATTCTGAAGTGGGATTTTCTACTTCTAAAAGCACTTCATATTTTCTGAGGTTTTTAAATGTAGCGATTGCCCTTACCTAGTTCCTGTTTTGATTTCTACATACATGCACACACATACAACATAAGCACATGTACGTATATACATGTGTATTTGCACACACAGAGTACCTTGGTCCCAATAACATTGTTAGCACCTCAAAGAACAGTCCAGAAGCCCATCTGCTTTTCCCATGTAAAGCACACTAGGGGAAGGAGAGTAGTAAACGAAAGTAAATAAAACATGTGATAAGTAAGAGCAGACCATTGGCACTAGGATAAGATGAGACTGCCTGCATGTGGAGCAACAGAGCAGACTAAAGGACAGTTCATAAACCCAGCAGCATCGATACCTGAAGCACATTGCTCTGGGTGGCTACATGTCACAATGTCCTCTCTCTGTCCCCACACTTTCCTCTTGCGTTTGCTGCTTTTGTGCTAGTGGGGCTAAGTCTTGTTAGAATCCCAGCCTGGCTTATCTGCACTGTGCTATAAGCAGCAGTAAGTGTAGAAACGTGATGGTTTAAAGTGAGGGGTTTTTGGGGGGGGTTGCAGAGAGGTGTAATTTGGAAAGTTAAATGATAGACAGTTTAAGGAAACAGGTTGAGGAAGACCTATTTCACATTTTCTCCTAACAGAAGTGACACTGACTTGCCTACTTAGTCTGATCTCTTAAAAGAGGTGGCTTTCCAGAAACCTCCACCTGGAAATGTGGCCAAGCTGATCTCATCTGTGTTAGACAAAGAACTTTATTCTCAGCTCGTAGTGAAATGGCCTGAAAAACTCCAATCTTGATTTAGAGATTATTAGGAGGAAAAATAGGGTAAGAGAGGAAGAAGGGTTTTTAATGGGTCTTTGTATCCTTTGCATAGACTGTTGGCTGAAAGACATCTTCCTGGCTCAGGAACATTTCGTACCATAATCTTCCTGAACATCAAACTTTGTGTTCAATCCATTCTGATCTTTTGTCCCCACCATTAATGGAAGGATTCTCAAGGGGTTTCATTATTTCAATGTTTATACTTGCCAGGTGGTTTTTGGGGGTTTTTTTGTTTGTTTTTTTTTTTTTTTTAATCTTGCTCCCATATTATTCTTTAGCTTTAATTGTTCATCTCCATCTTCTGTATTGTCCTGTATCATGACAAGCATGCAGACAGCAGTGGTAGGACCCGTCAGTCTGTGTTTTCCTGAGCTGAACAAACCAAACACCATTAGTTTACCATGGGAAGAGACTCTGTACTCCCACATCATTTTAATGTTTTTCCTCTGTTCCCTCCCAGCATGAATTAATCCTAGAGCATGTAGATGATGGTAAGCAAAAGTGTCACTAGTTCTTTGTATAACAATACCCACGATACTGAAAATTCCCTCTATTTGCTGGAAATGTCTTGGCTACTACATCTTGTATTTATTTTTTCCTTTCTTACAGCTGCATCACACAGCTAATTATTCAAAAATTGACTAGTTCACCTAGCCCTTTCTTCTCTCTTATTCCCAGGTCAGAGCAGACATTTCTGTTGTTACCCCTTCCAACACCTGACCTCATCCTATTGAAGCTGATCCTAATTGTTTCTTGTCAGAACATTAAAATATTCCACTTTTGATATTCCACACTGTTGAGGCTGCCCAAATTCCCAACTGCAAACGTGATTCTGTGTATTCCCTTCCATTTCAGCTTAATGACAGTATTTGGAAAGACATCTCTAAGATGAGGTCTTTTCCTCCTACTAACTCCTTGTCTTGCAGAGCCTGCTGCAGGCTCCTCCTTAGCCCATTCCTCACCACTTTACAATTCTTCCACTAATACCCAGCTTCCTCCTTTTGATTATTCATTTCTGTGTGGCACTGATAAATTGCTTTGCTGAAGTGCAATTAGATTAGATTGCCTTTGACTGAACTGCTATCAAAAAGTGAGATCTGATTAGTCTGGCACAATCTACTTTTGGTGAACCCATTTTATATTTTATCCCATGTATCAGCACCCTATCTTTTCATTTTTCTATCCATCAGATCCTTTTGTAAGATCCTGTGTACTGCTGAGGCCATACCTTTTCTCCTCTCTTAATTTTCTGCAGTAAAATTGCTGTCCTCTAGTTTGACAAGGTTATTAAAAATGCTGTCTGTCAGGCTTCCAGTTTTATGAGCTAAACACCACCCCAGAATGCCAAGTAACTATTTGGTTTTGAGCCTTTAGCTCATCTACATATTTAAAGTTTTTTTTTAGTTTTGCTGCCACCTCAAATGGAGCAAATTTTACCCTGTACCTTTATTCCACTGCTTATTTTCATCAATATACATATTAGTCCTGATGAAGACTCAGATAAGACATTTATGAAATGTCTTAAATAGCTTTTCTTCTCAGGACCCACATAGAGTGGCCCTCTTTTTTTTTCTTTTTCTTTTTTCCCCCCCCTGTTCTCTATTTCAATTACAAGATTATGCAGCCTTTTAGATTTGCTTTAGCTTCCTTTATGGGGTCTAATGCAACCTGACAAACTGAGAATTGTGCAAAGTCCTCCTCCTCTCATACTTTGCCTTTCTTGACATTCGGTGCATTTATACCCTCCAGCTCATTTTTCCAGAACAAAGAAGGGGTCAGATTTTCTGCCAGCCACATTCTTTGCATCTCACTTGTGAACAAGAGCAAATGTGATAATCACTCCAGCATGGATGAAGAAAAAAGTCAGGAAGCACAGTGAACAGAAATGTGACTCAGGAAAACTCAGGCTATCCTGTGCCAGAATACAGAGGCAGACTATCCCTTCTATAGATTATTCTTAGTACAACAACATTTCTCTCAAGTGTACACTGAGGACCAGACACCGTGTTGCGCTTCTGAGGGTTTTCACATAGAAATTTCCCACTTCCCTCAGCAATTCATTTTTGACCTCCCTGTCACCTTAACTTCCCACTTTATCACCGACTAGAAAGGTGGAAGCAAAAGTCTTGAGAACTCACAAGGAAGAGAGAATTCATAGCAGTTAAACACTGCCATGCAGAACAGTCAACTCTGATCTTACACAAGTCTTCTACCCACTTTAAGGGACTGGCAAAGTTAGAGAGTACTTTCCAGCTTTGTTTAGCTATGGAAGCAGTCTTCTAAACTCAGTCCTTCGATACTTTTGCCTGATCTCAGAACCTTCTGATTACCAAGATTCCTCCAAACATTTTCTGATAGGAAGCACGCAGCCCACATGGTTCCACTGTAAACAAGAGATTATAAACTAAAAAGACAGTGGCTGGTTTACAGAACAAAAAAAGTAAGTTTCTTGCAGCTCAAAGCTTTGTAAAATACTTAGGGCTGTACCTGCAAGTAAGGAGAATAGAGCAGGCCTGTCTCCAAATTTGTCTTGGGAAGCACATTTTATTAGAAAGACTCAGAGCTGCCCTTGGTGCAGCCCTCCCTGCTCTCAAACTTCCCAGAGGCAGAAGACAGGTAGAAAGAAGGAGCCCTGCAGAAGATTTACAAATTTCTTTCACCTTTTTGGGTATGGTGACATACTGCAGAAACAAGAAGAGCTCCCAAAATCAGAACCAGCGTGAAATGCTGCAGGGGTCTCACAAAGAGGTTTCATTCAAGTCTCCACTACAACCCATTGATATCTCACACCACTGCCTCAGGGCAGAGCACCTCCCTGCAACCCAGACATCCAGGGCAGGGTAAGAGGGAAGCAGGTCACACTCATACCCTTCAAATTCTGAGCTGAACCTCCATATGTTTAACACCAAAATTCAGATTTCATATTTGTAATCCAGCTTCCTTAAAGATTTGGGCAGTCTTAAAAACCACATCTACTTTCTGAAGTATTACGTACAGCAATGCTCACAGATCAGACATGTTCTTGCCAAAATGCCATTTATTGCAGTTTACCTTTACATGGCATACAGATAACCAAATGTTGCATCTTCTGTTAGAACTTGTATTTCATTTGTACCACTTAAATAACAGAATGTCATGTTTGTTTCACAAACTCTCAGTTTAGACTACCAAAATATACAGGTTTTTTTCCTTTCCCCCCTAGCAAGGTTGTGAGGTACAACTGAAGTTTACCACTTTATCTTCCTGTGCTTTACAAGAACCTTTTCATAGATAAACCTATCAAACAACATTTCTACAATTCCTATACAAAGCAAAGAATTACAGCTGAAATTAACACCATCTGGTCATTGCATTAACCTATAAAAAGTCATTCAGTTAAAAAAAAAAAAAAAAAGACATAAAGGACTTTGCAGCTTTATGAAAAAGAGCCAGCTACACATATGCACAAGTTTTCCTTGTGCATAAAGAAGAGTTTGGATTCAATAGTGTTGTTTTGGGTTTTTTTCCTTGGGTTTGCAGAAAAGGCACCAATTTTAGCTGCATAGCAGCTTAGGAGTGTTTTATACTTCATTTAAATTACACAGGTTTTTAAGTTTTACTGTTAATATGCAACATTTGTACCAACTGTTGCAATATTCTCTGATATTCTCCAGTCATTCCCTCTGGCTCAACAGTACAAATATTTACATCAGTTGTAAACACTCCTCCACCCACCCTATACCTTCTGCACTGAGCAATGAGGAACTGAACTTGCAGGAAGCTAACCAAAGGCAGAGCAGAAGTAAGGCTTGTGCAGAACACCACACTTTCTTCTCACTCGGTTTGAGATACTCTGGAGAACTCCAGAGCCTCAGTGCCTCACATCTGACAGCACATTGACCACCAACAGCTTCAGGCATCTGGACTTCCCTCAGGAGCTGCTTTTCAGCCCTTACTAGTCTGACATCCCTGGAGTTGCTTCTCTCCAAAGTGCAGGAACAGCCTTCTGAAGAGCCGTTCCGGAGTCGTGAGAGTCAAGCACACCAACTCTTGTATATATTTAAGGCCACCTACACTTAGCCTTACATCAGGCTTGTTTCACATGCTATGCTTCTCTGCTCCTTAGCTGCGAAGTCATGATATGCTGCTTTCTACCTCCCACCCCTGTGTGCCAAGGTACTCTGTGACACAGACAGCAGACCATGTTCCGAGACAACCACCGTAAACAGTGCACAGAGAGGTAGGTGCTACAACACACAGTCAGTCACCCGGTGACTGCACAGCAGCGCGGGACAAGAGTATTTGCAGCATGACAGTCCAGCCTAGAGTCAGCACCTAAGAAGAGGGGATGTCTGAGATGAGACTACTTAGAAAAATCTATTTCTTACCTAAGCCTAGAAGGAGCAAAAGGGTAGTGGGACAGTCCAGCGCTATTGGTATAATGAACTGTCCACTTAGTTTTGGCATCTTTGGGGTTTGTTTTGCATTAGTGTATGCACCAGCTGCTTAGGAGCTGGTTCTGAGCATGGGATAATGTTTCCAAAATACATTATTTTAAACCACGTGACAGTCATTTGCTTACCCTGGCATTCACACCTCATTTCACGAGAAATCACGTTTGGCTTGATGTTTCATAGCCATTAAGTGCTCCAAATACAATTACAAAGAATTAGAGGATTGCAGTGTACCAGACGTCTGCCCAGCACAGCCATTGTTACACTTAAAACACATCTATGAATTAAATAGGAAGGATCCCTGCTATACAGAATTTGAGCACTGATACTTGTTTATTCTTGCTAGCCCTTTCCCTAAATGTCAAGAGGTTTATACATACAGTGCTCCCTTATCTTCTCCCCACTGCCTGCCCCAGCAGTCTTCAGATAAACCAAAGTGAGTTTAGGAACTTGCAGTCCCACTTCTGTTTAAAAAAAAAAAAAAAAGTCAAAAAAAGTTGTGCAAGAAAGCGGGGAATGTTCAATGAATCCAGATCTACTTTGTAGTTATAAAATTTCCAATGGCAAAGTGGTATGGGCAAATAACCCAATGATCATATGGCTTAAGTTTAATGCAAAGCACATTAGGAGGTCCATGTGCAGGGAGAGAAGAGTCCAAGAAAGATGAAATAAGAAGTGTCCTGAAGATCAGTGTTTATGCATAGAATTCTTCTTGTTTGTGTGGTTTTTGGTATCCTCCGTTAGACTGTTTTGGTTCATCCAGTGAATAGCTGCCTTCATCTTTTTTCTTCATTCTGTACAGCATAAATGCAACTAGAAACACTGCAAACACCAAGCCTACTAGTCCTCCAGCAATAACACCTAGAAGGGGGGAAAAAGCCACAAATTACTCTAGATGCCATACCAGAGAATGCTAGTATGACTGCAAGTTCCAGATTGTTCCTTACAGCGTGGTCCCTGACTTCATGACTTCCAGAAATTAATTTGTCCTTGTGCCCCCTCCCAAATCAGTTATCCTGCCATTTCCAAGACCCTGGTCATCTACATGGGGTAAACTCAGAGAAAGAGATCTCCCACCAGGCCATGCTGCAAAGCACGCAAGGCTACGCTATTCAACTCTACTAATTTGACCCAGGCATTAAAGCAGTTTTAATTTTTGAGAGGAGCAAAGCAATGGGTTTAAACATAAAATTCCAGATAATTAGCAGTGGCCGCTTTGCTATGAGCAGATTAATATTTGCCCCTGTAAGGGTTTTGATAATACAGGATCATGAATCACCACCTTCATTTCAGAGGTCTAACATAAAAGGTTGGCTTTCAGCTCAGAGTTGCACTTGCAGAACAGCAGCTTCTGCTGCTGGAAGATTCCTACGAGAGTATGCTGTTACCAACTAGAAATCCAGAATATCAGGTACCTCCAAGAACTTCTTTTCTGTCCATAATTCCCGAGGCTCCTGCTGCTTTGGCATTCCTCCCAGAGTCAGCCAGCACTTCTGAGTTCTGGGTGGGGACCACATCCTCATCTTTAGTCAAGATGAAGTCTCCCTGTTGGGACATATAAAGCAGGTTATTCATGTTTCTCATCATGTCTGTTACTGGAGACTTTCCACAGCTTTGTTTCTTCTCAGCTAAAACCCTCCACCAATACAACCTATTAAATCATTCATTGTTTTTGACAAATTACCACCCTTTGCTGCAAAGCCAATGTACTACATACTAAAGCCATCTCCCTGGAAAGGGTGTCAAAGCTATGAGTCCTCACCGGATCTCCAGAGCCATCTTCAGAAACCTCCTCATGTGTAGGAACAACGTCCTTTGGAGCTGTCGTTGTGGGAGTGGCAGTGATATCTCCCTCATGATGGATGGTGGTGTGGGGCTCAGGCAAGTCTTTAGTGTCTGGCACATCAGAGCTAGGGATTTTAGGTTCAAGCTCATGGACTGTGCCTGGGGCTTCTGAAGGAGTTACATGAACCACTGAAGGAAAGTGGGTAGTGGGGCTTCTCGCTGTTGTAACCACATCAATTGTTGGTTTCTCATCCGGTGAGCCCAGGATGGGTACTTCATCCTTCACAGCTACAACTGGCTCCTCTGTCACTACATGACTAGTTGCAGAAGGAGATACGACTTCCTTTTCAGTTCGGCTCTCAATCCCGGGAAATGGCTGTTCGCTGAAATCCATCGGTGTTACCAGTAATGAGGAATTAGTTGGTTCTCCAGAGATTCTCCAGGTGTGAGACTGGTCAGGGAGGGGACCTGCAAAACAAACAAAAAAATATTATCCTTGGCCAGTTTAGAGACCTATTAATAGTTATCTTCAGGATGCCGGTCTAAGGAGGATGCCTGACCTGCATAGCCAATGTTTGTAGTAACCACAGTTCAGTTTGTAATCCCTTATTCTTGTCAGTGGAATAAGGAAGGGACAGACCAACGCTCTATTCAGCAATACTTTGTTAGTCATCTGCTTCTCCCCAAGGCACAAGTGCTAGTCTGTTTGCAGACAGGTCAACAAGGCGGACATCTGCTTTCAGTACAGTGGTTGCTCAGGATGGTTATCTGACTCTTTTCCCATAAATCTCTCTTACGTGATTCAGAACAGTCACCCATACACTCAAAACATTTTGTCACTGGCACATTTGGCACTGATTTCATGGTCTCATTGCTGCACAATTTAATCTCAAATACAAGCATGTGGCTGGAAGGAAGCAGAAGGTTACCATGCTGCAGCTTTCAGTAGCATCTCCTCAAGTTCAGCAGTGAACACCAAAGGTCTCTCTCATGCAGTTCAGTAATCATTCCGATAGACTTTTTCCCCACCTTAAAAATTCTTTATTCCACTTTTAAAAAATTATGGCCCATGGGAACTTGCACATCTGATGACAGATAAATTGCACTTGATGTATGCTGGCAGGCTGGGGTTTACACACCCTCAAATGGTATCTCCTACCAGCTCGTGCAAGAGAGGACAAAGGCCCTTCTTACGGTCTCTCTTCCCCATAAGTAAAGAATCACTTCAAGTTTCATAACATTCTTCATGCAATATCTCACGTTAGCAGTGACATGGAGAATACCTGCTTCTGCTCCCTTTCAACTCTCCTACGGCTCAGTTTCTGCTAATTGTTAATATCTGAAGAAATACCAGATGAATAGATTAGGCTCTTTCTCTATTCCCAACTCTCATATTCTGGGACAGGGGTTTGTGTGATTCCTCCATCACCCCCTTTTAGCTTGGATGCTCATCAAGATCTCAGTTGCCACATTCTGGAAGGATCAAGCACTAACAGTACAAGTGCCAGTAACTCACCTGCACCTGAACCTGAGAACGCATCGTCGTCATCACCCGATGAATCAAGATCTTCAGGAGGAAGGTTCAGGTTTGTAGTTTGCTTTAAAGAGAAGGGCAAATGGTGTGTTAGTGACGACATTGCTTAATGATATCATGTTGCTTGTGCAGAGTCCTTTAAGGGCTCCTGAAGGTTACACAAACTTTTTTTGTTCAGATTGCATTGTCTTTCTTTATTCCATTCCCCCTCCCCAAAAGAGCAGTTCTGGTTAGTGTATTCGGTGTTGGAAAGGTCAGTCTTGCTGTCTCCCTTCTCTGTGCTGCTTCCAGGCTGCACTTGCTTTGGGAAAGAAGAAAGCAAGCAATCCGTTCAGAGCTGCATCCTGGAAGCAGCTGATGCTCGGTCCTTACACAACACAACCGTTCTGACTGCTCACACCACCACTGTGTACCAACCACCTCACCTGGGAATGGCTGCATTACTCCTAAGGAGCAGAAAGGAAGGGGAGACAAAGTAGTTTGGCTTCTCTGCCTTTTTGAGCCCTTCCAGCACTGTTCACACATCTAACTGGAAGTAGAATGAGATTCCCTTTTTAAAGTATGGGCACT
This sequence comes from Podargus strigoides, assembly GCA_028020825.1. Taxonomy (NCBI): domain Eukaryota; kingdom Metazoa; phylum Chordata; class Aves; order Caprimulgiformes; family Podargidae; genus Podargus; species Podargus strigoides. The sequence continues at coordinate 10,393,672 of CM051619.1, read as the reverse complement.
CAGACTAAGTCCTGAAATAGAAGCCAGCCTTTCATGTAGGAGACTACAGCCCTGAGCTTTCCCCATTTATATGCTTAAAGGAGTACACTAACCACCACAGTTGTTCAGTTGCTGAAACAAGAGGCCAAACCCCTGTTCTACACACTATGTTCAAAGCTGTTCAGGATATCCAAACAAGACAACACTCATTTTCATCCTAGGAAGAAGTTAGCCAGCACTAGTATGATCTGTCATTGTCACTTTATTACCTACATAGCTGTATTTACTGGCCCTATCTCCTTTACATTCTTTTAAGATATCTGTTTTATCCAGTTTTGTCTTCTGTCCTTAATACCTTATCCATTCCCCACATTTCCATAGAACAGCTAGTTTCCAAGGTGGTTAACTAGCCCATTAGATTTGAACTCTCTAAAGACAAAGAAGTATGCAAGCTCCCACCAACCTCATCAGGCCCAAGATCTTACTTTTAAGCAACCACTGTAGTTAGATGATTTTTTTTTTTTTTTAAATAACAAGAGTAAAACCAAAAAAACCTCACATAGACATTGTAGATGTGGTACTCAGGGAGATGGTTTAGTGGTGAACTGGCAGTGTTAGGTTAATGGTTGGACTTGATGATTTTAGAGGTCTCTTCCAACCAAGGCTGTTCTGTGATTAAACTTCTTAGCACTTTCCTTCTCTACTGGAAAAATAAACCAAACCACTTTTGCTCAAGCTTCTGCAAGCAGATTTTTAGAGTAATTTCTAAGAAGAAATTGCTTTTCAATCTTTTGTTTAACTGTATGTCATGAGGTAATTTGGATTTTTAGATTTGTCCCTGCTTGTTTGCACTGTGCTTTTGCACTCATCCACGGAAAGTAGGTCAGATAAGTACTTCCTCTATGTTTTCCTTCTTGTGCCGAAGGTCAGTGACTCACACAAGCTGATCTCACTATACTTCAAATATTAAAGAGTATGAACTGTTGGTGCAGAAAGAATATGGAAAGAACTGCCAGGCTTCCCAAACTCTGCTCCCTTGAGCGTCCTTTCAGGTATGCTCAGAAGTGAAGTCAGACTTCAGAAATTGCACCATTTTGGTTGATGGGGGGACTGGGTGCCATTTTTCTCCCTCCTTTCTTGCACTAGCAGTGCCAAGCACAGTCCTTTGTTCTCCCACTCAGCTTGGTTTTGAGTGCAAAAGGGAGTTGCATTGCAAAAAAGGAGGGTGCATTCTCCTCCCAGTGGGAAGACTCTGCCTTGAAGCAGTTAGAAAGCCATCTCTCCAGCTTTTATTGAAGAAAGGGACCACCAATACAGTTTAGGACATGCCACCATACACCTTGATCTAGGATCAAGACTAACAAATTGAATTTTCAGGGGTAGCTCATAAAGATTTCCAAGAACACCTGGACAGATTTGATGGTCTGCAGACCTTAGCAACGTTCCTGAAAGAATCACAGAAAATGAAATAGCAACTCTTGATCTTGACTACTGAGCCAGCACCCCTTCCCCCTGTGGTGTTAACAGGTGAGGCTTGTTCAGTCATGCCAGGCTTCCTTTCTGGTTATCCAGCACGTTCAGCCAGCCTACCCTTATACTTCTCCTCACACCTGAGCTTCTAGCCTCTTTCCAGGCTCCTGCATGTTCTGCTTCCCCATAGCCATCATCATGTACTTGTTTGAATCCTAGTTTGATTCCTGTATCTTAGCAGGAATAGCTAGGTCCTCCTCAGAGGAGGAAAGTCAAGTGCAGCCCACACTAAACCAATGATGTCCTATGCTGTTTCAGGGTAGGGTTGCCCAGCTGCTGCTCAGCAATCCCCCTGCAAACATGAAGGCAGATTCAGACTGGTTCCTGTCCCCTCAGGTTGGCTACTGTACTTTGAGTAATAGAAAAAATGATTTAGGATTAATAAAGTCTGCTTTCCACAGCTTTATATGAGAACTTGGTGAAGGTAAACTGTGTCCTTCTACTTAGTTGTCCCAAAGGGTCTTGTCCCAAGCTGCTCCTCTGGGAGTTGCACCATATCCCTTTGACCAGGTAGTATGAGGCCTGGATCTGAGAGAGATTTTATTTGCCCCAAATACTCAAGGGTCAGTATAGGATTGTGCACATGTGGATACCAGTCAGAATATCCAGGAAGTGATGTAACTTCATGACATCATCCAATTTTATGACACGTGAACATTAACGAACATTTGCCTAGTTTAGGTAACTATGGTTATATCAAGTCTACACTTCTTGCTCCATAGATTACAGCTTCAGTAGGCACGAAAGGCAGTAACCCTTCCTTATGGCACCACAAAATACAAGTTCTGCAGAAAGGTCATGCTTCTATAATGATCTGCTGCTGAAGGATTTCAGAGACAGCAAGGTTAACATAAAACACTGACTCAGGACAGCATCGGAAGGGATTGAACTAATTTGGGTTTGCATCAAGAGGACGGACCGTGCTGTTCAGACAAACACACTCCTCATGGTCAAGGCTTTTCCATGACCTTTTATTGCAGCTGAGTTACACCAGTGAGAAAGGTTTTGATTAGTCAAGAGGATTAGGGGCACTGAACACAGATTGAATCACCAGGCTGTGCTATCATACGAAAGAGCTGAAAATAAATTCCAGCTTAAAGAAAGATTGCTCTGCCAACAACTTTGCCTTACTTCAGCTCAAAAATTTTATTATCAGACTCTGTGATATAATCAGCTAATGGGGACATGCTTTTAGAAATTACTTCCATCATCATCCAGTTTATTTTTCAGTCCACTGACACTATTTGTGGACCATTCACGTTGTAATTGATGCCAGAGAGGCTGGATGAACACATTTAAGTTCAGATGGTAGATCCTTTGAAGGGTATTTGATGCTATCTCATGTATCCTAGTCAAAAAAAACTTTCAATTCTTTTCCTGCACCTACAAGATGTTGCTTTTTTACCATTTAGAAAGCTCATATTTTTTTAGTTGTTTTTTTTCTTTAGCAGCTCAGACAACTGGTTAGAAATACTTGCCTAGCCCTTTTGAGTTGGTGTCACTGAATTCAGTTGCATGCAAGGGGTAAAATTTTTAACAGCATTTTTGATGTGCATTAACCAGTTCCCATTAAGCAGTGGAAGACCCCCTTCCCCAAGTATCAAAGCAGCCTGTTTCAGAGAAACCCTGGGGAGACTGTTAGCCTCTGCTCTTGCTGAGCGCTGTATTGTTGCAGAACAATAGTTACTCAGTTCTGCTGGGACAACCAGAAAGCTGCTTAGTGGCATCTTCAATTTAATCAAGAATGGGCCAGGCTTTCACAACTCATTAGGAATATTATTGGCTCCAGAAGTCTGACATACTCTAGACTTTTTTTTTTTTTTTTTTTTGAAGTATCATTTCCAACTATTCTTCAGTCTTCATCTTGGTCACAGTCTCAATACATGAATCTTTCTGTGCTTATCCTGTCAGCTGCCACAGAGTTCCCTCCTGCCACAGCACGGATCTGAAGGACTCTCTCATGATGAAGGGGAGATTTGGAGTTTATTAGTTGATCTCACCCTGCACGAACTGGGAAACACATTTCTTTAATTTGGAGCCACAGTATATGTAAAAGAAAGCAGCTTTTTTTTTTTTTTTTTCTTTCAAATTGCTCTTGGAGGTAAGCAAAAACACAGGCTTTGCCACAAGCTGCTACAAGCCCTAAACTAGATTAAGGATGATTTGTATCCCACTCTTATTAATCCTAGTTAGTGATCAGCCTATTACAGCCATGTCAAAAACACTTGAATCCTCCATTATCTGAATAATGCTGTTAAATTTGCACATTTGTTTCTCCTAATAAATCCTTCTTACGCAGCTGAAAAGGAATGAGCTGTAATGAGCTTTTCGACCTCAAACACCTCCCTAAGCATCCTGCAAGATTCTTCCAACTATATGGGAAGCAAACCCAATGGTTTGAAACATATAAGAACAAGACAAGCATTTTCTCTTTAGTTTGGCTACCAAATATGACACTGGAGCATCTAAACTAGACTTTCACAAGGATTTGAAGACTCTAAAATAAATTCAAACAAAAAGGTTTGTCATGTACCTTTTTCTACATGTTGAAGAGGAGAGCTAGTTTCATCAACAGAAATGCTATCTGAGGCAGAGCAGCCTGAAGAGCTTCTAACCTCAAAATATTGATATTAGTGTGGGGAGACAAAACCACCTGCTGAAAGAAATTTTAGCTTTGTTATACCTTGATATTCTGCAGTTAATAGCCTACACATGACTAACTTCAGTCCCAGATGTCTATGGTCTGCAGACAGCTTAAACAGTTAAGGGGAAAAAACCAACAACCCAACCCACTGGCATCCTCACCTATACCCCTTCTTCTGCAGGCACACAGACTGCTAGCATTAAGTTGACCATGCACACCTTCAGTTTTAACAGTCAGTCATAAATGCTGGAATAACTGAAAAGGAACTGATGCTTTTATACGGCAAGTCAGAGGTGATGCATGCAAGTCTGCTACACCAGAAGGCAGTAGCAGTGTGGCACCATCTCAGCTAAATTCTCTTCCAGTTATTGACTGGTTAGCCTATATTTAAGCAGTATTTTTATCCCTGGCTAGTGTTCGTATCAAGGCTGTTCAAAGCATTAGAACTATCTGCCCTCCCTGTTTCCAATGGTGTCATAGAATCACAGAACAGCCTTGGTTGGAAAAGACCTCCAAGATCATCAAGTCCAACCATTAACCCAGCACTGCCAGGTCACCACCTCCCTCCCTCAATGAGCTTTTGCTGTGCACCAGCAGGCTTCAGCATCCCCACCCTTCCATCCATCAGTCTACATCAACTGGAGTAAGGCTGGTTAGTGGCTTATCAGGTGCTCCTTCCAAAGGGAAGCAAGTAAAAAGTAAAGGATGCTCTTTTGCTCAGCAAGGGAAGCACCATTCTAGCAGAAGGAGGTCAGTATGCCAGTTATTCTGGCTGCTTCTCTATCAGACCATTATTAGTATAAAGAAATCTAGAAAATCTTGGTTGAGTTCTTACTGGCCTCCTCTTCTATTTTTGGCTGGTGAATTGAGAAGGGGACTATCTTTGAGGGAAAGGTCCTAGCTACAACAGCAGTTGCTTTTGTTTGAAGCATGACCCACCTGATCACAACAACCCCATGCAATGCTACAGGCTTGGGGAAGAGTGGCTGGAAAGCAGAAAGGACTTGGGGGTGCTGGTCAACAGCCAGCTGCACATGAGCCAGCAGTGTGCCCAGCTGGCCAAGAAGGCCAATGGCATCCTGGCCTGTATCAGAAACAGTGTGACCAGCAGGGGTAGGGAGGTGATCGTGCCCCTGTACTCAGCTCTGGTGAGGCCGCGCCTCAAGTACTGTGTTCAGTTTTGGGCCCCTCACTCCAAGAAGGACACTGAGCTGCTGGAGCTGTGGAGCAACGAAGCTGGTGAAGGGTCTGGAGCACAAGTCTGACGAGGAACGGCTGAGGGAACTTGGAGTGCTCAGTCTGGAGAAAAGGAGGCTGAGGGGAGACCTCATTGCTCTACAATTCCCTGAAAGGAACGGGTAGCGAGGCAGAGGTCAATCTCTTCTCCCGGGTAACAGTGATAGGATGAGGGGTAATGGCCTCAAGTTGTGCCAGGGGAGGTTTAGATTGGATATTAGGAAAAAAATTTCCACTGAAAGGGTTGTCAGGCACTGGCCCAGTGGTGGAGTCCCCATCCCTGGAGGGATTTCAGAGCCGTGTAGCTGTGGTGCTGAGGGACATGGGGCAGTGGTGACTGGGCAGTGCTGGGTTAATGGTTGGACTGGATGATCTGAGAGGTCTCTTCCAACCAAGGCTGTTCTGTGATCACCACATACCTCTTGGCACTCAGCTCTCGATGCAGTGAAACAACTTCCAAGGCTTACTCAAAATAAGATGAGAGCTTTCAGGATCTATTCCACTATGGGCAGACCAGACCAGACTGTAAACTCTGCCCACCGTCCAGTAGGCTTTGATCCTCCTTTTCTGTCAAGGTGTGTGGCTACAGCTGTAGAAGCAGTCTGATCCTTTGCACAAGATTCAGTGGCCAAGGAAGAAGAACATCTTCCTTGAGAAGATGAACATCCAGCTACTCCATACACACAGCAGCTACAGTCCTGATGCTTCAAGGCTCACCTGATAAGTACCACACTAGTACCCAGTGTTACATTTTCTCCTTACTGTGACAAGGCAACTTTTAAAATTAAGTAGGGCTGAAACACAGCAATCAATATGCTGAGAGCAAAAATGAACCAGCCTGTCCCCAACAGGCTGGATTTCATATTCTGTAGCGATGCCATTTAAACTACCACCTCCCTCCCACGAGAACATGTCACTTCATGCTTCCTGGACCATCCCCTGCATAGCTGTTTGTGCAGTCTCATGGTGAAACAGATCAGGGAACTGGTTAATAAAAAGAAGAAAACATCATGCAAAGAATTTTCCAGTAGGACCAGTTCCCCAGTCCTGCTTGATGCATGAATGCACAAGTGTTTGTATTGGCACAGGGCAGAGCGCGGCAGCCAGGGCTGCTTAAGCAATTCACAGAGAATCACAGCCTGGGTTCCCGGGGTGCTGACATACATTCCCCTACCCTGCGGCAGAGGGGCAGTAAAATGCCCTGCCACTGCCGTGCATTATGGAAATGCCCATCACCACCCTCAGTCTGCGGGCAAGATGCAAATCCGAGGCTGACTCAAAGGGCTGCACAGGTTTTTACAAAAAGGAGCAAGGAAAGGGGTTGTAGGGAGAGTTCTGCAGAGAGCTTGTTTGTTCAAAATGGGTAAGGTTTGTTCCTGAGAACAGTGCTTTTAAGTCCTCCCTGATCTCTGAAACACAGAAGCAAGGCTAGATAGGTGCCTTACTCAGAAAAGCAGCGGTACTGCTTTTGTCTTGAGCCACCTGAACTTTACAGGAAGTCTGGGGTGACTGCAGTTTGGCACTGCACAGGGGGTATATTGTGTGTCCTTCGGCAGAGAGGGCAGAGCGAAGCCAGGGGGAGCAGGAGCCCAACAGGCAGGGAACCTTCCACAGCCAGGGAACCTTGTGGCCATGCAACACACACAGCATCAGTGAGAACACATCACTTGTTAATTCTGCTAGGGGTGTACAGAGCCCCAAGTCAGTTCTGACGCAGAAGAGCTGAGCTGCCTCCCAGTTCTCTCTCAGCCAGCTCTACTAGAAGTCTGGTCAGTCCTTCAGCAATACAGAGAAGCCAGTTAGAGTTTGTGCTCCTGCTTTTTCACCTGGAAGATGTATCAAATGAGTAAGTCACTACACACTGCTTTCACTCATGTCAACCTGCTCCTTCCAGCCAAGCCGTACCGCCCAGGCCAGTCACTGAATCTCACTGATAGGTCAACACGCTCACAGACGTGGCACACAACAAGTACTCAACTCTGTATCAGTGTCAGGTGTGGGTTGTCACAATACAGCCAAGAGTGGGTACCTTGTCTCCCATGTTCAAGGCAGTCTGTGTTTTGAAGGTGCAGTCTAATGAGAAAGCCCTTTTCCCTGCAGCTAATCTCATGAGATGCAGCCAGTTCAGTTCTCTGCTATAACTGCTTTTCTTTAAAGAGCCATCCCTGCAGCTCTGTAACATACTTGATAGTTCAGGCATTCATTTCTCTAGATAGCACAGGAAAGCCACAGTCAATGTATAACCTCAAAGAGTTGTGCAAAGTATGTGCAGCTCAGCGAGGCCCTACAGCCAACAGCTCCAGTTCATGCCGGGGAATTAATTTCAGTCTGTTTCAGCTGGCTTGAGAGAGGAGCAGTGACCTGCCTAAGCTGAGACCAGACAAACCTAACCTGTCTTAAAACCCTCTGACTTGAGTTACCAGCATTTCTTACTTTCTAGTGTAGCAAAACCGGCAGAGAAGATTCAGTCTTACAGCAAAAGCCAGTTCATCTGCTTGTTTAGAAAAGCACAGATGGGAAATTGCTTCATTTCTACAAAAGCCAGTGGCCCCAGGAACCCTGACAAAGCATGGTTAAAAGAGAGGAGTATGCTGCAGGTCAGAAAACCTTTATGAAACGGAAACCCATCCAGCAAAGGACTCTAGTAGACCAAAACCCACTACCCATGCATACTAGTAACTGCAACACAGGTAAACATCTCTAAGGTCCATGCTGCCTCTTCCTCCCCCTGCAGTAGCACAGCCACATGGGCCCTGGCTACCGCGTATTCCGACACGGCTAGTTCACAACATGTCAACATGACTGCATCACACACAGCCCCTGCTGTGGAGTTCAGGCACAGGAGGTTGAGCAACTCACCTCAGACAAGTCATGAGCAGTTATAGCCACCTAAACAGAGACTGGACTTTGTAGTGTTGCCCTCTAACTCATACAAACATGTTGACCTTATGTCTTCAACAGCAGTCCCAGCAAAACCAGTCCCTGTCCTTAGCCAGTTATTCCCACCCACACGTTGACCTCTGTTGCCGTGAACAAACAGTCTCGCTTGCATCTGGGTGCAAACTCCTTTCTTTGTCCCATCTCTGGCCACCCACTCACCCTGTCTTACAGGATCAGCACGACTGTCCCTGGAGAGAAACTCGACACAGAGACTTCCTGGCAAGTGCAATAATGGGCTTCAGACTGCCCGATTGCTGCTTGACAGCATGCAGGGGTTGGAGAAGCCAATGTCCTCATCCCATAAAGCTCAGAAACAACCCAGCTCCCAGTAATGCAGACCAGTTAGTGTTACAGCCCTGAGACTGACAAATGTACTCCGAGATTGAGTTTGTGGGAAGAGCTGCAACATGGCTAGTGTCTCCATTCATCCCATTTGAGACAGCCTTCTCCCAGTAGGCCTGTTAGCTCAAACTGGCCAGCATGCAGCTGTAGGCCATGTGCCTGGACGCCAAGAGGCTCAACCCTGCATGCTCCTCCTGTTGAACCCATGACTGCAGAACAGCATGCAAGCCTGCAGCACACCAACATCAGGACACAAGGACTTTGGTCCCACAGAAGCACAACTTGCTTTTTTCATCTTCAGCCATTCAGCTCATGAAGTCCCAGCTCAGAAAGCAGAACCTGTCTGTAAGAAAGCATGATGTGCTCTATGGCATCTCAGGTCTTCAAATGAGGCTGGTGGCACACTATGAATCACCAGTACCTCTCAGCAGTACCAGTAAAACATGTGTCTGCCTCTGGTCCTAGGGCAGACTGTTTCCTGGAGATAAATGCCATACACCCTTGGCTGGTGGAACTACTCCCCATTTCAAATGAGCTCCATGCCAGCTTTTGTGTGATAAGCAAACTACCATAAGCAACACTACAGCTGCCCGAGTGCTCTGACCTGAGCAGATGTGTTCCCAGAAGTCAGAAGCAACCTCATCACCACGCTACACAGTATTCTGGGGGGGAAGAAGTTGTTCTACTTCACTCGAGGAAGGGAAATGAACATGCAGCCAGGAGTACTTCCTGTCTCCAGGAGTTACTGTCAGGCACAAGTAAGTGCAGCAGCCTTCAGTATTCAGGCACACGGCTAGGAGAAGACCCAGGTTCTTATCTCAATCCTGGGACTTACTTTCTTCTCCTCCTTGAACTCTAGCAATTACCTAGTGCAAGATATGCCAAGAAACCAAGAGACAAAGCTGTAAGATCTTCTTGAAGGATCACAGAAGCATTTTCACTCTATTATTAGTGCTACATATATATGTTTCTAATTTGAGCAGAGTGCTTGCCGTGCTACACTAGGTCAGTGTCATCCAAGTTTCAGATAAAAATCCCTAGTGTATCATCAGACTATGGGTTTACTGACAGTACTTCTGGTTCCAAGTGGCTAGGAAGGTATTTAAACCTCAGCAGAAATATGAACTCACAACCTCTGAGTGCTAAAGGTCTCAGGTAAAGCAGGTTAGTTGGTAAACTTAATGAGACTGCTTAAACTTACAAATAGTTAGCCTTACAACAACAAAAAAAGCTGACAAGGTATTCTGATTAGATACCTAAAGTTACAGTGGAACCACCCAGACTTAAGGTTTTATAGGAGCATATATCCTATAGTAACTGGGTATGCACAAAACAAAAATTGCTTTCTCTTTGCTCACATTTCAGTGGCAGAAGCACCTGCCAGCTGTAAGGCCGGCTGCTGTCACACTCTTTTAGCTTCTGTGAGGGTGGTGAGACACTGGCACAGGTTGCGCAGGGAAGTTGTGGCTGCCCCTTCCCTGGCAGTGCTCCAGGCCAGGTTGGATGGGGCTTGGAGCAACCTGAGCTGGTGGGAGGTGTCCCTGCCCGTGGCAGGGGGGTTGGAACGAGATGAGCTTTGAGATCCTTTCCAACCCAAACCATTCTATGATTCCCAGCTGATCTGCTTGTAGTTTACCCTACAGGACATATATCAAGTCCTTCATATCATGACAACCAGCCTGAGACTCAACAATCCAAGACAAAGCCTTCTTGACCTCTTTTGTAAACTCCACATTTTCTCCAGGAGGCACAATGAAGTCTCCAATGCTTGCAAAATATTGTTTTGTTTTTTGGTTTTTTCTTTCCTAACAGTCTATGTTTTCCATACACACCCCAGACATCCATTACCTTTGAATGCTGTATTTCATTAGTAGCCTCATACCCAGCTTCTTAGTTACAGCCCCACCACCAAAAACTCTTTCCAGGCACACACCACCACCACCCATTGAAAAGCTGATTGATCAGGGAACTGGAAGCATCCAGAAAAAGCTGCCTGGCTTGAACAGACACTGTGCCAGTCTCCGTCTCACATGTGCACACCAGATGGCAGGATCGGTCACACCCCACAACCTGACCCCTTGGAGCTGTTATTTGTCAGTCTGCTACAGAAGACCTTGACTATTTGCAAGGGAGCTGCAGGAGCAAGTTAGACTTGGATAGCAAAACAAGCCAACTGTCAGCATTCAGCAGCTCCTTTCTGGAGCTCTGGTCACGCTGCCCATAAGCTCTAACCAGTTCTTAGAAACTCTGCTCTTGCCCAGCAGGACTCACACCAGTCAGCTGCCAGTCTGTCAAGGAGGTACTTGTGAGTCTCAATCAGCAGCCAGTTGCTGGACTCACACAGACCACGCAGGCTGCTTCAGATTTTGGTTTTGATGCAATGCAGGGCAGGTCCTGCACCTTGGCAGGTCTCACCCTAACACATGCAGTTAAGTGTGCTTTTTGCATCCATGTCTCTGCCTCACCATTTCCAGTTTTGAGTAAACCAGTGTGGATGTGAAGCAATCAAGTCTCTCCCTACATTAGGAGGTATGCTAACAGGTCTGTTCATCCACGGGTCTTACAAAGTTGACTAAGCCTAGGGTGTTTATAATGCAGAAATCACCCCTACCAAACACACCAGCATGACTAAGCCACGCACAAAAGGACTGAAACACATCTACCAGATGCAGGAGCCACATCTCAGGTAAGGAATACCCTGTTCCCCCTGTCTTCTCAAAGAAGCACTTTCAGCATCACCTTCCACCTATACTTCCACATAGCCCTGGCAGCTCCTGAGCGCAGGTGCCAAAGAAAAGCTGCATGTAAGTGTTTGGGTGCTACTAGTCTCCTTGGAATGAACAGCAGTAGGCCAGATGATCTTTGGGCACAGGCTGGACCATATTTCACTGAATTACTCTAACGTAGAACACAGCTCTTACTGCATGAAGTCCCCATATAAAATGGTGCAGAGATCAAGCTCACAGTGCCTCGTCCTAGGACATTAATGGACTCTGTGTTCAGGTTTACAAAAGCATTAGCAATCCTGCATGTAAGACAAAAGTTCTGACAGCAGTTGCTTACTACTGCTCCGTTTACAGTTAAATTATGCAACACCTCAATAGGTTATGGAATCTGGCTGATGTACTTCCACACTGAGTCATGAGGGTGTTCAAGTATCATTTCAAAGCTGAAGCATCAAATGAAATCTTCCCATCAGAAACAGTCTTAAAAAACCTGCTGAAGAAGTTTAAAGTTTAGGGGGAGATGATGCTACCACATCTGTGGAGTCTAGATGCTCTCCTGCCTCATATGGGCCACTGTAAGACTTAAGCTGTGATTTGGACATCCCTGCATTTTACACGTCTGTGCTGTGAAGAGACAAGAGTCATCGCTAACGATACATCTGATGGACTGTCAGGTATTAAGACAAGTCAATAAAACAGTACTAAAAATTGCAAGGCAAGGTGAAGTGCTTCAGTGCCAAGTTACTCCCAGCACAACACGTCCCTTAGTTCAGACAAGTTTCTGGTCAGGAGTGCCATCAGGATAGCTAGATGATACATAACAATGGATCCAACTTGTAAGACATTGTTCAAACATCTCTAAGTTAAAGATATTTCATATATGAATAAACTTCTGAGTCTACTCACTACCTACCAACTCCAGTCAGCACAATGTATCTCTAAAGAAAGCAGAGCATAAAATGCCGAAGGACCACCTTATGGGCCAATTCTAAAAGCAGAGGCTGAATCACTGGCATAAACCAGCACCATCACTACCTACACTGAATGCTCTGCTGTTCCACGTCAGTAGGATTCACCTCGCAAACCTCAGCTCACCGATTACACAGGATTTCTCACGCAACCGTAGCTGCCCATCCTCCTAAAGCATCCAAAAAAGGTTCAGTTTTCAATGACAGAGTCGTGATCAGGAGATCACGAGAGATCAGGAGATCAGGAGATATTACTAACTTTCACTTTCTTGTACTGGATACTGCACTTTTCACAATTTCATAATATTCTGGGCCTGCTGCCAGAAACCCACTGGCTACATCCATGCTAGTAAATTAAACAACATCAGGGAATGTCCCCGGGCACTGGAACACAATCTATACCATCACATTATGAGAATGATCTCTGGCACAGTTTCGAGCCCTTGCCAACTGGTCTGCCCCTAAATAACGCATGGGAAGGATCCCCAGCAGGCAATCTGCAGGGGGGGCATGTTAAAGGACAGGTCAGAAAAGAAGATTTATAGATTGGGACTGTGGCATTTAAGTTGGCCGCGGGACAAATAGCATCCAGCCTGTTTTACTGACTAGAATCAGTGTAAGGAGGTTTGGTGGACCTTGTTAACTCCTTCTGGCTGCAGGCTGGGGAGGTGGGGGCCTGCTGAGCATTTAACACTTTCCAGATACTACGGTAATAACTTCTAATTATTCATAATCACATCTTCCAGCTTCTGTAGCAAGAAGCTCCCTGCCATTTCACAGCTCGGTGCGACTACAGGTGCAGGCCGAGGAACTTCTGGCAAGTTAAACACGCTTCGGAGCAGCGCCGATGCTGCTGGAGGATTAAGCGAGCAGCTTTCCTCTTCGAGCCGTGAGTCAGTTGATGCAAGTATGTGATAGCAGAGCACTCCTCTGCCACTGCCCAGACATGCCAGAGACAGCCTCTTTTGTTCACCGATGGGAAAGCAGTCACGATCTAGATGATTCCTCCGTTAGGACAGAAAGAGATTTAGAAGTCAAAGCTGTCTAGCTGCAGGCTGTTAGGCAAGTTTCGATGCAAGCCTCACCACCACTTTTCCACTGCACATAGGTGCCACTTACACCCTGTTAGGGCCAGTGAGGTGGACAAATCTCATTTGGCCATCAGATCTGCTGGTGCGAGAGTCTCTATTACAGTTTCATAAGTGCAGAGCACAGCAGGGGAATGAAAATATCACATATATTAGTGTTTGTGATAGATATGAATTCGAGCAAGCTTTGTGGTTCCTCTAGTTTGGGCTTTTACTCCTCTTACCCCTCAATTTCTTGACCAAAGAAATCCTGGGCTCTGTCCCTAAAGAAGATACCTATTCACTGGTCAATGGGATAACAGTTTTCTCTCTTCTGCAGGGATTGCTCTTACCAGAGACTGATGTTTTGGTAGATAGACACACTGCTCTCAGCTCCTTTGGTTGTGCAGAGCACAGACATCAGATCTCCCAGATCACCATCCTGGGGTCAGGGCACAGCGCCTCCAAATCCTGCTGTGAGCTGGTCAACAAATAGAGATACCTGTCCCTGTCATGTGCTATGTATAAATATATACATACCTATATTCTAGTGGGAGGTGTCCCTGCCCATGGCAGGGGGGTTGGAACGAGATGATCTTTAAGGTCCCTTCCAACCCAAACCATTCTATGATTCTATGATATTTATATTTATTCACTCTACTGGTCTCAAAGCATACAATAAGACAGAAATAGGGTCCTGTTCAGGGACAGGAAAGAGCCAGGTAGTCTCTTCCTACAGCACTGTAGCTGCCAACTCTGATCCCCAGGGAACATACAAAGGCTCCCTACCAACACAGCCACAGCAGTACCGCCGCTACGACATGGAGCTTCACAAGAGCTCTCATCTGGAAATCGTTACGTTAATCACTGCTTGCTCTCCAGATGGTAGACGGGCTCCACTCTCCCCTGCCCACCTCTGGCTTCAATATACAGTCTGCTCATCTAGTAACCCCCAGATGCAAGGGGCTGGACTGGAGCTGCTGACTGGCTCTGACCAGGATGTGTACTGCCACCAGCATTAGAAACTAATTAGAAGAGCTTTCCTGTGTACAGCGCAGGACAGTCATGGTCTGCAGTGCTGCCCAGAAAGCATTCAGCATGCAGCCTCCCCCCCTTACAACTGGAACGGAGTTCAAGTTTCCTTCCATTTCAGAGGCAGTAAGTTCCTTATCACGTGGCGCAGGCAGACAAAGAGCAACCCCCGTTCTCCAGCCGTGGCGTGCGATGGAGCCAGGGCACTCAGAGAAGTTGTGGCGTGAGCTGGCTGTACTTTGCTGAAGGCTGCTTGACAGGAGTGTGTGCCTGGCACTGCCTACAGCCAAAACTCAAGACTGTCAGCCTTTGTTTCCATGACTGGCCTACAAGATATGGTCATTAGTGCACAGACAGTGCAGAAAAGTTACAAGAGTTACAAGAAGACAGAGCCTCCATAAAAGACAAGATACCCATGAGTATTTTAAGCTGGTTAGCAGGCAGTTCCCCATCTTTTATCAGTGCCTTTGATTTAGGCACTAGTCATTCTCCAATAGCAGTCCTTTCAGTTGTTAGAAAAGCCCTGGACACTAAAAGGCAAAGTGAGTGGACACTAAAGAGAACCACATTGCAAAAACAAGGGCTACGGAGAAGCTCATTCTGCCAGAGAGCACAGCAGCGAGATGCATAAGTGAAGCAGCAGGAGCTCTTCCACTGATCAATACCTGAAGGAGCTTCAAACTAGAAGCCTAGCAGGGAGAGCCATGACTTACAACACTTCCATGACTCAGTTGTAACTGCAGCTCCAGTGACTCAACGGGAAGTTCTATTACCAGCTCCATCCAAATCCCACTAATACACTGGTTCCCATCCAGCAAAGCGAGCCTCACTGGTGAGACTGGTCTCAGCGGTGAGATACAAACATTACAGTGAAGCATGGCAAGGAGCCCAAGCTAACAGACTCCGTTGGACCCATGCCGGTTCCACAAGACCCAGAATGTCAACTGCAGCCAAGCACTGCTTGAGAAACTGAAAGGTTGGGAAACCACCACATTAGCAGATGTTGCTCCACAAGAGTTGCTTGTAGGAGGTCCAAATGTTATCTCACCTTGAGGTAGGGCTTCACAGTGCAGTAGCTTTTCCACTAGCATCTCCACAGCAGACAGTGCACTATCCCAGGTTTCTAGCCAGGCCAGATAAAGCTCATTTCTGCGGTACGCCAGCAGCCTAGCAGAGCAGTAGTTCAAGTGAAGTACACTAGTCAACTCTAACTTCGGAGTGTTGAGTGTCAATTTTGTTAACAGATCTCTTAGGAGACACCACGCTCTCTGCATTTTAGAGTATCTTCTCAGCTCAGAAGAGAAGTGAACCTCTAAGAAAGAGGAGAAGTCACAGCATCACAGAACAGCCTTGGTTGGAAAAGATCTCTAAGATCATCAAGTCCAACCATTAACCCAGCACTGCCAATTGACCACTACCCCATGTCCCTTAGCACCTCATCTACATGTTTCTTAAATCCCTCCAGGGATGGAAGCTCTACCACTGCCCAAGTCCTTGCACCTTTGGTCAAAACAACTTCCACTTTTCAACTTCATTGCCTGTATCAAATTCTAGGGAGTAACAAATGTTCCTCACTTCTAATCCACAAACAAGCAGTGGCTTTAAATACTAAAATGCTCTGATGTCTCCTCAACAGCTCATGATCTCTGCCGCCACCCCCCCCCCAAAAAAAAAAAAAAAAATCCACTTATGTTTCTGCTCATATTCCTCACTTTGGAACGCTGATACAGGACCCAACTATACTCCCTAATTTCTTCCACAGCCTTTAGCAGAGCAAGACTATGGTATTGCTTGGAGGCACTGTTCCAGTTGCACTGGAACAGGAGAGCGCTGTCGTTTCCCACTGCTTTGCTAGTCCTCTTGGCACAGAGACAGCACCTGTCCAGTCTGTTTGTTTATGGAGAGAGTTACCATAAAAGTGAAAAGACACTCACTTTGAGCTAAATTGCTGTCAGATAAAGACACTAAAGTAAAGGTGTCTCTGCTCCCCTCATAGGCAAAGTGAGATCTAGTCAACAAAGCCCCGACAAAGCAACTCACCTTGAAGCAGACGTGCAGGGGCTGGTCAGATAATTGCTTTCTTTGGCTCCACTGATTACATCTCCGTGACTATAATGAGAGCTTTGGCACCTAGCACACAGACACCTACATTTAGGTGCCCTAACATCAAGTGAACATTGTCCTGAGGGACTAGTGCCATTTGAATCACCCTATGTCACAGCAAGTGCGTGAGTCTCCAGCTGTCTTGGAGTGCTGTATTAATAGTTCTGAGTTAATAAAGAGCCATTTAAGACAAAAACACTAACGCTGCAATGCTGAAGCACAATTTTGTCATTGACAGCACCTCCTGAGGGGTCCTATATTCTCCTTCCCAAGAAGCTCCCTCCTCCCTGCAGCAGGCCCTACTAAAACCCCAGCTCCCCAGATGCCAGGTGACACAAACGAGCGTGGAACACCCCTCTCAGAGGCATTAGTATGGTTCTTGGACACAAGGGCCACTTCAAACAAGGTTAGGGCAAAGCGGTACTACACAGGCTACCTGGAGACATCTAAGCACTAGCAATGCAAAACACATACTTAAAATGGACCGATTTTGCTGCTAAAACAGCAGCCTACATTTCAGGTTGGTGCACTCGCTTAATTTTAGAAGGCTTACAGGTTTCTTGCACTTGCTGCAACTTGTCTTAGGTTGTTAGAGAGGATTGTTTGGTTTCCAGAAGTTTCAGAGCGCTGCCATTAAAAATGTTAGCTCTTCTAGCCACTTGAAACCAAGAGAAACCTGGAACAAAAGACTACAAACCTGCACCAGAGCCCCCTTACAAGATACAAACCACGGCTCGTTTGTCTCTGCTTTGATCAGAGTTGACCAGACACAACAGACACCATTTTGCTGGGAGGTGGCCACCAGTGCGCGAGGGTTCAGATGGAGAAGAGTGCTGTTTATAGAGCTTGATAAATGGCATGACGCTGCTCTGCATGTACTATAGAAGAAAGTGTTTCCTCCTTATCCACTGCCTACATGTTTAATAAGCAAGCTGGACTACCTAATTTCTTCTAATTAGTTTACATTCAGATAGGCATGACATCACCCTTGGAAAAAGGTTCTGCATGCTCTGCTAAGCTTGTGTTAACCACCAGCATGCACCTACACCAGACAGAACAATCAAAACCCTGTTTTCCCTCATGATACAGGCTGGATTGTCTACTGCCCTCCTGCAGCAGGCTGTGCAACTTGGCTCAGGTGGCTTCATGGCAGGGTTACCACGTAAGAACTTCCATTCCAGAGAATAACTGGGTTAATCCATCAAGATGCATCATCCTTTTTATTTCAAGGAAATCAATGTCCCTATCATAACAAAGGGCAATTACTCTCATACAAGGTGGGTTTTTTGGCTTATTATCTTGTTCCTTCTATGACAACATGCATGGACGACTCAAGTCACGCAGCAATAGCCAAGGGTCAAGTGATGTGCCAGCAGCGCGGCACGCTTTCCAATAACCAGACCACCAGGAACCCAACACAACCCCGCCAGCACCCACAGCACTGTCATCTGCCATATGCAAAGGACTGTGTAAGGTCACCCTGCTTTCTCTGCCCAACACAAGAGGTTCTCCGCCCCTTGATGCAAAAGCACGGTCATTCCAGACGGGTGGGAAACGTGGCGTAGTCCCCGTCACTGCCATTTCAACATGGGGAAAAGGCCACGTGATCATCAGAAGGGAAACAGCCCGAGTGCTGCGTCAGCACAGAGAGCCCCAAGGACTTCTGCTCCTCCATGTGTTCACCAGGGAAACCCCTCCATCTCAAGTGTCATCCAGGCCTGAGTCTCTCAGACACTGGAAAACTCCAGATAAGCATTTACTTCATGTCCTTATCATTTCTAGTAAGGAATACTTCCCACAGGGGAATTTTATCCAAATGCAGTACAGAGGCTGCACATTACCTGCAGTTTTTCTGGTTTATTCGGTAGAAAGCTTACTCAGAAGCTACGAGCAAAGCCCTCTCCCCGTGAAGCAGAGCGATTACGCTCACATGCTTGTCATTTTTAGCCATCTTGTAGCTGCTCACTACCACGTGGGCTAGAAGGGTACGTGCTCCAGATCTACAGGTAGAGTTCACAGACAATGGCACAGCAAAACTGGAGGTATTTTGAGCAGTTTAGGTTCTGCTGTGCACTTTGTTCTGCCACTCCTTATCCCACCGGTGCTGCAGTTCATCTCCAGACAAGTTTCAAATCAATTATTCCCTTTCAGAAAGAAAAAAAACCCAACCCTCCTCCAGTTTTGACTTTGCTGCCTGCTCACACAAAGCCTCACGTTTCGCTTTTTCCTTCTAAAGGACTCCACCAGCGATCTGCACACGGGTTTGGTGCCCACACACGGGACACGGGGAGTGAGTGTCCCTCTCCACAGGAGGAAGGGATCACAGAGTCACAGAACAGCCTTGGTTGGAAGAGACCTCTCAGATCATCCAGTCCAACCATTAAGCCAGCACTGCCCAGTCACCACTGCCCCATGTCCCTCAGCACCACATCTACACGGCTCTGAAATCCCTCCAGGGATGGGGACTGCACCACTGCCCTGGGCAGCCTGGGCCAGTGCCTGACAACCCTTTGGGGGAAGAAATTTTTCCTAATATCCAATCTAACCCTCCCCTGGCACAACTTGAGGCCATCACCCCCCGTCCTGTCACTGTTACCTGGGAGAACTCAGGCTTTGGGGGGAGGTGGCCAGAAGGACCCCTCTGACCCCACGCAGGGGGGGGAAGGGGTGCAGAGCCCGACCCCCCAGCACGGGGGGGAGCAGCGGGAAGCATCCTCTGCTGGCGGCTGACACCTGGCGGCGGTGGCTGCGGGCAGCGGCGCTCCGAGGGCGGACGGACCGACTGCAGCACCCCCGGGCACCTCCTCCCCAGCACCGCCGTTCTGGGACAAAACTCCCCGTCCCCCCAACGCCGCGGGGTGACTGCTCGGGAGGAGAGCACGGAAGGCGTGCGGGAGAGCGCGGAGGGTCCCCAAACCCAGGGACAAAGGCGGGGTGGGGGGTGTGGGGGTGGTGGTGAGCAGCCGACCCCCAGGTTCCCCCCGCAGCCGGGCTGTGCCGGGGACTCGACAGGGGCACCCCCGGTTCGGAAGTGCCCCGTGACGGTGGGGGAGGGCGCCACAAAGGACCACATGCTCGCCCAAACTGACCCCGCACCCCCACGCCGGAGGGAGGACCCAAGCATCCCCCCCCGCCCCGCAGGTCAGGAGCAGCCGCAGCGGGTCTGGTTCGGATTAACGCCGCCGGGACAGCCCTCCGCCAGCACAAAGGGCCACCGGACCCCCCCTGCGGTGACCGGTGTGGGGAGGGGGGAGCCGGGCGCGGTGCCCCCCCCCAGACCACCCTGTCCCCGTCCCGTCCCCCCCCGGCTCACCGGGACAGCAGCCTGGAAGCAGAGGACCACCAGCCACACGGCCACCACGTTTCTCATCCTTCCTCCTCGCCGGACCGGAGCGCACGGACTGTCCCTTCGCTCCCCCCGCTCCTCTTCGCTCTTCTCCTAAGCAGCTGCGGGCTTCTCCCTTTCCTATTTTCTTTTTTTTCTTTTCCCCCCTTTTCTCTCCCCCCGCTCCCAGCAGCGCTCTGCGGCAGCGAGGAGTTGAACTCTGTCTTTTAATGAACCCACTGCAACAACCTTCACCTTACGGCCACCCCCCCGCCGGCTCCGCCTCCCCTCCCCGGCCCCGCTCCCGGCCCCCTTCCCGGTCCCAGCCCCCATTCCCGGCCCGCCCCCGCTTCCTGCACCGCGCTACCTGCGCCCCCCCCCATCGCGTTCCCGCACTTCCTCCGGGGCGCCGTCACTGCTCCCGCCGAGCTTCCTTCCTTCTCGCTAAAAATAATTAGTATTAATAATAATAAGTGTTAAAAGCCCTCCCTTCCCTTTCCCAGTGCGGGGACATCGCGGGGGGGGGGGGGGGCGCTGCCTTCCCCCCCCTTCCCCCGCAGCACCGCCAGCGGAGGGTGCTCCCTAAAAACATCAGGATTTGGGGGTCCCCGGGGCTGCCCCGCACCCTGTGCCCGTGCCATCACCGCCACCGACTCTCTGCTGCTCGGGGGTGGGGGGGCGGGAGGTTCTGGGGATGTGAAATACTGAGAAAGGGTTTTTTTGGGGAAAAAAAGCGGCGCCCTCCCGCAGATCACCCCTTTTTCTCCAGTTAAAGGCAGCTGGGGTTGGTCTGTGCACATCGCACCGCGTACAGCAGCAGTGAGGCACGCAGCCACCACCCCCCCCCCAAAAAAAATAAATATATACCACCGAGTTTTGTTACCCTGACGGGGTCAGGGCTGGAGTTCCTGCTCACTTCCAGTCGATTCAGTTGTCTTTTGTTTTCTTCCCCCCCCCTCCATGTGTGTGCCAGCGCGGGTTAAAGCTCTGGCTATAAACAATGCAACTGGATGTGTGCGCAAAGTTTATAAAAATAACAAATAAAGGCAGTTTTTAAGAATTAATGCTGGCAGGAGCACACACTGGCTGCAGGGGCGATGGGCACCGCGTGCCCACGTGGATGGGGATGTGGCCAAGCCTGTGGCCACGGGGCCGTGTGCCCCCAGACTGCTCATGGGGGGGTTACCCAGTAAAGAAGAGACACAACCAGTGCGTCCTGGTGGCTCAGGCAGCGCTTGGTGGGTGTTGGCCCATCTCTGCCAGACCAGGATCCCTTCCCACAGCTGTGGCCCAAAGGCTTAATAGACTTAATTGGATATTCAATGTGGCTAAAACTGTTGCGATTTTATCACGTGTCTTTAATTAGCTCGCTTTCTTTCCCTCTCCCTGAAATTACTCATGCAGCCTTCCTAGGAATGACTCCTACCGTGACACCTTTCCCTCAGACGAGCCATGGCCACCATGTTCTTCTCCCCACAATGGGGCTGATGGGGAGAAGATGGCACCCATGGGGCCCCACAGCCAAGAGCACAGGATCATAGACTGGTTTGGGTGGGAAGGGACCTCAAAGCTCATCTCGTTCCAACCCCCCTGCCATGGGCAGGGACACCTCCCACCAGACCAGGTTGCTCCAAGCCCCATCCAGCCTGGCCTGGAACACTGCCAGGGAGGGGGCAGCCACAACTTCCCTGGGCAACCTGTGCCAGTGTCTCACCACCCTCACAGTCAAGAATTTCTTCCTAATATCTGATCTAAATCTACCCTCTTCCAGTTTAAAGCCATCACCCCTCATCCTGTCACTCCATGCCCTTGTAAAAAGTCCCTCTCCAGCTTTCTTGCTGGCCCCTTCAGGCACTGGAAGGTGCCATCAGGTCTCCCTGGAGCCTTCTCCAGGCTGAACACCCCCAACTCTCTCAGCCTGTCCCCATAGCAGAGATGCTCCAGCCCTCTGATCATCTTTGTGGCCTCCTCTGGACCCGCCCCAACAGCTCCATGTCCTTCTCGTGTTGGGGGCCCTGGCACCTGAGATGGCTGGGCAGAACAGCGAGGCGGGGTGGGGAAAGGATGTAAAGTAGAAGTCATGGGTGCATGCGAGTGCCTGGTGGTGGCAGCTCCCAGGTGGGAGAGCAGGCTGCCTCTGAGGGATGGGGGAATAGTGGCTTTTCTGAGCCATGTCTTGAACCTGACACCACCAGGACATTGGAGATGAGACTTTTGGGGTGGGGCTTGGCACTGAGGTGTTTGGTGCTGGGGCCTGCAGTCCGTGAGGCTGAAAATGTCACCCGGGGTTGATGGGCAGGTTGTGACATCCTGTGATGGCGTCACTGGGCACCAGGAAAAGCACACTGGTCACAGTCACTCTTCTTGGCCGATTTTCGTGTAGCAGAGGCTGGTTTGGCCAAGGCTGCATCTGATGGACCCTTGCAGCTATGGGGGAGGGAGGAAACACTTCCACACGTGCTGCTCCTGTGGGGTTGCATGGCATATGGGTTTCATGCAAGTGTGGGCACGTGTGTGTCAGGGGAGATGGGAGATCAAATGGTGCTGTGGTACTTCAGCTGGATTGCTAGAAAACGTTTAGAGCTCGATTGGGATGTTCCGGTCAGGATCTGTGAATGGGGTACGGGAAGAACAATGCTGCGTTTGGAAGCCAAGTGTTTTCAGTGACATTCCCGTGCCCTCTGCTTGATCATTGAAGCATGCTCAGTATTGTGGTTTCAATCAAAAGAGCTCCATGCTGAAAAGCCAGATGAGACTTGTATGGAAAGGAGTTTCTTGGCAGCCCTGAGCTCAGGGGATGATCGGAGTTGGTTGCCTCTGCCCAGTACAGTGGAGCTGCGGGGATTTCCCAGAACTGGATCAAGGGCTTCCAGCAGTGAAGCCCAATTGAACTCAGCCTCCCCTGGGGATAAGGGGGAGGTTTGAACTGTGTCCTGCCATGGGAAGAGGGGAAACACAGCCGGGGGAGGAATCCCGCCCGCTGCTTCCGCCGCCACCAGAGGCACGGGGGGAGCAGGGATGGCAACTGTGGCTTTTGGGCAACTGCCATCATTCTTCGCTGTGTTCTGCAGCAGAAGCCATCGTTCCGTGTCCCCCAATGAATGTGAGCATCACGCAGCAGCAGGAGCTGCTCTCCAGGTGTCGGACCTACCCACAGCAGCATGTGAGGATGTGGCCACTGTCACCATGTGTCCTCACCTCGCATTTGCCCACCAGCAGCGGTGGAGCCTGCAGAGCAGGTGACTGCCTCTTTTGCTGAAGCCTGGTGCTGTGTGTCCTTAGGTGGTTTATTAACAGACTGTGACCAGGTGGGGTGGGGTTAGAAAAAGCTGCTTCTGTTCCAAGTTCCTAATAAGGGCTGGACTGTACCTGTGGCATCAAGCTGGAGAGGTTCACACATCACATCTCAGTGACTTCACCTGTTGACAAACTTGTTTGAGGAGGTTACAGCCTGGGGATGGAGAAGAATACCTAATATGCAGTGGGAGGTTGGAGTGTACGCAAATATTGGGATTGCTTTAGGTGCACAGGCAGTTGCCTGCCCGCTGGGGTGGTGGAGGTGACGGCTCACTGCTGAGGGGTGCTGTCTCTGGTTGGCTTCAGAAAGTTGGCTTCCCTGATGCTGATTGCCTGTTTCTTAGTTGTTGCTTTTGTGCCAGAGAGAAAACTTTTTTTCCCTCCTGTTTGGTAGCTCAGTACATGAAAGGGGGATTGTAAGAACAGGAAACCCACAGCCCCTCATGAGTTCCACTTCTTTCAGCTATAAGGTGTAGATGAGGCTTTAAGTGAAAGCCTTGAATCTGTGTGGTGATCTCTGAGCAGGACAGAGAGGAAAGAGGTGCCTTCAGGCACATGGGGCAGGTCCAGGGCATTAAACACATTCAGTTAAATGCCTTCAGGTTGAGTCTGCCCCAGAAACTGGTTGGAGTGAGGTGGGAGATGCACCCGAAACAAGTGATTGTGTCTGGTAAGGGCTCCAAGTAGTGTCACCGACGTTCCCTTTGGTGCCTCAGAACGGTGAGCTGGCAACAAGAGGTCTTGATCAGTGGCCTGGAACCTGGGGATGGAAGAGGAAGGATTATTTGTCCTGAGAGGGCCAGGAGGAGGCTGGGGCAGTGTGGCTGGTGGTTTATTTGGAGACCAGGAACGTTGGCAAAGTTCCATTCCCTTCTAGTCTGGAGCTTCTCTACTCCTTCCCCTTTAGAATTCCTCTGGCCAGTGTTTCTCTTACCCATGGCTTGTACCACATCCTCCTCTTTCTAACTCCATGCAGTAACAAAGGAACAATCTGCTCGTTCCTTAAATCACGACCAAGTATAAGAACAAGTCTGCAGAGGAAGCAGCCTGGACCTTCAGCCTTGTGTTACCAAAACTTTGCAACATTTGGCATCCGGCCGCTGTGCTGGCTCATCTGGGAGCCCAGACACCGTGGTCCCCGATTCCCAAGACTCTTCATTCAGGGTGGTGGCACTGAATACCCTTAACTCTCTTCTCGCCTCCTCCCCTGCCTTGGTGAATCCTGTGCAGTTTGGTTTGGATGTCCTTTTGCAGTGATGTAGAAATAATTGATTCTGGCCCTTTCAAACGCTGGCTGTGATTTATAGCAGGATCACCTGAACCCACCCAGTACGCTTGCACACTGATATCTGATTTTGCTTGTTCTGTCCGGCCGCCTTTGCCGTGAGTCAGACATCTCTGAGCAACTCCATCTGCCTCCGGGCTTTCACTCCCAGGAAGTGGGAGACCAAAGGAGGCTCCCCCCCGGCCCACCCCAAGGCAGGGAGTGTGAAGTTGGCCTCAGGGAATGATGTCTGCTCTGATCTCTTTTCTTCTCCCCCGTGTAATGCTCTGATGGAAAGGATGACCTTGCTTATTTGGACAAGAATAAGCCTCCTTGCAAAAACTCTCGGAGGGTTTTTTTTTCCAGCTTAAACAATGCCGTGTTTAATGGTCCAAGTGTCAGTGTAGCTGCAGTGTTGGCTTTACAGATACCAACTGAATCAACTTGGCTGCCTCTCCCAAGAATTTGGTGGCTTTTTTTTTCCTTCTCTTCCATCCCCTTTCCCTGTGTCCTGCTAATGAGAACTTCTGGGTGGACACTAAAAACTATGTTTAAGTGTGTCTGTGCCACTAACCAAATATTTCTTGGACCTGATTTAGCAGCGCTTCCTTTGGCAAAAGCCCAGCTGGCAGTGGCAGGCCACTTTTGTGATCGTTTTCATAAACAGCTGTAATAAAACCAGCTGCGTTTCTTTGCTGCTGCTGTGTGAGGGCCTTGTAGGATCCTGCACGCTCGTTACAGAGAGCATCAGAACTGGATTTCAGGGACTGGTGCGTCAAAATCTGTGGAGGGTTTTCCCACTGGCCTCCATGGGTTTGGCTGAAGTTACACAGATGTTGCCCACGAGAAAAGAGTGACTTGCTCTCTCTTAATGAGGCCGTTTGCTGTAATACTGGCTGGAGCTTTCACTAGTCGAGAATTTCGGCCCAGCAGTCTCAGGGCTTGTGGTCTGGGCAGGTATTTCTCAAAGCACTCACCTGAATAACCGCTTTTTGGTTGGGTTTTTTCCATGCTCAGGGAGAGACTCTCCTGCGTTTCTGTGATTCACTTACCCATGTGGTTAACTCGAGACAACTCACTTGCAGTGACTAATGCTGGTTTGCTGTGCGTGATCCTTCAACCTCTGTGACCCTAACTAATTTGAGCACAGAATAGGGTTTGCCCTGATGGGAAAATGAGTGTGGAGAGAATGGTATGACAATTCCCAAGAGCATAAAGATGGGCGTCTGCTGCTTCTGGGAGCTTTGGAGAGGAGGGAAGAGGCACAGGGAGGACAGAGCCTGCCTGTTTCCATGGCATCCCCTGCTTGGTACCCCAGCCTGACTCTTCCAGGGGGGTTTCCATCAACCCTGTGGTCCCATGAGGGACAGGAGCTTCCTTCAGACCACGACTTGCAGGTTGGATGCCTGAGCTGCAAACCCTCTGCCCATGGATGAGAAGTTGGACCCTTCATAGCTGCCTGCTGTCCTGCAAAACGGGCTGGGGTACTTGGTGCCTTTTTAGTGCCTCAGTGACTGAGAATAAAAATACATATAGTTTTAATCCCACAGCTGTCTGGCAGTGCCACAGAGACCCATTATGTGCCTGGGAGAGGTGAGGACTCCCGGTCAAACAAGATATAATCTCTTATCAAAGGAGTCCTGTATTTTCTCTGTGTATTCCTTTACTGTCTCCTTGTTTGTGGCAGAGGCTCCTGGATGCTCAAATAACTCACATAAAACTTCAATAAAAATTCTCCTTGTAGGATGCTGTGCCTGTTTCTCTCTGACCGTACCAAATGTACAATGTACTCTTGAGTTAGTTACCAGGTTTTGCATAAACCAGCACCGTGCTGCTGGTTAAAAAGTTCCAGATGGAGAAAATGAGAAGAGTTTTAACCAAAATATAGAAGTATTCAGTCCACATGAGGCATGTGAACTGTGTGCTTCCACATTGTCACTTTTAAACAGCTGAGTGACTTGGGTTAGGTGTTTCCGCTACCCGGGGAGTTTGATTAAACACGTATCACTCCAGGAATTCTGCCAAGTTAGGTTTAATACTCCTACGTATGCAAAAAAAAAACAAAAAACTGTGGTCTTGGAAGAAGCAGATGCTGCAGCAGAGCAGGCTTAGGTTGCATCAGGGGTTTTAGTTCTGTTTCAGTAACTGCTGGTTAGGAGAGATATTTGCAATGTTGTGAAGGATATGAGGTTTTTTTCTTTTCATCCAGCCTATGTGATCTGGACCCCAGACCTGAGGTCTGTGAGGAATGCTGCTCTGGGGCTAATTTGGGGTTTTATTGTTTACTCGTTACCAGTCGTGACTATGCCATGAATTCGATATGATATAACATACAGGTTTTCTTCCTCATTAACCAAAAGGATGCATCTCGCTGTAATTATCATCCTTCATTTAGCATTTCGAGGCCACTTACCCGTTTCCACAGGTACTGGCTGCCTCAGAGCTGTGTGCAGTCACTCCACTGCCATACCCCTCCGGGCAGCGCGAGTGTCTCCCAGCCCTTACTGCCATAGCGTTGATTCACCCATTGTTCCCCACCCATCCTGTCTCATCCTTCATCCTGGACCTTCTCACGCATTCATTAGGAGAACGCCTGTGCCCACCTCCTGTTGTCACCCCAGGGGGGAGTGCACTTGGTTTAACCCCTACCCCAGGTGGGTTTGTGCTGCTGTGCCACAAGGATGGAGCTCCTGCACCAGGGATGGATGAGGACGGGCTGTCTGCCCGGCAGCATGATTAGTGATTAACGGGTGATTAACCACCTCCATGGGAACATCTGCCCAGGTGGGAGGCAGGGTGCACAGGTGGGGACATCCCCAGGTGAGGAACTGGAAGAAAGGAGGGGAGCAAGGGCTGACACCCCGTTGGGCTGTGGGGTGGGGTTCTGCAGTGCTCACCTCCATGAGAGAGGACCTCCACGTCTATGGGGGAGAGAGCACTGGTGTTCTGCCTTGGGTTTGAGCTTTGTGTGGCACATGGGTACACTGCCTGCCCCGCTCTGAGCAGCGCTGACTCTGACACAGTGAACACAGACATCTTAATTACTTAATTTTTTCCGCTTTGTTGTTTCCGTTTTGAAGTTTGATTTCTTTTTAGGCGATTGTGAAATCGGCTCTACTTCACAGGGAGGCCTGGAATGAAAGTTTTGCTGTGCATAATGGTGTCTTTTTATTATTATTATTATTTCTTAAAGATACCATTGTGTTCCCAAAGTGCTCTTTCTCCCTTCCCCCTTCCCTTCTCCCAGTGTTTGTTATCCAGAGTCAGTATGGTTGTTTATCACATGGTGGTTACAGTAGCTTTGAGCGTGTGTGGGGGGATATGGATGCTTTGTTTCTCCATCTCTCTCATCCCATCCTATTCTCCCATATGAAGCTCTTCTCACTCCCACCCCCAACAAACCCGCTGGGCCTATTCCTGCCTCCTGTTCCCACCCTCCCCCTTTTAAGCACTGATTTATAAAAAGTTGCTTATCCATTTCTGGTACCTTCTGGGTGAAGACACTCATTGTCCATATGAAGGTGTCCAGTGCCATCTTAGACACCCTTAGATGGAGTAGAAGGCAGAGGCTAGGCTGAGACAAGCTCCTAGGGGATGTTCACCTGCCCTGTCCGGGTGTCTTGGATGCTCAAGGGTCTCTCAAATGGCACCAGATACCTAAGTAGGCGACAGGATCTGTTCCCAGTGTACGTGCCTGCATGGAAGTGTCTACACACCCGAACTGGAGTGGTTTTAAACTGGGATGGTGCCCCCCCCATAGCCTTGCTGATGGAGTGTAGCCGTGTGACTGTTGTGGGAGCATCCCTTCTCCAAGGGGAAAGTGGGAGCAATGCAGCACTTCACAGAAGTGTGGAGTGGGTGGTCTGTAACACCCTGATCACATCTCTAGGCTTTCCACGTGTGGAGGGCGTGGGCTGGATGAGAGACCCTTTCCCAGCAGGATGCGAGCTCATATGACTCCCAAACTGGGATGAATAATCAAACCCTTGGTTCTCTAGACATAGGACATTTAAAGGATATAGCAGACATCATGTGAATTTTGGAGTACTTAAGAGTCAGTTTTCAAACAAAAAGGCTTTTAAAGAGCTGAATGGCCCAGTTGAGTGAGATCAGGGTATACCCTGGAGCTCTGATGGATGAACTCTTCTCCATTCGTTCCACCCCTGAATGCAGGGGGTTGGAATTGTCTCTGTGACTTGCACTGAGTTTGTCCAACCTCAGCTCTTCAGCCCAGCTTCAGCCCTCTGTAATCCCTGCTTAACAAGCAATTGCTCTGGTTGTACCAGCCTCTGGAAGTCAGTTTATACCCCATGGTGTGGAGCAGGGTCAGCCCTGAGGCAGACCAGACCTGAGCCCAGTGCAGAAGAAACTGGGCTGAATCTTTCCCCAAGATCCTGGTTTGTGTGAGCAGATGGTCTCCTGAAAGCTTTCCTCCCAGTTCTGGTGGAGAATTGCAAACGCTCTCTGATGGTGCATTCCAGCTCTCTTAGAGAAAGGGAGATAAGGATTATATAGGGCAGGAAAGAGAGGTCTCAATTTCCACAAGGGAACCTTGAACTTCTGGTTCTCCTGGGGCAGGCAAGGAATAGGGAGG
This sequence comes from Podargus strigoides, assembly GCA_028020825.1. Taxonomy (NCBI): domain Eukaryota; kingdom Metazoa; phylum Chordata; class Aves; order Caprimulgiformes; family Podargidae; genus Podargus; species Podargus strigoides. Next base: position 10,364,625 of record CM051619.1, on the reverse strand, counting down.
GTGGCTACATTTGCACCGGTGGGAGAAGAGAATAAAGCTGTGAATGTGCTTTCTGTCATCATCTCCCTCTCTGGCCAGTGCTTTCTGCCACCACCTTCCTGTCATTCCTGTTGCCCTTGTCATAACACCCCCTGTCCTTGCAGTTTCCATTGGCCCTCAGTAAGCAGCTGTTTATCTTTGGGGATCTCACTTTATTTTAGGACCTACTTTAAGTGACACCTGGAACACCTCTGCTGTGAAAAGCCCCCTGACAGGAGCAGACTGTGGTCTCACAGCCTGAGAAGGCACAGCAAAGTTGACCTGTCAGGAGGGGGACCTCAGCAGGTCTGGCCAGTTCCCCACCAGTGACATTCCTCTGCAGTGGCTGAGTACCGTGGCAGCCCTGTGCAGCTGTGGACACCATCGATAGCCAGAAACCAAAGCGTTTGTGAAACTGCAAACGTGAACCTGCCTTGTGATGAGCAGCCAAGCAGGCTGCGTCCTCCGAACAGCCTCCACCACCTGAGCACGGCTGTGCCGGGGAAGGGTTGTCTCCCTCCCTGCCCCACCTTAGGCTCAGCTGGGAAAGGATCTGGCAGCTGAGATGGGGAAGGGCTGTGGTGCTGTGTGGCTGCCAGGAAATCTGAACCCTCCGGGCAGGTCTTAAGCTCAAACAAAGCTCATCAGGGCTGCTCAGCTCAGGGTTTCTCCCCGTCCTTTGGTCAGCACATCAGCTCCAGCGTGCCCCTGACCCCTGTGTGCAGATCTAGGTACATTAGGGCTGGGTAGGTACTGGGCAAGCAGAGGAGGAAGAGGCAGAAGGCCCCTTGTGCCCAGAGAACTAATGCTGGTGAGAGGGTGAACATTTTATTCCTATGCTCTTACTAATGAAATGAAGAGGGTCTTTAGAATAGGTCTTCCTACATTTCAGCTGCTATAACAAAAAGCCTCTGGAGTGTTTCCAACTTGTTAATGACGGCGGAATGCTGCTCCCAAGATCTATTTTGCATGAAGTGAGTCTGGGAGAATCGAGGCAGAGACAAAGATCTCGAGAGCAGAACCTGCCCACTCCCACCTGCGTGCTTTCGGAGTCGTGCTCCATCTTGTGCTGCCTGTGATGCAACGGACGGTTCCAGCTGTGCTAAAAGCCCAGCCCAAATCCAGGAGCAAAAGTAAACCCGCCCAGCTCCTTGTGGTTAGGACGTACTCCTGTGCGGGGAGGGAGGTGGGTCTGAAACCCCAAGGCTGATAAAGGAAACTAATCCGAGCATCTCGTTTGCTGCGCGAGTTCCCCAACCACAGCGCTGGTGTGCGAAAGGAGCGGGCTCTGTCCCACAGGGGAAGCACTCCTGCTTCACTCTCTTGGGTAACAGTTCCCTCCTTTCCTTAAGGTGGGCACTGCACCAGCAGGGCAGAGCCCACGGACTGTAGTGGCTCTGGAGTGCTCTCAGCACTGCATGGACATCTTCCACCCTTCCCAGGCAGGAGGAGTTGACCTGTGACTGGTCATTCCGTGACAATGGTGCTGGGTGGGGGAGGCCTGGGCCGCTCTGCCACACAGCATCGCTCAAATTGTCTCCTCTTGGGTGGGAGGAGCTACATTTGCCAAGGTCTCCCAAACCCCTCCCATCCAAATCTGCCCACTAGCCCTTGAGGAACCCAGCAGAGCCCCGGGAGGGATACGCTGTCCCTGACAGGAGACAAGTTTCCCCATCCCCAAGCCAAGAGGTGCCCAAGCCAGCAACCTCTGGGCACCAATCATGCCTGTGAGTGTTTCTGACAGTTTCCAATCACAGGAAACACTTCAAATTGAAACTCTTGAGGCAGAGGAAAGCATTGCCTGTAGCACACACTCATTAAAACATCAGTGTTGCCCATGGACTAACGACACCTTGGGATCGCTTCAAGTGCTCCCAGCTTGGTACAGCTGGGGTCAGACACAGCATGTGGTTCTTCCCTTTCCTTCCTCAAGCAGCAACACAGAGCTGTATCACCCCTGACCAAAGCTACGAATCTACCTGCTGCTCTCAGGACACACCACGGCCAGGCCCCGCTGTGTACAGTTCAGTGCTGGAGCACCACGGCTGACCTGACTGCAGCCCTTCAGCACCAACCCACTCCCCTGTGGGGTCCACACTGGGTTCTCTCCCCAGACGCACGACTTACACGCAAGCTGCAGTCCTAACAGCTGGTCACTGGATGTTAACGTGCTTCTTCAATTGTCCTCTCAGCTTTACTTTCCTAAATGACATGGTGGGAGCTGTCACCTCACTGTTCACCCATTTCCCTTGGTACTAGTACGCTACATCAAACATTCACATGGAACAAAAGTCAGATCAACCTAATTACCATGCTACTATGCAGCAAGTCGTGAGCATCTCTTCAAACGCCTGTTCCTTAGGGCAGAGGGAAGAGCAGCGAGTAAATCTGCTTCTGAATCTCCATCTCTAAAACATCTAGACATTATGCCCACAGAAGCCTCAATCTTTACCATGCTCTGCTGGGAAAGTATCCATGGATTGAGCACTCAGCAATGGAACTAATAGTATTATGGCTCCACTCCTGAAGCTGAAAATGGTCCTTTGAAAAAAAAATCCTGAGCAGTCAGAGAGACAAGTGTGGATGCAATGACACCACAGACAGCTCAGTCCTAGCCTGCTCAAATGCTCCTCAACTCATCCTGGATCCGTGGATGAAGAAACTGTTGTTAGGCTGTAGCCTTAACTGTACATCAGTAAAGAATTTCTGTCAGGCTGCTTGGAACTTAATGGAGCTTAATGAACTTAATGATCTAATTCAGGTTCTTCAATCACCGATTCCCACCAGGTCACTAGAAATGAGAACCTTTTCAAAGCTGAGCTCCACAGGCAGCAGAAAAGCCACGTAACCGAGAACACAGAGAACGGCTGGTTTCCTACAGGAAAAACACAAAGACCAGATGTATTTCACACAGTGTTATTCACACATTTTCATTTTTACAGTATATACATGTGAACATTACATTAGTCAATATGAGCCACCTGGAGTCAAACCTAATCAAACTGGTCCATAAACAATCTATATCAAAAAGCGATACTTGAGCAAAATGTTTAGTGGTTCTACCCAAAGCCTAAAACAGTTGGAAGGAAAACCAGTGATTTTCACGCTCCTGGATAGAATTTGTGCAAAATGATTTTAGAAGAGCAGGTGGAAGATTATGTTCAAGATACTGAAAGCACTAAGTTATAGGATAGTTATAGGACTGTTTAAATTCAACCACGGCATGAGTGCTACAGGGACAAAGTACTGGGACGTTACTGGTTTCTGCCTGGACATCCCCAAAAGCCTAACTTACTGCCTTACATGTTGAAGAGAATGTTGGCTCTGTGGACTGTAACACACAGCAACTATACACAGGGTAAAGTAGTCACTGAGGAGAATTAATGTGTCCAAGCAAGTGGCTCAAAGGTCCCACGCCTATGGGAAAGCTCTGGCTCCAATGACAGGGCTTCAACTGCCATGCAAAAAGTACTTGGCAATTAGAATTGTGCTTACTCAAAATAATTAGGCCTACGACATCACTTAATGCAGGCACTAAATGACAGGATTCAGAGACTGGAAGTAGGCCAGAACAAACTTTCCCATTTGCCTATTAATGACTTAACGCTACCATTAAAAAAAGCAGCGCCTCAGATGTACGCTTGAATAAAATCCATGTAAACCTGATAGAAACAGTAACACAACAGAATTCCTTATACAAGTTTATACCACTACTGTTCTCTTTCCTCATGATCAGACCCCTACCATGACAGCCTGTGATTTGATCAATGCTCAAGATACTGCTTTCAAACTATCTTGTTGATCAAAACTTTAGGTTAAGCCATCCAAATGAACGTTTTACACAAAATACTTGCTTCAACAACATACAAAGCACTTTCTTTTATCTTTCAGAAACTGAATATACAAAGGAAGCTTTTTCCAAAATATTTCCATAGGCAAAGGATTAAAAAGGATTTTAATTATACACATATGGTCACAATTCTGCCTTAAAAAGATCATCGGGAAATGTACATAAGGCCGCTTGTAAATGTACATCATCTTTATGTTACTGTTACAATGTCATATGTCCAGAGAAAAAAATTGACAGTATCATACATATTTGCTTTATGCTGGGAGAAGGCTATTCAAAAATACAGTACTCTTCTGTACAAAAAAAAAACCATGCCACATTTATTAAGATGGAAGAAGCATTGGTTTCTGTGATAACCAAATATTTCAGTCCATTTCTTACTACGCTTATTATCCCGACTTAAAATTTGAACAGACTGATTTCCCAAAGTGTCCATATTAACAGAATCAACAGCTATGTTATAAACAAAACAAGGTTTCTCACAATAGATAAAAAGAAAGCTGGTTCGTATTTCTGAAACCATATAAAGATAGAATTTTAAAAAATCACTTTTGATTTGCTGAAATAAATTTACATTATACAACACTATATGCCAGGGGGAGAAAAGGGAACGGGGATATGAATATACACTAAAATGCAAATTTTTGTCCCAAAAAGGGGTAAAACAAATTACATTTACAGCATGAAGGTTTACAAATGTACATCTGTACAACCAAGGTAAGCATCACTACTAAATTAGCAAGGCTTGTAATAAACATCGAAACGAGAGATTTGTTTTCAAACTGTAAACTTACACCTATTAACTACACGTATACAATGCATATATTTATAGGAAGCAAAAAAGCTGAGTATTTAATCAATCATGCTTAAATGTTGAGCTATCAAGTTTACTTTTCAGTGGCCCCTTTTCTCTCCATCAATACCTATTTTTTTTTGCATCTACAGTGAGAAAGCAAAATAAATGCTCAACACTTTCAAATCCTTACAATTCTATATGCAAAATAAAAAAATACAAATCTCTACTCTTCCTGCGTTGTAAAACTGACTGTAAAGTTAATACAGGGTTCACTCCTTTTCCAACAGTGTACTTTACTGAGCGGAAGTACCACCATCACTTTAATCCTTCTACCTTGTACAACAGTTAAATATATAAGTATGTACAGCACTTTAATTTTTGATACATTGCTAGAGAAAAACCTTAGGGCACCATTTAAAAAAACCCAAACCTGTATCCACAGCAAGTGATGAAAGTTATTCCTTTAAATTCTCCACTGTTTTGTTATTCCCTACTTGAATTTGCTGTGCCCTGGTTATTATTTGGATAGTATGTTGTGAACCACCAAAATACAACTTAACTTTTCAACGTGTTAAATAATGTTTATGCAGCTGATCGATTTTAATCTGGTATAAAAGACTTCACACAAAAGGGAAAAATAAGGATTAATTCTATATACAACTCTATAAACCTGTTGTGCTATGATGCTGGGTAGACCTACCAGATTGCAAGCCAGTGTATTAAAAGAATACTGTACTTTTTCCCTTTAAAAACTATTTCAGTGACTTTACAAGGTAAAAATTTACAAAATATGTGACAGCTATTTTGATACAATTACATCATATACAGGCATTCTGTGCTTTGCCAGCCATCCAATCTGATAGGTCTCCGGATCAGGGCTGGAGATATTTTTTTCTTTTTTTTTTTTAATAATTCACTCCCCAAAAATATACACAAGAATAAAAATTTTACAAATGGATGAACAAAGTCAATAAATAGATTTAAAAAAATCAGAACATTTATAGTTAAGTTGTATGTTTTGATCATTCACAATCTTCCGTTTCTTTTTTTGCCTGTTACAGCATCCCATTTGGTGGTCCACCAATTGGCCCCAGATCAGCACTGTTCTTCAGATAATACTTCTCCAACTTGGCCAGAATGTGTTTGCCATAGGTATATTTACGCAGAGTTGTGATGTGGGGTCGAATCTGTCAAAAGAAATCCGTTAATTTTTTTTTTTTTCCCCCCTCCATTGAAAATTGTAAGTAGAGGTTACTACACTTTAAAAATATTATGTAAAAAAAGTAATGTGAGAAACCTGTATTTCAAAATTTTGGATGTTTCTGGAAAGATGTAAAACTGGTGATTTTGAGTCATCAAACTGATGTTCCTGTCACAGGAAAAGGCACGGGAGTGGCCTGTTGGTGACTGGGGGCAGCAGAGCTCCTGCAGGAATATTCTGGGCCTTGCATTAACCAGCCCAGGGCAATTATGGCAACAGCACTTTTGTCCGTGTCTGGATATTCTTAAATAGAAAATGTGCCCCTATGTCAGGAAGTGTGGGAATCTCTTTTGGGGGAACTGTAGAATGGATCTCTACCAGCAGCCAGCAAATAAAGAGATATCTCTGTATTTTTCTGTTACATTAAAGATGACAGATCCTACATTTTTATATTTCAAGTATTTTTACAGAAAAGCTGCCACAAAGAGAGGATACAAAATCCAACTTTTGGAACTTTTCTGAACATTTACATTTTCAGCTCAGTGCTCAAAGACCTGAATATATTCTGCTTTATCAAGCCCCACTGAATTTCATGTTTATACTTCAAGTTCTAAATGACAGAACTAGTGAGTTTTACACCTAGAAGGAAAAGTATTCCAGGAGAAAAATTAGTATAGCTAATATTTTCTGAACCAATAAAACTATATACAAACATACCTTGTGCATTATTATCTTCCGCTGAGCGGGTTCAGCCATATCAATCATCTTCTGAACCACATAGTTGGCGTACTGGTCCTTCATCATGGTGTATAAGGCACTATGAGGACCATCATTCTGGCAGCAGACCTCATCAATCAGTAGAGCTCTTTCCGCACGAGAAGCGTGAGTTACACATTTTTCTACCACATTGCTGGAAAATAAGACAAACACATTCTGAGACTTAAGATGTAACATTTTTTTAAGTAGCAATTTGAAATTTAACTGAACAGTTCAAGTGTCTTAATGCCACTAAAGTGTGCTGTAAACAGAACAAGTCCCCACTGCCAGATCTTCAGTCTGTCATGACTGAGGAAGGTAAAGCATTGTACACTCCTAATCATGTAAAAAAAAAAAGTACTTATAATCTCATAGGAGAGATTTTCCACTGGATCTACAGTAGATACATCTGCAACCTGAGGCCCAGTGTATTCTAGTACACCTATTTTGGTTGTGGGCCCTTTTAAGACCACAGTGAAAGCCTGATACAAGGCTTCCTTTTTTGAATAAAAGCGCTTTTCAGAAGCAAATATTTTTGTCAAACATTTCTTTTTGTAGAGGAAGTCTCTGACCTTCCAGCTCTCAGAAGCTGGAAAGGCCATCAATGCTTACAAGACAGCAAAGTGATTCTGGTCCTAAGTTTGTGCTTTAGAAATTAAGCAGGTTCCAAGGAGAGGATTATGAACAGTTCTATTTAGGGAAAGAAAACTAAAATCCAGATAAACTTGCTAGTTTGCATACAATCAATTTTTAAAACAAATGTCCCCATAACATCATAGTGCACTTCTGCTCAATGCTGATGACAGGGTTAGTCTCACTAAAGGATCCAGGGTGAATTCTGAGGTGTGTTCTCCTTAGCAAAAGGCACATAGTCTGTATTTCAGCAAAAAGCACTGAAGGATGAGTTTTAGGTTCTAATTTTCAGGACTCCTGCAATAGTCTTTGAGACTTCCTAATGCATAAAATCCTTGTCAAGATGAACCACCACTTTTTAAGGCTCATCTTTTTATACTTGGAAATTGCTTGGCAGGGCTGATAAGACAGTCAAGAGGTCCCAGCTTATCATCATCAGCATATCAAGCAAGTTCTAGGAGAGCTTTTCACCTGGCTCTGGGGATCCTCACACGGAGACCTGGAACCCATTCCCTACACTTGTAACAAGGTGAACAAACACCATCATAAACCTGTGGAATCATCTTTGTTTTGCTACAGAACAGTACTTCCCCTTTCCCTTCCCCAAATCTAGTATAAAATACCACTGCTGTTCATCTCTATAAAAATACCAAGTTACACAACAGAAAAAACCCCTATCAACATCCTTTTTGTAACACAACACATAAATCCAATACTACAACTTTAAAAGGTTAACGAACACTAATACATGAAAGCTGTGCAATACCTGGCAAATTTGTGCTGACTCAGAGCTAGAACTTTTCCTCTTATTTCTGAAACTATTTTACTCTTGTCTTCAGGACGACCGTGCTCCAGTACATGTTGAATAACGTAATTTCCATATTGATCCTGAAAATAAGATGACTTTTTGTGTTCATACCAAGTAATCCATACAGCTTTTGTACATTTGTCTAAATTTTCAAATTACTATTTGCACAGATATAAGGAATACAATAATGTCAACATTATAGAAACAAAGTGATGCAAGAAATACTGCACCGAGAATTACTTAATGGACCACAAAATTTACATGCAAAATGTAAATAATCTGTAAAACCCAGCATTTTGCTGGAGTACCTTTTTTTCCTCTTAAAGAAATTCCTCAAAATTAAGTTGATCATTCTTTAACAGTTGTAATATCTCCCTGAACTTTGGTTCCTCGAGACAGTTATGTTTTCCCTAGAGACTTGTATATACAAGAAACCACTGAGAAATAAACCAGACTGTGAGTATGTAGCACAAGGCAATTCTTGTCTTTTTATGTGTGGAACTTCCACCTGAACACTGAGTGCATTCCAGTATTTTCAACTGATTCAATTTCAAAGCCATTTGTAGCCATTTGATCATCTAGGACCAAGACAGGAAATCATGTTGTATAAGGTCTTTGGCCTTCTTTTAGAAAAGATGCCCTTTTTGTGTAAGAACATGCAACACGTATTTTTAACAACGTATTTGTGTTCAGACATTATTAGAAGTCATCTGAAAGACACCTGAGTGAGTCAAAATAAACTACAAAAAGGCAATCTTTGCAATAAAAATGTACTAATTCTGTGCATTTACAATGTATATTCGAAGCTACAGTCAAAAGTGTAAGAAAAAGGCTTTTTATATCTTCTTTGCCTCCCAACTTCCAAATTCATTTTCATTAAAACTATGGAAGGAAAGAAAAACAAAAAATCAATGTCTACAAAACTAGGAAGAGGCAAATGCATTTAAACTATTTCTTAAACTAAGATATAGGAATAAATTATGACAACAAATAAAGCTCTAAAATGCATTAAAATAAATGACTATATGCACTAACCTGCACTAGCTGTTCTGTGTGCTGATGCAGTTCTTCTAAGATGGGCAAAGTCTGCTCAGCAGTACAGTGCTCCAGAATACGCTGAATTACTCTACAACCATATGGATGAGTTGAAAGTACAAACACCTTGAAACAGGATTGCAAACTGAAGTTAAATCAACTGAAGTTTACAGATAGAGTAATATTACTGTGTTCAAAATGGAATTGAACATGCCAACTGCTTCTATAAAAAAAGTTTTGCCTGCCAATATCAGAATTCCATCCCCAGAAGTCAGGAAAAGATGAAAATGCAGGGGTTTTGTGAGTCAAGAACTCCAGTAATTATACTAAGAACCCAAGTTTTCATGACAATATTTACAGCCTGCTTAGTTGCAAAGGAAAGCCTAGAAGCATGACCCTTAGCTAAGCACTGTTCACCTTTCAGGCTCCCCTTTTAACTTGGTACTTCATTTTCAAATTTTAAGATTCTGGCATTTACAAAAAGAAGTTCAATTATTATGGCAAATTTTCACATTCCAGCATATACAGCAGGCTCCCTGCTACAGAAATAAACTTTGTAAATAAGTATTCCAAACATACAGTCAAAATCTTGCTTATTCCTTTTGCTTGCTTCTCCAGAAGCCAGGTTTGTGTTTTGGGGATTAATTCAGAAGATTTAAGAGTCAGAGTTGGTCACAAGTGAACACAGAATCTTGTCTGATTAGACAGAGATCCAGACCATGGAGGCAGGTGAAAAAGATAGATATTGTTATGTAGTGTGGTACTTTTCATTTGCCACTTCAGATTAGCTAATATTTTTAATACGTAATTACTTGGAGCTGAGGATGGATGTCCAGTAAGTAACAGTCACATTTTAATCAAGAGGCTCCATTTACAGTTTGGAAACTGCATCTCATCTACCCCATTCACACTTCTTGGTGTAAAAAGACCAGACCCTACAAAACTTGGTATGCCATTTACTACTATGTACAACAATAATTCAGGTATTGCTGTTGTGTAAAATGTGAGAAGGATACTGTAGATTTCGTTAATAAATACATTTGGCCATCCATTAAAGTAAAATTTAGCAACACAGCCAAGTTAGTAAGATTTTTACAATTCTTGTCAAGACTATAAAAAGTACACGTTTGTCTCGGAGTACAGAAATCTTATTTAGCTGCAGCATATTCTCTAGCCTGCAGCACAGTATCAGTCTTACATTAATAACTTTTTTGGAAACAAAACGAAAACTCCAACCTTAAATAAACAAATACCACCTCTCTTCACTTAACACTAGCCCATATGCAGGGAACAGCTTAGTGTATTTCTTCAAAGCATTTCCTTAATCATAGACATTAATTGGGAAACACTGAAAGACAGACTTGCAACATAAGAAAATGGAAATTTTAATGAAAAATATATGCTAGAGAGCACATACTTTATTATTACATCAAAAATGGCAACGTTAAAAGTTATAAAAGAAATTTGAAATGGTATAATCATAAAACTCCAACAGAAAGCTTGGCCCTAAGCCAAATACCTCTGTTGGTATTTATAATACATCCCAACAGGTCTTTCTAGAGCTTCACCTCCAAGAGATTCATCTTTTTACAGCATGTTAACTATCTCTTCAACAAGCTGACTGCAAAGTGTATCTGGTAGATGCAAACGATGGAAGAAGACCTGCAAATCAAAGCAGCCCTACAGAAGAGGAAAGGAACGGCCGACACTACCTGTCCTTTGAATGCGTCAATGATGAACTGGAGTGACTGGGGTTGGACACACTCAATACATTTCTGTACCACGTGGTTTCCATTTTGATCCTTCACACATTTCAGAACATGACCATCCAACTCTTTCACCATTTCATTCTGGAAAAAAAGATTATCTTTGTCTTTACAATGATTTTTCTCCTCCCCCTCCCCCCAAAAAATATTCCATTTCATCTTAACTGTCCAGTGTTCATATTCACTGGTGGTTGTGTACCTCAGCAATCCAATTTAAATAACTACTTTAGTCCCTAGGGCATTTCATAATGAAAGGAACGATTAACAGTTTAAGCAAGTAAAAAGATGGGATGCAATGAGAAGAAATAAAATTTAAAAAGTATTGCTCTAACTTACAATTACCTGCTGGTCAGGTGAGATTGACTCAAGTGCTTTCTGAATAACACGACAACCATACATCTGCAGGGCTAAGGGCAGAACATGACCACGTATGCGTGTTGCTAGGGCTAACTTTTGATCCAGGCTTCCAAACTAAAAGAAAACAAACATGCTGTTGACAAATGAAGACATATTGCAGCATGTTGGAATTTACACGTCAGAGTAAGTACTTTCATGATGTATCACAGGTTTACTGCACGCCTTGAGTGATTTTTCCTTTCGTATTTTTGGTGGGTATATTTACTAGAAGCTTTTATATTCTAAATGCAACATTTTGTAATATTCCACATTTTAGTTACATAGCTGCTATCAAATGCATGGCCTTCAAAGACCACAGAAGAGACTGAAGTAGTTTATACTTGACTGTCTGTAGGAATATTTAAGTGCAATAACCCAACTTTTCAGACAAATTATACCAGGCAAATTCATTACAGATTACTGTAATGTATTCATTCAAGTCAAATTTTCTCTGATATCTCAAATTTGTACAGGTTGCTGTGTCTTACATCTTGTATACCGTGAGCAAGCTGCAACAGAGGAAGAGGCAAGGGGGAAAGATTTTAGCCCCGCAGGCAGCTTCTTGGCAACTTCACGTGACCTGAAGGATCATTCTTACCATGGGCACTTTGGGAAATCTAGAAATACTCAGGCTTTGCAGAGCAAAACCAAGATGGCTTTGTACACTGGCTGTATAGGAGTATAATTCAACCAGCGTTTTTCAGCAGTAGCTAATTCCTGTCCATATTATTCCCTCCATGGTGCTACTCCATGTTGAGCCAAGTAGAAGCCAGTCACACTTCACAGTAACACACATAACCCTGTTCCCAGATCCCCACACGAGCTCGTGAGCTGACACAGCACAAGAGACCACACAGCAGTGATCACCAGGACAATCAGCTGGGTAGCACCAGCAATATTCATGCAGCACTGCTGAGAACTCTCAAACTCCACACCTGTAGTCACCTAAAACTCTGCAGAAAGCTCAAATAACTTCACCTACTTAAATAACGAACTAAGTCCCTTACTATATTTAAGGCTTAGTGCACTTTCTTCTTGAGAACACTTCTGCAGAATGAAGATGAAAACACTCACAGAATCATCCACCCAACCCTACATTATGGAAAAAAAAACAGCAACTGATGACCCTTGAGCAAAATCAAGATCCTACCCTACATCAGCCACACTTTTCATAAACAAGGCTGTTTTAAATACTAGTTTTAGTAATATTGAATGTATCTTAGGACAACCTTTCCTCAAAATTCTTCTGCTTAAATACATTTAAAGTGAGTTTCGTCATACATAGCACTGGATGAAGTTCACACAGATGTTTATTTGGGTGCAAGAGCATTTTCCAGACCCAAGCTTTACCAAGATGGAGTAACCAGTAAAAAATATCCTTCAAATCTTCATGTTCCCCATGATCTGCTGAAAGTCTCTGTAAATTATACTAAAACGTTTGCAAAGCCTGAGTGTGCAGCCTGCATATTCAAAGTTCATCAATGTATGCACCACCAGCATAAAGAGAAACTGCCTGTTATGAAAAAAACAGAGGATACAGAACAGAAAACACGTGCACAGTGTTATGTGCTTGAGTTCTGTGGTAAGAGTCCAGCAGAATTCTGCTATGATGTTAAGAAAAAAAACAGTGCAATTTAATCAGATTTTACAGCATTTCGTTCACATTTCTGTTCATACACCTAGTGATATGCTTACCTCAAAGAACTTCTGTATTACATAGTTTCCAAATACATCAGTCATCAATTGATATGCTGCTTGCAGGATCTCATTAAATACCATCTGGCGCTCAGCTGGAGTAGCTCGCTCTAGCTTTTGCTGTATAAATCTAAGTGCCAAAAAAAAAGGTACATTATGCATTACATAAACAACAGGAAAACCTCTCGAACGCTGTTTCAATGAGACACCTCAAAATGCTAAAGCAAGTATTCAATGTTTATAAAATTTATTAAAATGAAAGTAGTGCCATTGCATATAAAAGGTATCCTTTTAGTAAAATGGTACTTAAAATTCTTCATTTGAAAAGGATTAAAGATGAAAAGAACAACAATAACTAAGTACCTGATGATGTATTGCTGGAAAATGGTTTTACGTTCCAGATGTCAGATTTTTTTTCTTTCTTAACACCTTTTGGATACCTAATACTAGAGTTTACAAGTCTAGTTATGAGGCTATTTCTACACTGAGAACTTCTACAAGCAGCTAAAATTATACTACTTTTATAATGAAGTTTCCTAGAGAAGGAAAAGGTCAGTGTAAGAGCATGTGCTCCAATTAGTGGCATGCTTTGTTTCAAGATGACTAGAAGCTCATTCAAATGTTTGATGTTAATATAACAGTATGAAAGCAGTAAAACGTTATTAAGTTATTAACTTTCTATAATAATTACCTAGAACCATGTTGGTCCTGGGAAAATTCAACAATATGTCCAACAAGGTCTCTTAGTTGAAGGTTAGGGAAACGATTGTTTCTGAAATCTTCCAGCAATCGACTACGTCCAGAAGGCATAATATCAGACCTACTGTAACGAAGGCGTGAAGGAGGGAAGAGCTGACTGGTGGAGCTAAAAAGACTGGAGGTACTTGCCGCACTGCGATACTTTGCTTCGGCTCCGGGTGCTGCAGAAATATAGCGACCACTACCATTTGTCAGTCCTCCTACAAGGAAGCAGTTCTGTCAGTAAAAGCCGTAAGGAAAAAAGAGCAACAACAAAAGAATAAGTGTACTACAACTACAGATATACCCTGGAGCCAAAGAAAACAAACAGCGTTGGCTTGTTATTTATAGTTACCTCATTATGGTTGGAGGAGTTAAGATAGCTTTATCTTCCAATAAATAAAACCATTCTCCTCCTCATCTTTATTTTATGTGAAGGGCACCAGGAAAAGAAATGTCATTAGAAGAATGTAACGAAGCAGGTGAAGCGAGCACCCACTCAGACTTACAGAAACTTTACAACTGGGTGGGCCTTAGCGTAGTGGGCAGATTTCCACTTCACAAGTAATACTGACTTATACCCTTGTTAGTAGTCCAAAGTTAGCCAATTGTTTCAAAATAGACCATGAAATCTGAACTACCCTTCAGTCCCTACTGAGGTACCTTTCCAAATTACACTGTGAAAGGGCATTTTGGGGGAGAAAACGCATGGTGCATCTTGTCATGCTGTACCTGTTCTGCAGGATATTTGATGACTTCAGCATCCCAGGCTTTCAATCTGGTACCTCTTGTAAGCACTAGATATGTCAAATTTCAAACCAAGTAACTAAGAATGCTCTACTTAATTCTAAAACAATCAAAAGATGTATCAAACTCAAGTTCCTTTTAGAAAAATGAATTCCTTCCCTTGCTATGAAAACATTCATCACTCTCACTACACTTCATCTTTCCTTATTTTCTAAGAGCTGAATTGCCTTCCTCTGTTTCAGTCCCACTCATTTTTGCTAGTGATTTCACCTACAGCTATCATCATCTCACAGTCCTGTGAATTTCTCCTCAGATGTTGCTCTCTGATCAGTTTATGTCACTCTGAACTCCTCCAGTAGGCCTCTCTGTCTCCCACTTTAAACAGGCAGCAATTATAATAATAAGCATGCAAACGAAGCATCTTTCCCAACTACAGTATGATTTTCAAAGGGATACTGCTACTATACTACAAGCAAAAATATTAAAAGACAATTCTGACTAGAAACCTCAACTCTACTACTTAAAAAAGCCCTAAAATTATCAAGTATGAATTGGAAAAGGAAAGCATTTTCAGTTTCCCTACAAATTATCTAGAAAGTGACATAGTAACTGAAAGCCCTTTCAAAGTCAACAGAAGAAATATCTATATTTGAATTTAAAACAAATTGCAGTATGTGCTGTTTGAATGGTGCTCTGTTACAAAATTAATTAAAAAAAAAAAAAAAGAAATCAGCTGACAGTGCCCCAGTCAAGCCTTCTTTTGATTCCAAGTATTTATAAGGCCAGGCAACAACACTGTTACAGTGGGCTGGTAATGTATTAATGGTAAAATATCTTTTTTGAAAGGTCATATTGAAATATCAGAATCTGAGATGTTAGTGCTCTGCAAGACATATCAAGCATCACATTTATTGCACTGTATATGATTATGCCCTAAAATAGGAATAATTAGTATTTATTTTACAATTAGTTTTCAAAATTCAGTGGTGAGAATCAGTAAAGAATCAGTAAATACTTTATGCCCCACAATACCTTTTAAAGACCATGAGGTTTTCTTTTAAATTAAAGCCTCTTAATTCCTTGCAGCCAGAAAAAACAAGATTTTTCAACTATCATTTTTAGTTTCCATTGACAATCACTATTTCCAGGAAAGATTCGACAGCAACATGATACTAACAGACAAAAAGAAAAAAGAAACCCAACATTCTGCAGGTGAAGCAGGATGCAGAGTGATGCTCTACAGTCATTTCTCTTCTGGGAACAGCCTTCTCAAGAACAAAAAGTTATGCACCTGGAACCATGGAATTTCTCATCTAATTACTTAAATGAATCAATGAAATCCTAGCTTCCCTGTAAATGCTCTGCAGTAACATTATTTAATGCCACGAGAGGGCAGCAAAGTCCGTTTAAAAGGAAGTCTTGGAGGCCACTTTCCTGTTGTAGCATCTCTCCTGCTCCACATACTCAATTCTGTGCCAGAAACTAATAGGGTAGTTTTGATTATATGCTCACAAGCTGCATACCTGTAATTAGCATACAGAGGCACAGAATTGCACATGTGAATTAGGAACTGTTTAAGATTTATTTTTTTTTAACTGAGCCTTCATGTAAGTATAAATTAAATGTGACGATTTATCCAGCAATTAAAACAGAAATTAAGAAACGTGGTAGCTTTTAACAAAGTGTGTAGTAGAACTGCATGTATACAATACATTTCACACTCAGGATTATCAAGCCTTTCTTCAGTCTATTTTTGGGAACTATCCCTTTTTAAGACTTGTAAGACGACTGCTGCAACTGGGAAACTCCTGTCTAGCCTGTGAAACTACTTAAGACAATCACGTTAAGCAGGATCCTAATACAGGAAGGCTGAAAACATATATACAATGTGCCTAGGAGAGCCTGTCAGACTTCAATGCACACAGAAAGCTTAACCTTGTACAACCCTGGACACTATTATAAAAAACCCAGTAATTTAATAGGTAATTAGCTTTTCTTCTCATATAACCTTTTTATTACAGCAGCAGTGTTATAGCTCAGTGGCAACTTTGCAGATTTGAAAAATAGCAAAACGTCTAAAATAAAAGCATCTTGTCACAGGTACTTAGTATATGCAGATATACTCCTGTATACAATGGACTATCTTCTTAAATATTGTACTCATTTTCTCAGTCCAAAACCACCCAGGCAGTAGTGTGGGCATTAAGGACACCTGATCTCCTTCCTGAAAACTGACCACGAACAGCTAGAAACAGAAAACTGAAATGTGAATTCTAACCAGGAGAGGATGATTTAGGTAACTAGCCTACTGCATCCCTGTGCTCTTTGAGAACTCAGGACACTTGTTTTACAGCTTCTGATTCCAAACTAGACAGGCAACAGCCTGAGTCTCAAATTATTTGGGGAACATACCCTACTGGAAAAGACTGTTATCAGGCATCAATATAGCCACACAATTACAAACTGCTGGGGAATAAAGTATGCAGTTCATTCTTCAGACAGTCACTTCTGAGCTCGTAAAACAAAGATCTCTGATGCAATTAATAATATTAAGTTGTTTAACAGTTTAATTGAACCCAAATCCCTGTGGCTAGTCCATAGGGAAGAAGAGGTACAGAGGTATAGAGGGGTTATAAACCATCTAAACCAGCCTTACTAAGCTTCAAGGACACAAAGCACGTTAAATTACTAACTCCTTTACATGGACAGCATATTTAATGTAAAGGAAGGCATGAAAAAATATTAAAAACTAGATCTAGGCACATTTAATTTGATAGCATTAGTCTGTTAGTACTTATTACCAAAGTATTTCTTCAATCATTCCTAACCAAGACACAAAACAGTTCTACTGCACAGTAACTGTTAAGTCAGTCATCAATACCATTTTCTAGTAAAACATATATGAGTATATAAACACTTGAAACTTGATTTCTACAAAGTATTTGTTCATCTGTAAAAAAGTAGCTCTATCTTATCCTCAGCTAGAAATTTCATCTTCATATGGAAAATAAAATTACACATATATATGTATACATATATACGTATGTATATTTTATGAATTAATGCAAGTGCTTGTTATGCCTGGTTTACCAAAGCCCTACAGAGTAGGTACACAGCAGTGGCAATGCAAAGTTCCCCATATTGTCTTGCCAAGGGGCCTTCACTCTTACTCAAAATGATCACTTCTGAAGAAAAAACAACATCAATCTAAACTAGTAACAAGCTTGGCTTGCAATGCACAGAAAATAATTACCTCCAAAAGCCCAGATTTTAAAAATCCTACTCTACACCAAATCCTTACAATGCTGCAATGTACAATCAAACAGAGCAAGCACTACCAATCTAAAATTATTTTATTATAACATAGGAAAAATACTTCCTCTTGCAGTTTTTTTGTCCCTGGGAGTGAAAGGGTAGTTCAAATTCATGACCTTACTGCTCCAACTGATTACAGTAAAGAAGCAGTTACAGACAGCCAAGAAATCCCTTCAATACAGGAAAACTGACACTAGAACAAAGTAATTGGCACATTCCTGTTTTAGGATGTTGGATAAGAGTCGGTGAGAAGATATAAAAACAGTAAAATATCACAAATTTCTTGTAAAAGGGAAACTGGTCTTTTAAGCTACAAATTGCAGCAGTGTCTGACAAAGGGGTTATAAAACCATGCACCCTTTCCCAGTATTGTGCTCTAGTATTCTGGTGGCTGAAACAATAGCAACCAAGTTTGATGCCCATTTTGAAACAGGAGTTAAACTTAGCTGAACCTGTTGATATAAGCAGGCAGGACAAGTTTCGAAGGTGGAGGGAGAGCTGCATTTGACAGGCATTATCAGAATACCAATGGAAACTGCATGCAGACATGAACTTACAATGTCGTTCTACTCTGAAAAGTGACTACATGATAATCATACGCTTCTTAAAATATACTCCCCGTTTGATTGCAGGTGTAACTTCTCATATGGTGAGAAAGCTTTGCCATTTTATTTTTGATACGTGAGAACAAAACAAATGCTTCCCAAGAGTGGCTGATGAACACACCAGAATGAATTTAACAGGACAATTAACTGCAGAAATAGTCTTCAACTTTTGGTGATGGCGATCCTTGGATGTAACTGCACAAAGATATGACACAGGGCAGAGTGCAGGAAATGCAAAAAATAATTACTGCATTTTTTGTGAAAGCAAAAATCTGGAAGATCTCAATTTCCAAATTTCAGATTAATGTGGTAAGGCAGCAAAAAGTTTACCCGTAATCAAGATCCACTTCATTTGGAAGATGAAGAGGCAGAATACATGGAAGCCAACAAGGCTGTGTCAATTTTCAGAGTAGAACTGCACATTCTGGCCTTTACACACTGATCTAGTACATGATTTTAACAAACTATTTGCTTAGTTCACACTGCCAAACAGTCCAAAATGGATTAAAATCATTATTTAATTTCTGCTGCTAGAGGTAACCCTCTATACTGATTGCAGCTTATTCTCTCAGAACTGAAAAAAAAGCCTTTTAACACTTATCAGATGTGAAACAACACAAAACTTTAAATGTTTTGAATTTTAGATAATGCCTTCCAAAATTTGGTTTAAGTATAGTTTTCAGTAATATGAAAACTATTGTGAGAGTACTTCGAAAAGAAAGAAAGAAAAAGATTTCCAAGATAACCCCATTGTCAGATGTTCAGAACTTTCTCAAAAGCCTCCATTTGGGCTGAAACTTTCCATGCTTGGTCTCAGCCCAAAGGTGCACTTTGTAGACCTGAAAAAGGAAAAAAGGTAAGTAAAAAAAAATAAAACGTGCTGAAACATCCCCTTGCCCAGTTTTACTTTGGGTATTCAGCACTTAACCGTGAAGGGGATACTGAACTGCAAATGTAATATATTTAAATAACTTTTAACCTTGTTGTACAAATCACTCACACATTTCTCACTTAAAAGTGTATTTTAGTAGGCACTTTAAAATTCTTTCCTGTTTTATTTGCACTAACAGAACTACAAGGGATTGGGTTGCCTATTACATACACAGAACTGTGCATTGAATAGTTACTGGAGCAACAGGCAACTCAAGATTGAAATTGCATCTAGTTTCATTGTCTGATTTTAGCATCCAAATTAAATGACCACAAATACTTGCAGCAAAAAAAGGGAAAGTTTATCAAGTAACCTCAGGTTAGAGGCATTCTCTTCTAAATATACTGTAGGCTGTAGTGGGGTTGCTTTAGATTTTAAAATATTGTTTATTTTTTTTAAAGGTTGAGCTCCCATATCATCTAACTAGCTCAAAAATTCTCTTAAAGATTGCTACCATCATGCCTTAAAAAATACACCTGGTAACAGAGAGCCACCACTGACAGAGTCTTAGCTACTTCTTTCACAAATGCATTTTCTTTCTTTTCCCCATCAGCCTGGTGATAAACTATTGTCTTTGTGTCAAAGCATTCAGGCCATGAGGTAGTAGGCTCTCTGATTCAAAAATCACCTTTCAGTACTTTTTACACTGAGAGCTTTGCTCACTTTTCAACTTTATCATGGTAAGGGGCAGCAGGGAAAGTCAATTGACTGTTAAACACAGTATCATTTTAAAATGTCCTTAAAGTGGTAATACACTGAAGTAGAAATAAAAATAATGCACCTTTGCTTGTCATACTGTAGACACATAACACAAAAAGGACCAGTAATTCTTACTGGGTTCTCTAGTGGGCTTCTGCAAGGGGAAGAAAAATCAGTTGTTGGCCCGATACTGCAAAAAGCTGAGTGCCCTCCACTGTCAAATCAATGAGCATTTGAGCATGCTCTTCACCTTTCAGGAATGGCCCCTCTTCATTACAAAACTGTTTAACGGCAAAGGTAATGTGACATCTCTTATGCAACATATATTTTACACATAGAAATACATACACACATACAAACAAGAAGTGTTTTTTTGGTTTTTTTGTTTTTGTTTTTTTTTTACCTAAATGCAAACTGGATGAGGATCCATGTGATGAAAGTGATGGCGGTGGCGTAAGTGAATGTCCTGGCGTTTGGCTTGGCAGAGGCATGCCTATTGGACTTGGAGAGGAGGAAAATCCCAGACTATTGTAAAATGGCTGCCCTATGGGTGCTAGGCTGCTACTAGATCTTTTGTACAAGTCAGAGCTAGTAGATAGAGAATCTCTCCTTGTGGCACTACTACTTGCAGAACTGCCAACTGAAGAAGAAATAAAAAGACCCTAATTACACAGTGTCAACTGAATAAAACCTATCCCCAACTACAGCTGGGCAACAACAGATGCGATCACAATAATTACAGCAATCGTTATGACAAAGACAATTACTGTGATAACCACACATGCTTTTAAGTAAATCTAAGTGGGTATAAACATACCACTGATAAGTAATTTCACCAAATGCCCATGTCTTTCAACATTTCATTCTAGACTTCTCACAGTAACATTGCAGTACTCTATTTAACCGCCTGGCTTTAGGCTTTGGGACAAATACGGAGTTTATGAGATAAGATTACACTGTCACTTTCCAGAACAAATAGTTCTTAAAATATTTCCAACTAAAGTCTTTGATAATTTTTTTTTCCACCGTAAATTATTAGTCAGGCAGTGATACTTGATTTCAGGAAAAAGACTAGAGACAATTGGTTATTGTTGTTTAAGGGCTCAGAAAATAATCTATGCTACTGTTCAGTTATTTCTGAACTTCCTCTTGTTTGTGAACCCCTCGCCTGTAGGAAAAAAATGACTACTTAAAATTCCCTGTGAGAATTATGGTTCTCAAAGAAGTGTTTTGAAAAGATATTATAAAGGAGGAATAGGCTAAGAAGAAGATGAGTAGCAGAGCAGAGATAGGAAAATTAAGGTGAGAAACTAAAAATGAAGTTTTACTGCTACCAGTATTTCTGAAAGTCAAATTAGACTAGAAGCTTTGGGTAACAGTGTATTAGTGAAGGACTGGTTATCCTGCACAGCATCATTCAGCAGGGCGATGAACAGTCTAGGATAAATTAGGAGAACAATAAAAAGCTTTTAGAAATGTCAAATTCCAGTATCTGTTGCATACTAGTGAAACATTAAACTAGAGTGCCTGTTTTAAACACTGGAACATTATTATACTCATGAACAAAACCAAGATTATGGATATTTTGATAACAAAGATTATTCTTAAGCCAAATTTGGAAAACCAATTTCTACTTCAACATAAAAAGAAAAGGTCAGAATTTATACTTCCATAATCTTTGTCCGTGCCAGGTACCTTCCTACTGAAGCTGACAGCATGGCCCAATGCAAAGGCCATCTGATACTTCCCATTTTCAGACACTAATTTGTTTTCTCCTAACATCAGCAACCTGGCTAATACTTTTCATGGCAGGTACCTGCTTGGACCAAATTTTTCAAGAAGTTCTGCCCAAACAACATTGCCATTTCAGAAAAAACAGGCAAAAAAAGATGCTTTTTCCTTACCAAAATAATCCAGCTACCTATTGTTTGAGAAGTTAATGCTTTCATGTACTCAGACCAATGCACTAGCAACAGGAGACCTTTATTTTCGTGCTTTGATTGTGCTAAAAATTTTAGCAAAATCACAGTTCATACAAGTTCAGCACAGATCTGCTGCAGACTCATAGCTGAAAACTTGAACTCCTGTCCACACATGGCACATCTGAGAGAGCCAATAAAGGTTTTCCCTGCAACTGAACTTCTAGGTTTCTGTGTGCCATGACAAAAACGGACTCTGAAACTGCTGTCCAAGATCCCACCTTGTGTTTGGAAGGCCCATCAGGCAGTGTGGAAAGGAAATTTTCTACTTTAAATGCAGAGGAGACAAAAGCCAAACACAAGAAACAGACCAGGGTAAAAGGGAGGGGGGAAGGAAAAAAAAAAGAAACCAGAACCAGGAGGAAAAAAAGGTCAGACATGGGAGCCAACAAGGAGACTGCAAGAAAACTGGCAAGCACTTTCAAAACCAGTGAGACGGAGGATGAAAAGAAAGCAGACCTGAAGAAAAGTTAGTTTGTAGAAGGTATATGTGACGGTGGGGCAAAGACTGGAACAGTAAGCTGATGATGGGAACATCACACAGTACAAGCAGAAACAGAAACGTATTTGGGAGGGGAAGCAGGAGATAAATGTTGCCTGGAAACTGGGAAGGAAGACATACTAGAGGAGTAGCCAGAAGGAAAAGATACTGGACTAACTAGGCAAGGAGATTGAGAGTAAGAAATCAGAAGAGCAAATTAAGGCAACAG
Organism: Podargus strigoides; assembly: GCA_028020825.1. Classification (NCBI taxonomy): domain Eukaryota; kingdom Metazoa; phylum Chordata; class Aves; order Caprimulgiformes; family Podargidae; genus Podargus; species Podargus strigoides. The sequence goes on along the minus strand of CM051619.1, from coordinate 10,341,947 downwards.
TTGAAAGAAACCTCAGTATTTGAGACCAGCTCTACAAGTTCTAGCTCAGCTGGCGAACCAGTGAATGTTAATACAATGCTACGTGACAGATTGTTATTTTTCCAAGTATGACAAAAGCTAAGCAACCTTTAGCTTTCTTTCAGGGTTTGTTAGCTAAATTACTGCAGCTTAACAAGTTACCACAAACCAGCCGAGCTGCATTTTCACAGACACACAAGCAAAGCTCACAAAAACCAGAAGATAATTTCAATTAGCCTACCCCTCTTCACCAATGCCTAAGCTAATGCAATTAACTTTACACTTGTTACAAGCCAGAAGTTGGCACCTGGAAAGCTGCCGTATTTGATCTAATTCTTAGGTACCTGTTAAGCTGCAGTAACTTATCATGTACCTAAACCTTTAAAATGGATTATGAATAACTGTAATAAAAGAGCAGACTGTAAAGTACATACAGCCATTTATATGGCCTGCTTGCCTCTCCCTGTTTTTCACTTTATTGTTCACTCATTCAGCTAGAACAATGCTAATATTTGCATTTTTATTTTGCAGAGCTATACATTTTTCCCTGCAACAACTGAAAACATAAGGGCAAGTTCTGTATTACCATCTGTCAAATCTTCATGGCTATATTTTAACCAAAATTCAACCTTTACAATACACTGAGGGGAGTTACAAAGAAGCTGAAACTTTGGCAAATAAAATATTAAACTTGTTTTTAATTTGCCTCAACGTGTATTAACACCATTTGCATATGTACTCATCTATGTAATGCAATTTATATATACATACAGCTCAGGAACTCTAAAAAAAAAAAAAAGATATCAGGAAGCATTTTTTAAGTGGCTATTATAGCAAGTAAAATTTGTACTTGGCAGACGGGCACTTTCAATATACTTTCATTCAAATAATACTACTAAAAATATTTCAGGTTTAGATAGCACCTTTCATCAGCACTTCTCAAACTGCAAAAGCATAGGCTTCCTGCTTCCCTGTGGAAATTAAATCACCTAGAATACTGCTGCAAAATTTCAGCATACGCTGTCTATGCTAAAGGCTTTGGGCAAAGCTCTGGAACTGACCTTTGCTACAAGAAAAAAGCTTAATCTCCTATGCCAGGTAGAACTATGCTGATTCTTCTTAAGTAGATACACAACTAAAATTTGTATTCTATGGAGGGCCTTGTGATAATGCTCAATAAAGACTTTTAGGACTTGAAAGTATACTATCTAGAGACTTAAAATGGGTGCACTGCATTAAATATGCAGATATACTTATGAGCATTACCTATCAATGAAATGAAACTGTAGCTAGAATGAAACACAGCTGCTAAGAATTCACTGAAATCCTACAAGTAGCTCAGGACAAATTATACCACAAAATATAGCACTTGGATAGCACAATTACTTGTAAGTAAGTTTTACCTGTTGTGGTATTATGGGAAATTCAGAAATCCTACACAATTGAGTAACCTTTTTTTTTTTTTTTAAATTTTTTTTTTAAACTTAAAGATGGTATGTTTAGAGTCTCCTACTCTACTCTACAATCAGATATTAGAGAGAGTCAGTGTAAAACTTGATCCTGGATTTCCTAGCATTAGGTTTTTTTAAGTAAATAATTCTTCAGATTATTTTATAAAAAACAACACTGAGAAAAATAAAATCTCTGTGTTGGTAGGCATTATTTTTGATGTCACTATTCACCTCCACTTAGTTACCAGACAACACCTACATAACACTGAGGGGCGCGTTTTTCCTTCTGTTTTTCCATATATTAAGTTATCCTGTAAAAATCTTCACTTTTTACGTTTCTTTCAACATTTATTTTTTCTCTGATTATTTCCCTTGGGGCATTTCATTTTGAAAATACTGTTAGAGTACATAAATTTCCCCCAATTTCTACCCATCTACAAGATATGTAAGATTATAAACACACTCTACTGATTTCTTTTAAAAAATAATAACAAGCAATTCAGTGCTGTAACTTAGAGATTAACAGCCAAAGGAAACACCCTTTAGAAAAGGTATTTCGCTTGCCTTACTTATACTGAATCTGAAAGGTAAGAAAACCTAAACCTTGCATGTTTAAAAACTGTGTGAATTAGAAATTTCTGCTATAGAGCAGAAACATGATGGCAACATTGATTTTTTTTTTCAAATACAAACAGGTTGACAATATTTAGGAGCATCTGCCGAAATGACTTAAGGTCCCAAACATGCACAGAACTATTTAGGTTTAACTGTCTCTCAGATTAAACCTACTGGAGTTAACAAGAACTGGTTTGGGGTATTAAGTCTTTCCGTTTTATAAATCCTATAAAAAATGTTATGGAAACCAACACTTCAATATTAGATCAAAGTTAGAAAGTCATATGCTATTTAATTTATTTTTTTTTAAGTTTGAAATTTTCCTGACATGAAGATTACAACAAAAGAATGCATATATCAAACATCATCAATTGCTATTTTGAACACAGAATGAAGACTTCCCTGAAATTAAAAAAAGTTTACTAAAACCAGTAAGAAGCTTCTGGAGCAGAGTACAGTGCTCAAGATGGAAAAGTATTTTGGAGATATCTACGACTACAGGATATTCTTTAAAAAAATGCAGCTTGTGATGCCCAAGTGAATTTAAAAAAACTCTTTTTCTTCCCCTATAATTTGTTTTAAACTTGAATAATCTATTTTTGCATTCTTTCTAGAAATGTATGTGTATATAACATGTCTGGATACAGATACATTTGTTTTGCTTAACACAAAAGTCTCATAGAATTTCCTCACTATATTAACAACCTACCTGATGAGCCAAATCCACCAAGTGCAGAGCCGATAGCTGCTCCTAAAGAGCTGCTACTTCCAAAGCCAAGAGATGTACTTCCTGGTTGGCCAGGACCATGTGAAAAAAGGGAACTGCTCTGGGAGTTATTGGTCAAAGAGTTACTGCCATAAAATGAATTGGATTGTAGGCTACTATTTGTTTGCTGTTGCTGTTGTTGTGGCTGGGCACCAAGTGGCCGAAATAGACCGTTCGTGGCTCCCCCGAGATTGTTTGCTGTTCCTCCAGCTGAAGCAGCTGCAGCTGTAAAACACATGTTTTCAACCATAATTATTCTCTCAAACTGAAAATGGACTATTCAGATCTAAGTCGTATTTTCTTGAAACCCTCTTAAACAAGCAGAAATGCACGTATTAAAGGACTAAAAGAGATTTTATAGTATTACACAGTCTTAATTACCCAAGAGAAAGCATGTTGTAGGCTAATCAAGGCTGCAGAATTGTTAACGTAATTGAGGGAATTTTCAGTCTAAACACAGAAGACATTACTGTTTACTGAACTGTACTTTAACATTCAAAGTTGCAATAGCAGAGTTGCAGCTAAGAGTTATTCACAGACTAATGTCAGAAGTGAGTTCTGCACAAAGAAGCTTATAGATTAACTGAAAAATCTGATTTTCTGAACAGATTTATTTAATTAATCTGGTGTTGGTATTTTGGATTTTAATTTAACAAATGCAATAAATATAATGGCTCAATAAAGTGATACCAGATCCTATCACTGATAAAAACCCCCAAAAGTAGAGACTTCTGATATAACTAATTCTCCAGTTCTGCCATCCATTCTATAGTTTTTATCCCTGCCACACTTCTCAGGAGACAGTACTTTCAGGAGAAAAGCAAAGAAAGGCCCCAGAGCACTCCATCATCTTCTGCCAGACCGAAGCAATGAAATGATGCTTCCTAGAGGATACCATTTAGGGGATTGATGAGAAGTGCATGTTATATGCATGGGGAGAGGAAAAGGAAAATGTTCGTATCTGACAAGCAACATTTGCAGTAAAGTGCCTTATATGTATAGGGAAAGGACTGTAAAATCAAATTAAGAAAGGAAAACTACAACTCTGAGAGGCAGCAGTGTCTCTCAGAGAAAGGGAGACAAAAGAGTAAGCAAGAGAGCACGTACGGTATATCCTTCACAACTAGAAAACTTTACAGATGGATACAGAACACATCAACAATATGAAAAACTAGGCAAGCAACATTACTGTTAAGATTCAGTACAAAAGTAGAAGAAATTTCCATGCAGGATCAAATACTTACCTGCTTGTGCTGCTGCAGAACTGATTATAACAGGGGTTGAGGCCACCAATCTGACTGGTGCTCCAAGGCCAGTTCTTGCTCCAGGGCCTACTACTAAGGCACCAGTCTGATCATAATAGGCAGTGGGAGCTAGTACTTGATAGCCTACACAACACAGAACACAAGAATTAGTAGTACAGATAGTTGCATATAGTCAGCATTTCCCCTCTCCTTGAAATATTCTGACAACAAACTATAAGGGGGAAAACAGCATTTCTGCCATGTTGCCTTAGAACATCAACTGGACATCAAAAGAAAAAAACAGTGAACATTGTAAGACAGTGTGACAGAATCTTATATATGAATGCTCTACATAATTTTTAAAATCTAGAGTAACAGATAAATTTAGTAATCTAAACCTGAATTTTATTTTCAAGATTAACAAAGTTTCTAACACCATACTGAAAAGGTACAGGAACAACACCACAGGCCATATTTGGATCCTTATTGATTCAACTTCTTTTAGCAATTCAAAATATTCCACATTTCTCTTGTACTCCTTGGCACATGAAAACGGCATTTAACTCTGTACAATTAAAAGGCTGAACCAGATGCAAGTTTGGCATTCCATACATTACTTTAAAAGTCCACCTACACTTAAAAGTTCATCTATAAAAACACATTAGGAAAGGAATGCTCTGTGTGCAGGAATATCTCGAACCAGTCAGTTTCACAGAAAAAAAGACTGTAATCCAAGTATTTCATTCAGTTAACAGTTAAGACTTGGAACTGGGGGAGAAAAAGGAGAAAAGCAAGCAAGTAGGAAGGAAAAGAGGATACAAGATATGAATGAAGGAAAGCAAGAGAGACAAAAAAGAGCAAAACGCCTTTATTTAGGACAAGAGCAAGAGAATTAATTTTAAAGCTCTGACACTTTATAATGAAGTAGAAGAATAAGAATAGGAATGCTTAAGAAATGGAAGACAAGAGCTAGGACAGTCTAAGACAGAGTGCTGACAATGACAGGATAACACCATCTAATTTTTAGGTTGACTATTCTTATAAAGCAATAAAACAAACCCCAAGAGAATGTCAGTATTCCTCCCATGTTCACATACATACTAATGCTATTAAGAAAAAAGTCAAGATTGCAGAAGTCACACATCTATTTCTGTACGTGTAAGAACCAAGATTTTGGTGTACTATTTTTAAGTCAGTTTCGATGTATGTTCAGAACTAGATCTAGCAGAGTTCTCTCTGAAATACACATGGACCTGAATATAAAATACCTGGGCCTCTAATTCCAGGTGCCTCTGTCACTATGCTTCCAAGTTATATTTTCTCCTCCTCCATTTCTAAAACATCTGTGTGATCTCTTCTGCCTAGATGTCCTGCTCCAAAAACAGAGCTGGAAACACCACCTGCCTACTGGCCTGGTGGTTATGGGACTCTGCAGGGAAGGTGGAGACACAAGTCCAAATTCTGTCACACTAAGAACACCTGAAGTTATGAAGGACATTCAGAGAGTAACTGCTCAGGCGAGGAGTGATGAAAATCCGTATCTTTTGGTTCAATTCACTGTTCTGGAGGTGAATGCCTATTCAATACTGCCTATGCAAACTTGTCATTACTGTCATTCCAAATCTGTTTGTTCTCACTGCTCACTGCTTCTTGTGCACTCCAGGGGTATTTATCTTCTCTTTCCCATCAATAGCACAAGACGACAGTTGTCCTTCAGAATTTGAAAGTTTGGCTAGTTAACCAAAACAGGTTCTTCCAACTGAATTGCTCAGAAACCTTTGCTATAGATGCCACTGCCTCTTCCACCTACAATACTCTGCCACCTTCACCACTAAGAAAGATCACTGCATTCCCAAGGCAGGGAAAGGCGAGTGACTGCTGTCTGTTTTACTGTAGCTCTAGAGAGAAAAGAGCATGGAATATTACAAGACTAGTGACACAGCAGTGAAGTTCTTTATAATACCACATATGTTCCTGCATACATTAGCAATGTTTAATTACTAGTACCTACACCATGTCTACTTTTACTCATAGCATGTTCAATTGAGAATACCATGTTGGTCCTGCCAGTTATTACTGCTGCATCATCTAAAGCCACTTTTTCAGAACTCGTGATTGGCTAATACTTGCCAGTATTTACTCTGTCCACCCACCCTCTTCAAACGTTCAAACCCACGGATAAATGCTGTAGCTGTATAAAAAGTACCTATCATATATTTACACCCTTGTCTGAAACTCATACCCAGCATTTTAGACGACTTCAGGCCCACAGTGTAAACAAGTGTATTTTCCAATTACTTGGGGGGGGAAAAATAACAACTAAGATAACTTACACAATATTGCATAAATTACATTTACTGGGATTAATACTACTGTGGTTTAACACATTAATTTTAGATTTTCTAAAATAATTGACTAGTATGCTGAATTAAAAAATGCAAGCAACTTGCACTTGCTCTTGGCATGACAAAATGCCCAATTTCTCTTGATACTTCCTTGTCACTATCTTATCTGTGATGTCACCCACAGACAGGTCATTTAAAATTAGTAATAATAAGCTAAGTCATTAGCACCAAGATACTATCCATCATAGAAGGTTCAAGCTATGCATGAGAACTGATGGGTGCTTCTATGTTCCTGTTTCCTGAAATGAACACATTCTGAGCTGAACAGGAGCCCTCTCAGCTTTCTACTCCAATCTACTAAAACAAAGCAACGTAGGACTATTTGTGAAATCGATGAGACCTTGCTATCTGCATCTGCAGCCTCAAAGGTACAAAACTATTTGCTTTGACATCAAAAATATGATTTCAGAGAGACCATCTCAGATCAGATCAAACAACTGAAGAACACTTCTCATAGCAAGACTTAAGTCTCTTGTTTTTCCCTTCCTTCAGTGTATTACAAACTTTGCACCCCACCCCAGAAAGGTGAGCATAAAGATAAACTATTTCCCAGCTTTTCAGTTTTTATTACCTCTCACATCACCATTTCCCTATGGGTATGCAATTTCCTCTCCAAATTAACAACTATCAAAGCCCATTTCAGTGCCTTCACATTCAAGCTCACTGTGGTCTTCCACTGCAGCCAAAAAACTGAAACATACTCTTTTCTTCCTCATCAGTTCCTAATCACACCATTTATTTTAGAATTCAACTGCTCTATCTACACTTACTGTCTCCAGATCAGCAGGGAATATAAAAGCAAACAATCTGGTTTACCAGTACTGCGCTTTGCTGAAATGATTTCTAAATGTCTCCAAAACCACAGACTCTGAAAACTTTCTGGATTCTTTTCACACAAACCTTAAATGTTCCTAAAGAACAAGAGAATGAGAAGAAATCTGTTGTCTTGGCTCCTGCAGCTCATTCTTAGTGTTGCTTTTATCCACCCAATAGTTTCTTCAGTGTCTTTCACTGGATACTTCACACTCTCTTCTCACATTTTTCTATGTAATACCACAAAGCTCTGCCCAGATCTCCTACTCCCTTCTCTCTATGCAACTTCCCTTGCTGATGACACCCAAACTTATGTCAGTTTGTCACTTCTCTCCACTCAATTTAAGTTAACAGATGTGACACCTCTTACTGCCAACTCACTTATCTGCCCCTTTTAACACTACCATCCTGACACCTCGCTCGCTCTCCACTCAGAAGCATAACCTGTAAGTCACTGTAGAGTCCTCTTTCCCTATGTAGACAGCTTCTCCTTCCCCAACATTCCCTAGATCCAATTAGTTTTCTCTGCATATAGATTTGAAAATTTATTCAGCTCTTAACCTTCCATCTTTCCTTAAATGCTGGAGTCTTCATTTCAGTCTCCCAAGCTCACCAAAACCTGAACCACTTTAACCTTTCGTTTGACGAAGATATGCACAGCCTTATTTCTGCACTTGTCCCCTCACAAAACAAATTCAGAACTTACTATCCTACTAGTAAATGATTTATACTTTGTATAACCAATGTAACTTCGCCAGTACTGTAATTCCCTCTATGTCTCCACAATCAAATTTGACTTCTATTTCATCCTACCTGGAGACACAGAATGCATGACCCACTGCAACGTCACACTTCCAGTTTCTCTAGGTAATAAAAAAATGCAATGCCCAATAGACAGAAACTGTTGATTTTAATGTTTTATATGTGTTTTTCAGACAACTCAATTTATGTGCCCATCTGCATGCCAGATGCACCATCACAAGCGGTGCTAACAGCTTCACTTGCATCAATTCAACAAAACTAAGTTGCATCTGATCCAGCCAACACAGTCAATGAAGCCTCTCTCTGGAGGGATTCAGCTGACCTGTTGCAAGACATCTATTTTAGGGTGAGCTGAGCAGCACTGCAGCCTCCACAGCAACTGCACAAGGGAGATCTCCACTGAGCAAAATGGCTCCTTAGACAACTAAGGTCACATGAAGATTCTTGAACTTGGATGATGAAGCCAAGTCCAGCTGTTGCCTGGGATGAGGACAGGTTTCATTTGCAGAAAAGAATGTATACTGATCATATTGTGATGAAATTGGGAATATCCTCTGACTTTGTCTTGCACACTTATTCCATCAGAAACTGTGTGATTTTTAAGAATCCTTGTTACTGAAAGACTTGCTAAATTAGGACTGGAAGAATTTAAAATGTAATTGCACAACTCCAATGCAAAATATATTTCACTTTCCATGGCTTTTAAAAAGAACCTGAACTTTACTGGAAAAGAGACTTAAAAACATTACATGAGAAGAAACCTGGATTTCAGACATCTTCTGTTAGGATGAGGTATGTGCCTTCAGTGCTATGTGAATACACCTCCCTAAATAATTAATACAGAAATACTTGAAATATCATATTTGAAAAATAAAACCACCCCATAGTTGGGACAGCTCATTATTTTCATCCAACATGAAGGCTGTGGCAAGGAGAAAGCAGCTGAAACAATTTAAAGACAGCAGTATGGATGAGCTGAGTAATATACTCTCATTTATTAGCTCGCAGTGAAGCCAAACTACAAATACTCTCCTTGTAAAGAATATTCAAAAGCTTGAAATTCATTTTGGACCTATACTTAATTCCACAAGGTCTAAGTAAATTGAAACAAGAATTCCACACATTTTTTGGTTATTACATTATATTTGTTGTTCAGTGGTTACTACCTGAGATTCACTTAATCACATTTTGGTATCTGCATGTAATTTTGTGATTTTGACGCAATTTTATAGTAAGTGAATAGAAAAAGGGACTTCTGGAGCAAAACCCACTTTATCCTAAAGCAGGAAACTAAAATAGAGGCAGATGAATCAAGACCAGAAGTTCCTATTTCTCTTCATTAGCTATAAAAGGAGCCTGAAGTATCTAGCTTGAACACAGACATCTAAAATGGTATTACTTCAAAAAGACAATACTTCCAGTTGCACCAGAGTAACCATTCAGACAAACCATGACCATTTAAGACAGCATGTAGTTGCTTCACTATATATCAAATTATCCTGAAAAAAATCAACAATATACCTTGTGCATACATTTGTAATAACAAATACAGGGAAATTCCTCTGACTAAAAAGTGCTAGAGGAATTTCTTGTGCTCTAAGAATTCTGTGCCAGCATTTTAATCTAACTGAACAACATAAAACTACATAAAACTCAATTCTAAGCAGCTTATTATAAATATAGCAGGACTTTGATAGTTAATCTGGTATCTAGTAACACCAATATTTTAACTTTCAGTGATTCTCTTAATCCACTGGTAACACACATACCTGGCATGCCTGTAGCAAGACCTTGACCAAAAGCCAAAGCTGGATTTGCTGCTGCAGCTGCTGCAAGTGACTCTGCCTGCTGCCCTTGCTGACCCTGATTGGGAGTAAGTGGGCGCTGAGTTGCTCCAGCACGCAGAACCTGGAAAAGACCAATATGACACTCTTTCCTTAAAAGGTAAGAAAGCAAGCCCATTATATGCTAAAAAAGGTCTAAAAAAGATCTGGAAAAGCTGCTTTGCATACTTGATGGCACTAAGCTCTGAATTTCATTTTGGGAATACTCCAATTTATTGGTTTCAAGGATACAGACATACTAAGAATAAAAGGCATAAGTTATTCTACTGACAAACGTGACAATAAAATATTCTGGACAGCAGAACTCATGTATGTTCCATCAGTGGTAATGAGTATAAAGTAAGGAAGAAAATCTGTAAGAGTGATACATTTATGATTGCATTATTTATAACTGAATACCTGTCCTTCCCTGATAAATGTATTTGTTTACATTATTTGCAGGCAACTGAATGATGTAAGTCTGAATACTTCAGAGCTTGTAGTAACTTGTCTAAATGATTAACACTACACTGCCAACGCTGCTGTAAAAAAATGCACCACTAAGTTTTAAGAATTCCCATACCACTCTGTCACCGTGGAACGCAGGGCTATTTTACTGTGTTCTGACAGCATATCTCTGGGAATCTGATGGAAAAGCAATCTAAATTCTTGCAACTACTCTGTTCTTCTTGGTCAAAATAATATTTTCCAGGTCCAAAACAAGAGGGAAATTTGATTTACAATATATCCCCACAAAATATCTTATATGTGATTTGTATAAATTGGATATTGATTTTATAGAGAAAGCAAAACAACTCTTGAAAGGTTATGTACATTCAGTTATCAATGCAGTTCATTGATAACAACCATCAGTAGGAGGAAAGATTCACCTGAATATCAAAACAGTGACGAAGCTACTCTAGAACTTCACGGTAACTCAAAGTCACTTCTCATCTTAAATTTACAAGAATGGCATTGAAATAAACCATACTACTAGTAAAAACCTCCTAAATTGGAAAGATAAAATGGAAAACAGCCATCTGTTTATACTGAAAAAATCATATAATGATTTTAAAAATACATCCAGAGAAACAATAGAAAAAAATAATTCAGCAAGTTCTTGTAACAGTTGCTTACTCTTGATTTACCAAGACAAAAACAATGTGTGGCACATGGTGATGTTGTAATACAATGATTCTGTCACAGAAAAATATGCAGGGCAATCCTTCCTCATGAAGCAACAAAACTACTGCTAACACCTTTACTTCCCTACTTTTTGAAGGGACAAAGAAGAATGTGTAACGTTCCATTTTCCAACTACTTAATAAAAACACAGATAATTTTTTCCCGGGTTTAAAAAAAAATCATCCTAAAATTACTAAAACATCTCTTTTCATCCCCATATGTTCACTTCTGAGATTAGTTTTTAACTTAGCATTATTTTTTTAATAACTGCACAGGCAGCATTATCTAGGCATAAATGTAACAGCACAATAACCTGGATTAAAGGAACTATTTTCATGGGTTTTATTTTAAAAATTGGGACTGCAAAATAAGCCCAGTATTTAATATGCAGCAAATGAATTTTTAAAGAGAACAATAATCAGTAAGGAAATTGAGAAATTTAAATATTAATTTATTATTTGATACAACACAACATCTGAATTACGTAAAATTTTTGAGAAGTTGATCCTTATATAATGCAGATGTTAAGGTAAGGCTTTAAATGCACATCTCTTTTTCTGAAGAACATACCGGCTGCTGTCCTTGTTGTGCCTGTGAGGCCGCTTGCTGATTTGCTGTGGTATTTGCTGCTGCAGCTTGCTGCTGAAATAAATTGGCTGGATACACCCCCCATGGAACACCATAATACTGAGGTGGAACCACAGCAGGACCTAAAACCAGGAAACATGATTATTCCATCTGTTGCAGTTAATCAAAATAATTGTTTATATTGTCATTGATCTAGCTTCTAAATGTCAAAACAGAAATCACTATTAAAAAGGAATTAATTTCCATATTAGTCAAAATGACAAACAGGTCAATTTTGATGTGGTGACTCACATCAAACCCTGCCTTCTCTATGAAAAAAATAAATGCTCTTCTGAGACTCGGGTGACACAGAAAAAACTGAAATTAATCAAAGCTTGTATACCAAAGAACACTCAAAATCAGTTTCCAATGCTGGAAAAGAGATCATTTCAGCATATCACAGAATGAACCAAATTCACCCTCCTGACAGTGATATAGTGAGACTTTGATAATCTATCAAACCCTTTCTGTATGCTTCCTTTGCTTATAAACACAAGTATTGCCTCTGCCTCCCCTGCCTACTACATGACACTCCGAAGAGTGGGCACACTTACCTCTATCAGTCTATTGATAAAAGAACCTGTAGAAGAATGAGCTCTGTGTGTCCTTGTATTGTACACATCATGCATTATGTATACATACATGTTTTTTTCTACTGCCTTTCCTGTGAAACCACCAACTGGAGCTACAGGTGTTTATTCAAAATGTTATGCTCGGGTCTTAGCACTAAGACTTAAATACTCAATAGTGTTGTTTCACAGAGATATCTATTAACTTTTTAACCTGGGCTTGGGGTTTATCTGTTGCCTGGGCCTTTTAGCATGCTGGAGATCATCTTTATTCTCATGCCCACTGGGAATGAGAAGACCTGGAACTGGAAAATTAATGCATCCAGTAAAAACATACAAGGAAAGGCTAGCTGTCTCATCTTTTGAAAATAATATGTAATACTAATGTCAATGAAACCTTAGTAAGGATAAACATTTTTAGAACAGAAGAAACTTAATTGTTGCATATAAAAGCCCTGTGGGAATACTCAGAATCCATACATAACAGAAACCAAATCCCGTTATATTTCAGTGAAAATTTTCAAAACTGCAATATTATTTTCCTCACAAGCCCTTCCTTCTTAGAAATACCTTTACAGAGAATAAACAGGAAGAATTTCAGGTTTTTTCTAATTTCATTCAATAAAATTATCAAGACAGACACTACAAAGTATTCAGTTACCTGCTAGGGTAGCTGCTGCAGCTAATCCAGCTGCAGTGTATGGGTCAGTACCTGGAGGAGCAGCACTGATAATGTATGGGTTTGGCACAAAAGCAGCTGGAGCCAAGCCTGCTGAGAATACGCCTGCTACAGTAATAAACAGAGTTTAATTATAACTAACATACTTAGCAAGCATCATCATACTCAAACATCACAAAGCATGTCTGTTAAAATCAGAACTGCTTGTACTTTGGAAGCTTCTAAGAGCAGGTACACCATTAAAGAAATCATCACTTCTATCTCTTCTCACCAATTCTTTCTTACTAATCCCAAGGCCCAGCTTTGTTTTGCTGGATCTACAGACTCCAATTTGTCACATGTATCTACCCACTCTTATACAGGGGGATTATTCAAAGTGGAATTTACCTTGCTTAATTTTAACTATCTAGAAGTTATACTGCTCTTACAACTGTATCTTTATCATACAAACCATTTAGTGTCTTAAGTGAATCAGCCAGATCGAATGAGTCACATGCTAGAGATACCAATCTCTCTTCATTGACAACAGGAAAAAAAATCTAACCAGATAGTTTAAATCAGATATCTGGCTTTTAAACAGCCAGCTATGAGATGTTAATCTTCCTTTCAAGAATTTGAATTTGATAAAAAGGATTGTAATGCAAGGAGACAATTGAGGAAACAGCATTGCTACTGTGAGTTTCCCCCATCAGTCAAGTTCATGTACTTCCTCCAACATGCAGCAGCAAGCACAGTGCATCAAATTGTGTTTCTCCTTCCAAACAGGAGACTTCTTGCTAAGTTTCTATTAACATCCATATCAGAAGATGCCGTATTTCAAAGGAGTAAGATCCAGCTGCTTGCTGAGTCAGCTCTTTATACAAAGTAGTTGCAGTTCTCTTGCAGTTCAGAAGTCAACAACAGGCAGAAGACACCAGTCATGGTCTCACACGAACAACTCAATCTGCCATGCTCCCACCCCTAAGACTGTATTAGTCTGCTATGTAACACTAAAGAGCTGTCACTTTTAAACCCCAGCTACAGGCTGCTGATCCCTGTCTGAACAGACCTCACAATCCAGCTAAACAAGCCAGTGGGAAAACTTAACTGTCACCATATTGCAGGAGAATATGGACACATCCCTTTGGAGATGCCGCTTCTTATTTCTGTCTGCCCTTTTGATCCCCAGAACTCTCTTCCCCTCGCAGAGGAAGGAGATAGGTGCACACATCTCAACATCCTGGCAATGGAATTTTTACGCCTGCCCTACAGAGTCTGAATTTGAGGAGCTCCCTTCCTTAAAGAATTGCTTCCATGTGTGTTCTAGCCTCCCTCGCCCCATACATACAGCTTCCCCATAGCAGCAGATAAAAACGTTACCACTGAAATACAGCCTCCTTGTTGAGTTGCCACCACACTATGAATGTTATGCATTTAATTAATTCACTGAGTTACTTTAAAGGGACAGAAAAAAATGCTTGCTAAAGAATAATTCTATCACCAAGAAAGGTACCCACAAGAATGAAGAGCTACCTGTGTAAAATGTGCCATTAACAAGGAAGAACGAATTAATCACTCAAGTTTGATTTCAAAATCCTCCTATACAGTGGTTTTAAACTGGATTATCAAAAATATAAAATGCAATAGAATAACAGAACTGCATATTTTTGTTATTTTAGTAAATAAAGCTGAAGCTCTTTTACTTTTTCTGCCACAATTGTGCTAGACAAGCAAAAATAATTTTTATTTCTTTGTATATAACAGTTCAAACTACGTAAAAATTTACACAACAGAAAACTTCCTCTAAGGACAGGACAGCCTTACGCAGTCATCCTGAGCAGTTTTCAGGAGAACTGCTAAAATGGGCCAGTTGATCAGTATCTATTTGAATTTGAATAATGTGGGTAAAGATGAAAGGATTATACCAAAGGAACACACCCACTTTTCCCAGGGATGCTTGTGCACTTTATAAAAACCTCACCTATGTGTGGCTGCTGAGCTGCAGCCAGTGCGTATTGCTGCTGCTGGGCTGCTGTTAACTGTTGAACAGTCAGAGCATTAGTCCTCTGGAAAAGCTATTGGAAAAGAAAAGAGATGCATTTCAGTCTTCAAAAGTCAGGGCTATAATGTTCTGGGATTTACTTACCAAAAAAAGGGTTTTAAACCAAGCTTCTCTTAATAAATTACTAAATTAGAAAGTTACGCACCAATATTCTTCTAGATTAAATATACATTTATTTGCCCTTGACTAAGTCACAGACAAAACAAAAATTAAATGCATTATGATGATCACAGAGGACAATGCACAACTTAAAGGACCAATTTGGCATGTTTTCAAGTCCATTACTAACCTGCTGCTGAGAACTGTAGTCAAAAAGTCCTACAGTAGCTCCTGAAGAGTCCATTTGTACCTGATTGCCAGGATAGTCAAACTGTAGAGAATCAAGACCAACTTGTTCCATGGCATCTAGATTCTGATTTTCTGGATTTGAAAATTCTTCTACCAGAGGCTTGTGGGCTGTAGGATTAGGAAGTGGACCTAATCCTTCCGTGGTGCTGGGATTGGGGCCCAAGCGTTCAGCTACTTCTGTTGGGGAGGCTTGTCGGCTTCCAGGGGTACGACTGTTTAGAAGAAATGCAAAACAGACTCTTCAGTCTTAAATAAAGTTTTCCACATACAGAGTACAGCATTTCTATTTTAAAAGTATGTCTGAACTGAGACACTTTACAGAGGAAAGTGACAGACTGATTTTAGGAATTTTAACCAGCATGCATTGATCGCTCAAGATAAAGGACACATTTCATTTCAAAGCATAATTTTATTTAATTTTTTAAACTTTAAGACTATACAGTTCTTCACTGGGAAAAAAACCAAACTAATCTTTGAGGCTGTTTTGAGTGAAATGGAGTGAATTGTGGTCACCTGCAACTTTTGGGATGGTTCTTTATTCCATTTTTGGAAGCGATAGGAATTATTAGGAAATGTATTGAAGAGAAATTTTTTAAAAAATAAGGAAATGGCTAAATGCACCTCATGTCAAAAGAAAGATAAATAAAACTTGAACTGGAAAAGACAAACGTAATACAGCAAGTATCTTTCACATCTCAAAAGCAAATAATACATTTTTTTACCTTAAGTAAAATGGACTAACAACTGCCTCATTTAGCAAATAACATTTATTTTCCTATACAGTTCATTTAATAGACTACACTACACCAGATGATTAGTTGGGGGGGAAAAAGTGTTCCAAATATAATCCCATTGATTCCATCCACCTCAGTTTCATTAAGAATAAATACAATCTATTGTTCCAAAAGAAAATCTTTAGGATGGAACAGAACGTGTTTCATTTCTCTTGACAGCAAGACAGAGATATGGAGCTGGAAATCATTTACTAAGCCAAACCCCTGAACGTTCAGTTTCCAAATATGAAGGCTTGGTGGTGATTGAGATGTACATAGCTATACTTATACATTTCTAGGTGCACTAGTGTTTAAATTCCCATCAGAGGGGATGAAAATCTAGACAATACCATTGACAGAGCCTAGACAGCAACTCGACCAAGCAGTTACTTTAGGGTAAAAGCTGAACTATTCTCCCATTTCCACCGTCTGCATTGACTGCGTCCCCACTGACTACAGGGGAATCTCTGTGCACCTATAAACACTGACAGGCAAACACCTGAAATGAGATGTCAACAGATTCCCATCCTAAACAGATTCCCAATCCTGTATTTGGTCAGATTTAAGGTACCTTAATTTGGAGTGGTACCCAACCTTCTGTGTCAGGCCACATTGTTCAGACTACCAATTTTTATTGTGAAAAATCTAAGTCAACTACTAGGAAGGAGTTGTGTGAGACAACCTATAATCCCTTAACAACATTATTGTGTTGGCAGAACTCAACAATTATATATTTTTTCTCAGGAAACATACCACTTCCAGTTAAGTTTGCTTATTTGTGAAAATCTGGCTCAAATACAAAATGCCATCTTGCAGGATGAAACTACACTTATTGCAGCAGTCCACTGCCAGACTAGTATAGTATACTGCTAATTCTAGGACAGAGACACAACCTTAGTACTACCTGTTCTCCTCCCTCTTTAGGGCTCCGAAGCTGAAGTATCTGTTTCTCACTGAAGCACAAGATTAATGCAAAGAAATCTGCTCATACCAACTCTAGAGACTGTATAACTAGAAAGTAGTCTTTTAGTGAGTTTATTCAAAACACTGTATGATCTATTACTCTGGACAAAATACTTGAAAGATAAAGCAGTTAGACTAGACTTTTTTCAATGTAACAACCAACCTCATGCAAATTGTCTATAACATATTGGCTACCATCTTAGTATCCTAGCTAGCAACCATGTCTTGCTCAATGTACAAAACTTGAGTTTGAAGCCATTTAATATTCCTTATTATTCCCATGTGACATACAATATCAACAAAGGGGAAAAAAGGCAGTTATTTCAGTACATATTTTAGTTTTAAAAAGCTGTAAGTACAATGAAAATACAAGGAGGAGGACAGGACAAAGTTTCTTTGTTAATACTTATGTTTACCTAATATAGGTTGCTCCTTATATTGGTGCTGTTCTGTTGCTATAGTTAAAGTTGTGTCAATACTTCAATTATAAACCTCTGTCTGGAGGGCTTTATACCACCACTTTATATGGCCCATTTAAATTAGATGGTCTTTTTTTTAAAAAAAAAATTTTTTTTTGAGAGGTTTACTGGCTTTGGATGCTTTTTTGCACTTGCATATTTTTTAATAATTTCCCTCTCTAAATAATAAAAAAGGTACTTCGCAAGCAACTGTTTCAAAACTGAAATAGATACTAGTAAAGAAAAGTAGGACAAAATTTATTCTGCATTTTCTACACATAATGTTGAAGGTAACTTCGTTTATTATGCGTATTGCAGCTTGCATCTGAAAGGAGCTATAACCTGAACTCTCCCGTATGCTAGGTGTTACGTTCTTTTCAATAACACATCTTGAAAAATAGACTTGAAGAATCCCTTCTTAGCCTCAGGTAAATATATTTTTAAAGGGTAGGAAATACTTACGTATGGGCTTCAAACATGCATACTAATGTACTTGTTCAATTATGAATTAATGAAACCACAACTATTTGGTCACGTTAATCACATGAATACAAATTTACGAGCAGCGCTCTATAGAGTTCTGATCTTGTAAATTCTTCTGTAAGACAGTTACAAATGCACCACAGTCATTTAAAACCAATGGTCAGTCCCTTAAAAATACCCAATTTAAAATGAAGTTTAGTATTAGGAAAAAACAGGCTGGCTATGCTGTCATATAGGAGTTCACAGTTCAAAAGCTTGAGCTTGGTCCAATTTTTTTTTTTCCCCCCTAGGAAAACCACCAAACCACACCACCATTCTATACTGTGAATAGGTGACATTTAACTATGTGAATAGGGGAATACATTGTTTCTCCTTAGTGAAATAAATGGTTTCTATGAAGACTTTTGTGGGCAAGTAATTGTGTTAGGTTGTGGTATCCACTAGCAAAATTAGAAGGAAAATTAAAATTGTGTGGGGCTTACTCTCTACAACAACAATCAGATGCAAAAAGTGATGGAGTATTAAAAAGCAGCAGAGAGAAAAAGGAATTTAGTTTGAAATTAAAAGGATTAAAGTTTTCATCCCTCTTTAATTCACCACATTTTGAAGGTACCCATTTACTTTGAATAACTACTATATTAAGATGGATTTGTCTCATGAGAAGTGACACACACATTAATGACACCCTAAGAAACATGTGGCACAGTGGGAAAGGGAGGACGTGAGGTAAGAAGAATCAGTCTGCAGCTGGGTAATGTTTAAAGCTGACACACAAACCAGAAGTGTAAAAATGCCCTTAAGAGACATGCTCGTCTTCTTGAGAAACAGTTAAAAGCTTACTTAAAATCTTTGCAATCGGCATCCATTCCATTTGGCAAACCTCTGCCATTTATTTTAGTAACATCCTCATCATCTCCTTGTTTAAGATCTCTGTTTTTGTCCTCCTCAAATGGAGAAGCCTTGCCTTTCTGATCTCCTTTCTCAGGTCCATCTGTTTCAGCATCTCTAGTGCCCTGAGGAAAAAGAATCTGTTTGATTCTGAATATTGAACAGAACACAACAGGAGCACCACAAGGTGACCTAATTCTACACTACAGTGCACGTAAACAATACAAACAGTTTCCAATGAAATTGCATTTGGTGGGTAACTTGGTCATCAAGTTTCAACCACATGCAATTAATAATTGCCAAAATGTGAAAAGGAATGCCAAGATTTATAATGGAAGAGCTAACTCAACCTTAACTATAGCGGTGCTGTTAAAGCAGTAACACTTCCAATTAGATGAACTTTATTTCATACAGTTAAAACATCTAGTACAAAACAAACCCGTATAGAAACATAAAACAGGAAGATTTAGAATAAAGCCCATCACACATTTTAAATTATTTTCAATTTTTTCCCTACCTTTACTTAAAGGTGTAAGGAAAGCACTTTTTAAGACAGCTATTTAGTCAAGATTCCCAAACCACTTCCCTCTTCTGCCCCCTCCAACCAAGGCAGACAGACAGACAGCAACTACACACTTCCTTCTATAGAGAAGAGTTGAAACAGGAAAATGGACAAAAAGAGTAGAAAATATAACCATGTAAGACAGTAAGACCATAGTAGGTAACTAGGCAAACTTAACACACTGCATTACTTACAAAAGCTCCTTTCCTAAACCGGGAATCCAATTTATCAGCTGGAGAGGAACTTAACACATATTCTACCATGCTCACTCCAAGGCCACCACTTTCTGATCGTGGAGACAATACAGCATTTACTTCACTGTTTCCATGAAAACCCTGTCCAGGCTTTCTCTGTACCATAATAGGTTGGGACATAGAATGGTCTGTTAAAAACAAATAAATAAATTCAACTATTGTATTTTTATAAACACAACTTGTAATGCTTTTGCTTTTCATTACAGAGGCAATATTAAACAAGACTGAAATTAAATAAAAAATTCCAAATCCCAGTTTCGAAAAGTGTTATAGGCACACAACCCCCAGGGCAGTATACATTTTCACAATTAAAATTAAAGGAAAATAAAATTTAATACACAATTAAAATTTATAATATTAATTTACTTTGAAATAACACTCAGTACATGACTGATTTTTCAACACATGTGCTTCAGTCACTTACGAGGAGTTCCCCATGCAGTCTCTCTCCACTCATCACCAAGGAATATCCCTTTTTGTCCATCTTTTGCTGAATCATCAGGTTCCCAAAACTTTTTGGCAGGTAAAAGCTGTTCCAAAAGAGAAAATGGTGTTACTTAAAATACGCTTATAAATGGGTAAAAAATAGCAACACTCTTAAGAGGATATGCAAGTAATTAATTTTACATCCCAAAGTCAGCTTTAGATAAGAAAGCACACACTGCCAAGGGATAACTGTAAACACTTAGAAGTTATGTTCTGTTACTGAAGCTGACACTTGAAGAAGAAATTGTATAAGTGACCCCAAGAAGACTGAGATTCTGAAGTTATGAGGGAGAAAAAAAAAAAAAAAAAGATGCAGCTGTGAAAAAAGCTAATCAAATTAATCCCCAAGTTAAACCAAGTCACTCCTCTCAGAAACTTACAACCAACACTGCATTCTTTCCGTGTTGGCTCAAAAGCTTGGCCTTTAACTGTCATGATAACTGGAAACAGCAGTAGCTCATTGTGAAGTTCTGTTCACTCAGAAACGTTCCAAGTTTTAGAAAGCGACTAACACACATGGTGGGAAGTCACCTCCTTCAGACCACAGGGATCTGCTGGTTACAAAACTGTGACTTTTCAATTGGAATTTCCACATACCAATGATTTAATTTCATAGAATCACAGAATCATAGAATGGTTTGGGTTGGAAGGGATCTTTAAAGATCATCTCCTTCCAACCCCCCTGCCATGGCAGGGACACCTCCCACCAGACCAGGTTGCTCAAAGCCCCATCCAACCTGGCCTGGAACACTTCCAGGGAGGGGGCAGCCACAACTTCCCTGGGCGACCTGTGCCAGTGTCTCACCACCCTCACAGTCAAGAATTTCTTTCTAATGTCTGATCTAAATCTCCCCTCTTCCAGTGTAAAGTCATTACCCTTTGTCCTATCACTACCTGCCCTTGTAAAAGGTGCCTCTCCAGCCTTCTCGTAGGCCCCTTCTTGTAGGCCTTCCCTCAGCTTGTCTTTATAGGAGATGTGCTCCAGCCCTCTGATAATCTTTGGTTTTTCCATTACTACTTCTAAAGCAGAAAGTTGCAAGTTAGATCAGTGTCACTTCTTGTACTGCCTTCAAGGACAGAAGACTTAGTATGACATTACAGAAGCAGCACGCAGAAAAATTACCTCAAATGTCAGCCTTCTTTTTATTTGCTACTTGTACTTTATTCCTCCAACTTTTCCCATCAGTAGCAGTACAACTGCCAACCCCCACATACCAAATTTTCTCTTGAATACATAATTAAAATCTGTATTCTCAGACTATATGTTATGTACTTTACAAGGTCCACCAACTGAAACTACCATGAGAAAAACTTGCAAAAAAAACAGGGAAGGGCTCTAAAGACAGCATCATAATCCAATTTTGCAAAATGCAATTTCAATTTAAAATTTCAAATCTTCTGAAGTTAGAATGAAAAAAACCAAATGTAATCTGATAAAGCTTTGTTTGCAATAAACAAAAGTATGTTCTGGAGCTTTGACTGCTTCCTCTGTTACTTAACTGACTAAAGAGCCCTTCTGAACTTCACAACTGCTTAGGATGAGCCTTGATGAAACCACTATCAAGTGTATTTTTTTTAGGTATTTCTTAACATCGCATTGAAAGAGCTCATGAAAACAGCTTCAAGAAGAGGACAAGACTGCCATTAACAAGCCACAATATTAACACTGGAATAGAGGTGACGTGAGCTCCTCTGGAGGAACTTTAAGGATTGCTGACTGCTGTTTTTCTGTGCTGCCCAGAGCTCTTACCAGACACAAAGTATTTTGACTAGCTAATCTACTGAAATCCCTGGGTTCCTTACATAAATTAATAACATAAAAGGACTCGGGGTGGAGGATGACAAACAGCCACAGCTCAACTAAACTACAGGAGACTATTATGCTTGCACAAGTGTTCTACTGTTATGACCTGCCCTGAGGGAGATGCTCACTTTCGCAATGCACGGGAGAATCAACATCAGGTATCAACCGAACACACTGTAGGAGCACCAGGATATTAAGTTTACCCTGAACTTAAGGGATGAATTTAGCCACCAGAGCAGAGAGAAACAGATTAATGGAATCTTACAACAGCAGTTCAACTAAGAGCAAAAGATTATAAATTTCAGGCCAGCCTATGCAATCTACTCATCCTTTTTTAGCTTTATATACTGTAACAAGTTTGCAATATTTTTTGTTTTGTAGCATAGTGGTAGAAGAGAAAGCAAGCATTTCATGACATCTATGAAACCTTGGTTTTGAGAAAGAGAACCACATTATAAATGCAGCCTAGGACAAGTTCAAATATGTGTCCAGCTGAGATAACAGCTATGAGAAATAAAAAAGTGAAGGTGTCGCAACTTAACACAACCTTGTCAGAAGGGAACAGATCAATTAGTATCTTGGGTGTCACAAAGTAAGCATCCACTTAAAGTATGCTTACCCTCAAAACAGTAAATTGCACTATCAGACAGGTGTTCAGATAATACAATGTTAAGAACAATATGCAAATTTAGAGCAGAACACACTGCAATACTGTTTTATTTTCAAACTTATTCACAGGATTTCTATCAGAGAAATATATATATTCATCTGCTTGTGGTCTTCATGTACTCTGGTAGAAAAAGAATACAGAATACCTTTAACACAAATCATAATGCATCATCTTTGCCTCAAAAGGGTAAATTTAAACTGTATCCTATTGAAGCTCAAACAGATTCACAGGAGAAAAAAAAAAAAGGAGTTAAAATTTCTATACAACAAAGAAGTTCCTCAAATATTTAAATAAAGGGATTTTTTTTAAAAGTTTACAATTTTACACCTCCCTGAGGGCCAGTGATTTAGATTTATTATTTACTTATTTTTAACAGAAGATGAACATGACCTATTCTTTTTTTTGAAGGGATGTCTCACTATTGGATTGCCTTATAAATGAACAGCTCGAGCAGCGGTCAACTCTTTCACTGTGGAACTCAAAAAAGAGTACTTTTCAGAGAAACAAAACAAGTGTTTCTCTTTAACAGACATGGAAAAAACCTCATGTGATTAGTTCTACTGAAAAAGACTTAAGAAGTCATCACAAATTATTAAAACTAGCTAAAATCATTGTGCTTTACCCTTTGATAACGTGTTTTGTTCAATATTTCCTGCATTCAATAGAATTAAAAACTTTACAAAGATATAACCAGTCCTAATTCAAAATAATGGAAAATATTGCTATATTTCTTACTAAGCTCTTCCAACAGCACACTAAAAAGTGTCTTTTTCAGTATCAGCATTGATCCCTGTTATGTCTCTGCTAGACAAACAAAGCTCTTGTCTATGCATAGATAATAACCAATTACGCTAAAGCTGCCTCTTAACCAGCTCTCTGATAAGTAACTGCACAATCTCCATTACTGGCTCTTGAACTAAGGATTTAAAAAATTATTTCTTTTATTTATTTTAAAGATTAGAAGTTGTTCCTACAGTGCCTTCTATAGTTTCTCTGAATTAACTTTAGACCCCAGAAACAGATACACTGTCCCTAAAATGAAATTTCTGTATGCTTTGATCCTCTACACTTCTATAAGAATAGACATTATATTAAATATATATATATATATATATATATATAGTTTTATATTCTGTTTGGTAATTCATTTTATGTATGCCTGTACTAGGTTATATTAAAGCCCACTACGCCCAGTCTGAAATAGCAAACAACAGATGTCTAGAGAAGAGAAATAGCACCATGTGTCAGTATTTCTTCAGAATATTATCATGACCCTTACGGTCACGATAGCTTTTGGGAGCTGGAGCCAGAAGCATCATCTGTGTTTAACCAATCTATGAGCTAAAATTTTAGGAGACATTTAGAGAAAGACGCCTGCTATACAGCAGATCGCCTGCTAATAAAACTGTAGTCTATTTCTTTACAGAATACATCAACAAAGAATTCCCAAGACAAAAACAGATCAAGGAAAGCATACATCTGGCTCATGCTATGCTGCCCTAGTCCCAGTACTGATTGATACCAGGCTCCATCTGAACACAGCTCCGATGGACAGCTTAACAGAAGGATTTCCAGCGTGTACTATTTCCGAAATGTGTTATGGTACAACGAAAACATATTTCATACTACGTCCTTTTACACTAGCACATGGAAGATATATTTGCTTGAGGATTTAGACAGTCTTGATTTTAGTAACAATGTGAAAAGTGAGACTTAACAGCCTCCTCGTGTCAGGTATTGATTGCCAGTTGGGAAAAATAAAAGACCAAGAACGGCTAGAATTATGAACAAGAATTAATTTCACTTCAGAGAAAAATTATCCAGACAGAGAAAACGAGGAAGAGAACAATATCCCAATAGCTAGAAGCAGATCACTTGACATGACCTCCCTTTCACCCCAACACTGGTACAACTACCAATTCTACCTTACAAGTATATTTATGAGGACATTTCCTTTAATATCTTGGAAGGCTGTAATCAAAAAGAAGGTTAGAACAGCCATGGAGTCTGTTCCAGAACTACTCTGTTGTTGTGCAATACATTGAGAAAATTACTGAGTAAGTCAATCTAGCTACATGAACCTGTATTACTCCAAGATACCTGGAAGACACTGCTGAAATGAAAGTCACAATAACCTACTAAGTGCAGGATCACAATGAAGTACCAATTTCGGATGCTCTGCTACCCTACCAGACCTCTGGCTTTTTTCTGTGTGGTTTTTTTGTTGTTGTGCTTTTTCTTTTTAAACCTTTTCACAGATCCACAAACTACCATGAAAACAAAATCACAATCATGCAGAAATATCTCTCTCAATCTGAGATAACCTAAACCAGTATGAGCAGTCATACAGATCTCAAATTAATTCCCAGGCATCTGTGCCATCCTTCACTGCTTTCAATCTTTCAGAACACTTTGTTGGTGGCAAAAGAACAAACGACAATATAAATTTTACCCATCCACTCTATCACACTGTGGGTACTACTGTAGATAGCTTACTAACACCTTTAGCTTTCAAAAGGAGTTTTAAGAGCTGGGGTGAGGGGCAGCAGGAGAATCAAGTATATCCAACATGGCTACTCAGCTTTCTGAAGAACAGGGCTTCATCTATTATTGCTTTTTCAAATGGGAGATGGTTCAAGATGTAATCCTGGATGAAGCAAAAATAGCTGAAAAACCAACTGATGATTAAATGCTTCATTACAGTAAAAAAATTAAGAATGTTTTTCATCAGTAAGTTGCTATTTCTGTAGAGATCATAGTCCTATCATCATTTTAAGAAAGGTGAAACATTATCACTGGTTCAATTATCAACTGGGTTGAGTAAATATCCAGCAAGACAAAAGGATCAGTATTTGCTCAACGTAAATTTATTTCATTATCATGTCCTGCCAAGGCAAGCAACCTAATGCGTGTTGATTACTTCCTAAACAGTTTGGGGAATTGCTTTTGAAGGAGCTAAGTCATCCTCCATTATCTTTATTTTCCCCCCAGCCCCCAAAAGTACACACACTTAAAAAAACCCCCAACAAATAAACCCAAAAATGTCCTTCTTCCCTCTAGGTAAATTATACAATAGCACTCTTCACTCTGGTAAAAATCTTCTTTTAAGGAGTAATTACTAGTAAAAAAAATAGTAAATTACCACACATTTCTGCTAGGGTATGCCAATTTCACCTATTATAGAGACAAACCTTTTACAGATCTCAGTCTCCTTGGCTTCTCAGAGGTAGTAAGCAATTGTTTCACTAGCTCAGATACAGTGACACTGAAAACACGCCTCATTTCATAGAGCTGCACAAACTTTCAAAGAAATTACCCTGTCACTTCCCCAAGAGTATCAGTCACATAATAAGACTAACAGAGTAGATCCAGCCAATAACCAATTCAGTGTTCATGCAAAGTACTTAAGTTTATCTTCACCTTAGAACAGAAATCTTCAGTTGCCTGAAAAATCAAATTGGTCTTAAGAGAAGCTCTTTGCTTCACGGCCTATCATTTAAGACTTCTCAAGTTGTATCAACATTTCCAAATCACCAACTGGTTTTTCAGCCCTCAATAATTACCTCTCCCATTCCCCGAGATTCTAGGGCAAGAGCTTGAAACTCATGATTCATCTCATCCACAGATCGAACCTGTAGAGGGAAAAACAAAAGAGCAATCCGTTAGTCAAATATATTTTCAGAAACTGAGTTTGTAATACTCCAAAAGAGTTTTGACAACTGAAAGCACACACAACATTTGGTACTGCCATCTAGGCTGAACACGAGTTCAGATTTCCTGAACAAATATGGTTAGTAACCAATTTAATGAACCATGATAATATAATAACACGCAAGAAATTCTGAGACTTTAAAATTTTAATCTGCATATATCCGGATGGATATCGCTCACCATGGTAACAGTGATCAATATTACATTTGCAAGAAGTACAAAAAAAAAAAAAAAAAAAGAAAAAAGTGAAACTTGAAATTAAAGATTTGGATATACAATATCCTTTGGAAAGGAGATGAGCTGCTGCACACAATGTTACTGAGTGCACTTTGCAGCAAGCGAAGAAAAGCTCACGAGACAGGTCACAAAAGCTACTAGCAATGCGTTGCTTTTAAAATCTAGTAGCTGAGTGTATTATCACAATTTCTCATGTTTTCTTCCAGGAAATAGCACTCTTCCTTCTCTGTGCATTGTCTTTTCTTCCTTGTTGTAAATATGAAATGTATATTACCGAAGAAAGAGTTGCAGCAGCAACAAATCACCTCCTTTTCCACAGCATGCAATGCACTGGGTGCATTCTGTCCCGAGAAAATGGTTTCTGCAAGGAATGTTCAAAGCCATGACAAGCTTCGAAAAACAAATAAAAAAGGAAAATTCAGAGTTATTTCTCCTCTTCCCTTCATTCTCAACAGTGAGATGCAGAAGGGTAAAATGGTAAAGTTATTCAAGTTCAAAGTAAAATCAAAGTTTCCCTCCCAAGTCTCTCCTGAGGATTTAATTTCACCCAGTAAATCCATTAGCAAATAAAACAAAATGAAGTTACTCCACACAGCTGGTAACACATTAAGATCATTTTCCAAAAAATACTCAAATACTAGGCAAAAAACAATCTTGTGATTTTAATATTCTGGCACAAACAACTTTTCCAATTCTTTCTTAGCGTTGGAGAAGTGTTAACTACCTGTCAATGGATGCTCCACTCTTAAAATTCTACTCTCAAAATGTTGTTATTGCCCCATAATCATTATAAACCATTACCTTCTGAGGTTGAGTGTCTCTGTACTTTTGAGGAAGAAATTTCACAGCTCAAATAAATATTCCCTCAGAAAGATCAGTATTTTAGTTAAGATGGATTCTGAAACCAATTCCCAACAACTACAGTGAGCTACCGAACAGCAAATTTAACTTTACTGTGAATTACCGTGGGGGACTGAGGGAGGTGGAATCAGCACCTTTTTTTCAGTGATGCTGACATTTAAGTCAATTAGGTTGATTTTATTCTTTTAAAAACTGAAAGCAGATTTTCTTGTGTCCTTGAAAAAAGTTAGACTTTTTTTTTCTAAATAAATTTTTAAAAGTTATTTATAATTTACACGAAAAAAAGCTCTTTTTTAATTAGCTCCAAAGGATAATCAAACTTTTGTGTATGCACATAAAAAAATGAATGGTAGAAGAAGAAATATTTAGAAAGAAAAATATCAGAAATTCAAATTTTGAAGACTTCTGAATTTGGATATTATCATTTCTGAAAATAGAATTTCTTCTACAGATGGTTGAGAAAGCTCATTATTTTACCATAAGCCACTCCCCATGCTGAAGTCATGTACTTTAGTTTCAATTACAATCAGATAGTAAACTAATTTCTCATCTTCTATCTCTAAAAAAAATTTGTTGCTAATGCTTAACAAACTGTATTTACCATAAACTCTAAACACACCAAACCATTGATAGATAAAAACCAACCAAGCCTGAGAAATGTTTGAGTTTTTTGGTTGTAGGGTTTGGGGTTTTTTTCGGTTGGTTGGGGTTATTTTGTGTTGCAAGATCCAATACCAAATGCTTACTCTTCACAATTCAGTAAAGTTCAAAAGCATGGCAACACACACTCCCAAGTCTTTAAGAAAAGGCAATCTAAGATTCAGGGTAACAGCACAGCAAACTTTTTTCCTGAGCAGTTCAGAGTCATCTCTAAAAAACTGAAGTTTTCTGAAACTGTAAATAAACTTTAGTATACTGAACAGTGATTTTGTTCACTGCCCTCCTTGTTACAAACATGATATTTAAGTTAATTATCTATTGCCATCAGCAGCAAGAGAAACAATACGGTCCTTTTACTGTAGCAAAGAGGGTCTCTATTTTCCATTAAAAAAGAGCAGCTCACAAACTCCTGTCCTGTATCATGAGTACGTTTCACTGATCAGTTTACAGACTGGAGAAGACAGAGGCAGCACTAATATCTTCCAGAGATCTCCTTTCTTCAATGCTAGCCTTATGACTACAAAAACATCCACAGTAATGACAACCAAGCTAGATTTACTACATATAAAGACATGTCCTCTTCTCAAAGGAAAAATTTTGGTTAGGATCATCTATACATTTTCTCTAATTCAATGCCAACATTCACCTAAATCATATGCTCCAGAAAGAAACCTTTTTCATATCTACTTTTTTTTTACCTCATATTAAGAACATTCAAAAAAGAAATCTCTATTTTTATTCATTCCCTGTCATCTGGAATAAGTTGTAAATCAAAAAAGACGCCTATGAAACATACTGCTCAACATTTAACATTTTTTCCTGGTTTTGGTTGACTACATACTTGTTCTTATTTTTTCCCTCCCCCACAATCACTCCGAAGACTCCTCTTTCTCCATTTACCACCTGCCTGCCTTGGGATTAGTTGCTAGATCTAATCTTAGTTTTCAGGAGTTGAATGCTAATAAGCCTCTCTAACTCAGATAAACTGGCAACGGTTCCACACTTCTGATACACATCAGATCACTCCACAGGGCTCCCAAATTATGCACAAATGGGTACTACAGACCAAAGCAGTCTTCAGGTATAACAATTCCTCACACACTGCTGTTAAATAGTTAGAATGGCTTAAGGATATCCATGAACTTTTCCCCTTTGACATACCAATAGAAAATTCTAATCTTTTCCCACTGAAACTGGATACAACATAGCAGTAAATATTAGTCCATTTCTCATCACAGCATGAGGAGATTTTAACACATATAAAAATGAATTTATATTTTTTTAGTAGACTCTTTCTTCCTGAAGTTTATAGCCTTTCTCCCTCTCCCTGACATTTATGAAATAATTTATTTCAAATCTAGAGGCCTAAGCAAAAAAAAAACCCTTTCTTTCACTCTGTCAAAACTCCTAGTAAGCACAGTTCTCATTTCTACTGTATTTCACTACTACCTCATGCTATATGTCCACCAGACAATCCTCAGTCCTGAATGCTGCAACATTCAACCAATAAATTGTGTTCACGACAGAACGAAGCACGTCCAGCCAGCTATCGAGGAACGGGACAGTCCTCCCATCCTTCCTTCCTCCAACAGCTTTTACCACTCCCCTTGCAATGAACTTGATAATCATCAATTAAAAGGTTTGATTCAGAAGGTTTTTTCCCTTTTATTTTTTCCCGTGCATGAGAATTTTATCAGACCAGCCAGCTGAACTGGCTAAAACACCACAGTGGTGAGACCACTAGATCTGACACAGAGAAAGCAAAAACGAGCAATTGGTCTGGAGCAAAGTGGAGCAGGAGCTAGATGATAAACCAGTAACATGAAACAGTGTCCTGACATAATTCAGGACAGAATTCAGGAGGCAGACTGTTGACTTGATAGTCATCTACAATCACCACAAGAAACACTGCTTAAAAATGATATCCATTTCCAGAATCCAGGCACCCAGATCTAGGGAGAAGTACTCTAATAACCCTGAATCCCTCCACAAACAAGCTTCTAACCATTTTCTTGCAAAAGCAAAGATCAGCCCCTTCTTTGAAAAAAAGAATTGGAGAAAAGTAATAATAAAACAAGAACAACAACAAAAAAGATACAAAGGCTTCATTTTATACATCAAAAGTGGTTAAACCAGCTAACCAGAAAGTAGTAAAGACACTGCTTCCGCATGAAGAAATTCTAAATCTCATCCATCTCCTCCCAGGTGAACACTCTAACCACCCTGACAAAAAAAAAAAAAAAAAAAAGTTGAAGTTATGGTACTAGTCCATAAATTCAACACAAAATATGCTGTTTTCTTTATTCTGCTGAATGCTTTAATGCAAAATACCTTTTTAGTAGGGGTGGCTCTTCTGCAGCATTTATCTTCTGTATGATATATGCTTATGGCAGAGAATCAGAATTATCAGCAAATTTAAAACTAATTTAAGAACACTAAAATGTCCTTATTTTAAAACACAATACATAGTCAAACACTGTCTTGTAAACCCATGCCAGACACTGGACTACGTATACAAAAAGCTCATTTAACATTTCAGATGGGTAGTCAGCAATAAAAATAATATTTTAATACAAATTAAAACATTACACACAAATCTAGTAGAGATTTATAACAAAGGACAATGAGGGAAAACTATACAACAAGACTAAACTGCAAATTCCCAAAGCTCTATTAGCAAATATTGCAGTTCACGGCTGCATATAGATTTCTCCTCTACAATATTTTGCTAAATTACCTAAAATTTCCTTATTTTGGTTTAGAAGCCAGCTGACAGAGCATCCAGATAAAAAAAGCTGCTCAGCAGCTGAGCAGGAAACTACTAGAGTCACAAGGGAACTATGTTTTGTACACAGGTTAGTTACAAAATACTAAGGATTTTGTGTAACATTTTAAGAAAAGGCATTTGTTTGATTAAAGCTGCCTTTAGCTAGCTGCATCTTCCCATACCTCTTGAGGTGTCAAGGAACCAAAGGTTCGCTTACTGCCAAACTGGTTAATAAAACTCGCTGCCTCCATGTAATTCGAAGTCTACAGGTACGTCGTGTTTTGACAAGAGGTAACATTTATTAGGCAACGTCTGTTAACAGTAATGCAACTGCACACTTAACTAAATACTCCAAACCAGAGCAGTCCAAGCTCCTTAAGCAGTCCAAACAAGATGTTCGGTATTTCTGACTTAAGCAAGCAATTTTAAGTCCTAACACACACTCCCATGGTTATAATCTCAAAAGTGTAACACCTTCCCCCAACAAGTATGTAAATTTTCATTGCATTAGAATATAGTGTTCCAAAACAAACCTTTTGCAGGCAAGTGAGTAATTATTCAGTCCCTGGATTTTAGGCTTCTTAACTGATATCCTGAGATGGAGCTATACTTTTGCACTATATGACCCTTAATACATTCAAATGCTCTAACAAAAATAAATGTAGTTTGTCAATTTAGTTGGCCTGGCTCAGCAGTTCCCTGAATCTTTGCGTTCTTGTGTTTTATTTCCTTGTGAACTTTGTATCCTAAGTTTGAGAAGAAATCTCACCAGTGCTGAGAGCACCAACAATGAAAAAAGTGAAACTAGATTTCAAGGCAGGGTTTCTGCAGCACGTAGCAAGGGAAAAAAACAGATATACTCAGAAAAAGTGCGGTCCAGCCTGCTGAAAAAGCTGAGCCACAAAGGGGCAAGGTGACAATAAGAGCTGACACTTGTATACACAACACCAACCATATGTTTTGCTTGCTTTCTTTTCATGTTTTGTTTGCTTTCTTCTCAATAGGAATTATCAGTAACCTGGAAGCATGCACACAGGAGAAAGCTATTTGATAGGTTTTTAACAACATATTTAAATCATATATAAATACATATAAACTTATGCTGGATAGCACCTCACAAAGCACTGCCAAGTGGGAAATCACAGATCTACTTGCAACAGGCCACAAAGGAAGCATAACAGGACCCACCTCCCATGCAGAGGAACATGAAGCACATCTTGCCACCTGCTTCAGAGCTACACAATGGTTCACTGGCCTAACAAGATTCAGGAACTGTGGGTTATGTTCCCAGCTATGGAATGAAACACACTCTGAGAAATGGAAAGGGTCCAGCAGAGGACTGCAAAGATGATGAGGGGACTGGAGCATCTCTCTTACACGGAAAGGCTGAGAGACCTGGGTCTGTTTAGCCTGGAGAAGACTGAGAGGGGAGATCTCATCAATGCTTACAAATGTCTGAAGGGTGAGTGTCAAGTGGATGGAGCCAGACTCTTTTCAGTGGTGCCCAGCGACAGGACAAGGGGCAATGGGCACAAACTGGAACACTGGGAAGTTCCATCTGAACACGAGCAAAAACTTTACTGTGAGGGTGACAGAGCATTGGCACAGGCTGCCCATAGAGGTTGTGGAGTCTCCTTCTCTGGAGACATTTAAAACCCTCCTGGATGTGTTCCTGTGTGACCTGCTGTAGGTGAACCTGTTCTAGCAGGGGGGTTGGACTAAGTGATCTCCAGAGGTCCCTTCCAACCCCGACCATTCTATGCTTCTGTGAAATAAGTAATTGCACACATTCCCCTCCCCCAAACATGAACTCTTTCCATCATGTAAGATACTTATCTCTTTCTTGCACAGGTCTTCACGCTTGCCTTCCCACCCAACAAGTTCAAGCTTTGCTCTAAGAGTGGCAGAGCTGTTTAGCACAAGTTTTTCTAAACTACTGTCAGGTGTCCTCAAGCTCAGGATTTTAATCCCTATAGTCAAATACTGGTAGAACTACCAGCCTCACAAAAATTAATAATAATGTGTCTGTACTGAAACCGGATTTGATAACTATTTATACTGTTTGCTCCATTTGAAGAGCTAAAGTGATATATTCCAAGGTAAGTAGTGCATATAGTTTATATTAAATAATTTAGAAGGTTTCTCAAAGTCTTTTAATTGTGTAAGAAATTACCCACTCAAAAGAGTTTCTAAGAAATGTACAGAACAGGAAGCCAGGGTGACAGATGGTGCATAAGTTTGTAAAATAAAAGTCTAGAAGAGATGGTAGATATAAAGTTTGTATATAATTTTACAAAATAGAAGAAAAATACCACAAAACCTTGTCCAACAAGAGTTTTTGTAAACAATTAATTTTTTAAAAATAATTTCCTACAACAATTGATGAAAATAATATTTATCCATGCACTTTTTAGCTTATTATTTAAATGAGATACAAGAAAAGCTAATTCTTCAAAAAAAAGGGGCTGACTGGTCCTTCACTGCTTGTAAATCAACTGAAGAACTCTTTCATACAAGAAAATGTACAGGTTTAATCTTCAATGTGAAATAATTTAGGTATAATCCCATCTGGTTTGGGGAGACTCTTAACCTTCCCCCTACTGCACTCCTGACAGGCCAATGTTATTCTGCATCTCTCACTCCAACGTTCCTGCATAAATATACCACAAACAAAAAAAGAAGACAAGAAATATATTCAGAAGTTTAAAAACAAAGCTGTGAAATGAAATCTGAATTGCAGTTCTTGTCTAAACATGCTTATTATTTAATTGGTGCTGATTACTTAATATAGGTACATGACAAATCTCTTTTTTCTAATTTTAAAAATCTGTACTTTTCATGTCAGTCAGTCAGCATCACCTTCCTGTAACAGAGTAGTGTTACCAGTGATGCAATAGAAGTTCACAGGAATTCATGAAACAAACTTGTAACCACTATCGTTCCATTCTACACTGAAAGGCTGTCAGTAATAAAACCACACAGCTACTGCTGTAAGGAAGCATGACATTCATTTGCTGCATTGCCGTTTTGAAACATTAGCCTTTCTTAATTCACTGTTAGCTCTTATTCAAAACTTTTATTTAGTAAGTCAAAAAACTTAAAAAACATCTTCATTGCTCTCCAAGCAGTATGTGATTTAAAAAAAAAAGCTAAAACTTTGCTTTGTCTGAAGATGAAAACTCTGCATAACCTCACAATTTATCTACACACAAGCAGGATGGAAAACTTATTTCAATATATATTGTAATAATTAATGAAACAGACAACTTTCATTCTAACAGAGTCAACAAGCTTTTCTTAGTGTTAACACGAGAATCCAAACAATTAAATGTACAGGCCCAGAATCAAGTAAAAATTTCCATAAATTAACTTTCTACATAGTAACCAATACTTTCTCTTTTGCTGATGGGTTCCTATTACCTATTTTTTTTTCACTTTTCTATTTGCTCCCAGAGAATCAGAAACAGAACACTCTGCCCAAAAGTAAAAAACAAGCTTTAAATTTTTGTTTAAAAAAAATTATGTATTTTTAAATACCACCTTAAAACGAATGTGATTTTAAGGAATCCCATGGAACATAACTGATTTATGAACAATATAATTTACACCAATAAAAAGATTTTGTACATATGTATATACACACCCACCCACACACCTCTACCCCGCCCCATCCCCTGCCAAAAGTGGGGCTGAGGAAATTACAAAAGTCACTCAGAGCATTTCCAGGAAACAATTTTATTTTGTGTCATCATAGTACTGATATCAGAGAAGTTCCTCCCATGCCCCAGCAATTCTGGATATATAGCAATCACCTTCTTCAGAGAATTTACTTTCATTTTCTTTACTCCCGATTATGGCAGATGCGCTTACCATAACATTCATTTTTCAAAAATAGAGTTTTCAAGAACACTAGATGCAAAAACTGAAGTCCTGCCAGTAATTCTCCTGCCCAGAAGTTTCTAGCATCATGACTTCTCTCTCACAATCCAGTACCCTTTGAACGAGCTCTGTTGTTTGTTGTTTTTTCCTCCTCTAGCAGACAAGAGGAAACCAGGGAATATCAACAGTCTGATCTTCTCAAAGTGGGTGCTAAAACCAGAGATAAAGAAATGGAACTACCTAATCCTTAGGCAATGAATTGAACCGTGGGTAGTACAAAAAAGAAATTCAGATTTTTTTTTAGATTTCTCACTCTACTATGAGTAACTAGTTGTTCTAAAGAAGGCTGCTGATAAAATACACAACTTCTCAGTATCACCAGTAAAAAATGCCAGTGAAAAAACCCTAAAGTTTCAAATATATGCCAGTCTGCTTCAAAATCTACCTTGATTCTTTGAGCCTTTAAACTTTGCATAACCTCAAGGACAGCCACATAACACTAAAGCATGTTTCTTTTAAGACATTTTAAAAGAATTACTATAGGGAAGCAAATGTGTTTTCTACTTTATCTGTCTACAGCAGGGGAATGGACACTTAAAGAAGTCGCTGTTATCAATTTCTTTCAGCTGTTTTCTAAGGATGGTCTCTTTGGACAAATACATGTATTTAAACTAACCATAGATTTCTACAATTGCTTAAAAGCTGAAAAAAACAGCCAACTGTAAAAAACCTAAAGAGACTACTTCTAATTCAATAAGCCTCATTTCTAACTCGGTAAGAGCAGCAGCTTAGCCTTGGACATTACAATATTAAATGCTGGCCAGCACAGTCCTTCAAAGTAAGCAAAAAAAAAAAAAAAAAGTCTAAAATAACACTGAAGACTTCATACTGATGACAATTAAGCTACTGGAAATAAAGTAGGTTGTTTACATTTCAAAATTGAAGAAATATAAGCTTTGTAACAAAAATTCAAAGACTGGCACCAATACACCTGATTTAAAGTCAAATCTTTCAACCTTTTCACTTGATGAAGCCAAAAATTTAAGAGTGCTTACATGTAAAAGCAGGTGTTAGCACATAAACAGCAGAACTTAGGGTCGGCAGGAGCAGTAAGTGTGGACAAAAAACCCTCACGTTTGAATTACCATCAACAAAATATGAAGAGGTGATCTTACAAGCAGAATTTCTGATTAGAAGTTTAAATTCCAGGTTATTTATTCTCCTCCAAAGTAAAGTATTTTCTCAAATCCCCTACCCAACTATGTGCTGCCCCCCTGCTTCCCTTCACATATTTACCCACCACTTTGCTTTGCTCCCTGGGAATTCCAACCTCCATTGTCTTCACTAAAGAGAAAAGGCTTTCATATAAAACTCTTTCCTTACCTTCACAAAGATAACCAAGGGCCCTCATCACCCTGACCTTAATGTAAACTGTACCAAACCAAACCCAGTTCAGAAAACTAAATTTAAAGTCCTCCATGTAATAAAGCAGTGTCACACATTTTCATAAGCCCCAATTTTAATCACATAAAAAAACCCCAAGCTACATCCTAAACCTGCAGATTAGAACTTAGATTTAAGTGAAATTAAATAATACTGATCCCAATTTAAAATATTTTTATTTTCTTGACACCTTGAATACTAGAAGTGAATATGAAAATACGAAGAAATATACTGAAATACAAAATGCCTGAAGGACTACATGCAGCCATTTTTTCCCGAGCTCAATGGCTTCCACCCACCTTATCCTGGATGTCTATACAAAACTCTCCTAGAACGCCTAAAACAAGTTTTAGCTTTGGGACAAAACTCCAGAACCACATCACAACCGTGTGTGCAATTAGGCCTCACTCAACCCCATGTAGAGCCTGGAGCACATGGGAATAAAATGCAATGAAACTTCAACCAGCTCTGCAAGCAGCCAGCTCAGGTCTGTTTCCCATTACATCAGGCTCCAAGATGCATGCTACCATTCAGATTTATGCTACTGTCAATAATTCCTTGCAGACCTGAACCAATTTTGCACAGAGCTACTGCTGCACAAGAATACAGGATAATTCCTCTATATGTAAATCAAAGATAACACAGTTGACCATATGCTATTTGTTTTGCTGTAGCATCAAACAAGTCTCCCCATGCTACTTACTGAATAAGCACTAAGGTACGAAGGACTCTGCTTCAAAGAGCTCTCAGCCTCAGCATAACACAAATTACAAAGATTGATACAACGAGAAACTGAAAAAAGTAAGAATAAAATAGTCATTCACCTTGAGACAGTCAACAATGCCTAAGTGCCAGGTATTTGGAGTCATCAAAACAGGTGAAAATGTAACTACTAACAAGGAGTATGTCAGAAAGCACAAAAAAAAAGCTGACGAAAGCACAAGCATGCTTGTGAATACACTTAATAAAGACACAACTAATACTGCAATCCACAAAGAAGGGGTAGTAGTTCACAGCTTGATAGCACATGAGACAACATGCAGCGGGTGGGAACTGGTCAGGTCTCTCACGAGCTGGAACTATCAGCTGCAGTTCAAAACATTGGTGAAAAGGTCAGAACCCATGCAGATGCTTAAAAAAGGCAAACATGATTGTGAGGGGTGATTAATAGAGAGTCTCTGAAGAACAGAAGTTACATGGAATAAACTTGTTTGCACAAGTCAGGTGACTGCAATTACTCTCCTTGTCCTGAAGACAGGTAATGTTACAATACCTATTCCGTGCACTGCGTGCTTGAAACTACTAAAAATACAGATCAAGTATCTGCAAAATTCAGTGCTGTCATTTTCTTCGCTCTAGCTAGGGAAGTGATTTGAAGTATATCACAAAAAAGTTCTCAATGCTTTTCTTTCAGTTGAATTACATGAAAACACCTTGCAGTATGTCACAAAATACTCCTTTTTAGTTACTTCAAACCGAAGAGCGGGGAAAGACATTCAAGTTACCTCTTCCAGCTGTGTCTGCTGGCAGAACTATGAGAGTCACAAGCAGGTAAATAAGGTGGTGTCTCAAGAACACAGGTTGCAAGAAATTTCAATTTTTTAAACATACAAAAAGTCACAACCTTAAAATTCACCTGAAAAACTTGTTCCAAACTATACAGCACTAGTATGATGGAAAAAAATCTCACCAAGAACTTATTAGGCAAGGCTGTTTTAACAGGTATACAACATTTTCAAAAATGGGAATCAAATGCCTTCCTCCCCTCAGCTCTCCCCTAACCATGATGGAAAATCCTTCCAGTCTAACATTTCTTGTCCCAGTCTGTGAAGCTTCAAATGTTTTACCTCTTTGCAAGTTTGAGAAGCTGCTTAAATCATTGAGACTGATGATGATCTTAGTTTCTAGTTAAGTGGAGTTAAATGCTACTGCAGTTAATTGAAGAAAAGATCAAAATAAAAAATGAAAACCACTGCAAACTTAAACACAGGAAGACAACTCTTATAACAAAGTCATTACAGAACCTGTTAATTGCAGAAATGGAAATAAATGATCTTCAGAACAGCTTCAGACAGACATCAACTTTACAGGGAGGAGGAGTCATCAATCAGCTAAGATAAAACCTGAGCTTTTACAAAGACAGACTGGCAATAAAAGGATTTATATGCTGCACAGTTGCTCAGCACTTGAAAAATAATTAAAGTATCTGTTTATGAAAGTTATTTTGAAAGCACTTTAAAAAAGCTGTATGTCACAATTTTTAAACTTAAGTAAAAGTTGCAAATAAAGTTATGAAATCATATGGACTGGAAGCTCACTTAGATTTCGAGGGACAGTTTTAAGTAGAATCTCTAAGAGGAAGAACTAACGATTCAGGAAGTGCAACTCCCACTGTACAGTCAGGAAACAGATTATGTTGTTTGAATGATGAGATTATGTTCACTGTTCCAAGGGATGGCTACATGACTGTGAGGTCTCATATGGGAAAACTATTTCCCAATTTCCATTGCACAAACATATTAGCATATCTTATTTGAACAACCAAAACAATCTTATTGTTTAAAACCAAGGCAAAATTTTCCCTAGAAATTGACCATTTTATCCTGAAGGCAACAATGTTAAACATTTGCACATTTTATTAGTTGAATAAGATCCACACATTTTCTAATGGCTATATTAATTCTACTAGATCCCCACAGAAGTCATGCTGAATACTTGCAAAAAAATTGATGTATAGCGCTTCTCCTACATACCAGAGAAGTGCTAAAAAGCTCTTGAACTCAGTAAAATTCTTTCTTTTGTTCTCTCCATCCCCCCCCGAAAAAGGATTTTTCTTTGTTTCGGCAGCTATTCACAAAACTTCTCCAGAAGTTTGTAAATTCTAACACAAATGACTTACAGCAACTGCAGCTCAACTGAAGCTCTGTGCAAAGACACAATTTATATTCTTTTGTTTACAGCACTGCTATCCTTCAGACGCTTTGAAAGGCTGCTACAAGCAGAGCACTTCTCTGGCATTCTTTTGCTTACTGACTCTTGCTTCTTCAGGATCTCACAAAGGCTCTGGTAGACCTAACTGCAGGACTCTATAATGTTTTCACCATCAGTTCCTACCCTTTTCCTTCTACTGGAGGCAGAGAGAGCAGAGGAAGCAAACGACATGTTAAAATTCATAACCTGATTATTTAGCTTAAACTGCTGAAGTGTTTAAATACCTTTGCCATGAGGGAGGGAAGTAGATAGGGGAGATAGGGGAGACAGGACAAATAGCTTGGGCAATACGACACTGCTGTAGCTCTTGGCTTTGGCATGTGAGAAGAACATTTGCAAGTACTCCAAGAAAATACATCCTGAGCTTCCCAAAAACCTCACCTCCATAAACTCCAAATATTAGGGACTGACTGCTAATCACTAAGCCTCTGTATCCTGGCAATTCCTCATTACAAAAGTTATGTGAAGGAATGACAAACATCACTAACCTATCTGCAGCCCCATGACAAAAGGATGATGACACAGTAGTCTTCCTCAGATGCTGTGCTATCAAAGAGCCTGAAGTGCTTTTTTGGTCTTGAGGGAAACAAAAAAACCAAAGTCAAAAGCCCAAGTGAGATAATTTTTATACTTAGTTCATTATTTTCTATAACACTTTTCAATATTAAATATTTCAAAGGAAGATGAGTGAGACCCATGGACATTTTTTGCTAGTGTCAGTCAGTGACCAGATGCTCGCTGCTCTTTTAATAGAAAGGATTGACAATGGCAGTCTCCCAACTCAAACTGCACTTGTGGCTTTGACATCTTCTCTTGAGGAGCTGCACATGCATTACCTTTCAGCTGAATGGCCAAACGCCTCTGAATATCGTCTCTCATGCAAATGAATGCTCCTCTAACCTCTGCCCTCCCCTGTGCTGACAATTACTCTGCATAGCCTCCCCCTCTGCAAGCAAAGGAGTTCAACTTCCCAAAGTTTTTGCCATATAAGTATCTGCTGTCCATCCCTTTAGTTTTCTGTTGCTAAACCACAAGCAACTATAGAACACAGACAGAATGTGAAAGTTACCAACGTCACGCATA
Organism: Podargus strigoides; assembly: GCA_028020825.1. Classification (NCBI taxonomy): domain Eukaryota; kingdom Metazoa; phylum Chordata; class Aves; order Caprimulgiformes; family Podargidae; genus Podargus; species Podargus strigoides. The sequence goes on along the minus strand of CM051619.1, from coordinate 10,301,628 downwards.
CATGTGCCTCTTACTCTGAAATGTTCTATGAGCCAATGACACCAGTTTTAAGTCAGAGTGGCTAGTTAATTTAGACTCCATCATGTTAAGCAAACCCTTATCAAAAAGATTTTTTCCATCTCAACTAAGTGTTGAACTCCATTCAAGCGTGGCATGTTTGAACTTCTCTACATGAAATAACCTGAAATTTTTCCATAACAGTCTTGGTAATTTCCAAATCGGCATACTACCATTACTACCATGGAACTCCAGGATAACCCACCTGATCTTTCCCTGTGCTATCAATGGCCTCTAATGCTACTGTACATTAACATAGAATATTTCAGTTGGAAGGGACTTTCTAGTCCAACTGCCTGACCACTTCAGGGCTGACCACAAGTTAAAGCACGTTATTAACGCCATGCACTTACCTCCACCTATTGACACTTGACTGATAATTCCCATGGTTAATTTCTCAATAAACCCTTATGAGGGACACTGACAAGTAATGCTTCAGTCTTCTAACCAGTGAAAAAAATTAAATATCCTGCTAGACAAATAATTATCCTTACTGAAGACATTGTCTTGCCTTACACTTAAGTTCAGTTCTTTTGAAGACATCTCAGATGGCTTTCAGAAGACCAAGATAATGTTTCTCTAGTCTTCCCAGGAATTAAATTCTTGGAATTAATCAAGTATATTTATTTACTTCTTATTCTGACTGCCACACAGCTTCTTTTGCACTTCAACTCATTCAAAAAACTTCAAAACCCAGCAGTGATTCCAGACAAGTTAATCTGTTCCTCTTAAAACCAAATTGCTCATAACTACTCCTCTACCAACATCAGGTGTCTTCTGGTATGGAAGTAAATACAAGGTTTTTCCACATCCTGTATTTACTTGAATCCACCTGTTAAGGCCTGAGGCTTATGCAGGTTTCCTGCCAGAAGATTACTAGGGTTTCTCAAGATAACTTAAGCAAACCTTATTTTCAATATATTAAAATTTCTAACTTTTTGTGATTATCTTAGCTTGAAAAATCCCTGCTGAATTTACAATTTTCCATTTTTGTATTTCACTTTCTAAATATTTTAAGTTCCTACTGAATCAGTAGGGCTAGAGCCCCATTGTCTTCATAAAAAAAAAAAAAGAAGGTTCACTTCCTATATTTATCTAAAATGCTTTCTTATTACTTTGGCATTGTCTTTGACTGCACTATGACATGCTAAACTTCATGTAAAATCCACAGATTTAAGATATGCTTAGAAAAAATGGATGTTGATCAAAGATCTCAGTATCTTCATTTCTGCTTCTTATACGTATATAACCATGTGGGCAACGGGCTCTAGGTGGTCCTGCCTGAGCAGGGGGGTTGGACCAGATGACCCCCAGAGGACCTTTCCAACATCAGCCATTCTATTTATCTTGCTTCTATTACTTGCTTCTATTACTTTTCTTACCAATTTTTTCTCTAAACACATTAAAAAATTCTTTCACATATTAATCTACCCAAAGATTCTGTCCACCCAATACACACAGAACACAATCACAACTGAACTCTTTCAACAGTTTGCATAAATCTAGTTTTTAGAAAACCTATTTCTTTAGTACTTCTACCTCGAGTGATCTGTTCCTGCAAAAAACCCCAAACTAAACAGTAACTTCTGTCTTAAACAGAAACATTGGTACACAGAGAACACTCAAATCAAAGAACTGAAATGGAGAAGTCTCCTGATATGTACTTGATTTCTGTTAGTTCATATTGCTACAGAAGAATGGGAGCAGTGAAAAAGTGGTAGAAAATAAAGGCAGTACTGATTACAGTAAATTGGGCAACACTATTTTCACACAGGTAACAATGCACAGCAAACTAAGAGTAGTTTCCCCTTCACTTCATAATGTGCAAAACCATTGAAGCACTTAAAAAAATAAGAACAGTTCCCCTGCATGCCCCGTTCAAGTTACCAGAAAACACACGTGAGGTTCATGACATATACCTGCTGGAGAAATGCAGAAATATTCTGATGGACCTGACTGATTGTTAAACAAAGCTGCTGATTAAGACATGGCTCTGATTCCCAGTAGGGATGGAAAGCAGGTGGCAGAAGAGAGATGCAACATTGCTCAGCATTTACTTATTGGTGAAGAATTTTATCTACACAATATATCAGCCTTGGGAAATGCCAGTGAAAATTGGGACCATTGTCTGTGTAACAGACCAAAAGCTGGCAAGGAAAAAGCCATCATTTTCATACTCAGGAAGTGTGTCCAAGTGGACAAGTAGAATATTATAGAATTTTGTATTTACAAAACTGCTTTACAGTTTCAACATAAGTGTCATACAGAATCTGATACAGCATGAAGCAGGATGTCAAGGGAAAACATTTTTTATTTTGCTATGTAGATCAATACGAAGGAAAAAATAGGAAGAAGTAAAAGAGTAAAACCAGGAAGAAAAAGGTCAAAAGAAATTAAAGAATGATAGAAAACAGATGAAGAAAAAAACTTAGACACAACAGATATTCCTACTTTTAAGGTCAGCAAGTTTTGTTTATTCACATTTGCTCCTATACTAACTACATTTTTTGAACACATTCCATAAGTCCTTGGGTTTGGAAAGGTGCAAAAAGTTCCTCAAGGATTTAAGTGTGGCACAATACAAGAGTCCTGGAGAAAAAAAAAAAAAAAGCCATTCCTATCTGAAATTCAGAATAAAGTTTTTACAGAAAAATTAGGACGCTGTATCAGTCAAACATTTGGAGGTAAAAGCTTAAAAATGGATTTTTTTTTTCCTTCTAGGTTACTATCTGCAAAAGCAGAAAGTTTTGATCTCCACTTAATTCTACTACTTCTATTTTACCTGAACATCTTTTTTTTTACCTGCAAGTGTAACAAGTAAAATTTTATGCCAAATATATATTACTTCTCATAAAGCCTACCAGAAGCTAGTCCCTTTTCAAAATAAGCCATTTGTTTTCCATAAATTCAAACTTAATGATTTGATGGTATTGTGATAAAATAGGTACTCACAGAAATATGAAATGCTTATATAAGTTAAATGAAAAATTCCAACTGAACATTTCAAAACTATTTTATGCAGTTTCATTTATAACTGCTTTAACAAAACTAACTGACAGTTTTAGAGTTTGGGTTAGTAGAGGCTTTGAAAAACTAGCCTAACTCACATGTATCTTTTTTAAAGATACGGATTCAACACAAAACACACCGACTACTATATGAATGTCATCTCCTGTGGGCCAGAGGTGTTTGCTGGAGTAGCCACTGAACTGCTCCTCCAGTCTGCCTTTGGAAGAAATACCCAACTGTGGAATTGTCCTGAGAGTGTCCACTGAGGGGTACCTGGACACTGGAAGCATCTCACACTGCAACTGCAGGGATGGCGTGAGGAGTGTTCCCACCTGAACTGGGCCCTGATGTTGCTCCAACTACCATTTCAGCTGGGGCAACCCCTACTCCAACCCCACTGGCTTCCTATCATTTCTCTGGTCTCCTGACAGGCTACTTCATTCATGCCTAGGAGAACACATGGAATGCTCATTCCATGTAGAAACTTAAAAGAAAAAGTCTTGATAACATAATAGGCTTCCCACATATCTTTAAACATGCAGTTCTTGTAATTAGGATTTTTTTAAAAAAATAATCCAAGCTATGCAAGAACTGTATTCATTGTCAAAATATTTACTGATTTAAATTTTAAAATTTAAATACCATTACCAAACTAGGTCTCTAAGATAAAGTATTACAGATTTATTTTTTTTACAAGACAATATATAAATATAGTAGAGTTCCATATATTATAAATGCTTGCCCACAAATTTCCCTGCTAAAAACATTCAAAATATGATTTTTCAATCATAATGGCAGCAGTTTCTTCTACATTATTGCTCAGCATGATGTGTAAAACCACTAATTCTGCCATATTCCTATGTCTGATTTTATAGATTTATAGACCATGTAATGAAGTAGCAGAGAAATCTAACTCTTCTATCTGAACTACATCTCATTCCTACATGCCAGCCTCAGTTTTTCTTCCAAATTTGTTAAGCTATGTAAGATTCTAACAGAGTAGTTGACATTAAACTTCTCTAACCCGTATGACCATACATTTTGGGGCTTTCACAAAATAAAGATTTTGGGCTTAGATTAAGTTTGCAAACTCATTTTTTAAGCATTTAAGCCTTGGCTTGAAATAAGTATAAATGACAGCAGCAAAAACCTCTCCAATATTGACAAAATCCTCTACAGAAAAAAAAAAAACTACCCCTGAACATATACACTTAATGATCTCCACACATATTTTTAATCTACCATAACTGATGTGCTAGCAATCTTGTAGTATGTAAATGGACTTTTTAAGGCAGGAGGACTACATATACAAAACTCAAAATATCCCCTACACTAAGTACTTAACTAAGTACTTGGGGGGGGGGGGAATATTTAATTTTCAAGTCCAAGAAATGTCTCAAATTTCACGCTAAACAAGAGTATTAAGTCCAAACAATAAAAACTGACATACATGGAAAGCTACTCCATCAGAATAGAACACTTAGGTTTGCAGCCATAGACAAAAGAAACGACAGTCCTCTAATCCCTCTACATAATTCTACATTTTTTATCTAGCCTTATCAATTACCAAATGTTCAATCTTTAGGGAGATATATAACATACCGATAAATATACGGTTGGAGGATTGTTTTATAATCTTGAAGAATCTTGGTTTTGTAACACATTAGATCTAAAGCTACTTTGTTTTATTAGTACTGTTATAGCAGATGTTCACTTATTGTCAAAATACCCTGCTAACATCAGTTCTGCAACTTCTTCAGACTACATGACTAACTCATCATTGTAGTATGCCCAGAACTAAAGTTTAAGAAAGAGAAATCACAATGGAGATAAACAGCAATATACCTGAAAAATACGAGCCAAAACAGACTAGTTATTTTTAGCTCAACTACAGTCATCTCCATCTCATTTCAACAATACAAATATGTAAAGACTTACAGAACTAAACACACCTACCCAGATTTTAAAATTCACTACTTCTTTGAAGAGATTTGTGAACTAATTCTATATGAAACTTCATACCAGAAGGAAAAAATGTATACAACTAGTTCAATACATCACTCAAAAGTCTTCTTTGAAATAACATGGAGGAAATCTTAAGAGCACAGTTATGAACACAGGTCTGACACAACCCTTATTCCCATTAGGATTTACACACCGAGAGCTTTATAATGGAAAGAAAGACAACCAGACCTATTACCTGTAACTGAGTTTTGCCAGTATCTCAGTAGCACCGATGAAGCAAGAGGTAACCTATCTTAGAATTGTATGAAAAAATAAAATTGTAAATAAAACTACAAAACCTGAACTAGATTACTTAGTCCAACGCACACAAAAATGTGTTGCAAAAATCTGCCTGTTAGAAAGGCTGAAGATGTGATATTTAGCAGAGCCAGCAGAGGACAGAGGATTGTATCATCACTCTAAGTTTATAAGGAATATAAATATATGGAAGAGCTAACAAAAAAAGTCAAACATGGATTATTGCACAGATATTTTTGCCACATTTCAGAGTTTTACATTTCTTTCTCAACTCCTAAGATGGTCGTCACAACCTCCTCAAACATATTTCTTCTACATGTCTACAACTGTTCTTAAACAGCTACATTTAGAAAAAAACCAACCTGTTAACCAATAATAAAATATAATCTTTAAAGATATTGCTAGAGATGACATCTGGTCTTTATTTGTACGCTAAACATTTCACATATCAGCCTGAAAAGCTCTTGCCTACTACTGTAAAAGCCACAGGAGGTACTCTAAGTGGGATTCAAACTACATATTGCTACAAATTTGCAGTATGCATGTCGTCACTATAAAATAAATTTTATACAACTTGCTTGAAATTACACCCAAGCAGCTAGAACTGAGTATGTTTACATGTTCTGATGCCACCTAAAACTCTTTTCCACTATATGACTATGAAGTGCCTCCAACTTCCATTGTCAGAAGCACTACATAACTGGTATTTGTTGTTATAGGAGGAGAAAACGAGCTTTTATAGGAAAGACTTCTTGTCCCTTTTCTGAGACAAGAGCCTGGGCACTGGCTTTGTGACAACACTGGAATGGTTGCATTGTGTTGGAATAACAGCTATGTTATGGGTGGGGAAATTCACATTAAATAAGTATTTTCAACTAAATTTATTGAAATTCGAGAAAGAAGATTAATTACTCTCTCACATATAATACATACAATATGTACAAGGAGACTTATTTATGCAGCATGTCTACTACACAGTTTTATGTTATTTCCTTCGTAGAGTTTCTATTAGAAACTTTTTAAAAGAAAATACAATGTGTTAAAACTTGTTTCACAGCAGATTCCTCACACAGAAATAATTTAGCATTCAAGTGAATTCAGGTTTCTTTTTACTGCAATGGACAGTGATTTTTTTTATATAATTCCACATTCAAAAAGAAGCATGAAGACACACAAGAAGGAATTCAAACCATCTACTGGATTACTTGCCTCTGTGTACAAAAACTTGGTCTAACCTTTTGGGTGTTTAAGAAACCACTGTACAATGAAAAAGAAAAAAAGACAAAGTTATTGAGGAGAATACTTTTAGAAAATTCTACATATGCTGATTATTCAACACACAATCACATACCATTAAATCAAGGGGGAAAAAATACCTAAAAGTGAACCAGAATGTGCTGCTGAAAATCAGATCTAGTTCACATTGTTCAACAAGCTGATGTCCTGTTCACATGCTGGCCCCAAACATTTGCAGTATCTGGCCCAATGAGAATACTGCAAAGAAACACTTGAGAAAGCAAATCTTGAGGAAAACATGTACATAAAGCTTTCAATCCTACGTAAGATTTAATATATACTGTCACAACAAGATGTATCTTCTCATCAAAAGACAGGCGAGTCCAACTTTTTCAGACAGCTGCTTCTTGCACTATTAGTTCAATCATACCAGATATGATCATAATTGCCTCAGCACTGTGCCAATATCCCTAACACAGAAGAAAAGTATTAAGTACTATAAAGTGATACTCTAGGGGAAAAAAAGTACCATTCCCTACTAATGCAGAAAAAAATGCTATTCAAATAACATGGACTTTCCTACGTGCAATAGCCACATAATAAACTGCAGAATCTGCATTATCAAGCAGTTTCTCACATGCATTTGCCTACTAACCATTATTCTGGGACAAATTCCAAATTTTCAACTCTCTGAACACTTCAGAAAACTGTCGGGTGATTTAGTGTCATTTCTACACATATAACCCAAACTATACTACCACTAAACTATCATTTCCCTTTTTATTCAAGTTTCCTTCTCCCACCTACCTAACATTTTTATATTTGCACTGACACAAATTGAGTCGTAGACCAGAGAAAGGTAGACAATAACTCTCTCAGCTTCTCAACGAAACTGCTACTGTTGTTAACATTCGGTTTAAAAGCTAGATGTGGCTAAATATAACTAAGTATTATGTTTTATGTGTAAAAACGGTAACATGGTGTAGTAATTATATTTCAAATGCATTCACATCCCACATACCTGAAGAGCTATACCATCAACTCATGGTAACTAAAGAGGCCCGATCTCTCAGTTGAGATGCAACAAAGACTTTAGCAAAAGAGGAACTAAAATAAATCTGAAAGTGTTTTGTTAACGTGCAGCATATAAGTGACCAACAATTAGACGATGTAAGAAGTTTTACCCGTTCTTATTTGCAATGACCTATATAGCTCATACACACAGCTACATTACTCAGAAAAAAAGCATCCCAAATCAGCAGATACAGCCTCTTTATCCCATCATGTACAAAACACGCTATGTATTTTGGTGCTAAGCCATCCTGCTTCAAACAGTAAGCCAGAAGCATATAAAGCGTCCCGAGTATATTAATTTTCTCTCAAGGAAAAATCTGAGGTTATGAAATACACGAAAGAGAACAATGCCAAAAAGAAAAAAAATTTAAAAAAAATCTTTGCACAATGACTGCCAAGGAGATTAAAAACAAACTGTTGGTTGTGAGCACGATCCACTCGGGGCAGCTGGCATTTTTTTCTCAACTTTTTTTGTTATCGTTTGCAGAGAGACGTTTCAAGAAAAATTAAAACCTAACATTCATTGTGTGGTATCAACTCCCAAAAGCGTCTGGCCGCCTCGCTCCACCCTCAGAAAGCAGTCAGTGTCCTCAAGAGCAGTACAAAATAACAATAATCACACAAGTTTTTACCGTGTCGGTGCATCCAAACAAAGCCCGGTTTACCCCAGTTCCGCAGGCAGGCAGCTGCCCCCGGGGCTGCCCGAGCGGCCCCCGCGTCCCCCTGCCCACAGCACTCCGTACCGCAGCCCACCGCGACATCCGCGCGGGGCCACCCCCCAAGTCACCCCCACGCGTGGTACCGCTCCCCACCTGAAAACCCGACACCCCCCCCGGACCTCCCTCAGGCACCAACGTCCCCCCCAAACCCCGCCGGGATGGGAACTGCTCCCCCCCAGGTCTCGGCTCGCCCAGAGCACAATGCCGCCCCCTCCCTCAGCACCGCCGCCGCCCGCCCCCCTCACACCGGCGGCGCCGCCGCCTCCCCTCACGACGCTCCCTCCCCACCTCGGCGCCGCTCCCCGGCGAGGCGGGAGGACACAAAGGCGGCGAGGCGCGGGCGGCCGCCGAGCAGGCCCCGCGCCGCCCGGTGACCTGCCACAACATGGCCCCCTCCCGCCCTCCTCCTTCTCCTCCTCCTCCTCCCTCCCCTCCCTCTCCTCTCCCCTCCCCTCCCTCGGCGCGCAGCCGAAGCCGGAGACAAAAGGGGGCTGGAGGAGGGGGGGCCCGCCCGCCCGCTCCGCCCGCCCGCGGCCTAGCCAGCGCGGCCCCGGTCCCCGAGGATACTCACGGGCTAGCTGGCGGCGCTGCTCGCTGCGATGGAGCCGGAGCGGGCCCTGGGACACCCCTGCCCGCCCGCCGGCCCGCCACCCCCGCCTCCTCCTCCTCCTCCTCCTCCTCCTCCTCCTCTCGGCGCCTCTCCTTCCTGCCTCCCCTCCCCCCTTCGGCCGCGAGGGGCTCACAACAACATGGCGGGAGGGCGAGCCGGGCGCGCAAGGGACGGACAGCGAGAGCGCGGCAAACCTCCCCGCGCCGCCTCCACCGCCGCCGCCGCTCGCCCCTGCCGCCGCCACCGCGCATGCGCGCCCCAGCCCGGCGGGGAGGCGGTGGCCCCCGGCTCCTTCCGCCGCGCACCGCGCATGCGCCGCCGGCCGGCCGGCGCGCGCCCTCCCTACTCCCGCTCCTCTCCGCGCCCGCGGCGGGCGGGCTCTGAAGGAACGGGGCGTCCACTGCCCGCCAGCGGCGCAAACCCGTCCGAAGGCGGCTTTTGTTGTGTTTTTTTTTTCTCGTTTTCATGTTTCGCCTTCGGGGAGGGGTCGCGGTGGGAGGCGGGGCCCGCCCCAAGGCCCGGGGGTTGGGAGACAAAGGGGAAGGCGAGGCCCGTGTTTACGGGTACCCGGCGGCGCATGAGGGCCGCGCTCCCAGAGCCGCCCGCGGGGGAGGCCGCCGTGTTTTTACAACAAACAGAAACGCATCGGCGTAGTTATTAATTAATGATGATAATTTCCTTCCCTCGAGAGAGTTAAAGACAGGATCTGTGACACAGTTGGGGGTTGCTGTTGGTAAATGCTGTCCTGGATGCTAGCAAACACCACTAGTGATGGTGTTTAATAGTCGCTTAGTATAAGCAGAAATCCCACTTTGAAAAAAAGGGGAGCTCTGCCTGTCAGTGGCATCTTAAAATGCAGATTTCACAAGAAAATCGGCCTTTGTACCAGTTATTACAGGAGTGGTTGGAGCACTCTCTTTCAGGAAACAGCACCCAGATGCCGTTCACAGATGAAGCCTTCAGACCGAACCCGGTTATCAGTCCTGCGGTGGCTGCTCCGAACAGCACTGGCTGTTTGTCCTGTGGGCAGAAAGGAGGGAGGCTCTGCCAGGCCTGGTGACCTTTTCTAGGTACGGCAGGGTGAGCTGGGGTGCAGCGATACCACGCGTACTGCTGCGCTTAACGCTGGCGGCAGCAGTTGTGGGGGTGAGATGTCTGACTACCAATGGCCGTGTCTCAAAGGAAAAAACCCTCACTGTTTTCAGTGGTTAAAAACATGGAAGTCCCCAGCTCCTGATAAAGATAGAAACGTTTTCCCAAGAAACGAAAATCATTTCTTCAGCTTAGTACTAGTCAGCTAAGTACCCAGATGTCTGCAGTCTGCTGCTGCTAATGGCTAATCCTTGTGATCCCCAGTGTCCTGTCTCACTGCCACCTTCAGGGTGGCTGCAGGGCTGAAAAGCCAATTCCTTTGCTTACTTGAGAGAAGGCCTCAAAGTCACAGCCTCCGAGTCAGCCCTTCCCTTCATGCAGACCTGCTGAGACTGAAGAAAACCCTGTCTTAGCAACCAGAACTCTCACAGCAGCTGGTCTATGTTACACCAGCTCTCCATCTCAGACCCTCTTGGGGACCCTGTTTATCCTGGATAATTCCGATCAGTGTTTGTACAAAGCATTAAATGTTCATGAAGAGCTCAACATGCATTTGATAAGCGTAAGCTACATCGGTCTGCTGCTCAGTACAGAAAAACCCAATGTGATCATGAAACAGAAATATGTTTAAGTGCAATCAGTTTGGGATTTGATCGGAGAAATACAATTACTTGGTTATTTTCTAAAGTATTTTTCTAAAATACAAAACCACCATAAGATTCCACCCACACACACCTCACAATTCACTAATGACACTACTAAAGTTTTTGGCTCATGCTAAAATAGTTCAAGAAAAGCCTGTCTCTCGTACCTTTGTTCTGAGTGGAAACTTTAAAAGTACTTAATACTTTAGACAGTTTTAACTTGGTATCACTCCATTACAAAATGCTTTTCTGAGCTCTTCCTATTTTTAAGGAGGTGTTAACAGCTGGCCGGGTTCTGTTTACACTCCGAACGTTTCACATTTCCATTAACACAGTTACACTTTGTTTTTGCTCTGTGAATAAGCATCCTCAATGAAAAATACTAAACAAATAAACAGTCTACAGTTTAGAAAAGTAGCCGAGGGTATGGAAAGTCTGCGTGCTGTTGCCTTCCTCCAGTCTTCCTATGAGACTTTGGACAAGGTACTTAACTGAAGAGCACTCACAGGAATTGAAAGCTGGAGTCCTAACCACCCCCACTCAGCTCGTGTCTAATCCTAAAGATGTCTACATTTTCTGAACCTACAAATTTCAGGACCTAAAGCTCTGTACATGAACAAAATTTGTCCTGCTGTGCCACGATGTCCACATCCCCCAGCAGTTCTGACTGACAGTGCTGTTAGATCTAGCAGGCTAGCAAATAATTAACCTGTATTAATTTAAACCAAGGTATTCCATCATGAAAATGAAACAACTAGATGTGGTAAACCTGCTCAGAGCATCTCCAGAAATGATGCAGGTCCTTACAAAAGCTTGCACTCTTTTAAAACAAGGTGTGCAACATCCTTCGCTCCCAGGACTGGGAAGCACCTGGATTTGAGTCCTTTGCTCAAGATCCACGGGTCTGACTTCCTTGGAGAGAGTCCGGAAAATCAGCGGACTCCTTTGGCTGCCCTCTGCTGCAGCTGAGCTGTTCTGCAGGGAAGAATTCCAGATCTTTGTCTCAGATCTACTTAATGTCCTTGCTGACCTTGCAGTAATAGAATCATAGACCCATAAATTGGGGCTGGAAGGGACCTTTAATGATCCTCTAGTCCACCCCCCAAGTCTTAACTACCCCATCTAATCCCCAGTCTAACTACCACCGTACTGCTTCAGAGGAGCAGTCATAAATGGTTGAGCCCTGCTCAGTTCTCTAAAATAACGCCTGCAGTTAACTACCTACCACGTTCACAGGAGGACAGCACTGCAGCTGGGAAGCAATTAGAGCTATCTGCCCATGTTCTAGAGTAGGGCCCTGAAACGGGGATTTATATCCTTAGCATGTCCCTTGTTACCTCCTGTAAAGTATGCTGATCTGCATGGATGTTTGGAGCAGATCCTATTCTGAAGTTCTTAATTTCCCCACATACTGAGTAGCAAATCTAGGTACCCAATGCACAATTCTGGATTCCACTTTGCCTACGGACATACAATTAATTAATTTAAAAAATCAATCTGTCCGAAATACTGCATTCACAAGACTTGCTGCTAAATGCGTTACTATAGGAATCTGTTGGTATTTCATGTTTTAGGCCAGCAGTGACCATCATATGTAGGAGGGTTTACTGAGATGAGAACTTTGGCCCAGTGGGCCAAGCATCCCCTTGGCTAGCCTCTCCCCGAGGCCTCAGAGAAATGTGCTTACGAGCCACAGACTCTGTGCATAGTGACTTTCCCATCCACACATCCTTTTGCCCTACCACTGCTTCACAGACACAGCCTTTCCCTCCCACAACCATTCACCATCTTGACTCAGGACTGACTCTTCTGTTCTATTGCTTTTGACCATGTAACCTGTTCATTAACTCAGCTCCTGCTTCATCTCATTGTACTGATACTGTTGCCTGAATTCCTACAAGCTTCACAGCCTATTCCTGTCTCAACCCACTCTCTTCTGATACAGAAACATATGGCTCACTATATGCAACTGCACGTATTGTCCAATTTTAATGTTCAAAACTACACATCTCTAAGCTTTTTTTTTGCATGTGTGGGAAGAACTCTTCTGAATTACCTTAGCCTCCTTCAAATTTCCCATTTAACACAAAAACTAGTACAAAAAGGCCTTCCTTTAGTATGGTTCTTACAAGCCCATTTGACAACAACCAGACTTTCAGTGTGTTGAAAAGCCCCATCTGCTTTGTTGCTCAAAATTTTGGTAGCATTTCCATTTGTTTCCCCTACCTGTCTGTGCAGGTTTCTTCAAGGAAGACCATCTATTCTATTTTTTTTTTTTTTTTTTGACTAGCTAGCAACTGGCATAACATACTGAGCACATCAGTTTAGGACCAACAGAAAATTCACAGCTGAACAATAACAAATTTTGTCACTAATCCCATTTTTGGACTCATTACTGTACTACTGTTCTAAAATGCGGGAAGTCATTGCTCCTATAGGCAGGATCAGGTTTTCCAAAGAAGCTGTTCTGCAAGAGGTTTAAAGGAAACGCATGCGAGGATGTGTCAACGAATTAGCGGGCAGCCCTGCAGCATAGATCTTCATGACCTTGCCCCAAGAAAGAAGTGTCTCTCATGGAAGTGCTTTGCTAATTAAGTCCATGCTAGAATGGCCGAGAAGGTGTCAGCTGAAGACTCGTTTCACCAGCAAGACAGCTTTTGTCCCTGACTCATTCACCCCCTCATAATTGGCTGAGGTATAAACAAGCTTCATAAACATACCTCAGAGTCACACCACCAGAGACAGTCATTGTAACACAACAGGAGTAACTCATGGCATCACTTTGCATACATGAACGTGAACAGCTTTGCAGTGGCAAAGCCAGAGATAACGCCAGCTGTTTTTTAGATTCACATGCACTTCGTTCACAATGGGTGACTATCAGTGCTTATCTTAAGAAAAAAGCCTGTGTTTCTCAATAGAAGTCTATTTTTCTTTCCAGTGGAGAATTAAGTTCCAGGAACTCTTCACGCTGAACACAAACTGTGGCTCTTAGAACTGAAGATCACGTATTATACTCAGTACAAGGAATGCAACCTCAAAGATGAGTGTCAGTTTGATTCTTACTCATTTCATGTAATAAGCAGTAATGAGTAAACACTCTAATTTCTAAAAAGGGAAAAAAATTCAAAGCAATGTCCCAGGCAATGGAAGCTATCACAAGAACAAGAGGCAGCATTTTTTTGTGCACTTAGAATAAGATGGTTCAGCTGTATCAGAATAAGGAAAAGTGCAGGTTTTGTGTTGTTTGGGTTTTTTTCCTCTCTCCTAAGGAAAAACATTCTAAGAATCCTAAAAGCATATCCAAAAGTTTTAATTTTGTTGCATAAAATCTCACCAGCTTAACTTGTGTGAATTAGAAATACTCTGTATCTCCAAAAATGAGAAGCCATAGTACAGAGGATAAACTAGAAGAAACTTTGGCTTGTATAATTTCTCTTGTCTTAGGTTCATCAGCACCCTTCTACCTACTGCTGTATCACATCCTGATCCTCCCAGCCGCAGTAGGTTCTTCTGGTAGGACTCTGCACAAGCAGTCCAACACCAAATAGACTTGTTTTAGGGTAACTTTGGACATCTGTGGTCATCTCTGCTCTTGTGGTGCAATCACTAGACTATATTTTTTTTTTTTCTATCTTAACCATAACTGAAGCTCCCCAGAATTTCCTGTTCTTGCATTGAGAGGGGGCTGACAACAAGCAACAAGACATGTCTGCATGACTGGACACATCAGTTGAATACCAAAACGCAGCACAGCTATATTGCTCAGAGCTAGTTAAGACCCCTGTTCTGACTTACCATTACAGCACGAAGACATACCCACTGGCCCCCATTTCCACATAGAGAACCCAAACCTTATTCTATGCCAAACATGCCCTCAGAGCAACAAGGCACAGCGCAGTGAATATACAATGCCAGAGATATATTCAGGAAGGGAAATCCTAGATTGCTTCCTGAGCATAAATGAAATGGTTGAGCACTGTAATATGGAAAAGTAGGTGTCAATGTTATGCATGTATTGCATAAAGTACTACATAAATAGCGACAGTGTGGGCTTACCTTTAATTATGTCTGCAGGTTTTACAGACTTCCAAAGTATCTCTTCTGTTTCCAATGCATCCCTCTTCCCAGGCAGTTAGTCAAACACGGAATAAAAAAAAAATAATCATTCATCGAGCTGAAATAATGTATTTTAGAACACTGCAACATTCAAGTTCTTTTTCTGAGTCAGCTCTCCCTCTCTTGCAGTACAGGGCCGCTGTCTTCAGCTGATCGCCTATCGGGGCCCAACAGACGTTTGTGCATCCACACCCCCAGTGCTGGGGTGGGGGCCCAAGG
Source organism: Podargus strigoides (assembly GCA_028020825.1). NCBI lineage: Eukaryota > Metazoa > Chordata > Aves > Caprimulgiformes > Podargidae > Podargus > Podargus strigoides. The sequence goes on along the minus strand of CM051619.1, from coordinate 10,286,587 downwards.
GCCAACCTGTGTCTGTAGCAGAAAATGGAAGAGGCAGGGTGAGAAGGAAGAGCAGCACTTTGTTTTTCTGCAGGAACTGCTGGGGCAGGAACCCACCTCCCACCCAGTTATACCTTTGCTGTTCCTGTAACACTGGGAGCAAAGAGTTTTGCGAGTGGGAAGCAGAGATTAGCTGTTCAAGTGAGACTAATCAGTCCCCATTTCCTTGGCACTGGAAAAGTAGGCACCAGCCCACATCCAGCAGCTTCCTTTGCCTACTGGCTTGAGCTGGCTCCAGACGGAAATCCAGTTAGCTGGAAAACTTCTTCCCTTGTAATACATCCTGTTAGCGGACTGCAAAACAGGAAGTTTATGTGTGTAAATAAGAGTGCATTTCCACTCATTTTGGCTAAGGGCTAAGGATTAGAAGACAACATCTGTAGATTCATCCAGTTTGCATTCAAGAGAACAATACTACTTCGGAGTGATTCTTGGACATCCTCATTACATCATGAATTTATCAGCTGGCTGCATCACTGACAAGGGCAATTAGGAAGCTATGATCTGGGACAAGAAAGAGTCCTCAAAGCCTTTAAGCACAGTTCTTTTCTTCATACAATCTCAAATGAAAATTTACCAAATGGAATTAAAACCTGGTCCCCATCTCCCACGCATATTTCCCCTGGAAGGCCAAGAAAAGATGTGTAATCCATTTAATCCTTCCTTTTATTCATAGCTATTTATAACTTTAATCAAAGCATCCAGATGGGAGTAATTGCACTCTCAACACATCACTATCTTCCCGAGATCATTAGTTTTTCTAATTGGTAAAATTGTACATGATGAAGGATTAGCTGCAAAATACGTGTTTGTTACAACTTCATAGAGCACCAGCCAGAGATATGAAAGAGTGTCCTGACCTATGTGACTTTTCCAGGCAAGCGTTTCTTTTACCTTGATACTTGGCAGAGTTATAATTAAACAGAGTGCTAAAATTAATCCCTTGCCCTAGCTTTTTGAGAAGCTAGGCAGTAACCAGCACGGAGACAGGCTGAGCCCCCTTATCCCTGACTAAGCTTATCCCAGGAGATCAACTTCACAGTGCTCTAAGTACGGCCCAGAGCCCATTGTACGGTCTATACCTACTCCACAAACAAAATGTTTTGGGCACGTGGGGGCAAAGCCTGACCTCACGCTGGCCCTGGCAGCATGCTGAAGCACATCCCACCCAGCATGGGGGCCGAGCAGTGGAAGAGCGAGCTGCCCCACATATGCTGACAGCAGTGGGTGTGATGCAGGGATGAGCCTACCCAGTCTCACTCTGCACTTCATACTGTGACCAAGAGAAAGCAAACAGGCAGAGGCAGCCCAGCAAACTTTCAGGAGCTGCTGCAAGCAATGTTACCCTATTTTTCTTTCCGGCTACAGTTTTCTGAGTATGTCTCCTAGTCCCCCACCCAGGTCCTCTGCTTTACTGCGCTGCCAAAGCTGGATGCTCCCGCTCATTTGCCCCAGCGATTCAGAAGAAAAGAGGCAGGAGGGCAAATAGCCTTCAGGTCCTTTGGGTTGTTGGGAGGAAGATGCTGTCATGGCAGCAGTGGGGTGGCCTGGGGAAGGGAGCTGCTTTCTGTGGGCCTTAAATGTCACTTCTGGTCCAGGGTTTCATTAAAAAATAGGTACTTAACTCAGCACCTTGAAGATTTCACCAAAACTGATACCTATCTTTTAATGAAAAAAAATTGAATTATTTGGGCCAGTATTATTATGATGTTTTTCACGAGAATCATACAGAGGACACTATTTTATTATAGAATGATACCTAACAGAGTGAATGGAAAGTTATAGGTTAAGTTCTAAACATATATTCTAAAAGTTTGTTTTGAAAATAATAAAACTATTTAGTGTTAGTGAAAGTATAGTTATACTTAAATGTAGGAATGCATTTCACTGATTAAACAGAATAAAAATACAGCCATGTTTTACTTCTACTTTTCATCTTGCTTGGTAGAAAGTTTTAGTGAAAATGTTTATTTGTATTCTGGTATTTAAAATGACAGCATTCACTTAATAATGATTCTGCAAAAGAGATTTCATACAGAACAAGATAATCTAATCCTGAATTGAACCTAATAAATAAATTAAAATTTAATTCCAAAATTTAGAAGGAGTTCTTAAGAGCACAAACAAGTGCAAAGAAATTGTTCAGGCTAATTTAAAGCACTGCTAGGAAAAGAAAAAGAGAGCAGGACACATTTGGAATGCTGTGTATATATAGCCATATATACACTGTGTGTATATATAGCCATAAAATCAGGAAATATGTAAGCAGGAATGAAGGAAGAAAGTTGTATAATATTCCCTCAGTGGCTGAAAGAAAATTCAGCAATGGTAACTGCCTGCAGTGCCAAATTGTGGAATCCTGGAGCCAGCACCAGTCTAAGACTGATGATTTTTTTGGTCGCTTTGGTTTGGGTTTTTTTGTTTGTTTGTTTGTTTATTGGGTTTTTTTAAGTGAAGTTACTGCTCCACCAGGCCGGGGAATAAACACACAGATACTCTTCTGTTACTCTCAGTCTTAGGATTGAGATCTTTGCTTAGGATCTTCTCTTCTTGTGTTGGTTTCTAATGTTTGCAGTGCCTAGTGGTAAAAATGCAATCCTCATTTGCCTGTTTAGCCTCTGAATGCTGCTCTAATCATATCGGAAGCAGCATTATCTTTTCTAGTTGTATTACAAACTTTTCTAATAAAAATAAAATGTTTGTAAATGAAACTCTTAAGTCACAACTCCTGACCTTTGCAAGCAGGAGTGGGATCAGTACTAATGAAAGTTGTAATTGCTTGCTTTTCAGCTGTGGTTCTTGTTTTGTGTTATTTCACTCCTGTTTTCTGTAACTGTTCTTTTAATTAAGACTACACCCGTGCAACATGTAAGGGTGGGACTGGTGCTGCCCTACGCCCAGCTCCACAGAGCAGCGCAGAGAACATGCGGTACGACACTGGTAGCTTCCTCCTGAATACAGTAAGGCAACTAAGCAAAACATTTAGTATCTGATTAGCAACATGTGGGATACCAAATACATTTTTGTGCAGAGTATCTGTAAAACAAAAGCAAATCTTTCAAAGTTTAATAGTTGCAGACCCAGGATATGCTGAGCCCTTACTGAGTGAGGGCAGGGAGCCTCAAGCTCACTCTTCTGCAGCCCTGCTGCAGGCTGTCTGCAGACCTGGATAGGAAGCACTAACTTAGTAAATTCTTGGGTTTTAGATTCCCTCTTAATCCTCTGGCCTCAGATCTGCTGTTGTAACATGACACAGCAAGGCAATTACTGTCCAAGCTTACAACAAGCTCCGGTTTAGTGATTATTCTTGTTGTGAAGCCTAGAGCTGTCATGCTCCTCAGAAATGCCTTTTTTCCCTCCCATTCTACTCCTGGTAGCTCAAACTGAGTATTTTTTTTCTAGCTGCAGCTCACGTTGGCATTTTTACAATCCCAGACAGAGCTTCTTTGCCACAGGGCATGCCGGGGGTCCTGGTCCCTTGGGGACAACCTGGCCCCTGGGTGCACAGGGGCTGACAGCACCATGAAAGGACCTGATGGGTCCACGTCATCTCCAGTGGGTGGAGGCCTGAAGCTGCGCTGTTTGGGGGCTCAGATGTGAGAAGAGCCAGGACGTACTGGGGAGGCAGAAGCTTAGAGTCCAACACTATAGAGCAATCCCTTCCCCAGGCAGGCAGGCACCTCTGAATAAATCCTCTTCTCCTGTTTTCACACAGGTGCACGTAGGACATGTTTTCTCCTGCCCCATTTTTTCTTCTGGGCTCAAGACCTATTTCAGAGCTCCACTTTCCTATCTTTATTGCCTCCCTCTTTTCAAGCAGGCATCTCTACTTATATCACAAGTGCAGGTACCCAGATCCACCTGCAATTGCAGCTCAAAGCCTGCATTTTGGAGATGAGGGTATTCAACTTGGATTTATGGGTTTCCAGGTTCTCAAGTAGAGAAGGTGACTGAACCCACATCTTATGTTCTGGATGAATTCTCTAACCCTTAGTTCATCTCATACAATTTGGACTGTAGTTTGGGGTGGGTTTTTGTATTTATAAAATAAAATCTCAATCTCTGTACAATTTTGTGATTATTATATTGGTGTCTACCTCCAAAGAATGTTACAGACGATGGCTTTGGCCACTCCATTGTCAGATTGTGGGTTATTTTTATTCCCCATTTTGAATTTTGCAACTCTTCCACAAGCATGGGACAGGAAAGCCAAGCCCATAACTGTGTTCCAAATACCACTTCTGGGACCTAAAATTAAGTATGGCAAAATATTTGCCCACATATTTTGTCTAGTTCTTACTGCTGACATTGGCCTTTACCTTAAATTAGCTTTCTCTAGTCCTCGTAGTTATTGCTGAGATAAAAATAGCCCTAAGGACATTAAGGAGAATTTTCATGCACAACTTGAGTTTACTGTTTTTGTGTTACCTTAATATTAAAGAACTAATACTTATTGTGGGTTTTCTTTTTAATCAGTAGTGCAAAATACCAAAACCAAATGTAGACTGAGCCATATTTCACTGGACGAAGCTGCCTTATTGTTTTGAGACCAGTAGATGGCAACCACCCATTGCAATGTCAAAGGTAAATGAAAAGTGAGAGCTGTTTAGGTAGGGGGTTTACTATGTGACATCTTGAGCAACAAAGTTTTGCTACTTCACATATAAAGAAAGCAGTATTTTATTTTAGCTCCTGCTCATGCACATCTTATGAGGGGGAGATGCCCTTTTACATAGCCAGTTTTGACAAATGATAATTGTGACAATCCATTTGTCTAAAATATCTTATGGCTGCTCGTTTCTGATGATACCAGTCAAAAAAAGAACAAGTCAATGGAAAAAAAAATCTAAAGCAATCAGACTGTCTTAGCTTCCACAGGAATAGCCTCAAGTTCTTACTATGATTAATTAGATTCATTATTACTTTAGGTAGAAGCAGTTAGAACTGAGCAATAATGATGCTGGCATTGGAAATAGACCTCCCTTTAGGAACTAACTGAAGCTGTTGATGTACCAGTTAATTAATCCTTGTTATCTGAGTGTTCATATAGAAATTTTTTTGACATGATCAAATTTGAAGTAATCCTAATTCTTTCTACAACATCAGATTAAAAGTTCTTTATTTCTAGGAACAGGAACTGTAAAGGTTTGAAAAGATCCTTCAAGAACCTTGCATTTACACTTTCATGGAATCACAGAATTTTCAGACTTGGAAGGGACCTCCAGAGATCATCCAGCCCAACTCCTCTGCTTAAAAGCAGGATCCCCTAGAGCACATCACTCAGGACTGCATCCAGGTGAGTCTTGAAAACCTCCAGAGAAGGAGACTCCACACCCTCTCTGGGCAGCCTGTGCCAGTGCTCTGGCACCCTCACTGAAAAAAGTTCTTCCCCATATTTAAATGGAACCTCCTATGTTCCAGCTTGTGTCTGTTACCCCTCATCCTGTCACTGGGAACCACTGAAAAGAGTCTGGCTCCATCCTCCCTCAACCCACCCTTTAGGTATTTGTAAACATTAATTAAATCACCCCTCAGCCTTCTCTTGTCCAGGCCAAAGAGTCCCAGCTCTCTCAGCCTTTCCTCACAGGGGAGATGCTCCAATCCCCCAGTCATCCTCGTTGCCCTCTGCTGGACTCTCTCCAGTAGGTCCCTCTCTCTCTTCAACTGAGGAGCCCAGAACTGGACACAGTATTCCAGTTATGGCCTCACCAGGGCAGAGTAGAGGGGGAGAATGACCTCCCTCGACCTACTGGGCACACACTGCCCTGTGCAGCCCAGGGTGGCATTGGCCTTCTTGGCAGCAAGGACACATTGCTGGCTCATGGATAATTTACTGTCTGCCAGGACTCCCAGATCCTTCTCCTCAGAACTGCTTTCCAGGAGGTCCCCCCTAACCTATACTGGTGCCTGGCATTCTTTTTCCCCAGGTGCAGCACCCTACACTTGCCCGTATTGAACCTCATGAGGTTCTTCTCTGCCCAGCTCTGTCCAGGTCCCGCTGGATGGCAGCACAGCCCTCTGGAGTGTCACCACCCCTCCCAGCTTGGGATCATCAGTGAACTTGCTGAGCATACACTTTACACAGAATCTTTAGAGAAGTTCCTTCATTAAAACAGGAGAACGGTTATAGAAATATATCTGTGACCTTACTAGAAGGACACTTCTAGTCCTATTAAGTTTTCCTTTAGCATTGATTTATCTGTATTTTGCTAATGTGTTTTCGGTTAGGATTGGTGTACATAATACATGTATGGATGCACACAGAAGTAGAGTGTCTATAGTGCAGAAAAGACCATACCTTTAGAACTCTGAAGGATTCCAGCATCACCTAACACTGTAATTAGCAATTTTAAAAAGAATACTCTACAAATAGCTAAACCAGCTAACAAGAAGAGCACTGTCGCTTAGTAGAAGTAAAACAAAATACTCTGCATTACTGGGATGCCTCCCTCCAAGTTCTCAAGCACTTTGCAGACCATTAACTTGCAATGCATTAACTTGCATGCTTGCAGTACAAGGTGCATATGTTTATTCTCAGAACTCACATCTTTGCTAGGAAGACTTAAAAAAACTGCTCAAAGTAACCTTTCTCTTTTGTTAAAGCTACAGCTTGATCAGCTGTGAAGTTTTAGAAGTGACTTTGAAATTAGGAGAAATCCATCTGGGATCCATTTCCTAGTGAATACTAGTGAGTTGGTATTAGGAATACTTCTAGTATCCCTTACAAACCCGCCCAAACTTTTCTCATTATTTCCTTCACCTAATACTAAGATTTCTACAGTAAAAAAAATGTACTCTTTAACGAGATTTGAGTTATATTTTTTGCTCCTTTGAAGAAATAAAGGCCTTCAGCCTGATGCTAAAATTTGCACAGCCTTATTTGCTTTAGCATGAGAAACTAAGTAACTTATATATGTTGTTTTTCTTATGGACCTGTGAGTCCAAGAGTGGACTCTTAGCAAAGATAATTCTTCTTGCAGAAAATTGCAAAGCTAGTGAGCTGATTTTTTAATTTTTTTTTAATTTTTTTAAAAGCAAGGAAAGAGAAATCTAAATTATTTAGAAGAGAAGGGATTTTTAGATAAACAATAAAAATACTTTTCTGTTTATATTCCTGCTTTTATTTTAGCTCAAATGGTTGAGGAGGACAGATAGTTTTAAAGATTCAAGTTCTGCTGTTTCCATGAAGGGCTGAGGAAGGTCTCACTCCTGTTTCCTGGTATGTATCACAGCAGAAGTCTGCAAGAGACCACCAAGGACAGTAACTCTCCTTCTTTACAGTTGCAGTTAGTAAAGTTTAAAGTTCAAAGGAATCCGTATGGCCATTCCCTTCTGCTCAATACTCTGTACAGATCACAAAATACACCCTCATGCACTGTGACAATTTTCAGATTTATAGCAGAATGCTCCCCAAAGTCTGAAATTTTACGTTAGATATCTAAGTAGAGGTCAGTGGCATTTCCAAAAGCTTCTGCCTTTATGTTTCTCTTGGGTGTGCACTGAAATGTGTATATGATGAGCAGTGATGAAGTCCTCTGAAGGTCATGGTCTGGTAAGAATGTACATACCTCATGTACATAGGCAAAAAGGGCCCATAAAAAAATAATTATAGCCTTTTTACTCTTCTCCTCCTGCACTGTCTAAAATTTCAAACAGCCAGAATTGTGTCCAACTATTGTGTGGAAAAACAGTCTCTGGACTGTTTTTAGCAGAACATTTCTCTGTCTTTGATTAAGACACTGGAAATGTTCCTTGTTGAGCAGAGCCATAGTATGTTGAGTGACAGGCTTGTTTCATCTGTTTATAGTGGGGAATGAAAATATGACTGAGCACTAAAGCAGGTGCTTAAGCATTGACTTTTCACCAAAGAGTAAAGTACAGATTTGTGTGGGGATTTTGCTTACCTGATCCTTATTTCACATGCCATTTGAAGCATAATTTAAAGGAGAGGTAATCAGGGACATAGTCCAGTAAGGTGCTGAGCAGTTCTGAGGTGGTGCTGAATGCTATCCATTACCATTGCTTGCCATGAAAGTCAAAGGTAATCGGTCTTGTCAAGATCTGAACCAGATAAGATGGGTAATGAAAGAATGCAAAATGCAGAAAGTAAGTTTGTTTGACAGTGCTCAGCATGACTTTTGTAATTATTAACTTAACCCTAAAAGCCCGAGATAGTCCTTATGCAAATGCTTCAGTCTTATTCCATATTTTCTCCTAACAACAACATCTGCTAACATTTCCACAATGAGGAAAAGGAAGACAACAGATTCACCTCATTCATCCCCAGGTCTGAGTGAAGGGAAGGAGAAATTAAGACTGAAGCAAGAGGTTGGCCTCATTAGTGGAGTGTCATTAATTGCAGGCACGATGATAGGCTCGGGGATCTTTATGTCCCCTGAGTGGGTGCTACATCATATGGGAAGCCCTGCCAGCAGCCTGCTTATCTGGGCAGCCTGTGGTCTCCTGGCCATGTTTGGTGCCTTGTCATACGCTGAGCTTGGAACCATAATTAAAGAGTCTGGAGGAGAATATATTTACATCTTGAGGATTTTTGGTTCTTTTCCTGCTTTCATTTTTGCCTACACTTCTGTTATCCTGGTGAGACCAGCTGGTTTGGCAGCTGTCTGTCTGAGCTTTGCTGAATACGCCGTTGCGCCGTTCTATCCAGGATGCTCATCTCCACAGGTTGTCATCAAATGTACAGCTGCTGCCTGCATGCTGCTTTTAACTATCATCAACTGCCTCAACGTGAGGCTGGCGACGTCTATTATGAACATTTTTACAGCTGCCAAACTCTTGGCTTTGCTGGTGATCGTGGTGGGTGGATTGGTGCTGCTTGCCAAGGGACAAACTCAGAGTTTTGAGAATGCTTTTCAAAACACGACTGCAGGTATCGGGGCAGTCGGAGTGGCGTTTTACCAGGGACTCTGGTCCTACGATGGGTGGAACAACCTGAACTACGTAACTGAGGAACTGAAGAAGCCTGAGGTGTGTGAGTGAGCTGGGTTTTACTTACTTAATGCTGCTGCTAATATGTTTGAGTCTATCTGTGACTGTGTTAAGAGGGGTAATCAAGGGATTAGAGCATTGAGGAAAGACTACTGAGCTTTCCTCCTGGTTTGTTCTGTCTTTTGAGGCAAGACACCTATGAAAGTGTCTGGAAAGGACAGAAATGAGCCTCTAAGCAAAATAACAGCCTACCTATAAGAAAGCACTAAAATACCTCATTGACTGGAAAAAATCTATTAGGCAACACTTGGATGCTTTGAGGATGAAATTTTGTCTTTGTGTGTAGAGGATCTCACTGTAGACACCTAGATTTATGGAGAAAAGCACTGACTGCTATAATCCATAAAGGTTTCTTAACACCACATATTCTCTAAAAGACTTGATCCATAGTGTATGCATCAAAAAAGCACTTGTCTCTCCTCATTGCATGGAGGAGGAACTTCAAAGCAAGCCAAGGGTCACTGGAGAGGGAATCTAACTCTTTGAATGACCCTTGTTGTTAAATGCAGACTTTCTAGGCATTGTTCTGTCTGTGCTATAGGCACTGAAGTACCTCACCTGCATCTCACATCAGCCGTTTCTGTGCCATATTGCATATCACCTCTTTTTGCAGATCAGACACTACAGCAGTGAACAACCCTTTTTTTAGAAAGAGCTGTGTGAGTGCAGAGTGTACAGAGTGTGCTTTCTGCCAGTGCTGCACACAAGATTTTACAGATTAAGTGAAAATATGCAGTTAAATATTAATCTAAATGGCAGCAAAGATCCTAGGGTCATGTGGCACTCTTTCCCATGGGACCATGAGCACTGATATTCAGACCCTTGTGGGGTGGAGGCAACAATATAAAGAATTGCTGTATCTTGTCCTACAGTGGGAATAGGGAATGCAAAATTGATGTTTTAGGTTTTTAGATGTATACAGTTGCTCTATGATCACCCTACTATTTGCTTTTTTCCAGTGCTTTCAGCTGCAAAGGTAGTGTTTGCTGATTTTATTGAGCCTTAAAATGGTCCATGAAGTTCCAAGATAGCATCCTGTCGCTAGGAAGAAAAAAAGAATTCCTTCCTAGAGCAAATTCCCCTTTTGCTCTCCCCAACTTTGATTTAGCCCTTAGAACAGTTAAATATGATGCAACACACACTGGTACTTTATCCATGTCAGTGGCATGTTCATGGGAAGATGAAGCACTAGGAGACATAACACACTAGTAACAAATAAACCAATATTAAAGTCATGCAGAAGTATGCATCAGACCTCTTGGGCAGCTATGAACCAAAGTATTCTTGAATAAGATTTGGGGGTGGGTTTTGAGGGTTTTTTTTGGTGGTTTTGTGTTTTTAAAGACTGGCTTTTGAAATGTACAACCTTACTGTTTGCCTGACATCTCTGTGAGCCTGTGTAAAAACTGCCATGTGAATCTGGATCTAAGTCTTATTCTGTGGAGGATCTTACTGAGTGAAGGAATTTGAATGAGAGATGTGGGTGGTAGCAAAGACAAAACAAACAAAAAAAGCCCAGTGCAGGCATAAATGTGCTGCATCTAACACTCTTCTCATCCCTTTTCCAGGTGACCCTCCCCAGAGCTGTGATGATTGCCATTCCTTTGGTTACATGCCTGTATTTGCTGGTCAACATGAGCTACTTGGCAGCCATGACTCCATCTGAACTGCTGTCTTCAGGAGCTGTGGCTGTCACTTGGGGGTGAGCTTTGCTTGTAGCAACACAGCCAATGCAGTCCTGTAAAACATGGGTTGTCTCCTGAGTTTCAGGAGGCTGAGGTGCTGTTCCCAGTGGGAATAACAGCACTGTATCGGTCAGGCCAGGAAGACCTGTCAGGCCATGTCACAGGGAAGCACGCTGCCAGTCCCTGCTCTGTCACCTTCAGGGCAGTGTACAGCCTTCCCCACCAAAGGCCAAGGCTGGCCAGCCCCATCTGGCCCATTGTCCTCCAAGGTGCACCTAGGCTGCCAAGATGGGGTGCTCTGCCCTTACTCCCCATTCTCATTCATTCCCACTGGGAACCTGGGGCTCCCCTCCAGCTTATGTTTTTCCCTGTGGAGAGTGGCCATAAAGAGGAGAAGAAGTGCACACCAGGAGCATCTCCCCACAGACAGTGAGGACACAGTGAGGATGCATATCCAGACCTGGGGACTGGGAGATACCCCACATCTTAAATATTTCCAGAAAAGTGGAGAGGACACTGTGCTGCCCAACTAATGCAGAGGCAGTGGCTTGGAAATGAGACAGGAACTAACTGGGTGAATCCTGTCTGCTCAGGAAATTAGACCAGACCAGAGTCTTTTGGTTTGGCTTTTCCATCTCTGGGGAAATGGAAAATGACACTGATGTCTACAACACCTTAGAGGAGGAGAAGTGTTATACATGGGTTGAGTAGCCTTTGGCGATTGTATCTCTAAGTGGCTTGTGCTTTTCCAGAATTGCACAGAAACTATTTGTACCTTCCATCAACCTGAAGCATTTGGTGCTATTAAAGAGGCTCTGTGCAAGACAAGGATTTTAGGAAGAGAAGGAAGGGACCATCATGAGAGATATAGGCACCATTGGCTTCTAACCAGATGATCTTGCACCAGAACATCCAGCCTTAGTCTAAATATTTCCAAAGACACAGAATCCTTGAGTCCTAAATGAGTTGTCTGGCAGAAATGATGGCACAATATATCCAGAGATTGTGTTGCTGCTCATCCCCTTCCTAAAAAGCCAGCAGCAGCTTTGCTTTCTGTGTGTGTTTCACAAGATCTTCAGTTTGAAGATCTGACTGAGCTCTTACTGGATGTGTTCTCTAATAGCCTTTCATGTCATTATAAGCAGGAGCTTTTAAAGGTTTCGTGTTTTGTTTGAACAGGTTACAAAGCCTCACTAAGCTGCAGTGTCATGAACTTTCTCTGCACTTCCTTTCCCATCATTCCTGATTAACAAGTTATTTGTGAGCTTCCTCCTTTTTAACACATCTCTTTTTCCTGCCTGATTAACCTCTTCACCCCGAGAGTGCAATTGAGGAAGAAACATTGAACTAGCAAGCAGAAAGCTGGACGCTCAAAAGCCTGGAGGACAGGTAGATAGCCACAGGCTGAGGAGGATGTAATGGCTGTGGTTTGTGAGCAGGAAAAGCAGATATTCAGGTCATTAAGGAAGGAGTATAATGAAGCCAGAGGAGGGCACATCGCATTTAAGTGCATTTATTCCCCACATAAGAAGAAAACTGCTAGAGAGAAACATTGTTCAGTGGTGAGAGGTACAGCCACAAAATGAGCTCATGAAACTCTCCCCAGCATTTCTTTGGTGCCAGTGATTTAGGAGCAACTGCAGATCTCAGTTTGCTTGTACGAATTTACTCTCAGTAGCCCCCGTAGTTTGTTTTCAGGGTCCAAACAGCAAAGCACCAGTCTCATAAATGCAAAATACACAATTGCTGAAGATTTTATTAATTTTGTGATATATGTTGTTTTTCCTTGAGATCTTGAGGTTCTGGAGTCACATGATCATAGCAGATGCCCAGATTGCATCATTTTGAAACAGGGAATAATTTTAGTTCTAGTTATTGCAAGTAGCTTAATAACTTGAAGCCTGAAGGACCGTAACCCAGATATTAAGCTTCTAAACTACATTTTTTAAAATTATTGTGGTAGGTAGGCTCCTGCCATGGTTTTGAAAAGCCCAAGACTTGATTTCTGAAAAGCCCAAGACTTGATTTTTGAACATTTGGGATAGGTGATACTAAAAAAGAGTACATACGGCTTAAAGCCATACAATTCAGGTGGAAATATAAAATGTTCTGAAAAACTTCTGAATTTTGGATTTTTGCCAATTAGACAAACAGTGTGTTTGTTTATGTCTGTGTGTGTGTACATGTATGTGGTAATAACCCCAAAACACCAGCATTTATTACTCAGTTAATATTCTTCATGCTGCTTCATTCCAGAAGACAAGCTTCACTTTCAGGTGAGAAGATTATCATATCCTCCAAATATTTACCTCAAACTCTATTTGTAACCCTGCAATATCTTCTGTTATGGAGAAAGTAAGCCATGAATGTCTGAACATGTTGTAGAACCAAATCTCTGAAATTCAAATTTTTGCTTTGTCTTAAACCTGATTCATAGATTAGCAGAAATAAGTGCATATGGGATTAAAGGGTTAAATTCTTATGCATATTGGGGGAGAGGTTATAATTTCTTCAGGTCTGGCGGGAACAGCTTTTCTGCAATTTCCAAGCTAATATTGTTGGCTGTAATGGCAATATCTCCAGGATTCGTGCCACAGCATCTGTACACACAAAAAAAGGAGGGTTTGCCTGTAATGACACCTTTGTACACCACTGCAGTGTAGATGGATGTAGATGTATATACACCAAGCAGGAAGAAAAGCTGTCTTTTCTGGGCAAGGCAAAGTTACTAGTGAGTCAATATTATGGGAACTGCAGGAAGGCTTTAAATCATTAGAAAAGCTTTGGAAAACAATTGAGAATAGTAGAGGGAAGAAACCTGTCTGGGTCTATGATGAGTATTTGACACATTCATGAGCTGAATGTTACGCTGTGAACTCTTTCCCATCTCAGGGACAAAGTCCTGGGCCGTTGGGCATGGCTCATCTCCCTGTCGGTGGCTCTGTCTACATTTGGTTCATCCAACGGCACGTTCTTTAGCGGAGGCCGCGTGTGCTACATTGCTGCAAGGGAAGGCCATATGGTAAGGACAAAAGAACGAGGGTCTGGCTTGCTTTGAGTGACTTTACCTTCTTGTGACACTAAAGCAGAGAGGAAAACACCGTGTATGTTCAACTGGTAGAGTGACAGTTCTTCAGTGGTTTGTTTCTTGCTCAGACTTTCTTCCCCATCTTTTTTGAACGTAATGTGTATGTTGTCTCTTGACTTTCTTCTTCAGCCATGTAATTTCAGAAAGATACCTGATTACACCGAGCCTGAATTTTAAGAACAGCTTTGAAATGACCAACTGAAATATGGCTGGCACCGACTCTGGGGTGACCTAGTCAATATACCTGTCAGGGAGGGGAAACATGTCTGTCTTGAGTGTTGTAAGGCACCCTTGTACACACTGGGAAGGTAGCCCAGCACTGGCAAGCTGCCTTTGCAGGCAATCCTGACTATGCAAACTGGTCTCACGGGTGTCCTAGCCTTCCCGCTGGGTAGTCCAGTTCAGATACAGTGTAGGATATCTCTGCTCTTCAAGCTTCATAGCAATTACAAGGTGACATGGAACCTTACATCTACCCTAGCTGGGGTTTTTAATTGGTTTTGTTAGGTGGGGCCAAATCTGGTAGCCCAGTGGAGGTCAAGCTGCTGCAGCTGCATGCTCCCTGGTCCAGCTGGTAAATTGAGCATATATTCTCAATAGGCACACACACAAACGTGGGTATATAACATATATATACACACATACATAGGTATATATATGTGTATATATACTTATAGAGACAGCAGGCCACACAGATCTACACAGAGACACACTCAGCACTCACACCAGCACGAAGAGCACCAAGGGTTTCATCTTGTTCCCCTCTCTGGCTGATCAGGGGTCTGTTAGTGGGAAATATATGTATAAATGTATGCACAGTGTGGGAACCTCCCATAGCTGGGCTCAGGCATTCAGTCTGCCCAGTAGCAGCCCCTGGATCCCAGTTTCACCAGTTGCTGGTACCTGGGCATACAAGCCCCCAAGGCTGCTGTCCCACTCCAGCTGCTGGTATGGACCCCTACATGCACAAGCACACCCACACACACTTCTCTCTCTCAGTGCTTCAGCTGAGCTGCATTTGTCCTCTGTTTTGAGCAGGCAGGTTGTGTTCCTCATGGACCTGTCTGCTTCTTTGGTCCTTCCTCCCCACACCATCTGACACTTCTGCTCTCAGGTGTGAAGGATACTCCTCTGCACTAGCTCCACTCCTTGTACACAGGAGGGAATCTTTTCTGTAGATGAATGCCCAGGCTGGTGGAGATGACCGGGTTGGTCGTTACTGGTTTTGGTGGTTACTGGTTCCATGGCTTCTCTTACTGATGGCAGTGTCTGCTGTATAGTGGCAGGCTCTGTGCTGAGCAGTTCACAGATGGTCTCAATCTGACCATACCGGCTAAGAGCTGAATGCTTATGCCATTTCTCAGACACTCAGCTCTAGCAGAAGTGCTTGCATGCTATTTTGGTTGGAAATTAAAAAAAAAAAAAAGCCTTTTTCATTAAACTTACCCAATGAACCAAGCAATAAAGAGGCTAATAATACTCTCCATGTTCTGGAAGAAATCTTGGTTTACTTTGTGGTTGGTTGCATAAATGTTTCAGGAGTAGTCCTTGTCTCATTTTCCAGTCAGCCCAAGAGAAGTCAAGTCCGGAGAGACGTGACAGAGAGCAGAGGAGTGGGACCATGCACAAGGTCCTGGTGATGATCAGGAAAGCTCTGATCTGACTCAGCCTTAGTCTGTCACGCTGAAAACCTCATCCTGCCTGCCCAAACTGAGCACATATGATATGAAATCAGTGAGACACAATAAACATATCCTTGAAGGGGGGTTCCATGTTTGCACTCCTCGGAGCTGAACTGCTTTTGTGTTATGATGCTTAGTTGATGATGAAGAGTGGGTCTGGCTGCAGGCAGAGCTCCCACCAGCAGCTGAGGGAGATGAGTAAGGATCTCTGAGTACACGATATGATGGTATGTTGTTTTGCTTTGGCTTTCAGCCAGACATTCTGTCTATGGCTCACGTGCGATGCCTCACGCCCTCCCCTGCTCTGCTGTTTACATCTGCTGTCTCTTTAATAATGATCATATCAGGGAGCTTCACCAGTATTGTGAACTTTTTCAGGTATGTATGTGTAGCATTTGTTTGCATCCCCTGTAGTCCTGGTTTTTGACATTGCTTTAGAAGTGTTTTCTTTCAATGTTTTTTTTTTTTAAGCCTGGGCCATTGCTTTCTAACCAATATTGGGGAGGGAAGGGAGGGGGAAGAAAGAAAAGAAAGAGCTTGGGATCTCGCATCTTTGCAACACATGAATGCTTCTGTGACTATATACTTAACTGGATGTGATTCATCCTCATATTGAAATGAATCTCTAATATTCAGGTAATTCTGAAGTTCTCACTGTTTGTGCTGGAAAGGAAACAAGCGGAAGAACTACTAAATTTATATCAGTGTTCTCCTTTTTAATGGGAGATATGAACATCTGGGATCTGGAAAGCAGGACTGACATTCCTGGATGACCTCACCCCAAATTTCATGCTGTCTTTTTTTTTTTTCTTTTTTTTCTTTTTTTCCCCAGTTTTATGGCATGGCTTTTCTATGGCATCACTATTTCTGGTCTCCTGTATTTAAAAATCAAGAAACCAGAACTGCCAAGATCTTACAAGGTGAAGTAATAACATAAACCCCTCAAAATCTTTTTCTTTATTGCCTAAATGACTGCAATAGTATTATGAGAAAACAGAGCACTGGGGTTGGTTGCTTACAGATTTAGTGTGGTTCTCCTTCCTTTTTTAATTTTATGTTTTGAGTTGGCAAACATGCAGAACAGTGACTTTTCCCTGAGACAAGCTGAATGAATATGCTGGTTTCCATGGGGTTCCTCCAGGAGACAGATGACAGGCTGACACTGCCAGGCTGTGCGAAGCAATATCGAGTGTCCTATGGGGCGTAGCATGGAAGAGAAGAGCAGTGTTCTGTTAAGTCTTCCAGTCACTGGCTTCTGTGGCTCTGTCCTAAAATTAGGATGCTAGATGAGGACATTCACCCAACTTTTTGGCTGAATGGGCTTTAAGGAAAAGAAGTTCTGTTTCTGCAGTAGGGTATAAAAACTCCTGTATAAACTGTATAAAACTCCTGCAGTCCTCCAGGTCAGTCCCCTGAGGACGTCAGCCTGCTGCAGCCTTTGGCTTGATGGCCTAACTCTTTTCTTATCTAGAAGCAGCTCATGTCTGAAGGTTTCAGGTCAACTGACAATGTATGGCTGAAGTCCTGCAGAATCTGTATGAGTGTTGCAGGTTTATATTTAAGAGGAAGATTTCCCTTGGTTTGAAAATGATCATTTTTATTAGCATTGTGCCAAAAGTGTTAGAACACAGTGCAGAGGGAGCAGAGTGGAGCATCTTAAGGTTCCAGGGAGACCTTACAGCACCTTCCAGTACCTGAACAGGCTCACAAGAAAGCTGGGGAGGGACTTTTTTACAAGGGCATGTAGTGATAGGATGAAGGGAAATGGCTTTAAACTGGAAGAGGGTAGATTTAGACTAGATATTGGGGATAAATTATTTACTGTGAGGGTGGTGAGACACTGGCCCAGGGTGCCCAGGGAAGCTGTGGCTGCCCCCGCCCTGAAAGTGTTCCAGACCAGGTTGGACGGGGCTTTGAGCAACCCGGTCTGGTGGGAGGTGTCCCTGCCCATGGCAGGGGGGGTGGAACAAGATGATCTTTGAGGTCCCTTCCAACCCAAACCATTCTATGATTCTGTGATCCCACTGAGGTGGATAAAGCCAACAGCAGGTCTTCTCCGTGCTCTCACAGGTAACCATGAACAACATTTCCTTTGGTCTGTATCAGTGCCCTTGTGTTGGACAAAATGCACAAAAGTAGAAATTGGAAAATCCCAGCTAGAACATTCAGTTTTTCACCTTGTTGTGAAATCATTTTGTCTTGAGCATCCACTAGTCTTTGAGGGAGGTTGGCTTCAATTTTAAATGCTTTATGACCAGACTTACAGAAATAGCCTCTGAGGTTGCCTGTCCACCTATCTATGAACATGTGAATAAACCTTTTTGCCCAAGGGTGTTAAGGTTCAGTTATGTGATTTGTGCATGTTGCTGTATATTTTATCTACAGCTCAATTTTTTGATGTAGGGAGAGCAAGAACAAACCTAGCACTAAACCCAGCAGTTTGCATCTTCAGGTCTAGGAGGGCAGGGAAGACCAGGGGTTATAGTGTGTGGCAGTGATGTAGCTCTTGCAGGGATGTTCAACCTTGGAGTGGGAGTGGGCTGGGAACCAGGATGTCTGGATTAATTCAGATTTCTGGGTAATACCTCAGGATTTAATCTAAAAAGCCTTCTGCACAATTTTCAGGGTTGTCCAGACCCACAGTGGCCCAGGATTATGTGAATCTTTATGCTGATGTTTTCCTTTCGCAGGTCCCAATTATCATCCCTATAATTGTGCTGCTGGTGGCTGTGTACCTGGTGTTAGCTCCCATCATTGATCAACCCCAGATGGAGATCCTCTACATAGTCTTGTTCATTTTCAGTGGTGTCATTCTTTATTTCCCACTGGTTCGCTTCAAGTGCCACCCTCGCTTTTTACAGAGAGTCACTTTACATCTCCAGTTGTTCCTGGAAGTTGCTCCAACCACCAGGGATGCCAACTGAGACGACATCTCCTGGTATGTGGCTGCCTGCCCCTCATGGTTTATACCAGAACCTTGGTTTTCAAGGCTCGGAAAATATTTTTCTGTAAGGGAGAATGAATAGAACTAAAGTGTCACCAAACCGTCTAGCTGAGATAGACTATAGCCATGACTCCTCACATTTCCTTAAAATCTGGGAGCCATTTGTCTCATTGTCAGCTCTGCCCTTGCAGATTACATACAGATTCCAAAGGAATATGTGCTTTTGAATTTTCCATCCCAAGAAGAGCTGTTCATCAAAATCTTAGCTCTCATATTTCAAGGCAACAGGCAACAAAAGTCTGACAATGAAATATTATTATTCCTATAGCAGACTGACCCTAAGCCATTCCTAGCAATGTGTTTAATTATTTTCACCTAGTTCTGCCCACTGTGACCACAGAGCTTCTCAAATAAATAAAGCATGGAAACACCATGTTCACAACAGAAAACCCTTTTCCACTCAGGTGTTCACCCTGGGAGTGTGTTTTTCCCTTGCTCCTTCCGCCCCCAGGTGCACAGTTACAACAGTCATTCCTCTGTCTCAGTACATGGTTTCACCACATTTCAGCTCAATTCATCCTACATCTCCTATAGAAAAACCTCTCATGTGAGATGAGAATTGCTTTAAAGCTCTGTTAGTTTACTCAATTGAGAATGCGCTTCATCTGGGATCCATCCATTCGTGGTGAGGACACAGGTAACATCACTTAAGTACCAACAGTCACCCAATACCCTTCCTGTAATTCCACCAAAGACAAATAATTTCTCTTGTGACAAAGGGAGCAAAAAAAAATCTATAGCATATGTGCCAGCAAGATACTCTCATTGTGAATTAAAGAAAACACATACTGGGCTACATGAGGAGAAGTGTGGGCAGCAGATCAAGGAAATACTGCGTCGCTTTGAACTGGTGAGGACACACTTGAAATACTCTGTCCAGTATTGAGCCCTGCTGTTCAAGAGGGAGTAGTGAAGACAACAGGGCCAGGCTCTTCTTAGTAGTGGCAACTAGGGGCAACAGCCAGAAGTTGTGGCTTGAAATGTTCAGGCTGGACTTGAGGAAAGTTTCTTCACCATGGCAGCATTGCGACCTTGGAGCAGTGTGCAGGAAGGTGGTGAGATCTCAGTTCTTGTACACTTTCTACCACAGCCATTTCCACCAGTTTTCATGATTGAAAAAAGGCACAGCATAAAAAAGTCATGGGCTGTGCTCTCACCCACACCTAACCCGCTGCAGTCACTGTTCTTTCCCGTTACCCATGCTGGTTTACTTCTGTTTGTCCAGATTGTTCCTGGATGGGACCTGTCCTGTGATAGGCTAAAACGGTCTAGGTGTTAGTCCCTAAAATGTCTTCTTGTGTCTCAAAGTAACAAATGTTACTCAGGTCAACTTTATTTCAGCACCTCTTCTGCAGATCTGTACCTAACACTGTGTTCCTGGAACAGGGTCAGTTGATCCTCCAGGCCTCTTCCAGCCCCTCTTGGAGTTGTGTATCTGATTACGATCTCATTCTGCAATGCCACCCCTTCTGTTCCTCTCAGTGGTGATACCAGCAGCTACAGAGACTGCAACAACAGCCTATTTTTCCAGCTGTTAGGTATGATAATGGTATCAGTCAGTTGCTGCTTATCTTCTAAATCCTTAGCTTAAACAGTATTTAGGAGGATTTCCTCCCTAGTAGAGTTGTCAACAAAGACCAATGAAGGAACAGTTCTCCCTCCTGAATCCTATGACAATGCAGAATTCTTGGGATGCCACCTTGTCTTCCCACCCTGTATGCCCTGGGAGAGTATAAAGGACTGATGAGCTCAGGAGCTCTAGGCTAAACTTCCCACCCTAGGCTATTTCACCTGATGTCAGGCAAACTTCTTAAAGGAGCTGCATCTCAGCCACTTACCTAAAAATGAGGATAATATTATTTCACTGATTATAATTTTTTTTAAACCGTCTCTGTTTCCTACACATATTTATGGAGCCTACCACATGGGACTGTGCTCTTTTGAAGATCTACAGTCCATATCCAAAAAGTGGGAATTTAAAGGCTTATGTAAAGGTTAGACATGCATAATATTTGTAGCCTTAGCCACCTATCCTTGCTTACCTAAGTACAATCAGGGTTGGTATTGTCTGCATATAATTCTTGTTGAACAGGAATTATTGCCACTGTTTGATATTATGGGTGTAGTGTACTATAGATGATAAGAAGATGAAAGGGCTATCAGCATTGCCCTCAAGGTAACCATAAGTTCCATACTTCCCCTCAAGACCCTGGGTGTAATTGAGTCCCATGTTCCAGCTGGCAACCTGCAACCACCAGGCAGGAGTTCTACCTGCACAAAGCTGAATGTATTCTGCGTGTTTTCCTGACTTCCTCAGAAGCATCAGAGATAGGCTACACTTGGGGACAGTCAAGGATGGTCCAGTGTGTGAGAGGGTACAGAAAATCCTCCTTTAGTGATTTTTTTATAAGCCTTGCTCATATGCCCACATTCAAGTGATTATTTGTGGCTGCAGATAAATTTCCCCTTGGGTGAGACAGAAAAGAATCCATAATGATTTTAATTTTTCTCTGTTGCAGAAACACAGTTCACCTGCTTGGGTTGGCTGGGTTTATCTTATCAGTTCACTGCCAGTGCAGAGGGTTGGTGTTCAAGTGTCTCCTGCTCTTTCCTGGAACACAGGGAGTGGTCACGGCCTGACTGGAGCCTCTCAGCAGTGCTAACTTGCTCTCCAGGTCATCATGCTGAGGGGACTGTAGAGCTTCTGTTTTTAGAGATGAAATAAATACAGCCAACTCTGGGAATCATAAAACATTAAAGTGTGGGTTGGAACCAACCTCTGAAGGTCTCTAGTCCAACTCCCTGCTTGGAGCAGGACTATTCCCCACACTAGGTTAGGTCACCTGTGACTGTCTCATCACATCTTGGAGAACACCAAGGATGGAGAGCCCACCATCTCTCTGCATTGCCCTCCTGATAAAGAAGTTTTCCTGAAGTCCAGTCTGAACCTCTCAATCCACAGCTTGTGGCTGTTGTCCTTCACTGTGTCATCTTCTATTGCCAAATAGGTTGGCTCCATCATTTTGTAACTCTCCTTCATGGAATTGTAGATTGGTATTTAGATTGCCTCTTATCCTTCTTTGTGCCAGACTCAATAAGCTCAAATCCCTCAGCTTCTTCATGTAGGTGGCGTGCCCTAGGCCTCTAACCATCTTGGGAGCTCTCTGCTGGACCTTCCCCAGTTCCTCCAATTCCCTTTTGAACTTGGGAGGGGTCAGAAAATTGGATGCCACATTCCAAGTGTGCCTTCACAGGTGTCAAGTCTGCAGGGACACTGATGTCTCTTGATCTGCTGACCACTATTCTCCTAATGGAGGCCACTCTGTGTAACCCCAGCCCCTTTCAGCCAGTCACTTCCCAGCCTGTACTGGCACATGGGGTTATTCCACCTCAGATGCAGGACTCATGCTTCTTGTTGCTGAACTGCAGGATACATCTGCTGGCCTAATCCTCAAGTTTCTCCAAGTGCCTCTGGATTGAATCTCTACCATTTGGCCTGTCAGACATTCCTCATAATTTAGTACCACCTGCAAATTTGCGGAGAGCACATTTTGTCACATCATCCAGATTGCCCATGAAGATACTGAACAACATTGGCCCCGGGTTCAACTCTTGTGGTACTTATTACCAGCTGCTGACTGATGTCATTTATGTAGCCTTAGCTTGCTATGTAAGGTAGACACTTGTAAGAGCTTCATCTGACTCAGCAGAAGGCAATGGCAAACCCTTATTTTATACACTTGGTGCCAGTATTGGAAACTTTGGATAGGCTGTGATAAACCTACGCATCAGGATGACTCAGTCTAGCAGTTTAGAAGGATCTATATCTTGCACTTTACTATTTATTGACCAGTCAGTTCAATATCATCAAGGTCTTTGTGTATGTGACTCATTCCTCATGAAGGAATGATTTTTGCTAAAAAAGGATGCAGACCCAGGCTGATACAATAAATTAGTGGTCTTGGGTTTGTGATCTAGCAGGGAGACTAACAGGTAGTGAAATAGCCCATCTTTTTTTAGAATCATGCTACCATGTCAAATTTGCCCTCAAAGGTGGTGAACTCTGTGGCTTGAGTGTCTGGCAGATAAATGAGCATCTTTTTCTTCTAAAGGTTTGTAATTAATTCTTATTGTTTAATTTCATGGACTATGCCCTGGTTTTCATACAGTGAGGTGACAGGCAATGGGGAGTCTGAGAAAAGGGAAAATGAGAAGTAGATTGAAAGAGAATTTCTGTATGTGCAAGTCTTGGTTTGTATGTCTGAATTACCTCTATAAAATCCAGACATGGGCAGCACCTAAGCAGCAAAGAAACATGCCAAAGTTCAGAAACACCAAAATAAGGTTGTTGGTTCATCAATGAGCTGTGCCCCTTGGAGTGAGCTGAAGAGTTTGGACTGGATCCTGCTGGGGGATCATGTCAAGCTCCCCATGTACCAGTCACAAGCAGGACTGTGGGTGAGAAAGCATGTGGTGACTTTTCATCCCATAGGTGCTGCCTGTACTCCAAGCCACTGTGGGGTCAGAAACACTCCTTAAAAAATCCCCCACAGCCTTCACCAACTTCCCAGTGGATTGTCTCACTCTGCTCTCTCCCAGCACCAAGCCTTCCTGCTCCTATTACCCCCAGGGCTCTGCTTCCAGCCTGCCCAACAACTCCCTGCCTGTTCTTCCACTCTCATGTCCTCAGGTCACCCCAGGCAACACCGAAAGACGTTTCTCAGGAGACCTGAAGGTGGGCTAAGGGCAGGGGTGGGGCAGTTGGGAATCCCCAGGGTACATGCGAGGCTGGCGGGGAGGGTGATGGGCAGAGTGGGCATTGCACAGCCCTGGAATGAAACCTCAGCTCAAACCTTGCCTTCCTTAGCTCAGATGGGTGTGCACATCCCCTGTGCCGCTGTCCCCAGGGCATAGGGGAGGATCCCCGTGCCCACAGGCAGCTCTTGGAGCTGAGGGCATCAAGTCTGTCAGCTCTGGGCTGTGGGGATGATTCCACTGAGGCAGCAGCCGCCTGATGGGAGAGCTCGGAGCCATCAGCCTGCGGCGGGCAGCAAAGTGGGACAGGCAGCAAGGCTGTGCTCAGGTATGCAGGAGAGGTCGAGGAAGGGATTGATTATCTCTCATGCCAAGGGGGCTGTTTCATGAAGCAGCCCTAGGCAGCTGGCCTGCAGCACCCTGCTCACCCAGCACCCGCCCTGTGGTTCCACTGTGTGGTGGTTCAACCCTCATTCAGCCCCACGCAGCCACCCACTCACTCCCCTCCAGTGGGCTGGGGGAGAGAATTGGAAGGGTAAAAGTGAGGAAACTCATGGGCTGAGATAAAGACAGTTTAATAGGTAAAGCAAAACAAGGCAAGCAAAGCAAACCAAGCAATTCATTCAGTACTTCCCATGGGCAGGCAGGTGTTCAGCCATCTCCAGGACAGCAGGGCTCCATCATGAGTAATAATGACTTGGGAAGACAAATGCCATCACTCTGGATGTCCCCCCCTTCCTTCTTCTTCCCCCAGCTTCTATTGATGAGCGTGACATCATATGGTGTGGAATATCCCTTTGGTCAGTTGGGGTCAGCTGTCCCAGCTGTGTCCCCTCCCAACTCCTTGTGCACCCCCAGCCTACTCGCTGGTGGGGTGGTGTCAGGAGCAGAAAAGACCTTGGCTCTGTGTGAGCACTGCTCAGCAATAACTAAACCATCTACCTGTTAGCAACACTGTTTTCAGCACAAATCCAAAACATAGCCCCATACCAGCTACTACGAAGGAAATTAAGTCTATCCCAGCCAAACCCAGCACACACAGTACAGTTCAATTCACTGAAAGAGCAGAAAAGCTCATTTTGGGGGCAGGTGAATGAGATCCATCAGCTTTGCTCATTGTCCAACAAATTCCAGCTTCGGTGCAAGGAAGAAGGGGGATGCTGTGGCTGGAAGTGAGATGGGGAGAGGGAACAAGTCCTGCCCTCCTCAGCAGTGGCCTCCCTGTCCCCGCACCCATCTGCCCTCCAGGTACCTGTAACCAAGCACCCACCAGAGCCGCCCAGTGAACAGCATCCAGGGGACTTCTCTTGGGCTGCAACTATTGCCTTCCAGTAACCTCTCCCTGCCCCGGGACGGGGGATTCTCCTAAGGGCCAGTGCTTTTTCTCTTGAAACAGCAGTGGTTAGAAAGGGAGACAGCTTCTCAGGCTTAAATCAGCATGAGTCCTTATGAAGTCAGGCAAATTAATGAAAACTGAATTATTCATGGCTGTATGCAAAACATAACCATTCCCCTGCCATGTTGGAAATCCAGATGAAATGCTTTCGTGCTGGAGCTGCATACCCCCAGAGGTACTTTTGTAGCACACTTTAAAAATCCAGTTCTTTGTCTTGTCTTGAGATCAAAGCTGTTTGGGAAGCAGAAGCCATCTCCTGGAGCGTGCAGGACCCTGCCCAGCCGAGCTCAGGGCTTGCTGGAAACCCACAGGGTAAAACTCAAGACTCAAGTTGTGTAACGGAGCACAAAGTGAATCTGACTCTTTCATCTCACTGTCCAAGGTGAGTGCAAACAGATAAACACATGGGATAATGGCAAAGCGTCAATTAGATAGAAATTTTCTGCAGCTTGGCACTTTGGGGAAGGAAGTTAGCATTTATTTATGATGGGTTGGTCCATAACACAGAGAAAAATGAAACCTTTTGCCAGAGACCATCTCAGCATAACTGCACCATACGCTGCCTGAGCTGGGCAGAAGAAACACGCTTGTGTTTTCAGCGGATGCAGTTTATGTCCTGGAGCCCCAATTACTGTGCAATTCAGTGCAAAGCGTGACCCATGGAAATGCTCTGTGGGACAGTGTTTCTTCCAGGACCATTTTCTTTGAAGAGGTGAGAATGGCAATCAAACTCAGTTTTCCCTTTCCAGCATTCCCTCAGGTAGGACAGCAGGAGGACGCAGAAGAAAAACAGAGTTATCAGTCCACCAGCCCACCTGGTCGAGAATGATGTATCTCCCTCCTCTGCCTCTCCTCTAGGGAACACCTGGATCCATGCTCATGACATGTCAACAGCCACAGAGATGTCTTGTATTGGTACTGCTTCAAGCAGAGGTGGAGATATGTAACTCATATTATAAAGCTTTCAAAGCAATGAATATGTGTAAAAACAATATATCTGCTTTCTTTTGTAAGAGGACATAGAAAAGAAAGTGCAGAAAGGGTAAAAACTTTGGCTGTCTGCTCTGAAAATGTCCTGGGTGGACATAGTGAGCCAGACATGAAAGGCATTAGCTATAGCTAATTAATTCACTAAAAGCGCTTTGAATATTAGCAGGTTACTTCAACCTGGTAATGATACTGTTTCTTTGTTATTGCTCTGAGCAGCCAGTTCTCCAGGGTTAAGATGCATTATCTGGCATTTCTCAAGCTGCTGCCCTGGGACCCATGTTGCCCCCGGGATGCTGAGCGTCCTTTCTGTGGGAGGATCCACGCTATCCCAGCATTTTGTGTGGGTGGCTTTGCCTTAGACTTCGGTTGATGAGGCACTTGAGGCCATGGTCTGGTGGTTTAATGGTTAGGAATATGATGGGATAAAGGTTGGACTTGATGACCCTGGAGGTCTCTTCCAACCATAATTATTCTATGATTCTATGATTCTGTCTGGAGGTTTGTTGTAAAAACCATGGGAGTTTTCCTGGTGGTGAATGCATGGCCCAAAGAAACAGTCAGGAGAAGAAGGGAGAAATGAGAAGAGAGCAGGGGGATGAACCTGGATGGCTTTTTGGAGTCACTGGGAGAGATGGACCTAGCAACGGAAGAGCCAGAAGTTTGTTGGAGCAGGTACAATTCCACAATGCCATTAGCTGGGGAGGGTTCAGTCTTGGAGCTACCAAATAGAAGGAGAAAAAGGATCTGGTGGAAACCAAGGTGAAGGAGTAGAGGAAAGGGGGAAGATTAACTCAGTGTACAAGGCGATGTAGTCTTTCACATCTTCATATGCAGTCCCCAAAGCAGTGAGATGGAGTGATCTGCTGCTTCAGCAGTGGAAATCTCACTTTCTCTCTCTACCATGACACTGAAGAGGTCCCCTGGGGAGGTCCAGGTGGACCTCCTGGCCCCTCCTCTCCCCCCAACCCTATAGCCCTGTTATTTCCTACTGTGCTTCCCAGGTGGATGATGGAGGCTGCAAGGGATGGATGCTAAGTGTGGGAGTGTGCTTAGGTGACCTGAGCCCCTCTGTCACTTCTCAGTGGGATGTCCTTGTCCCTCAAGTGCTTCCTGTGCACCTGCTGAGCCACACAGAGCCCTGTAATGGACCCACTGAGCTAGTGCTTCCCCACCGAGCAGCGGGAACACCGCACAGCTCTTGTTTCCTGCAGGAGCCTGACCTGAAGGTTTGTGTTGTCCTCTCTGCCACCAGGTCTGGTTCCCCTAGCGTGGCCACACACTGCATTATCCCTGCCTGGGGGACGAAGGGAAGGAACAGGCACAACCACCAGTAATGCAAGAAAATCAAACCCAACATAAAACCTGCATCATTTTAATCACAAAACTTAAAACCACCCCTCTGTTGCAGATGTGCCATTTTTGGGGACAAACATGGCCAAACTGCCCCTCACTTACTGCTGAGCTTCTCCTGAAGGCCAGTGCAGCTCCCACTGAGGGACATGTGGGTCTCTCTGAACTTCTTCCCCCCCCAAGTGAGTTTCAGCGTCTGGTCCTGTCTCAGACTTCAGTCTATGAAAACGCAGCTGGACCCAGCTCTCACGGGTTTCGAACAGTCTGATGCATCACCAGAGACGGCGGAGAGCAAATGGCATCCAGATGTGTCCTCCAGCATGAGGCTTTTCTTTCGGAAGGAATTTTCCCAGATCTTTCCCCAGATTTTGCTGTTGGGGTTTCTCTCATGACCTGCGGCTGCCTGGCTTCCCTCCAGCTCCCAGCCATCAGCATCGGCTTCCCGGGGGGGAAGGTATGGCAAAACCACTGCCTGCTCCCCTCCATCACCACATCCTGGGGCTGGGCTGTCCCCCACACCCAGGGAGCAGAGGGGGGATTCTCTCGGACACCCTGAGCTGCCCCAGACTCCTCCCAGCCCTGCACCCCACTTCTTCCTCAGGAGTCCCCCGGAACACAGCCTGCATGTGATGGATACAACAGGGCACTGACATCCTGCTGTGCTGACCTGAAATGATGCTTCAAAGCACACAGAAAGCAGAGAGCAAAGCCAAATTTCAAACCTGGGCTCCTTTCAGCCTCCCTGTCCCGTGCCAGAAATGATGATGAAACTTTTTATTGATCACAATGAAGTACTGCTGCATGGAGAAAGCTAAGGCAGGACTCCACGGAGCTCAGCATTTCAAATCCTTTACCTCGATATTTTTCCAACGACCCAAATGTACTTTTTTTTTCCTCCCAGGCAGGCATTTGGCAGCAGTTAGGTGAACCCTAAGGGCTGTCAGAACTTAGACCCATCTCTGGGAGCCAGTGATGCATGAGAAAGAGCTCTGTCTTTACAAACTCCTAAAAGCACATATAACCACTGCCTCCTGCTTTCCACTGAGACTTCCAGACACCTTCCAGCAGGATCACTGGCTGGGTTCCAGGCAACCTAACATCAGCACTGTGTCATCCTGTCTGTTTATTTGGTGAATTCAGATTTTCGTACATTAGTGCAATAGAGAAATTCAGCAGAGAATTCACTCAGGGAAAGAAAATGTGCCTGGGACTCCAAGGTTGAGGAATTTAAATCAAAATCTCTTTCAATAAATGCAACCCATTAAGAGCCTCTTGATCATCTATTTGAATATTTCAATTTAAAATACTGCTTAGAAAGAGTAAATAAAATATGCTTCAGTTCTGCAAATTAAATTTATCCTCAGTTAAAGTCCATTGAGAGATACCCCTAGGGTGAACCTGCCCTACATCTCATTTCTGCCCTGGGGTGTTTTCGTAGCAGCCTGAGTCATCCAAAGCTCCCAAGCTGATTTAATTTCTGAATCTCATAGTTGATATCCCACAGACAAAGCCACGTCTGTGACTCAGAAAAGCGCTGATTAATGCCGAGCAGGAGGAAGCCAGGCGCTGCCGTTTGCTCCTGCCCGTTTCCCCAGCTCGCTGGGGTCAGCCTGGCTCTCTGCAGGTCCCGTGCGATGCCGGCCGGCGCTGGGGGAAGGCAGAGACCCAGCAGACAGGACAGGGAAGCCACATGTGTTGGTGTGAGGGTCCTTCCCCCATCCCAGCAGCTGCTCTGAACACACCTCCAGAGACAGCAGCCAGGAACTCTGTCGCAGCCGTGCCTGATGTGAGCTCGGCCAGCGCTCCTTTGCTCGTGCTACGGCATGTCACCAGCTTCATCCCTGCCCAGCCTCTCCAGCCCATCCTGGCCCTGCAGGGAAGGTCCTCCCACAGCTTTTTGGTTCTGCCTGCTGGAGAGGCACTGAGCTCCTTTAGGAGAGAGGACCCCCTGCCTCACTGGGGACACCTCATTCGAGAGCCTCATATGGCAACGAGTGATGGTCCACAGCCAGCGAGCTCTGCCGGGGGATTTCTCACGTCCTCCACATGCCGGTGAGGTGTTGAGGAGCTGCACACACCAGCGGCAGTGCCTCAGGCAGCTGGACTTTTTTCTGCATTTTTGAGTCCTACACTTTTCTTCTGAGCATTCAGCTGCTTTTCTGGCACCAGGCAGAGGCACTGCCCCCATCCATGGAGCAGAAGTCCTGGTGAGGATGTGGCAGAGTCCTTGGCAAGCTCCGAACTTGAAATCCCCTGATCTTCCTGCAGCTTCGGCTGGGCTTGGAAGCGTTCCAGCTGCGGCGAGAGGTGCCAGCCTGGCTGTGCCAGGGCTCTGCAGCCGCTGAGTGGGTGTCTGTGCAGCCCCTGGCAGGGCCCTCGGATGGGCAGTGGGGTGGTTCTCCTGCTGTGCGTTGGCAGATGGGCAGATGGTGCCATCAAGATGATTAACAGCACCGAACCCAGTTCGCCAAGAGCCTATTGATTTTCCAGAAGAGTAACAAATTTTCTCCTTATGTACCAGCACCGAGACTGAAGTAATCCGCTATATAGCAGGAGGGAAATCAGCTGTCAGTGTGATTTAGGGAGGGCTGTGTTGTATCCAGACACATACCAGTATGAGCTTTCTTGAGTGCTGTTACATACTGCCTTAATAATTAATTAGAGATAAATAACATTTATGTTTAACACTAATTTGTAGCTGAGTTTGGGCAGCAGACGGAGCACCAGGATCAGCTCCTGCGTGGGGTGGATGGCTTCCCAATGAGTCACAGTGATAAGGATTGACCCTGGGCTCTTCCTCTCCCCAGGGGTCTTTGAGATTGGCTGTATGACCACGTAGAGAAGTGACTGTGGTGCTGGCACTGTATTAACCTCTTTTCTTGACAGACTGAGAATCTGGGAAGATCTCTGGTTAGTGGAATTTACCAGACATGATCGTTTGCTCTTGTCTTAAAGCATTTGGGTTGTGGCCAGACAGCAACAAGGGACCTCATGAGACCCTGCCACCACCAAGACCCCCTCCCTCTCCTCTGGGGTGGTTCAGCCCCCTGTGTTAGGCACTGTACAAACACGTAACAAAAAGGTGATGCTGAGTTTGCAATCTCATCTCTTGATCCACATGGCTATTGTCACAGAAGTGTGTCAAATAAGATCGATACGTGTCACCATGAGACTTTTCCATATCTAATTATAAAGCCAAGTCTGTCTTGTGATGGGAATCCAGCTGTCTGCATAGCAGCAGAGAAAAATAACAAGCTTGGATTTAAGATATTGGATGCTGCCCTTTCCCAAGCCCTCAGCTTTCCCTCTATGGCTCCTGCTTGAGGCTGAAGCACTGGCTCAGCGAAGGGGAGCACGGTGATGCTCTGACAACCGCAGCAGGGGCTGACCAAGTCCGGTGGGCCTTGAGCTTCAACTGTTGGGGAAGAAGCCCGTGTCCCCTTTCCAATGAGACTGGGATGAAGGGAAGCAAAAACCTGAGCTGCCTCCATCGTATTTCAGAGCACTGTTATCAGCTGGCAATTTACTACTAATGCAGCATATACCGTGCTCACAGCAGGTCACTGGAAATGTACCTGGACTCATTCATCGTTTTTAATAGCAAAGCAGTGCTTTAGTGCAACATTAATTTAAATTTACCTTCCTGTAGAAAACTGGTGGAGAGGGAGCCTTCCAAATGATGCATTTTTATTACCGCCTTCTTCTACATTTGGCTGCTGATAAATATTTATCTAGACTTGCCCTGCCAAAGGCCTTAAACACAGCCATATTTCATCTCCTTCCAGGGGTGAGCAGTGGCAAACAGTGGCCAATGATGGGCAGAGCCTGCAGGCCAGGCAGCAGCGGGCAAACCCAAAAGGGTCTTCCCATGGTGGCTGGGGAGTGTGACTAAAGCCTCACCCCCGTGAATATGAAGAGGGTCAGAGGCAGAGTGGGGGAGGAACCCCAGTGGTGTGGTTGGGGACATGAGTGTCTCAGGCCAGTGGCTAGAGGGATGCATGTGGTATATACGTCTGTGTATAT
The DNA here is from genome assembly GCA_028020825.1 of Podargus strigoides. Taxonomy (NCBI): domain Eukaryota; kingdom Metazoa; phylum Chordata; class Aves; order Caprimulgiformes; family Podargidae; genus Podargus; species Podargus strigoides. Next base: position 10,255,566 of record CM051619.1, on the reverse strand, counting down.
GTATATTCCATTAATGGGCTTTCATCTTGATCAGCCAGAGAGCAAAGCAGGATGAGGCCCCAGGTGCTGTCTGTGTGTGTTGAGCGTTTCTGTGTTGCTGGCCACGCTTATGTGTAGATATGTGTTGAATAGTGTGTGCTTATGTGCCTACTGGGAATACATGCTTAGCCCCACTGCCAGCTGCACCAGCTGGCCACTACTGGGCCACTGGATTCGGTAGCATGTGACAATGACCTGTTCACTTGGGCTAGCAGTAGGGTTTGAGGCAAGAATAGCCTCTGCAAAGACTGAGCAAAAGGATTGCTCTTTTTAATGCCTTCAAGCTTGCAAACTACCTCTCAAAACCCCCCACTCCCAACACCCAGGCACATCCACCTTGTGACACTGCCTGGTTCAGACGCACCTGCGCTGTCAAAGTTGCTCCCAACAGCCTCAAACTGCTGGGAAACCAGTCACTGGTGTGATTAATGAATCAGATGTTCCTCTACCAGTCTGTCTCCTCAACAGGCACAGCCCAAGGGATGTTCTGAGACAGGCTCCCCCCAAAGCTGTCTCACCCGCACACAGGAGGTTCCTGGCATATATTCCAGGCATGTATTCGGGAACTGAGCAGACTGAAATGTGAACACATCAGCAGTGTGGAGATAGTTTAAATGATGGACATGTCCACTAGCAGAGATGAAACTGAACAAAAAGAGCCTTTCAAGGCCTTGGTGACACATAAAATTTAGTTTTGGCAAATAAAGTTGCAGTCCTTCTGCCTTTTCATTCACTACTCTGAGCTGCTGTGAAGGAATACCATGATCCAGCCCCTTATTTCCATCAAAACATAATAACAAATTACAGGCTCTTGTATCAGTTTGTCATTCCCTGAGTGACTGTGGAGATGCACTCTAAGCTGATGAATTATTTAAAACAGATGCAGTACATTTCAGGAAATGAATTTGATTAAGTGGCAAGATATTAAGAAGAAAGCTGAGACAAAAACCTAGGAGAATCTATTTTCATAAAATGTAGCATGCTTCCTGTCTGATGATAATTTTGAGTAAACAGATGAATTAGTGGGTAGACCGATAGATTGTCCACTAGGAAGACATATTTACACAATAAACTAGTACAAAATGGAGCATGGTCTTGCTAAGCAAGACATATTACCCTCTCTCCACTCCATCCCCGAAATGGGCAATGACAAGGAAATAACACATGGGGTTTGCTTTAGTTTCAAACTTCTTCCCAAAGCCCTGTACTATGTGCTGTGTGGATATGTTTTTGCTAAAGCACTACTGAAGTATCACATTGTAGATGTTACTGAAGCTTACAGGTTCTGACTAAATCTCTGTACAAAACATATTCTAGATTGTCATGGCTTTCGTAACTTATCACAATATGTAGAGCTTTATATGGGGAAATCAAATCCTTTATCAGACGAGGTCTGGCAGAGGTGTTTGCAGACATGAGTGTCCAGGAGCTTGTCTGTTTTTTCCCCAACATCTTGTCTACAAACCTTGTCTTAATGACATTCTTAGGCATGCAGGCTACTACAACATTACTGCACAAAATACCTAAACCATCTTTGCTGAAAATAGAAAATCGCTTTCACATATTACCTTACTATTGTTATGTACTGATTTCCTTTCCTTCCTTCCTTCCTTCCTTCCTTCCTTCCTTCCTTCCTTCCTTCCTTCCTTCCTTCCTTCCTTCCTTCCTTCCTTCCTTCCTTCCTTCCTTCCTTCCTTCCTTCCTTCCTTCCTTCCTTCCTTCCTTCCTTCCTTCCTTCCTTCCTTCCTTTCTTCTGAAAGACATCAGTATCATTTATTTGCATATTTGCTTCATTGCAATAGCAAAGCAGCTCTTATTTAATTGCAATACATATCATCATATTCACCTAATACAGTATAAATTCCCCTGGTGTTTCAATTGCACATCTGTCTTAAGCTGTTGTGGTGGGTAGTAAACAGTGTATTTCATCTTAGAAATGGCCCTGTTGAATGATACATGAATGTTCAGTTAATTTCCATCTTCTCTTCCACAGTACTTTGCTTTTTATTTTCCTTAATAAAAAGGTCATATTTAAAATTTAAATTCAGAAAAATAAAAAAAAACAACCCAGTTAATAAGACAGTATGTAATTTTTCTTTCTTCTCCTTCTCCTTCTCCCCTCCCCTCCAACACTGGAAGGAAGACTTGCATTAGAGGATATCCTTGCTCAAGTCTAGCCTGGATATTGACTGGTGGCAGTTTGCTTCTGTATGGATCAATCTCTATTGCTTTTTGTTCCAGGTTTAAGATATGGGCATGTATCACTTCCCCAGCATCAGTCTCATACAGACTTTCTAGCTCTCCCATGGCTGATATCTGAGGTCTCCACAAGCATGAGTATATGGGGTAGGAAGCTCGACATCAGCTAGAGGCTTTATGTGTTGCTGCAGGCTGCAGAGGCTCCTGAAGACACAATCTTAAATGGGAAGGATGAACTAGCACCCCTCAAGCTCCATGCTCCTATGGGGGGACTGCTTCCTTCCACCTACTTTGCAGTGTGGATGTGCACTGTCTCTTCTTTATACAGACCATAGCTTGTGGTGGAACAGAGAAGCAACACCAGATACATATGTCTTAGATTAATAATCTGACTACTGGGCTATATCCCTTTATTTCTGAATCACAGGCCAATGCTAAAATACAAAGAAAGGAAAATATCCAGTCTGTGGGTTTCTCATGGGAGCCAGATGCCCTAAAATACAGACAGCTGTCCAGTGGATTTCTTGAACAGCCACATAGTAACTTGCTCTTGCAGAAGTGCTTTGAGACAGATAAAGAGGAAAAGCATTTGGATTTTTTTACAAAAGTGTCAAAAAGAGAATTCATACAGCTTTAGAAAAAGGATGATGAAAAACCTCTCTTATCTCTTCCAGTTGCAGAGGAGTACACAGTGGAAACAGATTGCCAACTTGTTATTTCACATAAAAACAATAAAAAGATTAATGTTAAGAAATAGAAATGAAGATCAGTGTAACAACAGTTTAATTCAGAGCTATGTACAGTAAATACTGGGAGTGAAACCAGTTATCCTTATCTTGGAACAAAGGATCCTTCTGGAGTAGAATACTTGTTTATTTATATTGAAAACAGACACCAGTTGATTCGCTGACCAGTGTCCTGCTAAGCTTCAGGCAGTGTAAGCTCAGAGTTGCCAAAGTGGTCTGAACTTTCCAAGCAGTGGGAGCAGTAAGTGCTTAGCATCTTTGCAAAACTGCCTCTCTCCAATTCAATACCCCACATCAGAGGCACCTGAGACACCCGTGTTCTTTAACTTATCTGCAGTCTAATCCTCCCCACCCACACATACACGTATCAAATGGAAATAAGAATTTAAACCTATCTACATAGATACAGCTCTTTGAAATGCTCCAATTTATGTTATTACCTAAATCAGTAGAGCACTTACACACAGCACACTCTCACATCCAAGCTGCATGGAGAGAACAGTTTTAAAGCTTGGGTACAACATCAGGTTGCATCCAAGGGATTCTTATAGACAGAGAGGAAACTGAGGTTAAGAATGGTCCAGAAGGGAAGAGGGAAAGGACATGGAAAAGAATTCAAGAAAAAGAAAACTCCGAGAAGTAGATGGTTCACAGTTACTTCAGGCATCAGTTTAAGTTTCTCAGTTATGAAAATGGAAATAACACCTCCTTATCACCAAGAGGTGCGTTGGTAATTCATGTTGAAAAGTGCTCAGAGATTCTTGGAAGAAAGGTACTTTTGGAAAAGTGTCATCCTTGAAATATTGGTCATTATGCCACAGTGTGATTGTGGACTTCAAAACTGCTACTAAAAAGTGATGTAGAAGGAAAGCAGCAACCCATCCAATGATGAATACTTGGCCAACCCCAGGATACCATCAATAGACAAATACTGGTGGGAAGAATGGGTAAGAAAAAACCTTAAATGTGTATTTTATTAGGTCTCTCACCTGGAAAAGCTGGTTTGCTAAGTGTATAGCTCCAGGGGGCATAATCAGGTTAGAAATTTATGTTTACTCTTGTTTTGTTTCCCCCTGTAACCAAGATGCCAGAGTGATGAAGCCACCACTGAGGAAGTCAGCAAAAGAAAGTGATAGACTTCCATGTTCTCCCAGTTCATGCCAGTTATGCTCTATTAGCCCTGTACCTTTACTTCAGGATCAGTTTACCTTGCCTTCTTCTGTCCACTTACTGTGTTACAGCATGTGCCTTCAAATCCTGCAGTCACATTATTTGCCTGCTCCCAGACTTATGCCCTCAATGTCAGTCCATAACTCAGTCCCTTGGGCTGCCAGCAGTCACTGCTTCAGAGCAGGGAGGAGTATGGAGATGCACTCAAATTCTTCCTATTTTGGTCCATCTATGAGATTTTCTGATTAGATTGACAGCATGTCTCAGTTTCTTTCCAGATTGTTGATGACTTGCAAAGCTGAGAACATGGTTGTTGGCATTCCCTTTACTTCATGTCTTCTGCCTACAAGTGCTAAGGAAAGACAGAAAGTTTTAAGATACATTCAGACCATAAGGACAAAGAGGTTAGAAACTGAAGTCTGGTGGTTTTACTTCTCTCCATTTAAGGTAGGAATTCTATCAAGAACTGGATTATCCTACCCCAGGGCCAGGCTGTTTTACCCCAGTTTATTTACCTGTGCCTGAAGAAGAGGTGGAGATAGCACTGCCTTCATTGTACCTTTGCTATACATTGAATTCCTGATGCATTTATGGAGCCATGCCCAAGTCAGACCTGTTCTGCCAGTCAGATACCCACTGCTATGAGCGCAGCAGTTTACTGGATAGACTGGTGTGTGGTGACACCCCTCCCTAAGGACACCCTTCAAGGAAGTGTACAGAAGGCAGTTCGTACTTGAAAACCTTGTCAGCACAGCTGCTTGCCCCTAAGCCTTGCAACTGGGAAGCTGGGATTAGAGTCACTGAACAACCTGCTCTCATGCTTGTTCCAGTAGCTCTGATTTAGGTTCCTGTCCTAGTCTGTGTGTAGCTCCCTTGACCAAAAAGCCTCTGTGGAGAAGTGTGTGTAGCTTGGTCATTTCTATTTCTCATGACAGTACTCAACTCAAATCTGGAATTGTGCTCTTCAGCCTGTTTTGAAGGTGAAGAAGGAAACCAGTCACTTTCCAAGTGTGACACTTTGCACACATAAGGGACTTTTTTCCTCCTATAACATAAAAGCATCCCTTACCTGGACATGTTCCTGTGTGACCTGATCTAGGTATTCCTGCTCTGGCAGGGGAATTAGACTAGATGATCTTTTGAGGTCCCTTCCAATCCCTAACATTCTGTGATTCTGTGATAGCACCCACACCACAGCAACAAAGACATGTACTTGTCTTTCCACATCATGATATCCAACAACAAAATAATGTTTGCTTGTCTTATAAAATTTGGCAGCGCCCGTAGTGCCTCTTTCTCCTTCTTTTCTCATTTAATGCACATTGGCTAATAATCTCCAGGGCTGTATCAACACCTTTTTTTGTCCTGGCAGAACACTCCAGGTAAGCATATGCCCCAATGCTGGCAGCTAAAGCTTCTCTGTCTGTAGTGTTAATTGGCTCGTTGCCGGGAGTAGTTTGTTTCTTCTTAAGACCTTCCTCACTCCTTAGTTCTATCTTGGTAGCCACCAGAATAATAGGTACTGTGGGGCAGAACAGTTTGGTTTCTGGAACCCAAAAATCAAGGATGTTTTGCTGCGAGCCAGGCCTGTCCACGGAGAAGCACATTAAAATAACATCAGTGTCCTTGTAGAACACCAAGCGGAGATTTCGGTAACTGGATTTGTTCTTCCCTGCCACATCAAAGAGAATTAGTTTCATCTCCTTCCCGTCTACCTCTGTGTCAGTGGTGTAAGCATCAGAGTTGGCTCGTAGGACCTGGGAAGCTGTTCGTGACACAGAGCAAAGAGGAGGCATGTCTTACCACAGCACTCATCTCCGACTGCAGTCAGCTTTCTCCTAAAAGCAGCCATCCCTTGAAAACCAAGATGAAGTACAAAATGGTTTATTCCCATGCTGGGCTTTTTTTCAGCTTTTGTGGGGGGTAGAAGGAGGAGAGAAATCCCATTAGTTTGGAGTTTTTCCCCTTATCTCTTTTTTTTCTTTCCATACTCGTGTCTTACATTCATTCCCTATTTTTTCCCCTTTTAATTTCTCTGGTATCAGAATCTTCTGAAATTGTGAGCACCTTGGTCTTGACTATTATTATAGATCAAAAAATGAAGGTATAAACCAAGCCTGGATGTAACCAGGATTCCTGCAGTGCCCTGTTTTTCCATTTTATCACCTCAGGAATTGTTTATGGTCAGTGTTCAGTCCATAACAGATTTCATTTTCTAGATTGAATGACTTAATTTTGTGAGTGAGATGGAGTATAAAACACTGTACTGAACAACTATCCAACTTGGTTTTATTGACTGCGTTTTTCCTGCCATGGTCTGCTAGTACAGCTGTTCTCCCAGTGGTGATGGCTGTCCTGTGTAAGTCCATGCTGCTTGTGCTCACAGATCTGTTGTCATGTGAGAATTAAGAAACCGTTCCCAGTCTTCATATATTTACAGTTAATTTATATGAGACAGAAGTTTGTTAGACTTTCAGGACAGTAACTTCCAGCATCACCCTTCTCCTCTTTCTTGATGTTCAGTATTAGATTGGTTTCTTCTAATATTGTTATTGCCTCAGCTTCCTTAGGTCACTGGTTGCCCTGCAGAGAGAACTTACCACCACTCTTCAAAGACTATCATGATGATCCCAGTATTTAAAGGAATACGTCAGTATTTCTTAATATAGCCAACCAATCTACAAAGAGAACCCGATGACATAATTGTTTTTTAAAGAAACCTACTTTACTGGCAATAAAGTGGAAGTTACACAATTCATTAACAAAACACAGCATGTTTACTTTAGAAATTTCCTTGTTCCTATTGCAAAAGATTCATCCTGAGTGAGCACTTCAGCTTTGAGTGTGCCAAACTACTTTTGGGGGGGGGGGCCTGACAGTACTAGAGTGTAAAACAGCGACAGACCTGCCAGACAGACCCTCAAGACACCCTTTCCAGATCTGCTGGGGCATCGTAGAGAAATGAAATGCAGAATCAAAGAATGGATGAGGTGGGAAGGGATCATCTAGTTCACCCTGCCCTGCTCAGAGCAGGATCAACTACAGCAGGCTGCTCAGGACTGCGTCCAGTTGGGTATCTCCAAGGATGGAGACTCCACAGCCTCTCTGGGCAGCCTTTTCCAGCGTTTGATCATCCTCAAAGCAGTGAAATGAAATCTATCAACTGGAGGGTCTAGCGAGAAAGAACTGTCCAGTGTTAAGGATACTATCTTGAACTCCAGAGATGAAGACTGAATTCCCTGCTACCTTGTTGGTGTCAGACAAGTAATTTCTGCTCTCTCTGTCTCAGTTTTCCTGGTAGACAAAGAGTGCAAGGTGTCTGCAACCACCAAAAACTGAGAACAAAGGGAACCAGAGTCAGATTAATTTGGTCTCTCTGCAGAGAGAAACTGTTTCCAAAGGCATTATTGGTGATGCAGACAGGTAACCATTGATGAAGTGTAGTTAAATGGTCAGCCCATTTAATTTCATACATATACAGAAGAGTTCTACAACTGAGAGGAGGATTTTTAAGCTTAAAACTTTTAGCCTAAGGATGAGAAACTTAGTTTTGTTTAATTTGAAGTCAGCTGGAGTCCTGAGACCACTTTAGTTTTCTGTGGCGGTCTGCTTTTACTCTGCCAGACCATATTTCCTGGTTCCTATTCAAGTATAAATGGTATAGACTTGCCACAGGAACTTGACAAAATTAGAGTTATCAGCTTCTGAATTGCCCTGCTTATTCCCCACAAGAGCAATGTCAGTGGGTTCCACAGAGCCCTTTAGGATCATGAAGGCATTTCTTGTTTGGGATCTTGTGCTTTTATGTACTTAGCCTTAAACTCTTTATGCAAATACACAGGTCTTTTTTCACCTTCTCTTTTTGTGCCTTGGCATTCCAGTTTCTAGGTAGATCAGTCTGGCTTCTCTGTTGAGAGCACTGATGACAGCGGGATCTGAGACTTAAATTCTGATTCAGTTCAGGGACACTGGACCTGCTGTCACACGCAACAAGTGGTCTGGTTTCTATGTTTGCCAGAAACTCTTAGCAGCTTAAAGAGACAGATACCATTTCTGCCTGTCCTCCCACATCTGCTCAGAGCTTTTTTCTACTACCCTGTAAACTGCTCATATTTAGCTAGCTCTTGCTTTCCTTACTTCACTGAGAAGCTTTGCCCGCATAAGGACTGCAGGATGCTTGTTGCTAGTGTTACAGTACAAGTCAGCGTGCAGGACTCCATGCCATTACTGGCACATACAGCTCCCTCCACATGTTACGCCACAGCAGGCAATGTACTTACTTGCCTACTTATTGACAGAAAGGAGAAAGATTACCTTTCCTACTGAGGTTTCATGATTTTGGTACAAATTTATGCTTGAACACAAGTTATCTGAATTACAGGCGTGCCCTTTAGAAAATCTGTTTAGCAAAAAGAGCAGGGGGAAGGGGAATATAATCTGGAAACAATCTCTGGTAATTGACTGGAATTGTCTTCTCAGCAACAAAAAAATGCCAATTGGATTAAATCAAGTAAAAAACAAAAGGCTGAGTTTTAATCTTGAAACCACCAGCACAAGCAATGAAAGCAAAGAAGTGGTGTCTTCTTTCTCCTACTTCATACTTTCTTCATCAATCATACAGATGTATGTGATGCAGCAGAACTAATGCTCTGCTTAGAGAGTGCACATTTAAGGATTACTGGAAGTGAAGTCTTAGCTTGCTTAGTTTAGCATATCACGCAAATTTGATAAGAAAATATAAAAATTACAACATAAAGTTCAAATTTAGCACTAAAATATGTGAGCTGGCTACACCCCCTGGTGCCTTCCAGACCACAACCATGCTTGCATACAGAATTGGTCCTGTACAAAATTCCCTAAGGAGAAGAAAAAGCCACCACATCTTAGAGCCTATTTTCATTTTTTTCTTTCCAGGTTTTCCACCTCTGCTCTCAGTCACCAGCCCAAGAAGGAAGCCTAAGCACTTCCACAGATTACTCCCCACTGTGCTCTTTTACTGTACCGCTGCTGTTCCCCTTTCTGCTGCTCTCACAGCACTGCAATGCTGGTCAGATTCCCATTTTCCCTGATGCATCGATCCAAGCAGGAAGAGAAAAGGATTCCTGTGTACATCTCTGCTATTGATTTTCACTGTTCTTGAAACTGGCTCACTTCATGATTCCATGTATGGGCTGAAGAAAGAATGCTCCAGTGAAGAGAAGCAAGTAAGTGTGCACTGGATGACTGGGCAGGGAGGTGGACCGGGAACTGGCTGAAGGACAGAGCCCAGAGAGCAGTGGTCAGTGGGGCAGAGTCTAGTTGGAGACCTGTGACCAGTGGTGTCCCCCAGGGTTGGTACTGGGTCCAGTCCTATTCAATATATTCATTAATGACCTGGAGGAAGGGACAGAGTGTATCCTCAGCAAGTTTGCTGATGGTACAAAACTGGGAGGAGTGGCTGACACACCAGAGGGCTGTGCTGACATCCAGTGTGACCTGGACAGGCTGGAGAGCTGGGCAGGGAGAAATTTAATGAAATTCAGTAAGAGCAAGTGTAGAGTCCTGCACGTGGGGAAAAACAGCCCCATGGATCAGTACAGGCTGGGGCTGAGCTGCTGGAGAGCAGCTCTGGGGAAAAGGACCTGGGAGTCCTGGCAGACAACAGGCTGACCATGAGCCAGCAATGTGCCCTCGCGGCCAAGAAGGCCAATGGTGTCTTGGGGTGCATTAAGAGGAGTGTGGCCAGCAGGTCAAGGGAGGTTCTCCTCCCCCTCTACTCTGCCCTGGTGAGGCCTCAGCTGGAGTACTGTGTCCATTTCTGGGCTTCCCAGTTCAAGAGGGACATGGAGCTACTGGACAGAGTACAGCGCAGGGCCACTAAGATGATGAAGGGACTGGAGCATCTCCCATATGAGGAGAGGCTGAGGGAGCTGGGTCTGTTTAGTTTGGAGAAGAAGAGGAGGCTGAGGGGGGATCTCATCTATGCTTATAAATATCTCAAGGGTGGGTGTCAGGAAGATGGGGCCAGACTCTTCTCAGCAGCGTCCAGTGACAGGACAAGGGGCAATGAGCACAAACTGGAACACAGGAGATTCAATCTTAACATAAGAAAACACTTTCTTACTGTGAGGGTAACAGAGCACTGGCACAGGCTGACCAGAGAGGTTGTGGAGTCTCCTTCTCTGGAGACATTTAAAACCCATCTGGACGTGTTCCTGTGTGATCTACTCTAGGATCCTGCTCTAGGAGGGGGGTTGGACTAGATGATTTTCAGAGGTCCCTTCCAACCCCTAACACTCTGTGATTCTGTGAAATATATGTAACTGAACAGATAATACAAAATAAGGGCCTCTTCACTTCCACTTAAGACAGCTCAGGGCAGGTGCCACACAGTGCAGTGATATTTATGGGCTACATTCACTGCAGGAGAAAGGTGGCATGTAGCAAATTTACATTAAGTATGAAACCCAGGCCATGATCCCAGGTATTACACATTTAAATATAAATGTGTGACAGCCACAGTGACTGAGATGTTCTCTCTAGAGCACCTCACTGCGGTTTACCCTAGGACAGTGAAATGAGTGTGATCTCATCCTCACTGAGTCACCGGGCTGGGCCTCCCAATAAAAAGCCTCTGAATAAAAATAAAGCATTTGAAACCCTAGCTCAAGGAATTACATAGACTTTGCTGCAGTCTTTATTGCAAGGTGAGAGATGAAGCATCAGGCCCTTCGGCTTCAGTGTAACTGTGTGGAAGACTACAGATGCAAGACTACTTCACCAGAAAATCAGGCAGTTATGGCTCTGACTGTGAGTGAGTGCTGGAACTCTCTGTGCTGTTCCATTATAAGAAGAGCCCCTGCTATGGGCTTGACTTGGGTTAGCTGGGCCTTTGCAGAGTATTTCATCAGCATAGTTTGGAAGGTGAGACCAGTAGACAGTTTAGATGAGGCCACCCTGCTGTGAAGTCCAAAAGAGTTAAAGAGTAGGGAAGTGGGCCACAGTTTGCTACACCAAGGCACACGGATAACTGCTAGCAGCACTGTGGGTGAACAGCAGAGCCGTGTGCATTGAAATGAAAAAGCTGTGTGTTCCCTGCCTTTCCTGGCACAGCACAGATGAGCTGATCAACGTAATTGCTCATTCGGATTATTCTTTTTCCTATTTAATGAAGTGTTTTGCTCATGAAAAGACAAAACCAAATATCCAGGAATGATTCTTCGTGCTACCCAAAAGTCAAATAAAAAGGGATTCAAAAATCGTATTTAAGCAGCAGCTCTCACGACCTGTGAAGTACTGGGAGCTTTTCCTGCCGGCTCCCCCGAGGTGGAGCTCTCCAGCTGCGGAGCCCTAAGGAAGGCGGGCAGCCCGGCCGGCGGGGCTGCCGCAAGGTGGCTCCGAACTCCAGTCAAAAATCCATTCAGCAGACACATTATACAGCAAATCAACTCGTATCTGCCCATCAGAATGGCTCTACGTACTTGTGATTAGAGAGAAAACAGCGACAAGCGGCCGGTGCTCCCTCGCCAGAAGGACATGCCAGCACGGGGAAGACTTCCACATAGGCAACTTCTTTTCATTTCATGAAGAATTTGAAACTGTAAGCAGTGACAACGAATGTAAAGGGACAATGCAAATCAGAAATTTAGCCCGTTAAAAGGCCAAAGCTACTGGAGAACACCAATGCCTATGACTACATTTTATTTCTGTTTTGTTGGGGGTTTTTCAAACATCAGTTTGAATTCATGATGTTCACTTCATGTAAAATACGCTGTACAAACTCCAAAACTCTATCCATCACCATCCAGAGATATGGTCTTTTGGCAGGGAGAAATGGGAACTGCAAAAACCCCACAGAAGATGAATTGTATTTCAGTGTCCAGGGTTAAGTGAACTCGAGGTGAACCATTTGCCCTGTTCACACACACTGTGTAACGGTCTGCTGCAAGTCACTCGTCAGGCAATTGGATATGCTCAGTGGTGCATTTGGTCTTCAAGTGGGTATTTTTAAATACAATTACAGCAATCACGTTGTTCCCTCATTTTTGTTCTGTTCAGTAACACCCGTGCTGGCTGGCACAAGAGGACACTTTGGATCCAGCCCTGAGGCAGTAGCCACAGGACATCCTTTAGGTTAAAACGCTTGAGACAACACCCAGTGAACAGCGCAGCACTGCCAGTGATTTCACAGTGGGACTTCACAGCGCACGGTTTTATTAACGCGCTCGGCCTGAGCCATCTGTCTGTGTTAAGGTACTTACACCCTCTGTCCTCCACGCAATCTGAAACTCCAGTCTTTTCCACACATTTATTTTCCACATTTTTTCCTTACCGTGGCTTCTGATAGAACTGTAAATCGAGACCAAAAGGGCATTTCAGTTCAAGTCTCTGCTGCTTCTCCCGGTTTGTAATTCCTCTGTTCCCTTTTGGCCAAATCCTGGCAAGAGACACTCAAAGATGATGGATTTTTTCCTGTCAGGAAGGGAAGTGGTTGAGTGTGGCATTTTTCCAGTAATACCCAGTGAAGGCTTTTGTTTTATTTAACCGCCTGCAATGATCCCCGTCCACTTTGCCTGGGCTTTAAAGACTGCACCGATTTCCCTCTCTCTGTCTCGGTTGCTCGTTCTGCCTCCCCACACCGGTCACCCCCAGCCGCGGGGGTGGCGGCGGCGCACCCGGGGCCACGGCAGGGACCGCACCGGACCCCACCTGCCGCAGAGCCAACACCCCGGGGTCGGGAGGGCGGCACGAACCGGGGAGGGGTTTCTCGCCGGCGGCACGGCGCGCCTGGGGGACCGGCGCCGGGCTCCTCCGCCTCACAGCCCGGCTTGTCGCCTCCCGGCCCGGCCTGTCGCCTCCCGGCCCGGCCCCACTCCCCTCACAGCCCTGCCTCACCGCCCCTCCGCCCGGCCTGCTGGGCCCCACTGCCTCACAGCCACTCGCCCTGCCGCGCCCCCCCGGCTCGGCTCCAGCCGCCCCACAGCCCACGGCCCCGATGCCCCCGGCCCGGCCCGGTCACCGTCGGCCGCCCCCGCCACAGCCCCGCCACAGCCGCGGGCCGGGCACCACTCGCACCCCGCTGCTCCCCCCCGGCATCCTCCCCTTGCCCCGCCTCCCGCCCACAGCCGCCCACCAATCGCGGCGCTCTCCTCCGGCGATGACCTCACTCCCTGCGTTCCCATTGGCCGGCTATATTAAGAAAGTCGCGAGCGCCTTTAAATAGCGGCGCCGGCCGGCGGCTTGCGGCAGTGGCAGCGCGGAGCCGAGCGGGGTGCGTGGTCCGTCTCGGAGAGCGGGAGCGGCGGAGCTTCCCCCGAAGGGCTGAGCCGGGCGGCACCGACGGCGCTTGCTGCGGCCGAAGCGCTCCCCTGAGGCGCGGGACGGAGACGCGGTGCCGGTGCGGGGAGAGAGGAGGGTGCGCCCGCCTGCCTGCGCGGGCCCGGCTCGCCACGGTGCCCTGTGAGAAGCGAGAGGGAGGAGGGGGAGGCGGCGGCCGCGGGGAAGAGGGCGCTGCCATCGTCCTGCTGCACGGCAAGGCCAGCTTGGCGAGCCTGGCCATGGCCGCCATCCGCAAGAAGCTGGTGGTGGTGGGGGACGGTGCCTGTGGCAAGACTTGCCTGCTCATCGTCTTCAGCAAGGACGAGTTCCCCGAGGTCTACGTGCCCACTGTCTTCGAGAACTACGTGGCTGACATCGAGGTGGATGGCAAGCAGGTGGAGCTGGCCCTGTGGGACACGGCTGGCCAGGAGGACTATGACCGCCTGCGTCCCCTGTCCTACCCAGACACTGATGTGATCCTCATGTGCTTCTCCGTGGACAGCCCAGACTCGCTGGAGAACATCCCGGAGAAGTGGGTGCCCGAAGTCAAGCACTTCTGTCCCAACGTCCCCATCATCTTGGTGGCCAACAAGAAAGACCTGCGCAACGACGAGCACGTGCGCAACGAGCTGGCCCGCATGAAGCAGGAGCCGGTGCGCACCGAGGACGGCCGTGCCATGGCCATTCGCATCCAGGCCTACGACTACCTGGAGTGCTCGGCCAAGACCAAGGAGGGTGTCCGGGAAGTCTTCGAGACTGCCACCCGGGCGGCCTTGCAGAAGCGCTACGGCACCCAGAATGGCTGCATCAACTGCTGCAAAGTCCTATAGGGTGTGGCTGGAGCGTGGCGCTGGGCACAGCGCCTGGGTCACCTGTTGGCAGGCGAAGAGGAGCTGGGTTATGCACGCACGCAGCATCTTCCCGTCCCCTCTGCTGGGGGCTGGCGGTGAATTGGGGTGGGGGCTAAGGGAGGGAGTGTGCTCCCTTAGCCTTGGCCAAAAAGGGTTGTGCTGGCTCAGCCATGGGGACAGAGGGAGGGGGGAAATTGCATGCCCTGAGTCTTGGGGGGGGGAGAAAAGTGGGGAGAAGCCTTCTACCACCGGCCCCTGTGAGTTAATTGCAGACTCAACAACAAGAAGCTGCTGAGACTGGACTGAGCAAACATTGCACCCAGCTCTTCCCCTTTGCCCGCCACCTGCTGCTCCCAGCTCCCGGACAGCCTCCTCTCTTTTGCAAGAGGAGAGTGGTAGAGCTGAGATGCTCGAAAGGACTTCTGCCTCCTGCCTGCATGTGCCTCCCCCCAGGGTGGGCTGGGCACGGGGGCTGCCTCTCCCGGGCTGCCTGCAGCACCCTCACCTCTCCTGCAGATGTTTCGGCCTGAGCCTGACCTGCTGTGGAAGTTAGTGCCCTGAAGACCGAGACTGGGAGGGGAGGGTCATCCCAAGCGAAGCCTGTATATATCTTACCTTTTCTGTCTTGTGCAAACTGGGGTACTGCAGGGGCTGCTTATTTCAAGTGAGGTGGGGAGGGGGTGACCAGCTGGGACTTGTGTTGTGCAAAGGAACTTGCCCTGAGTGACTGATGCCTGCTGATCATGCGAGCCTTGAACTGACTCCAGCTGCAGAAGCCACTGGGCTGGAAAGTAAAGCTGAACTGCTCCGTCCTCCTTGCTGGACATCCTCCTCCTGATGGATGAGGCGGGATGAGCAAGGGGGAAAGGGATGATATTGCCATATGATCTTGGTGCCTGCTCCTTCCTTTAATGTTGTCTTCTGCAAGTATGTTGGTTTGGGTTTATTTAAAAGTTTTACTTTCAAAAGAAATTACTTTGCACAACTTGGTGGATTTTTTGGTTTTTAGATTAAACACTCAATGCACTTGTCATCTGCATACAACACTGTAGCATTGGAAACGTTCTTACTCAGTAACCTCATGTGGGTCTTCTTTTAAATTGAATTCAACACAAGACAAAATAAAACCACTGTATGTTTTTGCCTTGGAAAAAAA
Source organism: Podargus strigoides (assembly GCA_028020825.1). Classification (NCBI taxonomy): domain Eukaryota; kingdom Metazoa; phylum Chordata; class Aves; order Caprimulgiformes; family Podargidae; genus Podargus; species Podargus strigoides. Next base: position 10,240,108 of record CM051619.1, on the reverse strand, counting down.
AAGGGGGGTGTGGGGGGGCAAAAGCACTGTTCCTTACGCAGTGAGTACATTGGACTTGAGTACTAAAGGGCAGTTTAAAGAATCTAGGTTTATTTAAAACTTATTTTCACAGGGTGGCCAGCCCAGGTGAAAATAATTTTGTGTTTCTCTGGTTCAGAGAACAAATGTACCCATTTATGTTTGTTTACTGTTTCTCCCTCTTCCCTGAACAGTGGTACTGAGACTGGTTTTTTTTTGTTTGTTTGTTTTTAATAAACTGACGTGGCAAAAACTGAGATGTATATGATGTTTACATAAAATTATGAACTGTGTATGCAGTTTTTTATGTAAAGTATTAAAAGATTCTATGCTGACACTCTTGAGAGCAGTGTTGTGATTTATGGAGCCTGCCCTCGGCTGGTGACAATACACCTGGATGCTGTTGAACTGGACCAGAGTTTGCCCCCTGCCCGCAAATGCTTCTAGTTGTTTGTTTCCACTGGCCAAAATACCTGTCTGGCAGCTTTCAGAGGATGGCAGGTGTATTTTCCTTTGGGGGAGCTGCTTCCTTAATTTCTCTGTGCAGATGGTATGTGGAAGTGTACTCAAAATTCAGGGTGGTGACTAATCCATCCTTGTTGCTACTAAGCACAAGGAGCTGCTGTGCCTTGGCACGGTGATCTTGTGCTCAGGCTCCAGGTGCTCCTCTGCCCTCCCTGACTGACTGGGCTGAGGTTTGGGCTTGTGTAGCAACAAAATAGGCAGAAAGCTGAAAAGCAGCAGGGGCAATAGGGCTCATCTTTCAAGCAAAGCATTTAGATAAAAACAGGTTTTATTAGTGACCTGCCCTTTGCTTGGAGTGAGTGCCCCTGTTTGGTGCAGCAGGATGTGTGGAGGGGCTTTGCTCCTTGTGTTGAGTTGGAAGCAGGAGGCTACGCTGACTGGTTTGGTTTCCTAATTGCTGGCCTCATTAATTCCCATAGCAATGAAAAAACTCCAGGCCTTTCCACGTCAGGATCCTTGGCAGGGCATCGTGCCTGCCTCTTCTGTCACCGTCCCTGCGCTCCCAGGCATGCTCCTGCCTCAGCTCTCCTGGCACAAGAGGTGGCCTAGTGCAGAATTTTCGCTGAACTAACAAATACCAAGGTAAGCAAAACACGTTTAGTGGTTTTTGCTTGTTCAGAGAGCGCTCTGTCGGCTGAAAGCAATGGGGCTTTTTCGACAGACTAACACAGTAGTGGGCTCCTTATTTGACAACTGGAAAATCAATCAGAAATGCTGTGGGAATACGTGGATTGGCATTTAGAAGATTTCAAACACTAGAGAACACACTCAATCCATGCCATGTGTTTATTGTGCTGTTTCCTATGATCCTTAATGAAGGATAGTGGCATTTTCACTTTAGCCAGGATTTCCTTAAAAGTACCAAAGACCCAGGTTTTGCATCTCCATCTCCAAGGATTTAAATTCTGATATTCAAAGGGTGAGTTTCTTAAGTTTGAAAGCCCTAAAATCACTTTTTGGTCCTAAAACATCCTTTGAAAAAAATCTCAGTTTTGGATGTTTAAAGGGCCATGGCCAAAGACCTCACTCTTGCAAAGACACTTAGAAGCCCAGGTCTGTGCAGCGTAACGCTGTTCTGTGCAGTATCAGTCAGTGATGTTAAAATCAACGTTGGAAACTTTTTCCTTTAACTGATTGCAATAGCTGTGAAATTTGTGAGTTCTGTTAGACTGCAGCAATAACTAATCTTCCCAAAACCCCAAAGGTGAACGCATTAATATTTGTATTTTAAGACACTGGGAAATGAGTTAGCATTGCATCCCTGTATAATTAACTATACCAATATTTTCTACTAAGGTGCTTACAAGGTAATTACATTCATTATTTCCAATTGGACCTTTGCCCAAGTCAGAGCTCCAGCATCTGGCTGAAGGGGGAAAAGCTGCAGGAAAACACATTTCAGTTTTAACTGAGCATGACCTTTCTCTGCTACTTGTGAAGCTGTGATTAAGCTGACAGAGTGAGATCATTGTGTGGGAGTCCACCCACTGGGTCATCTGGTGGGAGCAGAGCCATAACTCGTTTTGCTCTGTGCCACATTGCTACGTTTGCTCATTTGCATCACTGCTTTGCTGGAGGGGGGACAGGAGGTGTGGTTCGTCCCACCCTCCCTGACTCAGACACCCAGACATTCCAGGGCCACAGTGGCTGTGGTGTGAGGATGTCACACTGACTGAGTCCACCCCATAGCCGCATCTGCCCAAGTGTCACATGGAGGATCTGCCCACTGCCGGGGCCAGCTAGGTGCCCGAGCTCGGGACAGACCAACCCATAACTCACACCGTGCTTCAGACAGAGGTTTGGTTTCATGTGGACCTCCCGTTGCTTGTCTTCATCTGGTCCCCTAGCTCATGCTCATCTGATCCCAGTCTGTCAACTGTAACCTTTTGACAGGAGAAAAGGTGACACTGAACAAGTTAGAGCATCAAAGGAAGATAAACAGCCAGCTCATCTCACAGTCCCCGTGCACGCTGCTGGGCACGCAAAGACTCTCTGGGCTGTGTCCAGAAGCCTGCACAGATGCCCTCAGCTGAGGAAAGGTTGCACCTTCCCTTACTCTGTTCAGACCAAGTTCAACGTCTGCAAAAGGTATTTCTTCTGGTGGGAGCCAGAGCTCCATGGGAGAGTTTGCTCCATAGTGGTACCAGGGCATACTTAGCACTGGAAATGTAGAAAAGCCTCACTGGAAGGCCTGTTCTTCTCCGTCATTTTCTGTTCAAGTAAGGAGGCCACTTGTGCACTCCCACGCCATGACCAGGTTGGACTCTCTGACAGTGTCAGGGTGTCTCGTCTGCGCAGTCTGAAAATTCAGCCGCCCAAGGAAGGTCAGTGCTGCCTTCTCCCCTTCTGGAGATACAGCAACAGCCGCTGTGAGTGGTGCTTGTGTGATCAAATGGAAACTGTTTAGAACACACGCTCTGTGGGGTGTGCCAAACAGAGGATAAGTCAACTCTGGTGGGAGAAAGAAGTCAGTAAAAATCCTTAGTACTCTAGCAGAATGGTTTTTAATGCACTTGTTATGCATTGGAATGAAACTACATGGTTTTGGTAGTTTTTTTAACTCTCATGCAACTCCACATGCTACAGTGGGGTTGCATAAGTGCAAGCGGGTGCAGAACTTGAAGCAATGTCCTCTAATATGGCTGTCTGTCTTTGCAGAAATAACTTAATGTAACCCCATTTGCCTTCCACTGAGTTGGGCAGATTGCAAGTCTGGTTTAGCAATTCAATAAAGAATTAACACGAACTCCCTGCAGTAAGAGAAAAAAAGAAAATACTTTGAGGAAGACCACAAGTATTTTAGTAGAATCAGTGTCGCTAACTGTAATTCACTCACAGATTTTATTCCTTGACTACAGAAAGTAAAAAATGCCCAGTTTGAGCCTTCAGATTTTAGTGGACACTAGCACTAGTGAATTCAGTTCTTTTAGTTTTGTTGGTTCTGTAACAACATCTATTTGTAAATAGGCATCACACTAGTAATCCATTAAGCTAACTTTAAAGGATGTATCTAAGACAAGCTGTTTGTGCCTGTAGCTCTGAAAAACTGTTTGCAGATCTGGCTAACCCAGTGTGTGTGTGAAGATACAGATGCTCCAGGTCAGTAATTCAAGCCTTCTTCACAGCGAGGCAGCCAGCAGACATGGTGGGGGTGAGGAAGATGATAAGCATCTACTTCAAGGAAGCTTTTGGAGAAAGGTTTAGGCCAGGCAGAGAATAGATTGAGAATAGCTCTGAAGAGAAGGACTTGGGGGTGTTGGTTGATGAAAAGCTCAACATGATCTGGCAGTGTGTGCTCACAGCCCAGAAGACCAACCGTATCCTGGGCTGCATCAAAAGAAGTGTGGCCAGCAGGTTGAGGGAGGTGATGCTCCCCCTCTACTCTGCTCTCTTGAGACCCCACCTGGAGTACTGTGACCAGTTCTGGGGCCCCCAACATAAGAAGGACATGGAGCTGTTGGAGTGGGTCCAGAGGAGGCCATGAAGATGATCAGAGGGCTGGAGCACCTCTCCTATGAAAACAGGCTGAGGGAGTTGGGGTTGTTCAGCCTGGAGAAGAGAGGGCTCCAGGGAGACCTTACAGCACCTTCCAGTACCTGAAGGGGCCAGCAAGAAAGCTGGAGAGTGACTTTTTACAAGGGCATGGAGTGATAGGACAAGGGGTAGTGGTTTTAAACTGAAAGAGGGTAGATTTAGATTAGATAGTAGGAATAAATTCTTGACTGTGAGGGTGGTGAAACACTGGCCCAGGTTGCCCAGGAAAGTTGTGGCTGTCCCCTCCCTGGCAGTGTTCCAGGCCAGGCTGGATGGGACTTTGAGCAACCTGGTCTGGTGGGAGGTGTCCCTGCCCATGGCAGGGGGTTTGAAACGAGATGATCTTTAAAGATCCCTTCCAACCCAAACCATTCCATAGCTCTATAATTCTGTGTCTTCAAGCACTGATGTAGTGGATGAACATTTTTTTCAGTGCCACTAGAGGAAAGGAATGAGTTGCTCTTCCCCCTTCTCCCCTACCCTCTTGAATTTTTCTGAGTGCATGTTGAGACCAAGGAGTTTTCTTCAGGTTTGCTCCCAGTGCCAGTGGTAAGCAGCAGCCTGGAAGATTAAGTTTCATGGCCAGACTTTGATGCCCCTCTCAGAAGGACAGACCTCTCTCCAGTTCTTCAGAGGGTGTCGCAAAGCGAGAGGCTTTGCAGTTTCCTGAGAGAGGTGCCTATATGTGTCAGCACTGTATTCTCCGTCCATAATTCAGCAGCAAGTACCTTAATAATAACTACCAGCATATCTGCTTTTCTTACATGATTGAAATATCAAACTCATGCTAAAATGTGGGCTGTAAGAGTGGGGGTTACAACCGGAGGCACTGATGCGATACCTGTACTCCACTGGAGCAGCATAGCAGGAAGAGCATTAGATTGGTGCCTACAGCACATCCTAAATGTATGTGTGTATTTTGCCCCTAGCTTGCTAGGCTGTGTGGTTTTCTGTGTGTTTGCTAAATCTTGCTTCTAAGTAAAGGGGATCAGTGGGTGGGATTTTGCCCTAAATGCTTAATTCCGTTGCTTTTAGGCCATTCATCCTTTTCTGCATTCAAAGCTTGATATGGCAGGGCTGGAGATAGATAGGAATTTGGAAACAAAGTGGATTTCCTGGTGGGCTTATTTGCATGATAATGTCCCCTTCCCTCCCAGCTCCCAGGATGGGGAGGGTGGTGGCAGCTCTTGGAGCCACCAAGGGCTCCGGGGAGGTGGGGAGGGAGGCGCTGGCAGGGGGCAGCCCTGGAAGAGCCTTTTCTCCTGCTCCTAAGCTTTTGTGCTGTGGGTTTGTTTTATACAATGAGATGGGACACTGTAGTCCGTGCTTTGTGGGGCTCTTCCCTCTGACCTCAGCAGAACAAGCCAGAACTGCAGAATCAGGCCCTGCTTTGCAGGATTCTCTGGGGTTTGATGGCAGCAGCCCAGCCCTTCCTGGTGACAGCCAATTTTCTTCTCCCATAAGTGAGTGAGTTTTAGACCAGGGCTTTTCACAACGTGTATGCATAGCTAGATGTAGATAAACTATCGGTGTAAAAATGAAAAGAGACAAAAGTCCAGCCTTCTGCATTCAAGATCCTTATAGGAGTAAATGGGTGCTTTGTGTTTGCAGCCTCATCAGCCATAAAGATATCGAGGAACGTCACTGCCTGGTGTGCAAGTGTAACTTAACGTCAGTGATAGAAAGTTGAAGATATATATGTATATATTTAATTTTGAGAGAATAATCAGTGTGTTTCAGGCTTAAACCAACCATGGCCTCATGAGCATCTGAAACTCCAAATTTCATGTGACTCTTAAAAGTACTCATAATTTATTTTCATTTTCTCTGACAGTCAGGTAGGAGGGACACTAAATCTGCCAGCATCCAGAGGACCAAGGAGGCTGAATGGGACAGAGCTTATGTCAAAACAGCCTTGTACCAATGTGTCTTCCCACTGTGAGGTGACGGGCAGGAAGATGTGTTGCTCCAATGTTTGCTCTTTATAAAAGTGTTCCCAAACAAGATGCCCTTCAGCTAGGGACAGAAATGAGCTCAGTCTCTCCAGGTGGTAACAGGACATTTTGCATTGGTGGCAATTGCTACATTTCACTCAAAACGCTCCTAAGGATTAACTAGAATGAGGTGCTGGCATGACAAAGACACATATATACCTGTAAAATGGTAAAAAGGGGAGCAAATTGCAGTAATTGCCTTGCAACTAGGAATTTCGCAAAGGTGTGCCTAATGCCTGGGCTCCTCGCTAACAGCCCGCCTCTGCTCCCACACACTGGTGGCCTCTCCTCTTGGGTGGGCTCACTGATTTAACACTGTCATGTGAAATTCAGAGCAACTCTTCTCAGCCTGTATTTAGCTGGGAAGATTTCAGTCTGGAAGAAAGGCTTTGGTGCCTGAAGGCTTCTCTTGTCTTTTTTAGCTGTACCACTGGGTTTAATAAAAAGCCATTCGTCTTCTGCACGTTCTTCATCTAAGGATGTTCGGTATTCTTCATCTAAGGATGTTCGGTATTCTTCATCGTGCCAGCGAAGCAGCTAAAGATGAGAGGATGTTTTATTTGCGTGCTTAGACTGACAGGGCTATGGCAGTGGTACTATGTATTGAGACATTGGTTTCAGGCACTTTTTACTCCCCTTAGCATAAGGATGGATTTGGAATGTAAACTTCTGAAGTTTTACATGTCACATACTAGGCAAAGAAATAAACTGGGCATACTTCTTCCATGTGACCATGAGAAACTGGTGTCCACAGTCACTGAAAGGAGTCGAAGCATAGCCCTTGTGCTTTGCATAGGTATCAGGCAGGTTTAGGGACCCCCATTCCTCTGCACACCCCTGCAGAAATGCCCGTCAAAGGTTTCTTTCCTAGCTTGCTCTTAACTGACTGCTACCTACGCCCTGCCAAAGGCTTTGCAAGTGCCGTGGAGGCTGGGGTTACTGCTGTGCCCTTGCTGTGTGCCCCCAGGCAGCTGGCGGTGGGTGTGTTTGGTGCTGGTGTGGGGTCTTTCCTGCCCTGGGAGCATGCTGGCATGCAGAGACCAAGGGGCAGGGTTCCCCTATATCATATTGCAGACAAGATGTAAATAATGTATAGATTCACTCAGTTGATCTTGGGTTTGGGAACTGTTTGTTAAACTTTGGGATTATTACGAGTTCATCGTGGGAGGTCAGTTTATCAGCATCATCTCCCCATTATCAGCATAACTGTACAACTGTTGTTGCACTGGTAAAGCCCTCTGTTCAATTAGGAGCAGGGCTGCCCTTTTGCAGGTTAGCCTCTTCCAAGTAGGAGTGTCCATGTGGCAGGCTGTGCCAGCAGGAGGAGGACAGGAGGGTGGAAGCACCCGCACGCTCCTCTGGCTGGCCACGAGCCACAGTTAAACTGCAGACCCAGCTCAAGATGCAGTGGCTGAAATTTCACTGCAAAAGTTTCTCCTTTCTCATTTTACTCCTTTGATCCATTGAAAAAGGATCAAGTTTCAGGGGAAAATCAGCCAGGACAAGCCACAGAGGGCTAGAATTACCAGCGTGCAAAGATGTGGGGCGAGACAAGATACATTTCAGGCTGCAGCTGGTCCGTACTCGAATAAAGCTTGAGCCCGGGGCTGATGGTGGGCCACATCGGTTGCTCTTATTGTTGAAGATACAGATGTTTAAAATTAAAAGCAATTTTTTATTAGGCATTCCCAGATGGCTATTTCATGAAGTAGTCACACACCGGTTTCTGAACTCGCAACTCTTCCACTGTCACGCCATGTTAATTTTGTACATGCGTGGTTTTAATAAACCCAAGAAAAAGATGCATTCTCACATGTTGATTTTGCAAGGCAATCCAGCATCTGTGCTTTAAAAATTAACAAATAAAAAAAAAAGCAGACCAGAAAACTCTCACATACCAATATTTGCCAGATGATTAGTGGATGAAACGAATGGGGGAGGCAGCAACAGTGGGGCTGGGCTGTGGGGCTGGTGGGCTTTTCCAGCCCAGGTTAGTGGACTGGCTACAACTCACTCCTTGGCATCATGTGCTCTGTGAAATAAAATGGGGGCCATATCCAGGCTTTGGTCCCCAGCTTCTCATACCTACTACCAACAACTGAAGCAGATACAACCTAATCATATTTTAAGTCTTTGTCCACCCAGGGGAAAGCCCAGGTGAATTTCAGACTGTCTGTAATGTGGATTTCTGGGTGAGGGAACTGTTGCAGATAGGGTGATCGAGGTGTCTAACACAGATGGGTGTTATATTTCTGGGCAAATGGTAGGTCGGCAAAATCATATGCAAATAGCTATGCTAACAGGATTGTTTCGCCCATAATTTCTGCAGGATTTAAATTTTCCAGACTTTGTAATTTTCATAACTGTTCTGCAGAATTTTCTGATGTCTTTCATAAGGCTCTTCAGCCTTTTTTAAATTTCAAACAACACAGATTAGACAACTCCTGTTGGGCTTGAAAATGATGCTATAAAAATAATTAATAGTCCTGAAGTAAAAAAATGCAAACACAAAACAACCCACAAAAAACAGTTCTTAAGACACCATTAGATGTTTTCAACAAAAATATCCCAGTGCAACAGGCGTCACGCCGACACTCAGCTGCTCTCTCTGGGCTTCTGTGGTGCTTGTGACATCTCTGGGACTGATTTTCAGCAAGCTGAGTCTGTTGGCTAAGGGTTTTATAGATCTTAGAAAGTTGCAGTCCTGCTTTTTTTCTAATGATACTTCATTTGCTGAGGGGTTTGTTAACCCCTTCCCTGTGACCCAAAGCTCTTTCACTGAGACAGTGGGTTGTGTCTCTGGGAGCAGAGCAGTGAATGGCAAAGCCCGTGGTGAGAGCCAGAGTGGTGGTTGTTCTTTTTCTGTTGGACACATTATTTGCTACCAAACAGAGGTTTGGTCAGCCAGAAGCTGCCTGTGAATTCAGAAGAAATTCATGCTCGTCTTTCACCTGAATTAATGTCAGTTTTAGCCCACCCTTGGACCAGGTGACCTCCTGAGGTCCTTCCAACCTAAATTATGCTGATTCTGTACATTGAGGGTTAGCTGTCACTCACAAAGTTGGGAGGGGGCCATGCTTATTTTTCAGGTATTATTCCCTGGATAGACCTATATTCAGATATCTCTCCTTTTTGAGTGGCAGCTTCGATGTCACAGTGACTGTCCTACCCGCCACACTACAGCTTATGTGGGTAGTCACCAAGCCCACATGATCAAAAGTGACCTCTTCCATCCTGCTAAACTCTGAGGGCATTATTTAAAATGAGGGTTGCTGAGTGAGTTTCACAGGTGAAACAAGGACCAGAATATCTAGTCCTGAACCATGTGGGACATGAGACACTGGAGTGTTGGTGCAGAGGAGCAGACTTTCACCCAGCTTGCTCTGCCCACTGACAAGGGCTTCTGCATCTCCAGGGCCATGTCCTGCACTGCGAGGACGTTTCCTTACTGTCAGGGTTTCAGGCTGGGGTTGCTCCATGGCATGTGCTCCTGCATCCATTTCTATACAGCTCTACCCAAGGACATTGCGTACTTACAACTGCAGCAGGAAGGTCCATGCCTGTGGCCAGAGCCTCTTCTACAGCCCATGCAGCTGACAGTGCCCTGCCAGCTGTCAGGGACCCACTGAGTCACTCAGCCTCCCCACAGCAGGGAGCAGCGTGCTGATTTCTGGGGCAAGCAGGGCCTGGGTGACTCCCCATTGCCGATGCATAATTACAGCTTTGATTGCTGACAAACAGACACGCTGCACGATGCCTTTGTCTTCCGGACAGCAGCCAAACACCCCGTGAAGTCTCACTCGATTGCTGCTTTGCCACGTAATACTGTTTTCTTCACACTTTCCATGTGCAGTGCTGACAGCACCCTGGCTGTCACGCGTAACTAGACAGGGATCCACGCACTTGAGCCATGGCACCTGCTCCCTTGGCAGGATGGGACCACACCAGATAGCAGCCATTCATCAGACATGGAGACTGAGACTCCCTTCCAGCCCACTCACCGTGACACTCAGTGCCTACTGTGGGCACGCACCAGCCTGGCAGCCCCTTCCCATCCAGCCACAGCTGACCCTGGTGTCCGGGCGCTGCCCCTTTGCGTGGGCTTTCGCAGCCAGTGCTGGTCCTGAGAGTCCTGGTCCTGGCTACAGACCCCCACTGGATCCTGACGTGTTTGTGCATGCTCTCTCCACCCCAAAGCATGCTAATCATCTCCTGTGATTTTTCCTGTATTATCTAAATCCCTCTGGAAGTCAGTCAGATTTTTATTTTTTCTTCCCCTGACCTCTACTTCTGGCATCAGAAAGCTGCTCTGAGCATCACCTCCTTGCTCTTGAAATCTGATCTCCAGCCTATTTGTTGCTAATAGATGCCCATTTATTAATATGCCAAGATTAATGAACCTTTTCCCTGGTATAGGAAAACCATGTTGCTAAATTACTGAACACATGTATTTCCTGTCTGTACAAACTGAGAGGAGCTGTTTGATCAAATCAGTTATTAAATGGGAAGCATTTCTGACCCTGTGCTGAGAAGGTTGTGTTTGCTGCTGGGATTCGTGTCTTGGTTGTGCATGTCCCACTCATTCCCGTCTGACCCTGACTGTTGTACCTCAGCCCACTCTTCTTAAAGAAGTTTGACTTTTTTTAGAAAGTAGGTATTTGAAAGAGACATGCAGATGTGGTGCTGAGGGACATGGTGTAGTGGTGACTGGGCAGTGCTGGGTTAATAGTTGTACTGGATGATCTTAGAGGTCTTTTTCAACCAAGGCTGTTCCATGATTCTGTGATTCTGTGTCCTGGCAAACACTTGGGCTTTGACCCTTTCATAAATGTTCTTGTCAAAACTGGAGCCTGATGGATGATCCTGCTTTTACAGATGGAAAATTTTCAGCTGGACTTCTCCTAGGGAAATGTTTCAGTCCCTGTTTTTCTCTTGAGCATCTCTAGAAGAGATTCATCATCCCTGTGATGCAGCAGCACATGTGCAAGATTTCCCTGTGTACGTTCGAGAAGCCTTTCTTTTGGCTTCATGTGGAACCGTCTTACCTGCGTTTGACGAAGCTTTTGTCACGGGAACAGTACAGACACAAATATAGCACACTCCCCCGCCACCGGGGAAGGCAACCAGGCTCAGACATGGTTTTGGGTGACAACTGAGGTAGCTGCAGCACAGGGAGCTGCAGGCTGTCCCCCCCAGACCCGAGGGCACGTGCAGGTGCGGGCGCAGCATCGGTGAGCACAGGTCCAGGGCTCCTCTGAGCAGCATTGTGTTGATCTGAGGGTGCACCATGCTCCTGAGCCCCCCATGCTGCCTGCCTCTTGATGGATGCCTCTCACCGGCAGCGAGGCCAATCCAGAAGTGGGGAGGGTGAGTGAGAGCTGAGTCACTGCCGATGCTCATGCTCAGCCTGGTTTTGTGGCCAAAACAACTGATTATATTTTCCGTAGCTGTCAGTCATGGAAAGCAGCTTTGTTTTTCTGTTTTAAATGAGGAAGGAAAAACAGCAGTGAAAGCCTGCAACCTCCTATTAGTGATTAGGACTGATGGAGCTAGACTGCTCCTGCAGAACAGTTATTCCTCCTACACCTCCAGTAACTCAGCTTTGTACTGTGAGATCGACAAATTACTCTTACAAAACTGTGCCGTTGACAATTGTTTGTTTTTTTTCAATTTTATTTTCTTTTTTTTAACAGAGGAAAATACTCAGCCCCTCCAAAGGCAGCAGTATTCCTCCTGGGAGGATTAGCAGCCAGGCACTGTTGGACTCGCAGCGAGCAGCCTGTGCTGAGGGGATGTCCCCTCCTTTCGCATCAGACATGTGGCACGCCTGCCAAACTCCCAAACTGCCCCATAACTGGATAAGAAATGTCACCTTTAACTGCATCTCTGCACAGCTCTTATCTGGCTGCAGACATTAACTGCACCATGTTTGCCCTTCACCTGTGTCATTTTTGTACGGCTGAGGAAACTCATCTCTCCCTGTCACGTTTTCTCCTCTGTAGATAAGAAGTGAATGAGGCTGAGGAGGTCCCAGGGACACCTGACTCTCCTCCCTCTCCTTGTGTTGATTTATAGCTGAATCACAAAGGAATTTTTTCCTCTCTTAGTATTTCTTCTTCTCTTTTCGATGACCAAGTGGCTGCTGTTTGCAGGACCCAGAAAATGTGAGGCAAAGGAGGTACCACCATGTCAGCAAATGAACAGCCTGAAAGGTGTTGCACTTGTGTCTGTCCATCTTATACTTACATGGATTGTTGTCCCAGCTGCTTCTCTTCCTTTCAGGCTCTTTAAATCGTGCCCTTGGTGTTTCTTACCCTACACAACACATACAGAGCCATCCCTCTCTGTAGTGACCCCAGCTGGCAGCTAAATATTTAACAGTCTGACAGCATCTTTTTGAGTCATAGAGCTTGTATTTCTTGGCATTACCCAAACTTGGGGTTTCTATACAGTCCATTTAATCCAACAGCTGGTTTTGGGGTCTCTGGAGCTGTCACTGAGTCGCAGGCTCTGCCATGGCAGCTTGCTCTGGACTGTTGGTGGGAGGGTTTGACGTTTTAGAAGGGTTTTTCTGGTGAAAACCTTTTTCTCAGGAGAAATAATCTGGGCATGAGATGCTCCCTCAATCTTTTTGTGCCTTGAGACTGGAGGGCTAATGTTCCTTATAAACATTTCTCATTTCTCACAACTTGGTTGTGCCTAATACCCTCAGCCACCCTGAACATCTGCTCTGCTCTGCACCCTCTTCAGCAGGCCTGGCTCACACACACTTCTGGGATTAGTTTCATGTGAAAACTGTTTGGGGCAAGGAGGTGATTTAGAAATCAGTGCAGCTCAGTGTGTGGAGGTGCTGTATGCCAGTTAGCTCATCTCCCTCCCATATGGGACTAGCTACAACACATTTATGCCTGCATCACTGATTCTACAGTGCAGGGTTTATATTTCTTTTGGAGTGCCAGTTTTTGTATGCAGACAAGGTGGAGCTTGTGGTGCTGAGTTAATTACACATGATGCCTCCCTTCCCTGGGCTCCAGCCCAAGAAAGCCAAGAGGGTTTAGCTGGGGAGCAGAGGATGGTCAGAGCCAGTGCCAGCAACACCCGAGGCTCATCCTCACTTCCCTGCTCCCTGATGCTGTCGGATTTCCCTGCAGGTATCCCTCTGTTCCCTGCCTTTCCCTAGCAAGGACAGACCAAGCCTTGCCTTTTTCTTTTCCTAAAGGCAAAACCCAGCTGTGCCAACATCTGCCAAGATGCTCCATTGCAAATTGCCGGCCTGAAGTTGTGTTTAAACACTTGCTTGGCAGGCATCGTAAGGCAGCTAAAATCCTGCAGTTTGTCATTGCCTAATATTTTTAATAAGCTTCTTTCAGGCAGGAAAAACATGACCTACTAGTGCATTGCTGCGTGGTGTCAGGAGCCCTCTGCTCTGCTCCTGGGCTTGCTGTTGATTCTCTTGGGCAAAACACTTCATCCTTTCAGGCCCCCTCTCCCCTCACACAATTCATACTGTTTCCATCAGTTCAGCTAGTGCCTAAGAAAACTGGTGTCTTATTTTTAGAGGACCCACTGTAAAACACAGGTGAAAGCACTTGTGAGTTAATGCACTTTTCAGAATCAAGCCCTCCTCCTGAATGAGCTGATATGTTAAAGTGAGAAGAGATTATCCTAACTTTGTCTTGCTGGTGTCTAGACCACCATGACTACAGCAATGCTACTGCTCCTGCATGCGTCTCCATTTCTTCTGTGCAGCCATAGCAGCACAATGACATCATTAAAGGCATTGCAAAGCCCAGCCAGGCTCATTGCTGCTGGACAAGAAGCTGTGCTCTTCTGCGAGAAACGTTAGGAGTCAGGAAACTTGCATGGAGATATTTATAGCATGGCTCCTTCCTGGGAGGGAGGGAGACAGACTTATTTCTGAATACCAGAGAGCAGAAATAGGCCAGCTCTGAAGGTGAAAAGGTATGAACTTCTATTTGGGGAATACTGCATGATTGGAGTCGCATGAGAAGGAAACTAGCAGTGGGTAAAGCCAGCAGAGCCTCTTCTGCCTCAGCTTGCGATATCTTTGGGACCTCAGGGTCAGATTCTGCCCTCTTGGTTTAGTGCTGAAACCCAACCGGAATATAAGGAAGGCAGAATCTGGCCTTTTATTTTGGATTTCACCCCAGTTTTGTGCATTTGACTTGATCCGTGCTAGGCCCTGGGTGTTCCTCGGGAGGGAATCTGAGTGGGTTTGGGTGCTGATGCAAAGTGACAGATCTGCAACTTGTGATCAGAATGAATGTCCAGGGTTGTGGTGGAGTCTCACCCCACATTTGTGACAGTGGATGAAATTATGTATTAAATACTTACTGCCTTTCCATTAGCTGTGCTATTATTGACTTGGACCAAAGTAGCCCTTTAAGCAAGGGCTGCTAGCCATTTTCACAATTCTGGCTTTTAATCATCATCAGCTTGTAAATTCCTTTTTCAGAGGCTGAACCTGCTAGAAAGATTTCCAAGGAGCTGACAGAAGTGTTTTATAGATGCAGCTCCTCTTTTCTCTGGGGGAATTACAACCCTATAAGTCTTCATTTTACTTGACATTCCAATTTGCAGCTTCAATGCCACAAGAAATGCCTTGGTTTTCAGTTTAGTGATGCAACTTGTGATATGGCAAGTGTAACAGAAAAATGAAGATCTGTAAAGGCCTAGTTAAGCTTTCCTTTGCTTATGTACGTAGCCAGACAGACAGGAAGAAAAACCTCTCTGCAGCTGAGATATTTAGATATATACTTAATGTCAAACATGAAAGCCATGGAAACACGACTATCTGGCTACAAATATTGTGGTGAGCCTCGAACAGTCGCAGAGCCTGATGGTCAGCCCAGACCACCTGCAACTGCAGCCTGAGTGCAGAAGAGGATGATGTCCCCCATGCCCTCTACCAGGCAGCCATGGTCTGCAGGGCTCGTGCAGCAGCGATGTCTCTGCTCCATGGCTGTCCTACACAGCGCTCACCTAATTCTCCATCAGCTCCATCCTTGCAGCCTGATTCCCATATATGCTGTGTCGTCTTTGCCTTCTGAAGTGATGCCCTTGCAGTCTCAGCAAGGACTCATAGGTTGCTGTTGCTCTGACACATTGCCATGCCCCTGTTATTCACACTCTGTGGTGGGGCAATGCTGCTCCAATGTCCAGTTGCTTGGTGGACATCTAGGAACACTATAGAACAAATACAGATGCTCTGCTAGGTTGGATTGATCCTAACAGAGGGGGAAAGGAAAGTGTAGAAAACCTTGTCCCTCCTCAGGAAGAGTGTGCTTTGCTGCCCTGTTTTATATTCTCTGTCTATGGGGATGAGTGCCCTCTTTACCAACTGGAAAGCTGGGGTTTGCCAGGGTGCAGCTGGAGAGACCAAAGCCTTACACTCATATTAGAGCACTTCTTGCTCTTGTGTCTAGAAGACCTTCCTCAGACCCAAATGGCCATGACAAGAAAATTACAGTCACACAACCATGAAGTAATGGCTGCCTTCCTGGCCTGAGGGATTCATTTTATTTTAATCTCCGCTCCTCTTCAGTCTTCTGAAATTTTTACAGGGAATGACATCTAAGCTAAAAAGGAGATAAGTTTAATTGTGGAGGGAAATGAGCTCCTCTAGGCAAGATTTTCCCAAGAAGCCCAAGAGTTGGCCATCTGGGGGCTTTCCTCTCCATCGCTCAGCATAGGGATGGTTTGTTACCTTGAGTAAGAAGGGGCAGGAATTGATGTGATCCACAAATCCCTTATGTCTCCTTCAGTAGCCCTGGGTTGCTGTAAGCCAACTGAAAAACAGGGGCATCCTCCTGTGCTTCTGTATTATTTTCTCCTCAGCCACTGGCAGCAAAAAGCCCCATAAGGGCTGACTTTCTGGTCAACGAGAGGGGTGCCTGGGAGGAAGTTGTGCCATGAATGGAGACGTATCTTTCATCTTTTGCTCATGCAACAGGGAGATTTTGATGCATGGAAACATCCCCTTTCCCCATCTCTTGAATCCCTTATTTCAGACCTGCAGAAGGCTTTTTTAGGGATTTCCTACTTTCAGCAGTGGACCTTTGGGATTGCGTATAGGGATAGAACAATTTTTTCTTGGTGCTGACTTTGCTCTTTTTTCAAGGCTGTCCAACATGGGAACAACACCAGTGCAGATGGCCTGTGCAAAAATGATCCCTCTTAGCAGAGGTGCTTTTCCCAGCAGGCAAAGGGAGCTGTAACGCTATTCTGACTGGTAAGTTCTGTGTTGGATGAGGGAAAGTATTGTAATGCTGTAGCTCTCCCTAACTCTGCCATCCCCATTCACACATACCAAGCCTTTAAGTGGCAGAGGTATTTGCTACCCGTCTGCGACTTCATTTCTCCAGACCATCCTTATTTCCTGCTATGCAGAAGACTCAGCAGGAGTAACCTTAGCAACCAAATGCCAAATGAGCCAGCAGTGGACAGTCATAAACCAGGAAAACTGGGATAACCCTTTAGTTTTTTTTTCACTCCCACAGGCTGAAGGAGGAAGCTGCATTGTGAGGTGGGGCCCCAGGGCTGAAGCTGGTAGCCAAGAATTAGCTCTTTGCCTGTGCCAGTCATTGCTTTCTTTTCTTCCCTTATCAAAGGCTGGTGGTGCCTTAGCTGGTGCACCAAGCAGGCTGTGAGGAGGCAGGGTGCCTTTTAAAACTCTTCAGACTCTTTGACACAGTTGATGATTTATGTGCGTGTGCTCAGGTGCTAAATGACCTTCCTCTAGCGTTTGAAGTTTGGTGAATGAATAACCACCTCTCACCTGGGCAGGGCGGAGGACTTTGTGCTGTGCTGAGAGCAATGATGAAACTCGGTCAAGCTTAGCCAGCATTGACATGAAAGCAGTCTTTCCCCCTCTGACAGCAACCCTAAAACATGTCCTTTCCTTCATGCCTGCTCCTGAAAAACCACAGAGCTGATTTTCAGTGCTTTTGTTGCCTACTGAGCTGTCAGCCCCACTGCACTCTCACCTGTGTCATTTCCAGGCTGGAGGTAAAACCATCCAGGTCTCTGGGCTCACCCTTCCATGAGCCTTCAAGGAGGAACACTTATTTGAGGTAATGGGGCAGAGCTGAGTCTCTTAGCCCTAAAAATGAGAAGAAGGTGCCCTCTGACAAGACAGTGCTGTGAACTGTGGCAAAGCTCACAACTCCCCTAAGAAGTGGGGAAATTACAGATTTGTTTTCAAGGCAACATCTAAGTTTATGCTTTTGGGGCTGAATCTTCACCTTTGAGTGGCCACACAGTCACTAAGTTTGGTGCCAGCTGTATATACACCTGTAAGGGATGAGTTTGCCTGCTGCTGTGGTGGACTCAGTGGGCAGATAGGTCCGTCTTTCTAGAAGAAGACAGCATTGTCACATGGTCACAATTACATGGGATTGTCCCCATCTCTAGGCTCCCTGCAGGCTTTAGAGAAGTGTTGACTGTCCTAGACCCCTGACCCACTGCCATCTGGATCTGCTGAACCAATCTCCTGCCAGAGAAAGCACTTCTCTGCTGTTGCGTGCAGTCAATATGCCACTCAGGTGGACCAACAGTTGCCTTACACAGCTCTGTGAGATTTATTTGTGCTTATGTGAGCCCTGTCTGTAAACAGATAACACATGATGAGAGCTTTGCCAAGTGCTTGTCCAGAGCATGGAGACTGCTTGGTGCAGTGATGAAGGAGGGCACCTGTCTTCCCAATGCAAGTTAGAGCTGGCTGCAGGTCATTGTGTGCTGCCTGATTTGAACTTTGGGCTGTTGCCACCAAATTAGTGCCACCAACACCCCAGCTGAGCTCTCAGGAGACTCTGAGTGACTGCTCCAAGGAAGGACCAGCCCTAAAGAGTCACATGTGTTCTCATTCCTGAGACCAGTTGCCTTTCACTCAGCACGGACTCAGAAAACTGCATGATCTCTCTGGAAACAAAAATTGCTGATCTCGTACACTGGCAAAACAGATCCCTTAGTGTCTTTGCACTCATACAGAAAAGTTTGAGTTCAAATAATTGACTTTCCTGCTTCTGTGGGTCAGATGGCTGCAAGTGTATTAATCCTCCTGTTGCCATGGGAACACTGTAAACGAGAGCTTCGCTGTGGAAGGTGGGCAGTCTTTGCTCCTGACGTGTCCACTTGCCCTTAGGAGCCCAGGGGAGCCCTATGCCATAGGACAGCCTCTCAGGCAGAATTTAAGATTACAAAGTCTCTACCTGCCTTAATTAACAAGTCGCATAATGCTTCATTGGGCAAAGAATGTCTGAATTGTGAGTTTCCGCAGGAAAAAAGCAAGTAGGCGGGTTAAAAAAATGAGACATCTATAATTAACTTCAATATCTATGTCATGTTGTAGTTTGACATGGCAATTTGAACATATGTGCCTAATTTCACTGTGCTTTTTTCGGTCTCTCCTACTTGGTTATCTATAACAGTAAGTAATGGGCTGGTCCATGTTGCATGGGAGATGCCTGTAGAAGTGTCTGTGAGGAAATGTCTGTGTGTCATAGGGCTCAGTGATGGGTGTCATATGTGCCATGGACTGCTTGGAGCATGTTCAATGCCAGGCTGAGGTTGTGAAAGGAGTCCTGGAGTTCAGTCATACCCACAGCACCTGCCTGTCCAGTCCTCGTCAGGGATCACCTTTGACTTTCTTTCTCCTGATCCACACAATTATGCCTTTCTCCTGATGCTGGGTGTACCTGGGGACAGGAAATCCAGTCTGGGGGAAAAAAAAACAACCACAGGAAGATTCTTTGCTCTGCCCTTCCAACTGCTGACTATTTTTTAATGCGTATCTGTATTCCAACATCACAGCTTAACCTTAAAGGCTTTTGAAGTTTAAAAGTGGTCAGATAACATTTACATTTCAGTTTTGTTTGCTTTCCTGGCTGAGACTGTGAGCACGGCCACCACATTCCCACGAGAGAGGTTTCACCCATGGCATGTCTGGCCAGGAACACACACAGTAGTGCCAGGGGATTCAACAGGAAAGCCCAGTTGTGTGAGGCTGCCACGCTTCATTTGCTAAAAGAGGGTTCAAAGGGTTCAGACTGATGTCCAGATCTCTTTTCCAAACCATAATTCTAAATATTCTGGCAATTATCCATCACTAGACACATAATCTTACAGGCACAGTAAGCCAGTTAGGAATTAGGTTAGTCTTATGTCTCTTTTCTGTGAATAATCGTAATTTTCATGTGTGTTTAAATTCTCACCCCTCTTTGAAGCACCCTGGAGCTCATACAGACACATCAATGTCATGAGAGTCATGATTAGGTGCCATTGAAGTTGTCCAAAAGTCTCCTGCTTTGAACATGAGCTCTCCTTCAAATGGCAGATTGTGTTTAGACCTCATCACTAACTCTCTCCAATCTTTAAAAAGTCTCTAAAATCAGCTAGCTTCTGTTTGTGGAGCTGTGTATCAGCTTCCAGCTCTTTTCCTCCCCTCTCCACAGCAAGTTCCCAGCTGGCAGCTGCCACCCAGAGACCTCCCCACTATCTTCTCACCATACCAGGGGCTTAGAGATGATCAACAACACCATTGCCACCTTCTCAGGTACTTGTGACTTGGGATTTCTCTGTGATTGGGACGCTGCCAGGAAAGCAACGTGGAGCAAGGCAGTGAGGAGACTGCTAGGACACAGAGGATGAAACCACCTGAGCATGCTTGGGTAAGGGAGAGGGAAGGAGCTCTGTGAAAGCCAGAGTGGAAGGCACCAACAGCTCCTGCAGTCATGAGCTTAAGCCTTGGCTGCTACCCATCCCCACAGCCTTATGCCTTCCTATTTGCAGTCACACCTTAGCTGGGAGAGGGCATGGAAGAGTGGCTGCGGTCTGTGTTTGTGTGTGCGTGCTGGGGAAATAGGGGAAAATGCTCAAGACCTTCTGCAAAGCCTGTTTCCTTTGGGCTCCCCAGTCAGAGCTGGGGAAAGGTCTCTGCTGGCTGCAGTGCTCTAGGGGCTGCACTTGTGTACGCCTTGAGCCTATGTACACTGTTTTAGGAAGGTGCTGGAGCCAGAACCAGCTTCTCATTTCTGTCTTCACAACCCTGTGAAGTGACTCACCCTCTCTGGGAGTTCTTCCTGAGGGCAACAGTGGGAGCGAGGTGTCAGAAACTGAAATAAAAAGTTAGTTAGGTTCAGGCCCAAGAAAATTTTCTGCTGCGGCTGCTGTGGGTGGATAATGACACAGCCTCCACAGACACCAGGCAGAGCAGCACAAAACCCAGGCAGCGGGGTGAATACAGGCAAGAACTATTTAAAACTGCAAGGTTGTGCTTTGGATTTTTATGTGAAAGACCTAATTATGGGGACTTAAAATCCTGTCAGAGCAGCTACTTCAGATGATTGAGTGCCGGGTTGCTCACAGCATGGAGGAACATTCCCAGGTTGTTTCAGATAAAGTGTTTAAGGACCTGTTTCTTTATCCCTTCTCACACAGCCAAACCTTTCTTATGCCAACAGCTAACGGAGATCAAGGCTCCTGCGCTAGAAATAACTGCTTTGCAGGAGCTGATCACTCCACTTGGTTGAAAGGTTTTGGTCTGAATCTTTTGCATGGGACAGGGCAGTGCAGGACAGAGACAACTCTTACACTGGGGTGCAGCACAGTTGTCTGCAACTCCAGCAAGAAGATGGAAGTTATATTTGCTGCCTTGTAGGGTGGATTTGATTCAAGCCTTTTAGCTCCCTTTAGCAATAGTAGGAGTGTGTGGCAGGTGTTAGTAACCTCTTAACCTGGCAGATTTCAAGTTCTTGGGGGTTATTAGGACAGGTATTCAATGAATACTGCTCTGTGTCATGCTTTGGTTATGCCAGAACAGTAGGATACTGTTGGAAATAGCTATTTGCTGTAGAAAAATACTAGAGTTGCTAAGAACAGTCGTGGCCTTGTTTCAAATGGTTACTTGCATTATAAAACCAAGATTTGCCTACATGGTGCAGCAATCTCCTTGGTTTAAAGAACATCCCCTTTCTTTTCCACTCACCTGCCCCTCAACAAAATACTCTCCCTCCCCACAAGCACAGGCAAGGATCCTCCCTGTGAATCACCAAGACACCTCCCACATGGCTCGTGCTCCCTTTCCCATGCGGTCAGACACAGGGTTTAGGTAAGGCCATACATGAGCTTTGCTTTCAGCAGAGCAGAGGATCACACACACACATCCAGCGCAGATCACTGCAGCTTTCCACTCCCGGGCCCTCTCGGCTGCCCGGCACTAACGCCATCTGCTCAGGACGCTGTGCTCAGTGGAGGCTCAGATATGAATCCAGACAGACATAGCCCCAGCAGTGCAGCTCTCTGTGAATGGCATTAAGTATAATTAATACTGACATGGGATTAAGTGCATATCTAGTCTGTCTGAAGCCTCCTGTTTATGTCAAGGGGTCTATGCCTGTACAGGTATGCAATACCTACCCACATTTCTCTTGCTGCAAAGATAACTTTGTTTTATTTTTATCCCACGTTACCTGGGGAATAACTCAGTACATAATGGAAAGGTCCAATTTTTAACCCCTTAAGCTTCCCCTTTATTAGACAAAACAAATCCTGGTTCTTCAGCCTTTGCCTGTAGGTCATAATTTTGAATCCTTTCATCATTCTGGCTGCCGTGCTTCAGTCTCCCCAGTTTGTCTGTGTTCTTCCTAATTGAGCCTCAGTGGTCTAGTTGAGGCTTTTCCAGCATGGGCCAGAACAGAACAATTATCTCCTGTCTCACAGAGAGCCTCATGTTGTTGACGCATCTTTATTTTCTGATCCAGTATAACTCCAGCCCCCCCTTTGCTGCACTGCTGCCAGCCTGCATGTTCCTCATTTGTGTTTCTGCCTCTGGTTCATCCTTCTCAAGTTTAGTATTTTGCGTGTGTATGTATTGAATTAAATCTTGCATAGGTTCGTTCATTTGTGATTTTCCTTTCAAGATTTTTGATCTGTGAATTTATCTACTGGGATATTCTTGCTGCCAGCAGATTTTTAAAGTATACCATCTTGTTCATCATCCAGACTGTTCATAGAAATATGGAGTAATACTGATCTAAAGCAGAGTGCCACAGGACACATTTTAAAGTTTTCTAAGTTTGGTATACCAGCTGATCATAAAAGACCTTTGAGGACAGTTATGTGACATACCCTGTTCTATAAATGAAAACCAAGTATTTTTGTAGTATACTTTGTCTATGGTACAGATGAGGGCTCCCAGATTTTTCTGTTCAGTTGTCAGCATTAGTGGCAATCACAGAAGTGATGGCACTTGCTGACTGGATCTATGCTTTGGATTAGGTGAAGCTGATTGGTGACAAAGGCAAATTGAGCCTGAACTAAGAGCAACCTAATACGCTCAGTGTGGAGTTGGTTGGGCAGAGCAGCAGACTAAGCCTGGAGCATTGTTTATAGCTGTTAAGGGTCATACTGCATATTCCTCTGGTGGCAGGTGGTGTGTGCCTCCTGCTGGAGCCTCTGAGGGGGTTTTTGAGATTGTTTCCCTTTGTGGGTGCAGTGAACTGGTTATCATGGCTTGGTGGAGAAACACTTGTGCAAGAGTCACACTGTGCTTTTGTTCTGGCCACCATTTTATGGCAGGGAACTGCCATTTTATACAATGTTTTTAAATGTACGTTTGTAACTCAAGTGCTTGCCACTGCTCATGTGCTCCAAGCAGGACTTGCAGTTAATCTGCAAGTCAGTGCTTGTTGAAAAATGAATTTTCAAGAGGTGTTTAGATCCTGCAGTGCTCAAGGTCACTAATCTCCACAGTCTGGAGAAACACCTTTCCATCTCAAAATTCAGAGCTCATCCATTTGCCTCAGTGTAGTAACCTTTAGTAGGTTATTAACTTCAGTCATGACTCCTAGTTGAATACATTGAGTCTTAAAAAGGACTCTGAAAGAAAACTAATAGGCAGGTGATGCTTTTTCTATGAAATATAGCAGTCCTGTTCATCTTGTGAAATCTGGGTTCTGGTCTTGTCCCAAAGCAATGAGACCCTCTGGGACAGGACACAAATATACATCCTCCCTACTGGTGCACACTCTTGCCAGTGCCTCAGGGAGTCCCTTGTGCAGCTCAGCCTGTATTGTAGCCACGTCTGGTCCTGTGGCTCCTTCCCTGGTACACTGACATGGTGAGATTTGCTGAAGCAGGAGAACATAGGAGAGGTGTAAGCAGGTGTCCTGAACTGAATGGTGAGCTGCAGGAGAACAGTGAGTTTGCTTTATTTCTGCATCATGTAATGCGATGGGATAGTGAGCCATGATCAAGGGTCTTCAGCATTATTGCACACAAGCTATAATTTTGTCCTGGGTTTATAGAAAGCGTCTTACATTATAAAGCATCAGGGGGTCATGTGAAAGCAGGCAGACTGACATAAAAGTTAGTTCAAAGCTGAGCAAGTAACTTCTCTGTGAAGTTCTGCTCAAATAGAAACAAGTTGCAATTTCTTACATATACTGCTGATACTGCTGTAGGTTGACTTCTGTACCAGGATCATCTGCTCTGTTTTGAGCACCTTCTAGCAGTGAATTAAGCATTACAACAAATTCCCTCAGGCTCTGAACACGGAGACATTTATGATACTACCTGAAATGGCAAAAATCTGCAGCACAGCATTTCTAAATGAAACCTAAAGTACTCAATTTGGATGGGGAAGATCCTTGTGCATGCTTCCTACAATAAACAGCCTTTGGACTAGTGTGCTAAAGGAAAATAGACAATAACAATATATCAGGAAATTACAGGAAAAGAAATACTAACTTCCAGTAAAAAATAGGACAGATTTGGAGCATCTGATTCAGTAAAGTCTGTTAAAAATTACAAAAGTGAAAATTCTCACTTAGTGTGATAATTTATCCTTTCTGCTCAGGATTTTTAGGCTCTTTCAAATGCTAATATGGCTCTGAAATAGTTCTCTATCTCAATTTGATGGTAATAAGAAATAGAGATCTGTGGGTAACTAGCCTGAAGTCAGTGATGCTCTGCATAGGAACTGAAAGCTTTCTGCTTTATAAAGGGATATAAGACAGCATGTTTGAGGCTTTAAATCTGGGCAGGTTAGATGGATTCAAATGAGGAAGGATCTGACGAAATGCACGCTAGGATACCTAAGGGCAAGCAAGATGGATTTCTAAACTATTAGGGTTTATTTTATAGAGCTCCTGGAGCACACAGACAACTTTTGCAGCTTGGGGAAAGATAGATGTAGCATCTATCTTTAAAAGCAAGGAGGAAAGAGACTCTGTGGATTTGAGACCAGGAAGCCTCTACTTCAGATCCTGGAAAGTCCCTTCACAGCCCCACCAACACTGGGGCTCTGTACTTGCTCTACCATCTAACCCTCACCTACGCCCTCAGCCTAGCCAGAACACAGGTCCAAAATGGACACCTACCACCTCGGGCTCCATACAGAGGTGGTCAGGACTGAAAGCTGTTGGTGGCCCTCACCTCCCCTTGGCAGCCCCTTCACAGCCCCGGAGGATCAACCTGCTCTAGCTGCTCCATTTATTTCAGCAAAACTGCTCTGACTATGGCAAACAGTGGGTGAATTGTCTGAGATTGCAAAAAATCCGTACCTCTTGTTACTGGGGCTTCATCAGTGTGTAGGTTCAGAGAGAACTGGGGGAAATCTCCATGTAAAGAAAAGATATTTCTGAATTTCTGCTAAAGAATGGGATATCTGTCCATGGCCGGAATTACAAACCACATGCTACCATGTCTCATCCTATACAGATCTAAGAAATGTGAATGCTTGGAGAAAGTGCAGGTCAGCTTGGCCCTGGTCAGTCATCTGCCACATTTAAAAAAAAAACAAAACAGAAAAGTAGGCCACAGCATTTATTTCAAATGCAAAGTGCTGTGTCGTGAACACTGTGCTAAAATATCTCAACACAGAACAAGCCACACAAAATGTTCTGTCATAATAAAAAGTCCCAGCAAATGAGGCAGTGAAAATAGCTGGAAAGGAACAGGGAGCAAACTTAGTGGTCTATTTTTTTCTGAAAGCTATTAACAACTCCTATTGCCCAAACTAGTGCATGTGTGAAATGCTTAGCTGTATCCCCCTCCAAAGCTGCTGCCTTGGGAAAGAGTTTGGACTCTGTGGGAAATACAAGGAAAATTTGGCGCTTTGCCTTCTAACTTTTGTCACTTGGCAAACTAAACATTAGTGGTTTTGTTTCAAGTCATTTGCAGCTTCAAAGATTGACGTATGTTATGTGTCCCTCCCTGCTTTTGTTCTGTGTACCTCGATGCAGCATGAGTACTCAGACAGTAGTCAGGGGCACCTGACTAGCAGGTAGCAGTGGCCACCTCCAGTAGACTTCTGCATGGAGTGGGGTTACCCCAGCATAAGGTGCAGTGTAAGCCTGAAGCATCACAGCTGCACTGGAGTAACTGCGCAGGCACTGAGTTCGGAAGAACCAAGGTGCTGGTGGCACTCTCAGAACAGCTCTGCTGCCCCACAGTAGAACATATGAAGGCCAGATCTTTTTAATTTGTCCATTTTTGTGTCAGCTCTACAAGGGCTCTTCCTGTTTCCTTTACTCTCAGGAAGCTGAAGTAGCGATAGGCGAGTTGGGGATTCACAAGCAGGGCTTGACTTCACTGAAGTCAATGCAGGCACCAGTGGGGTTTTGCATAATTTCCTGCTGAATGATTTCTAGTTAAGCATGCAAAATAAATATTTTTAAACCACCTTCTTATAGCTATCCTGGATGTAGACAGCTGGTTTTAGAAACAAGGGACCTTTCAGCTTACTAGTCGACTCCCCTCCTATCACAGAAATCTCTTTTATGAGCTTTTGAAAGAATTTAGCTTGAAAGTCTGTTTTCAAAGAAATGTTATTTTTTGCCTTTGGAAGAGATCCTGATCACTTTAGAAGCAAAAAGCCTTCTAATTTTCAGCCTAAGTATATTTGTGGACAGTCTGTACCAATTTGTTCTACTGCCAGCTCTGTGCTTTAGGTTAAATGGATCCTTTCCTCTCCTCTGTTTGCTTCTCCCTTCCTCCCTGCTGTATTTATAGGAAGCAGTTAACAGACTTTTTTAGCCTCTGGTTTCCTAGACTCAGAAAGTCAAGCTCTGGATGCCACCCTGTATGCCATCTTTCCTTGATAGATTTGTTCAGACAAACTTGCTCCCAGACCTAGTTTCCTGTACAGCGTTCACACCTATAATATTCGGGATAGCAGTCATCTAGTCCCTAGTTCAAGTGCATCGGGCTCCTTGACTTCTTTTCCCCTTAGACACTGTCCTTTCCAAGTCTGGTGTGCTAATTCCCATTTAGCCACCTTGTCTGGCCCACACAATGAACCATGGCATCCTGGTTAAAACATGATAAAGTATTATTTTTGCTTTCAGGCTTCACCTGTGTTATCCATAGATGTTTCTCCGCACTCTTTCTTTCCCTTTTGTCCCTTTTTGTTTATGAGGTCTGGCCCACATTGGTGTGTGATGTTTCAGACTCTGCAAGTCCCCTTTTTGCATTCCTGAAAGACTCCCTGTTTGTTCCCTCAAAGCCAGCCCTCTTCTCACAATTGCCAGGCTGCTCTTCTGATACTTTTGCAAATAGTTAAAAGCCTGAGAGTCTGAAAGATGCCTTTGTTCATTCAACAGTGAGATTAAATCACCGGGAAAGTGTTGTGCTTTTGTTCCATCCCTCTGTAGTGCCTTTCAGCGAACCACAAACATGTGCGAGAGCGGTGCCAGATCATGATGATGCCATTCATCTTGTCCGTCATCATCCTGTCCCCATTTGGCATCATATTCCTTGTGTGCCAGCCCAAGGATATTTCTGGCTTGCCTTAGTGTGAACTGTTTGTTTTTCAGTCATGTCATTCTTCTAGAAGCAAGCTGCTTTTTTCTGGTGCAGTGACATTTCTGGGGGGCAGGGGAGGTTTTTGTGAGAAAAGTCACATCTTTTGTAAGCATTTGCAGCCAAGTTTTCAGACCTGTAGGAAAAGCTCTTATATTTTCCACACTGTGACGAAATCTCGCAGATCAGCATGACGGAGCTTGATCAGGACTTCTTTTATCCGTGCCACAGGGTGGTTGAAGGCTGAAAGTCATCTTGTCCATCCCACTTGGCATGGAGTCTTTGAGTCTTGAAGCAGATGGCTCCTCCTCCTTTGCTTTTTCTCTCTCCTTTAGCTGGAGAGGAAATGCAGCGTTTGTGTCTCCTTGCAAAGAGGGTGGATTGTTTTGCCAAATTAGGATTGGTGGCAAAGTTTTCTTCGTCTCATTAGACATTTTTCCATTGGGTTGCAACTTACTCCTCATGACCATTCAGGTATCTGTGAAATGTGAACCTCTGCTACTTCTGCACTCTGAGAACTAGAAAAGCTGGAAAATGAATGTGATTCCTTTCCCCTGATTTGAGTCACCATCCTGGGTTTCCTTCTCTGGCAGTGGAGAGAAACAGATGTTTCAGGGAACATTCATGTGACTCCTTTAGGATGAGTTGAACAATGATGGTCAGATGAAGCCCACCTCAGCTTCTAGTGTAGCATATGAATGCAATGCAAGAGAGCTTCTGCACAATACTTTTACAGGCTTAAGTAGATGACACTGAGGGGGCAGGGATGGGGCCAGGATAGACTTTCCTCATTTTTTTGAGGGGAATTGAGCTGCAGAGAAGACTTACTTTGCTCAGTGAGCTGCAGGGAGGTGTAACACCCACACCCTGGCTCCATTCTCCAGTTTCCCATTAAAATCTTTCTAGAAGAAGACCAAGTTTATTCTCTCTTATGGGTCTGTGAGATCCTTAATCCTGCTTCTATGTTGCATTTCAGGTGCTCTGACTATTTTATTGCTGTTTGATCACGTGTAAGAATTTAAACTAATTCTTGCAACACACTGAATGCCATGCAGTTCTAAGCATGTGGGGAGATCTGGCTTTAAGAAATGATCAGGATCTGATTAGCTTGAGATCATCTGTTTGCCAGCAACATCAGATGTACTTGTTCTGCCCTTCCCTCAAGTGGTGACAGATCCTTCCTCTGAACATGTAAACATGGGTGTAGGTGATTGACATAAGTTGTTTGCCCTCCTTGCTAGAGCTGGTTCTAATGTCAGAGATACAGAGGTGTTGGCAGCTTAAATGCTGGCAACATAGTCCTTATCTGTGCAAATGCTCTACCCACCAGCAGTTCAGCTGTCTGTTACCTCGACCCAGCCCTTGAAGTGATATATTTCTCCCATGGCTTGCCTTCAAGCCCGACTGGAATGGATGCTTCCCCTGCAATGAAACTGACCCTTGAGCAAAAAGCTGTCCTTGCTGACCCTTGATCCACTCTTCTGAGAGCAGCTATCCAGACAGATGAGCAACAACTTGATTTGTAAGGCTTCTGGCAGAGTCCCAGAAGAATTTGCCAGGCTGAGGTGAAAATGCACCCGTGGCTTTTGGACAGTAGGATAATTCTGCATGAGCAGCCTCTACCACCTTTTCCCTGTGAAATGGGACCATGGTGCTATTGTCACCGAAGGTGTTCTGCCAGCCTGCCAGGAAGCACCAGGGCTGGACAGGGTAGTAAGGCTGTTCAGCAGCTCAGAGAACCCAAGAGCAATTGCATATGTTAGACTTAATGGGATCAAGTGCTTGTCTTAGAAATGAATGCCTGGGACAAAGGATACAAATCAGGAGCTCACAGAAGGGCCAGCTAAGACAGCAGTGATCTGGGTTAGTTTGTGAGGGAGGGATGATGCAGACAGAGATGGATGTGCTGTTGTGCGGTTTTAGCTGCTGTCACTTCCATGTTGGTTTTTTGAGGTTTAGGACTAATAGAGTGTACCTGCACAACCCAACATTGTGCAGAGCCCACAAACTCTTTCTGGAACTACGAGCAGACTAGCTGCCTCCCCATGCTGCTTTACTAAAGTCCAGGTAAACAACATCCACAGCCTTCCCCTCATCCACCAAGCGAGTCACCCTGTCATAGAAGGAGATCAGATTGGTCAAACAGGACCTGCCTTTCATAAACTCATGTTGTCTGGGCCTGATCCCACTGTTGTCCTGCACTTGCCGTGCAAGATGAAGATGAACCCCAAGATGAACCATTCCATAATCTTCCCCGGTACCGAGGTCAGGCTGACAGCCTGTAGTTCCCCGGATCCTCCTTCCGGCCCTTCTTGTAGATGGGTGTCACATTGGCAAGCCTCCAGTCATCTGGGACCTCCCCAGTTGACCAGGACTGCTGGTAAATGATGGAGAGTGGCTTGGCAAGCTCTTCTGCCAGCTCCCTCAGTACTCTTGGGTGGATCCCATCTGGCCCCATAGACTTGTGAGGGTCTAGCTGATGTGGCAGATCTGTAAGTGCTTCCTCCTGGATTGTGGGGGGTTTACTCTGGTCCCCACCCTTGTATTCCAGCTCCAGGGGCTGAGTAACCTGAGGATAGCTGGTCTGAATATTAAAGACTGAGGCAAAGAAGGCATTTAGTACCTCAGCCTTATCCTGATCTTTCATGACAGTGTTTCCCTCTGCATCCAGTGAAGGATGGAGATTCTCCTTGGCCCTCTTTTTATTGTCCACTTATTTAAGAAATGTGTAGATGAGGTACTAAGGGACATGGTTTAGTGGGGAACTGGCAGTTTCGGGTTAATGGTTGGACTTGATCTTAGAGGTCTCTTCCAACCAAGACTATTCTGTGATTCTGTGATTCTGTGATTCTGTTCCAGTGCTGGAAGGGGGAGCAGTAGGGCAACCCAGGGTGCCTCTGCGGAGGGAAAGGCTTAGAGGCTTGTAATCTGAAAATGTATTTTTCAAAGTTCTGCTCACACTCCAGCACTGGGAATTGCGGCCCACTGCGCTTCAGTATCACATCACTCTTTTGTGGTCACTTAGGTGTTGGAGCAGCTGAAGCTGGAACATGCTGTGGAGTCTCATCCTTATTGTCTGACAGGCTCCTGCTCCAGTTTGACTTCTGGGATAATGCCTGCCAAGGTCTCCTGGCCTTTGTGGTGGTGGAGAGGTGACTCCATTTCCCTGCATTTGACCTCAGGCACCTCTGGAGTTGGAGTGGGAGCACCCAGCTGGATCTCGACCTCTTTGTCGTGCTGCTCCACACTGCTGTCCTCAAGGCAGCTGGCCAACACTCCGTCACAGGGTGGATAACCTGCTGGGCCAGGCTGCTCTTCCAGGCCAGCCCAGGGATGTCCCAGGCCAGGCTGGATGCTGGAGGCCTGAGCACTCGAAGGGGCCAGAGACACCTCTGCAGAGGAGCTGTCTTCACTACTCATGGTGCCAGTGTGGAGGCCTTCTCCCAAAGGGAACAGAGAGACCCCTGAAGAGGAGTCAACTTCACTGGGCATGATGGAAGTCCAGGAGTGTTCATGGACCTCAGATATCTTGCAGCTGAGACTGTGAGGAAGAGGAGGAGGGGAAGCCTGAGCTGAGCGCAGCACTCCAGAGTGCTCTGGAGCTCTCCCTCCTGCCCTGAAGGAGGTGGCAGACAGCATCACTGAGAGGGGGTTCCACTCAGTGTGTGCCCAAGGCCCCTTCCCTGCCTGCCAGGCACAGCATCTCCACCTTGCCCAAGAATGGGGTTGGACACTGTCAGCTCTGCACCATGGAGGTCAATCACTCTTCAAGGGCACCATTCCTCATGTTTTAGGCCCATGGATTTCTCCATGCCCTCCCCACGCAGTTGCCTCAAGCCATGCTGCCCACCCCTGTCCCTATCCCCTCCTCAGTGGCCTCACGTGCCCAAGTATCTTGTTAGCTCTTCCAGGCTCCTTTTGAACTGATTGGCAGTTTCATACACATCATCCATGTCCAGGTGTATGGGGCAGCTGCAGAGGGGCAGAGGGAATCTCTACTGGGAGATTCAAGCACCTCACAATCCTCTTTCTTCACCTAGTGATTAGAAGGTGTGACTGTTGCAGTGAAACTGGGAACAGATCTGCTCTCCAAATTTTGAAAATGATGTTGAAAACCTTGAGAAGGTGCAGGGGAATCTTTCGAGGTACAGAGATTATTCAAGAACTTGTATGCAGAAATCTCACAGAGTAGAAGAATTTAAAGAGTTAAAACTCTGTTTTACAAAGAAAAAGATGGAAGTCAGTACTGTAAACCCAATGAAGGAAAAAATACTGCATATATGTATAAGCCAAATGATCTAGCAGAAAAAGACAGAACAAGAATCAAGAGCTGCATTGCTGATGCCAAAGAAATTCTACTCACAGAGCATCTTTTTCTGATGCTGACTATCAATGGGTGCACTAGATGGATCTTGATTTCTACAAGAATAAAGTCTTTATGGAAGATATACTTTGTCAAGCACAAGCTTGTAGTCCTCGTGTGAGAGAGGCTGAAGTAAGTGTAAAAGTCTGGAATATTCTAGAGGCCAAAAAGAATGTTCCGATAGTCCTTTCTGGCATTAAATGTAGTGTATAATCAAAGATGAATCCATCTAACATTATTTGTGAGCTCTGAGTTAATGATGTAGATGTGCAACAGCATGTAGCAATGCAGAGCTTATTCTTGGAAAGGTCAGATCCATTTACAGCACCTGATGATAACTTCATTAAGTGTGTCAGCTTTAAGTTTTCACCTTATCTGAGGAGTTATCCCTTTTTCCTTACTCCCTGTTTTACTTGTTCCTGCACAGGAAGATACTTCAGCCTGACAGAAGGGAGCCTTCAAAGAACAGACTGCTTGTGGGTAAAATAGTCAGTATTTTTAGAAACGAAGGCTGAGAAATATTTAGATATGATGCTGCAACATGTAGGCAAGGGATAAACTTCCAGGTAAATAAGAGTGGATGGGACTGTGCAAATAATCATAGAATCATAGAATGATTTGGGTTGGAAGGGACCTTAAAGATCATCTCGTTCCAACCCCCCTGCCACGGGCAGGGACACCTCCCACTAAAACAGGTTGCTCAAAGCCCCATCCAACCTGGCCTGGAACACTGCCAGGGATGGGACATCTGCAACTTCTCTGGGCAACCTATTTCAGTGTCTCACCACCCCCACAGTAAAGATAAACAAGCAGTTGTATATAGCTCTCAGTTCTAGCTTGTGTTTTCACAGAATCGTTGGAATGCTGGTTACAAGGGATCTCTGAAGGTCTTTAGTCCACCCTCAAGCTGAAGGCAGGGCTATTGCCAGCAGCAGATGAAGCCATGGTTAGTCTGATTTACACTTCATCTCTAAGGAAGAAGACTCCACCATCTCTCTGTGTAGGGGAGATGTATTGTTCCAGGACTGTGTTATTCTCCTACATAAGAAGTTTCCTAGGGCCCAGTCTGATCCTCCCAAGGTGCAGCTTCTGGTCATAACCATCTGGAACCTCAGTATACTCCCAAGTAATCTGCACTGGAGCAGGTCTCCTAAGCGAGTGACTGTTAGTGCATTTATGCCTCATTTAGATCTGCCCCCAGTGGCACTGGGTCTGCTCATGGATCCCCTAGAAATTCTCTAGAGACCTATCTGAAAAAATATTTCTGCAGAAAACTTCATCACTGAAGGAAGACTTGGCAATACTATGCTAAGACCCAACCAGGTGATTTGAAAACCTAAATGCAATAGCAGTCTAAACGCAGTGCTGTATGCGGTGCCCCGCGAGTCAAGCAGCTGGATATCCACAATTTTCATAGAGTAATAATTGCAGAGGCTAATAAATCTCATCATTCAAAAAGGCTTTGGAAGAGTCTTGTCTTCTCTCTCCCAGGCTGTTTTTCCCTATCTATCTGCTCTGACCAGCATGAAGTAACCTCTCCTCTGTTTTGTATTTACACAGCTCAGAGGTTATTATCTTGGTGCCTTCTGTATGCGGGCTGCTGTTCAGCTGTGACATCGTCATGATCAGGAAGACTTGTGGTGGACTTCTGAGGAAGCTGCTGCAAAGTACATGAAAGGAGGCTAAAGTCAGCTCTTAAGATTAAGATCGATGGTTTCTCAACATTTCAAACCATACTTATTAAAAGAATACGCACATTGCTTGTCCAGGCTAGTTTCTGGGAAAGGGATGTAACGCTTTTTCCCTTATCTACCTGGATTTTCCTGTGTAGACCATGTGTCTGTCTTCAGTCAGAAGAAAGTGACAGGTTATTTAACGTGCATCTAAAAAGTGCAACACTCCTCTGTGATTCAAATTGAATAATAGGTCATAATACTCAGGGTTACAGAGAAGTCAAAAGGAGAGCTGTTTTTCAGAAAAGGGAGGTTTAATGTAATTTTTAACCATTAATTTCACTGAAAGATGATGATCATGCTAGTCTACAGAACAAACAATTAAAGACCTCCTGAACTGTTGCTCTTTTATAAAGGAGTTGAACTTTATCTGACCTTTCCACCAGGAGCTAAAATCAGTCTGATTTGCTGACTGCATGCTCCTTTTGCAGCTCTCAATGAGAAAATGCAGAATTAAGGATGATCTTAATGTGGGTAGCATGCAGAATTTGGTACTCTTGGCTGCTTCAAAGCAGAATTTTATATTTCCCCTTAGAAGATCAAACTGATATTACCAAAATAAGAGAGAGAAAAAGAAAGAATCTTCATGATACCTAGAGTACTAAAAATAAAAACATGCATATATTTAAAGCAAACTAACCTTCAGAAACCACTAGAGTTGATATTTGCTAGAATATCTGCTGTTGAAATATGAATCAGCTCTTTCAAGTATCTCCAGTTCAGTACATTTTTGTGTAGCTATATCCTTATTAATTGCTTTGTCTTCACATTCAAAGGAAACCTTCAAGTACACTCTCACACATACATATGCAAATACGTAACATGTTCCAGAAAAATCTGGGGATGGGGTAAAACTTATGAGGCAGGATTAATCTGGCTGAAAGTACATATCACGGGTATGGTTGTTTGTATCAGAACTAATCACTCTGGTCTCCCATTATAGTCAGTGGAGGGAAATAGGCATTGCTGGAGTTTGATTCATTTCTTGCTAAAGTAGATGTCTGAAATGGGTCAGACACCTTTTTCTGTCCTTATATTCAAAGGCTGGCATTGGTGCCTAGCTCAGAAAGAGATCTACATTAGAGACATCAAAGGATGGGTGAGATGAGCATGAGTCAGCAGTGTGCCCTCACATTGATGGCAGCTATCTGGGCTTTGTTAGAAAAAGCTCAGCAGGTCTGGGGAGATGGTTATTGACCCAACTTTGAACAGGTGGTTGGACTAGATGACCTCCCCGACTCTTTTCCAACCTGAATTACCCTGTGAACCTGTTCTTCTCTATTCAGCAATTGTGAGACTACATCTGGAGTACCGTGTCCTGTTTTGGGCTTCCTGTTCCACAAAGGCTTTGATGAACAAGAGTGAGTCCAGCAAAGGCCACCGAGATAGTCAGGAGGCTGTGCCACGAGGCTGGACCACAAGGCTGGAGCATCTGTTGGATGGCTCAAAGAAGCTGAAAGAAGTGAGTTTAAGACTTAAGAGAGAAAGATAATGGGGGGGATCCTGCGACTTTCTTCAGCTGCCCATAGGAGGAGATAGAGAAGACATAGACTCTTTTTAGAGGTGCCCAGTGAAATGATGAGAGGCAATAGACAAAAGCTGTTGTCATGTCAAAGCTCTCCAGTTTGCTCTGATACTTATTTCATTTTCTTCCATTCTTCTTCTGGAGTAGTGGTTGTGTTCTATATAATAAGACAGCATTTTCCACCAATGAGATTCAATATTCCACATACACCTTGCTCTTTTAACATGTCTAAAGCTAATTTATTTTGCAAAGTAATTTTAGGCACTTGTTGGATTTGTACACTTATTTCCCCAAAAGCATAATTGGTCCAATTGCTTAAGATGTGTACTTGCCAGGTCAAATTTTCTAGGACTAACTGATGTCTTTTGAGGGTTACATATGGGGTAAATATATTTTCTAATATTAGGGATGCTGTTATGCCCCAGGTATAACAATTAGGTACTTCAATTGTATGCATCACCCACTGGGGTCGCACTTGGTGGAAGAATCCAAAGAAGCAGCACTAGCAGCAGCAGCAGCTGCCTCCCAGAGCGAGTCACATTCTCATATATATTGGCTCCAGTTCCTGGGCTTCTGGAACTTTCTCTTGCCCCAGCTCTGGGAGTGGTTGAGACACCAGCTTCCTTAAAGCATATATGGTTCTTGTTCCAGGCAGGCACCAGTGTGAGGGGGGGTAGTTATGAGGGGTCTTTTGGGTGGTTGTAAGCCCCTTCCTCAAATGAACTGTGTGTGGCCTCTGACCATGTTTGGCAAGTCGTTATGTGAGGCACATCAGGGTCCGGGATGGCGTATCCTCTCCTTTAAACATGTCTAGTTTGCACATCCAGCGGATCTGCCATGAGCTCCCTTTATAGTCAAGGAAAGGCATCATGGATTCAGATCATGCAGCTGATTTTCAGATTTTTAGATGCCAACATTGGTCATCCCTCCAGTGTTCAAACAGCCCCCCCCAAAATATGTTTAACCCATTCCAGTGATTTAGTTACAGTGCAGCCTCAGTTACACTGGCATAATCAAGGAGGCTGTGATGTGTGAGGTGGGTGTAAGGGAAGTGGGGAAGCAAGACATGCTATTTTACCACCAATGCAAACATCTCATGGTATTCAAACCACTGTTCTGATCTCCTGGTTTGGAAACAATGATTCATTTGTCTTTGATACTTCTGTCTAAAATGAAACCACTGAAAAGAAGCAGTTGGACTCAAAGTCCCAGCCACCTTGACCATATCTGACATTTGAAGTGGCAAAACCGCCATATTGCTGCATGCACAGGGCCTTCCCACCCCATGTGATTGCCCAAGCATGTCCCTGTTTCATGTTTGCTATCTCAACATGCCTGCTTGCCATGGCAACCAGTCAACACTCGAAGTACAAAGTATTTTAAAGCTGCTAAGGAAATGTCCTTTTTTTTTTTTTTTTTCATTTATGTGCTGTCACACATTTAGAAAAGGCAGAACATAGTAATAAAGTCATGAACCCGACTCCTTACCCCAGCTGAATCTGACTGCGAGGTCCAGAGGCTTACGGGCAGGTTGATTTTGAAGACAAGGACAGTCTAAACATAGTTCTATACTGTGGGATAAGGCAGCAGGTCAAGTTCCAGTTTTATCACTTATTGTTTCTATTATCAGTCCCATGTATTTAAGGTTTTGCTTAAAGTCCAAATTTCTGTAGACAAGCAATGAGTTGGGAGTTTAGTTGTTCTAAGGAAAAAACCAAACAAACAAACTGTGCTTTTCCAGACATTGCAAAAGGATAAGTTAAAGGTGATCAAAGAGCTTAATTCCCACTAACATCTCTTTCCTTTAATGCAAGACTTGCTCTTTCTCTTTCCCAGAGAAATCTTTATACATAATCTTGATAAATGGTGTGAGGAAGCTCAGACGCCTCGAAAAACAAATGGCAAAACCCAAATAACCAAAAGGTATCTTACAAAAAATTAGAATTTTCAATGTTTTATTTAGTTTCTGATTTTCACATTAATGAGGATACATTGTATTTGAGGAGGACTGATTCATGTGTGCTGGTTGTTCAGATTTAATCTCCAAATTCTGAAGCAGCAGAGCTCTGAGTAAATTATGTGTTAATGGCACTTTCATTAGTGAATTTCACATTACTAGGGTTTTGCAATCTTCATTTCATAAAGAGGACAGGAAAAACAAAACATGTCCTCAAGCATCTGAAACAAAAAGAACAAATGACCCTCTGCAAAAGCATTATTTCCCTGTCCTCCCAGGAACACGAAGTTACCCATACTTACAGAACACAGTATGAAATGAAGCAATAAGGCATTAAACTGTACGTAGGGTATCTCACTTGGTTTATGACAAGTGAAGAACATGATGAGACCTGCAGCCACCCTTCTTTTCTTCCATCCTCCCCTTCCTGGAGCCATGAGCCTGCCTGTTTTGCAGACACAGTCTCCATGCTTCAGAAGACACCACAGGGGTACAGGGAAAACAGAGAGCTAAAACCATGCACAAGAGGCACATGGACTGTGGCAGGGTTGATAAGCAAAACCTGCAGCTAACCTCTATATTGAACAGCAGAGGAGCTGTGAAGTCAGATCAGGAGAGTCTGAGTTTGGGTGCGCTGCCATCCAGAACTACCCTGGCAGGGCTTGGCAGGAGGAAGGTTGTTATCTGCTGTCACTAGAACATTTCCTGCTGATACTTAGTCTATGTTCATCACCACCATAACCCTCTCTCTTGCTGCTCAGTCCTCCAGCCTGCTGGCGATAGCACCTGGCGCCGTGTGAGAGACCTGTTGTGTCTGGGCACACTGTGCTTTGATCCGGAGTCAGCTACCTTTGGCCATGTTACTGCAATTTATAGCTCAGTTTCCTCTTCTCACTGATTCTCCTCAACTCAGTGGAGAAACTGCACCGGATATCCCCCCATGTGTGAGAAGAGGAGGCTGTTAAGGGATCGTTCAAGCAAGGGGTTTGTCGCTTGCTGCAATCTGAGCCATTCTTGCAGCACTTCTGACAAAGGCTGGAGCAGCCACAGCTTTGGTGGGTGGCACCTTTATGGCAATAACAGTGAAACAGCCAAGCCCTTAATACCCTCTTGGAAAATTGCCTTTGGTGTGTTGTCACAAAAAGGTTTTTAAAGAGGTGGGTATAACAGAAGAGATTAAACACAGAGTTCATGCAATTCATCCACTTCATGCCATGATCCTCTGTGTTCAAGTTCCAGCCTGGACTGCAGTTGCTGACACGTGCTGAGATTGAGGGTTCTTATAAAATTTTCAGGCTGGCACTGAGTGGTATAAATAGTTGGATAAAATTTTTCATACAGGTCCTAGTTATGTAAATTACAGAAATTTAATCAGTTGTTGTTTAGGAAGGAAGAGAAGTAAGTAACCGACCTTATGGGACAGTCAGAATAGTGGATCAAATTTAATCTGATGTGATCTTATTGTCTAGCTGAGACAGGACTTGAGTCTCCTGGTTTAGAGGCTTCAATGTTTAACAAGGTGTTAGCTCAGTCACTGTGGGAAGGGTGCAGTGAGAGTTAAAAGCTGGAACACTTGATATATAGCTGTAAAAGAAGACCAGAGAATAGTTCTGTGGAGCAAAAGAGTTTGGTCTTTTATTATAGCTTCCACTGCTCACTTGATCTGTGACTGGACAAAAAAGTCTGCAAGGCAGAAACCATTTGCCAGCACATTACTAACTCTGAAGCTCACCTGGATTACCCAACAAGTCCACATCAAATCTTATCTTCAGAGCCAACACAGACGTCAAGGATATAATCAGAAGGACCTTATCCCCGGCCTATCACAAGCTTTAAGCAGCAGCTAATCTCTCCACCATGCGTGTCCAGACATAGAGCTGGCTTCTAACCACATGGTTGTTTTCTTCTTGGAGGAAGGGAATTACACATGGCATAATGTGTATGGCATAATTGACTGCTGTTGCCAATGATCTTGCAAGAGTCTACTGTGTGATTAAAGTAAGAAAAGTCTTACTGTCTCTGTGTCCTCCTAATAATACAAATGATATTAACATGACTGGCAAACTGCCCAATAAATTCAAAAGCCACAGAATCACAGAATGTTAAAAAATCTTATCTCTACTAACATAAAGACAGTGAGGTGTCATGATGGTTCCTTGCACTGAGAAAGACACACATAGCCTGTATAAGGAAACCTGCTGCAGCTGTCCTGCTGGACTTGAGTCTGGTCTACAGATGGAGATATGGAAACTTTACAAATACCTCTGGTGGGGCACTGGTTTGTCAGGCTGCCCAGGTCACTGCTCATATAAAAAGCTGGTTTTGTCTCTTATGCTACCAAAGACCAGAAAACCAGAGTTAATCCAATCCAGTTCTAAAACCTGGTGCTGGATTCCAGAGACCTTGATGGTAACAATCTAGTCTCTCACTTTCTAGCACAAACTAAAAAAGTAAAACTGCAGCAGCAGCAAAACTCCACATCCCTGGAGCAGACTGCATTGGTCTAAACCACCGTGCAGTCTGGCTTATATGGATCCTGCTGAAAGAACGAGGTCTCCCCATCCAGCCATCCTTCAGGATTTGTCCCTCTTTCCTTCTTTCAGCCCCATGTCTCAAGCAGCATTTCACTCCGAAGACCTAAGTCACTGCCTGAGCTAAGTTCTGTCTGCAGGCTCCAGGGCTGGGTTCGTAGACATCTGTGTGTGATTGCTTTAGAAAATTGGATGCATTTTTCTGAGCTGTTTTTAGTCAGAGACCAAACAGCTATTAATTACTTTGGAAAGATGTTGAACATTCTCCAGCTCTCAGGAAAATCTTCATTAGTTTTCGGTTGCCTCATACTAAGAAAAAAAGAGTTCTTTCCCTCAGCAAACTGTGAACACTTAAACGGAATAGCTCTGGGTTTTGCAAGGGGAATGCCTGCTGGAGGAAAAGAACAGCCCTCTGGTTTCACTTAGCAAACTATGAGCTTTGCACAATATCGTGACCTCTGTTGAAAAGACTGTTGATTAATTATACTATATATTCTGGAACAGTCTTTATGGATTTGAAGCTTACTCACGTATATACATACAGTGCTAACCAGTGCTTGGAGAGTACCAGGTGATGATACATGACTAAGTGAAGAAATATAGCTCCTAGGAAAAGGAATGGTGCCCCTGAGCATTACAGCCCAGGCAGGAGCAGAGAGCCCGGCCAGGAGCCGGCAGCGCTCGCCAGGACGAGCCTGAGGGGCTGCAGCTGCCTCTGAGGAGCAGAGGGGCGCGGGCAGCAGGCTGAGGGGCGGTCAGTCCGTGTCACCCAGCTGGCACAGCCCTCCCGGAGCAGTCACAGCTGTGGGTGCCACTCGGGCTGAAGCCGCTGCCAGAAGGAATGTGGCCACCCAGCCAGAGCCCCCTCCCAGGGCATCGGCTGTGCAGGCCCGGGCTGCGGGCAGGGCCTGAGCCTGTGGCTGGTGCCGGAGGGCAGCAGTGAGAGCACCGTGTGCGGTGTGAGCAGGGAATGGTCTGCTCAGCGTGGGGCAGAGCTGAGAGAGGCGGTGGAAAGGCTGAGCAGTGTCAGGAGTGTGAGAGGGAGATTGACTGGTGGGGTCACACCCCAGCACCCCTGAAGGAAAACAGCAATCGGAGGCTCCACAAGAGACAGTGGAGCCCCTGACCTCTCGCCACCAGGCAGAAGGAGGGGACCTAAGAGATGGGGGGAATGGAAACAGGTCCCTGTGCAGGTGGCAGGCACATCCCCTCCCGGCCTCCCTCAGCCTCCCCGGTGCCCTCACACAATAGGTGTGGGGTCCTGGAACTCGAGGGTCAGGCAGCACGTGATGTTGATGAAGTTACATCCAGTGAGATGCCGAGAATGAGTTGGTCAACCCCAGGCATCACAACTGCCTCTGCCAAGGGAAAAAGGAGGGTTATTGTCATAGGTGACTCCCTCCTGAGGGGAACGGAGGGCTGGATATGCCGACCGAACCCATCCACAGGGCAGTCTGCTGCCTCCCTGGGCTCGGGTAAAAGATATTGCCAGAAAACTCCCTGCTCTGGTACGGCCCTCAGATTATTGCCCACTGCTGGTTGTTCAGGGTGGCAGTGATGACGTTATGGAGAGAAGTCCAGGGGCGATCAAAAGAGACTTCACAACACTGGGGCAATTGGTGAAAGGATCTGGAGCACAGGTAATTGTTTCATCAATCCCTTCAGTAGCAAGAAAGAATACTGACAGGAACAGGATCAACATGTGGCTCAGAGGCTGGTGCCATCGGTGGAGTTTAGGTTTTTATGATCATGGGGTGGTTTATATGGCACCAGGCCCGTTGGCAATGGATGGGTCTCGCTTGTCTCCAAGGGAGAAAAGGATTTTGGTCCATGAGTTGGCAGGGCTCATTGAGAGGGCTTTAAACTAGGTTTGAAGGGGGAGGGGCGTGAAACCAGACTCTCTGGGGATGAGCCCAGGGGTGACATGCTACCAGGGATGAAATCAATAGCCCACCTCAAGTGTATTAGCACCAACGCCTGCAGCATGGGAAACAAGCAAGAAGAGCTATAAGCCATTGTACAGCACGACACATATGACTTAGTTGCCATCACAGAAATATGGTGGGATGACTCTCATGACTGGAGTGCTGCAATGGTTGGTTATAAGCTCTTCAGAAGGAATAGGATAGGAAGGAGAGATGTTGGGGTGGCTCTGTAGGTTAGGGAGTGTTTGGACTGTGTAGAGCTCGATGGAGATGATGAGGTCGAGTGCTTATGGGTAAGGATCAGGGCGAAGGCCAATAAGGCAGATATCCTGATGGGAGTCTGTTACAGACCACCCAGTCAGGGTGAGGAAGCAGATAAAACATTCTATGAGCAGGCTCTCAGAAGTTTCACAGTCACCAGCCCTTGTTCTTGTGGGGGACTTCAATTTATCAGATGTCTGCTGGAAATACAGCAGAGCAGAGAGGAAACAGTCTAGGAAGTTCCTGGAGTGTGTGGAAGATAACTTCCTGACACAGCTGGTAAGCAAACCTACCAGAGGAGGTGGCTCACTAGACCTGCTCTTTACAAACAGAGAAGGACTGGTAGGAGATGTGATGGTTGGAGGCCGTCTGGGGCATAGCGACCATGAAATAATAGTTTTCAATTATTGGAGAAGCAAAGAGGAGGGTCAGCAAATTGCTACCTTGGACTTCTGGAGGGCAGACTTTGGCCTATTCAGGGCACTGGTTGAGAGCATTCCTTGGGAGACACTCCTGAAGAGCAAAGAGGTCCAGGAAGGCTGGACATTTTTCAAGAATTGAAGGCACAGGAGAAGGCCATCCCCACACACCATAAGACAAACCAGCAGGGAAGATGCCTGGCTTGGCTGAACAGGGAGCTTTTGCTAGAACTCAGGGGAAAAAAGAAAATTTATAGCCTTTGGAAGAAGGGACAGGCAACTCAAGAAGAGTACAAGGATGTCATTAAGTCATGTAGAAAGAAAATTAGAAAGGCAAAAGCTCAGCTAGAACTCAATCTAGCCTCTGTCATAAGAGACAACAAAAAATGTTTCTACAAATATATTAACAGTAAAAGGAGAGTAATACTAATTCCTGATGCTGATAGTGGCACCATAAGAAACCAAGTTAGTGGAATACCTTGATATTAATCTCGCTCTCTTTTTTTTGAAAAGATTACTTTTATGTGAGCATGAACTCTTCAGAATTATGCCCTTCTTTGCATTTACATGGCTATCAGACACAGCTAGACCCTGGAAAACCAAGTATCGAGCACTGATGGTGGTGTTAAGAGTTGGGCAGAAAAAACATAAAGCAGCTGGTATCTTTTAGAAGGGGGAACAGTAATGCTTAGAAATCTTGGGAAACACCCAAGATCTCTATAAGGTCAAGGAGTATGAGCAAAACACAGAAACTTTCTACTGAAATGAAAGAGAAAAAGG
This sequence comes from Podargus strigoides, assembly GCA_028020825.1. NCBI lineage: Eukaryota > Metazoa > Chordata > Aves > Caprimulgiformes > Podargidae > Podargus > Podargus strigoides. The sequence continues at coordinate 10,197,723 of CM051619.1, read as the reverse complement.
CATTTTGGATGATGGAGAATTCTGTAGGACTAACATTCACCAGAAACATTTCCCTTATTAATTTGCACTGGGAGTCACGATGTGAAACTTTCACTTTTCAAGACAATTAAGGCAATATGAATCCAGATGAGTCAATAGAGTTGAAATCCTGTTTTTACTTGAATCAAAGAGAAAATTACTTTGAGGTCAGATGGAGCTAGGATTTCTGCCTGGGACTACAGTTTATGCTGTCAACAACCAACAGCCAAGTAAGCGGTAAGAAAAAGTATACAGTTAGACTGTTATCTAGGCTATTCCTGGATAACAAGGAATCCGATCTCATCAGTTCATGTTATTACTGGCGCTTTTTGTATGGAAAAACAACAAAATATAGCCAGATGGGACTGTTAATCTAGAAGAAATACAGCAAGGATTCTGTAAATATGCTTTGGATTTGCCTTGACTGAATTACAGCCACTTATATTTCCTCTGTAAGAGCATTTGGCAGAATGAGTTAACTGTGGAATTGTTTACTGAGTTTTAAGCAATGATTACAAATCATGCACATAAAGTGATTTTTTTGAGCTTATATTCATTCATCTGGCACAGGAAATATGAACCTGAGAATGACCATTATCCAGTCAGAGATCACAAACGTGCTGTTCGAAGTGTGTCCCCAATCTGAGATTGTGTGTATCAAATGCAAAAAACCCCACCATTAAAAGAGCTGCAGGAAAATGCTACTTATGGATAAAACATATGAAATAATAATAATAATAAAAAGTATTTTTAAAAGCCACAAGCAGTTTTCCTTCTACTCCCAAATTCCCAGAAGAACGTGGCCAAATCTGCATCTTGCTCACTATTAGACGTGTATGGAAAGTTGAACTATGATTTCCTGTATTCCAATTGAAAGTCACAATTCTTCTTAGCTTCTGAAACCCAATAATCTCAGATCTTTGCATGAACTGTTGATTTCCGTGATTTAGCGTTTGCCTTAGATTGAACACTGATGCTATCAGTAAACTGTCGCAGCAGGGTTTATCTCTTTTTGCAGTGGCTATGCATTTGTCAGGCATCCTTCAGTACACAGAAAGGGAATTCACAGACCTACAGATAAACACAGGATCACAGGAAATAAAAGAACAGATCCATGCCGGTGCACACTCCTCTCTGCACTGCAGCAGGTAACTACATCCCTGTTCGATAAAGCACCTACATGTTTATATATTATGGATCTCAGTGGAATTCAACAGAGCAGTTAAGTCGAGTTGCTGAATGAGGAGTATTTAAATGATTGAATCTATACTATTAATGCTTGGTAGGTCATCTTTCAAGGATGGTGGACAAATATGAGAGAGTCTTTGTTTTAACGTTTTCTCTTTCAGAAGTGATCATAAGGTATGCATGGAAATTCACGTCTACAACAAATGTAAGTTACTTTCTTAAAATATTTGAATTCCTAAAAGTATAAAAGAAAATTCTCAATATATTTCTAGACCAAAGATACAGAATAAAACTACAGATTTAGAGTGGGTGGTTTCATCTTCCTAAAGTATCTAAGGGTATGAAAGAGAATTTTGACTTGGAAACAACTACATTAACAGTTACCAATTTCCCAAACGTGCACACGTATGGTGACTTGCTTAGACTCCTAGAGCCTTGATTCCACCTTGGAATAGAGACAGAGAGGAGCAGATAGTTTGACCAACATCACACAGAAAATCCATAGCTCAGCCTAGATTTGATGCCATATTTCTTTCTGGGTCAATCCACCTCACCAGCCCAGAGTTCTTGTACTCCACTGTTGTCCCTTGCACCACCTGCCCCAGCAGCAGGAAAGGAGGAGCTGCTGAGGTGCTTTATGAGCCTGGGGGCTACTGCTGGTTGATACCTGCCTTTTCCATGCAGTGAGCACAGCCAGAATGGCTTGGCAGCAGAAGCCCCCTCTCCTGATTGATAAAGAACAGAAGAGCCAAATTTGCCATTTTCAAACACATTGAGGGACTTGCCTGTTTGGGAGGAAATTTCTCAGCAGGAACGCTTGGTAGGCTGTTGACCATAGCATGGTCCTGTGGGTAAGGCAGAAGGCTAAGTAGCAAGAGACTTGCTGAGTGCAGGAGGAGGAACAAAGAGAAAGCAAGTGAGAGTGGGGCTGACACATTTGCCCACTGCTAAATCCTGCCTGCCTATACCTGGCTGGTGCAGACCTTCTTTTCACCCTGCAAAAGGGTATAATTGAGCCAGTGCTTTCACAAGTAGTATAAGTTGTGCTATCTGAGTTTTAAGAACAGAAAGAAGGTACTTATTTCATTCAGTCTGTTAAGGGCAGTGTTTGTCCTACATAAAATGGCTGCAGTACAGATGGAGAGGAACTTCTGGGAGGGTCTATGCAGAAGACAAGTAATTACTTAGAGACAGGCTGTCCCTGTGCTCTGTCGTGTTGCAACTCACTGTCGTGCCACGATGGTATTTTAGACAGTTACAACACAGGACTGTACATTTTTGCACATATATATTTGCTTGACCAAACAAGCCTTTATTCACACATGATGGGTAATTGCTTGTCCAAGCATCTCATATAACTGCACACACACAGGGTGCAGACGGAACAGGCAGAATGGAAACATGCTGAATGAATTTCTACTGTACATGCTGTCCTATAATTGTACTCCCAGCAGCGTGTGTGTGGAGTTCCTGAAAAAGCTCTTGGGAGGGAGGGGAGGAAGAATAAAACAATATCAAAGAAGAGCTGTGTGGTGTTGATCGGCTTGGAAAGAGATCTTGCTAATTGTTTGCAGGATGCATTCCAGGTTACTGCAAGCCAAGAGGCTGCAGGGTTTGTTGGGCTGAACTGAAAATTACAGTGCTTTCTCTTGTCCTTGTATTACTTGACTGATGGGAGTCTCACATCCCCTTGGGCACTTGCAGGAATTAGGATCTGGTGTATGCCACCGCAGGGCGTGCTGCTGCTTGGGCTTTGATCAGAGTTCAGCCTTTGTTGTTGAAAGGAGATATTTCATCTCAGCAGATTCAAAACGGAGATGGTCTGTTCAAGGCTGTTGCCACAGGACTTGTCTACCCTCCCATTGCCCCAACAAAAGATGAACAAAAGCAAATGACCAGCCAAATTATGTTTTGTTTCCACTGAGTAGACTGTTACGAGTCACTCATATATTCATTATTACCAGATCTGAAAGACATCATGCTGGGCTGTTTCAGAGCAGTTCCCTATTAGCAGTACTTTTTAATGTGTGTTTCAAAGTTGACTTTCAATTACCACCCATGTCCTTAGAAAAATACTTAGCATTGTACATCTGAAGTTCATGCCACTAAGCCTTGTAATTGAAGCAAGCCCAGTAAATATTCAAGAATGAATAGCGAAAACCTGCCTATCCTCCCGTGTAAATCACCCTGTATATATGCTCTCTGCTGGATGCTTTCTTCTGTCACCAGTGCTGTCTGGCTTGGTCCACAGCCTGCTCCTTGCTAGCACATGCTGGACTGATGGATGTTGCAGCATTTCAGATTCTTTCATGGCAGATGAACCAGGTTCAAGGATCAGATGACAGTGAAGGAAGAAAGACACCAGCTAGCTTTGTTCTGCAGTGCTGGATGGAGATTAGGTGCAATGGCAGGTAGCAGACAGGAGGCCTGCTGCTACTGACTCACCTCAGTCAGTGGGTGCTGTCTGTAACTGGGGATCATGCAGCCCTGCAGGTGGTAAGGTATAGTTCTGGTGTAGCAAGCTTAAAACCAAAGTGATGGTACAGATCTAGGAGATCCCAGATGTTTGACCAGGTGAGAGGAATGGTACTTCTGGTATCGATGCTCGTTGTGGGATCTGAACGCTCTTATCTTCACCCTGAAAACTCTTTCTCACCGCACATCTTCTCAGTTCACTTAGGCAGTAGGAACTATTAATGAAATTGCTTCTTATGCTCCTTCAGTGGTTCCTGTCCTTTCAGAATCCTGTTGAAGTTCATTAATTAAGTTCAAATTAAGCTGTGTTCCAACATCCGTGTGGGAGTGGAGGAAATTTGTGCCTACCTGGATGCCCCTGGCATGCCACACAGAGGTGAGATTTGTTAGTCCCATTGCTATTGTCTGTAGTGTTCCAGGGAACTTTCCTGACCACCTCTTCAAGTTGACAGGGTAGACGCTACAGTTGGGATATAACGGATTAATCATATTGAATAAATGACCTAGCCATTGAGCTGACACATAGTGACAGACCCAAGAAATAACTCTTCAATTCGTCAGGTAGCCAGACACTTTGATGGATGGGGACTACAAGGTAATTCACTGAGGTTAATGGACTGTTATGCCAGAGGCTGACAAAATGAAGTCTTCACCAGTTAAACTGGGTTCCAGGGATACTTGTATTTGGTGACAAGTGGAAGTTGGAGTAAGCTTTCCACAGAGTAATCGAAAAACATCTCTTAGCTGAGTTGAAAATGGTTGTGCCTTACAGCAGACCAGCCTTCCCACCATGCTTGGTAGCTCTCAGAGCGTGCAGGAGTGAGCAGTCCGTAGCTCAACAGGTCACTGCCAGGTATATACTCCTTTCGTCCTCTTCCCTGGGTGCTGCTGAACCTTACTGAAATTCTGGGTAAGATGGGAATCCTACCAGATAACACAGTCACATAGTTACAGATGGGTAAAAGTTGAGAGCATGAGACAGCCTTGTCCTGTTATTCAGGATACAACAGGCAGAGGATGTTTCAGATCCATGAAAAAGGCAAGTGTTAGCCCTAACCAGAGGTTTCTCACCAACAATAATAACAAATGTTCAGATCTAGTGGCTGGCACACAGTAACTAAGCACTGGGTGTGAGTTTTTGACCACCTGTCACACCTAAACATTCCTTGGAGACACTGAGGGACCTCAGATGGCAATCAGCCTCAGTCAGTCCCACCAAAATGGGTTTCTATTTTGCAAAAGAGGTAGCAAGCCTGCCCTGACCCTCACACCCTGTCATTAAAATTCCTTGGGAACTCCAGCCCAGCCTGGGGCAGATTCCAAGTCCTGAGGGTGAGGTCATGTCTGCAAGGAGCCCATGACAATAACAGCCATTATATGGCCCTATTTATTCTCTGAAGACATACTAATGTTGCTGCAGAGTGGGGCCATGGGCAATAGAGAAGACCATCTATTTGTGATTTTATGGTTTTATTAACTTGAAGTTGTTAATCTGTTGTTTCCAGTTGCCTTGGTCCAGCACAATGGCAATGTGCCATGGATTGCTGATGTCTAGTAATAAATAAATAAAAAGGAAATATTTTTAAATAAAGGTAAAGAAGAACTGAAGAAACTGAGTGCTTGCATCCAGCACATCCTAAGAGTGTGTGTTGCAGCAGCTGGCTTTTGAAGTATTACTGTCCTTCTGCATTTTGCTTCCAGGAGGACTGTAAATTGTTGTCTTCAGTAGCACAGGGGTCTGAAAAGTTACCTGGCCAGGATTTTTCAGAGGTCAGCTGAGTTTTGGTGTGCTTGAATCTGGGTTGGAGGCAAAACAAGTTTAGGGTTTAGACCTGGTTGTAACATAAACATTTTGGTTTTCTACTTCTGTTCTCTCCCAGGTGAATTTACTTTTCTTCTTCATTGTTTGCTGTGTTCTACAAGAACTGTTATTCCATCTGAATAAACCTGTGTGCTCCTGTTTGACCTAAATAATGGGATTAACAGTGAGGTATATCCTGACAATGTGCTGGGTTTTTTTAGTGTTCATGCACTTTCTGTTGAAGTTTGGAGTTCCTGCATTACCATGGACCTCAAGAGTGCTCTGCCCTCTGAGTTGGGTTTTCCTTATTCGTTACCTTCTCTGTCCCGCAGGGGAGGAATGAAATTGTTAAGATTACTCATTCGCAGCTTCTGTAGGTACAACATCCTTGTTGCTTTCCTGTATGCTTCCTTTCTCTAGTAGGCAACACTCCTGAAAGGAGTCTTCTGTCTATATGTGGCCATAGGACTATCATCAGTGATAATTCTTTATTTTTTTTACACTAAAAATTTACAAAGGTGTGTTTTCAGAATGCCTTTCTAATACACTATTAAAGCACATGGGAAGTAATCTGGGGCAAGAGTGAGTTAGTAAGAATTTATCATTATGAGATGAAACCTAAATAGGAAATATAATTAAGGCAGTATTATGTAGCCTAGATCTTTATCCAGTCATTTCTGCCAGTTTGTTTATGTTCTTCAGAGTAAAAAAAAATAAATTCTACCTTTTTCAACACCTTTCTGTTGCCAGTAGCCACACTGGACATTTAAATCATTAAAGTCTTCAACCCTTTTATGCCAGGGAAAAGTAGAATTCATTCCAGGTAGTCTGTGCAGTGAGTCTGTCTTAAGGGAGAGCAGGATAATTGGCATCTCTCTCCTCAGACCCTAATTTCTTTGCTTGGTGGTTGGTTGAGTGAGGAAGTGGTTTAAAACAGTTTGGTGACTTAAAAATTAATATTCTACACATTTGCCTCCCCAATCCTATTGTTACAGCATAATCAAGGAATGCTAATGAGGAATTTAGGAAAGCTTTTTAACGTAGATCACAACACTCATCCTGGTGCGCTCTACACAGTTCTCGGCTGCTGCATGGTTACTCAGTGTCCAGCTTTTTTTACTGCAAGAGAAATTTATCGCTTTCTTGCCTTGTTCATTCTCCTTTCACATAATGCTCCTTGAGCTGGCTCTGAAGATAAATCCTTTTTCAGCCTTTAAACATAAATCAGAGTTCAGGGACGATGTGCACTCAGATGATGTCTACAGCTGGTGTTAGCAGCCTTAACAGCAGTGAACTGCTTGATGGAAATTCAGAGAAAGCCTCTTTTGCTTTACACTGCAAATTCTTTCCCTGGGTCATTACAGATCCATGGAAACAGTGCATATGATGCGCTAAGAGTTAAAGTTTTTAATCTAATTTTATGCGAGTCTCTGCTTTGTTGCCTTCCTTTGTCTGACAATTACTGTGTAATGCACAGGCAGTAATTGCAATGCCATTTGTTTCACTGAATTCATTAGTGTGTGTGTGATTCTTATCTGATAAAATACATGTCTTGTGCAAAGCATTTAGCAATAAACATGGTCTGAGCCTTGAGCCTTCTGTCTGCTCTGCACTTTAAATTTCTGAAGATTTGTTGCTGTTTATTTCAGGGCTTGGATTCACACTCACTTTTACCGAAGAGAAAAATAAAAGGGGGTTTAATTTAATCAGTCTCACAACTTGGGTGCATGTTTGGTAGTAGTGCCCATGGATGTAGATGTGCCTAGGTATCTAGAAGGGAGCAGAGCATTAAAGGGATCAAGTTTGAGGGCAGAGTGGCAATGGGACAACGAGCATTTCAGACATCTGGGCAGCTGAGTGCAGCAATGGCTGTGGGACTCCGTAAATGAGGTGTGACCTGACCACAGACCGCACAACCATTGCAAAATGGTTTAATAAAAAAGTGAGGGTTTCATGTCCTTGCAAGCAAACCCACCCACACAAGATGGGAGGCAGAGCACTGTGCATAGGGCTGGGTTGCCTGTTCCTCATCATCACTACTGCCTGTTCCCACACAGCAACAGGTCATTATCTTGTGTGGGACTGTTCCCCTCTGTAGATTACTGGCCCAAAAATTTCACATTGGTGAGCTTCACACAGCAAGACACCAAAGGCATTTGCACTTTTTGAGAACAGATCTCTGGAGGTCACATCATCTAACGCTCCTTGGGGTCTGCTCTTCCAAGCAATCCTTCTGAAGTCTGAGGGTCACTTCGCAACTCTTGAGGTCAGTTTGCACAGATCTAGTCAGAGCTGTTCCTAGTTTATGTTTATTTAACACTTTAAGCTGCTGTAACTAATCACTGCAGCTCTCTTTTCATGAATCACTGAGTTTAAAAATAGTCATTTGGTGCATCTGGATTTGTTCCAAGACACATACTTCTGGATTTTCAGATAGACACATTTTCTCTGTTTGTATAATATTTCAGAGGAGTTGTAGAATTAATTATTTCTTATCTTGATCAATAAGTTACCAAAGTGGAAATCATACTCATCCTTCTGCTCAGTTTTAAGAGATTTTTTTTCCATCTGTGAAGCTGCTATAAAATAATTACTTTCTCATCTAAAATAAATATTGCCTAGCTCAGCATCCTCTTCTCAGAGCAACAGTATCAGAAATTTTTCTAGTATAATTCTCCAGAGAAAAAGCACTTGGACTTTGCTGGTCAGGGGAAGAGATGATTTGGCTAAAACAGTAGCAGTCACTGGCTTCTCTGTGGTTTGCTTGAAAATCACAAATTTACTGACTGATTTATGTTCTCCTTTTTCAAATCGTGTTACAACTGGCTTTAGCAATGAGCACTGGACAAATTTCAAATGGATCAAGAGAACTTAGCTCCATGAAAAGTTTAGCTGACCTGGAGAGGAGAAGAGGCTGGAGGAGAGACTGGAAAGTTGGACAAATATTTGCAAGATGTGGAACTAAAAAAGGAGACTAGGGTCCGGTCACTGTGAAATTTTTGTTGTTGCAAAAAAATGTATTTCTCTTTTTGTCATAATTTGAACCGTGGTGGTAATCCAAAGTCTCCGTTCAGCTCTTTGGCCAGTTAACAAGGGAAACAATTTGCAGTAAAATTGGAGATAAGCTCAGTGTCCTTCATTTAGATTTGGGTTGTTCAATTTGAATATTGATCATCTTAACCACTTTGGAAATGGCAGCCTGTGGTTACAAGAAGGAGAGGTACAGAACTGGCTGAAAAAAAGTGTTTTTCTTGATATGAGTGCAGCTCTGGATCAGATGGAAAAGAGCTGGGCCAGGAAATGCAGCAAAATAATGCAGAAATATGCAGAAATAATTCTGCTTGGAAGGGGAAGTCTAAAAAGCTACAGAATATGGAGGGGAAAAAGGTAGGAATCCGCATGAAAATTTTACCTGGCTGTCCTGAATATGTGTCAAACTGGCTGCCTGCTGGGAGCTGGGGCATATGATGTCTGGTGTCTTTGTTCTTTGCTCCAAATCAAAGCCTCTTTTTGCTATCACTTTTACTTCTGCTATCTGTACAATGCAGTTATTTGAAAAAGGAAGCTGGCTTCTCTTTGTGCTCCTGTTCATGGAAAGTTGTTGCTGCAAGATACCCTTGAGGTACATCACTGGTTTAAAACATTGCTCTGAACTTGTTAGCTTTAAATCTTTTACAGACCTCTTCTCTTACAGTGTGTGTGAAGCATAGTATAGTAGGACAGTAGGGCTGGAAAATCCCTCTGTGCACCACCACTTCTATGGCTCTGCACTGTGGTGCAAGAGGGAGCTTTGATGTACCCTGGTGATTCATGTCTGGAGGACAGGAGCTGTGAAGTGGTAACAACTGCTAGAAAGCAAGTACAGCTTCCTTGGTCACCTACACCAGACACTTGAAAAAACGTACGTGGGTTCAGTGTGCAGCCAAGACAGATTGTGTGTAGTCACACCCTGGTGAAGATCACAGGACCCGAATAGCTCTGCTCTCCTGGGAGCATCAGCGGCTCTAAGGGGACATGCCAGGACAGTGGGTTGAGGGTGGGTTGGGCCGCCTTTGACTCGACCAGTGTGTTTTCCATTGCCACTGGATATATGCCCTAAGATGCCAGTTACTGTTGAAATCTTTATTGGAGTGTCTTACCATATCTTCTGCAGGGTCCTAGTTGAGGCTGACAGGCTGTGGTGGCAAAGCATGCCTGCCTCAGGTGGCTGGCAGCCTGGTCCTTGGGGTTTGCCATTCCCCTTGTGCTGGTTTTTGAACAGATTTTTTAAAGTGTGCCTTCCAGCAGCTCTTTGAACTCTGTGGCTGGAAGTGATGAATGGGTGGTCAGTGAACAGACCTAGAAATAAACTGCTGATTCAATTATGAATGAAATTGGCCTAGCCAGCACTATTAAAATAAATATTTTGCCTTACATTGACTAGAGAAGGGCGTGATTTTACAGCTGTGTCCACAGCCAGGGTGATGTAAGAGCCCAGGGAAGTTTCTGATGCAAGAGAAGTCAGTTGAAGTTGAGCAAAAGCTGTTGCTGAATGTGGGAACATGGTCTTGGTGATGAAACATCCTTAGTCAGAAGAAGTCTTTATCTTTTGGGTGATTTAATAAAGTACTGGAGAACACATTCCAGAGAAATCTGGCAAAAACTTTCAGATCTCAGTCAATCACTTCCCTTCTTTCTCTTCCCTCCCTAGCCCAATTATTACATGTCCTTTTAATTATTTTTTTTTAAAAATTATTTTATTATTACACGTCTCCTAAAGCTTTCTGCACTGCTGTTAGGTGTTTGTGCCTTTTAGGCAATGTTAGTTTAACTGTGTGTAGCACATGCTTTATCTCCTTTGAACAGCAGAATAGTTTACTGCAATGGCATTTAAACTGCCTGACTGATCTTCAGATGAGCACTGTGATGTGAATAAGGGTGTTTATAACTTTCCAAATGGATGCTTTGGGGTCTTAGCAAAGATGAACATATGCCACTGCATGGATTCTGTTCACTCTGCTCACTCCAAACGGAAGGAGCTCAGAGAGCCAAAGACTTCAAATAAGGAAGCAACACTTTGAGAGATAGTGGAGAGGTCTGTTGACACTGTAAGATGGTGCTCTGCAGTCATCCTCTGAAAGGGAGCATGTTTCATGTTGGGAACCACTGGTATGGAAGTGTCTGTCCTGTACTTGCAGGGAGACCTTGGAGGACATGCTCAGCTTGAAGTCGAGTACTCAGTCATGTAAGACACTGGAACTCCAAAGTCACTGAACATACCTCCAGGGACATCAGGTGAAGGTCTGGATGTGAGCTAAGAGAGAAGTGCAGTCCCACAGTGCACACCCATGCAGCAGTTCCTGGGAATACCAGAAATAGTTTCTTAGTTATAAAATAATATTCTGAAGATACAGTTGTATCTGTCCTCTGCTTTCAATACCTTTTTCAAAGGACAGCAAGAATGTCCAGCAAAGGACATTGATCAAGGATCAGTAATCATTTTGAGATGCACAACTTCTTGTACAAATAGGTTTTAAAAATAATGCCAATGGATTTTACTTTACAATAGCTTACTCCTTTCCAAAGCACTTCTAACCCCATGAGAAACCTGACGTCTAGTAAATATTCCTGGACAGGGATTGCAGATTTTGACACCATCATAATAGGAACCTTTGACCCATGGAGATGAATAAAGCGATGGTGAATGCACTATCTCACTATTGATATTCAAAAGAGAAGGTCCCAGAAACTCCCATGTAGGGCATGGTGGCTTGCTGGCTAATGTAATGCATTGCATGAGGGCTGTAAGTGGAGAAGTAGTATAAGTGTTAGGTGTTGAATCAGGATAGTTGTTCCTAGCTGGCAGTGATCTCTTGTGTGACTATGGATGAAATATTTAAATAATCTACTTGTTTCCTTTCCTGTCAGGATGATCAGTGATATCCACCACTTCTTCTTAGGAGAGATGAGAAGTGTGAGGTAAGACTTGCTGAACAGGATTATGAGGGAATCACATCATCAGAATTCACCACCCTTATATTACAAAACAATTCCCAAAATCATGCAAGAGCTCAAAATGGGGGTCAAGAGAACTAAAATTCATACCGAACTGTAAGGGTCATGTTTCCCTCTTTAGAGTCTCCTCTCTACTCTATAGCATCAGTGTGCATAAAAATCCAGGGAGGTAAATATTCTTTTGTTTGTTTGTTTGTTTGTGTTGTCTGTTTATTTGAGCTCCATGCAGCACTGAAGTTGAGGGAGTGCTGCAAGACTGGCCTCCTAACTCATGATGTGCTTGGTAATTGAAGGGTAAAGATAATAACGTTGTCTATTTGAACAAGAAGTAGAGTGGATTTGAATGAGTGATGGGTATTATGAATACAACGGCATGTTTTCTCTGTGTGTGTATATTTGTGTGCATGTGCACAGTCTGTCCTCCATCTAGTGACTATGCAAAAGCCAATGACAAGACTAAGAGAAAGATAAAAAAAACCCAAAGCATAAAACAGAGACAAAAGGCCATTCTTCTTTGTGCTGATTATATTCCAGCTACAAGATCTTCTCTGAAAGTGTTTATGAAAACTGTGTCAAGATATACAATAAAACATTAATATTCAAACCTACATAATAATAATCATAATTTTATAGCTGCTGTAGCTGATGTACCTAAAGCCAAACCTTTTCAGAAGTTTCTTTTCAGGGATGTTCCTTTTCACCACTTGAAAAGAGTCCTTTTTATCCTCTTTCTGCCTCAAGAATGTCTGAGAGAAACGATGAGGCTCATTTCATCCACTACAGAAATATTTTTCCCAACTTGCATTTTACTCTGCAGTGACTAGTGTGGAATTACTCCATCCCCTTGCAGGACCCCTACTGCCTTTGAGCAGCTGAGCTAAACTGGTGGGGATGCATAAGAGGGGAATTCCATTTTTTAAAAAAAAATTATTTTGGGTGTTGTCTACCTGTCTGGCTTTATACATCTCTGCCAAATGTCTTGGCCAAAACTCTCTGAAAAGACTGAAAGTCCAAGACCAACCTATGTTTGGGGATTTTAGAAGTAAACCCAACCAAAGCAGTGTTCTCAGTAGTTTCCATTAATGTGGAGTTTCCTGGGGTTGTCATCACTGGGCTAAATTGGGTCTACTCAACTAAGCATGATAGCCACTGACATAAACTACTTCTGAAAGCACAAAAAACAAAGTCAGACCCTTAAATAAATGCATTCACAGATTAATCAGATATGAGATGCAGGAGGTGAAGGTAAAAGATGCAGCTGACCAGCCAAGACCTCCCCAGAACATGTGCTCGTGAAGAGGTCCTGCTGGCCCCAGGTGGGGGAAATCTCATCCTTCTGCTGTACATCCATGGTATTTTCTTTTCTGTCTGTCTTCTATGAGCTCTTTGAGGTATAAACTGTGTTTGCTTTAAAGAGAGTATCAAATTTAACCAGACACTAACGAGCTTAAAAAGAAAACACGATAAATAAGACACTGGAAATGGTTTCTCAATAAGGAGCATCCAGGGCCACCATGGAGTCAAGGGAGGATCTAAAAAATCTGTGCATGCAAACACATCCTTACTTGCTGTATGTGGTATCTCATCCTAAAGATATTCTTGGAAAACTCAACAAGAAATGCTGACTTCTTTAGTGAGAGACATTTAAAATCATGCACTGTTAAATTTCATTCATTAGGCTATCACCTCATTTGCAAGTGTATCCCCGGCCAGCCTGTCATCAAACCTACTTATAGAGAGAGTTTAGAGCAGCTACAGGAAAAGATGAGAAATCCTTTAACCCCTGGTTGTCTGTACCCCTTTTGAGGTGTCTGGGCCATAAGATGTGATATGCTATGGGGACTGAGCTCTCTACAGCAGGGCTGGTCCCAGTAAATGGGCTGAGTACAAGCAAATTTCCTGACTTGAAAATGATTTTCACTTTGACAAAGAAAGTGAAAAAATAAATGTAGAAAATATGTTCTTCCAGAATCTTTCTGGTGCCTTTCTCTCCTCCCCAGAGTATCAACCTAAGTTGAAGTACTTCTAAGTAGGAGTTTGCCGTTCATATTTTTCCTCTCCTGCACCATCATTTTGCTTGTTTAATGGAGAAAAGAACGAGCAGAGAAGAACAAAGAGGGATAAAAATTAAATGCTGAAATCTAGTGGTTTGTTCCTCTGAACTGGGCTCAAGCTAGGGAATTTGTGTGATAATTTCCTACGGTATGCAGAAGACTGGGTGAGATCCTCTCCTGGCCTGGATTCCCATGACACTGGGAGTCTATGAACACCTTAAGAAATCGCTTAAATAGGGGAAGTTTCTGGAGCTGGAGCAACCTGGAGGTCTTCCTTTGACCCAGTGAGCATGATATAGGTATGCAGGGAGCAGGTGAGAGACGAGTAAGGAGGACAATAGTTGGCTTGCCACTCTTGACAAGGGACATAGACAGTGCTGGGTGTAGGGAGAAAGCCTCAGGGTCTTCTTTCTCAGGAGACTACCTTGAACGCAACTTGTGTCATCTCTTCTTCTACTCCCATGAGTTTTTCCACAGAAATGGCAGAGGTTCTTTATGAAGGACAGAAAACACCTTAGTTTTAGCTCAATTTCTAACCTGAAGACTAGATCATGTCCCTCTAAGGGCTGATGTGGTTGAGGGTGAAGGCTCCTAGGCCACGGAATCATGTAATCACGTAATCACGGAATATTCAGAGTTGGAAGGGACCTCCAGAGATCATGTAGTGCAACTGCCCTGCTTAAAAGCAGGATCCCCTAGAGCACATCACTCAGGACTGCATCCAGGCAAGTCTTGAAAATCTCCAGAGAAGGAGACTCCACACCTCTCTGGGCAGCCTGTGCCAGTGCTCTGTCACCCTCACTGAAAAAAGTTCTTCCTCATATTTAAATGGAACCTCCTCTGTTCCAGCTTGTGTACGTTACTCCTCGTCCTGTCACCAGGAACCACTGAAAAGAGTCTGGCTCCGTCCTCCCTCAACCCACCCTTTAGGTATTTACAGACATTAATTAAATCACCCCTCAGCCTTCTCTTCTCCAGGCCAAAGAGTCCCAGCTCTCTCAGCCTTTTCTCATAGGGGAGATGCTCCAATCCCCCAGTCATCCTCGTTGCCCTCCACTGGACTCTCTCCAGTAGGTCCCTGTCTCTCTTCAACTGGGGAGCCCAGAATTGGACACTGTGCAAAGGGAGTCACCCAGCCACCAAAGCAAGCTCAGTTTTCTGAACTGCTGGCAGCGGAGGGACTTGCTGTGTGCACCTAAGGGATGTGCAACAGAATCAGCACCCATTCCTTAGTTGGTTCTTGATATGTCCCCACTCATAAAGTTACCCATGGTGGGCAGACAGAGGTAGCTGCTGTTGTGGGTACTGCAGACAGCCTCAGAAACAGCAGGTCTGCCCAGGAGCGTTGCCAAGAGTCTAGACGCCAAATTTGGGTGAGCTGAATCACCCTTGCGATGCCTTACCCATCTAACTTGTACTTGTCACGCCTAACCAGTTTGCATGCCTAAAGCAGAAGGTTTTGGCATCAGCCTTCCATAGAGATTAATTAGGTTCAAGTCCCTGATCTGGTGAACAGTTAATTGTACAAAACTGAAAATCTCCAACTGAGAGGGCTGAAAAAGTCAGCAGCCGTATGAGTGCTTCGTGCCCCTGGGAGCCCAGTGCCCCAGTCCCCTTTGCAAATCAAAGCAAGCACAGCTAATCTGATCTTAAGCCTCTTTCATCCTAGGTGAGAGTCCTAACCACAGCCCTGTGGGCTGTCTGCCTGTCTCTCCCTCTTTGATTTAAAGGAAAACTGAAAAACAGCTCTCTTTTTCTTCATATGGAAATGGGACGCATTTCTGAAATCCCAGGAATATTTGCAAGGCAGGAAAAGTGTTTCCTGCTCGGTCGCAGCCGCAGGTCGCGATCACAGCCTTCTGAGACTGAGTACGAGCTCTCTATAATTGTGTGTTATACTCAAATGGCTTCACTTTCATGAATGTATTATAATTTTTTTTTAACTTCTAAAGGGTTATTTCAGTGTGAGAACAGCCCCAGACCTGATGAATATACCTTTGTGTGCAGTTCTCCAAGTACAGTATTTTCTAGGTTAACAGTCATGGACTTAAAAGCCAACTGAGATCTTGGAGGAAACTTTATTAAAAATAGTCTGTCTGGAATAAGAGCCCAGAGTTTGCAATGTAAAATAGTTGCTTATGAAAAATGTGAAACAGAACATAAGTGAAACTTAAGTGAAACAGAACATAATCTTTCTGGTGAAAAGCCAGAAGTTGAGTTTCTTTTCCAAAAGCTGTCAAAAAGCAGACAATAAAAAATGTCTGTCACACTTATAATTTTGCATTCTGTGTGGTTGTGTGAGCAGATTAACTACAGATCAGGAAAGAAAACTTCCAGCAGCCAAAATGGGATGAAGGGGAAAGCCCACCTCAAAAAGGTTTTTTCTCCCCACTCCAGGCACCCAAGGGCTCGGACTGTATCTGGGGCCATGTGTGTTTCCACCTGTAGGCAGTGACATCATGCATGGCAGTGAAGACATTGGTGTGTAGACACATTCATGGAGGGTTGTCATTTGGAATCGGTTTGATTGTCCTTTTTGTTGCCATATGACATTGCTGGGAGCGAGCAGTAAGAAGGTGGGTCCTGGGGAGATGGTGAGAGGGACAGACTTCACCTTGGTGACCACAGGCTACCAAAGCATCCTTCCCACTGGGAAACCTTTCCTTTGCCTCTTTGCCATGACCCTTGGCACAGCATTGCTGCGTGTGGCAGTGCTGGATCAGGCCTTCAGTAGTGCCTGTTTTCACCACCGACCACGTTGTAATGGTTATTTCATCATCACTACTTTTAGCAGAGTTGGTAAGGTACTGCTGATTGTTTCTTACACACCCCTACCTAAGAGGCAGAAAGGTTTTAGTGGTGTATAAAGTTATTCCTTAAACAGCAAGGGTCACTCGGTAGCTTTCATGGGATAGAGGAAGGAAAAATTTCCTTTTCACTCAGAAGAGATTTTTACTTTGGCCAAAATTTTATTTTCTTTTTCCCTTTTGTTGACTTCTTTTGTTGAAAAAAAAAAAGAACTGGAAAAGCTTTTCAAAGTGCTGAGTTTTGTGTCTTAGATGCTTTGCATCTTCCTTTTCCCCCCTGAATTAAAAAACAACCCTGGAAACTAGCCTGCTGATGTGTGGACAACATTTCCTTAGGCCAGGGAATGATGTGAATTCCTGTTTCCTGCATCCTGAGGTTGTGTATTATGGGAAAAAGATGCTCCAGTGAAGGGTGGGAATGGGGCTTTCCACCCATGGGGCTGTGAGTGCTGTCCAAGTGATGCACCCTTGAGTGGGATGAGACTTGACACCACCTCGAGATTTCTCAGTGACTAGCTTACATGGCCCCTTGCCTGCTGGTCTGGTTTGTGGCTCCTGTTTTCTGGAAACTCTGTTTAGGGAGCCCTAACGCCTTGATCAGCTTTGTTGTATGAGACAGTGAGTGCCTGGGAACAGACTGTTGTGCATCTCAGTGCTGTGGCACCTGCACCCTTTGTGGGTCTTGTCCCAGGTGCCTATGTCTCCTTAGAAAAGTGGATTTAGGCTCCAAAAGTGCTTAATGCTAAGTGCTCTTCAGCAGCACTGCTGGCAATGCCAGCTCTCCCCACACATGACCAGGCACACATGATGTAGAAAATGGGGAACTCAGGACAAAAACCCTTCTTCTTTCTGACATCCTAAACCAAAGGCAAAATTGAACTCATTTTGCCCTTGCTTGCAGGCACAGTGAAGGGTATGACAAGGGTCTATTGCAGGTGCTTAATTGTGAATAACTCTGGAAAAAAAGATGTTGTTTTTCATCATCTTGTGTTTCCTGCGTATGTTGTTGAGCTGCAATTTAATGTTCCCTCTCTAGCCATTACCATTCTATCATCAAATTAATTGGGTTATAATAGTGCTATTGATTCTGATTAGTATTTTACTTTATTATTATTATTATTATTAGAGTATGCTGTACTATACCTTAGGAAGTGAAAGTGGATAAAATAATGAAGATTGTTAATGAATAAGGGTGTTGCAAATTCGATACGATGAGTCATCAGTGGGAGAGACATGCTTGCACGGCTGGAGAGTAACCCTTGTGAAGAACGTCAGAGCAAACCATCTTCTCATCAGCCACAAAGGCTGTAGCTAGGACATGTGACACTGAAGGGGCACCAAGATACTGTAAACAAGGGCCACATAATCACAGAATCACAGAGTGGTAGGGGTTGCAAGAGACCTCAGAAGATCATCTAGTCCAACCCCCTGCTAGAGCAGGATCCCAGAGTAGATCACACAGGAACACATCCAGACGGGTTTTAAATGTCTCCAGAGACAGAGACTCCACAACCTCTCTGGGCAGCCTGTGCCAGTGCTCTGTCATCCTCACAGTACAGAAGTGTTTAGGGTGCCCTAAAAGACAGATATACTGACCCTGAGAAAATGGCCTGCGGGCTATTACTCGGATGTTCAGTAGATAACTGTGAGGAGGGAGAATTGCTTGTCTTCCAGGAAACATCCTTTTTGTTGTGCATAACAACAGTTGCCCAGGTTTAGGAACGTCTGGCCTCTAGGACATGAGTGTGAACTAGGGTGACTGTGGTAATAAAAAGCAAACAAAGAAATGATTTTTCTGAAAGCAGGACTGCAGCAGTGTGCCAGAACCTAAGTGTGTTACTTTGCAGCATGTTTACATGTTAGACCTGAACCATAATCTCTCCAGACAGCAATTCTCTATTTCAGGAAGACTGTTCTGTAAGAAGTGCCACATCATCTTATTCATTCTCCCCTAAGAAGCACTTCTGGCAATAACAGCTGTATCAAAAAACTAGTAAGAAATCTTTAGCTATATTTAGTATTTCCTAAAATCAAAGCATTGTGTTAAGTGATTCACTTCCTTTTGTTTTGAGGTATAATTACATGTGCTAAACTGAGCTCAGGAAAGTGATTAAAAGAAATTCACCCTCCAGAGAAAAATGTAGGAAAGATTAAAAGGCTAGCTTTTTTTAAAAAAAAATAATATCTGTAAAACAATTTTTTTTTTTTTTTAAGAGGATGGCATTAAATTGCAGTGTTAGAGACATAAAACAAAATTAAATAGAAAACATATTTTAAAGGGAAGCTGAAAGTGATGATGAGAAAAGTTGGTGAGAAAAAAATACAGAGGAGGTAAGTGGAATCATGCTCCAGCCTGACTTGTTTGAAAGCTTCAGGCCTTTTCCTCTGAGATTAAAGCATGCCACTGTGGGGGAGAGGGCCTGCGAGGCAAGGGTTAACCTTATGATGATGAATTAAATTTCAAACGAAGGTTTGAAATCCCTAGATGCCTGTTTTGATGTTAATTGCAAAGCAAGGTTAGTGCTATTAAAGTATTGGACACCTAGAAAATTCCCAGAATTATGCTGCTCAGACAATCCTGAGGTACTTGAATTTTTTTTAGTACCTTTTGTGCCAGTGCAGCTGGTATGGTCTTGTTTCCCTTGCAGTAAATGGCAAAATGGACTCTAATGATAAGTTAAACTTTAATTTAACAAAGGAGGAAAGAATTAGCCAAATGGAAGTCCCTTGTCTGATTTTCACATCCCAGTGTAGTAGAAATTTGGTATGCCAGTCTTCTGAATCAAGTGATTGTCTACTCAAATGTGTAGTATATGGTATCTGTTGTGCCCCTGAAGATGAAAGAGAAACATCTTGCTCATATTCAGGATTCAGGTTCCAACCTTAATGATTTTAACTCAATTATTTCATTTCACAAGCTAAAAGCACTGTTTTTCACCAGGGCTCTGGTGAAACCTGGTGCAATGCACAAGTGTGAGGGCTGGTTTTCTGAGAAGGTGCTCAGTCCTCGACAGAGAATCCTACACAGCCTTCTCATGTCCTCTTGGATCTTCTGTGCAGCAGCTATGAACAGCTCCTGCTGAGCTTTAAATACCACTGATTTTACTTGCACCTTGTCTGATACCGCAGAGGTACCTTTGTGGAGGTACTTTGGAGCGTTCAAAAACCTATTTTCAATTATGGAGTAAAAGTTCTCTGTGGTAATAATGCTCCGAGTCACCTGCTTTGAAAAGCCCAGTTTTTGCTCAAAAGGTACTCATTTCAGGCTCAGCAAGGATTCTGGAAATACAGCATATCTGAATGTGATTTACAGCTCCACGCAGTGAGTGCTTCTAGTGTCAGCAATAAAGAAAATTAAATCTCTGCAGAGTAAATTGAGTCATGAGATTTTGGCAAAGTGGATGTTTGAAATGGATGATTAACATTTGGGGAGATCTATTCCTTCCATAGAAGTCAGGAACAGTACATGCCTGGAAGACTAAAGA
Source organism: Podargus strigoides (assembly GCA_028020825.1). Taxonomy (NCBI): domain Eukaryota; kingdom Metazoa; phylum Chordata; class Aves; order Caprimulgiformes; family Podargidae; genus Podargus; species Podargus strigoides. Next base: position 10,177,901 of record CM051619.1, on the reverse strand, counting down.
GAGGTATGAGCTTGAAAATCAAGATTTAAAGGGGAGTTAATTGTTTCAGTAGCTATCATTATCGTATAACCTCTATGAAACAAATTTAATGCATGCTTATTTTTAAGTTTTCACAATTTCATTCAACCAGGAGATCTCATATTTCTACTTTACTCTTCTACAACACAACAACGTGGTGAAGTGAGAAAAAACACACCTGAAATCCAGATCTAACATGAAACACTGAGTATTTCTACTGCCAAATCAACAAAACTGTATTGACATTATTTTTTCTTCCTTTGGCAATATGTATCTTGTAAGATCTGCTGTTTCACATTTGATGGTGTGAAGTTATCATAAAGATCTCTCCTCATCTAACTAATCTTCAACAAAACAAATGAAATGAAGTTAATTATATGCATATGGACAAATTAGTGCCATTCTCGTGCTCAGAAAGAGCTTGTCTCCATGGAAAAATTTCCCAAAGCATATAGTGCTGAATAAGCTGCTTAGATTCCATAATATTTAGTATGCTTCCAACTCAGAACAACATTTTTGGACTAAAATCTACTTTTATTTTGGAGCACAGTCTGCACATAAGGGGATATTCTGGGATGCTTATTGTGAAATTGTTTATTTTACAATGAGAAGATTTCTCCATGGAAACAAACCAAAGGTTGCTCTGTAACATCTTCATGATGTCAAAAAATTTAAGAGAGAGTAAATGTTATTTATTTCTGTCAAGGTGTATTTTACACAGCCAAAAAGAGGGTTTTGGTTTGTTTTTAAAGGAAAAAAATGTGTGAACATATTTAGGATAATTATTTGAGTTTTGAATGCATGTCAAGTTAGGAGGGATTTCAGGAACTCAGTCAATTTAGCATATAAAAGAGAAGGTTAAGAAATGGCTTGACCACAGTTTACCCAGAGAAGGTATTTCGCAGAATCACGGAATCACTGAATATTGAGTTGGAAGGGACCTCCAGAGAACATCTAGTCCAACTCCCCTACTTAAAAGCAGGATCCCCTAGAGCACATCACTCAGGACTGCATCCAGGCGAGTCTTGAAAATCTCCAGAGAAGGAGACTCCACACCTCTCTGGGCAGCCTGTGCCAGTGCTCTGGCACCCTCACTGAAAAAAGTTCTTCCTCATATTTAAATGGAACCTCCTATGTTCCAGCTTGTGCCCGTTAGCCCTCGTCCTGTCACCAGGAACCACTGAAAAGAGTCTGGCTCCATCCTCCCTCAACCCACCCTTTAGGTATTTGTAAACATTAATTAAATCACCCCTCAGCCTTCTCTTCTCCCCCAGCTCTCTCAGCCTTTCCTCACAGGGGAGATGCTCCAATCCCCCAGTCATCCTCGTTGCCCTCCACTGGACTCTCTCCAGTAGGTCCCTGTCTCTCTTCAACTGGCGAGCCCAGAACTGGACACAGTATTCCAGTCGACCTACTGGCCACACACTTCCCTATGCAGCCCAGGGTGGCATTGGCTTTCTTGGCAACAAGGGCACATTGCTGGTAGTTACATTTGGTAATACATTTTTTTAACCACCTAATGGACAAGACATTAACAGGAACCAAATAGCTGGAAGATGAAGCTAGACATACTCAGACAGAAAGCAAAACAAACCTTTTTAACAGTTATTAAAACCATTATACCCCTGGAAGAGTTTGCCAAGGCATGATAGATTTACTATCTCTTACATCTAAGTGTGGCATCATTAACAGCAATATGAGCTGTGGAACTGCTTGCCAAAGGATGTTTGGATGCTAAAGCTTTCTATGGGTCCAACAGACATTTGAACAAATTCATGGAAGAAAAATTGATTGAGAACTGTTGAACTTCCCAAAAGACTCCAGCTCTGACTCAGGAAATCCCTGAACGATGGGAACTGTTGGCCATGAGGCTAAAAACTACATGGCCTCATTTGCGTCCATCTGGATAGACTCCATCCCCTTGCCTTCCCAAAAGAGGGAAGCCTTGTCCATAATCAGCAGTTGGGAATGGTCTCTGGCCTGGCTGTCTCCCAAACAGTGCCTCAGCATTATCTGGAATCATAGAATCATATCATAGAATGGTTTGTGTTGGAAGGGATCTCAAAGATCATCTTGTTCCAATTCCCCTGCCATAGGCAGGGACACCTCCCACTAGATCAGGTTTCTCAAGGCTCCGTCCAACTTGGCTTTGAACACTTCCAGGGATGGAGCTGGAAGAGCTGGCCAGGGCCAAACCTAATCCAAGGAGAGTCCTCAGAGTCAAGTGGTGTGAACGATTTGGGGCAACATCAGAGCCAGCATTGCAGTTCTCATCATTTCATTGGTACTGGAGCCCACGGACCGCTTCTAAGAAGGATTGTGGAAGATGATAACTGAAAATAGTAAGTAGCTGGCTGGGAAACTTAAATTCACTAGAGAGAGTCTGCAGTTCCTGTGGAAAACCAGCAACTGTGTGCAGGATGGGTGAAATTCAGACTACTGCTCTGGTTCAACCTGAGGCTGTTGGGCTGGCTGCCTGACAAGCATTGATAGAAAGCATTGATAGTGAGAGAAAGCAGTGATACTAAAGGACATCAAAATGCTGTGAAATTATGCTCTTTGATAAATCTGGGGCTAAGAAATCATAATGAAAGGACAAGGATACATGATTACCTCACTTTTGGAGAAAGATCTAAAGAACTTCTTAGTCTTCTTTGAAATGACAGTCATAATACTCTCCATAGCAGCTTGGGGGTCTCTGCCTCATCAAGGTTTTCAAACAAATAAATACAGAAAAAAGAGTCCTTTAATGTAATCCTTTAAATAGGGAGTCTTTTGTTTTATGGCTGTGCAAAGAGACTTCAAACAAGCTGTTTCAAAGAGAACTCTTGGCTACTGCTTTGAAGAAATCATTGTTCATACATATTCTAGATTATCTGAATGTCTCTTTGCAATAAATATTACTTAAGTGATATCCTTTATTACTTTAATTTATAGGATAACCATTTTTACACACAGAATTTTTCACATCATACAAGTTTCCAGTTGTGGAAGGAATAAAATAGTCAATGCAGAATTTTTAAATTTTTTGCTGTACTGCAGGCCAGCAGTTGTAACTGCTAAAGCCTCATCTCATTATGCTTTAAGATTCCCCACTTTTACTTTTAGGTCATGGTTAATATACTGCCAATTTTGTTTCAACTTCACTGATAAGGCTGTAGGGTTCAGTGTGCAATAATTAGTCTTGTGACTTCTTATCAGTATCATTTCTCATCTTGGCATTAGTAGGAATGGAAAAGAGCAAGGAGAAATGGCGTGGAAATAAGAATATCTGCTGGCATTGACACTGACCAATAGGAACCAGATTATTTCAGAGGAATGAATTTAAAATAACATTTCCAGCAGTTCATGGAAAGATATAGGCTTTTTTTCCAATGTTTTCTGTATTACAGACTGATAAAATTCAGTACAATTAAAAGCCTGAATTAGAAACCATGTTCTGTCAGAAACAAAGGCAGCACTCTGCCCTTTATTCCAAATCTTTACAACTTTCATCATGACATATTACAAGGCTTACTCTAATCTTTTAAGAAGAACCATCAACTGTTTAAGGTTCTCATGGGAACTACTGAGGACTAATAATGACTAATCTAATTTCTCTGACAGTTGACTTTGATCATTTTGAAATATATTGTCATCAAGTATGTCCGACAGTCACATGTTTAGTGAGAAGGATGCTTTGCTGTAGATCTGCCATAGGTGATAGTCAGAAGATTGAGTGCAAGGAATTCTGCTTTAGTGACAATAGGCATTCAAACAAAATTTTCTTTCACAAATAATAAAAAGTTTCTTTACAAACTGCAGCCATTCATTTGCCCACCACTTAAATCCATCAGCCTGTGGTCTGGATGCGGGCAGACCATACCATTGGATCCTAATGTCAAATTGTAATTTAGACCATGATGTTTTGGCATTTGCACTGGCATGGTCACTTTTTTTTTGACTAGAAACCTTACTCAGACAATCTTGAGCATTTACTGTATTTGTCCAGGGTTTCCAGATGTTCGGTGACCTACTTGGAGTTAATGGGCAAAAAATCTATCATCTGGGCTGCCATGCATCCAGAAACCTTGGTCATGTCCATGGTGTGTGTTCAGGTGAAATGTGATGCTTTTGGAAAGCATTGCACTTACAGTTGCTGTGGGCCTGAGCAATAGATCTCACTCCCACTGTGCTTGGCAGGTTTACTGCACGTGTGTGTATCAGCTGTACACCGCAGGTACAGTAAACTTGCAATTCTGGGAAGCACTGGCCTTGCACAATGTGACTGTAGTTGTTTGATGTGTATAGTTGTCGTGAAATGTGTTAGGACCAGCTGAAGGGAGCAGGTTGAGCATTCACACCACATCAGCTGCAAACTTCCTGAACACGTGGACATATATTTTATCTTGAGAAATCTCAGACACAAATATGTCAACCCAGACTTAAGGGATGACATAGAGAGTCAGGAGTTTGCTTGTTGGTACAAGTGCATACCATAAGCCAAGTGATGTGTGAATAGAAAAAAAAGTGTGTTTCTCTATAGTCCATAGAGGACCTGAGAAGAAATGGTACAAACTGAGCTGTAGGACTGTGGGCATTCAGTTTTAACATTGTAAATACTCCGAAAATCCTTAGTTGAGATTCTAATTCTGTGGTTTACCAGCCTTCATAATTCATCACATATCAACAAAAATCCCTTTACGCCCACCTTCTTTCTTTACATTCACTGTCAACCCATGTATGTTACTGCACTTCATCAGATGCATTTCATGCTCTTTATGCAAACAACTTCCTTAGTTAAGTCTGCAAAAATAGACTGGGGAGACAGACTGGCAAATGGAGCACGACTTTTCCTCTGAGAACTTCAGCTACAGCCCTAGAATCATGCCAGCACCTGCCTGTTTCGGTGAAGTTCTCTATAATAACCAAAACATGTTGTTCAGGCTCTTCAGGTCCAAGTGGTAAAGTTAATGTAGGAAGGTAGTCTGGGAAGCCTCAGAGCTGCCTTTCAAGGCTTTATGGTTTTTACCTTTTAGATGTGATTTGAAACAGAGATCTGGATCTCTCCTAGACGCTGGAAAGCATAAAGGCTCTTTTTTCCCCCCATTTTCTGATAAATTACCCACTCTGTTCCTTCCAGACCAAGACTGAGATTATACCATTATAGTCCATGTCTGCAAGTTCAAGTTGAATTTTTAAGTGATGATGAATATGTTCAGGTGATGATTAAAAAAATTAAGCTAATTTTTTCCTATTTTTCAGCAGGAAAGGAAGGCATAGAACACTACAAATATTAACTAGAAGCCAGCAGATAGAAGCATATTAGAGTCACTTTGAGCAGAATCTCTGAATGCAGAAAGGGAGGGTCAGGTTTCTCTGAGGAGAGGCCCTGGCACTCTAGTGTGAAGTCTTGGCTTAGCTAAGGAAGAAATAAAGTCAGGAAAGACAAAACATTTGGGTTACTTCCTGCAGGAAAATAAATGGGTGCAATATTCTGGAGGAGGACATAGGTCTCTTACCATCTTAATAATCTGCACATACTTTTTGTGTTGTCTGTGAGTAAAATAATTAATTGTGTGTTGATAAATGTGGAACAAAACTTCTATTTCCTCCCATTTATTAGATGTGGTGACTGTAGAGTTAAAGTGCAATCTGGAAAGATCACACCTTTGGGGAGCTGTAAAGGGGGTGCCTTGCAGGCCACCCAGGGATCCTGAGCAGGTGGGCTGGTCGTGGATGCAATGACGGCTTGTTCATCGTTCTCTGTCTCTTTATCTGTCATTCCCCTGCCCTTTGGGAGAACGGAGTTGTCTGAGGCTTATAAGCCATGTCTGAAAGTCTCAGTTAAGTGATGCTACAGAGATGGAAAAACTGTTACTGTCAAATCATAGAATCACAGAATCATACAATGGTTTGGGTTGGAAGGGACCTTGAAGATCATCTAGTTCCAACCCCGTGCCATGGGCAGGGACACCTCCCACCAGACCAGGTTGTTCAAAGCCCCATCCAAGCTGGCCTAGAACCCTTCCAGGGAGGGGACAGACACAACTTTTCTGGGCAACCTGTGCCAGTGTCTCACCACCCTCATGGTAATGAATTCCTTCCTAATATCTAGTATGAATCTACTCTCTTCCAGTTTAAAGCCATGGCCAAAATTTTAAATGGTTCATTTGTCCATACTAAAGATGCTTTGGAATGGAGAGGGTATACTTGCCACAGGTTGATCCTGTGTCTAGTGTGTATTTTCACTCCTTCCTTCCCATTCCAGTAGTCACTAAATTCTACCATGGTGTCAAGTTTTAGGAAAAAATCTGACTTTTCACATAGTCAGCAGAGGCTTGCTTGAACTTTTTGATTTGTACCCCTGATGGTTCATCTGCAGAGGGCATGCTCCAGTGCAGGGATGTACAGGACCTTCCTGCACTGGGAGTGCTGTGCCAGGTCTGAGAGCACACTGCTTTTCCTCGCCTCATCTGAATCCCGCTGAGCCCAGGCAGTAGTGATGTTGCTGCCTGAACTAAATTGAAAGAGAAGAGAAAGGAAATGAGGGGCTGGAGCTGGATGGGATGAAGGTGAGAGCTGAGTGATAGAGAGAGTGGAAGATAAGGGAGAACTGGAAATACATAGGGAAGAGACATAGGAAAGAAGTGGGAATGGCTGAGTGGTGAGATAAGGGCTGGGAAAGGAGAGGTATAGGGACAGGGATGGCAAGATGGGGAGACTGAGACTTTGGTGAGTGGAGAAATGGTGTTACAGGAGACAGTTTGAAGGGGAAAGGACAGAAGAGCTCAGGCAGGAAATAGATGTGGAGTGTGTGCAGCGTTAGTCGCCAAACGTCTGGCTGAAGTCTCGCCCCCTTGAGGCTGTTCTTCACACGGGGGATGGCAGCCTGGACCACTGCTGGCTGGCACCAGTGCTGGGAGATACCACCGCGGCAGGGTGTTTGTCTCCCTTTTCTAAAAACAAACAAGCAAATGCCCCCATGGTATTTAAATACCCCAATATCTTCTGTTAAAATACAGTCACTGGGGTTACGCAAAACTCAGGGCTGGCTGTGCAGTTTTGGCTCCCTTTCTTTGCAGATGGGCATGTGAGTAAATCAAAGGCATCTCCATGTTTGGGCAGCCCTAACTGATATCTCCTTATCTCTATGGTTTTGCTTTTGCTTTTCCTGCGAAAACTCTCCAGAACCTTTTACAAATAAAGTCTTGGGTTTTGTTTCCTGTTTTTTCCCCAGGACTTTAGATAGGGGAAAAAAAAAGGAACATATTTTTAATGAAAGATATGTTCTCTCAGAACAAACAGAGCAGGAATTGTTAGCGTAACACTGAAGACAATACTATTATTGCTTAACTTTGATCCTTAAAACTGCATCAGAATGAACAGGCAGTCTTAATTCTGCCATTCCCTATTCAGTGTGCTTGACTGCTGCCTTTACAAAATATTTTTAGCATGGTTTTGTGTAGGTGACTGTGTGTGTGTGTAACAGAAAGATATGTCATCTTTTTTTATTAGCCCACTCATCCACAGGCTGTGATGAAAAAACGTCGTGTTTGTATGTGTACAAGTATGTCTGTCTGCATAAATTAGAGGTTTTGCATCTGAATCAGGCAATGTGTTTCTGCAGCAGACAGAGCTGCCTTTCTCCCCCAAGGCTGCTGAGCCAGTTCCTTGTTCTGAACTGTGCAGCAGAGAGGCAGCAGTGGTGCTTCAAGCCCTCTTACACCATTAAACATGCTGGTTAGCATCCCAGAACAAAGATATGGGGCCAAAGATAGGGAGTCAAACCCAACTTCAGTCTTGGCTATCTGGAATCTTTCCATTGACCTTAATAGGACTGTGACCAGACCCCAACTATAAACAGTTGAAAAGAGATAATGTAGATGCTTATTTTGTTTTCCCTTGGACCGATTCATGTGTTGCACTTAGCCATGTTTTCTTAGCATCACGTTCACCCTGTAGTTGGCAGGTACCATTATTTAACTTTTACCTGCCAACTTTGCAGGCATTCTGTCTTTGTGTTGGCCTGTGTGTTCGTAGGCTGAAACAAGACTGGGTGTGCTGGTGCTTGCAGGAGAGATCTTTTCCTCTTGTTTTCCACCCTTCTTTTCCACTTTACCAGTTGTCTGTTGTCTGAGCTGCCTATATGAGCTGAGCTTTGCTTTGGAGCTGTAGCTTTTCACAGACGTTGGAGGAGCATCATCTTGTGATGGGGGTGGAACAAGGCACAGTTAGAGATGAAAGGTGTCTGTTTCTAAGGCTTGAAATTTGAGAAAAAAGCAAGGAAAAGCCCTCAAGGAGCCAGGGTGGGAGTAGTGTGTTTTCAGCATGCAGTTTTGTTGGCATCCGTGCAGCCTGGGGACATGTGCATGAGAGGAGAGGCCACTGAGAGCCAGAGCTCATCTTTCTGCCAAGATGCCAAACCTCAGGTGCTTTGACAGGCTCAGAGACATCAGTCCCTCCTTGCTGTCCCTGGAAGTCTGGGGGCAGCTAGGCCAGGCAGCCCCAACACTAAGCTCCTGTGCCTCACTCTGATCTCCCAACCGGTAGAGCTGCTGCTCGATCAGGTCAAGCATGGGTTGATCCAAGGAGGTTGAAGGCTCCTGTTAAATGGGCTCTTTCTTTTTTGCTTTTGCTGGGGTTTGGCCAAGCCTTTTCCAGCACCTGAGATTTCCAGGTGAGCTCCTATTCCAGTGTTGGGCAGCCTGCCCTAGGGACAATCCTTGGTTCTGCCTTGGGTGGAGTTAACCTAAAAAGTACTCCTCTGCCCCAGAAGTAAATGCTTTCAAAGCACTTCTGCTTCTCTGTTCCTTTCACTGGGAGGGCAATGAATTACTCTGGGTTTGGAGAAGTGAAGCTTTAACCTTCTTGGGCTGCAGCTGCTTCTGCAAAGTGTCACACAAGCTTCATAGCATTAGACTTCTTGGCTCAGTACCACCCTATATAAAAGGTATATTTTCTTGATAGATCGAGCACCAGCAATTCCCTTGGTTCCATAAAGAACATGAAAGAATGGGTTTTGATGTCCCAGGGACCTTGCAGTGTGCAGTGTTCCAAGGGAAAGGACCTCACTTCATGCAGTGCTTTGGATTATTATTCTTGAATATCCTGTTTCACGTTATTTATTGCCGCAGATGTTTGTTTGGGTTTTTTTAATTGTCTCATTCCCAGGCAGTAAAACACATTGCTGTAACGCAGAGACAAATCAAAGGGAAAAGGATCATTTCACTTTAGGGATATTTTGGCTCTGCTGATGGACTTCATGGTGGCCCCTGGCTCTCCCAGCATGGGCCAAACTGGAAGGCCAGACTCACACACTGTGGGGAGCATGGCTCTGGCCCCATGCACCATGGCTCATTCCTGTTTCTGGTTAGCCTGTCATCGACTCTTGAGGCAGAGGAAGGTGCACTGTTGCTTTCTGAGCAAGATTTCAAGGTAAGCATGTGTGAATTGGGTTGTAAATAAGACACACAGCGGGATCTGGCTTTCTCCGGTGCAGTTGTATCGACTTCAAGAGCACTTACCCTGATCGTCACCCGTGCACAGATTTTGGCCCGTGTGCAGGCTCTTGACTTGCACAATACAAGGAAAAGTGATGCCAGAACATAAATTAAGAAGCATGAATGGGTAAAACACAAAGGAGCTTATTTTGTGCTAATAGTTTAGCAAAGGCATTCAGACACTTCTAAAGTTAGCACATTGTGCTGCCAAGAGAAACAGTGCAGCAGGGGAAAAATACCTCACTGGATAGCTGTCTCCCAGCAGATACGTCCTGTTTTTCAGCCCAGACTAATACAGCGTGACTCTGCCAAGTATACACTTTGGTTTTCTTTCCCTTATGTGGGATAAATACTTCTCCCCCCGCCTTCCAAAGTTAGTATAGTAATTAATGAAAAATCAAAGCTGTACCTGATAATAATGTGGTGCTTTATCTGTAGCAAAGACTTTCAATCACAGAAATTACCTTTGCTCATCAATTAGCTGCAACCTCACTCAGCCTGTAATAGAGGTTGCCTAATTCACATGTGGCTTCTGATTGCTCTTCCCAGCACTGCTAATAGCTTCAGTTAGCATTATATCAGAGGTACTGCAAAGCAGAACTGTGTGAGAAACAAAATAGATTTGACAAATGTGCATTTTATGAACAAAAATACTGCTCTAAAAATACATTGTCTTACACTGAGAACTGAGAAGTTAGCAAAAAACTGTCTGAAGTTGCTGTACAGCTTGATTTGGGCTTCCTTGTACTTGTTTTATAATACAACTGTAAACATGACATCATGTAATTAAAGAACTTATCAAGTATATATGTAAAAGTAGAATAAATGAAGGACACATTAGCAATCTTATTTCTGGCACTTCTCAACTTCTGAGTGCCTGATGCTGCAGTTTCAATGTTCATGCCATCTAATTCTTCTGTGTAGCATAGACAGTATTAAATGTCCCCCAAGTACCAACACCTGTCACTGAAATATCAGAGTCTCAGCTGTGCACTGTATATCGTAATTACAGTAAGTAACAAGCCTTTGCTGTTTTCCTATGACACAGGGCCCAGGGGTAGCTGGGTCCCATTGAACAACCACTCTGCATAACCACCCGTAGGGTTGCTTGTCCTCTCTGCCATGGAGCTCCTCACTGCAGTGGTATAGCCCAGGAATGTGGGGTGCTGCCGGGGTCACCCAGTCCTGGCGTGACTTGCTCTGAGCCCATTTGCAAGGAAAGGAGTTGCTACAACAAGTGAAATGGGTAGGAGGCTTTGCTGAGTGGCTGAAAGAGTCACAGCAGGGACAGGTTGATGGTTATTAATGGTTTTATTGCTAACAATAAGCACACGGCCCCAGATCAGGTCCGGGGTCCTGCCAGCCAGGATGACAGCGACAGGAACAGCACCTGAGCCACTGTGCTGGGGCTGGGGCTGAGCACCAGGGCTGGGGCTTGCCAGTGCCGTTGGTGGAGGAGCTGGGACTAATGGGTCCTCCAGGACAATCCTCCCCTGCCTGCGTAAATCCTCAGTGATTGAGAGCAAGACTGAGCTTGGATCCAGGCCTGCTGGGTGTGGAGGAGCTGCCATCACTCACTAAACTTCTCCTTGTAGCTGTCCCAGTAGCACAGCTGGAGCTGGGCATCCAGCTGAGCAGTTTTTGCTCCTTGCACCCAACCACCCTGAGGTACATTCAGGAGCATCTCAGTGACTCCAAGGTGGCAGTGGATTAAGAAGCTCTTCCTCCAAGCAGACTAGGAGCAAGCAGAGAGTTAGTCATGTGCAGAGCCTCTGCAGAAACAGGTTTTTTGTTGCCAAAGTCCCCCTTTTACCTTTAGCCTAGAGTTGCAGTTTCAGCATATAAATCAGTGAAAGTTTTGGCAGTGGATTAACTTGATATAAACCACATAGCATTCCTCCTCCACCAACATGTCCAGTCCGTAATTTATATTCTCTTTGATAGATTTCTTTTCCTGAGAACAATTTGCATCATTATTCATTTTCAAGATAGATTGTTTTGCAGTGTTTGATAGATCAGTGCCGGCATTTGGAAAGCTGGCATCCAGATGTACAGCTTGCAGAAAAAATACACTCCTGTTCAAGGGAGCAGTGGTGGTATGAGATCACCTTATATGGATCTTGCTATCTTCCCCTGCTAGCAAAGAATGGATTTCTTTTGCAATGAAAATTCCTCAAAGCAATCCTTTATCACTTTTACAAGAAGTACAAAATGGGATAGTACAAGCCAATGCATTCAGGGTGAGGAATTATTAACAGTAGTGTAACTTAATGGTGTGACAGCAGGGATAAATTTGGATCATGGACTCTGGAGTTAAGGTTCAGGAAATAGCAATCTTCATTTAAAGATGCAACCCAGAAATTAATCAGGATGAATAATGTGATAATGTATGAACAGCAGTGTTTAGAAACTCCTAAGGGTTTCAAGGCTCTGTTGAACCAAGCACACATCCTAATAGCCCTGCCTCAGAGAGTTTACGGTCTTGTGAGTCAAGGCTGATAAACAGTGGGATAAAGGAAGGATTAATATGCTCATTTTGCAAACAGGGAATCAAGCCACAGTGTGATTAGGAGCTAAATTTACAAAAAGGGTGCAGGCTTTCCAGTGCTTTGCTCTCAGGTGCTTTGCTCTCTGGAGGCCAGCACAGCGCCAGCAAACTCATGGCTCCTGAACGGCTGCATGGAAGAAGTGCCAAATGATGGAATCTGTTGAAAAAAACCCTCATGGTGCATGGGAGGCGGAGAGAGGGAAGGAAGGAGGGAGGGAGGAAGGGATGGAGGGATGAGGACATCTCCCTCTGAGGAGACCTCAGTGCTTGTTGCTTTGTTTCAGGGCTTATTCAGCCCTTTTGCTCTCGGTAAGTAATTTGTCTTCACTCCTAAGGCACCTTAAAATTACTTGAGAATATTTGCTCTGAGGAGCTGACTATGGCCTAGGTTTTGTGTTTGGTCTGCTCCTCAACAAGTCTCATCAAACATCAAGAGTAGTTTGGGGAGCACACGGTCTGTAGGTGTCACTGGGGTGGGTTGAAGTGGGCAAGCCACATCTCAGTCCTGTCCCACCTGGCACAGTCACATCAGCAGATGTAGGAACAGGGAAGGTTCAGGTACCGCGAGGGGGTGCAGGAGAAAGCCAGGGGATCTTTCCCAGCTGTGTAACCTGGTGCATGTCCCCCACGACATCCCACCCTCTGGATACTCCTGCTGTTGAAACAACTGAATTTGGTAGACTTAATGTAGCTAATATTCCTCTGTGGTTTATGCAGTTTGTTAGGGGTGTGTCATGGCACAGATGACGACTGCAGCCTCTTTGCAAGGGGGATCACAGAAATCACGTGTCCTGATCAGGGCAGCCTTCCCCAGAGCTTTGCCTGTGCAATGCAGAAGCAAATGTTTCCCAGCTCTTGTGCCAGCATCTTATCCTTTCACATGTTCCTTCCCAAAAGGCTGCCTTTAATATTACAGAGGACCGCTTGGCATTAGTGGTAAATAAATGCAGGGCTGGGTTTAGCAGAGGAGGCTGAGCATGCCATAGTCCCCTTGCCTCCTGTCCCTGTCAGAAGAGGTGCGGATCTGTTGTGTAACAGTGTATCCCCGCCGGAGCTGTGCCCACACTGCTGTGGAAGCTGCCACAGTGCCAGGTTTTTAACATTCCCCCCAGGAAATGACTGGGGAGGTGTTGCTGCTCTTCCCAGCAGCCGATTATCAGATATCATCTACAAGAAGAGCTGCTTAAGATGTAATGCCATGTGCACGTGGTAAAACCCTAGCCTAAAGCGATCTGTGTGCAGGTGAATCCTGCAGGCAGTCAGAAACCTGCTTCAGCTTTATCCCTGTGAGCTGCCAGCATGGACTGAGGGGTCTGCCTGGCACTGCAGGGCAGGGGAACCCTTATTCCCAGGGAGCCCCACCTGTGAAACCACCACTCGCTTTTAAATTCAGTGCCTACTGGATGTAAAATACATGCAAACCAGGCAGGGACTGGTTGACTGCCTGACTAAATGTCACAGGAAAGTGAAAATGGATCTCAACTTAAATGCAAAGCCAACTGTTCTCAGATGGGGAAGGGGATTTCTGTTTTTCCCGGTGCTACACAGTACTGCAGGGAAAGGCTGTAAAAACTGGGGTCTCACGGAAGGTGAAAGTCAGAACAGGGTCTGTAAGCTCAATCTTCTTTCAGGCTGATGTTTTGATGTCAGTTATATTTCTCTTCCTGGCAAGACAATCCAGTAGCCTAGCTCCCTGCTCTTTGAACTCAAGTCCTTAAACACATTACATTGCAAAGCACCAAACCTTCCCAAAGCCCATATTTGTACATAAGCAGTGCTTTATATTCTGTTCTGTGGCTGTCAGACCTCCTTCTACACTCTTAATTTTCTTAGATGCTACCTTGCTTTATTTATGTTTATTAGGACACAAATAAAACGTTGTTGGGAAAGAATGTCGCAAGTTTGCAGACTTCTGCCTTCACCCTTCAATGAGCTTTTCTGCTTAGAAAAGATGACATACTTGAAAAATGTAAATTGAACATACTTTATGCTTACAGAAGGAAATATATTTTCAAAATAGATGTGTGCCTCTTTCAAAACCTTTGAGGTGAGGAGTTATGCAGCTGAGATGGAAGTGCATTATGTCTTACATCAATAAATATGCCTATTTAAATGAGAGGTTGGGCCATGTTTTCTCAAAGCTGTGTTTTTACATTGCTTTGTTTTATAGCTATATGTTACTTCTGAGACTGCTCCAGGTTTAAAATTTGTTTGTTTCTTCAGCAGAAATGAATAACATAATTTCGGCTTTTCAGTTTGTAGAGAAGGAATTTATTACATACTGGTTGCACATTTTTACTGATCTGGAAACAGTGGATTTAATTAGACTCTATAGAGCAGATGCTTGTGAATGAGAAAAAAAGCAAAAAAACCCTCTCTTGTTTTACATGTTGAGTTCTGACATCAAATGTAAGAACAACAAAGCTTCTTTGTGCACCTCCCTGAAGGTTGCTTATTGCGTTCTGCTACTCTGTCGTGTCTGTGTACACACTTACTTGTGTGCAAGCAACTCTTTTATTTTCCTCATCATCCTTTTTTTCTAGGTCGCGATGCCAGCTGTGATGAGCAGATACACTTCTATTGTCTACCATACGTCAGTGCCTGGGGAAGTGCAGGAGATGGGAAGAGATCTGACTGCATCTCTTTCCCTTCTGATTATAGCAGCTAACCAAACAAATGGAAGGAATACAGATGAAGAAAGTAATTGAAGCCCAGTTCCTCCAAGGCATTTAAGCATCTTTTTCAAACCTTTGAGAATCTCACCACTTCTCTGCTCACAGCAGGTGGAAGGGGAGGGACTGTGACTGTAGATACATCTAAGGATCATGGTCCCTTGTTGATGCCCTCCCTTTCATCCCTGCAGGTGATGGGTTGACTGCCATTGCATTATGCTTGGTGTGCTGGCAGTGTCTGTAAGGTGTTTCTCAATATAAGATCCATTCAAGGAGACCATGCTTTGTCTGAAAGAAAGTACCAGTGTTACAGCAGAGCAGATCCTTGGGCTGTTGCAGTTGGTATTGCATTGAGTAGAGAGGCTGGATGGCAGAGTGACAGAGAAAAATATTTTCCCTTCTCAGCCTCATTCTTAATCATCCTTAACAGCAAACCCAAGAGAATCCAACTCCCTATGCCCAGGGGACTCTGGCTGCATCAATACCAGTGCACCAAACACTGCAGACTGTGTCCTCTGCCCTGAGGTAGGCTGGCTTGTCTGCCATGGTCTATGCTATGGACCATTCCTCACCTCCAGAGCTGTGCAGCTCTGTCCAGACTGGCTTTGGGAATGGTCCCTGCCTTGTTCTCACTCCTGAGAAAGCATGGGAGAGCAGGAGTACATCCAAGCCAAGGACAACCAAAAGAGAAAATTGTATTCCCATGACCAGTCCAGTGCCTTGGTATTTTTAATTTACTGGAATGCCACACTTTGTATCTCCAGTGTTCACACTGGGTCCATCACATCCTTTAAAAAGAACATGGTTTGTTTTGCATGTGCATCAAAATACTGTGTTATGTGGAACTAGTGCCCTTTTCAGAGCACCCCTTGGGTTTTAGAACTGAGGATGCATGTTTAGCTCTTAGTACACATTTTTCAAGAGCTCCAGAGAAGGTGTCTGCCAAAATATCCATCCATATATTTGCTTGCATGTATGGAGTGTGCAGGTGGTGAGCAGTATGTCTGTTATGAGATGAAAGTTTTTCTTTTAGCTTGGCCCTTAATTTCCAGTGAATCCACACCAAGGGTACTAAGCCAAATTGACTGATTTGTCTCAGCCTGAAGAGTTAACATTTGTTGCTTCTGAGGGCACCTTGACAACAGGACAGAGCTGTCACCAGTATCCTGCAACAATCCTCACAGCCTCCTGCCCCATAGGCTGGATACTGAGAGGGAGCAGAGAATCTGAGAGCTTCCTGGGCTGTTGTGGTGGTGGGAGCTACAAGCCCATGATGCCTGCTCTCTGTGCAGACAGCAGTGATATCTTAAAATGAGATTTTGCCCTCTCTCTCCACTGCACATACATTGCTGGGGTTTGGTAGTTAATTGAAGGAGCTGTGATGGCTCCTCCTTGGCACTTTCTAAAATGCTTTCATGGTGCAGAGCTGGACCATTAGCTGGTGTAGCATTTGTATGTGACAGTCCCGTGTGTCTGCCTGTCCTTGTTCTGAAGCCATTGCTTTCAATATCACCCACTATGGACTATTTTAGTGAGAGCCTTTAGCCATCTTTCTAATAATGTCTCTAGTCTCTGGGTTGTTTGCCTCCTGACCCTGCCAGGAGACCTAGCAGGAGATGTGCTCCACAAAATGCAGTGATACCATTTAAAAAGGGAAAGAGAAGAAAAAGCGATGTACCAGCTCCTCTTTTACAGAAAAAAAAAGGAAGAAGTGAGGAGTAGATGACAAAGTTCTATCTGTGTTCTCTGTGTGGTGATGCTGGTTAAACATAACTGAGCCAACTGACAATTACAGGAGTGATATTTATTTGGATATTCCCGAAACTTCATTACTTTCTAGGATGCCCTTTGTGAAAGATTTCTGAGATCAGTTCCTGGTGACAGACAGTGATTCTGCACTGAGAGGCTGACGGAGAAAATAAATGTTATCTCTTGCTACCAGGAAGGATATTTGCTCCCTGCCAGTGGCTTGATGCTCTGTGTGATAGTCAAAGGCTGGGCTGATCTTATGGAGGTGCTTTTCAGTTTCCACAGGTGGATAGCATTGGAGTTGCAGCAATACAAAGTGTTAGACAGCCTCACAGGGGATGGACCAGCCAGGATAGGGTGTGACGAACAGACTGGAAAATCACAGTCTCCTAAATCATTTTGTCAGTTCTGCTTTTTTTTTAGTAACAAACCAGAACAAACAGTGCTCCTTGCCCCAGAGAAAATGGGAACTTTTAAAGTGAGACTTTTCCTTCCCATATGGCATCCAGTTGCCTGTTAGAGCCAGGCAGTAGCCTTTATAGTCCTTATTTTTTTCCAGGAATCTGTCTCGTAGTAACCAGCGCTGGGCAAAGTCTCCTTGACAGTACCTCAGGGACGTCAGGCTTGGGTCAGGAGCCAGCAAGGGGCCATTCTCCTGGGGCTGAATGGAGGTAGCCACACAGTTTTGGAGACCAGGAGAGTTCAATAATGGCTATGCCATTTGGTCTCAAGGCAAGGTGTCTCAAGGCAGCTGGGGCTCAGAGGGTGTGTGGGGGTGTACACAGTGGCACTGGAGAGGATACGTTAGATGAAATGATTGAGACAGAAGCAGATTAGTCAAAACTATGTTTGGAGCCCAGATGGTTAGGACACTGACACCTGCAATGTTATTCACTTATTTATAGTGAAGCCAGAACACAAAAAATTCCCCTGAGGACCCCTGAGCTGTGGCCTTGGCTGGCATCACTTAGTGTGCATCAGCAGAGCATGGCCGGGTTCAGCCTTGATGGTGTGGACTGAAATACCCTGGAGAAATGGAAACTCAGTGTCTGGAACCACCAGGTAATCTCATGATGTGGTGACACAGGCATGAGTCTGGCTCTGCTCCAGGAAAAGCCTTTCTCACCTTTCTAATTAGCAGAGGTCTCACTGGGGCGTGCGGGAGATTCATGGCCATGTTAACTGATGGGCTTTCTGTAATTTACTGTTCTCATTACAGAACACGAGATGATTTTTCATAGTGAGTCTAGAGGGAACTGGAACTGCGCAAGCATTGTCCAGGCTCCTGTGTCAGAGCCTATTTAATGTCTAAGCTGATTAAACATCTGCCTTCTTACAAATCACGTCTCATAAAATGGCCTGTGAGCGCTGTGAAGGAGAGAGGGAGAATTTCAGAAGGTTGGTGATTTTGAAGTACAAAATCGGATTTTTGACTTCTGAAGGTTTAAAATTTATACGAAACAGCATCTGGAAAAGATCTTCAGTTTCCCTACCTATAAATGAGCTTTGGCTTTTCTTGACACTGCCAAACCCTGGCTGATAGCAGTGAGTAAAGCTGTTACTGGTTGCACTGACATCCCACATTTAAGTACTGAAATGGGAAAAGGACCTCTGGGTGCCTTTTTGATTCATCTCTCCTCCATGTATCTGATACAGACTGTAAGTGCTGGGAGAAGACTAGGGCTGAGAGGTGATGCTGCTCCCTGCTCCACCACCACGTCTTTCCAAGTGCTGCCCCTAGCTCCTAGCGAAGCTGGAGCACCTCCAGCTGTCAGCCCTGCTCCTTCCTTGGCCCTTTGCAAATATGAATTGGCTTCGTCCTCCTGTGCAGCCACAGCTGATGCTGCAGAGCAGGCCTTGAGAACGGGGTTAGCCTCTGAAGCATGCCTCCAGAAATGCTCTCTAGAAAACGAGCTCACGCACTGTGTGCACCCAGCAAAAGCCTGTGCTCCCGACTGCGATCTGGCTTCCCTCCTCACCCTCAGGAACACTGAGGTAAGTGATGCTGCTGAAGACAGTGCTGTTAAAAATAAACCAACAAGGCTGTGTGTATAAACTGTGCACCCAGTTTGAATCTCCACCTATCCAGAGAGAAACAGAAAGACACCATGCAAGCTGTGTCCTTAGGCTGTGGGAGACTGAGATGCTCATACTCTGAATTTCAAATACAAGCATTTTCAAGGAACTGACCTTGCAAGACTTGCTGATGACCTGAAACAAAAGGGTTTATATTGCTTTAAAAATCATATTCTAAGATCCATTATTTCCATTATCCATATAAATGTCTAATCCTCTTTTGAATTGTGCTAAGCTCTTGGCACTGGTACTGTCTTGTGAAGTAGGTTCCAATGTTGTAATATTTTTTGAATTTGTTTTGGTTTTTTTTTTTTTACAGTGCGTAGTTTCTGGCTTGCAATTTCATTGAATACCCTTTCTTTCTTGTATTATGCAAGGAAAAATAAGTCCCCATCCTTTTCTTCACTTTACCTTCGTATTATTTTGTTTACTTCAACCACTTTTCTAATCATCTTTTCTCAGAGATAAGAGGTCCTCATCTTTATGGTCCTTCAACAGATCCCGTGCCTTGCTCCAGGGGGATCAAGGCAGGGACTACAAGCATACAATAATGTGATGAGCTTATTTGATGAATGCATTCAAGGAGGGCACAAGTGTGAGAAAATTACAGTCTCCTTACGAACAGTTAACAAGCAGAAAAATGGCTGAATTAATTGAGTAAATTATTACCCATGAATTACTTGTCCAGTTCTGTCACTAGCACTTAAACATAATGGTGACCAACTAATTAAAACTGTAGAACCAAATTTATTGTCTCGAATAGAAACCTTGTGCTCAGACTATTTGAAGGCTGAACTTAGGCATTTACCTTAAATTATCCATACTGATGTGATGTATTTGGTTACTGATAGTTGTAACAAAGTTTTAAATAAAAAATAGTCACTGTTTAACAACACCACCGGATTTATCCCGAATGTTCTTTACTTAATGCACTCCTGTATTCTGTGTCAGGACAAAGAACGGATAATCCCCGAAAGCGGAGGATTAGCCAGTTTTTCGTCTTAGAGTTTCAAAGAGCATTTCAAAACCCCAGAATTATTTATATAACGTTCCTGAAAATGAAAACCTTTGAATTGCTTGCAATCACTTAAAAGCATGCTGTGAAAGGGCTGCGATGACAGGCACTGCTGTTTAGGAGGGATGAAAGCCAGTCCTGTTGATCTGATTTTATACTGTAATAGACAGGACTATCGATCCTGCGTTTTCGTGGAGGATGCTCTAAGCATTTTGTGCACGTCTTTCTTCCAGTTTTGCTCAGACTCTCTATGGCATTGGTGACCTTCCATGAGCTCTTTCCTTTGTGAAGAATGTGCAGGCAGTGACGGTGCCAGTGAGTGCCCCAGACATCAGTTTTCACTTTGTAGCCATCTGAAAACTCTTGTGCAGTGCTTGGGAAATCACTTGAGTCTTGCTAACAGCTTCCCTCCTTGCTTCCTTTCTAGGAGTGTCCTGAACAGGTTTGTTAACCACACTGAAGTTTCTTATGTCTTAGAAAAATACCTGTATAAGTAATCTTCCATGCACACCAAAAGCTGGTGGTTTATTTCTGTTACAGGTTTATGTCTGTTTACAGGACAAATTCATGGTGTACCAAGGGTACCAACCAGGTGAAATTTGGTCTATGCTGTCCCAAACTGAGAACAACAGCTCTATATGTTCTAACAGCTCTATGTATGTTAATACAAGGAGTTGGCTACTTGATTAGTAGCAGATTAACATTTTAGACCAAGTATTATTTACTGGCACAGGCTGCCCAGGGCAGTGGTGCAGTCCCCATCCCTGGAGGGATTTCAGAGCCGTGTAGATGTGGTGCTGAGGAACATGGGGCAGTGGTGACTGGGCAGTGCTGGGTTAATGGTTGGACTGGATGATCTGAGAGGTCTTTTCCAGCCAAGACTGTTCTGTGACTCTGTGATTCTGTGATTCTATGATTCTAATAAGTCTATAAATTGTCAAGCCAGTTTCTCACAATACTCAATAATTCATTTCCTGGTTTCATCTCACAATGTCCAACGGAAAGACTAAGAATCCATTTAAAGCAAATGTGAATAACAAAACTGGTTTTATGCTGGATTTGTAGCTTTGCTCCTCTGCAACTCTGGCTCTTGATATCACACAGAGCTGATTACAAAATGTGTAAATCCTCAAAATGTAGAAATATAAACCTGCAAATTGTCTTTCAGAAAAGTCCTCGAGACGGATATTTTAAAAGTGAAATTACGCCTTACTCATATGAGACTGGAATAAGCAGAAAAGCTTGAAAATATCAGAATGCATGAGAATTTGGGGACTGGGGGGCTGGCTGGGACTGCAGGCAGAGTCTTCTCCCTAAGGAGGTATACTGAGTGGCTCTTTGCAGTGAAACAGTGGCATTCCTGGGGAGGCACAGGGCCCAAACTGGAGTGACTGAGCAAAGCAGGACATGAAATATGCCCTGTGAAACAACACTGCCTGCAGTGTCATATTACATGGAGAAGTGGAAGGTATACATAAACCATGGAAAATGAGTAACTTACAGGGAGATTGCGTCACTGACAGCCCATCAAATATCCTCATCTTATTCAAGTACTTAAGTTATTTCCTAATAATCCATATAATTAGAATTTTCAAAGAGTGGTAATTATACCCATTAAAGTTTTAGCAACAGCATGTTTATATATTATAAAACAGTGTGAGCTGTGTATGAAGCAGATAAACATTTTCATGCAAGTTGAAACTCAGAAACTTTTCTCTCCCTGTTCCAGTTGGCTGGTGAGCCCCTGCCTGCCAGGGCTCTGCGCACCCAGCTACAAATAGCCAGCAGCAGAAGGCAGCTTCAGGGGAGCCTGAAGACACTTATATTGTCCATCTGGAAAGCAAATCGAAGGATATAACTCATTTTCTGACAAATAATAGTGCTAGGATAGCACAAAAGCCCAAATGGTTCCCTTGTAAGGCTGCTTTAGTTATCAGAATCAATAAGAATCTAATTTTGGGGAGGAAAACATGCAACCAGTAAGCATAATTGTTCCATGTTGTGCATGAGCTGTGGGGTCCTGGCTGGCAGAAGAGCTGGGTGTTGCAATAGCAGGCCTGGACACAAAGGGCATGGCAGCAGCCTGCATGGATGGGGAGAGCCTGGCTGCCCATCCAGCGCTCTCCCAGTGATGATGCACACCGTGCTGAGCAGGGCAGCAGGCAGCTCCTGGAGAGTGAGCGATGTAGCGCTGTGGCAATTTGCATTTCTCCCCCGAAATGATGGATTAAGGTCTTCACAAAGGACACTTGAGTCACACATGGAGCCAACTAGGCAGCTGTGGGTTTTGGGAAGCTGGTCTGCCTCTTTCCCTGTTGCCTTCCTGCAGTGCTGTGACTCCTGTCATTTCACAGCAGGGCTGGTTTTGAATTTAGTTATCGTGTCACACAAAATCAGCATTAAATTCTTCACTTTCTTATGTTCTTTTACCACAGCGATCCATTAATTTCTCCAAATCCAGGCCCCTGCGTAGTCACAGAATCACAGAATCATAGACCAGCCTTGGTTGGAAAAGACCTCTAAGATCATCAAGTCCAACCATTAACCCAGCACTGCCAGTTCACCACTACACCATGTCCCTCAGTACCTCATCTGTCTTGGTGGTTCACAGTCTGCTTTCCACACATAGATGCCTGTTTTATTCTTAGAACAAACTCACTTGCTGATGGTATCTTTGGTCCCTCCTGTCCCTGTTTGGGTGTCTACTCGAAACTTCCCATAAAGATAGACTTTTGTCTGCTTTAATAGCTCAGCTGGACAGTTATGTAGACATTGAACAGCATAGGCACAAGCCCAGTCTCTTGTGATATGCCATTTTTTTTAACTCTACCTGTGGCTCCATCTCTTGCGTATGTCCTGGTATAACATCACTGCTTCGCTAACAGTGCTTTAAAAACTCTGTGTGATCTTGTAGTTAATTGCATTGTAATTCATACAAAAGTGGTGACTGTGTGTGTAAAAGTCATCAGACATTCCTCTCTTGCTACTTATCTTTTACAATTTTATCAGAGTGGTGCAGAGGGTTCTCGAGGAAAAGCAGAGCAGCGCAACCGTTTTGCAAAACCACTGCAAAATACAGACTCTTCCACCAAGGGTTAGCAGGCTGAGCGAACAAGGGGGTAAAGGAAGTGTGATCATTTCACATTGAGAAAAAATATCTTACAGAGAAAATAAGTGACATATAGGTCTGACAGTGCTTAGAAGTTATTTCTGAAGCTCAGAAGGAGGAAGTGTTACCCGCAGCGCTCAGGGAGGACAGCACTTGATTTCTTCATAGGAGATGCCAAAGAAATATTCAAACACTTTAAATTAATAGTCCAATCAAGGTAGTTATCAGCTTGTACAACCAGCAAGGAATGAAAGGTGCATAGTACAATCAATTAAATGTACCATGGGAACGAGGAGGGCCACAGCAGACAAACACCCTGTCAGGGTGACACAGAGCACACACGGAGCCCCACCACACCATGTGTGGAAGATGTGCTCATCACCATGACGGCGGCAGAGCTGAAGCTGCTTTATCCACTAAAAACCAGTTCCATGTGAATCATATGGAGTTATTTATCATGTTCCCTCTGGAGCTGGGGATTGTTTGCTTAACTCCCCACACTGCCTGTAGAGGACGATTCACACCATAAGCAGCAGCCACCAAACTTCGCAGGGCTGCAAAAATAGAAGCAGGGCCCTGCTTTAAAAGGGTTTGAAACTACTGCTTTGCTCAAGCCGTGTGGTGCCACGGGGAGAAGCACAACAGGGAAAGCAGTCTTTTATCATCAATCGTGGTTTCTTTTTGAGTCCTGGAGAGAGGGGATGGGTCATGGGCCGGAGCATGGCCTCGGATGCTCTGGATGAAAAGGCATTTCTGTTCAGCGAGTGTTCATTGATCTGTGTGAAATGAGTTGGTGGAGATCAAGCCACCCACTCCCTCCCAAGGCTCATCTTTTCGGGGCTGTGTGGGTGGATGCTCTGAGCACATCTGCTCATGGGAAGCCTCTTTGTGGCCAAACAGACGGATCTGGCTTCCTCCAGCAGTTGAAACACAAGTTTTTTCTTTAAAAAAAACAAGGTCAGGGGCTGCTTTGGTCTGCAGGAAACGTTTCTGTCTCTTGATTACAGAAACAAGACCAAGTCCTTGGTGATTCAGAAGTGGGAAATGGATGGACTGGAGGGTGAAACAGTGGCCTTTGTCTCTGGAGGGTGGCAGTCAGGCTGTGGCTATGCCATATGGCACTGCTGGATGAGCACCTCTTCATCAAAAGTGTGGTGGTACCTGCACTTGTCATCACCAGCCCCAGCCTCCTAGGACACAAAACATACCAACTGTTGTCACAGGCAGTTGGGTAGTTGCTTATTTGCTTGCAGCCCTTTATGTATATAGAATCATAGAATGGTTTGGGTTGGAAGGGACCTCAAAGACCATCTTGTTCCAACCCCCCTGCCATGGGCAGGGACACCTCCCACCAGACCAGGTTGCTCAAAGCCCCATCCAACCTGGCCTTGAACACTGCCAGGGAGGGGACATCCACAACTTGTCTGGGTAACCTGTGCCAGTGTTCCTCCTCCCTGCTCTCTACTCTGGGCTCTGAGACCTGGTTGCTGGGAATTGCCCTGGCCACTGGTAAGGTAGGGATGTCCACACTGAACCCACAATCCCCATAGGAGTCTTGCATCTTTACATCTGTAAATGCTGCTCTTCTTTCTCCCCATGCACTTCTGGGATTTAGCTGCACTTGTATAACTTATATTTAGAAATCCAGAGAAGAGAGCCTGTGGGGCACCCAGTCACTGTGGCAGTGTGGGAACTGTGGTAATAAAATGTGCCAGTTGTTTCCAGACCTTTCACTTTGATTTTCTCTTACATTTTCTGCATCACTTTGACCTCTGATCTATAAGGCTCTGTTCGTCTGAAAAGCTGCAGTCCAGTTTCAAGTTATCCAAAGAAACATGCAGATGGTCCGAACATTTCAAACAAAGTTTCTCCAGCTGATCTCCTGGGTTTCAAGTGTCCCAGGACACCGAGCAGTTAATTAATTTCCAAACTCTCTGTGTAACATCTGTAACTCTTCGCCTCAGCACTCGTTCTGGGACAAAAAGTGGGTTTTCTCCCTTGCTTCTGGAACTGTTATTCAGCCAGGCATTTGATATTTCAATGGCTGTGATCTGCAAAGCTTTGCAGTGCATATTATTTCAGATGGTTCATAGGAAACCAATTTTAGCTGTGACAAAATGTTCTGAACTTGCCACCACATTTTTATTGCTCTTTGGCTCTGGATTTATTTTCTCCTATTAGCTGGAGCTGACTGTGGCTTTTTTTATCAGACAATCCTGGAAAGCAGCAAATCAGTCTGGAGCTCAGCTGCACAAAGAAGTTGCTTTGCTTATTGATGCATGCTTTTAGATCACTTAAAGTGTAACAGGAGTCAGCAATTTGACTGAATTGGTTTGGTTTTCAGCTTTGATTGAAATTCACAGTTTAGAACATTAGCAGAATTAATTTGCTGGAGATTCTTATCTTTCCCAGCTAATTTGAATGAAGTGAGGTATGTAAATGTATGTACTTTGCAAGCTGTTATCTTTACCATTTTGAAACAAGATAGATTCAGGCAAAAAAGCTTTAAAATCCAAGCAGAGGATGATTGCTGGAGGCCTTGTCTAGGGAAGAGGGTTGTGATTTTGCCTGGAGTTTGTAGGGACAGCTTGATATGGTGTTTTTGCAGAGCTGAGGAGGGAGATGAAGGCAATTTTGACAGCACTGAATATCATTTAAAGGCAGAGAGAGCAAAGATGCCTGGCTGTGGGAGGCCGATAATCCTGGCTAATAATTTTAATGGAAAGACCTTAGGTGGGAAATGGCATCTGAGGAACCTGTGGGAGATCAGACACAGCTGGGAGACAAAGCTGAAGAAGATCCTGGAGTTCAGACAGGTCTTTGAGGAGGCTGTGGAGGGGAATATTAGGCAGCTGCGTATTTTGAGGTGTATGTTGAATTAGATGATTAATCCACAGGAAGAAAAATGACCTGGGGGAGCCTCTGGTCATGGGGGCAGGTGAATCAGCTGAACCAGACTTGAAGCAGGAGAAGGGAAAGGAGAAAGAGTGAGGAGAAGGCAGCAGGAGAGCAGCCAGGTCTGCCTGGAGAGAAGTGGAGAAGCAGAGGTAGCCATGAGGCATAGCTGGGAATGAGATACCCCATCATGAAGGCAGAGCTGAAATACATTTACCCTCGCCTTGATGCTCCCAGAGCTCCACTCTCCTGCTGAACCTTGGTTTCATCCTGGTAGGAATGCAAGTGTTTGGGTTTAGGTAGGCACAAACAGACAAGTCAGGTGTGAATTCGTTAGCTGTGAAAGGAGTGAAGTCTGTGGGAGAAGCCTGAGCTTTGCTTGCAGAGCTGCCTGAGCAGCCAGCACGGGGGGAGTCTCTGGATGACCCTCTGGGGAAGAGGGACAACCATCATCAGGCTGCAGCATCTGGTGACCATCCATTCAAACATGCCATGCTGTGTAAGAGATCCTGGAGAACAGGAGTCTATATGGGCTGAGGGGTGATGACCTGTGTATAACAGGATTTTGCACTCATAACTTTTGCCAGAATAACCTCATAGAATCTCAGAATGGTTTGGATTGCAAAGGAACTTAAAGAACATTTAGTTCCAACTAGGGGACACCTTCCACTAGACCAGGTTGCTCAAAGCCCCATCCAACCTGGCCTTGAACACTTCCAGGAAGGGGGCAGCCACAGCTTCCCTGGACAATCTGTGCCAGTGTCTCACCACCCTCACAGTCAAGAATTTCTTCCTTATGTCCAATCTAAATCCACCCTCTTTCAGTTTAAAACCCTTGTCCCTTGTCCTGTCACTACAGGCCCTGGTAAAAAGTCTCTCCATCTATCTCCTTATCCTCTTCCTCTCCCATCAGGTCCCTGTGTTTCTTTTTGGGTTTGTGGGGTTTTTTTCCTTTTTATCCTCAGCAGGAAACGTGATGGTTGCTTATTGCTAGACACTGATTTATTTTTAGTGTTGCAGTATATACATACATTTCTTGGACTGAAAATGATAACATGATGCAGTTTGCTTTTACAGAGGAGGTTCATGTTACCATGATTAACTTTCATCATTGAATAGACCTGCACTCAAGGCAGGTGCTCGTATTTTTGAGATACTTTGTTCATATTTTAGTATTAGCTCCTATTTCCTTGCTCAGCATTTATGCCTGTGAAAAGAGCTTTCCTACAATACAAAGTCACTAAACTTTTTTTCCAGCAAGAAGGAGATAAACATCTAAATATGTCAAATGCAGTCTAAAATCTTCCCTGTTTGGAAAGGGGAAATCTCTCTATATAAGTTAGGCATGGCAGTGATCCCACTAGGGAAAGGGGTACAGCAAGTGTCATTAGGAAAAGCTTTGCTTTCTCATGCGCATGGATCTGTGCCCCTGTCACCAGTATTTGTCCTCCAGTGATGCCTGGGCTTGCTAGGCAGTCCACCAGCAGATGCAGTGAGATGTTCAGCTCTGCTCTACATAGAAGATGCTGAGGAAGAGCTGGAGGCAACAGCAGGGCAGAGCACAGACCCTGGCTTTCAAAGCCCTGGCAATGTCTGTCCATCTGCTGATGCTGCATCTCCACTAGCTGCGGGAACTCCAGCAATGGTCGTCATTGCCTGGTCGTCAGCACTAGCTTCCTTCTCATCTGGTAAGATTTAAAGATGAAAGCACATTGCCTCCCTCAGCTTGCCCTTAAAAGCAAAGGAAACATTGCTGAGCAGCTTTAGTGGCTTCAGGGTCTTCCCTTAGAAGAAAGAATGAGAGCCTTGCTACCAGTTTCCCGGAACAGGCTTCAACATCAATGCCTTTAAAGGCTGCAAAATGTGGAAGATAATAAAACTGCCAAAGAAAGCTTTAAAGTCCAATGTGTGGGAGTAACACAAAGGGCACCAAGCAAGGCAAATACATACATGGCAGTAAAGACTTTTTTGTTGTACCACAAATTATGTAGAACACTGTGGGCATGAGGAGAAGCCGTATGGTTCTGCTCTCGATGGTGGTTTTCCGCTGCAGGTGAAAAGTATGTCACATCAATTGTCATCTGGATCTTGTTTCCTCGAAGCATTTTAAAAATGTTCCAAGTTACATTTCCAATTTATTCCACTGAACACCTCCAAAACCACAGCAGAATAAGTGAATTAGCAGCAACACTTTGTATTTAGAAGCTCTAAGGATTACAGAACATTTATGCAGTATAAGCAAACCCCTCTATTTCTGAACATTAAAATTAGGCTTTTTATCTAAAGTTAAGCACAAGAGAAAATTAGGCTCATTTTTAAAGCACTGAGCACACAACAGTTGATTTTTGAAAGAGCCATCGGCGGTGGAATACGCTTGAAGATCAAGCTATTTATTGCAGTGCTCACATTTTAACTTAGAAGACTATTGCACTCATTTCCAAAAACCTTGCTGTAAGTGATTTTCCAAGAACACAAAGCATCATATGATAGATGTAAATCAGGAGAAAGCCAGGGGATACGATTTCTGATTTCGTTAACAATCACAGTAAGTGTATCCCAGCTCTCCCAATATTTATTGGGAGTCTTAAAAGTTCCACCACTGGTGACGTGCCACCAGGCATGAATCCCAGGTTTTCTGGAAACCCTGAAAGTGTAACCTAGTGACACCACATCCAGAAGAAAGGGAAAGAGGTTCTGTATTGAACTTTTGTGTGGAATAGCTGATTTCTTGATTGTGCAGCCAGACAGAAAAGTAGGGAGAAAAATTAGCTGTCAACCAAACCCAATGTGTTCTGCAGCTTTGCAGCCTTTTCTCCCTGAATCAAAAGCCCTTTGGAAAAATGGTGTCTGATTTCAGCCAAACCAATCAACCTAGGCCTTCTATGAAATGTCTCATTTTTGGTAGCTGTGGGAAAAAGAAAGAGCAGAGTAGGTGTAAGGAGCATAGATGCAAAAAATGGGACCATGTTTGTCCATTTCACAGTGTGGTTTAGGGTTTCCAGGGTTCTCCCAAGTTAGAGGCCATCCAAGTTAAAAATGCCTTTCGTCTCCTTGACGGTATGTGAACCTGTGCTCAGGAAAAGGCTGTAACTTGGGGATTTATTGAGCACTGCGGGGCGGGGTGGTGGTGGTGGTCAACAGCCCTTGCGACTGAAGCTGCCCAGATAACTCCCTTGGGAAGAGCAGCTCCCCTGACACCACGCCCAGGGCCAGGCATAAGCTGCTGTCTCTTCCCAGCCACCAACCTGCATGTCCTGAGAGGGGAGCCCAGCAGCTGGTTAGTGCTGTACTGTGCAAGTCCACTTGCATCATGTCATGAGAGCACAAAATTACTGCTGTGTATACTTGAGCTTCGAAAATCCCTTTTGCTTGCCACGTTTCTGCTTAAAAATGCTGCTGGGTAGCAATCAAACTCAAAACAAAAGTGATATCCTCCTGCAAAAGTTGAAAATTATAGAAGCTATAATTTTCAGAATGAACGTATACTTATACAGGTGCTTTATTGGCTACTTGTAGCAGAAGAATCCTCACTGATTAAAATATAGTTAAACAGGTTTAAATACAGTCAGATAAATGTGTGCATGATAATTTTATCAGCCAGTGTGTAACTTCTTCAGGGATCAAGTTTGGTAAGGAATTAACTGGTTAGTGTGCATGTATTGCTACTCTCTGTTGGGTGCTGTGACAACTTCCCAGTTCTGAAAAATGTGTACAGCACTGTTCAAGTTAAGTGAGGGTAGGATGGATTAAAAAATAAAGGCTTATTTGTCTCAAAATGCTAAGCCTCCGGAAGATTTCATTCTGTTATATTTATAATGGCTATTCCTTTATTTAAACCAGACCAAACCATCACTAGTGTCTGAGCGTTATCAACATACTTTTTGGCACATTTCCAGTAATAGTTTTGAGAAATGTGGTTGCCTAAATGAAGATTTGGTGATCTTGTGAGCAGGTGAGGAACTGAGCTGACAGCCCAGAAGAAACAAAACCCCCAAGTCCCACATGGCGGCAGAGGGGTTGTGCACGGGAACCAAAGCTTCGGAGAGGGTGTTTGCTCTATCTTTGAGGCATATCCTCACTGCTTTTTGAGGTTTGGACACCTACCTCAGATACAAACCCCCTTCTCTTTGAAGAGTCTTGGTTTGAGAATGGAAGATGACTGTTAGGGAATGGCTGAAAAATTTTCTCTTGTGGAAGACAGCCTCAAAATGTATTTCAGATTGCTTTCTCCAGAAGGCTTGTTTTAGCCCCTTGTTCCAGCTAACAGCCTGCAGTCTTAGGCTTATATTAAAATGATGTCTGCACATCTTAATACAGCCACTGGGTGACCACATCTGCTGCAAATGTTGCCCAGCCATGATTTGCAAAAGGTCAATAATATATTTTTATGCACGTAGTAGAAAGTATAAAAGTAAAGTGCAGTCTTCCCCAAATAACATTTTACAGAACAGCTTTTCTGAGAGCTGGGCCATTACTATGTAAATGGATTCTTTTCCCAAAGAGTTTTCTAATTTGCATGTATACACTGTTTATTCTGGGCAGCTTACTGAGCAGCTATCCCTGGGCAACGCTCTACAACTGCACTCCTATTCTTTCAGGCATCACCCGTTCAATACTAAATCTTTAGTAAGCAGATCCATCCAGAGATTACACATCCCTTACAGTAAAATGAATGTTACTCCACTGAATATGTTGGAGATTGCTGTGGCTGAAACAATGGATTCTGGAGCTTTTTTTGTTCTCCTCCCTCTGTAGACTGTTTTTATTTTTGGGTTTTTTTGGTCAGATATTTATTTTTAAGCCTAAAAATCTAAAATTAGATTCATATGCTGAGAAGGAGGCTTTATGAAATAACCCTGTGGGCTAAAGTATTTCCAGTTTTATAGGGAGAGAGGCGAAGAAGGAGTAGAACAATCCTAAAATAGCAGGCATCAAAGAGGGGAGTGTGAGAAGCTATGAGCAACTTCCTCTCTGAGAACAAATTCAGGATACAGTTTTCTGGGAAAGAACTCATAACTGTTTGTCTGACAATTATTTTAGTGTAAATACAGCAGCATGTTTTACAACTGAGTGGGAGACTTGCATTAGATTTTATAGTCCTCCTTTATTCTCATAAAGTAATGACATTAGGATTCCTACAAACCAGCTTGTTTATGTATCAAGCATTTCTGCCTTCTTTTTGCCTTGGAGTTTATTTTCTATAATGCTTTTTTTTTTTTTTTCTAGTGATATTTATACATTGTGTTGAGTAATGGAGATGGGATAAGGTCCAGGGGACAAGGTGGAGGGAAAAGCAGAGAGAGGAAAAAAGAGGTGGAGATTTGGAGGAGGTAGGAGTAGTGTGTGGGATCCACCCACACGTATGAGCTCAGAAGATCCAGATACAGTGTGAGTCAAGAGGATTATTTGGATGATTCCACCCAGGGGTGTGCAGTGGGTTAGCAGTATCACGATACAAGCTCACATAACAATGGTTGTAGCATCTGCAGATAAGTGCAAACAGTGGAAAGTGTGGCAGCTGTGTGGACTAGCTGTCTGTTGAAGATGCAGCTTCTGCAACTGTCCATCTTACCTCAAGCTGCAATGGTTTATTTTAGTTGTGGTGCCCAGGAGATTAGAGGGGTCCAGACATCCTGCCTATGTAAAACAAGACCCACAGGACCATGAAGACATTGAATGATCCAGATACTTTTAATTTCCCAAATGACACTGTGCAGCTGACTTGGACAAGGGACATATTTTGATGTTCATACCTAACTGAGCTTGACTATAAGTGGGGCCATGATGGGCCTGTCAGGAGGAGAGGGAGCGTTACTGTATTTCCTTAATGAATCATAGAATCACAGAATAGTCTTGGTTGGAAAAGACCTCTAAGATCATCCAGTCCAACCATTGACCTAGCACTGCCAAGTCACCACTGCCCCATGTCCCTCAGCACCACATCTACACAGCTCTGAAATCCCTCCAGGGATGGGGACTCCACCACTGCCCTGGGCAGCCTGGGCCAGTGCCTAACAACCCTTTCTGTGAAGAAATTTTTCCTAATATCCAATCTAAACCTCCCCTGGCACAACTTGAGGCCATTGCCCCCGATCCTATCACTGTTACCTGGGAGAAGAGACTGACCCACGCCTCGCTACACTCTCAGGGATTTGTAGAGAGCGATGAGGTCTCCCCTCAGCCTTCTCTTCTCCAGACTGAACAACTCCAGTTTCCCCATCTGCAAGGTAACAAAGGGTCCCATCAGTTTCAGTTTTAAATCCCACATTTTCCCCTTGTTTCTTCACTGTGGGGAGGCCTCGGTTCTTGCTGTGGCTGTTGGTTGGAAACAAGTTCTTTTCCCCCTCTGTTCTCCACTTATTGGTGTTTGATTACTAATCTGCTTATGGAGGGCTGCATATTTTTGAATTTTTTGAAACATAGTCCTGTGCCAGCATGCAGCATTAGTACTCAAACTGCATGCCCCCAGGAGCAGATGGGGGGAAGGAAGACTCTACAGATCCAGTAAGTTCACGTGGAGGAGGACAGATAACCACTGGAAGAACTTCCAAGGGCAAATATGGGTTCCTTGCTACCTGAAGCAATCAAGGGAAGACTAGAGAGCTGTATAAATCAATAGCCTTCCATCTGTGATGGCATATATCTGCAGATATCTTTGTCGCACAAGATGTGACATTGTTTATTGTTCCTCCCAGTGTCTGACTTGTTACTGTGGAGCCCTGGGCTGGAGAAATTGGGGACCACTGCTCTGGTTTACTGACAAATTTGGGGTATAGCAAGCTGAATGCTGTTGCTCGTGGGATTTGAGTTTTAGGTCACGCATTCAGTAGTTGGTCTCAGCCCTGAAATCTAAGGATAAATAGTTGAGTCCAGTGAAACCCAAGGGAGTTTTTCTCTCGATTTGGCAGAAGCCAGCATTTCACCCTTTGACATCTTCTCCTCTCTTTGGCTCTCCCGTGAACTTCTGAGAAGTGTACAGAAGAGTCTGTGCTTCCTCTTGTTAGACAAAATGACCAGTGAGTGCTGACACCCATGAGTTGCACTGGCTGTTGTTTGGCTCGAAGCCCTTTGTGCTGCGTGGACACCTTCACCTCTGTGCCAGCAAGCACAGGGCAGGTGTGAACCCTCTCCGGGGAGTGGGACCAAACAGGTCTCTGCTGGCCTGGCTCCACCATCCTACAGAGCAAGAGCACTTTCAAAATGCCAGGCTTTCCACAGTCATGAAATACTTACTAGTGTTGTATCCAGCGTAATGGCAGGAGGATATATATGTACTTTTTATTCTTTTATCCAGACATTGTCACATCTTTGACCTTCCTGTTTGGGTAGATTAGTTCCCTCTAAAGGGGGTTTGGTGGCTTTGTTTCAGCACCTGTCAAATGGGGAATTACTTCTTGTAACGACGTATGCTGTTTCTTTCTGTTTACAAATATGGCCCTTTCTTCTTGGAAGCCATGTACTGCACAGCCCTGGGGCTGTGCTTCCTGGCAAGGCAGCCAGATTGTCCATTACTCACTCATAAGGAAATCGACTCAGCTTGAGTCCATGTTCCTCAGAGCCAGGACACAGTGCTTGTAATGAGGCAGAGATTAAACAAAGCCTGTATTTTTCCCCATGCAGACTGTGACATTTGTTGTTTCCCAGTGCACTGTCTCGCTCTTCCCTGGAACATGTTCAAGATGTTGGAGTTATTTATATTAACGTAGGAGTGTTTTGTAAGATAGACAGGAGGGAAGGCAGATGGGTTACTATTAAAGATGTTGCAAGAAAAAGTTTGCAGGTTAGGTAGGACTAGCATAAGTACAATACCAAAACCTCTTAATCCCATGTAAAATGTAATCCTTAAGGGAAAAAACAAAAAAAAATAGTTAAAAAAGAAGCTGGGACACAAAGATTTGTCAAAAGCAGACACTGAAGAGCAGATACCACTTGGCTAATCAGGTCTTAATTTCTAGATCTCCCAGTTCTCTCCTCAGAAAAACAAGACTTATTTGGAGCTGGATTTGAAACAAAATCCTATTTCAGGCAACAAAGAAAGAGAGGTGAAAAACTGGGGTTCTTCTCCAGCCTAACAGCACAGCTTGGGGGCAGAGCAAGCTCTGCCTGAGTAAGAGGGGAAGGGAGTTTCAGATCCACATCACCTACCTGGCTGTGGAGAGGTTGGAGTTACATTCACCCCTCTCTGTCCTGCTGAACCCACGTTTACAACCTCTAGATAGGAGCATACAGGTTTGACCATTTATTGCATCATTAATTATAATAACTGCCAATAATAAATTGTCTGTGTGTGCCATATTAGAAAGCACCCAAGTCAACAAATAAACATTAAGAATTGACCCTGAAGTGAGGAGCTGTGAAGATGAGAAGAGGCATAGCTTTGTGCGCATCCGCGAGCTGATGCTCAGCTGTGCTTGCAAAGCTTGTGAGAGTACTCTGTTGAGATCAAAGATTCAGCTCATCTAAGGGTCAAGCCATGGGCCCTGGGAGTGTTTTCAGCCATGCCCCTCTCCCACAGGCACAGCCTGTCTCTCCCTCTCATTTTTCTGCTGCCTTTACAGCAGTTAGGATTATCTGTGTTGGCTGCCCTTCCAGACTCCTCAAGCCTCATCGTTTTCATGTGATCCTCACACATCACACATCTGTGTATCTTTAGCTGGGTTGAAAATGATGCTACTGGAAAAAAAAAAAAACAAACCAACAACCATTTAACCAACAGCAATCATATATCTGCCTCAAGGACACATACTTGAGTCCTGTCATGGCCCAGTCAGAGATTATAGTCCAGCATGTGGCCATATTCATCCTGTCTGGACTAAATTCCCCAGTACATGAAGCAAGGAGTTCATACTACTATTTTAACTAGCAGTGTATCACATGAAAATGATCTTGTGTCCCTATTCACCAATGTAATAGGATACTAATGTAGCTACAGCTTTTTGGAATTCTTTTGGGATGTTAATGGCATGAGGATGACTGTCTGCACCAAACTGCGTGACACTGAGTCTTGTCTAAAAAAGCTCTCCTGGGCATGGGTGAAGTTTGAGTCCAATACTGCCAGGGCAAGGAAGTGTCTAATGACAACATGTGCTTACAGGATCAGAGGTAGGTAATTGTGTCATCATCTGGGGGGAGAAGGAGATGGATGCAGGTGGATGCCTGGAGAGCATCCTAGGTGCCAGACTGTCAGGTGTTGGTGTGGAACTTTCTAAATCATGGGGTTTTTTTGTGGATTTTTTACTTTGCAGAAAACAATTAGTTCTTCTTTGTGCCAGCAACAGCTATAATGTATCGGGCATTATGAGTCTCAGGGTTGGTGGATGAGGTATCCAGTGTCTGCTTTAACAAATAGGTACTCATTTTATGATACTAGAACATCTTCAGCAGCAGATGCAAAGCGAGCTCTATCCCTCCACATCACATAGTTTGCACTCTCCATAGAGATGGAAGACTTGAATCTAGAGGAATGTAAACCAGATCTCCAGTGTCTGATGTTGCATCTGTACTAATGAGTAAATAAACCAGCTAAGACCCTGTTTTCTCGTTCTGGGGCCAACCTCATGGCCCAGCTTACTTCCATAAGGATAAAGTCTCTTCCCTTCCAAATAAGTAGCCTTCTCTTTTTGCTGGGGACTGTGCTGAGAGTCCTGCAGGATGGACAAGGGGTGTGTGAAGTACCAGGGCCATGGCCCAGTCCTCTCCCTACTCACCTTACTGGTATATGTGCAGTCTGGCTGTGCACTGCTCCTCTGTGCATCTTTCTTTTGCAAGAAAGGACAGACTAATCAGGCTCAGGTGTCTCATTGTGGCTGAAGGGAAGCAACTTTCTCTTGGGGAGGCAGAGTCAAAGCTTTGCTTCTCTGCTTAATCCTAATGGATACTTTGGGCAAGTCTCCTGTATCTTCTCTAAATCTCTTTTTAACGGCCTCTCTCATAATGAATCACAACCTGGGGCAGTGAACTGTAAAATCTCAGCCATACCACAAAGACCACGGGCAGTACATAGATAAATACCAGTTGTGAATCAAAGGTCTCAGTGTTTTGTTTGCTATGAAATGGAGGACCCTGTGAGCTTTCCTTAGGAGGCAGTTGGAATATAAACACGCGGATGTCTGACTGCCAGCAGCCACTCTCAGCCCCAGTTGGGGATAACAGCTTTACCATTGCATCTTTTCTGGCAGATTGAGAGTCAGTCCAGACATTTTTCTCTCCTGCTCACCAGTACTGGTGGTCCGGAGCAGAGACCTCATTGCTTTCCCCTTTGTTTCACATGCCGTATGCACTTACTCGGTGGGCTCCATCACCACACTCTTCATTGTCAAGTGACAGGTTGCTGGCAGTGGTATGTACACTTGATGCATAACAGTACCCCTGCACTCTGTCTCCCCTTCCTATCTGCCTTAAACAGATCATGATTCAAGTTATGAGAGCAATCCCAGCCGGCCAGAGCTAAGCTCCTGAGTTCATAGCCCCCATCATTTTGCATGATTTCTACCTCCTCTGAGTGGCTTCCCACACTCATAGCAAGTGTTTTAAGAGCTCATTGCTTTCCTTATGGCATCAATCCTTATCATCTGCCCCTGAGCAGGACCATATTTGCACTTGGATTTCATCTAATGCGAGGCTGAAAGACCTTCTGAGGCATGGAGCACCCTTAACTTCTGCTGAGGCCTTCTGCTGTTTGCTTCATGCCCCTTCCCTTTTTATTTGGGAGTGGGCGAGAGAACCCTGTCCTTGGGTCATTTGCTGGTGGTATTTGGCAACCTGTTGGAGCTGGGACACTCCATCTAACTGGAGTCATGAAGGAGACAGCCTCCCCACAGGGCTGTGTACCCTGTTCAGATCCAGGCTGCAGCCTGCACTACTCCTCTCCCTTTGCACAGCCCTGCACACCTGATGGGGCAGCAGAAAGCAGCCCCAGGCAGAGACCCCAGCAGCTGTTTGGGGCAGATCTAGCCCAGTTCACAAGTCCAACAGGCTCAGCCAGAGAGCCAGCAAGGACAGGAAGGATTGCACTCAGGACAGAGAAGCGCACAGGCACTGTGACCACATAGCTCTTCCCCTCCAGATGAGCCAAGCAGGGGTCACCAGCCCTCTTTGAACGTGGTTGCTACTGTCCATCAGCAAATACATAGGGATGAACATAGCATCTGTCCCCACCAGTATAAAAGACAAACTCCACACATGCCATCACCCCATCTCTCTGGTCCACCAAGAGCAGTGGTTAAAAAAAAAGCACATATTTGAGTTCTTTGTTAGGTCAGTGTCCACATTCACTTGAACAGTGGTAGGGAGGGATATACAATTTAAGCAAAGACAATCTGGAGGATACAATCTGGATAGTTGGCTATTTATTTTCAGACTTGGGTCTATTGAGCAACGTAGCTCACATGCTAGCCATCCTTCTGACCCCGAAGGACTCTGCACAGCCTTTCCCTGCTGTTGCAGGGAGTTTCACCAGTGCTGCCGTGGTGCAGGGTCCTGCTGACCGATATTACACCAGTGATGCCATCGCATGACTGCTCTTAGCTTGGGAGGTGGTTGCTAACAGCACTGAGTGACCAAACTCCTTTACAGGAATGGTGAAGTATTGTGCCCCTACAACCAGCCAACTGAGGTCTGGTGGGTGGGCGTAAGAATTTGGACCTCCTGGGCTCTGCTTCTTGATCTGGAAACGGTACAGAAAGTGTTCCTGCTCCAAAGGAAGACAAGCCACACTCTGCTTCATTTTAGTGGGCTTCCAGCCCCATCAGTTAAGCCTGTGATTGCTGAGTTGCAGCTTCTTGTTTGCTTTGGGACCATGCCTGGGAACATCGTGTATGAATCAGAGTACTGCTGTGCTAGGTACTGTGGAAATACAGAACAAAATAGAGACCTGGGTACCTCTAACTTGCAAAATGCAAGGATGATTAGTCTCAGTGATGAAGACATAGCACTGGTTGCTTTAACACTTCCCTGGACACTTGTTTGGATTGTAGCATGCCCTGAAATCACTTCAATACTCACTGTAGGAACTCAGTCTGGATAGATTAGCCTGGCTTGGTGGTACTGGCATGCAGCAGGCATGGTAGTAATGACCAGAGAGGTGGTTGTGCTCTTGCTCTTTCTGAACAGTTTTTCTACTTGTTAGAGGAGGAGCAGGGATGAGGGTGCATTTGAGGCCCTCCTGGGAGCTGAGGAGAAGAGAGAGGGAGAAGAAGGGCAGGAGGGAAAGTCACCACTTTATGGACCTAAAAGCTCCCCCAGAAAAAACTGTGAGAGATTAAATCAGCACAGAACATATAAGTGAATAAAACAGAGCTGTTTCTAAAAAACTCTTGATTGCATTCAATGAGAATGCAGGCTGAAGCTTTCATTTTCTTAGACCTTTATTAGTATTTTCAGCCCTTGAAGCTGTAGATGTCCACAGAGCGTTCCCAGGGCAGGGACAGAGGGAAGTAAGAGTGTTGCTCCACATTCCCATTTCCCTAGTGCCAGGTCAGTGCCAGGTGGAGGCTGCAGCTGATGCACAAACCCCTCCCTGCCAAGAAGCTCTTTGGGTGATAAGAAATGTCTGGAGACTGCAGATGTCTCAGACCACTCTCCTCACTGTGGGAAAACCTGAAAGTAGCGCAGAATGAGTGTCACCCCAGTGGCTGAGATATCCTGCAAATTGGGGGCATTTTCATGTGACAGGTACCACACAACTTAAGTCCCTTGCAGGTGATATGAGGGCAGGATGGAGAGCTGTGTCACTACATGTGGTGTTTCTCCCCTTTATTTGAGTAGCAATAGTGCCAGGAACACCAGCCAGGGACCTTTATGCCACCTGGACCTGATGTTCAGGGAACCATCACAGTTTTTACTGCAGTGTTTTGGTTTTAGCACAGAGGATATTTACAGAAAAAGCACCTAGTGCACATTCTATAATTTTTGTTTTGTTTTTGAGATGCAAATGCATTTGAGAAAGTGCTGGGGCAACTGAGGGCTGCTGCTCTGGGTGTGTTGAGGCAGCTCCATTGTAACAATAGCATCTTTTGAGTACCTGTCCCAGTGGCTATGCAAGTCTGGGCTGCTGTCTGATAGCCATTTGTGTGACTGCTTGGGCTGGAAAAAATAGTATGGGACAGCCCCTGTCCTTGTGAGAGCAGCCACCTTGTTTTAGGAGAGCCCCACAAGAAGGGACTATGACACTCCCAGCTCTTTTCTTACAACTGCAGATTTTTTCTATCTGGATCCTGAGAACCTGGTTCTGAGCAAGTACCTTTTACTTGTATGTGTGCTCTGGACTCTTTCCTCTGAAACTGACAGAATCACAGAATGGTTTGGATTGGAAGGGACCTTTGAAGACCATCAAGTTCCAACCCCCCTGCCATGGGCAGGGACACCTCCCACTAGACCTGGTTACTCAAAGCACCATCCAACCTGGCCTTGAACACTGCCAGGGAGGGGGCAGCCACAGCTTCTCTGGGCCCCATTCTGGTGTCTCACCACTCTCTTAATTTTAATTAAATTAAAGCTTAATGGCATGAAAAACTAAGTATTTAGAGTCCAGGAACACATCTCTTCTTCTGTCTCCCTCATGGTCCTGCTTGAAAAACAAGAAGCCCTTCTTTGGACATCCTCACTGGGGCTGTCTCTGCAGGGTACCCAACTTCCTGGTGGGTGAGACACTTCCTGAGACCCAGGATTTCTTCCCCACTGGGTGACAGCAAACGAACTGAGACAGTATAGTGGGGATGGGGTGATCTGTCTGGCAGCAGGTCCTTCCTTGGCAGGCTGTGGGCTGGTGGGGCTGGTTTTCCTTGGTGGGGTTCAGGCAGCCTAGAGGGATGACTGGAACTCGTCATGCCATGCTGGCAGTCCCCGCAGGTCTCACCGACATGAAATACCCACGGCTGATCTGCTGAGTGGATTTGAACAATTGGTAGGAAACGGCAGAATAAATAGTGCTGCTGGACCTCTGGCCTTTACCCTTTTGTCCACAGAAGTTCAAGAAATTCCAGGGGCTGGGAGCCAAACATCTGTATTTCCCCTCGGGAGGTGCCAAAGGCTGTATCCCTGCTGTGAATCGGGCAAGGTATATTTAGAAAATGAGATTCAGAAACCGCCAGCGGGTGGGCGAGTACATCTGAGCTGTTGCCCTCCTGGCAGAAAGTTTGCATAAGCTTGGGTACGTATTTATATCTCCATCCACATGCACTGGATCTTACATACATAAACATGAACTGACAGGCACTGTATTTTGTGTGTCTGAGCTTGCTTTGTTGATGCTGATAATTTTAAAACGTAGGGATTTGAGGACTGTGGGTCTGGTTTCCAAGCTGAAATGTAGGCACCCTGTGCCATGTGGGATGCCAGAGGGGAGCTGAAATGTCTGCCGTGGTAAGATGGGCACAGAGTTTACAGCAGTAAGGGAGCAAAGGGCATCTTAAATAGCACTAGGCACCACTGGTTAGGCAACTAAATTGAGCCTAATGACACTTTTAAAGAGAGCAGCTGGGAGACCAGCAGGCTCTAGGGTTACCCACTTCTGCTTCATAGCCCACTGGCATCTGAGCTTCTCAGGGGTCCAGAGTGATGGACTGAGACCCTCTCGTGGCTGGGAATAACCCACCTGGCCTGTTCAAGCAGGGATCTTCCCTCCAGGCTTGACAGTAGATCTGACCTTGTGGCAGCCTTTAGGGGACTGCAGTGGTAAATCCTGTGTTTTTTCCAGAGAAAGCAATAAAGGGTCAATCTAGCCCATACTCAGAGCCTCGACTCTGCAGTTGCTGCCCTGCTTGCTTGAACAGAGCATTTCTAGCATTGGTGCTCAGAGCAGGGCCACGAAATGACTGTTTTTTCAGTAGCACTTTGTGTTCCCACTTTCAACTGTGTGAAATTGTTGCATGTCATGAGGGTCACTTCTCTTACTGCCAGTATCAATGCCTGAGCTGGTAACAGCATTGGACAAGTACACCAGCATGCAGCTTGAGGTTGGGAATGTTTAATTTTGATATATCCACAGTGGGGAATCCTATGTAGACTTCTCCTTGGTTCTACAGAACAAGGTCTTGTCTTAATTGCATCAACTGCCAACAGCATCTGCCATTTTTTCAGCTTAGGACCTTGTTTTCCCAGCTGGCAGTGATGTGAGAGTTTGGGGATGGTGGCACAGCCAGCACCAGAAACAACACATCACCTCTTCCTCCTGAGAGGCTGAAGGCCAGAGAACGAGTGGGAAAGTCCAGAAGGAGACCATGGAGCAAAGAACTGCAAAGGTCCCAAAGTGTGTCTTGTTCCTCATGGTACTGCATGTGCTGAGACCAAGTGCCTGGACTCTCTCGCATGCTCAGCTTGGACCCATGTTCCATGATGGCTGGAGAAAGGAGAAGCTTGGGGTTAAATAAAAGCTTCAGAGAAATTCAACCTTATCATGCTTCATTTCCCAGGCTGCAAAAACAGGAAACCTCTGAGTTTTGTTATGGGCCAGGTTTACTGATGTCTGAGAGGAGCTACTGGGAGAAAGGCTTAATAGATACTGACAAATGAAAAATAATACAATAATAAGCAGATGAGTTACATCAATTTGTTCTTTAGACATACTCAGTTTGTCCTGCTGCCCTTTGGAGGGCAGATGGGAGAGCAGAATACTTAAGGCCTCCTGATGGCTTACTGGGAACAGTTTGTGTTCAGGGTATTGCCAAATTTCAGAATTTCTCCTGAGGAGGCCAGGAACTCCTCATGACAACCACGATCCCTACCAATTTGTTGTGTGTCCACTCTGCATGTGTTTTGGATCCTGATGACACATGTGTGATGACTGTAAGGTAGTTGTTACAAACTGTTCCCTGAGAAGTTTCACCATGACACTCAGGACAGGATATACAATACCATAAAATAACTCGTTAGTGAGTTCCTTGTGCTGATCCATTGCCAACTTGTTTAGCAATACTTCCCTGTGCACTCTCCATTTGCCATAAACAGGCAGTGGAGTGCATCTGGAATCTTGAGGATATTTTTGCAAGCCATAAAGAAAAGCTGTGTGTCTCTGTAGCAGATTATAATATTTTGATATTTCCCAGATCGCTTGTGCTCTCATGCTTTAACGCTGCCTAGAGTCTTTCAAAAAAACTCTCATCACACACGTGCCCTAAATAATGTAAGTTCTGGGCTTGAGATATTTATAGCCATGCAAACTTGCCCATTTCTGCCTGTGTTGTTTCCAAAAAATTTCTGAGTGATGGCATTTTTCATCTTTAGTGTATTTTTCTTCAGTTCTGAAC
Organism: Podargus strigoides; assembly: GCA_028020825.1. Lineage (NCBI taxonomy): Eukaryota > Metazoa > Chordata > Aves > Caprimulgiformes > Podargidae > Podargus > Podargus strigoides. The sequence continues at coordinate 10,136,093 of CM051619.1, read as the reverse complement.
ACCGAACATATTTGTAATTACTGCCATTATTGCTGCTGGCTGCCTTGTTAAGCCTACAAAATGCACTCAGATTTAAAGGTAGAATTCCAATTACAGCACAGGCTTGGGGAGAAAGAACAGCATTTGGAGGTAGAAAGCACTTACACGAACACCAGTATGCTTCCAAGAGAAGAGGCAGTGCGTATTTCAGTGTCTTCCACTTCATAGAAATTATGCTGGTTTATTTTTAAGCTCTTGTATCTGAGCATCCCTCTGTGAAGCTCAGGAAAGGATGCGTGACATCTTGTGCCATTGTTTGTGTGGGATCACAATGGCTATTCATAACAGGGCATTGTTTCGGGGGTCATCCAGCTCCCCTCTAATGGCTGCAATGAATCAAGCTGCGTGCAGCCATCAGATAATTCCACAGAAGAATTCAAAACAGACTTATCTCCAAAATACAGAGAGAAAATAGGAGTATGTGAATGTCATTGTAAGTGGTTTACTGGAGTGACAGAAGTGTGCAAACTCCTTGCTATGTTGTGTAACATTGCTCTGTACATGTTGTTCTCCTTCTGCTTCTGCAAATCAACCATTTAATGTAATCATAGCTGCTATTGGCAAAAGGCACTGATAGCTCTAGCTAGCTTCTGAAGAAAACTGCTGCTGAGACAGGAGTGCTTTCAGCTCAGAGACCTTTAGAGAGATTGAGAGGACACTCATCTTTCAGCCTTGTACAGTCCAGTGATAAATGATCTTATCGTCTCCTTGGTGGAATTTGCCTCTACATTATAAATAATGATCTAGAGTGGCCAAAACCCATGCCTCTTTCCATCCCTTTGTAGGGAATTGTGTTATCAATGCCTCTGGTCACATTTTGTCTGCATTTGGAATCCCAGAGACTGAATCCAGAGCATCATTTACAGTTATGAAAACTAGACTCACATGGATGGCCATTTATGTGGAGACTCCTTAGGACAGGTACTTGACTGATGTGAGAACTCAGATCCAACCAGAAGATACGTACATATGTTTGTATGTATTCACTTGTGATGTACATATATCGACTACTCTCTGTAAAGAACTTCTAGAATTTCTAGCAAGATTATTGTTTTGGTTGGCTTTTGCCTACTGCTGAGTGCAAGAGGGACAGAGCACTACTGTCTGGATCTGATGGCTTTCAAGGGAACTTAACTTGGATATTATAACTGCTTGTCTCCACTGATTCTGCAGGGAGCCATGGGCTGGCAATCCTGGGTAGCAGATGGTCTTAATTCTCTTGAATTTACTGCTTGATCCCCCTGGCTCCCTCCAGCAATAGTGCCAGTGATACCAGTGTTGGGTTTAGGGCTTGGCACAAAGCCTGAGCAAAACCTTTGGATTCCCTAAACCACAACAAACCAACCCCTGGCTCTGCACCGTCTCTGGTGGAAGAGGAGTTGTGCAGCTTTGCCTGGCGTAGGCACTCTCCCCACATGCTGAACAAGGGCAGCTGGAGGCTTTTCCATCTCCTGTCCCAGAGGGTAGCAGTGGCCATCCTTTGCCCATCCTCACTGTATCTTACACTGTCGGTAGGTCAGGCAGGAATATGGCTGAGGTATGAAGGTATGAATCACACACAGGAGAGTGTGATTCCCATTATGAACCTACAAAGGGGAAATTGCATCTGACTAGTGTACTAGCTCTTGTCTTTTCACAAAGCCATCTTCAAAATCAAAGAGGAGTGGAAATGTATTTCTAAATTTCATAACAAAAGAAAGAGGAAGTATTATTTGAATTTATCCTCCCGGGCTTGTTCTTCAGTGACTAATCACAGAATCATAGAATTGTTCTGGTTGGACAAGACCTTTCAGATCATCAAGTCCAACTGTTAACCCAGCACTGCCAAGTCCACCATTAAACACCACATCTACTTATCTTTTAAATCCCTCCAGGGATGGTGGCTCAACCACTTCCCTGGGCAGCCTGTTCCAATGCCTGAAAACCCTTTCAGTGAAGAAATTTTTCCTAATACCCAGTCATGGTATATAAGTTACGGAAAGCAACAATTTCATGGTGTCATGCCCACCACTACTCAGAGGAGAGAGGAGTTTGCAGCTGACTGCAAGAAGGACCCAGTGAGACTTGGGGCTTCTTGTGCTGAGTGCTATACAAACACAGAGCAAACCCAGGGCTCTGCTCTAGAAACAGGTAAACAGTAGAAGGAAGAAAGGATTATTCTCATCCTTGAACATGTGGGCACCGAAAGCACAGCACAGGGATTACTGATTAAACCATTTACCCAGCACCTGGTTTAGCTCCTGCCAAAGACAGGATGCTGTGTTAGTGGGACATTTAATCTGATTGCTCCAATATTTTGGTTTTATTTTCAGCATCACCCAGAAAGTCTGAGGCAGTGCCAGTGACTGAACTGAGATATTTTCAGTCTCAGCACAGGACACTCACCAGAAGACACAGCAAGAATGTATCATCATGATGATGTTTTTCTTATCCCAACAGTTTCTCAAGAAACTTTAGGAACTGCAGGATGATTCTCAAGCACAAAATGTTCATGAAATGAGGGGATAATTGAGATTGGAAGGGACCTCTGGAGAGACCATGGTCCACCTTCCCACCCTTGCCTAAAGCAGGGCTAAAAGCCTTAAGCATCAGGCAGCATCAGTATGGAGCATTCCCTCAAACCCCGCTGCTGCAGGGTCCTTCCCTGCACTCATTCAAATCCACAAGCCTTTTCCCAGTGGCTTTAAATCTACCAACATCTGGCCTTTTATTAGCACTGCTTCTCCTGATCTGATCATACACCACTCAAAAAGGTTTGACCCACCCTGCTCAAGCCCTTGTATCTTTCTGGACTTATGGTTTCAGCTTTCTCTCCTAAAAGCAGGTAGATTTTGTTATTATTGTCCCCATGCTGGGTCAGGGAGCCTGATGTGGCACAGCATGATATGCTGGGCTCAGGGCTGAGCCTCAGTATGTGCAGTGTCACATCACCAGAGCAAAGTGTGCTCAGAAACCCTGGCAGGTGCTTTGATGGCTGAGCAAGCAAAACAGTCCCCCGACCCTGTGCAGGAATACCCCCTGCTTCGTGGGGTTTACACAAGGGTAATCTGAGCTGACAAGGTGAGATCCCAACCTTAGGGGCATTTTTGCCATCTCTTTGGGCTCAAGAAACAGCTGTTTGGATAGAGTAGGGATGAGCGTTCTTCCTCACTGCTTTCCTGTTTTGTGTCTGTGTTTGTGGGTTTCCATTTTCAGGTTTCTGAATAGCAGTGAGCTGACAAGCTCTCTTTTTATCCCAGAAACCAGTCTGATGCAGACAGCACTCTGACAAGTCCCTTCACACCCCTCTCCCCTTCTCCAGCACCCTCAGCCCAAACTAAGGGCTGTCACCAGGGCTACAAACTCAGCTCTCTGCGTTTTGGTGCTCTTCCTGCTGGGTCTGCTTGAGACGTGCCAGCCATGGTAGTTATTTTATTGTTGTGGTTACCTGGAGAAGGGCTATTTTAACACATAACTGCTCATGCTTTACTTATTTGAAATGCTTTCTGCAAATGCCTCACACTGGGCTTGACTTAGAAGGAATTTGTATTTGAGGAAATTTGCATTCTTCCAAGCTTTCACTCTTTGTTATGCCTCATGCCCCAAAATTACAACCCAAAAAGAGTAAAGAGGAGACTCTGTGGTAGTCCTTACAGTTCAGGCTGAGATCCAAGAAAGCCAATTGCCCCTTCCCAACCCTAGGAGACCCCATGGTGGGACATTAATGTCCTTCCAAGGTAGCCCACAGCACTACCAGCTCCCAGACATCCTGGAGGGTAAGGCACAGCATGGCATTAGTGCGAGCAGTATAAATATGGCATAAATCAAAGTGCTCTGACACCCTTTCCCACTGTGTACACAAACACCATGTTCAAGTGAATCAGTGAAATCAAAGCAGCATGATGAGAGAGGTCAATTCAGGATCTATGCACGTGTCACTGCAGCAGAATCTGCCTGTTGAATATTAAAAACGAAAAGAAAAAGGAATTTACAGTTTTCCTGAAATATTTAAGCCTTGGATGAAAAGCTGTCTCAAGATTATTCAGATGTGCTTTTGCTACACCACCATATGCATTAAAAAATCAGATTAGCTCTGTGTGTGAACATCTGTACTGAGTGAAGGATGGACATAACTGCATGTTGGGGCAAGTACGCCTGAGATGTCTGGTGGAAATCCTGTACAGGAAGTCTTCAACAATTAAAAATGTGACTGGAAAACAACAGTAACATTAAGCAAAAGCAAATTTATACTCACTATCGGTGTTCAGAAGCTTCATTTTTTTTTAACTCCCTCCTGAGAAACAAATATCAAACCAAACACTCCAATTAAGGAAACCTTGTTTTCTTGAATGCTCAGTGAAAAAGAAGAAATTTGGTTCATTTTGTCATACTTTACAACTTGCAGTAAAACACACTGGCCTGCACGTTCCCCTGATCTTTGCATAGTTGATGTAAAAGACATTTATTGCTTAAAAAGGTCAAGATAATATTGGTGTCATTAATCACTTTTCCTTTTAGGACAAGGTAATGTAAAAGAAGTGAAAATTCATATGTGCATTTACTAGTGAAGACACTGACCTGCAGAGAGGCATATTCAAATAATAAAATGGAAGGGTTTAACTTAGCTTTTGCAAGCTAATGTAGGGCTTTAGAGCAAGAAAGCAGAGGCACACTAAGATGAGGAGTCAAGCAGAAGTGGTTTCTGGCTTCTTATGCAGCCACCAAGGGCAGACTACTGAGCCCAACAGTGCATCTGCATAACTCCATTGACTGTGCAGGACTGAGCCAGGCAGGAGAGAGTGGTCTTTCAAATTTACACCATAGCAATCATGATGACAAAGGCCACAGCATCTCAGATCTCTCTAAATCAGATCTGCCTGGGCTGGCCTTGGCGTTCCTGCAAGGAGCCAGGTCAGGGAGCTGAGCAGCCTGAAAATTAATCACCTCTTTGTCCCAGCTGCATTTGCAGCCACAGCAGTTGGCTGACCCTCTGCTCTGCAGTTGCAGAGGAGTCATTACCAGCTCCAAGACATTGTAGGGTTGTGGGAAGGACTGGTTCCGTGGTGTCACTCCCCAAGGGAGCAGCTGGTCCTACCATTGTGTGCAGTTTTACCCCCAGGGACATTCTTTGTCCTGAGGTCCAGGACTGGGCATGGAGCCACGCTTCAGATAGCTCTTGTGGCACAAAGGCAGCAGCTCCTAGCTAGGACTGAGACAAGCTGCTGGCTTGGATGTGGCTGCTGCTTACCGCTCGCAGCATCTGAAACGCTGCGTCTGAACCTCGAGCCCTGAATTAAGGTTGAGATATGGGTGGTTCCCACAGTCCTTCAAGAGGAGGGGATGAGTTTGCCTTTTGGCTTTCCTCCAGGGTGCAGCCTGCCTTGCAGGGAAAGCCATTATGTAAATGGGCTCCAGGTGTCCCACATTGGGTAAATGAGTGCCAGGTGTCCTGTGTTGGGGATAAAAGCTGGGCCCACTTGCAGGAAGGGTGGAGTGTCTGTCTGTGAGGTGGATGCACTTTGAAGAGCTTCCCAGTTGGGGAAAGACCTCCTGACTCTCCCTGCAACTGGGCCCTGGTCAGGTTTGGTGCTTGTGAACGTGGGCTCTGTGGGAACAGCATGAGTTTGCCTCTGTCCTGTGTTATCAGCCTCTTGGCTTGGCTGTCTCCCATCTCTTCTATGGGAGACTTTGTTGCTTTGTTTATTCCATCAGTTGTTGGCTGTGTTGTATAGTTCCTGGGGTCATTGGGGTTGATGTCTATTATGTATAACCTGATTGACTTGTTTGTACCCCAGTGATCACCCATGTACTGACCCTTTTGTATGCAATAGAATCTGGTTACTGGTACTGGATGCTGGCTGCATCCTTTGTACTAGGCCTAGTGATTGGCAAAACAGCATCCCAGTTCCCATCATGGATGTGAGACACAAGATGCTCACATGGGGTTTCAGCTGCTGATGGAAGAGCTGATTTCACTGGCTACATCTTCACTGGAGTTCAAGCTTCCTTTGGTGGTAATAACCAAAATGTGCACTGCCAGGGGTTTTCATACATTAGGTTTCTTAAATTGCTAGAGGGCTGGTTAGGAGACTTGAACAGGCCAGCTGAAATAGTTTATCCAGCTCCTAGGCCCAGATGCTGAGGGTGCACAGGGAGGCAGAACTTAGCAGAAAAAGTTCAATACAAGCCATTTGTAGCCTTGACTTATTTTCCCTTTGACTTTGTGGCTGCTGTTGCAGTCAGACTGTGTTTCTGACTTGCTGAAGCAGAAGGCATGGCAGGCTCAGCACATAAACACAGTGCTTCTTCCAGAAGGTTTTGTTTGGAGATGTGCTAATGCTAAATAGAGAGGTTACTTGGTCGTGAACATGTTTTCAAAGGGTGGGCCTGAGCAACCTGAAAGCCTTTTGTCTCTTGTAAAAACCAGATTTAGGCTGCTGCAGGGAGGGAAACAGGGTTCAAAGTGTGAGGTCCTCTTTGAGTTTCAGGTTTTATTCTTATCTCTGCACTGGACAAATCACAGCAGTAAACCCTCCAGATCTAGGGGGTAAGCAATGGCTGGAGGCTGGTGTCTGGCATGAGAGTGAGATGGGGCAGCCTGAGGGCTCAGCATTTCCCCAGAGCAGATCTGCAATGGTGGTGATGCCCTAGGAGGGTAAGGAGGGGAGAGGAACTCCTGGGTCCCCACTGTTCTCCAGCTATTGAACTCCCTCAGTCCACAGCACCTCTTTAACAGCATGGCAAGCCTGGCCCCAAAAACTCCTGAGGCCCATTGCAGTGAGGAGTTGAGACATCGATAGAAATCTGTGTGCAGCGATGCTGTGTGCGGCAGGAAACCTGCTGCAGGGAAGGTACAAGGAGAGAGGGAGGAGAGAAATGCTTAGGATTATTTCTGGTTTGTACCCAAGGGTGCCATTTGTTCGTATAAGTATCCTTAGCAGAATAAAATACTTTTTATTGAAACATTTTTATTTGCTTGCTGGCAGCCACTCTGCTCCAATTATCTCTTCCATCGTATCCCTTGAAGCCAGGCTCCAAGGTAAACAAGTGAAAACCTGACAGCTGGAATGCAAAGCCTCAGCTGAGACTCAAAGCTTGCACAAGATCACATTCTGCACATTTATGTTGTCTGGGCTATCGGCAATGAAAAGGAAAAAAGAGATTTCCTAATCTCACCAGAGACACCACCTCGCTGCCCCACCTTTAAGAAATCTACAGTCCACAGCAAAGGCTTCATCCATCCCAAATAGTGAAGAGCCCGACCAGCATGCTCACAGCTCACTCCTGATCTCGACTTCCCACATTCCTGAGTTTTGGGGTGTAACTTGCTGAGAAATTATTTTGCATTAGAAAAAAGAATCCCATGAAATGAAAATGCTTTGCAAAGTGATGTTGATTTAGCCTGAAATTTTACTTCAAAAGAAAAGAAGGTTCCCACAGTGTAGACGTGTCCAGTTTCAGCATAATTTCAGAACAAAATATCTTAATTATTATTTTGAAGTGGGTTTTTTTGATTCGTTTTTCACAGCACTGTTCAATATCAGTTTAAAATTTAAATTTTTAAATCTTGATGCCTCTGGAATAATTTTTGCAAGAATTCTAGGTTGTTTTCTCATCCTCTTTAGAGCAACACAAATTTTACGTTTCTCCAGAGAGAGGAAAAAAACTGCAGGCTAAGACTTACCTGGGAGATGGTTCTCTGAGGGAAAGTCTTCTCCTGCCTAGTCGTGAACCTCTACTGCAGCAACATCCTCAGCATACTGACACAGTGCAAGGCACTGCATGGGAAATATAATTGCGCCAGGATGCAATGTCCACCTCAGTGAGATCTTTTCTGCTCCTTGCCCTTGTTTACACAGGCAAAGCGGTTCTCTTTTCATGTGTTTTTAACTCTGTACCCTTGGGTCAGCTCAGTACCCTTGTGACTTCTCAGTGTATCAGATCAGGTCAGTGATCAGGCTTGAAAATCAGCCCATCAAAAAACCCAAACCCCAAAATAAATCTCATTTCCAGCAAAGCCATTCCACAAATCTTCCAGTGTTGCTCAGGGACTGTAGCAGAAATGATGAGGAGGGAGGAGGAGACTGTGGGGATGGGATGGTGGAAGAGCCGGACCTCTGCTTTTACTGGCAGCTCAACCACTTGGGTTAAGCCAAGGGAAGGGCTTAGTTTGTATTTGCAAAGTGTTCTGGGACCCTCCAGTTTCAAGTGGCAAAAAATTCTTATATCAACACCATCATCTGTGCTCAATGCACATCTACAAATGACATGAACACATTCAGGTATTATGAGCACATCCAGCGATGCCCCCCTGGGCCTGACATACGCGTAGAAGAGGTGTAGCCTGGGTGTGCAAAACTGCTTTCCATGCAGCCAGCCGTTCCTCAGCCAGGGTCATCTTCCATTTTATGTGATAAAATGCCCCCATTTTTCACCAATGACTTCCAGCAAGCTCCACATTCGGCCTGTATAATTCATCAGCTGGCTCCCTGCTGACCTTGCCCTGCCTGGCCAGGGCTGTGCCCCTGTTGCTGTTTCATGACACCCAAAGGACTGTTGCTATTCTGTTCCTCCCAGTCTGACGCACTTCCCACAAGAGGCAGAGCACAGCACTTCTGTGAGCTGAGCTGTGTGCAACCGCAAGCAGCTGTTCAAAGTCTGTGCAGAGACAAAAAAAATCCCCAGCTGTAGCTGTCTGTTCAAATAAATGTTTAGGGGCCAAGGCAATGCAATATGAGAAATGCATTCTTAGAGGGCATGGATTCAAAGGGAGTGGTATGTAAAGGGATTAGGAGAGACCAGCCCCATGGTTGTTAACATGCTACCACGCAGCAATCAGAGTGCTGAGCTATGCCCATACAACTGGATGCAGCAAATGACCCAAACTTGATTTTACAAGTGAAAATCTAAACAAGTTGCATGGAAAATGTTTGTATTTAAAATAAGTTAATGTTCCAGGGTGAAAATCTGAGGCTTAACATTCAGCTGGGTTTTATGAACAACCCAAGGAGCTGGGAAATGTGAGGAGAGTGGCTCAAAACTATCTTCCTCATCTCCTCCCCCAATTCTAAGGCTACTGAGTGCTAAAAAAGCCCTTGGTGTAATTTAGAAGGCCTTTTGACTTCTCTAAATTAAATACTAACTCCATCTCTGAAGACTACCTCCCAGTCAGGAATGAACCAGAGTACTGGGATCTCCACTTGTCCCACTGCAGTGCAGGAAGCAGAAGAGATGCAGGAAAAGCAGCTGTGGAGAACTTAGCTCAAAGCTGCATCTCAGTCCTGGATGCCCCCTTTCTGGAGAAAAGCTTCAGTAATATCCTTCAGGTAGCTCTAGGCATGCTGGAGGGATGGGAAGGGACAAGGCTTTACTTCTCACCAGCAGCTGGCCCAGAGCAGGGAATCCAAGTATCTGAGCATGGACATCTGTAGAGTTGATGCCTGAGTCTGAGCCAGCTGTCTGGAGCTCACAGTAAAGTTAATACAGAGAAACAGACTGTTTGAGGATGTGATTCATCCATGATGCTGTGGGAGCCTGAGTCAGGGCAGAGGAGCTGCTTCTGTTACAGACTAGAGGAATGACACCTATACCAAGGGGCTCAGAGAGAAGTTGCAGACTTAACAAGGTTTGGGTTTCTTGGTTCATTTTATGCCACAGGGTCAGTACACTGGGCTTATGTCCAGCAGGGGATCCCTTCTCTAGGGTCATTCACAAAAGGTCTTGATAGTGAAGAGTGATGTGTCTGGGCAAAGGCAGTGGTAGGAGACAGGAGGCTGATGCACACCTTCAGCTCTGACCTTGAAGCCCCTGCTGGGAAGCCTCCACTGCATCAGTCACAGTGAGAGGATAAGCTTCCTGCCAAATTGCTTTGGTTTCCAGCTGTAGTTGACTGGTGAGTGGTAGGTTGTGCCAAAGGATGCTCTCGGCATGCCAGTGCAGAGATCACAGCCCTGCAGAACTGGCTGTGGGGCTTGGCCATGCTTGGGGCATGGTTTGGAGACTCTGTGTTGCTGCAGCTTCCAGGGCCCAGCACCTCTGGGACTGCAGAGAGTTCGCTAAACTGGGACATGGGAAGGTGAAGCAGTAGGTGCTGAAGCTCTCCAGGTCTTCAATCTACTGCAGAAGGTTTGGAGGAGCTGGGGATGCAGGTCTGACATAGCTGGACTCTGATGGAGCAGCATGTGTGCTGTGGCAGCAGGAGCCAGGAATGTTGGGATGTGACAAGGAGAGGCTGGGGAGGCAGGAACTACATGGAAATGTGGTATCAGCTGTGCTGAAAGCATGAGGAAGATACTCAGAAAATTAAAAATTTCTGAACATGACTTCTGATGGCAGGAATTTTGGCCATGACCCAAAGAAGGCATGGCAATTTAAATAGGTACAAGACCATGATTCTGCCCTGAAGGTCATCAGATCAGTTTGGGCACCTGTACATCTTAGTGTAAGAACTACATGGTCTGTTGTACCTATGAGCGTGGTGTGTAGTTGTCCAGACTCAGAAATAAGAACAGATGGTGTGGGTAAAAGGTTTGGAAGGTAAATTTGAAGGATAAAGTGGGGGGTGAGTTCTGTTTTGATCCTAAGGGAGCATGGCACTGAAAGTGCTCCATCCCTTTCCCCAGACCAAAGTAGAAAGAAAGCACTGATATTCTTGCCAGATCTATACAAGGTTATGATCTTCGTCTTGTCTTCTTGTCTTGGGCAAGTCTGAGGAGCACCAGCTGCTTTGACAATCTCTGTTCCTTCTTCCAGGACAACTTCCTTTGTTCCTGCTCTGGCAGGGGGATTGGACTAGATGATCTTTTGAGGTCCCTTCCAATCCCTAACATTCTGTGATTCTGTGTGATTCTGTGATTCCTTGCTATAGGGACCTCACCCAAAGAAGGGCTTTTGGCATGGTGCATAAAGGGGCCTTTTTGTGCAACTCATTGTGCTGTTTCTCACAACTGCAGGCCAGTACAACCTCAATGACACTTCTCATCCTGCTCCAGAGGAAGCCAACCTGAAAGGCAATACTCAGACACAGGCAGGGATGATGCCACGCACCCAAGCTGTGAGATCCTCGTGAGAAAAGCTGCTATGCACAAATAAAGTATGTTAGAGAAAGTACAAGGGAATAAGGCAGGTGTGTGTAGGCTGAAATGGAAAGCCAGGGGCTGGTGTGATAGATTTATGAGAAGATTGGAGAGGAGACGGAGGAGATCTACTTATTATAGTTTAAAAAATGGTCCCGTCAGAAGACTGTCATGAGTGCTCTGCTGTGCAAATTTATGACATGCAGTGGGAGTGATCATGTCTTCTGTACAAGCTGGTTTGAAAAAAACCCCTTTTTTCCATGAATAATTTCACAAAAGTACAACAGACTTTTCCTCAAGACAGTTGTTTCCCCATTGGTTGGAAAAAAAGCTCCTACATTAGTCACTGAATACTGACTTTTTCTCAGTTGAAAATTGGAATTCTAATGTTTGTTTGAAAAGAGCAAACAAATTTTTTCAGAAATACATTTAAGCCCTTGAGAAACTATTTTTTTTTCTGCTTGAAAATATTTTGCAGTGAGACATGTCAACTTCTCTTCTTAACCATTTTTGCCACCTACCCACAAGAATAGTTCCCATACGCTGCTAGATAATCTCAATAGTATATGATTCAGTCATAAGAAATAAATATTTCAGGGTGTCTATGTTTAGCCTGTGCCTGGGGCTAAACTGTAACAGTTGTCCTACCACCCAATGACCCCTCACCAGCTGAGAAGGGGAATCAGGGAAAAAAGGGAGAAGCCCCATATGTTGAAGCAGAAACAGATTTAATAAAATAACAAAACTAATACAATCACCAACATAAAGTGCACAAGGCTCTACTCACCCTGGTCCTTGAGGGAGGCAGCAGCAGCAGACCAGGAGAAAAGAGGCCCAGGAAAAATACTCTTAGTGAGCTTCCTCCTTTTATCATGAGCATGTCTAGGTGGTGTGGGATACACCTGTGAGTGAGCTGACCTGATTGGATCTCCCAGCTGACTCGGGGCTACTCATGGCCTGCCTGCATGGCTGGCACATGGGGCTGTGCCTGGGGAACCAGGACATGCACATAAACAGTTCTTCATTTTAGGCAAAATGTGAATTTGAGGCTTTCTGGAGGCAGGTAAGCGTCCTCAGTGCCATCGTTGGGGGACCATGTCCAGAGCACTTGCCCTATGAAGAGACACTAAGGGGCGCAGGTTTTTTTAGTCTGGAAAAGAGTTGCTTTAGGGGAACCTAATGGCAACTTGCTAGTGTCTGGCAGAGGAGTCAGAGCTAGGCTCTTTTTGGAGGTACACAGCAGCAAGAAGAGAGACAGTGGTCATAAAATGTTCCTGGGAGGTTCAAACATGATGTGGAAAAAAGATTTCCACCATAAGAACAGTCGAGCACTGGAGCAGGTTGCCCAGAGAGGCTGTGCAGTCAGCTAGGCTGGCCTGTATGCAAGTGTGAAAGATGGTCCTTTCCAGCTACACGGTTATTTACTGAGAAGAAGCTGAGTTGCATCTTCTGCATTAATGAGTTTTTAAGAAAGGCAGTAGTAAGATTCCCATGCAAATGCCAGTAGTTTTGCAGTTGGGCGTTTCCCTGCAGCATTATGTCCCACCAGGCCGGAAAAGGAGTTGTACATCTGCCAGCAACATAAATATCTCTACAATTGAAAAAAATGGATAAAATTCAAGCAGGTCACCATTACCTCTATATGTTAGGATGAATGTACTGAAATGACTGAAACTTAATTTGGGAGACAAATTTACTATTTCCTAAAATGTCTCATATCTCTGTCTTCCCCTCTTCATCAGTTAACAAGATCAGATTGTGACTTTTTCTTATTTTGACTAAAAATAACTGGTTTTCTCATAAGAGGTAGTAGGCAAGTTCTAAATCTGTGGGCATAGAGGGACACAATTTTGAGTTAGGGGATTTTATCCCTAAGAAGCTTTGTTGATGGTGAGGTTCACAAATCAGAAGATAACTTTTAGCTCCTGAGTGGGGGTTACTCCTCTAAATGTAGCACATTTTTTGTAAGCCAAAGCAATGCATTATATGTAGGATAACAGGATCATATTATTTGTTATTTCTTTTGCACAATGGTCCTTCTAGAACTAGGGGCAATTATAGGCTGTCTTTTCCAAGCTTGGGTTTTATACATGAGAGGCACACTTAACATTTTACAAAAGCTGCCCTCCCTTGACCAACCAGGGAAGTGGACATTTTTAAATTTGAATTTTTACATGTTTTTCTAAGTTTGTCTTTGATTATCATTTTGTGAGTGTTCATGCAGTGTAGTGTTCCTTCAAATCCCTGAGCACAAATTAGGGAAACAATGATGAGACCTTTGCAGAAATCAGCTATTTTCACATCCATTTATTGTCTGCTGTAAGGAATAACTTCTACATTTTGAGATGCAGAATTGAAAAATCTCTACAAGATTTTGAAGGATGTCCTGATACCAAGAAATGGGCAGAAATAAATTGTCTTATGCTTTTCTTCTACAACCTGTGAGGACAGAAGAGGTTTAAGTATCCCTTTGCATAACTTTCTTGGAGATTAGAAGTATTCCTCCACTTTAGAAGTATGTAGCATTTAAGGCTGATGGGGGGTAACAGGCTCAAGTAGCGAATGGTGTAATATTAGACTCACTGAAATTTATAAATCTGCAGGTTAGACTGTGGACAACTGACTATCATGCTTTAGAGAATCTGCTGATTCTCAAGGGGGCAGGCAAGATTTTGTCCCTTCTCCCTTCTTTTTATCACAATTACAGGGGCAAAGTTAGGACTTAAAGGATCTGCACTTTTTCTTGGTATCTGTTTCAGATTTAATTGACTAATGACCAGACTGGTGATATTGGCTCTTCTGATTTTCCTTATTTAATGTTGGTCATGCTGTGGCTATGAGAGAGAACTGGCTGTAGGAAATGGCCTCATCTTATGTGACTGTAAGTGGATTCAGTTTAAGCTGCATGAAGAATAAACAGAAGTATATAATTTGTCAGTATTCAAAAGGATGGATTTTGATAAATTAAGGAAAAATAAGAAAGCCACCTAGGCTGAGGAGCTCAGAGCCTGGAGAGTGGAAAAGATGGATTTCTTTAAGGCACAGATACTAAAACTATCCAGAAATGGTATTCCTAATAAGAAAATATGCAGGGAAGGGCAATGCTAAGAGTAAGTAGACAATTAATAAAGTTTAGGAAAAAAAAAAGACAGACAAATAGAGACAGCTGTGACAGAGCTTCTGGAAGGAAGAGGTAAATTGAGAACTGCTGAGAGAGGAGATGAGTTATACCTGACAGATAGGAAGTAGCAAAATGTTCTTTGCCCATATGAATAGAACAAGAAGAATGAAAGAAGTGAGGACCAAGCACAGACTGAGGATACTCTAGATACGGTTCCCAGAATAAAGATCCTCACTTGAGCACCTAATGCTGGACTGAAGCAGAATTTAAATCCCAAAACCAGCTGCCTCCTTTTCTGTAATGACCCAGTTATTGTTCAGGAGTGCCCTTCAGTTTGCGTGCTCCCTTGCTGCCTTCGTTGCATGCTCTTACTTGCAAGTAGCTTGTGCAAATCACTGTTTAGGAAGGACTGACGAGGTACAGATTGTATGTGGTAGGCAGATTTGCTCAAGATGGCACTTGACAGCATAATCACAACAAAAAGTAATGTACCTCTATCCCTACAGTAGAAAAATAGGAGGTGAGTGAGCAGGGGAGGCAGTAAAAGTACAGAGGAACTGATCAGAAAATGTCAGTGTAACCACACTGGCTGCACAGGAGGTCAAGACCACAGACATGAGGGTGGGGAGAGGAGAGTTGCTATTTAGACTAAGAGGAGCTGAGTTTTTAGCAAATGCAGTACAGTCAGGGCTTAAAGGTCTTCTCAAAGGTTGACCTAGGAAAACCCCATTACTGTGGTTGGCTAAATCTGCCTGAATCACTCGCTTCCAGATGTTACAGCATAAACCTCACTCTGTTATCATTTTAGGAGATTTACTAAATAGCTTTTCTGTTGTGATATGCAGATATGCAGATAAAATGTCCTGATTCCACTGCCTTCATCAGTTCTGTCCCCTTTTATTCTGGTCATCAATGGTCTGGAGATGAATGAGTCTTTGGGGAGATCCGATTCCCAGTGTTTAACTTTATAATAAGATAGGGACAGTCAAGTAAACTGAAACTGAACCATGTCTGCCCTCTTGTTTCTAAGGCCTTGGACATATGTAGAGCTCATGCTTTCATTGGGGTAGATGTATTGGAGGAAAGAGTGGTCACACAATAAGACTGAATTTGGACTGAGATGATCTGATATCAATTCTCAGCTCAACTGAGATTTTATGTGTCCCTGTCTAAATGAAAAAAAAAACCCAATCCAAAACCCCAGGCCATTCATTTGTTACTTACTATAAAGAATCTGGAGAGAGGAAATGTATAAAATAACTTGTGAACCAGAAAGACTTGCTAGGAAACTATATTATGTTGCTTTCTGCTCAACAGGCTGGAAAGTCATAATGTTTCCCGTCATGTTAAACTTCCTCTATGCTTTATAAATAATTTCTGGATGCAAAACATTTCCTAGTGCCTTGGTCCTGTTCTCAGGAATGCATCCTGAGGCAAGCTCCCAGATACATGAAGCACTCAAACAACTGTCCTTTTGGTTCATTGCCAAGTGCTGTAGGTTTTCAAAACTTCCAAAGCAGGTCCTGCATATTGAAATGCAGCTCTGCAGATTATCATCACCTGGAAAAAATGAAAATTACTTTACTGGAGTGAGGAGTTGCAAAAGTGGTGAAAATAATTTTCTATGTTTCATGCTGATTTAAACTGAGAAACTGAGCTAAATTGCCACTTGCCTCTGAGAAAGCAAGGAATAGTGTAGAGTATCTTCTCTCATAGTCCCAGTGCCAGGGAAAGGTCACCACTGGATCCTCCCAGAGAGCATCCAGGACCCAGTGCCAGGGACATGGAAGAAAACAGGGCTCAGTTCCTTCCTCCTTCCCCTTTCTGCCCCTTGAGCAAACCCAACCAAGAGGTGAGTGAAGCTGCTAACATCTGATGTAACCTGCCCAGATCAGCAGGACTCCCAGGAGCTTCGCTTTCTCCTGGCATTCGCTCCGGGGCATTGCACCTCTGCTCATTAACTGTGGGCAGGACTGGGGCACCACAGCCTGGGCCCAGGAGAACACTAAATCCATTGCAAACCAAGCTAAAGGTGCTCACTGCAACACTCCTCCTGCTATTTCATCAGGTCAATGTGCAATTGTTTCTGTTGCTGCAGGGCTCCATCACCCTCTTCATTAAAATGCAAATTTTACATTAATTAAAAATGCTAGGAGCATTTGCACAATTTATGACCAAATCTTAGAGTCCAGCAACCCCCACACTGGGGAGGGGCAGCAAGAGAGCTTTGAAACTGCTGAAATAAATCCTTATCTCAGAACGCTTGGGGATGTTTTAGCTGATAAAGGAGGTTCTTGGACTTTTAAAATTAATTCATTCTCCCTAGACTGGAAAACAGACAAAGCAGAAGGAGCTCAAGCAGGGTTTTATTCTTACAGATAGACATACTTTCTAAAACTATTCACAGGCAAAATAAAGGAAGAAGAAAAATCCCAGGTTATGCTCTAATATATAAATAAGCCTGTGATCTTGTTTCTGTTCAACCCTCCTTTCCTGACCAGAAATGTTACGTATTTCCCTGTACAATTGATCTAGCAGCACTAGGAACATGGCTCCTGAGATCTTTCAGTTTCAATTGGATCAAATCCCATCTGGTCCTAACTTGTCAGTAATGATAAAATTTATCTCTTCCTGTTGGGGTGAACGGGGAGCTGCTTCTCGGTGGCACATACCAAGCCAGCAAGGTGAGACCCTCTCCAGGGGGCTGTGGCTGACTGATTTCTATGTGTTGAGCTGGGACCTTTCTACCTGATCTCTCCTCCGAGGAGCTGGAGTGGTGCTGGGCGAGCCTGGGCTCCCTGGTGCTCTGCACCTCCCTCTCTTACCAGGACAGCAGCAGAGTGTCCATGTCTGGCAGCTGGGAAGATGGGATCAGCCAGGGAATGAAACCCTCCATGTGACCTCGTGACATATTCACAGCATGTAAAACCACCCTTTGTATCTTGGTAGCACATCCTTGGATGACTGGAGCTGGTTCATCCTGCTGGAGGTGAGGAAGGTGTGCAATCTCCCTGGTGGGAAGTGCCTGGGGGAAAAGATCAGGCTGCAGGAACTCTTTGACATTTCATGGGACACCTCATGGCTATGGCCAGAAGGTCTAGCTCCTGCCTGGATTCAGCTATCCCAGTTCAAATTTCTAGAGCCTTCACCTTACCAAGATACATCCTTTCCCCTTATTTTCCTCAAGCCATTAGCAATTCCCAGCTGGTTTGCATCCCTCCACCTCCAGGGAATCCTGTGGCAAACTTGGTCCTCTGGGCACAAGCAAATCACAGTGTGTCACTGGGGAAAAGAAAACATCCTCACAGCTGCAAAAATAAACCTGATGTGAAAATACCTTCCTCTTTGGAAGTGAAATAAATGGCAATGGAGAGTGGCAGCTTTTTGCACTCCCTGGCCTCCTTGAGATGCAGGAGAAGCAGCAGTGTGACCAGTGTGCATCACTTGTGTGTGCCCGACCGTGCCCGGGGTGTGCAGGGAGAGTGGCGGGGCTGGTGCTGGGCTTGATCCAAATCTGCTCTTGTAAGCACCTGCCTCTGCTGCCTCTCATGCCTGTGTTTGCATTTTCTGTTTCTGTTCTTCATCTCCTGGAAAGGATAATCACATGCACCCTGTTCCAGCAGTGTCTGTCCAGAGCCTATTTCTGGTACACATATAAATCAGTAGCAATTTCTACCAAGGTAAATTTTGTTACTGATTATAATATTGGTATAAATTAGATCAGAATCAGGCCTCCTGAGGGATTGTTGTCAGGCCCTGGAGAGCCTGTGTGTATCTGCGTATGTGCATGCATTCATAAGCAAGATGAAGGGAGGCAAGAACTCAAAATACAGCTATTATTCACATTGCCACACAACCATACCAAGCCCTGCCTGGGATGAGATGGGCTCCTGCAGTGCCGAGTGCTGTACAAGCCACGAATAAAGCAAAGGTTCCTTCTGCAAAGAGCCCACTCTCTTGTTTAGTGACAGATATAACAGGTGAATGAAATGGAAACGTGGGAGTGTGGAAGGATGGGATAATTATAGAAGCCTGCTTTTGCCCAGCTTCTCTGTGGGCACAGCGACACTCTGGGGCACAGACCACGGGTGACTTCCTGCAGAGTTTAGGGCATTGCCTGGTCTGGTCTGTTATCCACACAGATTGACTGAAGGCAGGCATTATTTTCTGTGAGTCAAGGTTCTTTATGGCTCCTTGTGGGTCGTGCAGTGGGTACTGAATTGCCATCCTTCTGGCTGTGGATAAACCATGCAGGAATTCAGTATCATTTGAGATGACATTATTGGGATTGTTTCCACATTCTCAGCCCCAGTAGTTAAATGCATTAAAGAAAAGAAATGAAAGATGATTTGTTTTTCATTTGGTTGAACTATTCCAAGATATCGGGGGGGTGGGGGGGAAATATCATCCTGATAGGTCCAGAGCGCTGCATGTACTGGGGTGAACAATGCATTCCTCCGGGTACTTGTAAGAAAGAGGATCAAGAGAATGTGAAACTCGTAAAATTTATGGTGGTCCTTGGGCGGATGTGATGTGTTACTAGAGGCAAGGCACATACCAAACGTGAAGTCGACTAGCCACTGAAGATTTATATCTCCCAGCATCTCCGTCCCAATGGCACCATATGTTTATACGGACTGTAGGTTTATTTTTGGAAACTGAAGGTCTGCCTCATCGCTTCTTACTGGAATCTCACAGATTTTTTTTTTTTTCTGAAGGACACCGGGAGTAATCCACGCTCCCACTTATATCCTGGGTCTATTTTGGTTTAAAGTAAAATCTAAAATATGCATTCTTTTTTCAAGGAATAAGATTTCTGAAATGAGAGAAGGGGAGCAGGCAGCAGCCAGCCACCTCGTTTCCATATATGTTGTTGTAAAACCTTGGCTTTTATAAAAATTTACATTTTCCTGGTACTGTACACACATCCCATCATTCTAGCTGGGTGTAAAACAACTCCCCCGCCTGAAAAGCTGCCAAAAATCCAGGAGCATTCTCGGTCTGCAGCAGGAAAAGCCACCAAAACAGAGGAAGCGAGAGAGGGGGACTGGAGCGGATGCATTTTTCAAGCAGCTCAGGAGTCCAGGCCATGCTGCAGCTCAGCACCCTGCTGTCCTGGTTTGCCCCATCTCTGGCAGGGACACAGCTGTGGGGCAGAGCTGCTGCCTGGCAGATCCTGGAGTGGCTGCACCGCCCTAGAGAGAAGGACACAGATGGGAAATGCAATGGGCAAGAGAAAGTCTGAAAGTGCCCTCAGACATGACGAGCGGAGGTGGCTTGGTGAGAGCCAGCCAGGACGGAGGCACTGCCCAGCTCAGCACCCTACCCTGAGCATGCAGGCAGCCGAAAGCACGTGCCATGGTTTTGGCTACCTGTCTTTTGCAGATGGGGTGATGCAAGCCATAATTTGCTAGAGGAAAACTGAGCTGATTGTTTTCCCAGGCTCTCATTCCCAGGAGCCAATGGCAGGTGGGAATGCCTCCGGGATGGTGGCTCCCCCAGCTAGGGAAGGGAGGGTCCTTTCCACCCTCCACTGAGGAAACGATCTTATATGAGCACACCCTTGGGTAGTTGTGGTAACTAGAATTATATTATGAACTCCATGGAGATGGGATTGTTGTGGTTAACCAATAAGTAACCCACACTATTAAGCAGTTCCTGCTCACAGTGAGGGCTACATTATATTTAACATTGTTTTAGTTATGTATGGTCTAATATGATGCTTTCTTCTAGTATAACCCAGGACTGCGTGAGCTTGTCACTTCTACTGCCCTGCAGGGCTGCTCTTCGGTTGCAGTTATCCCAAGGACAGAAAGCAAACTTCAGGGTATAATCTCACTGGTGAATTTAAACATAGCCAGGACCAGTTGCTGAGCCTCAGAAAGCTGCTCTGCCCATTAGTGTCATCTCCATATCTCCAGCCAGGCTGGCCGCATCCATACTGCTAGCTGGGAATAGCCTCTGGCCTCTGTTAAATCCTAAACTGTCCTCAGGGGTTGCAGGGGCAGTGCTGGTGGCCTCGACCTAAACCATGCTATGGTAGTACTGTCAATTTAACGGCACATGTGATCAAGTTTCAGGGTCTGAACCTGAAAACCTGGACCTTCAGGATGAGTTTATTAGGATGGAGGTAACCTCTGATTTCTCCATGAGGAAGGAGAGGAAACAGGAAAAACTTCTCACTTATTTACATAAACTATTATGCTGCATATCCAAAATTCTGCCTACTAATATATTAACCTGGCTGGAATCTGTTTAAGTTTTGATTTCACAAGTGATAAAAGACTCTATATCTCATCACTGCTGTGAAAGGACAATGCAAAAGGCAGCAGAAGGCCAAGGGCATCACTCGAGTGGCCCAGATCTGGGCTGTAGGTGCAGACCCAACACTTTTGAGCAGAGTAGTGCTGACCGCACAGTTTGGTCTGGGCCAAAACAATGTCCTGTCATCTTAATGGCATGCACTGCTTAGCTTTCTAGCTGAGATGGAGCCAGTAATACCCAATTTTGAACTTACTGGTGTAATTAAAAGAGCCACATGCACTTGAAAGTTCCCTTTCTCATCCTAGGTACAGTAGTGTCAGTAGGATTGAGGGGGTCTTGTCTCTTAGTGGGTCTGGCCATCAGAAATACATCTGTGATCACATATGAAATGTTTGGAAGAAGCAGGAGTCAAAGCAGGGCCTGTCCCAGCCTTGTGTGAACATATCCAGTCTCTCTCTCACCTTCCTAATTTTGGTTTTGCGCTGCAAAGACCCAAAGTGCTTCTTTGTACAAAATGAAAATGCACAGACAGTCACCCCTTGAAGTGATGTTTATCCTCCAGGCTGGCAGCATTTCACCCCTCGGACCAATCTTCTGAGACAAAAATTTCCCAACTAGATGAAGACCTCCTTCTGTTTCTGAATTAATGCGTTCAGTTCCTGTTGATTTATGGGAGCTGTGACTTCATGACCTCAACACGTGCTCTAAAGAAAGTGAGTTTGGGCCAGAAACCAGGAGTTACCTACTGAAAATGCAAAGGGAGATGGACTCAGTCTGTTTCTGTGCACCTGAGGCTTGGGTGCCTGGTGCTATCATGATTGCAGAGTCTGCAAGAGGTGCTGCTCCTCCCAGAGCATCTGTGTGCTGCTCAGCTGGGAGGCGGGAGGAAGGAAGAGATCACATTTGCCATTCCTTTTCTGAAGTGCTCAGTGCTTTCAACCCTGGGACTCCTCCGTAACCCCTATAACCCCACTAGCTGCATATCCTCGGCTGTCGCCAGCAGCCCCACTGGATTCCTGGGTGGCTGATTCCCTCTGAGCACTGGCTCACTGGCCAGCCCAGCCTGGAGGATGCTGCACCTCCAAGTTCAGCCCACACAAGGTAAGAGGCCACAAGAATATGACTTGGGTAGACTCATGGCATGGTCTGATCATGGACACCCTATCTGATGTATTTTCACTATCTGAGTGGAAAAAGCACTGCCTGCAACTCTGCCCCAAAGTAAAGATAACCAAATTGATCATGTGTGCCTGCAATTAGCAAAGTCCTTGCAGACTTTCAACCAAGCCAGAAAGAAGAAGGGCAGAACAGTGGAAATGGAGGGACAGCTTTCTACACACACTGAGCTGGCAAGGACACAAAGGACACACAGAGAGGATTCAATTTTTTTTTCTAATTTCATCTGACATTTAGCAATTGTAACTTTTCATTTGAGTAATAAATGGGTTTGTCCTTTTCAGCAAAACTGCTGTGGACATATTATTCCCTTTATGGTGTGTTTTGCTGAATTCCAGATGTTGCTGTTTATTCAAGGCAAAGTTCATCCAAAGAAAGGTCAAGACAAAAAAAATAATTTTTTCTGAAAGCCAAAAAAAAAAGAGAAAGAAAAAGATATGGAGAACATTTAGTTTGTGTAGATATTGCTGTTATATGGAGCTTTACAGCGAGCTGAGTTATGGCACTGCAGTGAATCATTCTGGGGGAGTGAAAATGACTGTCAGGGCTTGCTTCCCCCATTAACCTTTTTTTATGTGAACTTGTTAAATAATATGTGGTCTGGGACATGAGGAGCAAGTGACTACTCACTGAGATAGCCTCCACAGGAGAAATTAGCATCTTTCTCAATGTGAAGGTGAAAGAAGTAACCCTTTGCTTACCCAGTGTACTCCTAGGGTAAGTGCAGCTCTACACAGGCAGAGATGGAGCAGCCAGGGGAAATAAATGATTAAAGATGCTGCTTATTCGGGTTATGACCTAATTTTTTCTTTGTTGGATGAGATGCTAAGTGTGCTAGGTGCTGCATGAAGCAAAACCCAATCCACACTAGAGCACTTATGGACTAAAACAAGAAACCACAGGCCTTACTTGGGGACAAGAAGATGAAACATTCTTCAGTTTCTGTCCTTGAGAATTATAAAAGCATTTCTTGCATTTTGAGTAGCTTTTAATCTTGGGAATAGAGGCAGAAGCAAGTCAGGCTGTTGGTGCTGTGGAGTCTTCCCCCACCCCTGAAAGAGCAGGAGCAAGGAGAGGAGCAGAGGGAGTCAACGTGGCTGGGCCACCCAGTAAATACGATATCACTGCACTGATGTTTGCTGTGCATGTGGTTGAAATGCCCAAAAGTGCTGAGTAAGTCTGTTCCCACCAGCAATGTATGCAAATGCACCAGCAAAGAGCAGCTTCCAGCTGCGGTGACTGTTCAGTGCTCACAATTTGGACTGCTCCGTTCTGCCAGTGCCCCTGCCCTTTGGGACAGACGTCTCTAACTCCTCCCCCAATCCCTCTGGAACCAGCCCAGATGGTTTCCTCCTCTAGAGCAGCCTTGGGGTGGCTCTGAATAGCAAACCTCTGACTATACTCCCATCTTGGCTTCTGGAGAGAGAAGGTGACTTATAGTTGGTTCTAGTCCCTTGCCATAACTTAACTGAGCCTGTGAATTTGCCTCTGATTTTGGTAGATTTCCTCCACACTGGAAAGGAAAATAAAAGCAAGGGGGATGTTTTATTTGCGGGTACGATTGGCACAAGAGCAGCTTGCTGCTTGTTGCTAACTGAAGGCTGCTGAGATATTTAGCAGCCTATATGAACTAGTTGCACTCCCTGGAACTGCGTGTTCACATCCTAATTCAGCCTTTTATCCCTGTCAGTTGGGATGAAACCATCTCTGATGGGTAACCAGCCTCTGCATAAGGAGGTTTCAAAGTGTGGGTACATCCTGCCTGCCCATCTGCCACTGGGCTGACGTAATGAGGGACAGAGGTGGGGAGAGAGAGTCTTCTCTATGACCTAGGGGCATGATGGAGAGGTTTCCTCTGGCCATTGGGAACCAGCAACTGCCTCCCCAGGAAGCCAAGAGGCTAATATCTCTCCAGTCCTATGGAGGTGGAAATAGAGGTGTGTGGCATCATGTCTGAAGACACTTTACGATGGGCTGGAAATGAGCAGCAATGCAAAATCAGCACAAAGCTCAAAAAGTAGGTAGCTATTCCCTGGCCAAAGTTAATGTCTGGCAAATTCCCTAGCAACCTTTCCCTTCAGTAACCCTTGGAGCACTCCATGGGCTTGTCAGGCAGGTTGGCTCTTACCAAGTTGAGCTTGCCCTGTGCAGACATGAGGGATTAATCACAGAGACACATGCAGTCTGGAGGGCCTGCCTCTGCTGTCAGCCCATAGCTCGCCCACTACCCTGCAGCAATCATTGAATCATAGAATAGCCTTGGTTGGAAAAGACCTCTGAGATCATCCAGTCCAACCACTAACCCAGCACTGCCCAGTCACCACTGCCCCATGTCCCTCAGCACCTCATCTACACGGCTCTGAAATCCCTCCAGGGATGGGGACTCCACCACTGCCCTGGGCAGCCTGTTCCAATCCCTTGAACCCATCTTGTGATGGCCTTGAGTGGCCTTGATGTGGGTTTCTGGGTGCTGGCAGGACACTCCCACACAGCCAGAAATGCTGGGCTCCTTCCAGGCTGAATCTGGCCTTGTGTCTTTATCTCCATGTGAGACATCCCATGAGGAAGGGGAGGATGTGTCAGTGCTGGGAGCCATCCCCTTGAAACAGCAGAGCTGAGGGGCAAACTGAAGGCTAAAATGTGAGATGCTTGTGCTCAGTCAGATTTTTTTGAGTACCTTTGTCCCTGCTTATGAAGGGATTTTATCTTGTTTCCCCCAGGATCGTTTTCCCCCCACTCAAAATGAGGAGGCACTAATGGGTGTTTGTCCCTATGAGATGTGCTACCTGCCACAAAACTACCAAAACAGTGAATTGACAGCTCCTCAGGGCTTCTATTTCCCTCAGGATTGGTACCTCCTTAATTAAAAACTCACCAGGTATCAAATAGATTTTTTTTTTAATTATTTGGTTTGGCTGCCTTCAGGAAGGGGGAAGGGGAAATAACCTCTCCTCTACTTGCTAGCATTTACCTATGGACACAGCTGACTTTTAAGCAAACAGATCAATATTTGCTTGTCACCACATTGAAACTGGCTGTTAGCATTCCTGGTACAGAAATTAATAAATATTGATGTTAGGGGCCCACGATTTGGCTGGTGTATGTATGTGTATTCTGCTTCAATTCAGCAGAGTCAGTTTATTCCAGCAGAGAAGTTGTCCTCTTATTTTTCCACAGTTGTACCAAATTTTGTTTCCAAAATGAAGTTACAATCAAGATAGAAAAGATGAATGGAAAACCAACTGCATGAGATCAAATAGGAATCAGCACAGGCACCTGGAGGGGTGGAGGTTAGATTCATTTTAGGGAGGGGAGTGCTGGTACAGGTTGGGTTCCTCCTCTCCCCTTACCTGACTGCCTGAGCATACATATCTCAGGTTTGTCAGGTCATAAGATTATTCATATTTACTTACATTATAGTCTCTGCTGGGAGCACTAATGCATCACTCCTTTTGTGTTTGCCATGGGGAAATACATAGCATTAAACAGCCTACAATCTGCATAGACAAGCTAAGTAGAAAGCAGGAGATAACATTATTGTTATTCCTATTTATGGGCTGGGAAGATTATGGGAAGAAGATTAAGGGATATACCTGTGGCAGTCTGTGGCAGACAGAGCGGTTAAAGACTGATCTCCTAAGACCCCCGTTAGCATTCTCCTTGTGTGATCACCTCTCCCCTCAGAACAACCTTATCTCCTTGGGAGAAATGAAATTTGAGGTATGCTAACTAGCCCTGTTAACAGGCCCTTTTCAAAACAGGGACATGTTTTGCAAATAGATAATTTTTTTCTTTGCAGATTAGTAAAAGGGACTCAATAGATCTACCACAGGTATGAGTGCTGCCCTTGCTTGCTGGGCATGCAGAAGCCAGAAGAGTTGGACCAAGATCCATCCCCAGTGATGCCTGAGGAGGTGAAAGAAGGTGAAAAGCCCTTCCTGTACCACCAGTCCAGGAGAATGAACACAAACCATCTCCCTGGCTGCAACTTGCTCTGCTTCCACAATAGGGTGGTGAAAGGGGGATAAACTTCCCTACACATCCCAGCTATGAGCACATATTTAGTTATTTGTGGTGGAGCAGAGCTGCTGGGCAGCTCTTAGCACTGCCACAATCTGCCGCTGTCCCAGAGCCATGTTTGCTGGGTGCACAGCAGTCAGTGATGGAAGAAAAGCAGAGTCTGCTGACATTTTCCACACACGATGTTAGCAGGTTGGTATTGACATCAGTTCATAGACACACATGTTCTGATGACTTTCTATTTTGTACAGTTCTGAACTCTAGTAATAACTACTAATGTCCACCTCTAATAAAATTAATAGCAGTGTCACTGATACTGCTCTGAAGGCAGCTGCTGGTGAGTATTGCCACGGTCCAGACTAGGTGCTGGACTATCTTCCCTGCATCTGCAAACACCTCACTGTGTAGTATGATGGTCAAGCTGGTGCCCTTGCATCATCAGATGTTATCTGTAACATGCACACCGCATGTTTTCCCCTGCCTTCTTGCTTCCCTGATGGATCCCATTAACGTCACCTTGTGCTGTGCTGCTGTACTGGATGGCGTCAATGGCTGTGCGGTAACACAACCTGGGCAGATAGGAGTTGGTGATAGGTGCCCCTAGAAATAGGAGTGTCATGTTGTGTACATGCCTGTGTGGTGCCAGCCAGCAGGTCAGGGTTCCCACAGCAGTTCACTGTCTTGCTGCTGTCCCTGAATGACCATCCTGTGCTGTGACTTTTGGTTTATCATGTCATTAGTGGGCATTTTCATACCATGGTGTCACCAGCTTAACTAGTCAGAGAGCAGCTCCCTTCCCCTTCCTCTCAAAATTGCACTTGGGTTCCCAGAATTATCCTGTCACGCCAGTGAAAGACAGAGATCCCAGGCTGTGCATTTCCCCTGGCTGAAGCAGAGAGGGAAGCAAAGGGGTGCTGCTCCACACTCCACCTGGGGTCACAGAGCTGGCTAGGAGCAGTGGCATGGAGGGACATGGCTTTAGTCACCAAACAGAGCACTCAGGAGCTGGGATATGTCCACTGCACAATGGCACGATCTGAGAAGCCATTTAAGGTCTCATTTGGAAGACAAACATTGAAAAGATAAGCCCAGATTACAAGGCTGTTTGAGATCTACGTACATATACTGTTTTGACAGCAGAAATTATAAACAGATCATTTTTGTTGACCTGTGCCCTACAATCTGTTTGAGAGCAATTCCTGCCTTTTATCTGTGAAACTGATGGTGGAAAACATTGCTTGCATGGAAAATACCGTCTCGGTTATCTCTTGCCCAATGGTTTATTTCCTAATTCTGATTAACCAAGCTAATACTCATATTTCCTTGGCACTATCTGAGTGTGAGTCCTCATGGTGCTGCTGATGGGTCTGTGCTGATGAATCAGAGCTGAAGTGTCTGTGATGGACTGATAAAAGGAGGATGACACTTCAGGGCAGCACAAACCATGAGAGAGCCACACGTTCCACAATACTTTCACCTGTGATGGAGGAGGAAAGTGGAAAAGGGAGATACAGGAAGGAAAGAGGCAATAGGAGGAAAAGCAGGACATGGATCAGAACAAATAGCCAGGACACAGAAAAAAAACACTTCCAAAGCAGAGAACAGTGATTCCCATATATAGAAATCTGCTCTGCTTTGTCCTGCGTGCTTAACAGAAGTGCTGCAGGCTTCCCACACCTCTCTGTTAGTTAGTGATGACAGTGGTAGAGAACAAGGCTGTTTCAGCACGTTCTTTCTCCCCACTATCAGGCTTAACCTGCTGCTTCCTACTCCCTTCTTGGGAGATGGGCAAGGTGGAAGCAGGGGACTGGGTCTCCAGGGCATCCTTCCTAGGAGGTGAGGTAAGGGCAGCAAGACAGGATGGTGAGGGTTGTGAGACACTGGCACAGGTTGCCCAGGGAAGCTGTGGCTGCCCCCTCCCTGGAAGCATTCAAGGCCAGGTTGGATGGGGATTTGAGCAACCTGATCTGGTGGGAGGTGTCCCTGCCCATGGCAGGGGGGTTGGAACAAGATGATCTTTGAGGTCCCTTCCAACCCAAACCATTCCATGATTCTATGACAGTAAGCATCTAGGAGGTGGCAGATCTGACCAAATAGTCAAAGCTGTGTGACTGCCAGGGTCTGACACTACAGGCAAGGCAGGAACTGTAAGGAGAGGAAGAAAAGTCTCTCAGACTGCTAGAAGCAGATCCCACTGCTTAGGCTGGTTTCTCTCTCCTCTGAGATGTGTAGGCAGTGGTCAATGGTGCCTGTGTGGTAGCAGTAGCATTGCTGGACCTGTGATGGGCTGAGGATTTTGATCAATGAATCTAAAAGAGATTAGACTTTGCTTTACAAACTTGGCTGGAAAAGGAGAACAGCAGTCATCCTTTAAGCAGCTCTTTTTACACACTATCATCTTGAAGTGTGGTTCTCTGGGACCCCTCCCCAGGGACAGAGTCTTTGCTAGACCTACATCTGTGCCCCTCCAGCCATTGCTTTGCCCAGTTATCACTGAAAAATGCCCTTATAGAATTATTATTGCAGACCATTTGCTGGTCTGGATCAGTGCCTGCTTCTTGCAGCTGTATTTGTCCTTTGGTCTTCCCCCAGCACCACTGCTGCCAGGGCCATAACTGGGCTTTCATTGTTGCAGTTATGAGTGATTAAAGCTGCAGAGGATGCAGAGTTAGAGCCAGGCCAGGCTGTTTCCTCGACCTTCGTCCTGATACTGCTTTTCATCTGCATGCTAGAGTGTTAGAAATCTGCATTCATGGGAGATATTCTTAATACGAGACCTCTTGTCTGGCTGTGTTCTACCAACCTACTACTGGCCAGACACATTGCTCCCAGGACATGATAGCCAACTGGGTGGAAATTTGAATCTGTTTCTGTTACTTCTAAAGTAATGATTTTGACTGGATTATGCCTTTTCCATCTCTGACATAACTCAGTTGTCACCATTACCTCTCCAGGTCTTGGGAGCATGCCATCTCTGCTGCTCTGTGGTTCACAAGCCCTGCTCATCTCTCCAGCCAGGTGTGCATTCAGCTCTGTTGTGCAGAGTGGGACCTCATGAGCTCACCTGCCCTGGAATGGCTCATGGCTACACTCTTGTCCTAAAAACAGGGTAGATGCAGAGAAGCTGCCGGGTGGGAATAGTCCATAGTTCATGCCTTGTCCGGGAGCTGCTTGAGAGAGTGTTATATGTTCTGAGGATAAAAACCGTGCCAGCAAAGGAGCTAATATCCTATTGATAAGGAGGTCTCCAGGCCTGTGCCCTGGTCCTATTTAATTTCCTAAACGACTCAATTTATCTGATTTCAGTAAACTATATAGGGAAAATGTCAGTTGAATTCTCTCTAGAAGACCAGGCTTGGAAGTATTGCAGATCCTACCTAAAGCTCCATACAAATCCTGAGGGCTCTTGGTGGCAGAGGGAAGACAGTGGGCTGCATCTTCTGCTCAGCTCTGTGTCCACACCAGGGGTGCTTGCACCCTCCTGGCCCACTTGAGCTGCTGCCTCTGTGGTCTCTTGCTCCCAGGTATTTCACAGACACATCAACTCAAAACTAAGCAGTCACATTTTTACCAGGGCATCATCTTCTACTTCAGCAGTTCTTACAGAGCAGGATCCGGGCAGGAAACGTCTGCTTCAGAGACTGCGGCAGCCTGAGCAGTCAACTGAGCTGTGGTGAAATGGGGGAGTAAACACAGACGGTGCATAACAAAGTGGTGTCCGGCAGCAAATTCCTCCTATCGGAAAGAAAACTGAATCTTACCTTTGTTTCCCCAAATCCTTTCTGTTTCCCAGCTAAGCCCCAACAATTTCAAGCATCCCAGGCACGTGAGGAAATACTGCTGACGTCAGGCAGCCGGAGGCCGGGAGGGGGGACGGAGCTCAGGAAGTCTGTGCTCCTGACAATAAACAGATACTGTGCAGAGAGCATATTCTGGGTCATAAAAGGGTTTCCCCAGTGCGCAATGTGTCTGAGACAATTTTCTATTTAAAGCCCCCAGCTGTAGCCTGAGGAAGGGGCAGCAGAGCACCGAGTGAATCATCTGTCCTGTCTGAGAGAATCCCGAGGTGGGAGGTTTCCTGCATTCAGAAAGCAAACAAGACACACAGTCACTGCTGGTGCCAGAGGGGAACCCAACACCATCTAACAGGGACCTCGATGAGGTCATCAGGGAACCCAGATGTAATGTGCATCTGCTTTAATTCCTCACACTCAGAAAAACAAGGGCCACAGGCTGTCTCGCTGATGAGTATGTTATGATGGAGTAGATCCACAGAACAAGTGTACATTGCCCCACCACAAACACCAGCTACAGCCAGGTTGTACCAGTGGAGAAGGTGGTTCATGGTGAATGGCACTGTGCCCTCTCTGGCTGCTGGAAACAGCCATGCCCTCCTCATCCCAGCTCCACCACTCACGAAGGCAGACCATGGTCAAGGCAATCAGTTCCATCGCTCCGGTGGTTCATGAGCTGCATAAGTATTTTACTATCTGCTCACCTCATCGAAGGATTTCTACTGCAAATTATTTATCAGGGGAAGAAGATTCAAGTTACAAAACACTGTCATTCACTGAATCAACCCTGAATCATGTCCTTACTCAGCATGCAAGGAAGATTTCAGCAACAGGAATGCTTCAAGCGCTGTCTGTGATGAATAAAGGTGTGAAGATGATAAAATATAGGGCAGCATTAGCTCAGCTATATCTACTTAAAACCAGTTATCAGCAACACTCAAGTTTTTCATTTGTGCTTGAGGCTAAACTTCATGTCATTTTGTACATTTAGAATGGGATCAAGGATGAATTTTTCAATTCTTTCGGGGTCTAATTTTCTCCTCATTGAACCACTGAGTGTTTCAGTGGAAGCATCCCAGAGAGCACAGAAAAGTGGTGAGTACATTTCTTACCAGAAATACTGCAGTCAGACACACAAAAGGCTGATCTGCTAAAAATTCAGTGCACTGGTTCAATCGTGCTCACATAATTTTGATACATTAACTTTTTATGGGTAGGTTTCATATTGGGTCAGACAGTTTTTATTTGTGTCACTCCAGGTTCATGTCAGATGGAAAAGACGTGGTAGGTCACCCAGTCTGTCAGGCAGAGACTATCCTACCAATACCAATACAGTTTTTGAGAACTTGGTCTATTTCCAAGGAACACTTGCAACTATTTTATATAGCAGATCATGCTAACCAAAAAAACAATTCCATTTATTCGACTAAGCTTTGCATTATCTCTAAATTAAGCATTGTATTTAACCATGCATTTTTATAACAAGTCCTTTTTTTTTTAAAAAAAAAAAATTCATTAGATTAGAGAAGTAAATTTCATGGAATCACAGAATCACAGAATATTCAGAGTTGGAAGGGACCTCCAGAGATCATCTAGTCCAACTCACCTGCTTAAAAGCAGGATCCCCTAGAGCACATCACTCAGGACTGCATCCAGGTGAGTCTTGAAAATCTGCAGAGAAGGAGACTCCACAACCTCTCTGGGCAGCCTGTGCCAGTGCTCTGGCACCCTCACCCAAAAGAAGTTCTTCCTCATATTTAAATGGTACCTCCTACGTTCCAGGTTGTGCTCGTTACCCCTTGTCCTGTCACTGGGAACCACTGAAAAGAGTCTGGCTCCATCCTCCCTCAACCCACCCTTTAGGTATTTATGAACATTAATTAAATCACCCCTCAGCCTTTTCTTCTCCAGGCTAAAGAGTCCCAGCTCTCTCAGCCTTTCCTCACAGGGGAGATGCTCCAATCCCCCAGTCATCCTCGTTGCCCTCCGCTGGACTCTCTCCAGTAGGTCCCAGTCTCTCTTCAACTGGGGAGCCCAGAACTGGACGCAGTATTCCAGTTGTGGCCTCACCAGGGCAGAGTAGAGGGGGAGAATGACCTCCCTCAACCTACTGGCCACACTGCCCTGTGCAGCCCAGGGTGGCATTGGCCTTCTTGGCAACAAGGGCACATTACCGGCTCATGGATAATTTACTGTCTGCCAGGACTCCCAGATCCTTCTCTTCAGAACTGCTTTCCAGGAGGTCCCCCAATTTCTACTTGAAATATTTGATAAACAAATAAGGGAAAATATCTTTGTCTGCAAGTGTGCTACAAATGCAATCCTCACTAACGGTGTCTTTATGGAAGAAGTTTGTAAATGTTTGACAGGAGAGGTGGGATTTGTCCAACCACCTGCAGATGTTCACATAGTAAATTTCTGCCTATGAGCTAAGTGTCTAGACTGTTTTTATAGTCAACTGAGAAGTACAGGCACTTCAGCACTTCCTTATCCTAATGTCTACAACGTCTCTGATATTGCACCCTGAAAGTGTCTGTTTCTTTCCACTGGCTGTAAAGGGAACCTGCAATGACTAGCACTGATGCAGGTGTCCAGGCTATGTCTACACTAGAAAACTAAAATGCTAAGCATCATTCTCTGGCACTGATGATGAGGAGCAAGGAATGGCACTAAATGCTCTTGCCCTCAAAAGTAGTGAGGTTGTTCCAAAATGACTGCTACCACCCGGACCTGAGCCCACCAGGCCCAGGTCAAAATAATGCTGGGGACTGCTCTAGCAGCTGGGGTGATCTAGCACTGTGGATGGACAAGTTGTAGAAGGAAACCACAGTAACTGGCCCAGGAATAGGCATTTTTGTTGTAAATGTGCCAAGTAAAGAGAACTGAATGCTACCAAATGTCTTGGAGGTGCTCGAGTCCTCTTCTGCTGTCTGTGCTTCCTGTGAGTGTAAATGATTGGTTGCTGCTTAGATGCTGTTGGCATTTCGTCTGCAGGGATTGTGGTTGCTGGTTAATATTTGGCTGCTCTGACCTTTCTCCTTATCCTTCCTGAAGCATGAAGGTATTTTTGGCAGTGCCTTCAGCTTTTTTCACAAGCCATGCAGGAAGAGGATGGCTCATTTACCTCCGTAGAGATTTCCCTAAATTGATTTCCCTCTAGTGGATTTGTGCTGATGGAAGGATTAAGCTTTTCACTTGTTATTTGATGATTATTAAAATCACTGGGGATAGGATTGCAAGATCAGACAATGCCTTTGTTAAACCCAAAGGGCTTCCTGAGTGAGTTTTTGCTACTCCTTTGACATCAACACATAGCTCTTCCCATCCACACCAGAGCAAGTTGCTAACTGCACCAGTCAGACTAGCAGGATCCTTTCATAGATTGTCACTCTGGCTGGAACATCAGCTGTCAATGTAATGGAAAAATCTAATCCTTCTTTTCAAATAGATTTGCATAGCGGTAACACAATGTATTACATTCACTTTTGACACAGTAAAACCTGCTTATTTGTAAACTGCTTATTTGTAAACTTGTTTATTCTTATTCAAAATTTCTCATTTTCTGTCTTTCAGTGTCCCTCTTTTGTGCGTGCAAGTTGTGTCACTGTCACCAAGAGCTCTTCCTATGGGTAAGTAACATGTATGCTAAACCTACTAAAGGCAGATTCTGATCACAGTTTTAGTGGTGTGTGTGTTTAGCATGGCCATGACCAGAGTCTGTCTGATAGAACCTGAAATATTTTCATACAGCTGCGGCAGCTGATTCCTCACATTTTTTGGCTTTATCTCAGCAGTTTCAGTGAGGCTTCTTCATAGAACAGCATAAATGAGAGGTAAGTCTGATCCCAGACACCGGGCATCAACAGAAATGAAAATAAAACTCAAAAACAAGGAATGGATGTTTCAGTTCAACTGCAAAATAAAAAGTAACAAAAATGGGATGTGAGAGTCTGAGGGGAATCAAGAAATCCTGACATGGCATTACAGTTGCTTCTTTTTAGCTCTGAAGTCTTGCTCTTTGATGATACATTACTGAATATTTTTATCTATGTGTCTTCTCTTCAATGTGAAATTACCAGTTTTCAAACAAGGAAGTTTACTTTTGTAGTGAGTGGTTAGATTTTATTCCTGAAACTTTCAAACAGAAGAAAAAATATTGACAGGGAGAGTGCTAATATATATGGCAGGAAAAATTCTTAAAGAGAAGGAGTTCTTGGAAACTGGTCTCCAGACCAATTTCTGCATGAATAAGAGGTGCCATGAAAAATGATAACCCCTATTAATTAAATCTTTTGGTGTTGGAGAATAAACAGGTGTGCAACTGAAAGCTGAAGGGATTTGTAATGTGACTCAGTCTTTTTGCCTCTAGGTCTCCACCTCAGAGCTGGTGTGGGCTAGTAGCCACTGAAAGTCATTATTCTCTGACAGCTGTTTGGAGAGCTCTGGGAAATGAGTTTGTGTTATCCTGCTACCAGCGGTACAATGACTGATGCAGTGTCAAGTAATCTATCCTCCCTACAGGGGGTAATTGGTATTTTCCTCCACAATAGCGAACACAGACTGTAACTAAAAGAGGCATAAAGCAAAGTTATCATCCCGTTGTATCACCAGCATCAGCCACACTATTATTTTCAGCCCCCGAAGTGCTAATGCTCTGTGCACCTTGCCACCATGGCGTCAGGACACTGAAAACAGGCGGTATCAGCAGGATGCCCTGGTACCCCAGGGGCTGGAATCAGTCTCCTTATTGGTGATGCTCACGTGGAAAAACGTTAGGGAGGGGAAGGGAGGTGAACCTCTCTAACCACTCCCTGGGATCTGTCATTACTTTGTACCACATGTGCTGTCCATGACGGCACAGTTTCTTTTCTTTGTCCTTTGCTGTATATAGAACATGGGCACAAAACAGTATAAAAGACCAGTTGGCCATTTGTTATGGCCAATGACCTGTTGGCCTGTTCACTGCCTGAGTTCCCCGGTGTTCGTGCCTGCCCTCCTGAAACTTTGGCTTGGTTTCTTGATTAGAGGCATCAGGATGTGCACAACTGTCTCTTGTGCACCTGTGAGCACACAGTCAGGTTAACCAGAGTGCCCAAAGCAGCTTTAGACGGGCCACTGAAGTAAAATATCAACAAGCTTTGGATGAGGGAAAGCTAGCAGAATGCATTTGGACTGTCAGCACTTTGCATTTTTGCAAATCTTCCACATTATTTTTTTGCAAAAATTGGCAAGGAACATGTCTCCATCACATTTTTGGTCCAGTACTAATGCTCCCCAAATCCAGGTTTACTATCCCATTGAACTTCAGTTTTAGAGACACTGACTCACATCACAGAGGAAATTATCTCAGTTTACTCCGACCACGTAAGGAAACTGGGTTCCATACTCCAGTGGGGCTTCTTGTTATTTCTCTATTGGACGCTGACTGATGGGGGGATCTGCACCTAGAGATGCTTTGCTGGCAGACCTTGTTTCCCATGTTTTTCCCATCTACCTTGTTGTACTCTCAGCTGCCTTCATGACTGATACAGCCTCCTCCAGACAGTGGTTCATTTCATTCAAAAATAAAGGTTCAAACCAGATGCATTGCCTTCCAGAGAGGCCTGTTTTGAAAGCTGCTTTGAATGATGTGATCTTATATCTGTACCTTTGAGATGTGTAATAGAAGGAGGTTTGCATCTTAGCATGTGCATTTCTAGAGAGAGTTTACAAATGGAGCCAATATTCAGAAGTAAAGAAAAAGACTTTGGAGGCCTGGAAAAATACGTTAAGAGAGTTAAAGAGATCAGTTTGATTTATATAGGAAAAGAAGATTTAGTGGCAACTCAGTTACAGTCAATAAAAAGGTTGAAATGTTAAAGGGCTTTTTAAATCTAATGGAGAAGGACATGACAAGAAGTAATGGCTGGAAACTGAAGCCAGACAAATTCAAGCACAGTCTCATAAACTATAACTCCCATAAAGCGCTGTGCCACCAAGGGAAAATGAAGTTTAATGTTGATCTTGATGCAAAGCAGATCATTGTTTGGAGGTAACAGCCATGCTGCCAAATGCAACAGAAATTTAAGTATTGGGACTATCTGAATGTTATGGTCAGACTCAAAGGATGCTCAACTGGCCAATGGATATTCTGAGCAACCACAGTTCAAACTAGGGATTCAGTTACATATTAATAGGTGTCTGGTGCCATTTGAGGAGTTCTGGGCAGTCTGAGATATCCACACAGGACTGGCCAGACATGACAAGACCTACAGAAGACCCTTTTGGAGTAGAAAGTAGAAACTAGGAAAGATACATCAGCGAATCTACAAGGCTGCTAGACTATGATGAAGAGCTGGCTGAATCTAGATCCAGTTGTCTAGAATCAGCTAATGGAGAGATGTAAGTAGGTTGTCCAAAAATGGGGATCTGAAATAAATCTGATAAATTGTAACATGAAAACCCTATTTGTATCCCTACATTGTAAAAGGAGAGCAGGGAAATTGGCTCAGATGTTGATATCTACACTACAGGTATTTAATGCTAAGTGAGATGAAACCAACACTCAATGACTGAATTAAATGCTCCACACCATAGCAATGTTTTCAGATATTTTCTTGGAGACAAAATAGCAAGATTTTCATTTTTCAATCTGAATTTTGGACAGTAGTAAACAACCAAAGGCCAGATATTCCTTAGGCCAAACTAAACAAATAAGCTAGACCACAAAAATTATTCCAGAACATACACCCATTGAAATTATAAATGTTCATTTCTTTCTCAGAAACATCGCAGGCCAGCTTGTGAAGTTGGAGGAATATGCAGCCACTGATGTGTGAGCAGACTTCTTGCTACTCCTCAGAAATCTCCTTACTTGAATACAGATTCCCAGCAGTTAGATAACAATCCTGTGCCAACATGTATGTAGATGTGCAATGTCCAAGCATAAGACTGAAAGTCGCTAAGCAATACATAGTGAAGCAACCAGGAAAGAAAAGGAAGAAATAAACCAACCCAAAGTAAGGGAAAGATCAGATCATTTGCTCCAGTGCCCTTTGACATTGTGTTTTGGCTGTAGCTAAGGCAACATAAGCCTTCCCTAATGCCCTGCTTGGCCTCTCCAGCTATAGCAGACAACCGTCCCCTTTTAACGCCTGTGCTTTCTACCACCTTTACACAAGATTAATTTCATAGCCTTGGGGTGAATCATGAAGGAAAGTGCAGGGAAGTGGCAGCAAAGACAAAAGCGATGACCAAGACTGGTAGAGGAGCAGGACACGGAAGCCAGCCGGTGCCGGGCAGGGCAGCAGTACTTTGCCCTGTGCATGCCAGGGCTGTAGGAGAGGTGCGTTGTACCACACCCTGCAAACAGCTGCTGGAAGAGGTGGAGCAGCAAGCGAGCAGAAGCATGCAGAGGTCAAGATTATTTTTAGAAACCTAAAATTAACGTCCTTCTTTCCTGAGTCACTCAGAAAACACTGTTTGTTTGGGGAGGGTTTCTGCTGGGAAACACACAATATCTCTAAAGGTGTGTTTACCTGCTGTACGTGCCAGTCAGGCCTCAGAGGGCAGACACACTCAAGGAAAAGGCAGTATCTGAACCAGTCACAAGTGAGTTAGGACAAGCAGATTATCACATCAAATTGACCAACAAGTGCTAGAGCCACAGGCCAAGATGTCCCTTTTGTCCCCTGAGGAAAATGGTCTGAGCCATGCTATGGTTTCTCCTCTTGAAGTAGTGGTGAGGATGGGTTTGGGTAAGTTTTCAAAGTTCATGCCAGAGGAATGGGCAAGAAGCACTGTAGTCTTTGCTCATAGACTGCAGCATCAGGCCTTTGACCTGGGCACTGCAACTGCACCAGCTGCACTCTTAAATTGCTGAAAAGCCCCAGTTCAAGTTTATTTGAGGTTAATTTGTCCTTTTCAAACAACTGTCAGCACCACAGGGTCACCACAAGCCTAGGACCATCCCTTCTTGATTTCAAGTCCAGTGGGGCTTGATGGTCTGGACCCAACCAGACCATGCCAACTGCCCTCAGGAACAGAAAACAAGCGATGGCGGTGTTTTGTTTGCTCTTTAGATGAAACTGTGATGTCTGAACAGCACAAATGAGGCTCACAAAAGTTTGTCAGTCAAAGCCCTGAGGAAATATGTGTGTTTTTAAGGTGTCAGCAAGGCCTGTCATTGTGTTAACAGGTGTTACCTGCAACTCCCTTCTCCCTCATGGGCTTCCCCTAAGCTGATTAACTATTTAAAACAATCTTGTCCACTAGGATTTTAATTCTTCATCGTAACTGCTGGATTGTCTCTAGAAATTGAAATAGCCTCCAATCAGCAAAAGATGCCCTCTTGGCTCTGACCTCACAGGGGATGGAGGGACAGGTGACAGTGAGAGGTGACAGGAAAGGGGGTGGTGAGATCTCACCACATTTCAGTGGTGATGATACCTCTGATACATCACTGATTTTGCTCAACGTGTGGAGATGCGTTGGTCGTGATCCTGAACTACCAGCACTCATTTTGTGCTAAAGGCATGGCCCTGGGGAGCTGAAGCGTGAACTCAAGTCCTTGGAGCACAGAGCCTGGGTCTGAGAGTGCTTCTGCATGTGCTCTCATCTGAGCTGGCCTCAAGCTGAGTTCTGCCAGCTCATCACAGAGAGAGTGCAGCTGCACTTGCATTTGGTTGCTGAGTGCTTAGGGTGCTTGAGATGTCTCATGGGATCCAGGTCTTGACAGAGACAAGTGGATGGATGTGTATCTCTGGCCTTAGCCCCAAGGTCCAGGAGTGCTCTATCAAAACCAGAGCACCTCTTGGGCCAGCTCCCTTTTAGATACTGCAGAGACTCAGAAGCTAAAACACAAGGCACTGGTGGAGTTTAGATGCCCACAGTCAGGTGGGAGTTGCAAGCTGCAGTTCTGGATCTAAAAATTCCCCAGTTTGGGGGAACTTTGGGTTGCATCTGCTCTTCTTAGAGTCAGAACACTGCAGAGTGTCCCTCAGATGTTGCCACAGCACCTCATCATGCCAAAGTTCTCATCTGAGCCCTATTGCTGAGTTTTCATCCTTTGCCTTGTGATGATGGGAAGGTTGCTGGCTGGATCCTGCCCAGCTATGCATGGAGATCCTGGCTGGGGGACATGCCCAAGCACTGGGAAGAAGCAGCATCTCTCACTGGCTGTCATCCAACCCTTCAAAGCAGTAGGGCCAAGAGAGTCATGTGAAATCTAAGCACAGAGTCAGCATTTAAAGGGCTTCAGCACTTAAATTACTGACAGTCGCTGTTTAAAGTAGGATAATTAATTCTCCCTGCTGATAGCCACCTGATGTGCTCCACCAAAAATGTGCGCTTTTTTGTAGACTCTGTAAGAAGGTAACAATTTAGGAAGAAAAAGTCCATGAACTGCCTAACCCAGCAGAATGAAATGGCAATTATTGTATAGTCAGACAGCATGGAGCCTGTGCTTTAATGCAATTAATTCTGTCATGGCTTAATAAATTCATTATATTGGCGTAGTCAAGGCTGAGGTTTAACAAGCACAGTGATGAGGGTTCTTTTGTGTTTAAACATATCAGCATTCAGATTCTTAAAGGAAATTTTGGCTACTCTGAGGCCTTGGCTGCTGCATAATTGAAAAAAGACATCTACAAAAATACAGTTTTTTTCAGATATGATATTTTTATTTTCTTGCTTTGCATATGCCTCACAAAACTGGACTGTCTTGGGGCATTTACCACATCTCTGAGAAACCTGTTCTAGTGTTTCACCACCCTCAACATGAAAAAATTCTTCCTTATATGTAGTCTAAATCTACCCTCTTTCAGTTTAAAACCATTACGCCTTGTCCTATTGCAACAGGCCCTACAAAAAGTTTGTCCCCATTTTCTTATAAGCCCCTTTTAAGTATTGAAAGGCCACAAAGAGGTCTTCCCAGACCCTTCTCTTCTCCAAGCTGAAAAACCCCACCTCTCAGCCTGTCCTCATAGGAGAGGTGTTCCAGCCCTCTGATCATTTTTGTGGCCCTAACAATGCCTGTTAAGTGTCCTGATCCAAATGCATATTCCAGCTCTTCATATAAGGTCTAGAAGATAAGGTTTGTGGAGTCAGAGGACTTGGGGGATGTCAGTCTGGGGGACAGATGACTGCCAGGGAAAGAGAAATGTTTCAAGCAAGGCAAAAGTGTCCTCAGAAAGGAAGGGAATAATCTGCCTTTGTGCCTGGAAAGGGGTCAGAGATTATGGACTTTAACAGCAACAAAAGGATTTCAGTTAGAAACTACAAAAAACTTTCTCAACCTAGAAATAATGAAGCACTGAGTTGGATACCCAAAGGAAGCTATGCAGTCTTCACATCACTGTTTTTTTTCCTTAAGGCCAGATCAGAGAAGCACCTGTCAGGATTAGCTTCAATACTGTTGATCCTGTCTTGGGGTGAGGGATCTGCTCTGTGACCTCTCAAATCCCCTTTCAGGCTGATTTTCTCTGATGCTAGTACCCCATGGAAATTTGTCACAGAAAGTCATCTCTCCCCAACAAGTGAGATGCAGCCACATGGTGTTCTGGGTGTGCGGTAGCACCTTCACAGTACATGGCAGTGCTGTGGGGCTGCTCAAAGCAGAAGTGCAGAGACCATGGACACAGCACTCTGCACAGGAATGCAGAGCTGGAATCTGGAGTCTGACCAAGAGCCTTTAATTAATGGTGTAGCTCTTGAGAGGGGCGTCCGGCAATCCTTAAGAACAGCAAATGGTCAAGACCTCAGTTTAAGTGCCTGATCTGAAAGGGGGGAGGTTATCAATTTCTGCAGGGAATCAGATTGTGTGGGAGTTGTGCATCTCCCCTAAGGCTCAGAGCCTTTGCAGAACAGGACTGCTGAAAGACCATAAATTCTGTGGCTTGATGATACTTTTCTGTACAAAAAATACTTGCTTCCCTAGCAAGCCAGTGCAAACTCGTCTGTCTCAAATGTATCCAAGCAGCCACCAGTGAATGTAATTTTGCTCAGTAAACCTTGATTCATGATCTCTGCAATAGTTTGGAACACTGAAAACAAATGCATCATCTGCCAAATGGCTTTTCTTATACGAATGCCATGGAAATGCATACTGTTTACTGGGGTCCTGCGTTTCATTTGCCATCTCTAGGGTGATAGATCCTGTCTAGGTAATTGGAAAAGAGCATGCCAGGAGTTATCTCATTGTAAACACATTAGGAGCTGAGATAAATCCTGGACAAGCCAAGCTCACAGCAGATGAAACATAGCAGAAACAATACAAAGTTTTCTAGTTCTACAGAGGTGGTGGATCTGACTCTTCTATTCAAATACACATGAGGACATACACCTCTGTACAGGTATACACAGAAAATGAGTTTCTCTGGGTAATCCCTTTTCCTTTGTGAAGCATTCGCAGTCTGCATGCACTCGAGTCGAGCTGAAATTGCACCTCTTGCATGTGCCTCTGCAGGGAGAGCTGAAACTAGAAGCAGACCCAATGGGAGAGGTTGCTCCTGAAAGAGGGGTGCAAACCCAGAGAAAAGTGGGAGAGGAGGGGAATGTTCTGAACCCATGCACCTACCTCTCCTGTGAACAACAAGCACAGACCTGACCACGCAGTGCTTCATGGGGGCAGATGCTGCCCTTGCTAATTTGCTTCAGCATCTCACAATACCTTTGAGGCTGTGAGGAGTATCAGTAAGGTGTGGTTTTTGTGTGAGAGCACTTTGGCACAAGGACCTTCCTGACCATATTAGTTTGGTATCAGCTGAGCCCCCAGAGCAAACATGATCTGGGTTTATATGCACTTTTTTCAAGGACAGACCAATGGCTTTAGGAGCTTTGATATGACAGAGAAAAGAGGGGATATAGCATCACTTTGAACTCTTGAAATCACACCAGCTCCTTTCTCTCTGTGCACTGTAGGCATCCCTCCATTCTCACCTTGAGAGCCACAGCTGGTCCTGCACAAACAGCCACTACTGCAGTCTCCATGTTTCAGTGAGCCCCTGCTTCGCAGTGCTGCTTTAAAGAGGCCCCGAGGGAGGCTGGGTATTTTGGGATACCTCTGAGAATCGAAGGCATACAACTTCCCTTTACATCATCTGTTGTGTGGTATGAGTTAATGTCAGCATTAGCTATGTGCCACACGCAGTTCCTACAGGGTAGGGGAATTAAGCCCCAGTGGCACTATCAGCAAATAATTTTCACTAATATTTCTCTGATTTGGAGGCAGTAAACAAAGATGCGATCTGGCAAAAAGCTGTGGCAGGGAAGACAGTATTTCTGATCCAGCCAGGACTTACATCATCATCTCCAGGAATTTTTCCTATGCAGAGAGCACAGAGCAGCTCCTCTCTGCAAGGTTAACAGGGTTATTGAAACTTGGGTCATTTTACCCAGCTGGGCAAATTAATCTGGCAAAACCAAGGTGGCAGTAACCTCTGGCAGTGAGACGGGAAGGGGTGAGGAAACTCCAGGATGCCTGGAGCTGCAAACCCTGCTAACAGACTGCCCGGGCTGAAATAGCTGGTCTGACTGTGTCTTTGCTAACAAAGACCTCTGCAGCCTCTGTCCCCAGTCACTGGCTCTGGGGCAGGCATGAGAGTCTGACCAAGAGCCTACCCAAGGCCAATGCCTTTCTGATTTGCACTGCACATTGGGAAATAACATGGGGAGAGCCTTAGGAGCCATTTCTGGTCTTCAGCATGCCATGGGAGCTGCTCCAGTTAGCAAATGTGACACCAGGGAGATCATCCTGAAAGGAGATGGCTGGATGCTGGGCTGGGAGCGGGTGCCATGGGAGGACTGTGCCTGCCAGGGAGTGAGGTCTGGTTGCACATTCCTCAGCCCTGAGTCACCCAAGCCTGCCTGCTGACCCCTAACCCCACTTCAGCTCCAGGCATGATTTTCCTGCCTTGCTTCAGTGGGAGAGAGGGTCTTCTCAAAGAGGAGTGATGAAAAGCAACCACTGAAGTCTATAGACCACTGCTCCTCTGAGGCGACGCTGAACGGGAAGGGTTTGGTGGAAGATGGCTCACAAAGGGGCTTTTTTCCTCTCTCCCCCCAGGCTGGCAGGGGGCAGAGGGTGGCCCGAAAAGCACGTTAATTTTGCAGGACATTTCCCCAGCGATGGCAGACATCTGTAGATTATGCAATGAGAAGTTTCAGTCTTCATAGTTTATCAAGGGCTAATGAATGACCAATAGATGATTAGCCATATGCTCTGCTAGCTGCTGGTGCTACACAGGCAGTTCAGTATTTTGGAGGCAACTACAAGCCTACAGAGCTCACACTTCAGTGGGTCATCTGGGAACCATTTCCTAAGCAGACACCATGTGTAAGCAGCCAGCATGGTCCTTGGTGGCGTGTATGGCTGCACATACCATCCTGTCCAGCCAGCCCACGCATTGGTTCTAGGAAGACCTCATCAAAAGTTCCTAGGAAAAGCCACTATAAGGTGTATTGTTGAAGGTAGTTCCCTGCCTGCTGGATTTGTATATCTGATATCATCAGTCAAGGATGACTTGTTGGGTTGCAGAGAGAGGGTGCACACATACATAGGGGTTTCCAGCCTCCTTGACAAGGCACTGGAGAAAAGGCCAAGACCCAGCTTCTGGCTGCAAATCCTGGGGCTATTTTCTGCTATCTTCTACCTAAGTTGAAAGACCTCCCCTGCAAAGCGAAGTCCATCAGGAGGGGCTGGTCTAAAAAGTCATGTATGCTGAGCTGTGTAGGGATTTGCTTGACAGTCAGCAGACAGACTGTACCTCCCAGGGATGATTTAGGGTTTAGAGCACCTGGATCCTTGTCCCACCACGCCACTAATTGCAACAGATGCTACAGGACAGCAACACACAAGACCAGCTTCATTCAAAGCACAAAAGGGACTGCAGGGCACTGATCCCATCCTACTGAAGGTGGGAGAGGAGTGATTCATTTCACCTAATTCTTGTTGCCTGCTCTGTCTGAACTAGGAACCGTAAATTCCCTTTCTGGTCATTACACAGAAAATGACACTTTTAGGATTTGGTTCATTTTCAAGTAGAAGTGTAAAATAGGTCAGACAAATTCCCCTCTCAGAGCCCTGCAGCTAACATACACGAACAGAACAGGCCTATAAAACCGTTCTGTATTTCTCCTAGCTCTCGTCTGAAGAACTTCTTGTGC
Source organism: Podargus strigoides (assembly GCA_028020825.1). Taxonomy (NCBI): domain Eukaryota; kingdom Metazoa; phylum Chordata; class Aves; order Caprimulgiformes; family Podargidae; genus Podargus; species Podargus strigoides. The sequence goes on along the minus strand of CM051619.1, from coordinate 10,092,483 downwards.
TGGCTATTTTTCTTAAAAAAAAAAAAAAAGGAAAAAGACTTTGGGGTTCCTGTTTAAGCAAGTATTAAAGGAAGCAGAGAGAGCTGAAAATTACCAGATTCATTGTCCTGCTGCAAATATATTAGTAATTAGTCTTGTATAGCAGGAGCAGATGCTGCTTTTTTCCAAATGACTCTGCCTATGCTCAGGGTGCAAGTATAACATTTTGCAGTGATGGTGACAGGGAGGTGACACCAGTGGGGCTGTATATGTGCATGAAAGTTAGATACCTGCTTAAATGCTCCTGTAGATTGATGGGTGAATTCATCGGAGTAAAAGAGAAAACAATTTAGACTGTGTTTTTCCAAAGAAGGGGAGCTTTAGTCTTCATCCTTCCCTTACCAGCCTAAAAGGATATCATTGTCTCAAAAGACAAGCAAGCCATATTCCAGATGTCCAAAGTATTTGAAAGAGGATGTTTATTAATGACCTGGGGACTGAAGATAAACAGGCTGCACAAAAATAACTGCTGAGATACAATGGTGAAGTTAACCTTTGCATGCCAGAGGTCTGGGTAGCCCAGGGAGTGGGCTGACAGGGGTGTGCAGGCTGCAGAGCTGGCTTTAGGCATGTGGCTCAGAGCTTCTCCTTGAATGCTCGTATAGGTAGTAACAAATTGCAGTGCTGCAAAGGAAGAATACGGATCTGCTGGAGAAGTGCCTTCTCCTATTGTCTGCTTACATGATCAATTATAATGAGAGAAAATTCTGCCCTCATCCCTCATGTCAAAAGGAGCAACCAATCCATCTTCATGTAACAAACACTGCCACGAGGACAAAGGGAGGTTTTACCAGTCCTTCCTTTTGGACACACATAATTTATAAACCCACAGCAATATTTTTGCTGGATCAACATCCATGCGAAAGCAGAAACCACAGTAACAGAAATCCTATTACCTTAGCTTCACATCCCCCCATCTAGCACATAAAACCTCCCTGCTCAAGATCAATAATATATGCACTGAGCAGGCTGAGATCCAGCTTCCCCCTTCCGCACACACATATTCCCGTAGGGAAAGCCCAAAAGAATCAAATTCCATGTCTGAACCATATTGCACACCCTGAAACCCAGTGAGTCTGGGCTCCATGATAACCATGGAGGAGAGATACTCTTGTCAAGGACACACTGCTAAATGGCCTTCCTGCCAGCCCAGATTAAGTGGTGTCAGCCCCAGCTGATTACACATATCACAGGTCTGTGCAGGAAAAGTGCAGGTCCATCCACCTGCCCTTTGGGGGTGGATTTACCTCATCTGTTTGATGGCTCAGTTGGTGCCCAGTGTCAAGGGAGGGAGCAGTAAATTGCCTATCCTTAAAAAATTGCCTCTACATTAAAAAAGAAATTATGTAAATAAATAGATTTATAAATAATTTACATAAGAATAATATCAGTAATAAATAATTTATAAATGAACACTTTTATGTACATAAACAAAGTTTAAATAAACTCATAACCACAAAGGAGTGGGTTTAAAACACACTGATAGTCAGGTATCGTCCTTCAGTGGGAGGCTACAGCTGTGACTGATGAAGCTTGGGGCAATCAGCTAGGGATGAGGTTCTCAGTTGGCTCCCTCCACTTTGATGCACCTGGCTTTAGTCAAAGTCTGCAATGTTTTGGGGTACATGTGAAGTCCTCTGAGGTGTGCGGGCTCAGGACCAGAGGCAGACCCCTTCTATCACCTCTGAGGAGCTCTGGTCCTATCCAAGCTAACCCCTGTGTACTCCTGTTCCCAGCCCGTTTCTCCAGCCAGCCTCAGTCCCATTAGCTCAGCTCTTCATTTTTCCTATTCCCCTACCCTGGCCTCCAGATATCTCCCTTCCCTATCCATTACTCACACTCAACAACTGATCTTTTGGGTGTTCTTTTGGATGTGTGGATCAGGGCTTGAGAGACATCTTGCTTGACCTTGCCTAAGCCACTCAATTTCTTTGTTTCAGTTTATAAGCCATTAAATCAGTCATAATTCCTGTGTGAAACTGTGCATCATCTACTTCGGCTGCAAGGCAGGTCCTTAAAGTTGTTAGATGCAACTTGGGGAACAGAGGGCACTCAAATAATATGGAGGACCTGGGCCAAAGCTCTTTCAGACTGGTGGTTTCTTACTACATATAGGTGTAGAGAACTTCATGAACCTTGGTCTTAGCTGAGACCTACTCTAAGCACTAATAATGGTTGTGCAAATCAGGAATCCCATGGAGATGTGTCAAAACATCCATTCTGCTGAGCCACAAGCAGCTTCTGTGGCTTCTTCCCATATTATCCTGATAGCAAAGAGTTAACCTGACCTTTATGTTTAGGCATGCTGAGACTGAGATCTAACACTTTTCAGTATAAAAAAGAAGTTGGGTAAACATAAACTGGTGAAAGTGCTTGGCATAAGGCAAAGTACAATGGAATGACCCACTTGGGGAAACGGTGTACTTGACCTCTTCAAAAGTGTATGGAGAATAGTTCCCTGACTCATCAACTATTTGTATCATTTACCTGCTGCTTGCAGTCTTCCCAGGCTAACAGGAGTCAGCTGGAATTCAGCAACATTTGCAAAGTTGCTGCTAAAGACTAACCTAGTAACTCATCATTTTTGCTGGTGCCTTTAAGTCATCTAGAAGAAACAAATTCACAGGCAGCTGGAGTAAGGGCCTGTTGTTTCAGAAGAGACCAGTTTATCTCAACTGCTTGTGCATCACCAGTTTAAGGGCCCCTCAGCAAACATGCCATATTGTCTGCAGTCTGTGCGGTGTTTACCCAGCCGATTTCTTGGGCTCTCCCAAGAGGAAGCACTAAACGTTATCATCGGTTGACACTAGTTAACTCTTCTGCTTAATGCATCCCCACAAGAGATACTACAAATACACACATATCAGCTGGTATTCAGCAGGAAAATAACTCAGGCTTCCATTGCAAACTGTGTCCAGCTGTATTCATGCTTTACTGCAGTTGCTACCTTAAGGTCAAAAGTTGAAAAAAAAAAGTCTTCTTGGTATTGTATTTATAATGTTCTTATTGGCAATGAGCTGAGCTGGCTGGATCATTGAACTAATCCTTGTATTCACTGACTGGAAAGTCCAAAATGTTGACAAAGTGCTGCTATTTAATCTCAAGGAATGCTTTTTGTTCTAAACCAGAGGCGTCTAAAACATTACAAATTATACCATGAGGCTTCCAGTTTATCACAGTATCCTGATATTTGGAAGAGAGAAGATCCAAAGTGGAGCTGTTTTAGAATTTGTCAACTCCCGTTTTTTAACTGTTGCATATCAGCTTTTTGTAATAGAAGTTTTTAATGGAAGTATATTACATTTGGTCAAATAAATATTTGTAGTTCCACAGTAGGTTTGGTAGTCAGTCACTGTTGAATGAAACACTGAGAAAACTGGAGATTTGCTTCGGGTCTGTTTCCTTTATTCAGAGTAATGGTTACTCTGGAAATGCCACAGCTCAGACAACTATTTCACTAACTACTACTACAGGCTATTTTGATTTGCCTTTCTGTTTTTGAGATCTCAAAAAAAATCACCAAACTGGAAATGATAATCTCGGTATGCCTGCTCCCTATTTGGATGCCAGCCAAACCAAAGGATTCCCCTTTCTGTCCAGGATGTCACTCAAGACCAAGTTCCCACTGACCAGGAAGGTGGCTCAGCAGGATGCTCTCACAGGGCTCTCTTCTCCCACACTGCTTGGGTAGCTCTGAAGAGGGTGGCTGAAGAGGAAGGCCTAATTACTGAGTGAGCAGAGGAGCAGTCTGGAGTGAGACCACCCTGTCTGTAGGGAAATAATTTGCTTGGTTCATTGGTGAGTACCACGTGATAGTTAATATTTCCTTGTGGTAGAACTTGGGTGAGGTATCACTGCAGCAGTGAGATGCAGAAACCACCATCCTTTCCAGCTTCATGAGCAACATGCTTCTGATGGGATACACCATCCTAATAATACTACAGAAAATGTTGTCCTTGTTTTGGGGGATCCTGAACAAGAGATGAGATGTCAGGAGGGAGCAGAGGTGGGACAAAGCTCCCTGTGCCATCACCCAAATAAGAACTTGAGCACATGGGCAGAGAGCACAAGCTCAGGGCTGAGAAGAAAGCTGCAGCTACACATCTACTCAGTCCCTGGCTTTTCTGAAACCAGCCAGAGCAATTCAAGTTTGGGGATTTTAGGTTCTTTATGGGCTTCTATTTTCTTTCTCATACTCAATGTTGTGTGACACAGAGTATCATTGTTTTGAGGAGTCTGTAAAACTGCTGCTGGGTATCTGGTTGTCCTTGGAAACAGATTGAAATCTCAACATGTTTCCAAATGAACAAGAAATATTTGGAGATGGAACTGAAGAATTTTTGTGACAGAAAGAAAAGCTACTAACCCTGTGCTTCAAAGCTTCCAGGGAAGATTCAGTTTCTTGAGGAGGTTAAGGAAAAAGCTTTTTTGATGAAACTAAAAAACCCAGCCAAGAACATTTGCAACCTCCCCAACAGAATATGAGGCACTCTGTAATTAAGACCTTTCTGGATGCTTAAAGGTGTGCGAAGTGAGAGGGTCCCTGGCATGACAGTACTGATGAATTTTGTTTGGCAAAATGCCACTTTAATTGTGTATCAGTTCATAAGTGATTATTTTCCATACAGGCAGCTTCGAGTCTTGAATTAGCAACCTCCAGCAAACAGAAAAAAGGGCACCTTTCCTCTGAGCAGCAGTTAGTTAGGAAGGAAACACAATTGAGCAAATTTCTTTTCAGTCTATGGTTGGTTTCTGAAACCTAAACAGTCCTTTAAAAGGGGGCACTGCAAGGCTGTCTATGTTCACACTCTAGATTTAAATATACTAACATACTGCCAAGCCTGTAGCTGTGTATCAGGTGAAGGCCAGAGAAAAGTCAAACTCCTTCTGACAAGTTATTTTGTGCTTAAATTCAGATAAATTTTACAATGAGTTCATCTGTAGCTTTCAAGAGACTGACATGCACCACAGCAAGGCTGCAGGCTGCCAGCAGTCAGCTGGCATAAACAGCAGTCAGCATGTCCCAGGACACTATCTTATCAGAGCACAAGTATCTGAAATTAATATATTTCCCAAAGAGTGGAAGCCTCACGTTACGGAAATATGCTGCAATATTGGTGTTATTTACACTTGTAACATAGGGCATGCTAATGCTTCCAGATTATGTCCAAAGGAGACCAAATATGACCATATTTTCTCAAATTTGCTTCTGTCAGCATATGTTTGTGCCTGCAGAGGAGGTCATGCTCTGATTAGCCCTTGCAGACAGTGGTCAGACACATTCAACCCTACCACCACCTCATGCCTGCTCCTGCCAAGTACCAAGGTGCTCTACCTCTTCAAAGACCAAGCACAGAGCTTGGCTGCACAGCTCAGGGGTTTTCATACCTTTAGTTCAAAAAATGCAAGGACATGATGCATGAGACCTGCTCCCTGGTAGTGATATGCTCTTTTGGTAGCACCAAATAGGTAAGTGTCCAGTTCAGAGGTGTTTATGCTTTGGCCAGCAACCACCTAGAGACTTCTCACCCCCAGACATGCACACATGCAAGGAGCCCATCAGGTCTACAAGGAACTTGTTAAATCACGTTTCTGCACTACAGGTTTTATTAACTGAGATGGCTACTCCAGTGTAGCAAATTACAACATTAATTATTTATCCTTTCCCCATCTCCTTCTTGCTTTTACCTTTCAACCTATTTCTTCCTTCATATTCCATCTCCTCACTTACTTCAAGATCAGCAACATGATCTGCCCCTATGTTTTGCAGTCCTTTGTAATTGCAAATTTGCCAGCACGACTCCATGAAAATCCTTGCACTGTGAGCAAAAGGAGTCAGTGATAGCAGGGTTGTGTCAGGCAGAGAGAAAATCACCATTTACTTGTGTCCTAAGGTGCTCATCAGAAGATAAGCAGGCATCAGAACTGTTGCCTTTTGTTCAAATGAAGCAATGATGAAGCAGTAGGAGTAAACTGGTGAAAAACCTTGCAGGGGTTGCACAGCCTTTGTCTCAGTAGAAGGCAGTGAGTTGTGACAGCTTGCTCATTTTTAATTTCTCCTCATTTATTTATCAGCATTAATTTATACTGCCATTAATCAGGAATAAACTATTACTCTACCCTTACATGGCAGGATCACTATTTCTCCTGGGAATCAAAGGCTGCCTCTGCCTGTACTGCACAGTCCATGTAGAGAGGGAGACTTGGTGGGTCTCCACACCTTGCTGGGCACTGCTTCCCCTCAGGGGACATGTCCCACTCTGACCCAAACCCCAACACCAGCAAAGCAACTGTGGTTCCTTAAACCCCCCTACTTTTCAAACCACTGTCAAGGTTAGTTGCAAGGAAGGTTTTCTCTCTTTTGAAGACATACCCTGGTGCGCGTGGTTTTAGTGAGGATCTTCTCTATCCTGAGTAGCTTCTGTTGGGCTTAGCTGTGCTAAAGCTGTGCTCTGCACATGCTACTCAATGCCAGGAAATGAGCTGGGGAAAGAAGTGCCCAATCTGCTGGCAAAGGTGTGACAAAATACATTCTTTTCTCCAGTGGGCTCAGAAAAGGTCCTGAAGGTAGCTGTGGGATTGAAGGGTGACCAGCAAAGGAAGAACAAGCTGCTCAGGCCAGACAGTCCTGGCCTTGCATGTGAGCACTTGGGATTGCTCAGAGGTAATCAGCCTTCCAGAGGGGAAGTCGTGGTTTCCACTGGGACAAAGAAACCATCCCAGAATGGTTCTAACAATGAGACTGTTTTTCATATGTTGACATTTCAAGCCAATGGATTCAGAAAGCTAGGAGGGAGCATTCTTCTGGAGGTGAACTGGTTAATGCAATCACCAGGCCCTATCATGAGGTTTTTTTAATGACTTGGCACTGTCCCTTTAAGTCAAACACATTTCAGTTCATAGCACTAATAACAAATTGCATTTATGTTTAAAACCGTACCACTCAGTGTAATTACTCCATCATCTCTTATGGCTAAGTCCTCATCCCACCTTTTTATGACCCATCCATAAATGCAAAATGATTTATCCAAGTACCACCATGTTGTAAACTTGGTCACGTGGAACTGTTGATGAGGGACATCCATAAGATTTAATTATGCCATTGATTCTTGCTAAAATATTAACTTGAAGGTGGCTATAGAGTACTCCAATCACTTGAAATCAAATGAAAGTATAAAATGCCCTGTACTTTAAAGATGTGCAGCATGTACTTTTCAAGTGATGTTCTACAGGGAAAATCTTTCACTGCCTGCTATAAAGATAACCTCTTGTATTACGATTCAATGTGAAGAGTTACAAAAATCAGGGCCAGAAAGGATCTATTAATTCACCTCCTGTTTCTCTGCCAACATAAGTTGGTTCCAAAAAAATGTATTATTGAGTGTTATTGGTATAGCTAAGCTTTCAAAAGGGTCAGCTAATGGGGATTCCATAACTCTCTCTGGATGATGTCCCCCAGGCTAATAGACCTTGGCTTTGGAAAAAGCAATTTTGACATTTAATCTGCAGCTCCTTTTTTTTTTTTTTTTTTCAGTTTCACCTCACTCCTCCCAGCTATACCTGCTTGAATCAGCTTGAATTTTGGCTCTCCAACCCAGGTGTTACACAACCTCCAACACAGAGCCTTTCTGCTGTTGTCTGACTGGCCTGGACACTTGGATCAGTTTTTCAAACCAGGCTCAGGGATTCAGCCACAGCTGTAGTGGAGAAAAACAGGAACACACTGGAAGATTCAGCCATATAACTCTCGTTTATTTTTGTGGGAGTCATACAGTTTCCACCCCAAATTAGCTTTGGAAACCTCAGCTGATTGGTTCTTCCTGTCACTCCAGAGAGTGGACATCCCTCTCAAACTCCAACTTGACTTCCCTAAGGTTTTTTGAGTCCCATCCAATGTTAATTATTCCATTAACATTACTGTCAATGCAATGACTAGGCCAGCTTCCAAATTACTTAATTTTTGGCTCTTAATGTATTGTGTAGTGTTTGTGAGTCCTTGTATGCACAGACATATACGTGTACCTGCACAAATCCATGCATGTACCAGTGCAAATCCATAGGGATCGTCTTAACTGTGTCTATAAGCATGTTAAATTTCTTTGGACTGACATTTAATCGGTGTGATCCCTTCAGTTCCACAAAACAACTGTTCTTTTCCTTGGCAGAGTGTAGTAGACATTCAACAGGCTATGATGAAGCATCAGGATGTGTAAGCCAACAACATTAAAATGGTGATGGCCTTTCTGCCTGTTTTGCTTATGACAAATCCCCACAAAGGCAGACTGGCTATGACTCCTGGAAGCAGACCAGCTTTGCTTCTTGTGTAGCTGCTGTCCCTTAATGCCAGTCTCTTCTCATCTGTAGGCTGGTTTGGAAGAGCCTTAGCTATCCTAATAGCGAAACAAGCAGGTTGGTTAGAGGAGCCCACAGAGATGATGAGCAGAACCCAAATGCTGACTCAGGTCTCACCTGGTCCAGGGGGACAAGCTTTCTCCTTAAGTACAGATGACTCAGTTACTTTAGAAAGCATCAGAACAGTTACAAAGCACTAACAAATCTCTAACAAATAAGGGTTTTTTTAATGGCTCATGAGTTGACATTCCTGTATTAAAACAGTAATACTTTAAGTTGTGGACTGATATTTTCTCTACCAACTATGACAGGAGTTACAAGCTTCAAGACAGTGAATCAGATAGAGTGAAGTCATCTCCTGAGGTGGTTCAAAGCAGTCTGGACCCAGAGTTAAGCTTGTTCATCTGAATGCAGAATTAATCTATCAGCTAGTCATAAGCAAGGCCATAAGCTGTCATTTCTGATTCCTCTCTCATAGCACCATCTGAGTTTGGTCACATCAGTTCACTGAGGAACTTATGGCATCACATGCAGATGGACTGCCAGCCAGTTGTGGCTCAGAGATGATAAGCACCTCTTCTCTCTGATGCAACAATATGATCAACAGAGGTAAGCACCCCAGTGAGCAACAAGATGAAAACCAGAAACTGTGCACTCCTGAAGATTTATTGGGTGTGACATGTATATGAAACTCAGTTTTATTAATCTTGCCATAGACTATAACAGTATGTCCCTGCTTTTGGGAGATTTCAATGCTGCAGTAGAACATCACAGACATAATTCTGATCTGTTTGGACTTGTATTCTCGAGTTTCACCTCAACGTCTTGGTACTGGATCTGCAATGATTTCCAGCAACCAGGGAAGATGCACTACAAACCTGAGCTGTATGTATAAGTCCTCAGCAGCTCCTGCGTTAATGACTTATTCATGAAAATAAATTAGCAGATGACAGGCCCCCACCTCTGGAGCAGAAAGGTTGCTGCTTTAATTAAACTTCTTAATTGGCATGGCCATATCCTCCCACCCAGAGCTGACACTGAATAAACAGAGGATGTCACTGCATCCTTCTTATGAACAGACACAGAGCCATTTCAGAAAATCAATGACAATGATTAAGAGAGCTCTCATTTCTTGCTCCTATCTGCATTTTACTTTCCACACCAAGTATATTGACTAAATGTCTCCCCAGAAGGTTATGTATACATGCTTTCTGCAGACAATACCAGCAATGCTTCTTGTTAGAGGCAGGCAATACTGCTCAAATTCCTGGCAAGCATCTTCCTTTACTGTTTGCAGTACAAGCCCTGTGGGGTCTGGGCACTGTACAAGCCTCGCAAGAGATATTCTGTCCTCAGGGATCTTTTGGCCTCTGAGACAGACAAAAATCTGAACAGAGAAGAAGTGATGTGAATTTTTCCTGCATGGGTAGACAGGTGGTAAGAAGGGGGATATGGCTCCTGGTTGAGGATGGAAACCCCGTAGTAAGGTCTCCCTTCAGTGTCCTGTAAGCAGAAAACTTCATCCTCTGAGAGGTCAGGCCAGCCACTGTACCATCCCACAGCTCAGCAGATTTGGTGTTTGAGAGGCTGTTGTGGTATCTGAGGAGCAGCCATAAGAAACAGACGAAAGAACACCCCACCTAGAGCATGTAAAACCCTTTAAGAATTGATGCAGGTTTGTTGGTCCAGCCTTCCCTGTCTACTCCAGCTGCTCTGCATGGTCCCAGTGATGCTCAGATCTGGGCTTGCATCACAGCATGGTACAAAGCAGATGGACCTCAGTGGTGATTCTGGTTCCTGATACTCGACTGCTGAAGAGCAATCTTCTTGAAGAGCTTTTCTTTTTTGCTTAAAATCACTAGTTGACCCAGATTAGGAGCTTTTACTGCTGGCAACAACTGCTTTGTGCATTACTGCATTATTAGTCAAAGATTTTTTTTTTTAATCTTAAAAAAGTTTTATTTATTCATCAGAGTTTTATAGATCATTTTCCCCATAAAGGCCTAGGGAGAGGTGTCACAAGAATTACTAGTGAAATATGCTCCAGCAAGTGCCAGAACATGCCTCCATCTTGTTTTCTGAAATCGATTTGAATCTATATCAAGTTAAAGTTAACCCAAACTTCACCACCTCTCCTCACTGCTCCTGTGAACACAGATCACTGCAGTTGAATCTACTTACCTGCAAGGCTCAGAAACCCGCTCAGTTTATGACAACTGCACAGGTTACTGCGTGCCAGCTGAGCCACAGTGACTGTGCTGCCACAGTCCTGGTGTGCCCTTCAGCCTATCTCTGGGGAGAAGTAATGTGGTTAATTTTAAACCTCAGTAAAAGAGGATCACTCTATGTTGCCCATGCAGATGTCTGCAGAGGGGTACATGAGCTCCACTGGCATCAGCTGATGGATGGCAATTCATTGAGCTTCTGCAACTCAGCTGTGAGTCTCAGCCCTGAGGGGGTGTGTGTACATGATTCTGTGATTCTATATATTTATATATATATGTAGATATATATGTGTGTGTATGTATGTATGTATATATCACAGTCACAGAAGGACTGAGGTTGGAAGGGATCTCTGGAGATAGTCTGCTTCAAACCCCTGCTCAGAGTAGGGTCTGCTGCAGCAGGTCACTCAGGGCCATCTCCAGTCAGGTTTTCAATGTCTCCAAAGATTAAGGCTCCATGACTTCTCTGAGCCACCAATTGTGATGGCAGAGCAGCACTTGCTTTAATCCCAGCTATGTGACCACTGTAATCCTCCCATGTGGATGGCCAGGGCAATGCCTTTGCCTCTCTGCTGTCCTCCAGGGAAGGAGGCCACTCCTTTTGTAGTTGTACACGTGTAGGTGTAGATACACTGCTGAAGAAATATACTCAACATATATACAAGCTGTCATACTCAGAGCTACCAAAGTGTTTAGGAGCCTTTATGCTTTTGAAATCAATCATGCCTAAAGAACCTTTGTAGATGTGTAGCCTGTTTGTAAGGCTCTCATCACTGTAGCCTGAACCTCCCATGATTTTAAGCACATTTTTGACTTTCCCTCTCTATTCCAGTACCACCTGTAACCAATTGGCAGATTTAAAGAAAGGGAAGTTGGCACATGCACCTGGCTTCAAATTGCAATTACAAATAGATTCAAGCTCTTGGATCCACATAACTCTGGATCTGTATGCAAACTTTGTAGCTGTTGCCTAAAAAGCAGGAGGGATTTGTAAATTGTGTCTCAGGAGATATCTCCCAACTACTAACACTCCTACTGGAGGATTTGAATGGTGCTGCTAATTTTGCCTTTTGGGTCATTAGGTCATGATGAAATAACAGATAAAAACTAAACTATGCAATGTTATGACTATTGCATATGGGGGCTGAATGGCTTGGCTAAAAGGCAAGTGTCCAAAGAAGCACTGAAACAGAGCAGCTGCTTTGCTGCCACCTTTCCTCCTCTGCAACAGTTGGGGCTTCTCAACTGCTCCCCAAATCCCTAAGAGACATCTCCCACTGTGAGAGCACAGGAGGTACCGCAGATCAAAAGAATTTGGTTTTGCTGCCTTCTGACATGCAAAGACCTTTCTCTGACTTATCTCACATGGTTATATATTTCATATCCAGCTGCAGGCTTTGTGTGCTGTATATATATTATATCACGCAAACACTGAGGGCATGCAAACTCCTCTGGGCTACACTAGAGAGAGGATGTGCCTGTGGATGTGTCCATAGAGGCTGGATGAGTTAGTCTGATTGTGCTGGACACTGTATAAATGCAGTCCCGTGTACCCACAATTTGGGGGACAGCTCTGGTAGGTAGGGGTTTGGACTGTTCTACAACAGAGACTTCCGTAGAGCAAATGTAGGGCTCCTACAACAGATTTCCTTTTCTTTATTACTTTTTGCATGACTGCTTAAAAGTAGCCCAAACACCTTCCAGGATATGTAGACCATAGGTTGAAAAGCACTGGTTTAATAAACAAATTACTACTACGAGCTGAGACAAGCAAGCATGGAAAAAGCATAAAGAAGTAAACTGGATGTGTAGAGTTATTAGTCAGAGCAATTATCACAATTTATTGCCTTCTAAACCACCTTCACGTTGCAGTTTGTTACATAAGCTATGGAACTCTTTTTTAAAAAAAAAAATATATTTCTTTTTTTTCACATGTTTTCATTCCTAATAAAGTGTGTGGGGCCAAGTCGTTCAGGAAGCAATATGACCAAGGGGAAAGCACAGCAAGCACATGGACTAAATGACCTGTAAAGGTCCCTTCCAACCCAAACTATTCTATGATTCTATGATTCGACACTTATGGGTATCATAACGCCTGTTAGCAGCCCTGCCTCATCTGCTGTACACAGGGGTTGTGGTCAATAAAGAGCTCGATGGATGGTGGGAACAATTAGGCTCCACGTCACTTCTTGTGGTCATTATTGATAGGCTTTCCTATGGATTATTTAGGAGGAGAAGAAACTGGACTGGGGGCCCTCGTGGGTCAGTGGAGCCAGTCTCTGCTGTCACAAGCCACCATGTCACACGTATTCCCAGGTGTGTAGCTATCACAAGCCACCATGTCACACGTATTCCCAGGTGTGCAGCTATCACCTCCTAAACCAAGTTTGATTTCTGCTTCCAGTGCTCCTCCTGCAAGGCTGCAGCTGAAGCGCTCTCCTCCAGTGATTAGAAAAGCCCTTTTAATTTCCAGCCTAAAGTTATTTGTGGCTGGCTGATACACATTTGTACTGGTGCCAACAACTGCCTTTAGCTTACACTTTTTTTTTTTTTCTTTTTCTGGTGTTTGCCTCCTTGATGTATTATTAGACAGCGCAAGTGAATTGCTTCTCAGCTTTTGTTTTGCCAGACTAAACTGGCCAAATTCATTCAATTCCCTCTCACTGGACATGCTTGCTGCTCCCTCCAACATCTCTTCTTTGCATGCCAGCCTTCTCCAGTTGGAATGACTCTTTCTGGGCTAGGGGAGGCTGTGATTACACACATTTTTTCCAGAAAAGGTTGTAAAGAAGTAAAAATATGCCTTTGCACTTTCAGAAGTCTTTCTCCAGGTGCAGCCTGTGACTGTATTTGCTGCCATGTCCAAGCACACTGTATAGGTGCTCACAGCCATTTTGGGGTCGACCAGTGCACTCCACTTTACAGCAAAATGATGCAATTTCTTAGGCTACATCTCCAGCAGGCCGGTAAAGCGAGCCAGGGCCTGACGGCGTGGCATGGCTCGCATCCACGTAGCTCAATTCTCATAATCTCTAAACCAGAGTGACCTCATCCAAACAGCCTCTTGGAAGCAGTCCATAGCCAGCACTAATCCCCAAACCGTGCCTGGGCATTGTCTAGCAGGGAGCTGGTCGGCCCCGGTCAAACAGTGCCAGGAAGCACATAAACATTTATCCTCACCCATGGTCAGTTCATAAACCTGCCCTGGCTCAGTTTAATTAATTCGTGTAGAGGAAGCCTCAGTGCATGACAGACACTTTGAACTCTTCACTCCAGGTCTCAAATACAGCATGTTTTTCCTTTATGGTATTCCCAATTCACTGATGCCTCCCAACTGTGTATTGTCTGCAAATACCATTAGCCTTTGCTTACTTTTTGTTCCAGAAGAAAACTAACTAAAACTGGCTCCAAGGAATTTCACCCATTATGTCCCCCCGCTCCTATCATTTTCCTTTCAGAAGAACCTGTTGTGTTTGTTCTTGGCTATTTCCTGACAGACCTTCAGCTCGAATACCAGTCCCCACTTCTTCCAACACAAACAATAATTTCCCATGTGGCTATTTTATCAAAAGTGTTGCTGAAGTCCAGACAGATTAGATCTAAAGCATTTCCCATGTCTAAAAAAGCCCACAGAGTACTTTGTTTGCTCTTTTTTTTTTTTCTTATCACCAAAAGCTATCAAGTTAGCCTGACTCAAGTGACCTTAGTAAAACCCTGCTATATTTTTATAGTATTTTTTCCTTTACTTCCATGTCTTCAATCCTTCCTTCAAAATTAGTTTACATGTCACCCATGTTCTCTGAACTCATGTGAATTCAGTTCCCAAGCAGTCCATGTTACTTGCATATCCCATCTGAGGAGGTCTGAAATTATTCCTGCTGCTTGAGCACCCTCATGAAACGGGGTCATTTTGGGAAGTCTATGATATGCAAAGACAAAACTCAGAGCTGAAGCTAGATCAGGCCTGTTGATTGTGAGGCTGCTCATTACCTCTCTGGAAACCCTCACCTTTTAATGGGAGCAAATGAGCTGTGTAACATCCCCTCGCTCCGTGTGCTCAGGAAGAAAGCAATGGCTGCACGTGGCATTGCAGTACACATGCAATATGGCAAGCACAAGATGCAAGTGTTCACCACTCCTCATGATTTTACCCTTCCCATGTGGGTCTACGGCACTACTGTGCAGTGTGGGAACGCTCAGCCTCACTGTTACTGAGCCAAAGGTCCAGTTGAGGCAGAAAAATAATCAGGTTTGGGCTAATCCCCTTCATATCTAGCATTTAGGCAAACACCTCCTTGTTTCTCCGTGGGGGTTTCACAGCCCATCCTGAGTCCTCAGCTGCTGTGCCTGCCCTGCTCACCTTGTCTGGCCGTGCTTCACTGCCTGTGCAGCAGTGGCTGCAAAGACACAAGCACTGCCCCCATTCCAGGCACTGATGGGTTTGCAGAAATAGATGTGTGAGGACATGCAGGTCCAGCACTGACACTGCTTAGCACAAGGCAGGCGAAAGGACAGTGCCTGCTAGTCTGATGTGAGTTTTCTGGCAGCCTTATCTGTAAATACC
Source organism: Podargus strigoides (assembly GCA_028020825.1). Taxonomy (NCBI): domain Eukaryota; kingdom Metazoa; phylum Chordata; class Aves; order Caprimulgiformes; family Podargidae; genus Podargus; species Podargus strigoides. Next base: position 10,077,303 of record CM051619.1, on the reverse strand, counting down.
CTACTTGGTTAGGACCAGTGGTCTTCTGTCAAGGGGTTTGGTTGTCATCCCTGGGGGCCATGTCAAGTGCTGCAAGGGCTCTTGCTTGATTTATTTCAAGTCCTCTTTGCTTCAGGTTTCACCTCCTTTGATGGCAAACCTGTCTCTCAGCCACCACAATTCCACGGCCTTCTTCGTATATAAATGTATATATAAATATATGTACATATGCATACATACATATTTATCCATATAAAATCAATTTATATCAAGCAGTTCTCTGTCTTCTTTTCCACCCAGCCCAATGCACACACAACAGCAATGCAAAAGTCCCGGCAGCTGCAGACAAGCTCCTTCCCCACAGTCTCCAGCAGGCTCTGCTCCAAAAGTCTGCTGGTCTTAATCTGGGACAAAGGAGCTCTTTCCCTATTTAGCTGGAGGGTAGCTATGGCAACATGGCACAAAGACATCTCAATAGCTGGCTAAGGCCAGACCAGCCCCCTATCTAGCAGACAGACACTGTTCGCTGGTACTTAAACTCCGCTTCCTTTTGACAAAGCGATGTTTATTACCTCAGACTGGGCCCCTGACTCAAACTGTCCAGTAGCTGGAAGCAAAAGAAAGCACTGCAACCCCATCGACAAATGGGACATTTCAGGGAATGTCCATGAATAGGTCTTGTAATGGGTAATGAAAGAAGCAGCGGAGAGGGAGGGGAGGAAATGAATGAGCAGAGATTGCAGCAGCTAAAGGGAAGCTCATCGCAGGAGATGGCAAAAAAGGCTCTCTGAGTTATGGCTTGTCTGTCTGGGAAAGTTGCACTGATACAGCTTTCCTTTTTGTCTCGAATGAGCTGTCTTGTGGCCACACACGAATTGCCTCGCATCCTTTTGGCCTGCCTTTAAATGGAAATGCTGCCTTTTTTTCATGCAAGGGCTGTTTCCTTCCTTTGTGCCATAAAGATGACGGTGCAGCCAAAGCAAAACTCTGTCCCATACCTGCCAGCCTGCATGTGTGGCTATCACTGGTCTTGAAGTTTATTGTGCAAGTTTGGGAAAACTGTTTGGAAAAATGGCTTATAAACACCTCGCACGTAGCACTGCACCGGGGACTAATGCTGGGGAGCACCAGCATTGCACTTCTGTGTCCTGGCATAAAGCCCCACTCCTGTGTTAACCCCCATGATATTTTTTCTACTCTTCTATTTCTAACTTCTACGGCATTTTTGGGGACGAACCTGACAAAACTAGACATTGTTTCGACCTCTGGGCAATGGTAGCACAGAGCTCACCAGAGCCCTCCCTGCTTTTGCCATAGCTCTGGCTGAAACAATCCCAAAACACACCAGTCACAAAGACCAAAAGCAAAGCCATGTGGTGTCAGATGCAGTGGGCCAAACCAGCAAGCATCTCTTTCTTTCTCCTTCATGTCACTGGCAGCATTCCTCTCTCCAAAATCCTGCTGTGCCCCAGACTGCAAAGCTGCCTGGGCTTGCATGTGTGGGCTTGGCCATGCAGAGTGGGAGCATGGCTGTGACAGTGTCCTGTGGAGCCTCACAGCCCTGGCCTCATCCAGCACGTGTCCTGAGCAATCCTCAGCATCTCTCAGGGAACATCCTCCCGCTCTGTCCTGCTCTGAAGCGTTTTCCCACAGTGGCAGAGCCAGGATGTGCTGCCTCTTTGACCAGCTCCACCACCTTATTAAGCCCATTGCAGGCAGCCACTGGTGCTGGCCGATGGCGTTAGCAGTTGTGGCATCGCCACCTATACATGCAGGAACTTTCCAGTTAGTTTCCTTAAAAGCACTGTGGAGGCTGCAGAGCCGCCAGCCCCAGCGTGGGACCATCTGTCTGGTGTTACTGGCCTTGTCACCTCCTGGTGACAAGTACCCTGAGAGTGGCAAGCCAGCTGGTGCATGGCAGTCACCGTTCTGACAGCGGGGATGTCCTTGGGCGCTCTGCGTGCTCAGTGCCTCCACCTGCTCTCTCTGGCCACACATGTTAATAGTAAGCCCGGAGGGGTGGGAGTTGGCCGTGCTGCTGGATGAGCCCTGTCAGAGGCTCAAAACACATCGCGGGGGGTCAGGGAGCCGCCGCACGCCCCGCTGCACCCCACCAAGGAGGGCAGCACCAGCTGGCAAACAGCTTTTGCTGATTGCATCCATGTACCGAGCCTCAGCACGTCCAGGGCGTGCAAAATCCTCTCTGCTCGCTTGAAGGAGAGCTGGAGGCATTCAGAAGATGCCCATCATCTCACAAAGCCACCAGTGCAACTCAACCTTGTAAGTGCTTGAATGTGATGTATGGCTTGCTCCAGATTACTGGGGAACCATGCATGAAAGCAGGAGGCTCAAAAGAGCCTGAATATGATGCTAGCAAATAGCTCGTACTATATATTTGCTTCTGCAGAAGGCTGATGTAGCAGCAAGCTGTTTGCAAGGCAATGATGGCCATTCATCACTCAAAAATATGCTTATATATTAGATTGGATAGTTTATATTTCATCTGTGCTCCTCTGCATTTCCATATGTAACCTCCTGCTGTTGAGCCCAACAGGCTGTAGTCTTATGTGAAATAAGAAATCAAATTATCTCTCACTTAAATTGTAAAGTTGTCTGCTGCAAAAAAAGCATGAAACTATCTCATCCCCCGTTTCATGCCGTTTGGCTTGCAGCACCGGCTTTGAGACCTGTGAGGCTGCTCATTGCTTACACCCGTGTGCAAGCTCTGGGACCTGGGCTCCCCTCCAGCTTCTCACAGTTGTTGGGGTGGCCCCCACCCCTTTGACTGCTGGCTCTGGGGAGCCTGCCCTCTGCTTTACCCCAGTAACTCACCCCCATCTTCTCCCATAGACCCACACTCCAGCTTTCATCGGAGCCTGCCCGAGCCATTTCAGAGTGTTCATGCCATCACAAACCATTTGTCGGTTTTGTTGGATGAGGGTGCTGAGAAGTCTGATGTGCCCCGGAGCTGGGGTGAAGGCAGGTAGAGGAGGCAGGGAAGGGAGCAGGTCACCCTTGTGACCCTGCTCAGGCTGCCATGAACCTGCTCACAGCTCTGAGATGACCTCCCTTAGCTCCTCAACTTGCTGCTTTGCCTCAGGCACATTCCTGTCTGCTGTATGGGCAGTGACATATTTTCTGGGCAGCAGCAACATACCGGTTATGTTTTTCCTCTTGCTCCCCGTGGGACCAAGATGTACCTTTTTGACATCTTTGCCCTGCAGCTTCAGCCAAAATTTGGGGCAGAGGCATGGGTCCTAAAGTGCTAACTTCCAACAAACTATGAGACCAAAGCAGCAGAAGAGGGGGAGAGCAATCCCCTGGAGAAAAAACCATGAGAGTTTCAGCTTGGAGGCATACCAGAGGGCAGGATGGGGTTTGGGGACACTGACACCCACGGTGTAGGTGTGCATTTGTGCATTTGGGGTGGCTGGCACTCAGTGGGATCCTACAGCCATGCCACATGGAGCAGGACCATGTGTATGGTCTCTGAGGATGCCAGCAGGGATGTCCATGAGCCACGTGTGAGCCCCTGGGATTGCCCCAGGTGCCTGGTGGGATGTCAGAGGCACACCTACACGCTGCTTTTTGAAGGACCAGGTATGCTTCCCACTCCTTCCTGGCAGGCAGGACAGTTTCCATCAACCTGGCACCCTGCAGCAGAGCCTCCCCAGGGAGCCCAGAGACATCGGGCACTCACAATTTTAACTTTACACATCAGATGCCGGAGCGATGACATCAGGAGGGCTTTGTGCAGGTGGGAGGAGGGGTCACTCTCAGCCTGCAAACCGCAGCTGGTGAAAAAGCCCAGCACACTGGGAAAGTGAAGCTGTAAGCTGCAGCTCACTCCCCGGCTCAGGCACGTCTGGAGTGCAGACCTCTCCTTTCTGGTGGCCAGAAGCAGGGAAGGCTGCTCTTATCTAAAGGTCAGCGAGGAGACAGCTGACAAATATTGCTGTCTCTGGTCTGTGGTGCACATCTCACAGACATTGAAATAAGGCTGAGTGAGGGCTGGGGGTCACTTGGGGGGGCATTTTTGAGGGGTTATGTTTTGTTCTAGAGAAAGATGCATTAGCTTGTGCTAAATGCTGAAGTTGTTATGGCCTTTTCCTCTGATGGTTAGATGAAAGGGGGTAAAAAGGAGGTCTGGAACTTGTAGTCCTGAATAACTTAATGGTCATGATCTGTACTTTGAAGCAAGATAATAAAAGACATCTTTTTTATGCTATTAATTTCAGGAGCCTTTACTCTTCAGCCAGGATTTTTCTGCCTGCTGGGAACAGCCTGATGGAAAAAGTTTTAAAACTTTCAGAAATCCTGTCTGAGACTTTCACTTTGTTCTTTACCTCTGAGGTTTATGTAGCATTTGTATGGCCTTATCCATCAGACAGGACAATAAACACTAAGAACCTTCAGGTCACAGAGGAACTGAGTTGCCAACCCAGAGCTCAGCTGATATCTCATGAGTCCCAGATGCTGCACCAGAGCAGCTTAAACACCAGAGAGTTCTAGAAAGTCATGGAGAACTTATCTCTCAGGCTCTGCCTAACTCTTGAAGGTGCCAAAAACCACTATGAATGACCAGAGTAAGCATCCAACAAGGGGCCTTGTTGATGGGCTTCTCATCACTGCTGCCACATGCTGCAACATCTGACTTTGTATTCTGGAGGAGATCTAAGGACCTTATACATAGGTGGGAGACTTGAGTCCTAAAGAGGGGTTTGAAGTAGACTGAATGCCCAAGGTACTGTGAAATGAGCCACTGTCAGGAGTTGTCTTTTAGATATCAAAGATGAGCAGCATGACCATGGGGGCAAGTGTCTGCTACCGCAGCAACCCCTATTGCCCTGAGCCAGCTGGGGCACATCTGAATCATGAGTGGGTTTAGGTGTAAGGTGGACTTAGCCCAGCTAAACACACGTACCTAGCCACTCAGTGGAGAAGTTTTGATTGTTCAGAAAGTAAAATCCTGAGTGTCCTACGCAGCTCAGGTACCTTCATAGAGAGGCAGCAGCTGCAGAGATGTCTTCAGACCTGCAAGTCTAAACTTGACTAAGACTGAAACCCCAAGTACCAGTTGGATACCTGCACCTTTTACTGGGGTTTTGCCTTATTTCTTTAGTCAGCTGGAGACCATCATCTCAGCTCTCTTCCAGATGTATTGCTATACCAAGCTGTTCAATTTTTAATGAAGCCAAGACACCACTTTTCCAAAGAGCTTCTGAAAATCGATAGTACTCTTACAATGATACATCTTTACAATGGTAGGTCAATAAGGAAGAAAAACCTAAAGCCTCCAGGGATAAACTTATCTTCTTACCTGAAGTGCTGAATTTTATATGACAAAGTTCAGTAAGATATGTGAATGTATAAGTAATTTGGATGATATATCACCACCATGCCATTTGTGTTATGATATTTGTTCTTTAGGGTTATTAAACTGATTGTTGTTAACAATGAATTATTCAGAGGTCAGAGGTGGTTTCATATTTTAGAATTTTAGCAGAAGAGAAAAAATGGTCTGAATTTCTTATAGCATTTTTTATACTATTCTTCTTTATTATTCTTCTCAAATCCAAAACCAATTGGTGAATAGGAACAGTAACACATCCTTTAGGTAACCCATTATTAAACCTGACCATCAATATTCAGACTTGTCATGTCTGAATAAGTAATCATCTGAAAAAAATAAAAAGTGAAACTGTCTGGTAAATTCATATTAGTAATAAATCACTTTTAAAATTAGTTCAGGGATGCTTTGCTTGATTAAAAAGTCAGCTAAATTAATTTGACTCCAATTTAGGAATCATATTCATATAAAACTTTTACACGTGTCTGCTTCCTTTAACTTCAGGGAGAGTGAAAGAAATGCCCAGGGTTTTTCCTAAATTTGGATACTTTACTGAGCTGGAGTGTATGTTTGTGAGCTGTCATTCACTCTGGCCACACTCTGATAGGTGCAGCAAGGAAAAGTAAAGAGGAAAAGCATATTCCTACTGCCCAACTTTACATACCTCTGCTAGAAGCTGATTCCCTGGTGTTCCCCACACCTTTAATGGGGAGAGCTGGGGGCTGCTTAGAAGGTATGCATAAAGCCTAGATCTGCCTTTTGGTACAAAACAGCCTTCCTCCCCCAGCCCTTCCCCATGTATTCCTGCAAACTTTGGGATTTTCTCCACTGCTGCTATTGAACAGCCTTGGTAGCTACTGGTGCCTTTAACTCGTCCATGTTTACTTGGTCCGTGCCTGGTGCAGGGAGGATGTGTGACCTTGGAAAAAAATCTGCTGGACCTCTCCCCATCCTGCCCCCACTTCCCTTTGCACCCTTGGACAGATGCTGTCTGCACTTAATGCCTTGTCCATACCAAGAGGCTCGAAGCCTTCACAAGCTATCTGAGGATTTATCTTACAGACTTCCTTATTTTCCTGCTTCTCTCTCTCTGTAGAAATCTTATCACCAGTTCAGGTAAAAGTCTTTCCTTCTCAGGTTTAAAACCAGATAAACAATGGCCTAATAACTGTTATTCCATTATTTTTAGTTTATATTTTCCCCTATATCATTCCTGCAAGGAAAAATCACTTATTTGATAGCGACATTAATCATAAGCTTTCAGATATTTTAGGTTAGTCTTGCTCTCCTGGGACACTTGGTCTTATTTTTGCCAATTTAATTCTCCTATGTTTTGGAACTTTGTTCAAACTTTATTCTCCTTTCACTATTCTCCAGAGCTTTTACACAAAAATGAGTCTCACACGTTCATGAGTCACCCCATGAATTGGGGCTGAACTGAAGGATAAGATTGGAGCTGGGTGCTTTGTATTGTTTTCTGCTTCTGGCAGAGCAGGATCAATAGCCACTAGCAAATCACTCAACAAATCTATCTTGGTTTAGCTGTCTGTGAAATGGGAAGAATGTTTGCCAATCCCTTATTGCAGCTCATTTCAAACATGACATCTTGAATAGCCTTAGGTGAAGGGCACCTAGCTCTCAGATAAAGATGTAGCTGGGCCCAGGTAAAACATTATGCAGAGAATAGATAGTGAGGTGGACGATGAGGACAATGTGTCCTCTCAGGAGAAGGCCCAGGGAAAATCTCCATACATACAGCTCACAGGCACAGATGTGGCAGATACACCACAAGTGTTCACAGCAGAATCAGTGAAAAGAACAAAAGTAAAGTAAATGGAAATTTCTGGGATGGATGTGTTAGCTTTACCCTAAAATGATCAGGTATTTCCTTGATGACATTAATATGAGATTTTCTTACTTTAACACAAAAACATTTTCAATGTCAAAATTGTTTGCAGTTCAGCTAGTATCTATAACCACTTCTAGCTTCAAAACAGCAAAGTTTTTTTTTCCTGAAGGTTCTTGGTGTTTTCCACTGAGCTTGGGACCAGATTCCTGGAGATAAAATATTCACAATGGATGTGGAGCCACATCTGAGACAGGGATTAACTCTAGCAAGCCTTCCCACAGCAGTACTGCAGGGCAGAAATGGGGAAAAGAAAGGATTCTATATCCAGGAGAAATTACATTTATCTAGAAGTGACAAGCAAGTGCAAGAACAACGCTCTTTATTTTATCAAACAGCAATCCTTCCTCATCTCCTTTGCAGAATGCTTTCAGTGGCCAACTGGGCTGTGTCCTGGAAAACTGTATTTAGTAATGGATTTTTAACAATAGTGTAGAATATATGCACAGGAGAGAAAGATCAGGCAGTGGAATTATTACACTTGCATAAGTTTTTAGATTGACTACTTTATGCTTTTGATTAAACTATTATAACTTATGTGCTTTCAAGTAGCAATCTTCTCTGAGAGATTATTTTCTCTTGACCCATCTCTATATAGAATTATTTCCATGGCAACAGTTTGAGTGATTTGAGAAAGAAACAAAATTATGAACTTCCATTACCATTAGGTTAAAAAACTAGTTTGACTTTTCAGCAAAAATACAGCAGGTTTTGGCTTCATAAAAAATAAAGAATAGCCTTTAGAGGAGTCACAGATATATCAAGAGGAAATTCAAACTTGATCTGCCATTATTTCTTTGTAGGAAAAATGTCATTTTCAAAATGGAGTTATTAACATACTGTTACCATTAGTCCTAATAAATCTAATGTTTATCTCTATTTGAAAGTATCTTTGAAAGCAATGGGACATAAAAGATCCATTACTTCTCCTGAGTCAGCACACTGAAAAATGAATGCATAATAATTATTATTTAGTATTTTCCTGTAATTTCCTCAGTGTTGAAATGTTTAGATAAGTTAAATGTTTTAGACATAAAGTATTAATTAGAGAAATTAGATCAGAGGGAGAGATGACTTTCACCCTAGGGTAAGAGAGGGACCAGCTGAAGCACTCCTTGAGACATTAGCAATTATCTTTGAGTGTGCAACAAGGGTGGACAAGGAGGTCCCAGCAGGCTGGATGAGAGCAAACAACAGAAGGAAAAGGGAGAAGGATGTGGATGGAGAGAAGACAGACCAGTCAGAGTTGCTTTGGTACCCAGAAAGATTCTGCATCAATTATCCACAACTTCATAAGCAGGACAAAATGCAAATATATCAAAAGAAGACTTTTCAAAAACAAGTCACGTGAGTCCAGTCTGACTCCTTTGTTTGACAGGATAACTGGTCCCATAAACAGGAGAAAACTAGCAGATGTGTTGCATCTTGACTTCTGAAATGCTTTTCGCATGGCCAGATGATGTTCTTATATATAGTCTAAGAGGATGTGAAAGAGATTGAATCATAACAAGGTAGGTGCTGAACTGCTTGACGAATGGCACCCGAAGGCAAGCTGCCAATAATTCACTCTCTAACAATTTTTTCTTTACAAAAGTTTGCAGAGATTTTGGTCAATTTGTTTTTCACTCCCAGTTCAGACAATAGAGTAAGGCATGCACTTTCATTTGTGGAGGGATGAAGCCCCAGAAGGAAAGTTTGCAAATGTGCTTGAGGGATGCAGCAGGACTCGGAGCACAACCTACAAAAGTCCAATACAGTACAGTGTTGAACTTGGGAAGTTGGGATCAAATGTGCAAACATAAAGGAGGCAGCAAAGAGCATATTCTACTACCCGTAAAAAAATAAATAAATCCCAAACCATAAGATTTTATTAGATAGAAGATGAAATGTTAAATAAAAGGGAAAACGTATTTTGTGTTGTACTGGTAAGAACATCACAGGCTGTGATTTTGCTTTGCTCTTTGAGTCTTGGGCTTGTGTGCTAAATCCAGTTTAAGAGAGGTTGGCTACTGCCCAGGATGGGCAGCTGTGACAGAGTTTTACAAAATTTGAGTCAGGAGGAATGGCAGACAAGTTACTCTGGAAAAGAGAGGACTGAAGGGACAGGAGTGGGCAGCAGACTCTGAATGTGATAGGGAGGACAGAGAGCAGCTTTGTCGGTCTGTTTGGCAGCACTAGGCCAAACATATTTGATTGAAGTTGCCACAAACAACATTTGGATGAGATAGTAGGAAAATATTTCTAACCGTAACGTGGTGAAGCAGTGGAATGAGCGGCCCAGGGAGTTCCTGAACCTCTTTCACTGATGATCTTTAAGAACAGGTTAGACAGGTCTTCACCAAGGATGGTCTAGATGGGCTTGTCCCTGCGTAGAAACTGGCTGAGAGGAGGTAAGCTCTGTTACTGTCACCTGTGTTGGATAGTGCATACATGGAAGGTCACTAACATCTAGACTGTGAGAAGATGTAGCTGGGTGATGTTCTCCTCTCCTGTTTGAAAGCTTTCTTCATACTCAATGGAGGGTTTATTCTCCGTCGCTCAGGTGTCAGCAGAAGAGATCTGGAAGCAGGAGGTGTATCAGGAGCATGTTTTAACCCCTGGGGTTCACAGGCTTGCCCTGATGAAGTCCTCTTGATGCAAACTCCCTGGCTGCAGTGTTGAAGAGCATCTCTGCCTCTCACATCTCTTTGGAGCTCAGCTCCTACACTTGCAGGACACCATCTGTCCCAGGCACGAGCAAGACTGATACCTCAGAGAAGCACAAAACCCCCTGCTTCTCAGAGCTATCATTGCCTACCTGCTTAGCTTTGGGTACATATTTATGTACTTAGGTACTTTGCTGATCAGAGCCCAGAGGGAGAAGAGTAGTGCCAGGAACAGAGTCAAATTTGCCTGAAGGCTTCCTGAGGCATTTGCAGAATTTACCTGGAGTTTCATTAGCAAAAAAACCCTCCTTCACCTAGACAGGCTCTAAGCCTCTAATCTGGTCCCATCAAAAAACTACAGATTCAGCTATCAAGAATTCTGCATCATGACACTAATTTCTTATTATTATGCATTTTTATAAGTGCACCATGCCCCTTGGGCAGAGCGACTGCTGGGGTGAGCAGGCTTTCCCACTGTAAGGTAAACAAGGTTTATGCAAAGTGATCTGCTGGGAACACGCACGATGTGTAATCCCTGCCGTTAAGAGACTGAAAGCAGAACTTCCAGTGGAGCCCATTTAATCCAGCCAGATGAAATCCATTTTGGATGGTTTCTGTTTCTCAGATCATAATGGATAAAGGAAGAAGCGTCTTATCAGGTTGTGGAGAACATCACTCTCTTCTACAATTTTTAGAAACAGATGTTGCTGCATTCACAATGGATCTTTTCTTCTCCTTCTAACATGTTTCTTCCTTTTTTGTAAATGTTCAGGTTTGTCTAGGAATTCTTTTAAAATTCTAATCCTTTAATCTCAGTGTGATAAAGTTTTTCTTAAAAGCTATCATTGCAAGTGCTCTTAAAAGTTGCTTGGAATGCACACAGCCTTTTAGAAGAAAATAAAATTCGTGTTTATGTTTTCTTCTCACTAATTTAAATCATGTCGTCTATTATATGGAGGTTACAGCCAGGATGGGTAAAGGCACTGGGACAGGGAAGCATGTCTGTGCCTTTCTGCCCACCTCCACTCCTGGGAAACAGAACTCTCACAGATGAGAGCCTTCCAGGAATGGAGAAAACAAAAGAGCTACCAAGCATCTTGAAAGCCCAACTTCCTTTTCTCCTCATTTTCATTAAAGAAAAAAGAGCCTATGTCAGCCCAGGCTCCTCTTTTGAATCTCAGCAATGACTTTACCTTCGTTTGATATACCTCTACAGCACAAAGCCCTGGATCTAAGTCCTGAGAGCCTGCTCTTCTTTCACTGGACAGAAGACCAAGGTCAGGCTGAATCAGCCTCTCCTGAGCCTGTAGCTGAAGGACCAGCAAGAAAACCAGAGAGCACCTGTCTCTGTCTTCCCCTCCACACTATTTTTAAAAGTCAGCTGGCTGCCAAGGCACCAGCTACAGATATGCAGATATGTGAGTATGTGGCACTCCCTAGCACCAGCCTCTGGGATGTTTCTGGGACTTGCTTCTGCCTGGTGCCATGGTGCAAAGGCAGAAGGCAGAGTCCACATAGGAGAGAGCCGGGTGCTTTCCCTGCTCCAGCCATCCCTTGTGTCCTTGTCCCTGCCATCTCTCATGCCCCTGTCCCTGCAAGCACAGCCACCATCAGCTGCAGGAATACCCCTGCCTCTCCACACCAACCATGCTGGGCAGGGTTTGTCCAGTACCTACTGCATTTTAATTTCACTCTCTCTTACTGCAAGGCTTGAGCTCTTTGAGAGCCAAAAGACTTCCAGGCCTTTCTCTGACTTAGTTATTTTTAGGCTTTAAAGTTCAGCGGTGATCCTTTCCTCCTCCTCATGTCTGAGTTGTGTCCTGCTAGGATAAGAGGGAGAGCCTGTCCTTCCTTTGCCTTTGGTCATCACCACCTTGTTTTTGAGAATAACGGTCTCATAAACATTAGATTCTGGTGTTTCAGTTTCACAGGGAAGATTAGTTTTCGTGCTGCAACAGGTGAAGATTGAAGGTGGAAAGAGACCACAACCAGTTCATTGATTTGGAAGTGCCTTTACCCATCTTCCCTTTTTTTGCAGTACTTAGTTAGGCACATTAATAACTGAGTAGAAGTCAAACTGCTTTCAGACAAGCCGAGGCATCAGTTCAGTAAGAATAAAGTATTTCATTAAAAAGAGCTCAGTAAGAGGAAAACACTTACTCTAAAACTGGTTTACAAAAAAAAAAAATAAGGCAACAGACTGTTATCCATGCCAAATGCAAACCAGAAATAACCGGAGTTTGCAAAGATAGTGGTTTAATCACTAATTGAAAGAACTATTGTTCTGCAACCCTCGAGGCAGGAACTGTGTTGCTGTTGTGGGATCCAGTCCAGTCCCCAGGACATGGGCTGACACAGCAGCTGCCCAGCACTGCCAGCTCCGCACCCTGCATGTGCTCTCCCAGCAAGGCGGGACATGGTGTCCTTGGCACGAGAGGTCTTACACCTTCCTCCTATGCCCCCAGAAAGTAAAATGTCTGTGTCCACTGGCAATGTAGCAGGGCAGGAGGTATCTCTGCCAGTCGGGCTCGTTAGCAGTGTGGCTGGCGCACCCCGTTTTGGGGACGAGCGGATTTCTGTGGGGTGGGTTTTGGGAATGCTTTGAGTCGAGAGGCCTTTTCCACAAATAGTTGGGGGCAATTCAATCCTTCCAGACCATTTCTGGTAAATGGGATGCTGGATCTCACATATGGCTGGGGGAACTGGAGCGCCACATGGGAAAATGCCAGGCACCCATGTGCCTTTGTGTCACTCATGCTGGCTTCGGCAGCGTCCGTCTGGATTTAAATAGGAGCCTTTCAAAACCAGGGTTTAAATGAAGCATTTAGGGCTGCTTTGTCCCAGAACAGTAAATGCCAGAAACTGTAGGTTCACTGCAGCAGTCTGGCTAGGCTGACGGGCTTTCTCTGTGACACTCAGATTTATGTGACCTTGTGTCCTGAGATCTTCCTCTGTGGCCGACGTTTGTGTGTCCCCTGGGACTGTGAAAGGCAATACTGCAATGACTCGCTGCGTACGGACATGGCAGCTGGCTCTTTGTGGACTCTGGCAGTGGGATTTTGGCCACCAATTTAGCATTGATGCTATATGAAATTGCCTGTTATACGTTATATGAAGCTGCCTGAAGCATGCCCCCATGCAGTAATTAATTACATAGGCAAGGCTATGCTCTCTCAGGACACATTGCATTTTCACCCGAGATAACTGAGGATGTATTGCAAATTGCCTTACCAGGAGAGTTTCCCTGACGTTGGCCACCCCATCCTTATCCCACAGAGGGACAGCACAATGCACTAAAGTGTAAAGGGTGTGTGTCATGAGGATGGAGCCAGGCTCTTCTCAGTGACATCCAATGATAGGACAAGGGGCAATGGGTGTAAGCTGGAACATAGGAGGTTCCACATAAATGTGAGGAAGAATTTCTTCACAGTGAGGGTAACAGAACACTGGCAGAGGCTGCCCAGAGAGGTTGTGGAGTCTCCTTCTCTGGAGACATTTAAAACCCTCCTGGACATGTTCCTGTGTGACCTGACCTAGGTGCTCCTGCTCTGGCAGGGGGTTTGGACTAGATGATCTTTTGAGGTCCCTTCCAATCCCTAACGTTCTGTGATTCTGTGATTCTGTGACAGGGAAAGGCTCTTAGCCCCCACAGCCCTGCCAAGGCAGATGTTTTCTCATTTGTCTCTCTCCAGACTCATGAGGACCAAGTCCTCGATCATTCACAATCCCAGTCACCTCTTTCCAGCCCCCCTGCCATGGGCAGGGACACCTCCCACCAGACCAGGCTGCTCAAAGCCCCATCCAACCTGGCCTGGAACACTGCCAGGGAAGGGGCAACCACAACTTCTCTGGGCAGCCTGTGCCAGTGTCTCACCACCTTCACAGTCCAGAATTTCTTCCTAATATCTAATCTAAATCTACCCTCTTCCAGTTTAAAACTTATCCCGTTCATCTTCTGTCATGCAGAAGACAAATAGCAGTGTTGCTAGTACGTTCCTGAACACAGACATTACACTATGCTAAAACACTGCTGACAGCAATACGCTTGGTTTGTGCTGGGCATGCCCAGGTAGTAGCTGCTGAGGCCAGGGATGCAGGAGATGCGCTGTCAGCAGCCTGGGTATAATGTGGCACCTGGAAAAGGAGTCTGGTGTCCAAATTTGATTATTCTATGAATTTAAGCCCAAAACTCAGTGAAAACTGCACTTTAGCTGCATTAATGGCATCTTGCTTATGCCACTTTCCAGAGTTCTCACTTTCCTAAATTGGAAATTATATTCCCAGGTACTAAAACACCTGTTGATATGTTTTCCCTTAGTGTAAATTAGCTGTGAAATGATGTTATTTAACTAGTGTAGAATAACACCGGTTGTTTGCTTACACCTTGGGAGAAGACAAGTCTGCAAGGGTAATAGTGGTTTGTGCAATGGGTATTGGCACTTCTGAAAATGGTTGGCAGTGTTTGCTCAGAAATTGGGAAGGGATCTAATGATCCAGAACTAATCTAATTTGCATGGATATTTTACCTTAAATGCCACCTTGAACAAAATTAAATCCTGCAGAAATGCTTAGGAAGGTAGATAAGATGAGATTGAGAAAATGGAGACAAACAGAAAACAATATATTTCATAAGGAGGTTGAATTATCCTCTGGAGGTTCTCATCTCTCCCTATGGATTGCCTGGCAGTGCTCAGGTGACCAGCTGGTGACCAGCTACAACTGTATACTTCTTTTTAGCACTCAGTGTGTCAGGACTGCTTTTGTCTGAGCATATGAGTGCCAATTGCTCATTGCCCTCTTGAACCCAGAGGCTCTGATGGTGATATGCTGTGCACAAGACCATCTTTTAGTTCTCTCACTGTGTGGTGTTAATAAAGGCTTGGCTTAGCAGACCACTATTGAAAGTTTGAACAGTTTTTTGTGCTTCTTCCTTTTCCTAAATTAGATGGCTGGAGGGTGCTAAAGAGCAGCTCATTGGTGTCCCTGCAGCTCACCAGCTCCAGCTTGCCCAGCATCCTCTGCTTTTGAGCTTCAGGCACTGGCATGGGTGCAAGATACATCAGTCACCACTGTGCTGTGGAAAACAAAGGAGATCTCAACACAGCAGGAGCCAAAGATGCCTGAAAAACAGTTGGTCCTTGTTCAAACATGCAGGCTGCATCCATGCAAGGAGTCAGCCAAGTATAAAGTCTTGAGAAAGGGAAAGGATCTGCATTAATCTTCAACTGTTAGTGAGGAAGCCTGCTTTCTTACAAGCTGAAATTCAGCGTTGATTAAATTGCTTACCTTCCTCCAGAGGAAATAAGCACAATTATAAGCAGCATGGGATTTGAGTGCAAGTTAGAGGGCAAAACATGGTAGCTTAAATGAAGAAGCCTGTGATAACAGGCAGCCTCTCCATCTGGGACCAAGGCACAAGTAACACAAGTTGTGTGGAGCCATAATGACCAAAATGACATGTAAATCCCAGCTCCTATCCTGCCCTCAGTCCTCTGACTTCCACAGAAATGCTCTGTGGAGAACTGGCAGGATGCTGTCATAGCTGCTGCAAGGGGGGTGAGAGGTGAAGGAGACACCCCAGCACATGGGAGAGGGTGATGCCAGTGAGCTGGGCTGCAAAGTCAAGGGAGGGCTGTCCCTGGGGGGCTGGTAGGAACTCAGTCTTGTGGCAATTCACTGCTCTTCTTCCAGCTCTGAAGCTGGGTTGGTAAGAGCTAGTGACTGCCAGAGCAACCATCTTCAAAAGAGGCCGCCCACATACCTCAATATGTGACTTTCCTGCTATTGTGGGCCATTGCAGAATCACAAAATGGTCCAGGTAGGAAGGGACCTCTGGAAGTCATCTGGTCCAAGCCCTCTGTTCAACCAGGGCCACTTAAAGCCAGTTGCCCAGGACTGTGTCCAGACAGCTTTTGAATATCTCCAAGAGTGGAGTCACCATAACATTCCTGGGCAACCTGTGCCAGCGCTCGTTCGCGCTCACATTGAAAAACTGTTTTCAGAGGGAATCTTCCATGTGTCCATTGTGTCCATTGCCCCCTGTCCTGTCACTGGGCACCACCGAAAAGAGCCTGACTCTGACTTCTTTGTATCTTCCCTTCAGGTATATCTATACATTGATAACATTCCCCCTGAGCCTTCTCTACTCCACACTGAACAGTTCCAGCTCTCTCAGCCTTTCCCTATAGGAGAGATGCTCCAGACCCTTCATCATCTTCATGACCTTTCGTTGGACTCTCTACATTATGTCTATGTCTCTCTTGTACTGGGAAGCCCAGAACTGGACCCAGCACTCCAGTTGTGATCTCACCAGTGCTGATCACCTCCCTTGACCTGCTGGCAATACTTTGTCTAATGCAGTCCAGGGTACCATTTGCTGCCTTTGCCACAAGGGCACATTGCTGGCTTCTGTTCAATTTGGTGTCCACCAGGACCCCCAGATCCTTTTCTGCCAAGCTGCCTTCCAGTGGGGTGGCTCCTAGCATAGACTGGTGCATGGAGCTGTTTGGCCCATTTCTCCAGCCTGTTGAGGTCTCTGGATGGAAGCATGACCCTCTGGCATATCAGCCACTCCTCACAGTTTTGTGTTATCTGCAAACCTGCTGAGGGTACACTCTTAACCCTCATCCAGATCATCAATGAAGATGTCAAACAGGACTGGACCCAGTACAGGCCCCTGGAGTACATTGCTAGTCACTGGCTCCCAACTAGACTTTGTGCCACTGATCACCACCCTCTGGGCCTCGCTCTTCATCCAGTTTTCAATCCATCTCACTCTCTTCTCAACTAACCCATACAACAATGGCTTGTCTATGAGAATCTAAGGTGAGACAATACCGAAAACCTCACAGAAGTCTGGGTAGACACTATCTACTCCTCTGCCCTCATCTACTAGGCCAGTCATTTCATCACACAAGTTTGTCAAGTTGGTCAAGCATGATTTCCCATTAGTGAAACTATGCTGACTACTCCTGGTGACTTTCATGTCATTCATGTAACTGGAAATGGTTTCCAGGGATGAAGTTGATGCTAATCAGCCTGTAGTTCCTTGGGTCCTCCTTCTTGTCCTTCTTGAAGATCACAGTGACATTTGCTTTCCTCCAGGTAGTGGGCGGTTACTCCTCCTATTTTATGAGGAAAATATGCCAGACCTTAAAAGATGTTGTAAACTAACATCATCACTGAAGAGACTGCATATAAGAGAGGTTTTTTTTCTGCCCTGGCTTTGCTGGCACAGAACAGGCTTCAATATTTGCAAACACTTCAGAAACCAGGAAGAGGGTTATTTTGACTCCAGCCTTCTGTGTTTCAACTCCATCCATGGATTCACAAAAAAAATCTGGCACGCCTTTGCTCCAGCAGTCTCGTGGGCAAAGGCAGGGAAAAAGAAGTGGAAGGGTGTCTGTCCCTAATGATTTACTTCTGGAGTGACATGGAGCTTGCAGCACTCTTGATGACTGGTCTGTGCTCAAGGGTCCCAGCTCTAAAGTGAACTGTGTCCAACCATTCCACACTTGGCAGAGGAAATGACTTGATACTCATCCACACAATAAACAAAGTAAGAACAACAACAACAAGATAATTAGGAAAACATATCCAGTAGAGCTGCAAATTAACCTCTCTGTACAAAGCTCTTTATAGATCCTTGGATTTTGTGTACTTATTACTTCTATTAAATGTGACATATTGAAAGCTTCCCTTTGCCAAAAATGCTCTTTCACTCTTTCTCTCTGACCTCACTTAGCTAGTTCCTGAACAAAAGGGCAGATTAAAGGAGAGATAAATACAATTTATTAAACACTTGGGACTGTTGGGGAAAAATGCTGTGTAGAAAATCTTCATGAAACATACAATATTTTAAAATGTTTTAATTTGCTGGAGGTGTTGAACTATTAATTACCAGTAACATTCAAAAGTTCAATGTTTCTCTTTCTCTACCAACCGTTCCCTTGTCTGCAAGGAGCTTAACCACTCCCTCCAGACCATCCTTGCTGCTTCTCCTGTTTCATCTTTGCATCTAAACTTGTAGCACCCAGTGCCTGATCTAGGTGGAAAAAAGCAATAAATATACCTTTGCCCTAGGTTACAGCTCAACAAAGAAGGGCTGTTTCTTGAAACATGATGGGGTGCTTGCCTAATGTGGAAGGTCCCTGGCAGGCCAGCATACTGATGGTGCAGTTTTGTGGTCTGCAGCCCCAATGTGCATGGTGAGGCACCAAGTGGAGGTTATTAGGGGCTAGGTCAGTTAGTGGGAAGCAGGTTTTACAGACTTCCAGTCATGGGCTAAGTCCACAAGGCAGAGAGCCCATCGCCAGGTTGATTTCTTACTGACTTCAAACAGGCAGACATGAGTGCTTTCCTCCTGCCCATCTATGGCTTTCGTCTCATCTCCTAAAATTGTCATTTGCCACTGCAGGGCCCTCTGGGTTTCAGCAGGGACATCTTGTTCCTTATTCACAACTGGGCTTAGATGAAGCTTCTGGTGGTGGTGATGTCTGAGGAGGCAGTGCCACTAAACAGTGCACCTCCAAAAGGTGTACAGTAATCCCATGTGCCACCCCACCTGCCAACTAGTTCTTTCCAGCTGCGATGGCTGGAGACCAGCCATCCTCAGCAGGCATGGATTTACTGACCAAGCTAAATGGCCATGAGACCTTGGTGAGCACTAGCCACTATAAAGCTCCAGCATGTGGTGTGTCTGTGGCAGAACACGTAGCATGGCTGGAACCAGCATTGCTGGATGTGAGTGGAGACAACATCTTAAAATAGCCAGGGGCAATGACATGGGCACAGAGAGCATCCCAAGGAATGGGAAGCATCTGCTGCCAAACAGAGGGTCAGATACGTCCCCTCCCATGGGAGCTGTGAGGACTGTCTGGACCGACATTTCAGCCTGCGGGAGATATGAGGCAATTTGGGTAGCTGTATCCTCTCTCACTGCAAGCTAAATGACATCAGTCCCAACTGCTGCTGCCAGAGGCTCAGATCATGCTTGGGCACTTGCTGCTGCTGAGGTGCTGTGTGATAACCTGCCAATCTGCAGTCATGTTTCAGAGCCTCTCAACGAGTGCAAATCCGGAGCAACTCCATAAAAGTCAATTACAGTGGTGCAAAACATCAGCATCGAGGCCTCTGCACCCTTACCAGCGAGGCTAGGCCCGTGAGTCATGTGTTATCCAAAACTGTGCGGAAAAAAATAAAAGCCTGGCTGGCACTCATTGAAGTAACTGCTTCAAGCTAAGATTTATGAGAAATGGGCTGTGTAATGGGAAACAGATCTTTCATTCTGAACTCACGTGCCACTAAATAGTTTTACTATCTTCCACGTGTCCTTGCCAGTCATCTTTTGTCATGGTGAGCACATTTATTTTTTTTTATTAACATCCTTTGGGAAGTCATGGTTAGCTTGAGGATTTTTTTTTATTTGGAAAACATCTTCATTGGGACTGAATCAATGTAAAAAGCTCGTGTAGTATAGCGAGAAAAAGGGCAATTATGAGAACTGCTGTGCTCTTGCCTCACGTTGTGACTGCTAGGAAATGCCTCAGCAAAGCTGTAGTCCCATCACTTGGGCTGGACCCCTGGGAAAAGGCAACCTGCACCAGCCCCAGGGGCCAGGCACTAGAAGGACTTTGCCTATGGTTCTGAGGTGGTTGGTGGTCCCTGGTGCACCTCTGCCCCGATGGCCTCCCCAGGTCTGGGAGCCAATTCAGACCATGGACCACTCCTACAATGGCATGGTCCTCCTGTGCCAACTGGTCTCAGGGCTGGAGCTCCTGCAGGGGATCATCTACCAGTAGGGTTGTAAGGTGCTTTTTAATAAACATGGATCCTCTCAGTCTGGAATGATACCTACTTCCCAAAGAAGCAGACTCAGAAACTGCTCATCAGCAGGTGGGGGCTGCTCCTGTCCATGTTAATAGACCATGATCAGGTCATTTGTCAACCCACCTCTTCTTGTGTCCTTGCCTCCCCAAGAACTTCGCAGTCCTTAAAAACTGATCTACTCCATATCCTGGATTTCAACACTGGAGGTTTTCTTACTGAAACCCAGATGTTTCAGTGCCCAGCTGTGGGCACAGAGGAGAACGGCCCTGGCACAGCAGATGTGCTTGCCATGTTGCAAAGACAAAGCCCTTATCTCTCAGCCAAACACTTTCTCAGGAGTGATGGTGCAGCCTGTCCTTGAAATACTTGCCCTAAAGCAAGTCCAGCCTCAAGAGAAGAGCACAGCCTGCTTCGTATGGCAGATACGGGCCAACCAAAATTGCTCAAATGCCACATCTTATTCTTAAGTGTGAACAGTCCTGGATGGTTTCTTTAAACACTGAGCTGTGCAAGGGGAAGAGGACTCACCACAGCTCTGCTTTGTGCCATGCCTGACCAGACTCTGGTCAGAAGAGCACAGAACCATCTCTGCTGTGTGAGCCCCTCATTGGCCACACATGAAGCTGCTCTGTGCCGTACGGCTGGGGTACCACAGGGCAGGACAAGGCACCCCAGAGCTAAAGCATTTGCACTTCTAGCATAAACCAGTCAAAGGTTTGGGAGAGGGTAGCCCTGGCTGTAACCAGAGTAAGATCCTCAGGGTGCATGTCTCATTGGGCAGGGCTGGTTTTGCATGCTGAGACCTGTGCCAGACCCCAGCTCACCATCCATGGCATGTCCCGGGCCAGCAGAGAAATGATGGGAGGAACATAGCTTGTGGCAAGAAGAGGTTAGACAGCACTGTTGGGGTGAGAGGGAGCATCTCAGATACAGACCTGTGGGAGTGACACTCCTGTGCAGAGAGGCTTTTTCACACAGTGGCATCCCCTATTATTTTTCAGTTGTGCTGCTCTACTGTCAAGTGTTTGTTGAGGTTATGTACAACTAAATCCAAGGATCAGGCCTGGGAGAAGCTTTTCCTGAAGGATCAGACATCCCAGGGCTATGGGGAAGGAACTCTTAGCCATTAGCAAAGGGTACCATGTCCTCCTGCAGCTGGGAGGAGCAAAAGGCAACACATGGGAAAAGGCACTTTGTTGTAGACACTAGTATCAGCAGATAATTTCATAGGAAAAGACAATTGCGATGCAAATTCTTTCCGTGTACCAGTGCCACCTGCAGCAGTTCAGCCCCATGTTCTCAAGCTGGGATGTGAGGGTGCCCCTGCTTCCACATTTCCATTGAAGCCTTTTCCTGACTCTTTTCCTGACTCTAAACCCAGGAGTTCTATCCTGAAGGGCAGGGAAACATTAGGAAAGCTATTAGATTCTCTGTTGTTAAATATTTCCATGGGAAAATGGAAGTTTGGTATAGGAGTAAAAGAACAATAATAATACCCAACAAGTCATTCCTTGCCATTTTAATTGTGTAACGCTCCGAATCACACAAGTATTGGAGCCCGGGAGCTGGACTCTGGCTTTCCCCCAGCCCCTGTAAAGGAGAAATATCTCACCAGTGGAGAAAACCTGGGAACGGAGATACAGATCTGTCCCTTTGTTTTTAGATTCATTATGAAATACTTCAATTACATTAAATGCCAGTCCCTCCTATATGACTTAGTGAAGGCGATGCCAAATAATTGCTTGAGATACAAAAACTACATCATAATCTCTTTAAAATCAAATTACCTGTGGAGATTTTCTTTAAAAGCAGGCATTGCCTCCAATGCTGCATGGCCACATCTGCCCCCCCAGACCATGCCAGTAGCTGCTTATCACTGGTCCCTAGTCTCCAGGCTCCAGTGTCCTGTGCCAGTCAGTGGTGTTAACAGGAAAAGAGGCAAGCCTTTGTATTCAGTTCATGGGGCTTTGCAGGAGACATCCCGAGCTGCTCAGACCAGCCTTTAAAAGGATGGAACAATTTACATACTGAAAAGAGTGAAAAAGCCCAAGAATCAGATAAAACCCAAACCTATTTAATGTATGCATTGAGCTTGGGTGCGAAAATCTGCTTTTTTTGTTTCTAGAGAAATGGAGTCCTGGTGGCTTTTTAGATGTTTAGGAACATGTAGCTTTCTCTGGTGTTCATCAGCCTCACATGCAATCTGCATGCTGCATTATAGCACCACATTCTTAAAGATGTAAACAGTAATGAGATGAGAAAGTGTGGGCAAGGTGTAAACCACCTTCCCTTTTCCCCAGCATTATCTGCTCCCAGTCCCCAGGGCACTGTCACTCTTTTCACAGAATCACAGAATCACAGAATCATGGAATATTCAGAGCTGGAAGGGACCTCCAGAGATCATCCAGTCCAACTCCCCTGCTTAAAAGCAGGATCCCCTAGAGCACATCACTCAGGACTGCATCCAGGTGAGTCTTGAAAATCTCCAGAGAAGGAGACTCCACACCTCTCTGGGCAGCCTGTGCCAGTGCTCTGGCACCCTTAACAAAAAAAAGTTCTTCCTCATATTTAAATGGAACCTCCTCTGTTCCAGCTTGTGCCCGTTACCCCTTGTCCTGTCACCAGGAACCACTAAAAAGAGTCTGGCTCCATCCTCCCTTTTCTCATTAAAGATGGAAACCAGTGGGAGTTGGGTCTTCTTGTTTCTCTGAGCCCAGACATCCAGCTAGATGTAAAAATTTGTCACACTGCCATAGGAGCTGCTGCCCCAAAGAATGAAATAAATATATATATATATAAAAAAAATAAGGATCTTTTTAGTTGACTATGGTGCAGACTCAGGTGACTCTTGGGCTTTCCAAATGCCATTTGAAGGATGTGGCTTCAGAGTTTGACCTTTGAAAACTCATCAGCTGCCTAGTCTTGGTGCATTTAGTGTCTGCAAACTCCTCAGACATTGACATTTAGGTCCCCCAGGTCAGTGATTTTCCATTGATGGTTCACAGCCTCTGTGAGCTGATATCTACCTCTTCAAATTTCAGAGTGGCTATGAAAACCAAGTCTGCTCTCAGCAGGCTTATTCTCATCACACAGAGGTGGACACCCACCCTGAGGTCTGCAAACGGACAAAACTCAATGTCACAGACTTAAGCATGTTCCTGAGCACACCCAGAAATGCCTCAGCCTCCTCCTTTGCTGAGTAGGATCAAACCATGTTTAAAACACGTCTGGGGAGGATGTGGCAAGACCTGTGTTTTATGTTCTAGGTCAGTGGTGGTCAGGCAGCTGCTGGGGAAAACATGCACAGCCTTGTTTTCCTTAGAGAAGAACCCATACCTTCACAGGGGAGAAATGGACTGTGGTCTACCATGTCTAGAGACATCTTACTAGCCAAGCAGTACATGATAGTGCCTTTTCCAGCCCTGCCATGGGGGAAGGGTCCATCTGTTCCTTGAGAAATTTGCTTTTGTGTATGTCTTTCCTCCAAGAGGGAAGACCTGAAGTCTGGATCACATGCTCAAAAGCAGATCCATTTTTTCCCCAGTAACATCAGTGGGGCTATTGAAAATTACAGATACAAATCTCACCTTGCTCGTGTCCCCAGGTCACTACTGCTGCAACAGCATTGCAGCTAACACTTCTCATCTGCAAAATTCAGGCCTGTTGGGGTGTGTGCTCCATAGCTGAGACAGACACCTAGAAGGATTGTGTCTCAGTGCCAGGCTGCAATCCTTGCAGCAGCTCCACCCTATGCCCCATGCCTGCACACCCCGCCTTGCCCCCTCAAATGCTCTGCCTGCATTAGACTCATGTTTTAGCTACCCCGTGGCTTTCCCAAGGGCTTGTCTCTGCTTTTACAAGCTGGCCACAGAGACCCTGGGCTGCAAATTTTCTCAGGATAAACCCTCCCGTGTCACCACATTTGTGAACTGTCTGTCCCCAAGCAGGTATCAACCATGGCAATCATTAAAAACAGGCAAACAAATAAGGAACTAGTGATAGCTGCAACAGCTGAGGAAGCTGCCAAAGCAGCACCCATAGCTTCCTAGTCCTAAAAAGTGTGGGGTGAAGCAGAGGGGACACTGAGGGAAGTGCTTGGATTTTGCTAACAGTGTTTCAGTCTTTTTACAGCAAAATTGAGCCCTGCTGTTTTCCATCTGTATCTCTCCCCTGGTGAGACTGTGTTGGTGTTGACAGCAACAGGTACTTTCAATCATCAAAAAATTATCATCTATCTACCTCACCCGTGTACAAAGACAACACCTAGTCCTGCACGTCTGTACCCATATGAGCCTCTCCACTGGAACCAGCAAAGGAAACCTGGGTGCATCTACCTGAGTGTTTTGGCTTTGATCAAGTGTGAACTTTGATCAAGTGTGAACACTTTGATCAAGTGTTCTCCCCTCCTTCAGTTCACATCAGCGAAAGGTCCCGGAGCAAATAGCAAGTCTTTGGGATGAAATGACGGAGCGTTGCAGCCCCAGAGGGCACTCCTGGCAGGGGGGCTGGAACGAGATGACCTTTAAAGTCCCTTCCAACCCAAACCATTCTATGATGCTGTGAACTGTGTCCTAGCCCCTCTCCCACCCCGTCTGCAGCAGCAGGAGACAAGGCACTTGTGGGGCTGGGTGCGCCAGCTCGTAGGGACACCCGAGGAGGCCCCAAAAGGACCTGGTAAGAGAAGAGGGGGCTCCTCATTAGGTCCTGTCGGAACAAACTCTGCCAACTGATTTCCAGCCTCCCGTGTCTGTTTGTGAAGGCAAGGCCCCCGAGCCCGCTGCCAAGAGCGTGTTGCGTTTATTTGACCTGGTTGCTCAGGGCAGTGTCTCGGGATGGGGTTGGGTTGAGTTGGGTTTCTTTGCACAGGCATGAAAAACGGAATAACGGGCCAAGGGCTCCCTCTGTGTCCACTGCCAGGCATAACTTCTGCTGTCCCAGCTTGGGGAGCAGGACTAGCACAGCCTGGGTTTGGGAATACGTGTGTGATCTGGTTTAGCCCCTCCGTCCAGCGCTGCTGCTGAGAGATCATCTCCAGGTAACTTTGGAGGCCATCCATGAAGCACACATAGGAGGTCAAAGCACCCCAGAGCTCCCTCTGATTTCCCAGCATTTCTCCAAGGGGACTCAGAGGTTTTGTTTTATAAAGAAGAGCACGCTCACATCAGGTTAGATTCACTTTGCTGTGAGAGGAGGCATGAAGGGCTACTTGTGCCTTGTGCTCCTTTCAACACACTGAGGTTAATTACTGCTTGCAGAGAGCCTGGGGCTTCTGTAACAGGACACATGAAGGAAAGGCACCATCTTAATTTTACACATGCAAGGTGTCATGTCGGTGCGTGGCCCTTTGGATAACTTGCCAATGAAATATCGTTCCATCATTCCATGAGATAAGCAGCTCTTACCTTTGGCTGGATGGGCTGACACCAAATACACCTTTTGGAAAGTCAAGAAAAAAGAGCCCTTTGGGGAAATGGAAGAGGTGGGAGCACCACTCTCCAGCCCTAGTGTGCACAAGGAAGTCAGGATGGTGCTGATTTTTGGGGTATAAATGCTGCAGTGCAAATGAGAGAGCTTGTCTCATTAAAACCCGACAGGCCAGCTGCAGGTACAGTTCCCTTTCATTACTCCTGAAATATTTATCACTCAGGCTTTTCAAAATACACTAATTCATCAGATTGAAGGAAGGCAAAAGCTATTTTTCTCCTCAAGTGCCCCCCCCACGTGGGTTTTAAAACATTCCTCACTTTGGGTTTGAAAGGAACTTGGAGTGAACATAAACTCTGCAGAAGAGCAAGGTGAAAACTCTCTGCAAAGATTTTCCCATCACCTTCACGCAAGCTTGAAAAATTGCAGAACATGAGTTGTTTGGTTTTTTTTCCCACTGATAGGAGGACTCAGAGCCCTCTCCTCTTCTGCTTGGGGAGGCAGCTCTTTGCACGGGCTGTCAGTCCCAAAGAGATAACACTCGGCTCCCTTCCTCATGCTGAAATGGGGTCAGCAGTCATACCCCTCCAAGGATGCAGTGGCACCTCACAGCTGAGGTCTGGAGCAGGGAAGAGAATTGCTTTAGTTTTAACACCTGAAAAATAAAATTAGTTGAAACAGAATTGAAACAGGGCAGTGTCTTTCTGAATGAACTTCATAAAAATATTTTTTTTTTATTTTAAAAGAAATCTGTCACAATTGTTCACATACCTTGTTCCTGGCTTTTGGTACAAATTTAAAATTAAATTATAATTTTATAGTTTTAAGGGAAAAGTGATACTCCAGATGAAAACTTACTTCTATTGTTTCTGCTCAGTGCTTTCTTTTATGGTTTGGTTAGGAGGTTTTGTTTGTCTGTTTGAGATTTTGCCTTTCTGTGTTGATTTGAAACTGAGATGTTTTCTGAGACCTTCAGGTTTCCCTACAAATAGATCAACCATCCCAACTCTTCCAGCCACAGCTCTCCCAGGATGAACATGTATGAACTGATTTTCTAAAGACTCCCTGTGAAAAGGCACTTTTGCCACAAGGCGAGCACACAGCAGAGGGACAGACCTCTGCTTACCCACAGGAGATGGCCCATCACAGCTTGAGAGGAGGCAATTCCCACCTGGGACAAACTACCCTCTCTCCATTATTTTCCCTGCATTGGCTGATATGACCCTCCTCATGTACCTGCTGCCAGTACATTTTTTTGGCCAGCTTGCCTGCTAACAAAGGACCCAAAGCATATGTGCAGGAACAGGCCCAAAAGAATGCTCATGGCATGGCTCCAGATGATGGGTCCCAGCCTGGAACAGTGTCCCGGCAGCTGGCGGTGGCAGTGGTCACCTCCTCCACTTACAGCTGAGGGGACACCCAGCATGACTTTTGGGGTGAAAGTCTCCTCAGGCAGGACCCATTTCACCTAAGTTTAGACACCTACATTCTGCAGCTGAGTTGTCCAGGGTGTCTTTTAGAGGAAAACAGGCACTTCCAGAGAGTACTTCATCTCACCCCAGGTTAGATGAAGGTCAGATGAAGCACCTTGGAAACACTAGTTGTTTTGTTTGACTAAAAAAAGGGTTTCTCAGCTGCCAGCTCCGAGATAGGAAACACCACCCTTGAGGTTTGGTTCCTTTACCTAAACACGGATGCCTAATATCTGTTTGTCCTGCAGCTGCTGGCTCTCAAAAGTCTTTCCTGTAGGTCCTCCCCAGCTCCAAGATGATCACTTGCTAGGTGCCACAGCCCCTTTGGAGCTGGACATTGGTGGCCAAGGGATGTGCTTGCAGGGCAAGTCTTGCTTGGCCTCCTCCTATCTGGGCTTACAGAGGAGAGATGCTGTCCATGGGCTGGCTGCAAATGGGCACTGTTAGGCAAGATCACATTCACAGGGAAGTTTACAGAACTACCCACAATATTCTAATACTGGCAGTATATACCTTATTTTTAATCTTGTTTCCCTTTCTGTTTTCTTTTTATCATACAGATAAATTTCAGAAGGTTTGGGTTTTACTTGTCTGCTTCTAATTAACGAGGCAAAAGGCTCAAGTCTGACATCCAAGTGATTTCTACATTGATTTCTAAAGCCTTCTTTCAAGACACAGGATTATAAAGCCTCCTCATCAACACATTTTTAAGAAAAAATTATATGGACTAAAAGAAGAATTTTCTACAACTCTCTGATCGAAAAACTGCTAAACTCTTTGAGCTGAAGCTTTATTAATATTTCAACTGGAGCCAAATAACCCAAAATGTGAAACGTTATCCTGAACAATTAAAATCTGGCAAAGTTCAAAGAACTAAAACCAGTGTCCTGTGAAGAAAATGGCCAGACATATTTATTTGCAGCAGGAATAACTTGCCACTTAATACCAATACGGATTGGTGGTTTAACCAGGTGCCAAATGGGATTATGGTCTCATTTGCAATGTTTAATCAATAAGGAAAGAATAACAGGAAGCCTCCGATGACTAGAAATAACTCAGATCCCAGCAAAAACTATGCTTTTATTCATACTCCAGAATCTCACTTCTCGCTCTCCCTGCAAGTCCCCTGCCCTCCTCACACACATGACAAGGTGCATTGATGGCAGACAGCCCTGTTGCCCGTCATGTCTCAGTGACTGGAAAGCCTCTGTGTTAAATCACTGACCTTGCTTTCTCTGCTTGTGAAGCGCACAGTCACGCTCCTACGTAACTGCTCGTTAGTCAGCATTTAATCACTCTGTAAGTATTTTCATAACTGTGTTTCTAAGAACCAGGACTGCTGTCGGGACATTGCTTTCAGAGAATGTCCAGCTCAGCCCCTGTGGCAGCTGATGCCATTTCCATTGCAGGCGTGGTTGCACCCATGCCCATGCTGAAGGGGCAGCAGTGTTTCGCTGCTTTGCTCAAAGAGCAGCCCTAGTTCTGGGAAGCCATGCAAAACCTCAAAAAAATGGGGCCTATCCCATATTTGTATCATCTGGCACCTATTTTTTTTTAGGAAACCACAAAAGCTATAGTCCTAGTGCTTAATCTTAGGGAGAGCCATGCAGATGGCTTTCTCATTTTCGTGCCTCTGAAGGCATCGGTGGTTTTGGCTGTGACAAGTTGACTATGATTTAAAAAAAAGTTTCCCTTTAAAAAGTTCTGTCTTACGGTGTTCTGACACAAACCCAGTAAATGCTTTATTCACACCAGTTCTGAGTAGTGACTGAGTTGTGACTGGTTCAGGGACTGGAGGCTGGATGTGGAAGAGAAAGGTGAATTTTAAAGGAATTTGAAGTTTGGGTCTATTTTGCTGACATAATAAAGAAAACAGTTAAGCTTTTCCTCTTTTATTTTTAAATTCATTCATTTCCTTCTGATATTTTACTGGGAAAAAATAGGAGGAAACCCAGATTCTCACACCCTTAGTACTGGGAAAACTCATTAGCGATCCCAACAAACATTGTTTTTCTCACAAACATTGTTAGGCAGTTTAAAATGAAACAGGAATTCAACTGGAAAAGAAATTGAAACCTGTAATACCAAGATATCCTGTCCTATTGCTAGTTTTCCCTCCCTTTCATCTGCTGCAATGTCACCAGTTCACTGGAAGATGTCCAACCATCTTCCCAAATTTCTAACAAAGCAGAGAAAAGGCAGGCAAAAATTTTCGAGGGGGAATATTTCGTGTCATCCTTACGCCCATCACGAAAAAGCGAAAACAAATCAGAAAATCCCTTAACCCACAAGATTGCTTTGTTTGTATTTTTAGTTTAGCCTTGAGCTTCATGGCCAAGATAGGAAACCAGACAAATCTTCTGCTGGCTCTGCTACAGACTCCCTCTTTAACTGTGGGAAGATTAATAAGTCTTTTTTTTCCATGTTCTCATATGTACTGTACACATACATATTATCAGAGAGAGAGAAACACAGAGCCTATAAATGACACCAGACTCTTAAATCTCAGTCTCTACTGAAGTGTCTAAAATAACTGAATATCGTTTCCATGAAATGACTATTATTAAAATAGCTGCAGGAAAAGGAAAGGGAGGCGGCAGGTCTGTGACAGTCACACACAGGTGAATACATACCCCAGCCCCTGGGCAGGGACACGGTGCTGTGCTCCCTTTGTCACTCTTGTCCAGCCCATTTTGAAGTGTCCCTGCTGAACAGCACAGTCTTCACAGTGAGACAAGACAGCAGCCAGCAATGATACCTGCTATCCTGGGACCTCTTACTGGTTTCTAATGCTGCCCTGTGCAACCCCCTGTGTGGATCTCTGGTAGAGTTAAATGGGATTCATTATTCAAACATGGCTCTAAGGAAAAAGGTTTTTTTCCACTAAACTCCCAATTTTTCTCTTTCTCTTCTTGTGATATGGCTGAGCAAAAAAAACCTCACGATCTTCTTTCACAAAGCTGATATATCTACAGGTCAAGTGGGAGAAAGAAAGAGAAAAAAAAAAACAACAACAAAGTAAAAGAAAAAAGGAAAAAAAAAGGAAAAAGAAAAAAAAAAGAAACAGCAAGAGAAATAGATTTTAAAAGCTGTGGTAAATGCATACATAATAGATTTCATCCACAGTAATTACTGGATGAGCCACTGCAGGTCAGTACCTTGAAGGGGAAGGCAGTCAATCTGGTAATTACTGCATTAAGAGGAAATGGGTCAGCTCATGACTACTCTGCAAAACAGAAATGTCATGCACAGACTTGCAAATACGGGAAAGCTGGAGCTGGTCAGTCTAGCAAGTGCAACAGCATTCGGAATAGCCTCGCTGTTTGTCAGCCCCAGCCTCAGCTGAAAGCGCTCCTCCAGGCATGGACCAGGAGTGTGGGGCACAGCTTGGACATGGGACACAGCAACAGCAGCTCACAGTGACCCCCAGTCACCATTTTTTGAGCCAGGCTTGGGACAGACAGTGTCCTGTCTTGTTGCTTAAGGAAATTTTTATTCTTCCCCATTGAAATGGGAAAGAAATAGGATTCCTGGAAGAAGAAACAGATTTTATAGTCAGTAATAAGGACATCTCCTTGGGAACAGGCGATGTGGGGGCTTGTTGTCTCCCCCTGCCATCCCCACACAATACAATTCCTTTCACTTAGCCAATGTTTTCTCCATGCAAAACTCATTAACAGCCCGGAGGGCAGAGACAGACAAGCAGAGACCAAGCCGTTACATTAAGGGTACCTGACTGGGTATTGTGAAATCCTCTTCAGCATCTGCAGACCAGGGGACAGCTGAACCTCCTGGTGATTTTACCCCTTCCTCCCTTTGCTCCCTCAGCACAATCCCTTACTGCAAAGGTGGAAGGAAACAGGCTGAGGTCAGGTGGAGTTTGGGCTGAATTTACCACCAAACATGCACTGATGACATCAGCAAGTGTGGCAGCACAACAAGAGAGGATTTGTAAAGTGAAACAGCTGGTGTTGAGCACCCACTGCCCACATGTACACGTCTGGGGGAAGTTATTTCTACTTTAGATTGGGTCCTCTGTACTCAAGTGTCCCATTTGCTCCATGGCAGCTCTGTGATGGGTAAGCGGAGCCGATCAGGAGATTTGCTATGAAAGGGCTCCCTTGACCTAAGCTAAACCACTGCTGAAGACAGTCACAGATTGTTTTTTTTTAATTCCTCATGAAAAAGATGACTTTTCCACATCATTCCATGCAGAATTCAATTTTCTTTTTGGGTAAGGCATTGCAACTATAATTAGCCAGCAGTTCTGGACACAAAAAATTCCTTTTGGGGACTGTACACAAGACTAAATATGTAAGCTATTAAAGGTCAAGACACACGAAGGCAAAAGTAGGAAAACAAATCATAGTAGCCTGCAGATTTGATTGCATAAGGGGGAAAGCACTGGGTAGCTGTGCTTCTCAGCATTCAAAGTAAAGAAATGACTATTTTTGTTCACAGTAAGAACTTGTTAACATACCTGGACATCTTCAGACTGAACCATTTCTCTAAGTTCCTCTGAGGTGAAATCAGTGGCCTTATATTGTTATCACCAATCAAATAATCTGAGTATGTTGCAATCATTAGCACAAATTCCCTGGATGAACTTAGAAAGTGCAGAGAAATGAGCAGAGAATTAAGAAAAGTGCTCAGTAAATACACCAAGAATTTTATTTTCTTTTGTTTACTTTTGTGTTCATTTGAAAAACCATGGTGCTGATCCCATCAAAGAATTAAATGAATTGTTCATCTCAGCTCTACAGCCCCAATCTTTCAAGGTAAGTGAGAGGCTGTGGAGCTCTGTGTATAAATCAGACAGATGCCTTCATTCATTCTGTCCTGTCTCTCCCATTCTCAGTGGTGCTCTCCAAGTCAATCAGGCTTGAACAGTGGTGTCACATCCTATTCATTCTCCTCCTCTCCCAGCCATCAGCTTCACCAGGCTTCAAACAATCTGCATGGGATTTTGACAGATTAGATCGACCGCACGACTCTCCCAGCAGCTGCAGAAAGCAACCCTTTGGTGACATAAATGGCATGGAAACATTGCCTTTGGCAGAAAATGGCTAAATCGCATTTGGAGAGTATTTAATGAGTTCAAGGAAAGACTGGCTTGCATTTTTTCTACCAAAACCCAACAAAATTATGTTTTTCATACATCATCCTGATTTGTCTGACTGAAACTCCTGCATTAAGACGACACAGTGGTCACCATGCTTCCTCCTGGCTTTAACAGCTCTAAACCTCCAAATTTGACACCATGGATTCCTAGGTACTTGATTATAAAAACAACAGACTTGAGGGTAACAAACCATGGTAGCTGTTAATGCAGCAGGGGCAGTGGGCTGTTATGTCTTTTTGTGTTTGGTGGTGACGTCAAACTCTGAGGTTCCTGAGCACCTCACTGTCAAAGAGCAGCAGATGGTCTATTTAGGGGTTATTCCACAGAAATTTGCTGGGTGTTGCCTAGCTAACCCTGGCAAATATTTTACATTTGACTTCCCAAGAAAATCATAGCATTTACTAATCTTACTATTAAAGGTGGGATCTGGTGTCTCTGCTGTTAAAAGAACAATGGACAGATCTCATTGAGGGTTCTGGGAAGCAGGATAATAAAGCACAGAGGATGTTCTGTCCTTTCAGTCGTCAAATCCTCACCAAGTGACTCATGCAGTGTGAGTTTTGGGTTGCCCCAGTACAGTATTTGTCACAACAGCCAAAAGCAGATGACTATAGGGAAACACAAAAATATTTGTTTGTTGAATATTCTCCTCATTTCCAGCAACTTGTAGCTCCAGGACTTCCCAAGCTCAAAGTGGCATCTTTAATAACGCTGGATAGATTTCTCTTCCATGAGTCTAACCAGTGTCTCTTTGACCCCATATAAATTTTTAGCATCCATAACATCCTGGTATGAATAAAACTTAGTCCCTAAATATCTATGACTAATCAATCCTTTAAGTAGCTTCACTGACTTCTGAACTCTTAGAGCAGCACTTTATTTGACTATTAATTTAATTTACCATCATTATCTTTCACTGCTAGACCTCAAGTTGCGTCAGGGGAAGTTTAGGTTGGATATTAGGAAGAAGTTCTTTACTGAGAGGGTGGTTAGACACTGGAACAGGCTGCCCAGGGAGGTGGTGGAGTCACCGTCCCTGGAGGTGTTTAAAAAACGAGTGGATGAAGCACTTGAGGCCATGGTCTAGTGTTTAGGGAGATGATGGGATAAAGGTTGGACTTGATGATCCTGGAGGTCCTTTCCAACCAGAGTGATTCTATGATTCTATTTTTACTCAAAGCAGTGTACCCTACAGATGGTTCTCTAGTAACACAAGCACATGACTTCCCTTCACTTGAATTCTTCATTAGGTTCAATGCACAACATTAAATACCAGTAGTATGCAGAAGGCTATAAAGGAAGCCCAGTGATACAGCTGAAAAAAATGGGTCAGAAGGGTTTAAAGAGGAGTCAAGGAAGGAAGGAATGGGTGCAATACAGAAAGCAACCGAGTGACTTTATTCAGTCGTGTTGTTGCGCGTTGAGATGAAAAGAAAGAATATAGATAAAACCTTACAGTAAAACCCCTGTCTTTCCTTGACGTACAGAGGTTTAAACAGTCACAAATGTGCGACCACATCGATCGATAAGAAATGCAGCTGATGCACACACACACACACACAAAGATTCAAGAATCCTTGGTGACATTAGTGACAGTCATATTTTTTACGTGATATATCAGTGCTTTCTTGTACTCTGTAGTAAATCTAAAGACCACAAGGATTGGCCATTTACAGTCTCCTTTCATTAGCTAATGCCTTAGTGCCCCATGAGCGTGCTGGATTTTCATGACCTTAAATCACAGGCTGACCTGTGTATTTTGCTGTAGCAAGCTCAGCTTCTTTGCAGAAGCCAACATCTGGGCAAAGATATGCAGAAATACCAGTTTCGATTAATACATTTTTTAAGACCCAACCGAAATTGTCCCCGACAGAACTAGGCCTGAAGTGCTACGTGGGAATTAGCCTTCCTAAAAATTTAGCAACTGAACAGACCTGAGCAGATGACCTACAGGTCTTCTGCAAAGCACTCAGCCTAGTGAAATCAGTATTTTAAACCGTGAGCCAAATAATGAAGAACATCGTAGTGTTATTTGTTAATTAGTCTGTAACACATAACAGTCAGAAGGTTATGCAAAATAAGAAGCAGCTTCTAAAGCAAGACACCCATTATGAGTTCTAATCACTAAAGAAAACATCTTTTGTAGGGGTTTAAATATAACTCTCTTGTTTTTCAAATCTGATGAGCTAGCTATTAAAAATGTCGAAAGGTGATGCCTGTCAGCCAAGAACTACATTAGAGCTCATAATTGAATTTCAAGAGTTGTCAAGAGCTGGCTAATAAAATAGCTGCTACTAGAAGTGATGTATGGAAAAAAAAAAGAGAAAGTTCTGGTCTGGCAGGATGCAAAGTATGTTGTGTGGTTTCCCTATGTCATTTCAAATAATATGTTCAATTTTTCTGGACTACATTTGTCTGACAGTCTTCTCTTGTATAATAATGATTCATTATATATAATTTATTCAAGGACTGTAACTCACCTCTAAGTGCCTATAAATATTACTGCAGCTAGACATTTGCATTGTAAAACAAATGTGCAGCACTGGGATTTATGAAGGATCCTTTTATCTTAGCTCCTTGACAGGAAAGATTTTTCCTGAAGTAAAACATTGACCTTAAAATCATCTTAAAAATCTAGCACAGGAAACAATTAACAGCTCTTCCTTTCCTGTGTTGTTTAGATAATTTGACAACTTTAGGGAGGGCTGGGGGGCAAAGTATTCCTTGGCCATTCAAAACGGATACAGCTATACTGTTACATCCGTGTTACTGGGAATGTTCCCATGGTTATGATGGTAATATACAATATCTACCCTCCCACTGCTTTCAAAAGTGTGAGCCATTTCTGAGTGGAGCTCTTAGAGGTGACGGAAGGCAGAGAGATGACATTGCTGTGAGGAACAGGGAAAGAAAAACATGCCCCAGCTGGAACAAAGGCTGCACATTGTGTCACTGCACCAAGAGGTGTTAATGAAAGGGTGTGGGATGCTGGCAGCCTTATTGCCCCTGGTAAACTGGTATGTGGATGTGTAGCAATTCTTCTACAAACGGGGGAGAAATCCAATGCAAGATGATGACATTCATCTAGGGCACACCAAGTCACGAGCAGCTGGTACCTGACCTGTCTTGCCGCCACCCTCACTGGGCAGAGTTGTTCAGTCTAGAAAAGAGACTGAAAGGAATATTCTTTGTTCTCTTTCTGTGGGGATGAGAATTAGAAGTAACGAGCTGAAGCTGCAAGAAGGAACAGTGATGTCAAACAGCAGGAAAACATTTTGAATAGGATGGCAAAGAACTGTACTGGCACAGCCAGGGAGGCTGTGACATCCCCAGTGCTGCTCTCTAGCCAGACAAACTTTTCAGAACAGGTTAGCAAAATGTCTATGAGAGACAGCACAGGCGTAATTAGTGCCACTGCAAGAACAATTCAGTGTCCCTGCTCAGGTGTCTCTCCTGCCTGTGTTCAGCCACCATGTTCTGCTCGGGCATCTGCCTACTCTTCCAATTGCAGCCTCACATCAATAACACCTTGTCCTGGCCCCTAAGATCTGCCACCAGCAGGGCACAGGCCAGATGTTCCTGCACAGGGCAGGATAGTGGACAAAACGGACTTCCCAGACTACTGCCAGCTCTGCTCCTCTATGATTTCTCTAATTTACTTCAAGAAATCTTAATCCTTTTCCTTTGCTGATCTCCCACTAAGGAGGAAGATCTGCACTAAGTCTACTGATCATTAAATCCATGGCCCTCCATATGGTAATTTCAGCAGTGTTCCAGCCATGTGGTGGGCTGCAGGCCAAAAAATACAGAAATACAAGCAGTGTCCCAGAATAGTGACGAATAAAGTGGAGATCAAGATTCCTCAACCATCAGCTAAACATACAGTGGCTGGTGATGACACCAGGTAGTGCAAGAAGGCTGTCCTGAATTAATTCTCCTGCCTGCTATTCTCTGTCTGCTCTCTGGCAAGTCATTTGGATACTCCTCAGTGCTTTTGTTCCCCATTTGCAGGATGGGATGAACAAGCTTCCTAATTGCACCAGGCCACTGTGAGGACAGGCAGGATCAGGTACTACCTTTGCCCATATACAGTTTTACCTTTAGCTGCTCTACATTAGCAGCCATATCCTTGGTTTCATACTTACTTACACAGTGTTTCAGCTGAGCGTGCACTTTAATACCATTTATTACCATAAACTCCTCATGTCTTAAATGGAATCCATCCTTTAACTCTGATTTACTGCTACTGTACAACCCAGAGAACAACAATAACACCTGCAGGTTAGCAAAATGTTTTATTATACTGAAACATACTGTACATAGATGAGAGCCAATGGTTACATTTTATTGTTCCATCGAACCAAAATACTTTAATCATATTTTCCATTGGCTTAAAAAGGAAATACTAACAGAGATAATGTCATTATTAAAAAAATATATATAATGCTTTCTATTTATTTTGCTCTATATTAGAAAGGCATATTTGGGGATAGTGATATGGCTTAAATATATTAGTATTTTCCCTCTGAGGAGCTTGTCTTCACATCTGGATAGAACACATGTGAAATGAGTTCAGGAATCTCCTTCTACATGACAGCAGGTATCAATCCACATTAGATATAAATTCAGCATGTTCAACCACAGTGCCTGAGCCAGGGGAGAATGAGGGTAGTCTGGGATGCCTGTTCTACCATGTTTTTCTTTTCCTGCATATCAAAATGTCTCCAGTGTATTTTCTTCCTAATTTTTCCTCTGGATAATCCGAAGTTTGTCCTCCCTTGTTTTAACCTTACCACAGTAATGAACAGACCACTATTTCATCAGAAATCTCATTTTATCTTAGTGGAATTAATCTCCTTGGTTGCTTCTTTAAGTTCTGGGAGAAGGGAAGGAGAAAGAGAGAGTGAGTGACTCCAGAGAGCAATTCAGAGTTCCTCCATTAGGACATCTGCACTGAATCACCTCCTGGAGAAACCTCTTTCTTTCCACCAACTACAGTGGAAGCCCAGGAAGACCTGGCTGGAAAAAATTAGCCCTTGTGAATCTTGAGTAGGTTCACAAGAATCCTACAGCATTCAATCCTCCTACACACTGCAACTTCTGCGTATGTCTGGAGCTCCACTCTTCACCATCTTCAGTCACTAGCTGTTCTCCCCAGGGGCCAGAGATGCATAGTGTCTAGTGTTCACAGTCCTACAAGTTGACATTTGCACAACAACAAAGGCAGCAGTCTGTCAGGCTTAGCTGGCATTTCAGTGTTTCTTTGAACTACAGAGGAACTGTTACCTATACTTAACAGTTCTCCGTTATAAATTACTGAAATACCAGTGAGGGAGAAAAAGGCTGCTACAAAAATACATAGGATAAAAGGAAAATGGCCTTTCTGGTGAGCTGAAATAGTGTCTAAAATGACAGGAACAGCATCCTGTCCTGCCTCAGACCATTTGTTGAACACCATTCAGAGTTGCCGCATGTGCAATGCGTTTACCATTTTTAATCAGGACTAAACTGGCTGCAGCTATGTTGATACTAAAATAGCAGTAGACAATCTGTAGTGCTATGTCCTTGTCCACATTCCCTGTAAAACCCTGAAAATTCCTGGGTGCTGTGTCTAGGCATATCAAGGATAAGAGGGCCATTAGGGGCAGTCAACATGGCTTCACCAAGGGGAAGTCATGCTTGACCGACCTGATAGCCTTTAATGAGGACATAACCTGGTGGATAGATGATGGTAAAGCAGTGGATGTGGTCTGTCTTGATTTCAGTAAAGCATTTGACACAGTCTCCCACAGCATCCTTGCAGCAAAACTGAGAAAGTGTGGTCTGGATGATCAGGTAGTGAGGTGGATTGTGAACTGGCTGAAGGAAAGAATCCAGAGAGTTGTGGTCAATGGGACAGAGTCTAGTTGGAGGCCTGTGACTAGTGGAGTCCCTCAGGGGTTGGTACTGGGACCAGTACTATTCAATATATCCATCAATGATTTGGATGAGGGAATAGAGTGCTCTGTCAGCAAGTTTGCTGATGACACAAAACCGTGAGGAGTGGCTGACACACCAGAAGGCTGTGCTGCCATTCAGAGAGACCTGGACAGGCTGGAGAGTTGGGTGGGAGAAATTTAATGAACTATAACAAGGGCAAGTGTAGAGTCTTGCATCCGGGGAAGAACAACCCCGTGTGCCAGTATAAGTTGGGGACTGACCTGTTGGAGAGCAGTGTAGGGGAAAGGGACCTGGGGGTCCTGGTGGACATCAGGATGACCATGAACCAGCAATGTGCCCTTGTGGCCAAGAAGGCCAATGGCATCCTGGGGTGTATTAGAAAGGGGGTGGTTAGTAGGTCAAGAGAGGTTCTCCTTCCCCTCTATTCTGCCTTGGTGAGGCCACATCTGGAATATTGTGTCCAGTTCTGGGCCCCCCAGTTCAAGAAGGACAGGGAACTGCTTGACAGAGTCCAGCACAGAGCCACAAAGATGATGGAGTGGAACATGTCCCTTATGAGGAAAGGCTGAGAGAGCTGGGTCTCTTTAGCTTGGAGAAGAGGAGACTGAGGGGTGACCTCATTACTGTCTATAAATATGTAAAGGGTGAGTGTCATGAGGATGGAGCCAGGCTCTTCTCAGTGACATCCAATGACAGGACAAGGGGCAATGGGTGCAAGCTGGAACATAGGAGGTTCTGCATAAATGTGAGGAAGAACTTCTTCACAGTGAGGGTAACAGAGCACTGGCACAGGCTGTCCAGAGAGGTTGTGGAATATCCTTCTCTGGAGACATTCAAAACCCGCCTGGATGTGTTCCTGTGTGACCTGATCTAGGTATTCCTGCTCTGGCAGGGGGGTTGGACTAGATGATCTTTTGAGGTCTCTTCCAATCCCTAACACTCTGTGATTGTGTGATTCTGTGAAGATCTAAGGCAACATTATACCACAACTGCACTATTTTGAAAACATCCTGTTGAGCCTGTGCTAGTCAAACTTGCTGCTCTCTGTATCATGGTACACAAATGAGCACCGTGACAGTAAAGAGATCTGGTCAATTCTTGCTGCTATCACTTGAGCTCACCAGGAGTTTGTGCCAAGAAGGCATCATTACATTTAAAAAAAAAGTGTATGTTCAAAAAAGACTTGTATCTTGGTTGTTGGTAGATTCATTTTCCTGGATATACTGGAGAATGTCCACTTCATTCATTGTGTGAATCCTGTTTTCCTTTGGCTTTGCCAGTGGAGATGAATTAGTGATCCTTGGGGCGACTGCTGGCTTCTGAGGCAGTGGTGGCTTTGGTGGTACCTTAGGTTTTGGTTTGGAGGTTACTTTCAAGAGTTTCTCTAAATCATCTTCAACTCTGGAATGAGAAGAAAACATCAGCAACATTTTAGGATTTCTGAACTGCTTTTTGTTTTGTAAGAAAATGCCTTATTGCAAAAATAAAACTTTCTCCAGGAAAGGATCACCTTTGACAAATTTTTCTTTTAGGAAGAGCTTTCCATAAAAGTTTCAGTGTTAGCAAAATAAGAATTGTCTTTTTATAATGTGATTTTTCAGTTCACCATGCATGTTAATTAACTTTACAGCGTGCTTTCAA
The DNA here is from genome assembly GCA_028020825.1 of Podargus strigoides. Classification (NCBI taxonomy): domain Eukaryota; kingdom Metazoa; phylum Chordata; class Aves; order Caprimulgiformes; family Podargidae; genus Podargus; species Podargus strigoides. The sequence continues at coordinate 10,037,996 of CM051619.1, read as the reverse complement.
ATGTGTAAATAAAAAGCAATTTGCAATGATCAACAAGAACTTGATTTACTTTGGAAAGAAAAATGCCTTTGCTCTGTGACAGGATGGTTCGCTTCCTCATGAGCTCAGAAATTATCATGGGGTAGTAAATTTTTTCATATTCAGCTTTGCTTCCTTTTCATCTCCACCCCCCAAGACTGAAACTGAGCATCCCCCATGCTCAATCATAAGGAAGTGGAAAAACTAATGGCTTTAAAAATACTGTGTTCACATTTGCTCCCAAGAAACTGAAGGAGTTTTGCAATCTGTCACCGTGTACAACAACTTCTTTTGGTGACCATTTCCCCATCTTTCGTAGTGAAATAACCCAAACCACCTGAAACAGTTAAGGATGTTTTCTACCTCCACTGTCTGACCTTATCAAGAGACACAGTATGCTGTGCATGCCCAACTCTGTTCCCATAGGAGCTGTTAAAGATTTTGAGAGAGCCCTTACAACAGACTGTCTTGTAACTCCAGGAGGTGTCTGCCTTTGGAAAGTGAATAATTGGAGGAAAGGGAAAGAAGGTTGTGACACATCATATCTCTAAAAGATACAGGAGAGATGGCAAAGTAAATTAGCATAGCTAGGTAAGTCTTTACAGGCCACAGTAATTTCTTCTTTGAATCAAAATAGCTTCTTGTTTTGATCCTCTGAGCACAGTGGTCAAACAAAATACCATAAGGAGTAAAGACAGTTGTTAAATTCCCAAAGGCTTGATCGATAAATAACTGTTAAGCAGTCAAAACCCAACCAGCAATCCATGCAGATCATCAGCTGTGTAATGACCAGCTACAAAAGTGAAGCCCCTGATAAAATGCATACCTCATATATGCTTACAAAATATACAACGTGCAAAAGGCCTCACCTCTAACTGTAGCATACAAAATCAAGAAAGCATTAGAAGTGCAAGCAAATAATTTTACATGGGGACTAGGAGCCAAAGATCAAGAGTTACAGTAGGTTTGTACTATGTGGGTAACTCCTTGCCAGACCCCAGCTCTCGTGTGATATGCTTACTCTACAACCGTAGTGATTTAACTGTTTAATTGTTTACAAGCACTGAAATAAGAACTGTTTTTACCAAACTCCAGTATCAACCAGATCAGACCATTAGGCTGTAACAGTGCCAATAGTAAAACTCGCTCTGTCTCAGCCAAAGGCGAGCCTTGCAGGGAAGGTACAAATTAACTAGGAGACAAAATTAAGGTGCATGAGACAAAATTAAGGTGCTAAAGGGACTTGAATTTTCTTCAGTGCTAGAATTTTCTTCTAATAGTTTTACTTAGTTCACTCTTAAAGGACTTGGGAGGATAAGAAAGTCTGGTCAAGTGGTTCTTAAACAAGAAAGGAGTTAGCAGCACATGTGCAGCCCATCCTCTGTCTCTGCTAGAGCACGACATCAAGAGGTGGCACAGTCCCTCCACCCAGGAGGATGGGCTGGATGTTCTCTGTTGCATCCATAACCATCTCATGGTAAATGGCATTGAGCAAATGGAGATGTGACTAAGGGAACAGACAACAGCAGTTTCACGCTGGAAGGAATCTCTGAAGCTCCTCATTTGAGCCCCTGGTGACTGGAAGGGTTTGTTGGAGCAGCTCGACTCGCTGGAAGAGGACACCATAGAGGGAGTCTAGGGAAGGTGCCTTTTTAGTCTGTTCTTCTACAAGCCCCATAGGTAGGATGTCCCTGGAGAATGAATGAGTCTCACCTCATTTCATGTCAGGTATTTTTCAGTCCTTCTACTCATTTATCTTTTTTTAATTTATATCTTCCTCACTGCCAGGCAATAAGGCTATCTTGGGGGGTGTGGGGTGTGTGTGTCATCCAGATCCCTGAAAAGCCACTGGGATAACTATTGTTGACTAAATGGGATTGTGATTTCTCCCCTTCTCTCTATTCACTCCTAGCTATAGGAGAGATATTGTAAATGCCTCTACCATACAGCAGAACAATTGGTGGGGCCTTCTGCAGGCAGTTGTGCTCTTAATTTGGGAATAATTTGCATAATTTGGGAAGCAACTTATTCAGGTAACTGGCCAGGACCATGGGGAACATGATCTACAGGAGACTCAATGTATCTGAGATACTTTATTATTCAATCCCTAGTGCACATGGTTTGAGTGTTAAAACCACGGGTACTTAAAGAGCTCCAGCACCCTCAGCTAAGGATCCCACTAGTATTAAGAAAAATTGCATGATTTCAAGGGTTTCTTTTTTTATGTTCACCCTTATTAAAAGCTATGAGGAACTTATGACTGCACTATTCAGGCTGAAACAAACTACACTTACTGTGATCTGGCCACAGAGCGAACAAGGCTTAGCCTGAATTTTCTGCTGTATAAAGGTCAGAACCCTTTAAGATAAAACCATTCTTGTAGTCAAATCTTTTTGTGACTCCCAAAGGGAATCTAAAGAGGATCAGTTTTAATCAAGGCTAATCTTATAAAATCAACTGCCTGAATACTAATATCTAAAACTAGGAAACACCTAAAGAGATCAACTGATGGGCCCCTGTCCCAGAGCTCTGCACCTGGAACTCTACCTTGTGGACTCTGTACTCCAGCAGTCAGCTCCTCCTGTTACTTCAAATTTCATGCCCCAAGTAATTCTGAAGGTTATATTATCTTTTATTTAGATAAAGATTTCTGATGTCTTTCAGTTTCCATGATTCCCTGTGGGTGACATATCCCACCTAACTTACAAAACACCTTGTCAGTGTATTCCTTCTTTCCGAGTTCCTCATCTACATAGAAGAAATTAATTTAATTTAAGCCCATTTTTGTTTGCTGCAAACTGATATCCAAGAGATATCGCACCTGTGATCACACTGCCAAGACACGTTCTTGTTCTCTGTGCTGTGTAATAAACAAAACATGTTAGGGCTGGTATTTCTGAAGCCTAGTTTTCTTCAGCTGATCTGATGCCTCCCTCCTTGGCATGAACACTGAATGAATCAGTGTCCATGTCATAACGTTTTGGTCATAAATAACAGAAACCATGAGAACCAGATGAACAATACATACATACATATACACACAGATCATATCGAGGAAGCATGATTTCAAAGCAGGTACATGGCCTGAGAACTGGGTGCACTTTCCATCAGTGTAGTAAATACAGATCATTAACCTGATCAGATGCTAATTTCTGTGCTAACCACAGCAACAAAACCACTCAGCACAGTCATAAAATACCCCCAGAAGATGCAGTCCAGTAGGTTGTGGAGTTCTTTTTCCAGGGTGGTGGTGGAGGGGTTGGTATTGTGCTTTTAGTCCAAAAATTCTGCAAGATTCTTTTTGAAGTCTGAAAGCTCATCGTGTAAATCTCTTTTTTTTTTCTTTCTTTCTTCCCCCTGGATTTTTTTAAAGACCTTGGTTTGACAGAAGTCTTTTAGAGAGAACACAGCAGATAATATGTGGTCTTTGTCTCAAAACCTGCTTTTCAGTGCTGCAGTGATAGGCAAACTGTTTGATCCACTGCTATTTGATCATGTGAGACACAACTGTCTTTGGAAAACTAAAGAGGTAAAATGCAAAACGCCTCAGGCAGAGATAGAAACAAGGACTTCTATTGCTTGAGAAGCAAATGAATTGTTACAGTGCATAACTACCACCATATTTAACTCCAGGCCAGGAGGAGGAAGAAAAAAAATCAAGCAACTGTTCTGAAATAACAAGGAGATTAAAGGAAGAACCTTCCCATACCACCCCTCATCTTTTTAGAGACAATCAGGCACAGAATCCATGTAATTAATCATCCTCTAATTAGTCTCTTTCTTTTTCTGTAATGGAAAAGCAGTACCACATTGTTTAAAATTCCTGCCATACTGTTGTGCTGATTCATGGACTCTACTGGTGGAAGATCTCTTTGTTTCCAGGCACAGAAAGCAATCAAAACCCTTAATGAAGAAAGGCTGTCACAAAGCCCTATGATATAACTGCTAGCATGTGGCCTTCAAGAAAGTAAATGAGTTCTGACTTGGAGACAGACACAGCTGCCATCAGAACATCAACATTTTAGATGCCATTTCTCTGAACTCTGTCCTGTCTATCTGGACAAGATTCCTGGGAGAGGAATGACCATGTGCGTGTAGGCATCTATTGTGATGGGGAGAGTAACCTCTGCTGGCTGGGAATGCTCTAATGAGGAGAACCAGTACTGAAAGCAAGAGGCAAAGACTCTCATAATTTGCTGAAGTATCCAAAAGGATCGTGCTTGAAGCTAGGTTATGCAACTCACAGCAGTTCTTGTAAAATAGACTTTTATCTTTCCCCATCTTATTATCTGTGTCTTTATTTTGTCTGGTGTTAATTCCAAGTATAAGAGATACCTTAGTGAAGCCCTGGGGAGAGATGTAATATCACATATATGACTTGGAAAAAGACTTGTGCCCAAAATAGACAGAAGGCTTCAAAGTATCTGTTGACCATCACTTCTGCTATGGTCAGTAGAGACAGTGTGATGCCTAACAAGGACCATGAAAATAATATAGGCTGGAGTTAATCACAGGAGTGCAAAGCAAAGGAGCCTGTGTAGGAGGTATCTCCACTCCTGCTCCTGCTTTCCCCTGCAATCCATTACAGGTAAATTCATACTGGTACTTTAACCAGTGCCAGGAAAGACGCCTGGACACTGGAACGTGAGGGTCTGTACTGTTGAAATGCTAGAACAGCTGGCACAGCTTTAGTCTGGGACAGATTAGCCCTCCAAAAAACTCCCAGGCACAACTCAGAGCTGGTGTGGATCAGGGACCATTCCCAGCAGGCAGCTGCAAACTGTCACCTTCTTCTGGAGCTGGAGAAAGTTGAATAGTGGTGGTGCTGTCTGGCTGAGTGCCAGAGAATAGACTTGTTAGTACAGGTAAGTCCTACATGCATATGCCCACAAGAAGGCCTCTGAGGAAAACAGCCTACTGGTTACATCATGCACCCAGGAAAGGAGACAATTTAATTTTTTACAATTTGAACCAGAGTGCTGGTTCAATTTTTTCCCCAGCCCGAAGACATTCAAACCTCTTCCTCCTGCTTCTCTATAAAGTTGCCCAATCATCAGGAAAAGGCATAGTTGGGGCAGGGGAGAGCAGGAAGCTTTTACCCCCCAGCTGAAGATGGCTGTCCAAAATGCAATAACCTGGGGCAAGATGGTTGAAATCTGGTGACTCTTAAGCCTAGAAGAAGCACTTCTTGCTGGACTAAGAGACTAGGACTCTAGGTCACCTCTCTGCATTGTTCTGTACAACTCATAAATGTTCCTAAGGTGGGGCAAGAATTGATGTTTTCCATCTAGCAAAAGCCTTTCTAATCTTTTGGCCAAGTTTACTTTGTAGCTCTTCCTGTTTTTCTAAGTAGCATCCCTATACACCAGAGCAAAGATAAAAAGAACAGCATAAATCCTTGAAAATCATCATGGAAAGTGCTCTAGGGCAGCAAGAAAACCCACCAAGGACTGGTAAAGAAATGAAGAACAGCTATTTATTTGTTTACTGAAAGCGACTGCAGGCAAATCAAGACTCTTTCCCCACAGTCAGGTCACAACAAGCAAGGGAAACTGGCCTAGAGTGGTCAGGAAATTTCTGATTCAGCTGCTGCAACCTCCTCTGCCACCTGCTCATCACCCAAAAAACTCTCTGCCCAAAGGATCTAGAGTTAAACCCTCTGGAGTTTCTCAAAGCTCTTCTCCCAACTGCGGTGCTGCTCTCATATCCCCAGGACAGCAAGAAAGCTTTTCTCATGATGTGGGGCTGGAGGTGGTGTCCCATGTGACCCCTGGCTAGTCTGAAGACATAGTGTTGTGCTCTGTACACACTTTCTCTGCTTCAAGGGTGGCAACAGCTCCTTGGCAAACCTGAAGCAAACAAACCTATTCAAGGAGATGCATGCACTCAACGGTGTTTATAAATGGTCATTGTTAGGATGCAGTTTCACAAACAGCTTTAGCCTGTAACAATGCAATGCTCCTGAAAGGGTAATCACTTGCATCACTGACAGCACAGCTCACAGCTGTAGATTCAGATCAACCTGTAAAATTCACCTTTGAAGGGCACAGGCAGGATGATGCAGCTGTAGCACAAAGGTAAGAACTGCACGGTCCCTTTCAACACCAGCAGCCTTAGGTCAGTGTAAGCCTATGAAAGAATACACCAGGCCTACCATCACAGGGCAGCAGAACTGAGATCCTGCTGCTGACACTTTTCTCAGCACTAGAAAAAGACAAATCTTATGCTGACAGCTGCTTCCTTCCAGTTCAACTCCCTAGTCATTATCCAAGGTGAAGCTAATTAAATCTCTCCTAAAAGGCTACCAGACAACTGCAATAATTATTTCAGGCTAGGATGTATGATAATTTATGTAATCCTGTGAGCCCACAGAGCTGCTGCAACATTCATAGGATCACTTCTAGCACTGCTTTTCCACAAAAACCTGATTGGTCAAGCAGGGATGCACAGTTTAGATTAATGAGGCAGAAGAGGTCGACCGCAGTTCTGCTGCATAAACACTTAATTTGCACATCTGTGGCCACTGGGTGGACGGAGATGAGAAAGTAAAATGGCATGAGAATCCACAGTGGGAGAGTTTGCAGGATACTGATTTCTGCAGAAGGTGACTTCTGTTTCTAGCTTAAATGGAAATCATACTTGGAGAGAAGCTTTGAGAGTGGAGGTAAACAGCTGAATGCATCCAGAAGGAATCTTTATATGGTATGACATGACCCAGGAAAACAACAGGAGAAAAGAGAAGCCTGGTCCTAAATCCATTCCTAAGGATAATTCTTTTAATATCTGGGAAAGGGTTGATCAACTACTCTTTTATCTCACTGCAGTGGGTCACCTTGCAAGGGTCAGAAGCAATGGGACCCAGGACTTCTTAGAAGAGCCTGGATTCCTCTGTATCCCTGTGGTGAAGAGGTAAGTGAAAAAAGACTTGGTTTCCTATCCCTCCCTTTCTCAAAGCACATCCCATGAAGGAAGAGTATGATGTGCGAAGGCAACACAATGGGACTTGACGTTGCTGGTTCCTACCACAGCAATTTATCTCTTTTCCACAAGTTTTCCACAAGTGGAAGAGCATGCAAGTACAGTGCTCTGCTGGCATCTCACTGATATGTTATGGCAGACCTAGTGGTAAGAAAGAGTGCCTTCATCTACAATGCCAGTGGTTAGAGTGAGGTAGCTCACCTAGTTTCTCCATTACCATCACTTAGTATTTGTTGATAGGCCAAGAAACTAGTAACCAGTAACAAGCTGGTCAATGGACAGGAAGAGGCAAGATGTTTGTTTGAAGGGACATGGGTATTTTGCCATAAAAAGAAATCCTTCATTATGCTCACAAAGCAATTGGTTCTTCTCAAAGCTCAACACTTGTTAATTCAAAGTAGGTGATTCTATTTAAAACAGTCATTTCATAGGAGCAGGTATCCACAGACAGCACAGTCTTCACTTTGCAATGAGAACATTTATCATATTCTCTTCTCCCTCATGTTGTGACAAGCACAGCCCACGCAGATTTTGCAGACTCATTTGTCTCTGTAACAGTCTCTTCCTCAAGAGTTCCAAGTCACTGCTGGGGATTCATTGCTGTGCTGACAGCGCTGTGGTGCTACTGCTGCTACAACCACTCAGGTACCATAAAAATCACAAAGGACTTGGTTGCTCCTGTGTTCTGCTCTGAACATCACCTTTTTCCCATCTCCCCTTTGGAAGAAGGTTTTGCCTTCCTATGCCTTAGGCAGTGCTCTCTTATTTCTGCCCACGAGTCACTGGAAAGTACATTTTTGAGTAAGTCAAACACTTCTTGGATCTACCACATGCATGTGAGCAGACCATGTGGTACATGCAAATGTACATAAGTCAAGAGTTACCACATCTGCATTATTCAGCAAATCCATCTGTGTACAGTGAACAAGTCTAGGTTTCTGGACCTACCACAGACCTGCTGGTGCATCATAGCTCAGGCCAGACTTAGGTCTTGACAAAATGTGTCCAGGTAAATTTTCTGTATAGTATAATAGAGTATGTCCAACAGACCATGACATCTGCCAGTTTTCCTCTAGTAGCTTAGCCAGCTCTAGCCCACTAAAGGAATGGGTTGTCACAGTTCCCACTTTGATCTGACGGCTGTGAAGAAATTTCTTCAGTCCCCTTGGGAGGGGAGAGGGATTGTTAACATTTACAGGGCAAGAGCAAGATTTATTCTTAGGCCTCAAAATATGCTCTAGTCCCCCTGCCAGAGAGATTGCAAGGTTCAAGTCACGTCGAATGTTTCTTCTCACCACAAAGGGTCACTGCATGGAAAAGAGACTGTGGCACTGCCCTGCAGGAACGTGTAACACCAGTAAGGGAAAGCAGGAGATGATGCAAATGTTGCCTTTACATAGACCTGACAGTTCTGCTAAGGCTTCCAGCTAAACAGGAAACAAAGTGCACTGTTCATTACCACTTTAAAAAGTTCAGCTACAGGATTTCAGGTGACTGCAATGAAATTACACACAGGTGAGGTGAGACATTCTACTAGGTTAAAACAGCATTGCCTCTACTCTTCCCTCCTTTAACAGCTTCTCCTTTACCCTCAGTCGCCTTGCAATTCAGGCCACCAGCTCTCTATGATCTGCAGGTAACACTGTGAACTAGGTTTATCCGGGGGATTTCAGAGGGTGTCAGGCACCTGGAACAGGTCAACCTATCTGCCTACACCTCTTGCACAGCCAGGAGTTGTCTCTGGATTACCGTGGCAACTTTCCCATTGGACTGCTGGCATGATTTGCTGCTTCATTACTTGTATTTATTTCCAGTTGGATCTTGATGACTTGTCAACTACTCCAAGCACTGGGACAATTCAAGAATAAATGAAAACTACTGGAATTTAAAAGAAAGGGAATCTTTTCCCATGGGTTTGCATTACCATCTGGGTGTGCTGCTAAAACTGATGACCTCAAACCAATCTAAAAGCATAGTCTCGTAGCAGACTTCAGAGACCTTTCACTGCCGTGGAGGAAGAGAAAACGTATAATCCGAAAGACATTAACATGACAGATGGAGAAACTCTTTCTACTAATGGATAATAATGCAAGGACTGTAGCGAAACAGGCGCTTCTCTTCTAGCCATATGAACAATCTGGATCAAGCACTATATGCTAGGACTGCTAGCAGAGGAGAAAACAAACACAAAAATACTGCAAGCATATATGTGTTTGCTCCCAATACACCACAGCACTAAATCAGGTCATGTCCTGCCTCATCAGCTTCTATAAACATCAGGTGGGCTGTCAGGATGTAATGTGAGATGGCAGGCAACCCAATTTAACCTCTGTTTAAATTAAATTAGGTATTACTGCTGAGATAGCTAGCACTTTTGCATGAGTAGAAAGCAATAGCTGCAAAACAACCTGCTTCAGGAGAGGTTTGAAACCACACACAGATTCTCTCTCCTGGGTTTACCACCTGCTGCGGAAATCATACATCCTAACAGGAGCTAGCTGGCAAGAATTAGCACTGGAAGCAGGTTGGCCTCATCATTCAGATGCCAGCCTGAGATCCAGAAGGCACGACTCTGACTCTTTACTGCAGCACAGACCCCCTGGTGATGCTGGTCTCTCTGGGCACTGGCTCCCCACTTGATCTCTTGAGCATTATCAGTGCAGGAAAACTAGCCTTCTGGGAGAGATGTCAGGAATAAAACACATTAAGTGATGGTATGTTCCAGTACTACACAAACAAGAGGGCAGGTAAGTATAAGAGCAAGTACATTTTTCCTTCCTGTAACTGTGGGCTTTGGCTCTCCTTTCCGTTAGATTAAAAATTAAATGCAGGGTGATTAAATGCAGGTTGGATGGGGCTTTGAGCAACCTGGTCTAGTGGAAAGTGTCCCTGCCCATGGCAGGGGGGTTGAAATGAGATGATCTTTAAGGTCTCTTCCAACCTAAACCATTCTATAATTCTCTGATGATTAATGAGAGTCCTTTACAGCTGTGGAGGTGTGCACAGGATTCCTCCTGGAAGTGGACATCAAGATCCACCAGCAGAAAATCATTCCTCTTTTGGCAAGAGGCAAGAGCCCTTGATTTCAGCTCACTGCAGGTGAATTCCTCTTTATTTCTAGGCTTTGCTTCTCACTTTTCATAATGGAGGTCAGTTTTCACCCCCTGTGAATTGCTTGCAGAAAGCAGAAATATTAGAAAACAGTGACTAGATGGCATGCCTTGGACCTTCAAGACCTTTCCTTTGGAGTCACAGAATCACAGAATGTTAGGGATTGGAAGGGACCTCAGAAGATCATCTAGTCCAATCCCCCTGCCAGAGCAGGAATACCTAAATAAGGTCACACAGGAACATGTCCAGGTGGGTTTTGAATGTCTCCAGAGAAGGAGACTCCACAACCTCTCTGGGCAACCTGTGCCAGTGCTCTGTTACCCTCACTGTGAAGTTCTTCCTCACATTTATGCGGAACCTCCTATGTTCCAGCTTGCACCCATTGCCCCTTGTCCTGTCATTGGATGTCACTGAGAAGAGCCTGGCTCCACCCTCATGACACTCACCCTTTACATATTTATAAACATTAATGAGGTCACCCCTCAGTCTCCTCTTCTCCAAGCTAAAGAGACCCAGCTCCCTCAGCCTTTCCTCAGAAGGGAGATGTTCCACTCCCTTCATCATCTTTGTGGCTCTGCGCTGGACTCTCTCAAGTAGTTCCCTGTCCTTCTTGAACTAGGGGGCCCAGAACTGGACACAATATTCCAGATGTGGCCTCACCAAGGCAGAATAGAGGGGAAGGAGAACCTCTCTTGACCTACTAACCACCCCCTTTCTAATACACCCCAGGATGCTATTGGCCTTCTTGGCCACAAGGGCACATTGCTGGCTCATGGTCATCCTGCTGTCCACCAGGACCCCCAGGTCCCTTTCCCCTACACTGCTCTCCAGCAGGTCAGCTCCCAACCTGTACTGGTACATGGGGTTGTTCTTCCCCAGATGCAAAACTCTACACTTGCCCTTGTTGAATTTCATTAAGTTTCTCCCCGCCCAACTCTCCAGCCTATCAAGGTCTCGTTGAATGGCAGCACAACCCTCTGGTGTGTCAGCCACTCCTCCTAGTTTGGTGTCATCAGCGAACTTGCTGAGGATACATTCTGTACCCTCATCCAGGTCGTTGATGAAGATACTGAACAACACCGGTCCCAGTACCGACCCCTGAGGGACTCCACTAGTCACGGAACAACACCTTGCACCCTACCTTTCTCAAAGGGTCTCCCTAATTTCCTTTTTCATGTGTTTGACTACCAAACTCCATGACACATATCTTACCTTTTACTTGGTAAGTACTGATTCACAATTAGCATTCAAAGTATTTAAGCTTTGCCCTCAAATTCATCTCTTTGGAGGTGTAAGTAACTCCTGAGATCACCTTCATCCTACATGACAGATTTGAGCTGTGTACCTCAGCAGTTCCTCAGTGTCCTCCTCGGGACCTGTATTCAGCACATACTCCTTGTTGTTACAGGCAGCTGGCAGCAGTAGTGAATCACCCAGTCTCACCATCCCACCAAGGTCTGGATCTTCAAATAATTTCAGATCTAGAAATGGGAACCAGAAAATGCTGTAGTTAAATCATGCTACATGACACAATAACTGCATTAACACTAGCTAGTAAATCTGGCTACTGGGTTGAAAAAAAAGATCAGGTAGACAATTCTTTTTTTACAGGGACTTCCAATGCACAAAGTGCAGTGATACTCTGCACTCTCAGGACTTGGTAAATCTGCTTTCTTCTTGCACTCAAAAGTAGGTCACATTACTCGTTAGTGTGGCACCAGTGACTGTGGGACAGCCAGCTCCCACAGACCTGTAACACCCAAGCCCAAAATGTCAATGGTGAACAGCTATGAGAACTTATTTATTCTTTCTGAATGATTCTAGATGATTCTGCCCCAGATGAAGATTTGCCGTTACATTCCCAAGTCATTATTTAAACTGCATGTTCTGTATCACCACATTTTAAAAGCTCAGTTATACACATGCTTTAGATAAAACAATCTGTGTATATATAAACATAGAACAGATTTACTCTCTTTCATCTTCTTCTTGGGACCAATTGATGAGATATCTTTTTCTGGGCCAAAGAGTCCTTCATCTGGATCTACTTCCTCCTCAAAAATGGTAAATTTGGGCTTCTTTTCCTTCGTTGGAGGCGCAGATGCCTTCTTTGTTTTTTTAGTTCTAAAAAACATAAGAGACATGAAAGTCAGCTGCAATTCTTCATATAACAAGAAAGATTTATGGCTAGCAAGTCTCGTAAGCTGAAAACAGATGGAGGCTGGGAAAGCATTAGAGAAAGGTACATAGACATCTTTTAGTTGCTGGCAGGAACAGGATGTTGAGCTGGAGGGAGGTGGTCTGACATACTCTACATGCACTCATGTTTTGTACGCTTAAGAATTATCAAGGAACCCAATGGGAACTGAAGATCAGGGCTAACAATGTTGTACTGTGCCCATTTGTTTTAAGCATTTTTACTCCTCTCACACAGAAAGCTTAAAATAAGAAAGAACAGTTCCAGCAACAGTGTCATAGACAGACAGAAAAGGGATGGCTTGAAAAACAAAGTGCAGGTTGGACCACTGCACTGATCCCTTTGGACAGGTTTATAAAAATCTCTTTGGCTCGATTTTGTTGCCAGTGCCTGCTGCTGCTTTTGACTGCTGCATATTCCTTTCATAAAGGTGTAGACACTCCCCTCATCCTCCCCAGAGCAGACATGATATGAAGACTACATCACCTTTAAGACAAAGCAAGTACGGACTGCAAGACACTTGGTCAGACAGAATCACAGAATCACAGAATGGTAGGGATTGGAAGAGACCTCAAAAGATCATCTAGTCCAATCCCCCTGCCAGAGTAGGAATGCCTAGATCAGGTCACACATGTCACTCGGTACTTTCTCGAACTGAAGACAGGATGAACTTCCTCTAAATTTAGTCTTCTACAAATTTGACAGTGAGACAAAGTTAATTTTTAGACTTCTTCACAACTCAGTGGAGACAGACATCTCCGTAGGACAATTAATCCTATCTATTTTGAACACTGATACAATAAATCTCTGAATATCTCCTCTCCCCCTGGCTGGAGAAGGTAGTTGAAAACTAGTTTGGATGAGAGGCTTCACTTGCACATAGCTTAAACAAGGCGAGATGAATCCCCTTCCAAGAACAGAGTGAAAAGCGTATGCCTCATGTTCTCATACCTAGGAGTCACGTTCCACTAGCTGAAGCTACAAGACAGAGACAGCTATCACAGTAGGGCAGCTTAAGTTAGGAGGTAAACCAGATGGCACAAGAAAGAAAATTTAGAGAACAGGACAAAAACCTTTGGATGAAAATTCCAATTCAAACTAAGCTCAGAGAAGCATTCCTTAGGGCAGCATGTCCTTCCTAAGAAACTGCCATATTTCAGAGACCTTTACTTTTAGCAGACCTGGCCTTGTAATTTCTAAGGCAGCCCCTTTGAGTGCCTCTTACAATAGATCTGATCTTCTCCTTTGCAGAGAGCAGGTCAGGTTTCAGCCTAAAGCAAACCCAATTATCAGCACTTAACATGCCATAGACATAAAAAACTAAGAACTAAGGTCAAAAGATTACACATACATTCCAAATACATTAAAGAATCTTGTAAAATCCTCTTCTGATTACAGCTGCACACAAAAGAGTGGAGTCCAGTTACTTCCATTTATTCTCACAAGTTTATCACCAAATAGAACTTATGGACGATATTACCTTGCTACCACCACTTCACCTCTTAGCAATGGGAAATGCTGCACTTTCGAGGTCTAAAAGCAAGCCCCATGCAGAACTTAAACATGGCCTTATTTGGAAATACACCCTATTCAATATACTAAAGGTATCTGCAGTTGTCAGTGACTAATTTGCCGAACTACTTATGATACAAACCTTTTAAAAGGAGGAGAAACTTCCGTGGCTTTCTTTTTCTTTGCATTTATATTCATCATGAATACACCTTGAGTGACTTCTGAATTTGAGCTACTTTTGAAAGTCAGCTCTAAGGAACTGTCTCAGATTGAAGCATTTGTAAAACAGCCTTCTTCCAAAACCTGACAAAATTTAAAGTTATAATATGTACAAGCCAGACAGATTTCACTGAGGATTTCTACACAAACTCAAATTCATTACTTTATTAACTGTGGTAAGAAATCTATCACTCAAATGTACCTAAGTAGCAAAGAAAAAGGTAAAAAATGAGAGCCATTATATTTAATAACAGTTAGACTTTAACAACGGAAGAACAGTAAGATCGAGTCTTTCAGAGCTGACAAACTGATTTAAAGTAGGATTAGTAGACACAAATAAATCCAATCTACTGGGGAAGGAGTAACCTTTATTTGCATAATTCATGCCTTGCAATGTATTCTTTGAGAAGTGAATGTCAATACAGATGAGGATTTGCCAAGCTACAGTGTGCCAAAAAGTCTTTGACAAGATCCCTTGTCCAGCCAGACTGACAACAGCTCTCCTGATGTGTAAGAGCCTGTTATGCCACAGGTACTTACATACATGAACAAATACATTTCCAAGCAACAGCTCTCCACCCCAGTGAAGTTAACAAGTTTACTGATAGCTAAAGTACTTGCAGCAAAGAGTATCAGAATGGTGGGAAATACTGAGGAACGGGAAGAGAACCATAGAGTGTCATAAAGAACAGCATGTAAAACAAAATTAACTGAACTGAAAGGTCCTGGTAATAACCCTCTGTTTAGTCTAGCCCTCAAACCAGCCCACTGACACTGGCTCACTTTCTGTTTTGCCAGGGGACTCCATTGGCAGTTACAGGGCATGGGGCCAAACCCACAGGGCTTGACTGCTACCAGTAGGAACATGAAGTTGTTTTTCTGCCTTCAAGCTGTTTCCCTTCACTGCCCTTCTAAGAAAGCCATGGTTGGATTGCCAAGTAATTCCAGCATATCCATACAGGGACTCTGTTGAGGTCAGTCTCTAACTGGGAAACAGGATTCCCACGGTTCTGTATTTAGCTGTGCCAGTCTGGGCTGTGTGCAGCTGAGCAGAGGTTACTGGATGAGAAAGGGTGTGTAAGAAGTGTCAGAGCCTGTTTGAGGTTCTGGTTTCTCCATCAGCTTCAGCTTGCCTAAGTGTTCGTCTGCCTGCCCCCTTACCTTCTCTCTCTATACACCTGCCACGTCCCCATAAGCAAGGGACCAGGGACATAGCTGGAATGGAGCTGATCGTGAAGCCACATGCTGGTAGGCGTGCAGAGGAGAAGCTGTCAGGACAGTTCATTCAATGATCATTATGTGCTAGGGTGCAGTAAGCTGGTGCAGGGATGCAGGGGTTTTCGGAAAGGCAGAAATGAAGGAACACTTAGTTTCCTTGACTATTGCTGTACTCAAGGCCTGCAGTTCATTAGCACCTTCATACATACTCACAGCCTTGGTACCTGACTGTGGTGAGTTGACCCTGGCTGGATGCCAGGTGCCCACCAAAGCTGCTCCATCACTCCTCTCCTCAGGTGGACAGGGGAGAGAAAATATAACAAAAGGCTCATGGGTCGAGATAAGGACAGGGAGAGATCACTCAGCAATTATCGTCATGGGTAAAACAGACTCCACTGGGGGAACTTAGTTTAATTTATTACCAATCAAATCAGAGTAGGACAATGAGAAATAAAAAACAAATCTTAAAACACCTTCTCCCCACTCCTCCCTTCTTCATGGGATCAACTTCACTCCCCATTTCTCTACCTCCTGCCCCTGAGCAGTGCAGGGGGATGGGGTTGGGGTCAGTTCATCACATGATGCCTCTGCCCCTCCTTCCTCCTCAGGGAGAGGACTCCTCACACTCTCCCCTGCTACAGCATGGGGTCCCTCCTAAGGGAGACAGTCCTCCATGAACTTCTCCAGTGTAAGTCCCTCCCACTGGCTGCAGTTCTTCACAAACTGCTCCAGCATGGGTCCTCCACAGGGTCACAAGTCCTGCCAGCAAACCTACTCCAGCCTGGGCTCCTCTCTCCATGGGTCCACAGGTCCTGCCAGGAGCCTGCTCCCGCACAGGCTTCCCACGGGGTCACAACCTCCTTCAGGCACATTCACCTGCTCTGGCAGGGGTCCTCCACAGGCTGCAGGTGAATATCTGCTCCACCACGGACTGGATATCTCCTGGGTATCTCCATGGATATCTCCTCCATGGGCTGCATGGTCCTCTGCACAGACTGCAGGGGAATCTTTGTTCCAGTGCCTGGAGCACCTCCTTCCCCTCCTTCTTCACTAACCTTGGTGTCTGCAGGGTTGTTCCTGTCACATATTATCTCTCCTCTGTTCAGCTGCAGTTGCACAGGTTTTTATCTCCCTTCTTAAATACATTATCACAGAGGCGCTATCACCATCGCTGATGGGCTCAGCCTTGGCCAGCAGTGGGTCTGTCTGGGAGCCACTGGCATTGGCTCTATCAGACACAGGGGAAGCTTCTAACAGCTTCTCACAGATACCACCCCTGTAGCCTCTCTGCTACCAAAACCTTGCCACACAAACCCAATACACTGACATTTTGAAACTGTCTCATCCACCTGGCAGATGACCTGTGCTATTTCTTCGTTGCTGAAACAAGTGAACCTTGGAACATCACTCTAGTGAATTTTAAAAATCTTAACAAAAACCAAACCAGCCCTAAAGGTGATGTATCCTTTGTTCAGCTGAATAGATTTCTGGAACTATCCCTATTTACCCAATTGAGCTCACTGACGTCTATACACAAAGCACTGTGAGAATGAATCCAACACCACTACTGTCTCCTGCTCTGAGTCCAAAATGAGCCAAACTGCCCCACAAGTGACTGCAGAAAATGACTATCCTCCTAACTGACATGGACCAAAACTAATGATCAAAACTTAGGGTATATGAATCCACCTAGTCAGGCTGCTGGTGCACTTGAAAATCCAGCTAAGATTCCTGGCTCCTAAATGATTCTCAAATCACCCATGAAAGTGTCAACAAAACTCTGTATGCAGAAGACACTGACTTTCCAATGTAACCCATTTTGTGAGCACAATTCTCATGTTACTGTTTACCAAAACAATGTAGGTCACTTGTTTGGCAGCCTTCACGTCTCACTGGCACATCAATAATGCAGAAAAGTCTTCTGGTCAGCTGTAGAAAACAGTGACAGGGATAACTGAGACACCCTAAAGTCAGAAGATTTCCAGACCTGCATGTGTGATTGATAGCTGTATTTTGAAACATTGGATCTCCAGACCTAACGCTGGGTGACACATAGCTTAAACCAAAGGGCATTGTCTGCTGTGCTCAATACAGACAGGAGTCCCTAACCCATGCTCACTACTGGGTTAAAATAGTGAGTGCAATTATTCAGACTGTGTGTCACTGTTCAGAGTAAGTGTGATCTCAATACACAGACAAAAAATTTCAGAACTTACTATTCTGAAAATATGACTATCTCTTTTTCAAAGAAATAAGATTATGCTCCAGGAAAGGAATGTTACAGTAATATAAACAAAGATTATTTCAGAATATACACATTCATATTTTATGTATCCATGGGATTTTACAAGTAAAGAGCTCACTAATATAAATGGACCCCCCAACTCCCACAAATCTACGTTCAGGCTTGAACAAAAGAACTACTGCTAAAACAGCAGCAATATTAGTACATCTTCTTGAAAACCATCTCCGAAAAACAAAGAATCTATACACTAGCTCATGCAGAAAACAAAATGTCATCTGCTGCTTTCTTCTCATTCAACAGTGCTCATTTTCCAAAGCTGCCTGATAATAACAGACAGGACAAAAGGGGTCATTCTCATCTGCTTTGGGCAAGGAATGCCAAATAGAAATTCTAAGCCCGTCGGCTCAACACAGCCTGACTGCTAAGCACTAAGCAACCGTGACAACTGCTGGCTGCAGGGATATTTTACCTCACACAGTAATCTTTTTCTTGTGGACATCACAGTAACTTAGTGTTTTAAATGGGCCTGGCATATCCCAAAATAAGATAATGCATAATAGATGGAATAAATCTCCTGTTAGAAATCATTTGGAAGAGCATTCACTTGCAGGCAAAGTTTCTCCTGCTGCAGGCCCCAGATTAGGCCAGCCTTGGACTGTTCCAGCAGAGCATCAGAGGGAAAGAAAGCCTGAAGGAATAGATTTTCAAGAGTTCAGCTCTCATCTAGGGTCTTGCTTCTGTGGGGAGATCTTTCTGAAGGGCCCAGAACTCAGGAGTACCTGTTCTCCCTAAAAGAAGACAAGCTGTTTTTATAATCTGTCCTTAAGTGTTCTGACTGTATCCTTTTTCAATATAACTTGAAAACAGACAAGACCACAGATGGACAACTTTTGTTTAGTGTACAGCTCATTAGCAGTAGTCATAATACAGGAACATTTCCTAAAAGGTTTTCAATTAAGTAACTAATAAAGCACACAGACACTCATATGCCTGGCAAGGAAACAAGGGTTACAGAGTAGATTGCAAAGAAAGAAAATTAACATAAAGGAAATTTCTTTATTGTTTTCCTTTGATTTCCCAGACTAAACCAGAACGTGAGACTTGCTGAAACAAGTTAAGGACAACAAAAGACAGATTTAAATATATAATCATGACTAAATTAAACCACAGCAAGGACACTGGTCCAGAAGAAGATAGGTATAATAAAGTTGCCAATGAAAAGTGAAAAAGCCAAAAATACTCACTAGTGTTTTGGGTTTCATCTGCAAAGCAGGAGAATGGTACTTCCAAGGTTTCTGACAACACTGAAATAGTTCTTATCCTAATACTCATGTTAATGATGCACATTTTCAAATATGCAATACCAGATAACACGCACTAACCTGTTTTGGAAAGAATTGGCCAGGCATCTTTCTGCACCTGGGATGGAACTACTCAACACATTTTAGATCTTCAGGGAAGTTACAGAGGATTAAAAATAAAGCTATTTTAGAAATTCAGATAAGTTAGGAAAGTATAACACAAAGAAGCATGGGTTGGTGAACACTGCCTTGATGCTTGGGAAAGTTAAATAAAGGCAGATAATCAGATATAATCAGAAAGTAATTAAAAAAGCATTCATTGCTAAAGTCTTACCAGAGTCATGCTGCTGTTTTCTTTTTGTGAGGCTATGGGCTTGGTTAATAACAGTGTCTTATCCAAGGACTGACAGCAGTCCTGACCCACTGTTTTCTTCCAAAGCAGGACCAGGACGATGGAAGCTCCTGTCCTCCAGCTCCTGAGGACAGGGATCTCATTGAAGCACTGCAGGTATCTACTTATCTGTAGAGAGCGAGCCTGAGCTACCTCTGCCTTAACTTAGGCACTGAGAAGCCTCAAGCAAGGAGGGACAAAACCAGAACGCTCTCTTTTCGGTTCTTCTCCATGGCTTTGGTGGGATGAGCATGAGAGAATATTATGCCTTTCTGTTCAGTCTATGAATTAGTAAAAGAGCTACAAGGCAAGCATGATGATGGCAGCACCAGGGCTTGGTGTACACCAGCTTTTATTATGCCCCTAATCATCTTTCTCTAATTGTATGTTTGGTAGGACTTGATTTCAAATTGATAAAAGGAAAGAAATATGCATTTTTGCTCTGCTTCCCTCTTCTGGAGCACCTTCTATTTTCCCCGTGCCTAGTCCTTGCAATTTCTGCCCAGTATTATCCTATTTCCCCTTTTCATCTGTCCTCAATCCATTTCCCCAGATTTCTAGCCAGTATCAGACACTTCCTTACTTCATGTCCAGAATCTGCAGTATTGCCTTATCCTCTAGACTGAAAATTAGGCCTCCTTGTCATCTTCAGCCCTCTTCTTCCCCCATCCGCATCGTGTACCTCTTACCCTCCAGATCTCTATTCTGGATTCTTCTTTCTCTGCTCTAACAATTACTATTGGTCAAATTATGCTTTTGAAATAGACCACAGGCTGTAACTGAAGGACAAACAGGAAGCTGCAATGGGAAAGTGGGAAAATGCAGAAGGGAGGAAAAAAAAAAGAATTAAATTAAGCAGAGATAACAGTAAACAAGCCAGCAAAGCGAGAGAAAGGGAAGATGTTGAAGCTGATCACAAATGATAACCAGCTACA